>CM049842.1:8934992-10191242 GCA_027422415.1 Schizothorax lantsangensis | reverse complement strand
GGCAAATCTGAATTTTCAGCAGCTATTACTCCAGTTTTCGTAAATCCTTCATACATTTTTCCAATATGCTGATTTGGTGGTCAAGAAACATTTCTTATTATTATCAATGTTGTGCTGCTTAATTTTTTTGCGCAAACTGTGATGCATGTTTTTCAGGATTTTTTGTTGAATAGAAAGTTCAAAAGAACAGCATTTATTTGAAATAGAAAAATGTGGTACCATTATAAATGTTTTATTGTCACTTTTGAATTTAATGTGTCCTTTTTTGCTGGATAAAAGCATTTGCATAAAAGCAAATTGAAGGTGTATATTTTGGCAGTGTGTCTGTGTATGCATGTCTTCCCTTGCAACCAAATCCTTGTCACCACAGGTTTTTAGCCTTAGCCTCATTTGTTTCACTGTTGTTTGTTCTCAGTATGGAATCGTCATGGACGCTGGATCCTCTCATACAGCCATGTTCATCTACAAATGGCCAGCAGACAAGCAGAACGGTACCGGCATAGTCAGTCAACACCGCGAGTGTCATGCCAAGGGTGAGTATTTAATGATAAATGTCTTGTGATGTTCCTCATTTGAAAGTCTCTTGGATAAAAACGTCTGTTAAGAGACTAAATGTAAATGCCAGGCGATAAGACTGAAATAAATAGAACAGTCCAACAGGGATGTGAGACTGCTAAAACCTTGTGCAATACTGTAGCTTAAAATACATGGTTTTGTCTACATTTTATTATTTTTTAGAAACAATGCTTCTCAAAAGTCACTCACAGAACAGACATAACAAAATCCAAACAACAACGTCAGATGTTTTACTTCATTATATGAATGTATTGTAATGAATTAGTTCTTGATATTTTTTCACTGCTTGAACATTTGCATTGAAGTTCATTTGGACTGAGATATGGCATTCTTAAGAAGAGTGCTGAATTGCAACACATTGTTGCCCGCTTCCTTTTTCTGTGGTGGTGCCTTAAGTTTGCCCTTTTACTATTTCATCACTTTGGCTTAGTCTTCCACTCTTCTTTAGGGATCTGACATTAACAGAATTGGGATCTTGAACTCCTAGTACCCCTCAAATATTGCTGAATGGCAATGTTTTACGGAAACATCTGGAATAGTCACCCAAAAACATGTCTGGTTGCATTTTTGGTAGTCAAATATCTGTGGCATTTCAGGCAGTGAAATGGGAACTGATAGTTCTTGCCCATGTATGCCCATGCAGAGTTCATATTTAGAGGAATTCTGCATTCGTTTCAGTTGTCTGATGACTTGACCTCTCTCTTCCTCTCTCACTTTCTCTAATCAGGAGGTGGGATCTCCAGTTATGCTGGTAACAAAGGAGGAGCAGCTCGTAGTCTTGAGGAATGCATGGAAAAAGCCATGCAGGAGATCCCAAAGTCAAGACACAAACTCACCCCTTTGTATCTCGGGGCCACAGCGGGCATGAGACTACTGAAGTGAGTCAGAAAGCTCACCGCTTTGTGACGAAAGCTGCTTTTATAACCACAGATGACAAATTTATCATTATCCTATATAACTTACCTCTTATAACTTGCAGTACACACTACAGGTTGTTTGGAATCAGTAAAATTGATATAAAAAAATAAAACATTAATATTTTTGATCAGCAAAGATGCATAAAATTGGTCAAAAGTGACAGAAAAGACAGTTATAATGTTACAAATGGTTTAGTTTCATGTAAATGCTGTTCTTTGAACTTTCTATCCATCAAAGAATCCTGAAAAAGAGTATAGAGAGAGAAGAGATTGTATTAAAAGTGGAATTTTTCAGAAATAAAAAATGCATTTGTGTCCTATCACGCAGTATTTCTAAACCCAAAGAGTCAGATGAGGTTTTGAAGGAAGTGGCAGACAAACTGAAGACCTACCCATTCAGCTTCAAAGGGGCCACCATCTTAAGTGGACCAGAGGAGGGAGCTTATGGATGGGTCACAGTCAACTACCTGCTTGAGAATTACATCAAGGTATATTGTTAGCCATACTGTGTATCTCACAACATCTCAATGTCCTTTACTAAATTTGTTACTGGCCATTACCCTACGTTTTTCTCTCTCATGTCTCTAGTATGGTTTTGTGGGTCAGTGGCTGTCTCCAGGCAGAGACACGGTTGGTGCTCTAGACTTTGGTGGAGCTTCTACTCAGATCACCTTTGAAACTAAACAGACAGTGGAGAACAAGAACAATCTGATGAAACTGCGGCTGTACGGACGAGACTATCGGATTTACACTCAGAGCTTTCTGTGTTATGGGAGAGATCAGGTGTTACTCAGACTGCTGGCACATCTGATTACGGTTAAGTGCAAACCTTTAGTCTAAATGATCATCAGACAAGCTGATTAACTGATTTGATCGTATTTATTTAGAGTATATCTTCTTATGTTTTCTCTTTATATCTTATAGACTCAGGGTTCAGATCGCTCCATAGTTCACCCCTGCTATCCTGCAGGTTACAGTGACTCCATAAAGCTGAGCAGTGTGTTTGATACTCCATGCAATAAAAGACAAACTCCGTATAAACCTGATGACGACCTGCAAATCAAAGGCACAGGAAACTACGATCAATGCCTGGGAAATGTTTCTCATCTCTTCTCTTTTAACAACTGTTCTTATTCAAGATGCTCTTTTGATAGAGTCTTCCAGCCCAACATTACTGGAAACTTTATGGTACGATTTTCTTGAGTGCATAATATGGAGCATTTAAACCTTGTGCATTCAGTTGATTTTTAAAAATATATATTTTATCAACCAGCATAACATGCAATTTGTTCCTTCGTCTCTCATGCCTTTGGCAACATTAATGTCTTTACTGGTGGGGGATGGTTATGTTAACGTGCAAGCAGTTATTAAGTGAGACAGCTCAAAGCATTAAAATAAATCATAAATTCATTTTCTGGGCACTCAGTGTCATGATTGCATGTGTCATTATTATGATTATGCAATCTCTCTCTCTCTCTCCATCACCATTCTTTCTCTGGCACAGGCATTTTCTGCATTTTTCTACACCCATTCCTTTCTTCAGGAAGCAACAGGCATCAGCATCACGTCCCCAGAACATTTAGAGGAAGCTACCTATGTTGTCTGCAACATGAGCTTTCAGGAGGTACCGCCCCTCTGAGCTAATTTTGAGCCCTGCTATTCTGAGATGACTTTCCCCATATCTCAGCAATCGACCAGTGATTGAGAGTCTCAGGTTCTCAGATTAAGAGAATTTACTTAATCTTACATGAAGACGTTATTTTATATGTACACTGTGTATTGTCTTATTATTATCAAATGAAGCAATATTGAATATTTTAACAGTTGACTTATTTATTTGGTCTACTTTTATTAAATGACTTTCAGATATTCCACTCAACTTTCTCTTTCATTCTCATTGCCCTAGATGACAAATAAGTTTCGGGGTCAGGAAAGCCGTTTGAAGGACTACTGCACAGTCTCTGCCTTTGTGCATGTGCTCCTGGTCAATGGATATGGCTTTGATTTTCGCTCCTTCCCGCACATCTCCTTCCAGAAGAAGGTAGTTAGACCTATTTGCAAAAACTGTCTCTATATACCTCCTTAATGCACGTTTCCTATTTATAGGTACACAACATTTCTTTTTGATATCACCAAGCTCTCTAATTTTTTTTAACCCCTTTTTTCCAAACATTTGTCACCTAGAGAGCACTTTTCACTGTCAGGTCAATTTCTCATGCATAAAATCAAGTACTATGTTTCATTGTATTCTTAATTAAAAAAAATAATATTTATCACATTACAGGAGTAAAATGGATTGTAATAGCTTTTTGTGTTGATTTAAAGGAATAGTTAAAAATTAAAATTTGCTGAAAATTTACTTACCCTCAGGCCATCCTAGAATTTTTTTTTTCTTCATCAGAACAGATTTGGAATAATTTAGCATTACATCACTTGCTCACCAATGGATCATCTGCAGTGAATGGGTGCCGCCAGAATGAGATTTGTTATTAAAACATGCAGCTTTTCACTGAATTGTTGGATTGGATTGCTTGTGGATCATTGAGATGCTTTTATCAGCTGTTTGAACCCTCATTCTGATGGTACTCAATCACTACTGAGGATCCATTGGTGAGCAAGTGATGTAATACTAAATTTCTCCATTTGTTCCATTGAAGAATGGCCTGAGGGTGAGTAGTATTTTCAGTAAATGTTTTTGTGTGTGTGTGTGTGTGTGTGAACTATTCCCTAAAGCTTGGTGAATCAGTGGACCCCTCTAGGTAAAAAAAAACTGTTAACATGTTGCTTTGGTTTGCAGGCGGGGGACACATCTATCGGCTGGTCCCTTGGCTACATGCTAAGCCTAAGCAACCTGCTGCCGGCTGAAGATGTTTTACTGAGGAAATCAATGCGCTCAAGCGCTTGGAGTGCTCTGATCATCCTCTTTTGCTTCCTTCTTATTGTGGCGCTTTATTTTTTGTTGCGAGCCATCCGTAAGAAAGACACTGATGTCATTTAATGATGATAGTTATTTTGCTCCCTATGTAGATTGTTATGCACTGCCCTTAGCAGGAATACTACAGTTTACAGTACATTGAAAACAACACGGATGCACAAAATACTTTTTGTATCACATTTCATCAAACCTATCTCATTTCAATAACCAATTTCTTATCAAGCACATTTTATATAAATTATCATTTTAGAAGAGATTGTACAACAGGAGACTTAACTTTAGTGATGTTAAGTCTAATTCATCAGGGACAATCATGTCAAGATGTCTATCTTTTCATAATTTTGAATGTATGTTTGGTTATGTATACTGTGCTGTGCCTTAATATCATATTATGTATGCTTGTTTTGAAACCTTTTTCTAGATTTGTTCGTGTGCTATGCAATGTTGTGTAAACCAAGGTCAAAAGCACTGAAAACATTCAAAATGGAAAATCTTGAAAATGTAGCTATGCAAATAGAAGAATGTATTTGATTTTGAAATGGTATTGCCTGCTTCTATTTCTGCTGAATCAGGAAAGCTTTTGTAATATTAAATAAGTTAAAGTGGTTCCTAATTTCTCTGTATTTTATAGATATAATAAAACACTGAATGTGTTTGGCCTTTAGTCCTTGTCTTGTCCTTGTATTAATGATGCTGATACACAGATTTTTGTCCAATTAAATGTTCTCAAGAATGAGAATGTCCCTCCACCTAACACCACCCACAACCAACTAGCAAGCAGCCAATCATGTTCAAGTCTGATGTAACCGCAGACTATTGACTGTTTAAAAAGAAGAGCCCTTAAATATGTCTTGCCTAAATTTCAGAAATATGGCAACACAGGACAGAGTCTGTTCACTTTTACATATGTTTATGTTTCCCCCAACACTTGAATACAATCAATAGCTATCCTATATGTGGCTCTCCATTTTTAAATCATTCCTACTGAATATGTTCAATTTATATGCATAGTGCTTTTCCAAATGCATATTGTCTATTGTTATTAATGAGGAACAACATGATTTTGTTTGCTCTAATGCCACCTAGTGCCAGATTGATTTGCATGCCTGAGAATTTTTATGTCTTTGTACTTCACAGTCTCTGCCCTTAGACTTTTTAAGGCACAAAAACAGTGATGTTTCTTTTGTTGACCTTTAAAAGTTTGCTTTAACTACTACTATGTAAATATATCTTGTTCCAGCACTGCACTACATACAACCAACTGTGTGGACCATTTCAAATCCCTGATTGAGTTACCATGCTGAACATCAGCAGACAGCTACAGGTTTAACACCCATTCAGAAAGTATAGAGTCAACAGTAAAAAGAAATCCACACTTTGACAGTCAGACGTTTCATAACTTGATACAGATGATATGGTTTGCATGCCCGAGCAGGTCTGACAGGTTGGTTTACTTAAGCGTTAACGTGTCGACGTCAGTATTCTACAACATCCTGGATACAGTCGACTATAGTCGATCAGCAAATGTCAATGTTTTTTTTTTTTTTTGTTTACATTAGATTACAATGCAATTGCAAATATGTACCGCAATTGCAGCTCTGTTTATTTCATTTATAGGCATTCTTTTGCTCGTCATCAACACTGAAGACATCAGAGAACCAGCACAGCTCATGGTAATGACACTTTTGTTGTTCCTAAGTGAAATAGGCTACAAATCTGACGAAGACGACACAAGACTGTCTAGACAGAGAGTGTTTAATGGATTTGATTATAGAAAAAATCTGTCGAGAGGAAGATGAATCTCTTTCTGGCATGTGGCAGGCAGCCATTGAATCTCAACTGACAACTTTAATGACTGGCTGCTTTTGATTCATGATTTCTGTTGCTCTTGCCATGAACAGATCAGAAACATTAAATAGATTCTTGTGAAACCTCTTATTAAATAAGAAAAAATCTAATTGATTTGAATGAACACTTAAGTTATATTTTCATGCATTTATTTTAGTTATAATAAATAGTTGCAAAAAGTAAAATATGAGTGCCATCACTAATTAAAGTCTGTGATGAGTTTTTGCTTTTTTTAACCCTAGCTTTGATTCTGGCATCTGTTGTGTTTGTTCTCAGTATGGAATAGTCATGGACGCTGGATCCTCTCATACTTCTATGTTCATCTACAAATGGCCAGCAGACAAGCAGAACGGTACCGGCATAGTCAGCCAACACAGAGAGTGTCATGTAAAGGGTGAGTAAGTATAGTGATAAGTATAAGTTTCACACTTATCATTCATTTAAATTTTCAAATCTCTTTATTTATTATTTTTCTCTCTCCTACCCAGGAGGTGGGATCTCCAGTTATGCTGGTAACAAAGGAGGAGCAGCTCGTAGTCTTGAGGAATGCATGGAAAAAGCCATGCAGGAGATCCCAAAGTCAAGACACAAACTCACCCCTGTGTATCTCGGGGCCACAGCGGGCATGAGACTACTGAAGTGAGTCAGAAATATACACTGATTCCTTTTAGATGTTTATATTTAATATATATTAGATTTTTTTATTTCTAACTTTTCTCAATGCCCACTGTTACAGCAACACATTTCAAATCACATGTTTATACTCTGGAAAAGATTGTGCTGAATAGAGTGGAATGCTACATAATGAATCACAGATAACAAATATATGTTTGTGTCCTATCACGCAGTATTTCTAAACCCAAAGAGTCAGATGAGGTTTTGAAGGAAGTGGCAGACAAACTGAAGACCTACCCATTCAGCTTCAAAGGGGCCACCATCTTAAGTGGACAAGAGGAGGGAGCTTATGGATGGGTCACAGTCAACTACCTGCTTGAGAAATTTATTACAGTAAGGGCTGAAGTTCTGTTTTGATGTACAAAGATACATATTTCAGAGAATAATTTACAGATGCCACTTGATTTTATGTATACTCTCTCTTTCTTATCCTTTATTTCTCTAGTATGGTTTTGTGGGTCAGTGGCTGTCTCCAGGCAAAGACACAGCTGGTGCGCTAGACTTGGGTGGAGCTTCTACTCAGATCACCTTTGAAACTAAACAGACAGTGGAGAACAAGAACAATCTGATGAAACTGCGTCTGTACGGACGAGACTATCAGATTTACACTCGGAGCTTTCTGTGTTATGGGAGAGATCAGGTGTTACTCAGACTGCTGGCACATCTGATTACGGTTAAGTGCAAACCTTTAGTCTAAATGATCATCAGACAAGCTGATTAACTGATTTGATCGTATTTATTTAGAGTATATCTTCTTATGTTTTCTCTTTATATCTTATAGACTCAGGGTTCAGATCGCTCCATAGTTCACCCCTGCTATCCTGCAGGTTACAGTGACTCCATAAAGCTGAGCAGTGTGTTTGATACTCCATGCAATAAAAGACAAACTCCGTATAAACCTGATGACGACCTGCAAATCAAAGGCACAGGAAACTACGCTCAATGCCTGGGAAATGTTTCTCATCTCTTCTCTTTTAACAACTGTTCTTATTCAAGATGCTCTTTTGATGGAGTCTTCCAGCCCAACATTACTGGAAACTTTATGGTACGAGTTTCTTGAGTGCATAATATGGAGCATTTAAACCTTGTGCATTCAGTTCCATTGTATTGTTTTAAATATGCTCTAATGACTAAAATAATAACAAAACCAAATGACGTTCGGCTCTAATAACGTTTGGTCTTGCATTCTTCCTGTAACGAAGACGAAACATTGTACTAAAATACTCTGACTTTACTCATGACACTGCAACAACACTACTGAATATATAGCATGGACAAGACAGCACGACTAGTAGGCCTATACAATTACAGAATGAATGACTCTGAGACACTAATGTGTCAGTTCTTCTTAGTGAATCAAACACTGCTATCTGTTAATTGCTTTGCATGCCTAGATGCGCTGCATTGTTTTAATGTGATAAGGCCTACAGTAGCTAATTCCTCTTTATTTGGTGCAGGCGTTTTCTGCTTTTTTCTACACTCATTCGTTCCTCCAGAAAGCTGCAGGCATCACCATCATGTCTCCAGCAGGTTTAGAGGACGCCATCCGTGTTGTCTGCAACATGAGCTTACAGGAGGTAAATCTAATTTTGAGCCCTGCAATTTTAAGTTGACTTGTCAGTAATTGACCAGAAACCATTTAAGAACATTCTACAACAAACAATTAAGAGAACTTGCATTTTTCCTCTAAAGATATTTAATATGTTCACTTTGCATTGTTTGATTCAATCATTAACAACTGATGCAATATTTAAGCTGTTTTAGCTGATTGTGGAATTCAATCCCCCACTGTCAAGTGTTTTACCAGACTTGTCAGAGCTAATAATTCCTAAGCCTAGTTTTTAATTAAACTTAAATGTGATGCAATTTTAAATATTTCTACAGGCAATATATATCTTTCTACCTCCCTCTCTCTCAGATGCAGAATAAGTTTCCTGATGAGGGAAACCATTTGAGGGATTACTGTGCAGATTCCATCCTTCTGCAGGTGCTCCTGATCAATGGATATGGATACAATGATCTCTCCTTCCCACACATCTCCTTTCAGGAGAAAGTAAGCCCTCAGGAAGACAGTTCTATATGGAGTTTTACATTATAGTTATCATATCCTGTCAAGCCAATGTCAACTTGTTACTTTGGTTTGCAGGCTGAAGACACTTCTGTCGGCTGGTCTCTTGGCTACATGCTAAGTTTAAGTAACTTGCTGCCTGCTGAAAATGTGCTTGTGAAAAAAACACTGCGCCCAGATGCCTGGCGTGCTGCCGTCTTCCTCTTCTCAGTCCTTCTTATTGCGTCTATATTTTTTCTGCTGCGAACCTACCAAAAGAATGCCACTAAATTATGTTGTTGATCATAATGCACTTTTTTCAGTTTTTAAGGGTTAAGCTGTAAGTATATGCAGTAGCCTATATGGCAAAGTATAAACTTTTGTATTGCCTTTTTAAAAAAATGTCAGTTGTTCATGTGTCAATGTAATTCACTGTAAAATTGATGTGGAATTCATGAAGACATATGCTAAGTATTAATTTGACATGAATTAATATGTAAAGACCTCTTCAGAAAAATAGAACCAGCACACTAACATTTCAGAAATCCTATCTGGTCTTTAAACGGCCTTGTTTCCACTTCTTAATGACTGGTGAATGTGGAAATTTAGAACAAGGAAATATTTCTTTTTTAGCCACTCACTGTTGCATAAACCTCTTAGTTTCTGATCCTCAATCAGCTGAACAGAACAGTCTATTGGTTGTTGTGTGTGGGCCCACAGTTCATGACATCTTTGTACTACACAGAATACTTGTTTATTTTTTATTACGAATTTGACTTTTTATTTCATATTTTGTTTTCTTTTTTGTCCAAGAGTCAGCATTTTATTAAACTCTGGAATAGTTATAATAAAGACGTGTATTATTTCAACGGTAATGTTGACCTTTTTTCATTTCGTTTTTTTTTTTAACAAATCATTTAAATCACGTTCTCTAGAATCTCTCAATATTGCTTTTCAATGATAAGGGCATTTTAGTATTCACATGTACAACGCAATACTGGAGAATTGTGGGCATTTTAGGAGCCCAGCTAGGAACATTTCTTAGGCGGAACCTTTCACGAAGTATCAGAAACAAGAGTCTGTTGACGAGGTTGCACAGATAGGAAGTGTGCGAATATAGATAACGAACAATGCAAATCTAGCCCACATCTGTTGTATTTCTGCTGTCAGTGCATTGCATTTAATTTCGTTTTGATGCAGCTAAAATAGTGACAGCCAGTCAAAATGTTCGCTGGGTTACCTGAGCTGGGAATATCCAATGGAGAAGACCTGAAAGAAACTCTCACTAACTGTACAGAACCCCTGAAAGCCATCGACCAGTTTCAGGTTAGAGCTTAATGCACTTAGACATGCACCTCTTTATCTAAAACAGTCACAGCCTTTAAATGTCTTGCATTAGGCATAAAGCATTTCGCTCGCATGCAGCAGTCATCTTCATTGATTATAATGGGAGGAGGGATCTAGTTTCTCGCGTCGCTTGTAGTGTGACTTGTCATATGACAGCATATGTCAAGAACATTAAACGGATATCTATTGAGCTTACTAATTAATATGTTACTAGTACTTTTTTTAATTACTAGTAAGTAATCCAATATGCCCTCTTCTAGTATCTAATTGTAGCTCATTACTGATTACTAACGAAGGCATAAGCACTAGTGCCTAATGAATAGAGTGCAATTGTATTAAACGTGCAGTTCAAATCTTAAACGTATATTTAATTTTTTTTTATTGCAGATAATATAGTATTAATGAAATAAAAGTTTTTTTTTTAATGTACTTTACGGTACACGTTACTGACACTTAAGTACACTTTAAAAAAGTTGTTTGGTATATTGTCAAATTAAAAGTTTTACTTTAAAGGACGTTTTATATATTTTGTATCTTTGTACACTTAGTTCGATGTGTTGTTTAAAATGCACATGTAATGTGCTTGATTATAATTTAATTAACTGTAGTGTGTTATTTGGTATTACATTTAAAGTTAATATATTTAAATTGCAACTTCATCATTACAAATGTGTAATTACAAATATATTATAGTTTATGTGTAGTTTCTTCAGAAATGAAAGTATATTTTAGTTTGCCATAAATGCCTGTCAGTACATTCAACAGTTCACTTAAACTGTATTTCAAAGACGCAACAGTAATTAGGAATATAGAACATATAAAAAGTGCTACTTCATCTGGTTAAAAAACAATTATTGCAGTTGCATTGCAATTAAGTGTCTGAAAACATATATTCAAGTATATTCTTTAAAAGCATATTATTTCCATAAATAGTACCTTTCTAAAAAGTATGTTCATGTTGTGTCTTGCTGTGTTTTTAACACAACTGTATTGTCATTCACAGACGGAAAATGGCATATTGTTGCCAACCCTACAGTCTGCATTGCCTTTCCTGGACCTTCACGGGACTCCACGGCTGGAGTTTCATCAGTCAGTCTTTGATGAACTTCGAGAAAAGCTGATGGAGCGTGTTGCCACCATTGCAGAGGGAAAGGATGGGGACAGGTGAAAAGTTTGATTTCAAACAATATTTTTTATTTTTTATGCAGCAAATCATAATCAGCAGATGAAAATCATACTAATGCATCCCTTAAATTCACACAGATATGTAAAGCTAGAAGAACTTCTTGAGAAAAGCTTCCCATTGGTGAAGATGCCATCCATACAGCCCATTGTCATGCAAGTGCTGAAACATCTGCCAAAGGTTTGAATGTGTTCTGTGCAATGAATTATTACTATAGTGGTTGGGTGTCAGATTTATTTCAAGATAGCACAGTATACAGACAGACTCATTTTAAAACTTAATTTATTGTTATAGTTATCATAACAGTGCTTTCAGTATAACAATGACAATCTGTTTGCACTCTCATGCAGGTACCGGAGAAGAAGCTGAAGCAGGTGATGGCTGATAAAGAGCTGTATAAAGTCTGTGCAGTGGAGGTGAAACGGCAGATTTGGCAAGACAATCAGGCTCTTTTCGGGGACGAGGTGTCTCCTCTACTGAAACAGTATATTGTGGAAAAGGAGGCGGCTCTTTTCAGCAGTGACCTCTCCATCCTTCACAACTTTTTCAGCCCTTCACCCAAAACACGGAGACAGGGTGAGGTAAGTGGCAGGTGTTTTTCTTACAAAATTGTAATGAATAAAGTCATTTTTTAATACATTGAAATGTTCACTTGTAACTGTAAGCTGATCAATTAGATATAGTGTCTAGATTATAGTATGTTTATACTAAAGCATAATGGGCCAGTCTAATTTGGACTGTTTAGATCATTAATCTTATCACTTAATTTGAAACCTCTGTCAGTATTAATGTACTGTTTCTTTAATGAAATTCTAAAACATTAAAACATTCCAAAAAAATTCTAATTTTCAAACAATACTATGCATGCCTAAACAATTAAAATTAAGATTTTAAGAGTAAATTTGAATGTGAATAGCATTAGTAAATCTTCTTGTAATGTTATATCAATGTTGTCACGAGTTCATGTTAACGTTAATCTTATGTTCTTCAAATTTTAACATACTAATTTCAGTTTTTAATGTATTGTTAGCATGATAGTAATTTAGTGTTAATGTAATGTTGTGTCAATGGTATTGTAAGAATGGTTAATGTTATTCTTATGTATTTATTCTTTATTTTTTTGACAAACTTGGATTTTGGTGATTGTTGAGCAAAAATCAGCTCTGTCCACACTGTGATTTTGTCTTGTTGTTTTTTTCAGGTGGTGTTGAAGCTGACTCAGATGATTGGGAAGAATGTGAAGCTCTATGATATGGTACTACAGTTCCTGCGGACGCTGTTCCTGCGCACACGGAACGTTCACTACTGCACCCTGCGAGCTGAGCTGCTCATGTCCCTCCATGACCTCGACATCAGCGAGATCTGTTCAGTTGACCCATGTCACAAGGTGTGGAACCAGTTTCCCATCTGTTTTCAACTGCAACTTTGTGATTATTAAGCACCATTTGTAGGGGCCTTCCATTTATTATGTTTGTATAAAAGGGCCTAAATAACTGTTGCAAAAAGGTACAAGAACAGAACTCTTTCTGAAAGTCAGACCTCAAAGCAATGTTTCGGTTGTTTATAAATTAAAACAATTAAAAACTGTTTGGAACTATTGCAACTATATACCACTTTCAAACAGCCTGCAATAATACAAAATACTTATCTCTGCTCTTATCCTTTTGGTAGTTTTCTTGGTGTTTGGATGCCTGCATCAGGGAAAAGTTTGTGGATGCTAAACGGGCCCGAGAGTTACAAGGTTTCCTGGATGGGGTGAAGAAAGGGCAGGAACAAGTGTTAGGGTACTAGATTCACATATCCATACAGACACGAGGTAACATAGCATACCCTTAAAAATTAAAAATGTAACACTCTCTGTCTCTTACTCACAGTGACCTGTCTATGATCCTCTGTGACCCATTTGCCTGTAACACACTTGTGTTGAGTACCGTGAGGAACCTTCAGGAGCTATTGAGCCAGGACGCCCTGCCCAGAGTAAGAACTCAACTGGTTTTAGATTATAGTAGACATCTTTTGTTTTGTTATTGTTAACTAAAACTATTAAAAGTAGTTTTTGGTAATTAAGGATGTAATGATACACCAGTTGAAAATGTATTAAAAAAAAATAAAGAAAAATGTGACGATTAAAATCAGTTGAGATGTTAAATGAATCTCAATACTGTTGGGGTTGTTGTTCATATGAATGTATCTCTGAGGGGAACTGACTGTCTTCAGAAAAGTTTAGATGACATTTCCTTTTCATTTTGCATCTGTATAATTCATATTAAAATACTGTTTATAAGAGCAGCGCTGCTTTTTTTACAGCGGTAATGAAGGAAACACTATATTTCTGCTGTTCCATAAGCGCCACCTGCTGTTAGATAGTGAATTTGAGTTCTCATTCAGCCCATCTGCTGTTTCTGTTCAGATGTTTTATGTAGTACAGTTTCACAAAGCTAAACTTTGTTTTGCTTCAGGTTTGGAAATTATACAATATTATTTAAATCCAAAATTGCTCATGCTACGCGTATGCACAGCATAGACAAACCCTTAGTTTGTTTATATTAAGGGATTTCTTTTATTTGCATTATTAATTTATTTGATTTTGGATTTATTTTAAAATATATAGTTTTATTATTCTAATTATTTCAATTTCACAAAGAAATGTTGCATTTTGTCAAAGCAATAATAAAAATGCACCTTTTCATTTATAACTTGCCTTAAATCTCATTTTGTTAAAAAATCATCAGAAAATTGTATCGCAGAATCAGTATCGTGAATCGTATCGCATCGTGAGTTGAGTGAATCATTACATCCCTTTTGGTAATTAAAATAAAGCTAAAATTAGAAATTATATTCTTTTGGCAACTAACAAGTTGAAGTACTAAAATTGATAAACCGAAATCATTTTATATTCTATTTTAAGTGATTTATTTGTTTATTTTTATTTACTTATTTATTTATTCTTATCTTTTATAATATATTACTAATATTAATATCTTATTCATCTATTTATTTTCTACATTGCCTTGAGCTTGTTTTTTTGTGAATTCAAATGTAGATAAAAGATGTTATACAGGACTGAAATAGAAATAAATTATATCTAAATAGAAATATAAAAAAACAAAAACAAATTACATAAAATCTTTTAAACCTAAACTGAAAATATAAAATTAAAAGTTAATTTGAAATATCAATATTCAGTATAGAAATATTTCTAAAATAAAATGCTAATATTTCATGCTATGAAATCACTTTGTGTTCATGAACAGGACAGCCCTGACCTTCTCCTTCTGCTGCGGATGCTTTCTCTTGGCCAGGGTGCCTGGGATATGATCGACAGCCAGGTTTTTAAAGAGCCCCGAATGGTAAGATTAACTGTTGGCATTCTTCAATAAATCATAACCTAACATTTGAAATGGGTTGTACAATTACTCAAGGCTGGTCTTGTTTACCATCAGGATTTGGAGGTGGTAACGCGCTTTCTTCCTGCCATGATGTCAATAGTGGTGGATGACTACACGTTCACTGTGGAGCAGAAACTGCCGAGTGAGGAGAAAACCTCTCTGACGTACCCCACCATGCTGCCTGAAACCTTCTCCAGGTATCTGCACCAGGGATGCTCCTCAGCTCAATATTTCCAGCAAAACTCAGTTTTCTAAAATGGATGGTGTTTTTGTCTTGTCCAGGTATATACAGGAAAACAGGGTGGCGTGTGAGATTGGTCTTTATTATGTGCTTCATATCGCCAAGCAGAGGAATAAAAATGCTTTACAGCGGCTTCTTCCTGCACTGGGTGAGACTCCTGTCAGAGACTTTGGATTAATGGATCCATTAGTCAAAGCCTCACAGACACTGATCGCTTTGTGTGTGTGTGTGTGTTTGTGCAGTTGATACCTATAACGACATGGCATTTGGAGACATCTTTCTCCATCTTCTCACTGGTCATCTGACTCTGCTTTCTGATGAATTTGGATCAGAGGAGTTCTGTACTGCAGTCTTTGATAACTTCCTCCTCACATCTTTCTCTAGGTCTGTATTACCTTTTTAATAGTGCTCTAATAGTGCTTAAACTCTTCAATGCCTGAAAAAAAGTAAGATAAAAATCAAAGATAAATTAACCAGTAAGATAAAAATCAAGGTTTATACTGACTCAGTTCACTGCAGTTCTAGTATGTTTTTCACTCTCATTTGCAGTAAGGAGAATGTTCACCGACACTGTCTTCGTTTGCTGAATCATCTCCATCAGAAGGTGCTGGCGTCCTACTTGGAAACCTTAATGAAGACGCTTGAACCACCAAAACAGGTATTAAAACAGGAAACAGAATGAATGTGAATTTGCTGACACTTGCCTAAATAACTGTAACTGCTGCTTAACATTGTCCAATGTTAATGCAACAGTGTCTGTCCACTTTTTCAGTGGCCTTAGTCCTGGGAAATATTTTTCCCATTCATTTTTCCCATAGGGATTATAAAAAATAATATACAGACTTTAAATTTTTTTTAAGAGTTATAAAACATGGACCAAACAACCAGATATGAGCAGACTTACAACATTACAAACTTTTATTATATATAGAAAATGATTTATGTTGGAATTCTGCAGCTGAACACAAATATATAAGAAATAAGTTGAAATAATGTAGGCTGATGCTTTTTCAACAGAAGCATATACCATTGATTAACCATCAGTAGTAGTATTCAGTAGTGTTAAAGGTGCACTAAGTGATTTTTCCCAAACTATGTTGATATTTGAAAGCACCAAAACAAACACGCCCATACTCCAACAGGACCTCGCCCTTATTTTGAAATCTCCGCCCCACACGTACGTACACAACCATGGCAATGACGATCATGGAAACAAGTGAAGATAACACACAAGCATATTCAAACAAAAGCCAACACGGATAAGTTGTGTGAAACGAAGCAAAATTAATGTTACTCACCTATCAAGAAGAAAAAATAACACAACCTCGGCGAGTGATTCGAGCCCTTCCCGCTCCTTGAGTCCTCTCCACCGCTGGAGCGCTGCTCCGATATTTACGTGGGTCCTACCTCTTGCCTGATCGTAACTCTTCTTTTTAATGTTTTGTTTCTCTGATATTTTCCTCTTTTTTTTTATCTGCCATCTCTCTCTATCTTATCTGCTAATATCCATCCTGTGCACTCAAATTGAGCGCTCTCTTCTCTCGGTCATTACAAGACACGCCCCCTTACTGCTGATTGTGTTTTTGGTCAAAGCGCTTTTCAAAAATCGCTTAGTGCACCTTTAAAGTAATTTGACCAATTTTTTTTTTCATTGAAACAACATGCACTGATGACTCATTCATAAAACCAGATTAAGAAAGTAAATAGAGTCAGTTTTGTTTTAATGTTGACTTTAAAGGTCGCTAGATGGCACCTCATCCACTTCCGTTCACAGATGATAAAAGTATTCTCTGTTCCTCTTTGTACTGTTTCTCTTATGCTTACATTTTATAAAGTAACCATGTTTTAATTCATGCTATTACAGAGCAGTGAGTCAGTGAAGGAGCTGTACACCCTGTTGAAGGAGAAGCTCGAAGCTTCTAAGAAAAGCCCCCCGGAACCAGAGGAAGCCCCTTCTCTGGATCTCGGCCTTCACCCTGTTACTGTGCCCTCCACACCCTCCACCCCCACAACCCCTCTTTGAGAGAGACTGGACGCCCCAGCCACTAGAGGGCGGCAACAGCAATCATGTTCACATGGGGATAGACAACAAGTCTTATGTCATAAAGACTGACCTGAATGTGTGTAAAATCCAACAGTGCTGGTTATGAATTTTGTTGTTTTTCTTCTTTTTTGTCTTTTATAAGGGTAATTTTAAAAGCCTTTGCTATTTTGTTGGCTCAGCTCTATTTCCATTTATATGCTTCTTTTAAGAAAATGTAGTCTTGTTTCATTGTTGTACGAGTTCAAATATAGTCTCTTATGTACAGCATTTCATGGTTGAGTATGTTTTGCTTTGGATTGTGTCAGTGACAAGCCCTAGTGTAAATAAAATAATTGGTAAGAAAGTTTACAGTCCTTGATTTTGGAGTGTTTAAATGCATTAAACTTAACTGATTAGATGTTTGTTTGTTTTTGCCCAACACCGTGTCCAAGCCAGACATGGCTAAAAGACACAACACAATCAATCGCAGATCACTGCCATTCAGATGATTGCAGCCTCTCTTTCTGCAAGCAAACTGCTGTCTTTCACCCGCAACCAAATAGAAAAGTACAAAGTATTATTATTATTATAAAAATAATGATAAAAAACCTTTAACAATATGCAAAATACATGCTCAGTAATTGATACATTGTCATGTAATGGACTTTTTTACGTAGTTTTTAAGGTCTAAGATGAATTATCTGTTGTTGCTTTCATTATGGTTGTTAAAATAATATGGCTATAAAAGTGTGTGTGGGTGGGGGGATTTCCTGGCCTAGAAGTGTCATGAATATTTGTTCAGTTTTTAAAAATTATATAAAAAGTCATGGGAAATGTCTACAGTTGAGTTATGCTTAGCACTTACTTCATCAGCTTTTTTTGTGTAATCTCTTTAATATGGATGTTTGAAAGTCCAAATTGGACAAAAAGTTTTCATCCTTAATATAATCTTGGAAAATTATGAAATTGTCTCTCTAATGTATCCTAGGTTTCTTCAAGAAGTAATATTTCCCCCTTTGGATCTATAAGACACTACAGGCAAAACCATTATTTTTTGCATGGTCTGGTCAATTTTGAGACTTTGGGCTATTTTGCTTCCATAACACACATTCTTTCTGACTAGTGGAAGACAAAATCTAAAGTACACATTTAAGTATTTAATTTAGTACACTTTACCTATTTGTGTCTGTATATTTCAATTCCAATACATATCTTTTCACTTCAGTAGAATACACATTCCTAGAGGTCTTGCATAGGCGTTTGTTCATAAAACTTTCATACATAACATTTTATTCCTAAAAATGTATTCATTTATTTACTGACTGACTGTTGGCAGCATTTTCTGATTCATGGAGTGATAAAACAAAATATCTTTAAAATCAAAATTGCTTTTGTAAAAAGTATGTCAGCAGTATATGAGCAAAATTTTAAACCTGGCTTCATCCAATGTTTAGATTTCTGTTCTATGCAAATGAGCATAGATAATGGTTTGCATATTTAGACATAATATAATATTTTCATTAGTTAACTGTTAATTTGTTTTCTCTCTTTCACCTGTTGTACATAAAATGCCTAGAACATTCTCTGTGCTGCTGTCTCCACCTAGTGTCTTGTAATGAGATCCTGGCTCAGTGAATGGCCTTCTGTCTTGTGATGGTTGTTGTTGTGGTGTGTCATATGCAGCAGCTCAGAGTAATCTGACAGATGCACCATAACCTCAGTCCCTCCTCTTACTGTCATAGCTGAGCTTCTCTAGTGGTTCCGATTCATTTATGTCATTTTCAGTTGCTATCAATTGTGTAGCTCATAATCAACCAACCGTATCTATCTATCTATCTATCTATCTATCTATCTATCTATCTATCTATCATGATAGCATTCAGTCAGATTTTTCCAGTCATCACCTGGTGGAAATTATGGTGTATGGTGTTTCCCCATGGGAAATAAAATAACCGCAGCAATATTTAACATCTTCCCCACACTGCTAAAATGTGTTTACTTTATATAAGCACTGGTTACAATAAAATAGGAATTGAGAAAGTACATAAAAGGAAGACATGCCCATATTTGAAACCGAGAAGACCAAGCGCCCACAGAGATGATGAGCTCTTCCTCTTTTTACTTCAGTTAAAAAAAAATCCTGTTGTACTGTCATAGTTTATTAGTTGTTGTTGCGCCATTTCTGTTCCCATGTTGAGCAAGCACTCTTCATTAGAACAGCATTTAATTCGCATCTTTAAGAGACGCTCTTAATTATTTTGCATCACAATGTTTCTTTGCTTTATTTTTCAAAATACATCTTTTTTAATAGAGTTTTACAATAAAAGTAAATCCCAGTTTTTCAATATGGTCTCAGACATTTATGAAAATTTAGAAGCATGTTCATTTGGTAAGTTTGTGTTATCATGTGCAGCGAGGAGTACTTGAGTCTCCTGGCCTGGAAGTTGCTGGAGCAGTTCCTGGTGGGTTAAGTTGCTCGTCCCTGTTCTGTCAGTTCAGACAACATCATACTTGCCTCACAGCACCTACGCTGCCTCATTTCATTATTCGTCAAATGTTACAGCTGCTCAAGGCATGTTACACAGACTCTTTCGGAAAAATGTCTTCATATGCTGACAAAATTTTCTCTTCTGACACCTGACCTAAATGTCTACATTTTCCGCTTCTCTGTTCAAAAATGTGATCATAATCATATTTTAACAATAGTCATTTAAGGGATAATGTATGCAAAACTATCCATCTTGTTTTTAACTAAAGAGGGGGTGCGGTAATTTTTTACTTGATTGCGCTTCCAGTTATTTTAGCTGTACAAAAACAGTCCATAATGCTGTTTGACATTGCAAAACAGGTATTTCATTATCATATTATTATTTAAATGTATTACCGTAATCAATAACACATTGGTTTGTAGTACAAATAGTTTTATTTTATTATTATTATTTATTCTTATTTACTCGCACATTCACAGAAAATACCTTACATCTGCATTGCAAAAATTAACCAATTGGATTAATGGCCATGATTTTGAAATTAAATGCCCAACAAACACATTTGGGTCTGACAAATAATATATAGGCCTTTATGCTATAGTCTGATGTTTAGGACTAAAAACCTCACAGACTTTTTTTTTTATTTAGTATAAAATAAAACAAAGTTGACAACTAACGGTTTAGTGTGGAATTAGTTTTGTATGGCATTAGTGCTCTTTTTGTGGGCATTCAAGTCATCCCCGGACTTTTATGACCTTTCACTTGATTTGTGGGTGGCACGTAGCAAGTATCATATCCTTGGCAGTTATAGGCTAAAGAAATACTCAATTAAAAAGTGCAAATATATTAGTAATTCAGACAAAGTGTGCATCTGATTATGTTTAAATAGTTATGAAACAGTTACATATGAAACTAATTGTGACTGTTGACTTGATAAGCTATGCAGAAAGCATATAGGCCTAATGCATTTATTTTGCGTCCTTATTTCGGTTTCAGTTCTGAACTTCCACCTTCTCAAATGAGCTAATTATAGGCATACATTATCTTCTATCTTTCACTTTTACTGCAGCCATATACAAAGTGATGCAACTCCTTAGTGTACGCTCTTCACAAGTTATGCTTTTGCAGTTCAGCAGTCAAGTTTGTGTGTGCCCACTTTGCAAGCTTTCTCACCCACGTTAAAGATAGCATCAAACACATTGGTTCCTCAGATTAAAAGGAAATATGCTTTAAATATTCACAGGAAGTCTTCAGTGGTCATATATAATGCCTTACAGATGTCTAGAGAATTATCGTCTCCATCAAACTCTATCATTCAGGCTTCTCACTGATGGACTTAAAGGTAACAAAAGTTGGTTATGTTTTCTTTGCAAATGTATTGTTGTTTATAGGCTATTGCCTATTTCAAAATGTTACTCACTATGTGAAGATTTGGTGAGTAAGTGACAAACACAGATATGAATTTTGTTATCTTGTGGAACCATTCATAAATGTTAATATTCAAAGCATCGGTTAACCTAAGATAACCTTTAAATCCGATGTTATGTCAAAGACCAGGGATCTTCTATATTCTGTCTGTACCTGTATCTTAAAGTGTTTTCACACTTGAGTCCTCTTTCTAAAACACCTTTATATTTCTATTTAGCGCAAAAGGCCTGGGGTAAATTTTTCATGCTGCCATCTGATTTTTGCAGATGTAAAATACAAGTGATATACATATCTTTGCTGATATGATTTATGTCATTAATCCAAATTACTGAATCAAATGTTCTATGTAAATTAACACATTTTGACAGTTTAGTGGAATAACTGAATTCTGGTTTAAATTAATTATACAAGGTTTTTTTTATTGAAGGAATGTTTTGAAAGAATAGAATATGAATTCAGATGGAATGATTCCACTCAATGATGAACAATGAATATGTCTGAAATGGAATTAATAAAAGATAACTGCAAGAATTGTAATGATGATTTTAAAATAAAATATGAAATTATAAAATATCAGCAACGACATAATACTGTTGGCTTCTGCGCCAATTCTGAGAGTCATCTTAGGGTCAAACTTTTATTTTCTTTAAAACAGTAACAATATTTGTTGCCATACAAACCTAAATTAATTAGTGCGTCCAGACTACACTGAGTTAGAGGAATTTAATAATTTTGATTACCCATCAACAAAGAAACTAATTTTGACATAATTCAACAATGCCTAATTATGAAAATCCAACATAAAATAAATTAACAGATCACTAGATAATACAATCTAAAAACAAATATTTTGGCTCAGCAACAACTATTTTGGAGTTATGACAACTTCTCATAAAATTATGTTCAGCCAATAAAACTACACTGAGTTAGAGGAATTTAATAAAAGCCAAATTTTTGTGTGGATTACTCAAAAAATTATTTGTTCCAACTAATTTTGACATAATTCAACATTGCCCACTGCCTAATTTTCAAAGCTATTATGAAAATTTCAAGTAAAAAAAAAATCAGTTAAAATAAATTTTGGTTACACACAATATTAAGTTAATATAATGATCAATATGACAACAGGACTCATCAAAATAATGTTTGCTTCTTAAAAGGTTTAATTAAACAAGTACATTAGATGTTTTAACGCAGCCATGCATTCATTTAAGTTGTGGTGGAAAAATTCAAGGCATCTTAATCCATCTAACCTTAATTCATTATATTTTTTTTCTTCAGTGTAACCATGATTTATTATAAAACTAAAAATATAGATTTTTTTTACAGATGAACAGTGCAGAGTTCTCCTCCATCTCTAATGCCACCAGCGGTGTCCCATGTCCCATAAAGCCCCAGCACATCTCCATTTCTGTGCTCATTTGTCTGACTTTCCTGGTGGGACTCCTGCTTAATGTCTTCAGTCTGTGGGTGTTCACATGCAGGACACCAGAATGGACGTCCAGCACCGTTCTTCAGTTTCATCTAGCTGTCAGTGATGTCCTTATGTGTCCTATGGGACCGTTTATGGCAGTATATTATCACACTGCAAACTGGGTTTTTGGGAAAGCTCTCTGTCGACTTAAAATAGCTTTAATAAACTTTCACATTTACAGCAGTATTCTGTTTCTGACTCTCATTAGCATTCACCGCTATGTGGCCGTGGTACGCTACAACCAAGACTCTTGCATGAATCGAAAGGACTTTGTCCAGAAGCTCTGTGTTGGAGTTTGGCTTTTTGTATTGGTTAAAGGAACTGTTTTAGCAGCTGTTTTAGGCACAAGCACAGTGGACAATCACACGTTATGCCTCAGCATTCACCAAGGACAATATACTGACTTTTATTTCGTTGTAAACTTCACTGTACTCATTCCTGGATTACTTCTAGCATTCATTGTTTCTGCGATCTGCTACACTCTTCTGGTGCGCTCGATGTCCCGTCTCGACACTAGCCACGATAGTGGACAAGCTATTAAGAACAAATCACGTAAAATGGTGGCTGTTTGTTTGACTATTTTTGTTGTTTGTTTCACCCCTATGAATGTGGTACGCAGTGTGGGTCTTGTGGTCAAGAAATTCTTACCCCACAAATGCAGTCTCCTTTTAAAAGTGGAGACTGCATACTATGTGTCATGGATCTTGGCTGGAGCCAATTGCTGTCTCGATCCAATTATTTATTGTTTCAGCTGTCAGAAATTCACAAAAACATTTAATATCTCTCTTAGGAAAATAGGTTTGAGGCTTGAAATAAGTCATGGTGAATCTTCATAAGATTGCCCTCATGTAAACAAGAACAGCCCTTGGTTAGCAAGGAACATGCTAAAATTGTTGCTATATTGTATCTTATATGTATCACAGAAACTTTTTTTTGATTGCAGTGAAGTTTTGTATATACAGGTGCATCTCAATAAATTAGAATGTCGTGAAAGTTCATTTTTTCTTGTAACTTATTTCAAAAAGTGAAACTTTCATATATTTTAGATTCATTACATGTAAAGTAAAACATTTCAAAAGTTTTTTTTGTTTTAATTTTGATGATTAGAGCTTACAGCTCATGAAAGTCAAAAATCAGTATCTCAAAATATTAGAATATTTACATTTGAGTTTCAATAAATGACCATCCATACAATATAAATTCTGGGTATCTCTTGTTCTTTGAAACCACAATAATGGAGAAGACTGCTGACTTGGCAATGATCCAGAAGATGAACATTGACACCCTCCACAAAGAGGGTAAGTCACAGAGGGTCATTACTGAAAGGTGTGGCTGTTTACAGAGTGCTGTATCAAAGCATATTAAATGCAAAGTTGACTGGAAGGAAGAATTTGGGTAGGAAAAGGTGCACAAGCAACAGGAATGACCGCAAGCTTGAGAATACTGTCAAGCAAAGCTGATTCAAACACTTGTGAGAGCTTCACAAGGAGTGAACTGAAGCTGGAGTCAGTGCATCAAGAGTCACCACGCTCAGACGTCTTCAGGAAAAGGGCTACCAAGCCACTTCTGAACCAGAGACAACGTCAGAAGCATCTTACCTGGGCTGTTGAGAAAAAGAACTGGACTGTTGCTCAGTGGTCCAAAGTCCTCTTTTCAGATGAAAGTAAATTTTGCATTTCATTTGGAAATCAAGGTCCCAGAGTCTTGAGGAAGAGTGGAGAGGCACAGAATCCATGTTGCTTGAAGTCCAGTGTGAAGTTTCCACAGTCAGTGATGATTTGGGCTGCCATGTCATCTGCTGGTGTTGGTCCACTGTGTTTTCTGAAGTCCACAGTCAACGCAGCCATCTACCAGGAAATTTTAGAGCACTTCATGCTTCCTTCTGCTGACAAGCTTTATGGAGATGCTGATTTCATTTTCCAGCAGGACTTGGCACCTGCCCACACTGCCAAAGGTACCAAAAGCTGGTTCAATGACCATGGTGTTACTGTGCTTGATTGGCCAGCAAACTCGTCTGACCTGAACCTGATCTGACCTTTTTTTTATTGGTCTTATGAAGTATTCTAATTTGCTGAGATAGTGAATTGGTGTTTTTTTGTTAAATGTGAGCCTAAATCATCACAATTAAAAGAACCAAAGACTTAAACTACTTCAGTCTGTGTGCATTGAATTTATTTAATACACAAGTTTCACAATTTGAGTTGAATTACTGAAATAAATTAACTTTTCCACGACATTCTAATTTATTGAGATGCACCATAAGCCTAATGCAATTTAATGCAAATGAAATACTTTTGCTTACTTTTTTGAAGCAAATGATTATGTTTTTTAATGATAGTGCAGCCAATAAAATGATTTATTGCTGTAGGATTCTTATTTTTTTAATTGACATTCCATATAAGCAACAGCAGACCACTTAGGTTATACTTTATTTAAAGTGTATTAAAATCCATGAATTGTGAGGCTGGTGTTCCTATTAAAGTACCTCACTGCTCATAACATATAGAAAAGGGTGGAGTTTAGGTTAATGACTGCTGACTAATAAAAGGAAATCCTGTCTTGGTTCCTTTTTGTCACATACACTTATACTGAAATGATTTTTGAGGAAGCGTTGCATGACCTGGTAAGTGCTCTGTGTAGCTTAATATTCATTTTTCAGATGAATGTTACATTTGGTAATTTAATAAGAATTTAAGGGGAAAGGAAAAATTGCTGGAAAAAGTAAAAATAAAAATAAAAAAAACTGCAGCATTGCCTATTCAGCAACAGGATAGTGCACAAAAAATTCACACAAATTTACTGTTAACTGATCAAACATTATATGTGTGTGTGTGTGTTACACACAGAACTGCTAAATAGGACATCAGTTATTTAATTCAAATAGAGTTCAAAAACCTTTCAATTTATTCTCTTTAATATACTCCATTACAGAAGTCCTGAACTGCAACATAAAAAACAGTAATAATGCAAATCGAGGGGTGAGAACCAGAAGGGCGTAAGCGACATTTCACCAACTTTACAGGAGAGCCAAAACAAAAATGTATCATAGTTTGATCTGACTTTGTGTACTGATTTCAGTTGTTTATAATAAAAATTTGTACACTCATGGATGACCATACTTTTGCCAGTAGAAAGAGCTCATTAAGAGCTTTCATTTGATGTATATATATATATATCTCCATTTCACCAAAAATGTCAATTATCCCCTTCTGGTTCTCACCCCTCGAAATGTAAAAAAAAAAAGTGTTTTAGATCCTTCCAGAACTTAATTTTTCTCTCTCTTTCTCTCTGTGTTTGTTTTTCTCTCCAAAAATATTTTTTTCTCTATTCAAAACTTTTCTCTCTCTGTATGAACAATTTTTTTCTGTTCAAAAATTTTTTTTTCTCTCTTCCAAAACTACGACATCAATTTTTCTCTCTCGTTTAGAAGAGAGAAAAAAATGTGGAGACAGAATGTTTTGGAGATTACAAAAAAAGTCAGAGAGAAAGTGAGAGAAAATCTTAGGACTTAGCCTCAGGCATAAGGCACTTTCCCCCAACTTAATTTTTATTTTTTTAGTTGCAGATCAGGGCCACTGTAATTTTCAGTTCATCTATTTGATGCATCTGATCAACAACCCCTCATTTTTTTTCTGCACAGTGACATTCTTCTAAAATGAACACCTCAGATTTACCCAACGCGAGCCATGTGGATACATGTCCTCCTGAGCCTCAGCACATGTCTCTGGCTGTGATCCTCTGTCTGGTCTATCTGCTGGGCCTTCTGCTCAATGGATTCAGCCTGTGGGTCTTCACCTGCCGCATTCACAAATGGAACTCTGGAGCTGTTCTGCAGTTTAATCTAGCTCTATCTGATGCCATCATCACTCCACTCACCCCACTGATGGCAGCGTACTTTGCCATGGATAGCAACTGGATTTTTGGGGATTTTACCTGCCAGCTGAAGATCGCCGTGCTCAGCATCCACTTTAATGGCAGCGTGATCTTCCTCACACTTATTAGCGTTCATCGATATGTGTCCGTGGTTCACTTCAACCGCTCCTCGTTGATAAAAAGGAAGATATTCGTGAAGAAGCTGTGTGCTGGGATTTGGTGTGTTCTTATAATAATTGGCATTATTTATGGATGGCTGCTTCCTGTAACCACTGAAGAAAATCATGGGCAGTGTCTTACTATTCATCAGACAAGGTTGACAGATGCTTACTTTATTATTAACTTTGTGATTTTCTTCTTTTGGTGTATTTTACCTTTAACTATATTAGTGTTTTGCTACAGTCGCCTGGCGAGCTCAGTGTCCCGCATTAACATAAATTCTGCTCAGGGCCAATCAGTCAAGAATAAGTCTATGAGGATGATAGGGATATGTGTATTCATATTTGGCCTTTGCTTTCTTCCTCTCAATGTTGTTCGGACTATCGGAGTAGTTGTGAAAAAGTATCATCCCAGTAAATGTAGACTTTTGTTGCAGTTGCAAACAGCATATTATGCATGCTATATATTGGCAGGAATCAACTGCTGCTTGGACCCCCTCATCTACTTTTTTGGCTCACGTAATTTTATCAAAGCATTCAGAAGATCTCTTAAGGTAATAGGGGTCAGACGTAATGTTGAAAACACAATTGAATCAGAAACAGTAAGTCAAAGTGTAAACAGAAATGTAGTTTCTACCATCTCTTAGGACATTAAGCAATTGAAATGGAAGTTGTGATCAAACTTTCCGGACTCATGTCAGTGAACACGTCCTCAGAGAAGAGATGTTGTTGGAAGGGGAAGTTAAAGCTTTTAACAAGGGGACATGAACTAAAAAAGGCCAAAACATTGTCCATTTTGATTTCATAATTCATGGTGACTTTAATGGTGCTTTGATAAGCATCCTACTGCAAGATTAAACTTAAACTTTACCTATTTGTCCTGTGTGATTTTATTCCACAATACTGAAATAAAAAATAAAAAATATTTTTAAGTGTAATCTTGCCGATACTATTGTGAACATGTTACTGGCCTTCACTGTCTTGTTGAGCACAAGCAAAAATGATTTTTCTGCTAACAACACTGTGGAATGCATTAAGAATTTGTTAAAATGATTTTGTAAATATTCAAGTCAGCAAAGTAATGTTTTAGAACATGAACATGTTCATGTGCTAGGCTAGTACATAGATATATACATACAGTATATAACTTATATGGGCTAGTAACCTTTCACAACATGCTATTGATAACTTAATGCAGCAAGAAGTTTTGAAAGTTTTATTCAGCTGAATCTTTCAGATGGTATGACTAAAATTGATATCTAAACTAATATTTTGAATTGTAGTATTGACATTTCAAATAGCCTGCGACAATCATGCTAACATGTGAGTGAATCTAAATAAACAGAAGATCCATTTTGAAGCTGTTTATCTCATTGTTTATGACTGATACAATATATAACATAACGTCCATTAGTGTTTTCCCTATTAGGCTATTATTATTTTTTTTTTTTTATCTTGTAAAGGTTTTGTAAATGTAACTGTACAAACATTTTTCAAAACAATTGGAGCATTAAAGTTTCCTGTTGTTAAACTTGTTCTTATCTGTACAATAATAAAGAGATTTAAGAAGCGAGTCAGTTTATGTGTTTTTGTCCTGTTACTGGCGAGAACTCCCGAGTGACGTCAGGACATTATTTGAGTGACGTCGGCCACAGGTAAAGCATTTCCTTCTCTTTTGTGGATCAGTTTCGCTCACCCACCTGTTCACGGTGGATAGAGAACAGAATGGGGAAGATTCAGGAATTCGAAATAACTCTCAATAAACAACAAAACAGTTTATAGTCCAGGTGAATCCCTCTCCGGAACTCTGAAAATCTCAATTGCACAGCCAATACAATGTAAAGGTAAGTAAACAAACGACTCTAATTATCGCACACCGCAGCCACCCATCGTGCTTTCTTTCACTGGATGATTTAAAAAACTGTTTCTAAACAAGTTTAACGTTACTTCTTAAAGTACAATAGCCTACTTGTGTATCAAACGTAAATATTAGCCCACTGGCTGTTTTCCTAGACGTTCTCACGTTTTTAGAGTTGGTTTTGTGTTCTCGCATCGAGGACTGAAACTGGTCTGAACGAAACTTGTTGCGGATCTTTTATTGACATGCCAACGCGGAATAGTGCACGAACCTCTTACCGCTTTCTTAGTTCTCTAAAATTTCCGTGAAAACCATAAACAGGGTGTTTTAGGGACACTGGCAATAATACATGTTAATAAACACGCTGAAATAATTGAGTTGCCTATAATCCATTCTGTTTCTCGATACCTTGCCAGGCCAGGTGAACTAATCGCAGTTTCGGTTATCGGGTTCAACATTTTAAAACAGTGACTGAGAAAATTACGTTTGAAGACCTGCATTAAAGTAAAACGTAAATTAGTGTAAGGAAACCAACATATTCATGTAACGCATGAGCAGTTGCTTGGCGGTGTTTATTGTTTTTCCGAACGCTTAATTTGCATATTTACTATGCCTTGAGCTTTCAGCAGCGTGTTTGAGTCAGTCATTTAGACCTTGAAACAAATTTAAATTGTCAAACAAGTCTGATTTTGAAAGCCGTTTTCAATATCATACATAAATGCAATTGGCTGCAATACTGATCAGACTGCTTGGTGCAAAAATAAAAGTAGAGTATGCATCTTCTCACCCAGCACCTGTTTCACCAAGCCTCAGTGCTTTTCAGTGCACCTGTTCATGTTAAGGTCAAATATCCTGATGCAGCTAAGCCGAACAATCAATATTGCTTATCCACTGCTTATCCTAAATCTGCTGTGATTTCTGGATACTTGAAGGAATGTAAGCCTTAAATATCCCATTAATTGTGCCTTTTTTTGTGCAGAATAGGAATGGGCATGTAGTATAAATTAATATGACTAGCTATCAAAAAAGTATAAGGCATTGTTACTTGCAATATGCATATCGAATGATTTCATATGCAGACAGTACAGCTCTGGCTTGTGTATCTACATCCATAAAGCTAATATAAGAGTAACCAGCAGAATCTATTGTCCAGAAAGACAATACAGCTACTGTTTGACTTTGGGCCTTATCTTGGCCATGGGATCAAGGTGAAATGTCACTGAATATACATGAAAATGTCAGCCTATAGACCTATCGGCTTGTTCTGTGTAAAAAAAAAAAAAAAAAATCTCCAACCAATGTGAACAAGGAAGCATGATTAAAAGTGTTGCTTTCGCATGTGTGAGAACCGCTGTGGGCAAGGCAAATGTGATAAGACTAAAAATGAGTCAGAGTGCAGTCAAGATGATAGTTTGGAAAAAAACCGTCACACCAGATGTAATCATCAGTTCTACAGTGATATGAGAAGGCAAGCAAGTCATGTGGTTATGTCAGTGGTTTGGGGCTGGTCTATTGTTTGAGCTGAGATGTTGATGAAGAATACTCACCGGACTGGTTCGCTCACATTCCAGATCAAGGACAGCAGTAATAACAATCGCGCACAGTCACCATTACAACTTTACAGAGAAGTCATCTGACTGTATTTAAAACAATAACAGTTCTATTTGAGTCTTTGTTTATTTATTTGTTATTAAATTACTGAAGTAGTTGACTTTCTGCAATTCATTTAAAAGTCCCTCTTTTCAGGTGTATTAATCTTATTATTATTATTTTTTAAGTTGGACAAAAGTTTCTACCTATATCAGTTCATAAATGTTAGTTTAGTAGCACTCATATTCTGTTCAGTACGTCAGAGTGACCGATCATGAGATCTTTAGATTCCAGATGTTGTTGTTGTTCACCCAGTTTCTTACTGGAGTCTCTTCTGACATATTTCCCATGGTTGCTTATGTATCTGTGGTAACATCTCTGCTTGCTAGCACTCAGTGTGTGTCTTGGGGTTAGAGAGAGAGAGAGAGGGGAAATGGTTGAAATAAAGGTTAGCAAACAGATAGAATCACAAAGACAAGGATTTTAAAGAAATAAATGGACAAATAAAGACGGCAATATCTGTTCATTTCTGTCAGGGGTTGGGGACCTATCTTTGAAAACGAGCTCATTGCTTTTTTGAAGATTTATTTATATAATTTATTTTATTTTTTGTGGCACATTTATATTTTTCAGATTAGGTATGTTTTCTCACCATTTTAAGTAGAATTAAAATTTTCATGAAACTAGTCAAAATGTTATGCTCCATATAAAAGTTATTCATAGTCTAATATATAAACAATTAAAATCTTGTATAAAAAGGTACAAAAAAAAATGCAGACCGTTTATTCAGGCTGTTCTGCAAAAATATTACATTTACATTTACATTTATGCATTTAGCAGACGCTTTTATCCAAAGCGACTTACAGTGCATTCAGGCTATACATTTTTTTTTTATCAGTATGTGTGTTCCCTGGGAATCGAACCCACAACCTTTTGCGCTGCTAACGCAATGCTCTACCACTGAGCCACAGGAACACATATTATCTGCATTTAACAACTGTAATGGTCAATTGCAAAACATTTTAATGTGCCTTGTTGCTAATTTTGTCATGCAGCAAGATGTATTTTTTTCCTGTGGCAATTACTCGAAGGTTGCAGAACATTTCTTGAGAAATGAGAAGTGAGTGAGTTCACTAACCTCAATGCTATGTATGTGTTAGGCCTCCTACATGTCAACCATGTACAACCTATTTGCACATTCCTCTCTTGTACAGTCATGACTATCCTAATATTTAAGTCTACAGTATACTATCATGCACATTATTTTATATTTTATATTTTGTTCTTTATATCTTTTTTTATTTTTTTATTCATTTAATTTTATGTATACTTCTGTGTTGTTTTTTTCTATAATATTACACTGTCCATGGAGCGGACCTGACTCACATTTCACTGCTGGTTAATACTCTCTGTATAATCGTGTATGTGACAAATAAATCTTGAACTTGAACTTGAACTTTGTTGATGGCATATGGTTACTATGTTTTTGTCTGTTACCATGACAGTCTGAATGTTTTAATGGAACGTCCTGCTGGTAAGGGTGAAGGACAGAGTGATGTCAAATTAAGTTCTCAATAAAGGAACAAGGCTGTCATCTTGGTCCCAGACAATCCCAGTCATCATTTACTGACCCTCATGAAATATTCCTTTAAATAGCTGTTGTCAGGAATTCAACATATAGGTGCATCTCAATAAATTAGATTGTCGTGGAAAAGTTCATTTATTTAAGTAATTCAACTCAAATTGTGAAACTTGTGTATTAAATAAATTCAGTGCGCACAGACTGAAGTAGTTTAAGTCTTTGGTTCTTTTAATTGTGATGATTTAGGCTCACATTTAACAAAAACCCACCAATTCACTATCTCAACAAATTAGAATACTTCATAAGACCAATAATAAAAAAACATTTTTAGTGAATTGTTGGCCTTCTGGAAAGTATGTTCATTTACTGTATATTTACTCAATACTTGGTAGGGGCTCCTTTTGCTTTAATTACTGCCTCAGTTCAGCGTGGCATGGAGATGATCAGTTTGTGGCACTGCTGAGGTGGTATGGAAGCCCAGGTTTCTTTGACAGTGGCCTTCAGGTCATCTGCATTGTTGGGTCTCGTGTCTCTCATCTTCCTCTTGACAATACCCCATAGATTCTCTATGGGGTTTAGGACAGGCGGGTTTGCTGGCCAATCAAGCACAGTAACACCATGGTCATTGAACCAGCTTTTGGTACTTTTGGCAGTGTGGGCAGGTGCCAAGTCCTGCTGGAAAATGAAATCAGCATCTCCATAAAGCTTGTCAGCAGAAGGAAGCATGAAGTGCTCTAAAATTTCCTGGTAGATGGCTGCGTTGACTGTGGACTTCAGAAAACACAGTGGACCAACACCAGCAGATGACATGGCAGCCCAAATCATCACTGACTGTGGAAACTTCACACTGGACTTCAAGCAACAACATGGATTCTGTGCCTCTCCAGTCTTCCTCCAGACTCTGGGACCTTGATTTCCAAGTGAAATGCAAAATTTACTTTCATCTGAAAAGAGGACTTTGGACCATTGAGCAACAGTCCAGTTATTTTTCTCCACAGCCCAGATAAGATGCTTCTGACGTTGTCTCTGGTTCAGAAGTGGCTTGGTAGCCCTTTTCCTGAAGACGTCTGAGCATGGTGACTCTTGATGCACTGACTCCAGCTTCAGTCCACTCCTTGTGAAGCTCTCCCAAGTGTTTGAATCAGCTTTGCTTGACATTATTCTCAAGCTTGCAGTCATCCCTGTTGCTTTTGCACCTTTTCCTACCCAAATTCTTCCTTCCAGTCAACTTTGCATTTAATATGCTTTGATACAGCACTCTGTAAACAGCCACACCTTTCAGTAATGACCCTCTGTGACTTACCCTCTTTGTGGAGGGTGTCAATCTTCATCTTCTGGATCATTGCCAAGTCAGCAGTGTTCCCCATTATTGTGGTTTCAAAGAACAAGAGATACCCGGAATTTATACTGTAGGGATGGTCATTAATTGAAACTCAAATGTAAATATTCTAATATTTTGAGATACCGATTTTTGACTTTCATGAGCTGTAAGCTCTAATCATCAAAATTAAAACACAACACTTTTGAAATGTTTTACTTTACATGCAAAGAATCTAAAATATATGAAAGTTTCACTTTTTTAAATAACTTAAAAGACAAAATGAACTTTTTCACGACATTCTAATTTATTGAGATGCACCTGTAATCTCACACAATGACGCATTTCTTGTGATAGCCTTTCATCATTAAAACAATACTCTTTCTATTCAGTACTGCTTTGGATATAAATGGATATACATTTTTAATCTGCTGTACCAGTTATATATCACCCGTTACTATTTTGGTGTGAGAAACTGCTGCAAACGATCAAGTATGTGAGTGAACTTTTCTAATGAATCAAACTGATGAATCGTGAACACATGTTTGATCAAAAGAGTGATTCATTCGCAAATCTGGCATCACAAGTTCTGATTCTAAACAGCTGATTGTCAGAAAAAAAGGATTCTCAGGTTGGTATACAGTAATTTTCACTGCAATAATATTTTACTGGGACAGATCAGTATTTTTTTCTGGTGCTCATGTCCCAGTAAAAAGGATCTAGCGATGCCCGCTGCTTATCAGCACCTTGCATCTGTGCAGGCACATTTCTTTTGACTGACCTATGTCTTTATTTCATAATCAGAAATCAAAGTGAACTGCCAGGGCTTCTGTGGAGTGACCAGCAAATCAAATGACACAGACTGGACAGAGGAGGAGCAGTACTTCAGCAGCTCGGTCTCAATAGCAGATAAAGGTACACAGATGTCATGGTCTCGCTCACACATTAAATGGTAGGATGCTTGTTCAGATCCCTTACAGTTTCTCTCTGTTTCCCAGGCACTCTGACAGACGGCGAGCACACTTTTCCCTTCAAGTTTCTCTTGCCAGGTGAGGCACACTTTTGTGTAATTGAGCTGACCTACATTCCTCCAAGACATGTCAGAGATTAACCACTGTTTACATTTATCCATGGCAACAGAACACAATATCAACTTTGTATAACCAAATACAACCTATGTGAGTCACCCAATATAGGTATTAGGAGTTTTAGAGTATACAATATAGGAGTTTTGTCCTAGGTAGATGAATGTACATTACCTTTCAAATTCAAAAGTCATTTTTTTTAAATAAAAAAACAGCAGAAAATGCTTATATTGTGAAATATTATTGCAAATTATAATAACGGTTTCTATTTTTACATAATTTAAAATGTAATAGATTCTGTGATGACAAAGCTGAATCGGCATCATTACTCCAGACTTCAGTGTCACGTGATCCTTCAGAAATCATTCTAATATGCTGATTTGGTGCTCAAGAACCATTTCTTATGTCAGTGTAAAGGCAATTCAGAGAATTGTTTCTAAACGCATTATAAATGTTAGAAATGCATTGCTGAAAACACGTTACATAGACTGTGAACTATGTAGTACTGAACTGTGGCGTTAGACCGTTAAACATTTTTCACCATTTTTGTGTTCTGGATTTTTTTGGGTGGGCCTGAAATCATGTCTCTGCACTGGAGCCACTGAGCACGGCCCGTCCCCTAACACGATAATAACTAGAGGGTATCAGCATCAGTGGTTTGCCCGCTCAATCGTCTACAGTTTGCTAGCTAGCTATGCCTTTGTCAATGTAAAAGTAAATGCATATTCTGAACATGCATGGCTGTGTAAAACCAATTAAGCTGCTAGAGTGAGCATCCGTTCAGGTTGTAGCGGTATTTGACAGTTGAAAGTGGTGGCAGCTTTCCCGCGAGTTGGCGTGGTTTCAGTGCCAACAGAGGACACGCCCCCAGCATTTGAGAGCAGAGAATACTGCTTATTTTTTCAAGATTTCGATTGGCTGGATGGTTAATAACACATTTTTTCTGTGGTGTCACAAACTCAGAACACATTTACTGTAACATTGCTTTACACAGACTTTAAAAACAGTTGTGCTACTTATGTTTGTGGAAACTGTGATACATATTTTCTTTGATAAAGTTTAAAAGAACAGCATTTATGTAAAGTATACATTTTTGTAACATTATAAAAAAACAAAAAAACAACTTATAAACGAAAAAAAAAACTTTTGAAAGAGAGTGTGAATTCTGTTACTGTCAGTTAATTTTCATACAACTGGAGGGTAAATCGGATTCCTTCGTTTTTGTTCGTTTTATTCACTCTTTTCACAATGTGAAGCTAAGACACACGCTAGCCCATCTAGGCTATCTCTGCTCTTATTGTGTGGAGCTGCTCAGCTGCTATTTGAAACCTCCATCTGCTGTTCCTCTATTATCTGAGACTCCCCAGCTCTCCTCTAGCAGAACAATGCCACTCTTAGAGAATCCTGCTTCTCGTGCTGTACCGTTGGCGTTTTGTGGTTTTCAGCCTTTTGCTAAAAAATTTACGTTTATTGGATAATGAACGCTTTTAAATCTTTTTGTTTGAAAAAGAACATTGTTCCAGTGCAAAAGTCCAAACTTTGGTTATGAGAAGTAAGAAAATTATTAGCCTCATCCTCATTTGTTTTTTGTTTTTTTTTTAATTCATTTATCTGCACCTGCAGAGTAGACACACAAACCTCTCTAATCCTCTCTTTTGTAGCTGCTGCACCTACATCATTTGAAGGGCCTTATGGAAGGATTATATACAGAGTTCGGGCTTTCATAGACACACCTCGTTTTGCAAAAGACTACAAGATAGAGAAGCCCTTCTCTATGAAGAACACAGTCAACCTGAATGAAATACCTGGTATTCAGGTAAATGTGCTACACAGACCTCCATATTCTAAACTGGAAAATAAGAACCACAAACTGAAATATTTTTAATTCTGATATCTGTGCTGTCATTTACAGCCAATGATTTACATCACTATGCTTTTAATTATTTGCTTTGCACAGGAACCTAGCTCCTCGTCTGTAACCAAGAATTTCTCATACATGCTTGTGAAAAATGGGACAGTGGTGCTGAAAGCTAAGAGCGACATGCGAGGATATATCGCTGGACAGATCATAAAAGTGTTCGCTGAGATTGAAAACAAATCTGAGAAGTCAACGGGCCATGTGGTTGCCAGTCTAATGCAGGTAAGATTACACAAACTACATTAGATTATATTTTAAGAACAAATGTTTTCAGTTAGTTTAAACAATTGAGTATAGTGTGTGAAAATAGTTTGGGTGACAGTCAAAAGTGACTGTAAATACAAACAAATTATATGAATCCTGATCACAAGTGATAATAAGAATTGTTTTCTTGAGCAATTTCTGAATGATAATGTGACGCTGAATAATGGAGTAATGTCTGCTGAAAATTCATATGTGATAACAGGAATAAATTACATTTTAAAATATGTTAAATTGTAAGAATATTACAACATTTATAGTTTTAATTTATTTTTGATTAAATAAGTGATGAGCACAAGTGACTTCTTTCAAAAACATTAAAATATCTTTCTGACCACAAACTTTTGAACGGTAGTGTATATTCAGATTTGTTGTTGACTGATATGGCTATATTAATAATTGTGATTAAATATGCAGGTACACCTTTGGTAAATATCATAAGACTCTCACTATTGCTCATCTCTTAATTTTAGAAAGTTACATATAATACCAAGAAGCCAACATATGACTTACGGACAGTAGCGGAGGTAGAAGGACCTGGAGTTAAGGGTGGACAAAAAACTGAATGGAAAGAGCAGATAATTGTACCTTCTCTTCATCTGTCCACACTGACTGATGGAAACCTCATCCAAATCTGCTTCTACATTCAGGTGAGTTTTTAAATGAAGTTATTGTTACACATATTACATTAACATGATGTAATGCAAAGTGGGACACTTTTCTTTCCTGTGAGTATTTTTCTCCATTGTGGAGCGTTCAATAATATCTGGCTGTATGTAATCACTGGGAACATGTATATCAGAGAGATGCATTTTATCAGAAGTTCATGCAAATTGCATTTGGCATTTCCTTCTTCCTTCCTCTCATTGAATCTCACCTGCATGTTTGTCTCTGTTTTTTCAGGTCTATTTGAAATACCCAGAGGTATCATTAACTCTTCCCATTTACATTGGAAGCATTGCAGTGGATCCAACTCAGCCTTCCCCCTCCCGGCTGGTACTACCCATGCCAGCCCCACGTAATAACCCCACCCCTGCTCTTACCCCTGCCCCTTCTCCTGCTGCTGCTGCTGCTCCCGCCGAATCTGTCACACCCAGCCTGCCACCACGTACAACCCCAAAACCTGCACCCAAACCCAGGCCTCGTAGCACCTACGCATCCCTCAATGTGTTTCCCCCTGTTCTGTACCCAGAACTCCCAGGTGTGGCTAGCTACAACGGGGAAATGCCAAAGAGTCCACAGCATGAGTCTGGTTCCCAGACTCCAGTGTCTCCCAATGCATTCAGCTACGCTCCTGGACTCAGCTTCAGACAGAAACAGAGCTCCAACGGCCCATCAGCACCCCCCCTCAGTTCATCCACCAGCCCTCAAGACTGGAATGCAACGTCCTCTTCAGCGAGCTTACCTCCAAACTATAGGAGTTCACCATATCCACATGGTATGGCATGGTTATAAAATAATTATAATTAATAATTAAAATGTATATGTGTGTTTTAAATGATGTGAGCCTTAACACCCAAGAGCTTAATCATCAGTGTTGGAGGTATATACTTTATATCGGAGTTACTTTATATCTGAGTTACTTTTTCAAATAAGTAACGCCATTTACTTTGTTTCTCATTTATTGACTGACATCTGTCGTGTTGCCATGTTGAGAGAAATCGGGAGTAAGTGCAGAAGCGTTGTTCGCTATGTGAACATAATGTCACTGTTGTTCTAGACTAAATATGAACATGTATTTGCTCATCTCACCTGCACAAAAACAGATTCAGTATTCCTCAAAATGAATAAAAACAGTCAAATGCAAACTCAGAATATGACGCAAACCTGCAATAATTAAATGTTAAATAAGACAAATATCATTTATGTATTTAATCCCGTTTTATTTACCAATGTCTTTGCTGCTGACCTTAGATGATCCAATTCAACCATACTAAGCAAAAATTACATTTAATTTTTGTTATTGCTGAATAGTTTTGAACTTTCTTCTCCATCATATTCTTCATGCAATTTGTTTCATCTGCACCCTCTACTGTACAGACGTGAATTTACATTTCCTTCAGCCTGAGGCATATTCATTTCACTGTTGTTGTGAAAAGGGCTTCTACATTTGTAAAAGAATAACTTTTTGTATATTAAAAACAAACAAGCAAGCCATGCCCAGATTTAAAAAGTAACTCAAAAGTAAAGTAACATTACTTTCCATAAAAAAGTAACTAAGGTAATTAGTTACTTTTTAGGGAGTAATGCAATATTGTAATATTTAAAATTAGTTTGTTTAACATTTTTTATTATTATTATTATTATTATATTTAATTGATTGTTCATTAGGTGTCACAATGTTACCTGGTGATTTAATTTGATTTTATTTCTTTTGACAGAGGCTCCACCTTCTTATGAAGATAGCTACAATATATAGGATGTTTCCCAGCCATATGAAGAAGGGAGAAAAACATTGAAAATATTCATAACATTCCTGTAACTTTATAATAAATGCAGACCTCAAGCACTTTTGAACCAAATGTGTAAATATCCAAATTCTGTGTTCTTACAATGTTTGTACTCTCAAGAATGTGATATTTAACCCAAGAGGTCAGCTGATACAATACTTCAGATGTGGTTTGACAGCTATTATGCCAAACAGTTGAAAATGAATAATTTTGCTTTTCATTTTTGTCATTGCAGATGATCTGTAAAATAGATCTGCCTCTTGCGAAGATATTTTTCCACTTGTTTTTAGGATTTTCATCATGGAAGTGTATTAAGTTCTCTTTTATTATTAGACTGTTGCTTGATTTGTACAATTGTTTGCAGTCACGCAACCACCAGGGTAATTTTGTTTTTCTTCTTATTAGCATGTTCAGGCTTTGTTTTTATGTTCCTGATAAGCTAAGGATGAATCTAGTTCGATTGAAATTGTAACTTTATATTATGTGTGGATACACATGTCCTCAAGTCATTATACAAAACCACTGAATATTTAGTTCTAGTTTTGTGGTATTTAATGATTCATTTCTAAATTGAATGATTAATTTCTGCCTTTGTTAGTATTGCACACTACTTGCATGTTAAAAAACTTTTTTTTTTATTATTTGAACAGTGATTTACATATGTTGTGTACAGATTAATAAAAATGTTGAACTGAAAAAAATCCCCCTGCATTTTGTACTGTTAAACAGAATGAAAATAAATCTTACAAGTTGCTTGTGACTTTGACGTGGATCTTTGATAGGCTGTTTACATTATTCTTTATTTGTTGCACAGGGCAAAGATCCATTAAAGCAACTGGAGGCTTAGAAATCATCAATAGTGGCCATAACTCAAGCTTTATGTGTACCATAAAGTAGTAAGGAGAAATTCTATGGGTCAGCCTTAAGTGCCACTGCCACACATTAGAAAATGTGCATGTGAGACTGCAAATTATATAATATCTTTCAGTGTGGTCAGTTATTTCAAAGGAATTTCTGTAGGTACCAGCGATTCTTGGGGCTCAATTTGTTGAGGTGCAAACAATATTGTTTTTCCCCAATAATGTCTTAATTTATTGCAATATACATGTGATACATGACACTTAAGCTTATGTTTCGTAACGAGAAGGTAAAAACAACAACAACAAAAAATTTCACGAATGGTTGGTTTATAGTGGGTCTGAGGTAAACACACTTAGCAACTAAACCCAGACAGTAAACGCCCCTTACCAGTAGAGGGCGCGGTGTGGTCACATGACAGTCGCAGGGTGCATGTAGCAGGGAAGTGCAGAGAGGAAGACAAGCCTCTAAACTTTCGGAATGAACGGAGTTGTTTTTCAAAAATGCAAACCATTTTAAATTAACGGGTAAGTATGTGCAAAGCAGTAATTTTTGTGGATAAATGTCCCACGCCGAATGTAGTTTATGGATACATGCTCCGTCTAGATTTGTGGTGGTGTGGCTGGTGTCATGCGCGTCTGTTAGCTACATTGTTTCATGTTGTTCATTGTAATTCCGCCCACAGTGAGCGCTGCGTCCGACATAAACATTAACAAATGCTGTTATATTCCTCAGTTAATAAGACACAGGAACTCACGAGTCTAATAGGCTGTCATGCCTTTTCAGCAATGCAAAGAAAGTATAATTTATCGTTTTGGAGGGCCGACGAGACCGATTTGTTGGCTGTGTCTCAAAATCTAGTGTGATGCCTAGACATACAGCATTTGATTTGATGGCCAAAATGTTCTAAGTAGGCAGCTTACTAGATTTTGAAACGCAGCTCTTCAGAGCGCGGTTGATACATTATTTCCCCCCATCAATACCAGTAAATACATGAAAAAAAATGTTGCTTTATTTCTGTCATTTTACATAAGTAAAAACCGTTAGGCTCCAACCATACAATATAATTTATATTATGACTATATATTTGTATCTATTTTTTATATATTAATTGGTCGCACATTTTTTTTTTTTTTACATTAACTGATTATTATAAAACATGCGAATATGATCATATTCTAACTATAAATTCTCACAGAGGAAGGGACTTGGAGGTCTTCTTGGATTGCCCCAGGTTCCCCCTGCCATGGCCAAGTCCAAAAAAAGTGAGTTCATTGTTTTCAAGGTTATTATTCATAATGCAAGTTCAGGTCGGTTAATGCATCCCATACTACAAAAGCATCTGGTATTCTTTTTAAGAATTGATTCACATATCAAGTGCGAAATGCACATTGTTTACATACCTTAATGTTTTTCATATGTTACCATGGACCACAAAACCAGTCATAAGGGTCAATTTTTTTTTATTTAGATTTATACATAATCTGAAAACATGAACAAATAAACTTTCCATTGATGTGTGGTTTGTTAGGGTAGGTCAACATTTGTCTGAGATACAACTATTTGAAAATCTGGAATCTGAGGGTGCAAAAAAATCTAAATATTGAGAAAATCGTCTTTAAAGTTGTCCAAATGAAGTTGTTAGCAATGCATATTACTAATCAAAAATTAAGGTTTTCTATATTTATGGTAGGAAATTTACAAAATATCTTCATGGAGCATGATCTATACTTAATAACCTAATGATTTTTGACATTAAAAAAAATCTATAATTTTGACCCATACAATGTATTGTTGGCTATTGCTACTAATATACCCCAGCGACTTAAGACTGGTTTTGTGCTCCAGGGTCACATATTTTATCATGCTGTGGTTGTAGGTATGGACAGCCCTGCGGACCTACTGAGAAGAGGCAGGAAGACCAAATCCCTTGGTGCTGCTCCAAAAGTTGGTAAACAACAGAGTGTTCTAGGCAGCACAAAGAGCCCGGGGACCGGCTTTCAGCTACTCTCTGGCCAGACATCCCTCAAGCTACCAGGTGAAAACATCATCTCAGGAAATCATGGCTCTATCCAGCAAGATAAACAAGATGCTTCAGAAACACAGAGTTCTGAGTCTGGTAATGCTGCCAAGAACATCCCCACTTTGTCCTCACCTGCAGCCAGACAGGAAGGGGATGCCCAGAGAGGGCCGGAGGAGTTTAAAGCTGTGAATCCTGCTCCGCCACGTTTGGCTTGGAAAACCATGGTTAGATCAGCACCAGCTCCATCTGCTCTGAAGGTAGCCTGCTGCTTGCTTATGTACTTTCTAGTTAAAATTAATGAGTCAGGAAAATGTGGAAGGCATGGATTTTGATGATAACCTAAAATGTTTGTGTTGGGGGAAAGACATTTTTGAACATGGTTGGATATTTATACTGGTGCATAGTCAAATTCAAAAACAGTTTTATGGGTGGGATGCCCATAAATGATATTTCTTATATATGCAGTAAGCCTACCGTTCAATCAGTAAGATAAGTCAGTAAAATGTTTTCTTATGCTCACCAAATACAGCAAAAAGAGTCATTTGTAAAATATTATTACAGGTTAGAATAACTGTTTTCTATTTTTATATATATTTTAAAATGTAATTTATTCATGTGAAGGCAAAGCTGAATTTTTAGTAGCCATTATTCCAGTCTTGAATGCCGCATGATCCTTCAGAAATCATTCTAATATGCTGATCTGGTGCTCATTTATTATTATTTTTCACAGTTTAATTGTACTGCTTCTTATTATTTTCACAAATGTCTGTGCTGGTTAATATTTTTGTGGAAACCATGATTTTTTTCACGATTCTTTCTAATTCTGATAATTAGAAAGTTAAAAAAACAGCATTAATTCAAAATAAAACTCTTATACTTGTAAATCTTTACTGTGACTATGAAACAATTTAATGTATCCTTACTGAAAATCATTAACTCTTTAATAGTAAGGTAGTTGTTAAGTTTAGGTATTGGGAAGGATTATGGATGTAGAATATGGTCATGCAGAATATGTGCTTTATATGTACTAATAAATAGCCAATATGTTAATAATAGGCATGCTAATAATAAGCAACTAGTTAATAGTTAAAATGGGTCCCTACACTAAAATGTTACCAAAATCTGTCCAAAAAAGACTTATATATGTCTGTTTTTATTAATGCAACAACATAGACAATGAACAGTGAGAAAAGTGCATATGAGAGAGACGTGGAGTCCTCGCGCACACAGCATCTCAGTTTACCTCAGGAACTCAAAGACTCAACACAAACAGGTGTGATTTTTTTAGCTAAAAAGTTACATTAAAACCTCTTTGTTCAGAACACAAGAGAGTAAAACCAATTGCATGCCCCCCTGTTTGTATTCTTCTGCAGCCTCCAAGAAGAAGAAAAGAAAAATGGGCTTATATAATTTTGTTCCCAAAAAGAAACCAAAAGTGTCCAAGAAACTGAATGTCTCGTTGTCCTCTTCAAATGAGCAGGTCTGATATCTTACACATTAGACTGCTTCCATGTGTGTGAATTGAAGCCATTCATCTTGGCCAAATCGTGATCATTCAAGATCTTTGTTTCCAAACCCTGCAGGAGGATTCACATACAGTTGGCTCCAAAGTTATGCAGATGTCCATTGAAGAGGCATTCAAAAATAGAGTTAGTTCTGAGAAACCAGAGAAGCAGGCTTCAGCGGCTGAGAGAGAAACTGCAGCGGAACCGCATAAGAGCAAGGAAACGGAGGACCTTCCACAAGGCCATGCTGAAGAATACACAGAGCTGCCTATACATGCTCTGGCTCATGAAAGCATGTTCACAGACTTCCCCACAGGTAGATATTATCTGCACCTGAAGACAATAGAACTGAAGTCCACTTCTTGCTTGCTTATGTATTTCATACTTCCACCTATGAAATGTGTATACTTCCTTTCTGTTTGTTTTCATACAATAGGTTGATCTCAGAATGAGCAGAGGCAGGTTTCAGACAGAACATTCTGACTTTGTAAGACAATAAGACCACATGGCAACATACATGCAGACCTTTTGTAAAAATAAACAACTTTTTGTTGCATATTCGCTTGATTTAATATGATTCGCTTGATTTAATACATCATGAAAAAGAAAGAAATGGCAGATCAGGGAGGGTATAGTAGCCTAGGACATTCTAGTATCAGAGGGCTAAAACTGTAAAAAGAAAAACACTTTCAAGTACCTAAAGTGGTCTTAAGTGTTTGTGTTTATCAGGTTTGCCGGAGGATAAAGAGAACATGGAGGCTGATGACACGTTGGAACCTCCACTGTGTAGCTGTCGCATGGAGGCTCCGAAGAACCAGGATGTAGTAACTCTTGCTGAGGGCAAGTGCATGGCTGTAGAGAGTGTTGATGGAAAGGTAGAACATGTGTCATGTTTCAAAACATCTGTCTGTGAAAGGATAACAAAATTAAATCTTTAAATATATTCACACCACTGTAACAGTTACAGTTACATTCACACAGTAACTGTAGTATATGCTTTGATTAGTAAATGGTGAATTGATTTCAAGAAAGCATTAAAAAAAAACATTTTTGAGTGAATGTGAGTTTTTTCCCCCCTCTCTCTAGCTGAGTTTATGTCGGAAGGTGATTCTGAAGCAGGAAATGATGCGTCCCTCTCTGAGGATTCCATTGCTGGTGTTGTGCGAGGATCATCGTGCGGGCATGGTGAAACACCAGAGCTGCCCAGGCTGTGGTTTCTTCTGCAGGGCTGTAAGTAAACCATACACTAGCTTTCAAAAGTTTGGGGTTGGCAAGATTTTTTTAAATGTTTTTTTAAAAACCTGCATTTATTTGATAAAAAATACAGTTAAACAGTAATATTGTGAAATATTATTATAATAACTGTAATAAGATAATAACTGTTTTTAGATCTGAATATATTTTAAAATGTAATTTATTTCCTGTGATGGCAAAGCTGAATTTTCAGCAGCCATTACTTCAGTCTTTAGTGTTACATGTAAAAAAAAAAAACAACAACTCTTGAGTGGTGGTGTATGAAGAGCTTTCCCAAAGTATCCCAAAATTAAGAATGTATACACTTTCATTATTCATTTTTGTTTTATCATACAAATGCATTAGGGACATAGTTTTTGTGTTGGCCTTGGGATGCCATTGTAGAAATGTGCTATTATTACATTTTATCAGCTATTAGCAGCCAGCCATGATTAATAAGTGTTTTGTGAGGTCCATGTAGAATTCATAAGGTGTGAGTGTGCTTGATTTTAAACATGTTTTAAGAGCTATTAATTTCTTTAGCGGCTACAGTTTTTTAATTACAAAAAGTTGCACTTGGGAGTTAAAACCCTGATACACTGAAATTACAAAATTAATATGATAGCGATCTATCTAATCCAGGGGACGTTTATGGAATGTCAGCCAGATGGGAACATCTCTCACCGCTTTCACCGGAGCTGTGCCTCTCTGATCAGAGGTCAGGTCTACTGCCCTCACTGCGGTGAGGAGGCTAGTCATGCTAAGGAGGTCACGATCCTCAAACCTGATTGTGTTACTGCAGTGCCAACAGCCGCTGTGCCTGCGCACAAAAGAGACACCGCCTTAATGGAGTAAGTTTAAAGCAGTTAAATCAATGGAGTAAGTTAAAGTAAATTTAATGTGTTTGCGCACACTGGTTACGTTGTTGTATATCTGTTATTATTGTGTCTTACAGCAGGGCTAAATTGGACTCGGTAGCTTTTTGTGGAGTGATAGACCCTGCTAAAGAATCACTGGAAAGCGTTTTAAATGCACTCGAGGATGGGAAGTAAGGATCTGTGTCCTGGTCCTGTACATCAGTGATGTCCTGATCCTATATCATTAAATAAATGCATTAGATAGTTTATTTGACTCTTCACCATTTGTAGATGTGCTTTGTTGCCTATAGTTTAAAGCAAGCATTGCATATTTTTAAAGGTATAAGAAATTCAAGCTGCCTCCAAAGCAGCTTTACTTCTCTGCGAAGAGAGGAGAGCTCCAGAGGATCCTGCATATGCTGGGTATGATTTTTCTCAAGAAACCAGACTTTTATTTATATATATATATATATATATATATATATATATATATATATATATGCATGATGTACTAGATGCTTTGTGATTGATAACTGTTATTGTTTTGATGGTAATCAGTGGAAGGTGTGGACCCAAATTTGCGGATGGACAGTGAGAAGAGGAAGACTTCCTTGCATTGTGCTGCTGAGGAGGGACATAAAGAGATCTGCCATATATTAGTGCAGGTACTGCTTACGCTAATAGCACACATTCACATTCAGAAATTATCTATGTTTCTTAATATACACTACCATTCGAAGGTCTAGGGTCTGTAAGTCTTTTATGTTACTAAAAGAAGTCTCTTATGCTCAGCAAGGCTGCATTTTTTTAGAATACAGTAAAAACAGTAATATTGAGAAATATTAATATTTTAAATATTTATTATTATTTTTTACATTGTTTCAAAATGTAATTTAATCCTATGACAGCAAAGCGGAATAATTTCAGCACTTCAGTGTCACATTATTCTTCAGAAATCATTCTAATTTGCTGATTTGATACTCAAGAAACTTATTTATTTATGATAACCTTTGAAAACTGTTGTAATAGGACCTGATAGAATTACTTTGAATAACATGGGTATAAACTTAAATTATTTTTTTAATTATTTATTTATTGTTTTATATTACATTTTTTACTATTCCATTTTCCACGAGTACATCCATTATAATATGCTCTTATTTAATATTGAAGTTTAGTAATATAAATAATTTCTTTATCTCTATAGGCTGGTGCGAACCTGGACATGTGTGATTCAGAGCAGAGAACTCCTCTGATGTATGCCTGTGAGAACAATCATCTAGAAACAGTGAAATACTTACTGAAAGCTGGTGCTTCTACTGGGCATAAGGTATGATAGCCAGCCTTCATCTCTCAATCAACTGTGAAATACAAAATGTTTTGCTACAGTTATCTCATGCTACCCATTGATTTAATGAGGTATTGAAATCCCTAAGCCACTGTATCCAATGTGTTCAGTATGCAAGGTATTTGCATGATTAAAATCTAGTAATTTATGCCTTCCTCACAGGATATGAGAGGCTCTACATGTCTTCACTTGGCAGCTAGAAGAGGACACACAGGTGTGCTGCAGTATCTTGTCTCCATGCCATCCATAGACGTCAACTGTAAGGTAACAGTGTGCATGAGTTTGTTATATAGAATATACATTATTGTGTACATGCCATATTTATTTACCCTTAAATTACATTTTAATTTGAGTTTTTTGAGGATGTTGTAAGGAGTTTTTGTCAGCAAAACTACCCATTCTTAGATGCTGTATGGATACTGGAGTGCTTAATAATTGAAGATTATGGGTCTTCTTCTTTTGGTCAGGATGATGGCGGGTGGGCTCCTCTTACCTGGGCAACTGAGAACACGAATCTAGAGCAGGTGAAGATGCTGGTCTCAACAGGAGCTGATGTCCAAATAAGAGATAAGGTCTGTTAGTATTTCATCTCAATATTTCATCTTTTTGATGCACTTTTTTCACCTTGTTTGTTAAAATGGATTGCCTGCAAATAATTGCATGTCAAACGATCTGATTGTAAATCAGTTAATAGATTTCTACCTGAACATGTACACTACCATTCAGAAGAATAATAAATTAATACTTTTATTCAGCAAAAAGGCATTCAATTGATTACAAGTGCTCTTCTTTTGAACTCTATATTCATCAAAGAATCCTTCAACATTGATAATAAAAAGAAATGTTTCTTGAGCACCAAGTCAGCATATTAGAATGATCATGTGACATTAATCTTACCAATCCCAAACTTTGGAACACTAGTGCTTATGTATGATAGATATGTGATTTTATCATCAGGAGATGAATTTTGCTTGTGGTCTGATGTGTTATCTAGGAGGAGAATGTCTGCCTCCACTGGGCAGCATTCTCTGGCTGTGATGAGATCGCTCAGCTGCTGCTTGACAAGAGATCTGACCTACATGCTGTGAACATCCATGGAGACTCACCTCTTCACATTGCTGTCAGACAGAACCAGCTGGACTGTGTAATGTAAGTGTAGAACAAAGAGAGTATACCTAGATAACTGGGAGCAAGACACTTTATGAGCACTGAAATATATAAAGGAACTATTCATGTTATCCCAAGATCCCTTTAGGGGAAGTCGGTTCACTTGAGGCCATCTGGGTAACAAACTGGGTTTCTCTGTAGGCAAAAGACATACAAGTACAACTCATATCTGCTTCAATTAATGACTTTCGTATGATGATACATTTCCAAAATATATTAACCACCATATTGAGCATTACAGTCTCCCATTAATTTTTCTAGTGTCCTTTATTTCTATAGCACTTTATACAATACAGATTGTGTTAAAGCAGCTTCTCAGAGATAGGAAAATATCAGTGTCAATTATGGATGTTAAACTATAGACAATTCCGTTCTGTTGAAACAGTCAGTTGTAAAAGGACTAATCTTAAGCTTTGTCTCTAGGCTGTTTCTGTCTCGAGGAGCAGATGTAAATCTGAAAAACAAGGATGGTGAGACTCCTTTGGACTGCTCTAGTATAAATTCCAAGATGTGGACAATCCTCAACACCAATAAGAAGCTGACAGATGCTAGGAGAGGCAGAGACAGCTTAAGAGAAAGACTCCTCTGCAGGTAATGCAAGAACACTAGGATCAAATTTTTCTGTTTTGCAGGGTAATATCACAGACGGTATTTTGTTACATATTCTACTCTTTTTCCAAGCATCTTGGAGATGGTTCTACAGTACTTATGGATTTAGTCTGTTTGTTTTCTGTCTCTTTATGTAATCGCAGACAGACTTGATGATGGTGAGCTCAGATCTTGGTTTTTGAGACTCCTTGTGCATACAAATATCTTACTGGATTATTACAATTAATGGCAAAAGAAATGTTTGGAAATATAAATTGATCCTTCCCCACTGGCATGCTAAAGCAAAATATAAAGACAACTGTCTTAAAACTGTTTTTCTCCAATGCAATATTCCAAGTCTAAGATATTTTTGATATTTGTGCTGGAAGTATTTTTTTTTATTAACAAAAGCTGTACCACTGAACCACTTTTGATTTTATGATTCCAAAAGTTTCAATGCACGATCCTCACAAATAGAAAATACAGTGAAATAGACTTAAATTAGTTTAATATATTAATTGTGGGCCCCAGCCCTTTGGTGAAGAACCACTTGATATATTACTTTTTACTGTTGTTTTTTTTTTTTTTTTTTTTTTTTTTGAGATTATTCAAGTGAAACTCAAGAAACTTTTGGCAAGAGTTTGTTGTTAAACTATAACTATTCATTGTTTTTAATATTGATAATACACAAAAAGTTGCACTTTGAGAAAACTGTATAAAATATTAATGTGTGACTTCTGTATGTTTTGTTAGCTAGAATTTGCTACTCTTTATTGATACTGCTATTGAAACTGCCATGAATTTCAAGTCCATGTACTGTACTGTAATGCAGTATTTATCTTGAATTAATCAGTACTGCATCTACAAGATTTTTGCAGCTTCGGGTCCATACCGAAAACCAGTGAAAACTGGCTACAGCTGAATCAATATTCCATTCATTTAGCTTGACTTGAAGGAATCTAAATTATCCACACATTTCTTAGTCTTCATTCTGCTTTTCTTTGCGCAGCTTCAAAGTCAGCTGTCGTGCCCATGTGCGAATGGCCTTAAAATATATTGAATGTTTGGCACAGAATGGGGGTAAATATTTTATTTGATTGTGGGACTGTTGTGCATTGTTTCAGAGATGTGTCCCGAGGCTATGAGGGCGTCCCTGTGCCTTGTGTGAATGGGGTAGACCATGAGCCCTGCCCCAGCAACTTCAAATACGTTCCAGAGAACTGTTTTACCTCTCAAGTGAATATAGATGAGAACATAACACACTTACAGGTAAGAGGCTTAAAGGCATAGTGTCAAAAGCCATAACAAGGTTAATGCTGTTATTACAGCTATATGAAATGCTTGTCTCTCTCTCTCTCACTGGAATAGCACTGCAGTTGTAAAGATGACTGTGCATCAAGCAGCTGTATCTGTGGCCAGCTCAGCATGCGCTGTTGGTATGACAAGGTAAGATGCTGCTAGTGCTAAATTATTCATTTTAGCAGGATAAATGACAGGGTAATGATACAGTGACATAAACAATAGATGTTGCCAATCCCAGGTCTTTAGCAGCTGTTTCACAACATATTAATAGTCACCAACCATGATTGTGCTGTTTATGACCATATGATTAGAGGGGGATTTTTGTAATGCTTATTATTAAAATTAGTAGTATTTATGATTTCTTGGTGTGCAGGATGGCCGCTTGTTGAAAGAGTTCTGCAGGGATGATCCACCCTTCCTGTTTGAGTGTAACCATGCCTGTTCCTGTTGGAGAACGTGCCGAAATAGAGTGATACAGAATGGCCTTCGGTAATATAACGAATAGATGTATTATTGCATATTCCCTGAATATTTTGTAAACTCTGAATTTACGTACTCACATTTTTCTCACAACTGTATAATTTTCTCGTCTTTAGGGTCAGACTGCAGGTGTTTAGGACTGAGAGGATGGGCTGGGGGGTCCGAGCACTGCAGGATATTCCTGAGGGAACTTTCGTATGCGAGTATGACCCTCTCTTTAGATCAGTTGCTTTACACAAAAAATACACAAAAATGAACACAAATTCACAGCAATATTCAAAGGCCTCATAACTTTTACCAGTTGTTTGTTATTTACTGGATAAGGATTTTTTTTAGCTCATTATTTCTACCCAATCATTTTTTTAGGGCTTGGCACAACTAGAAAAAAAATTATATTTGTTATAAAAATTCTAGGTGTAGAAAAGGTACTTTTAAAATCATATATCCAGGACAGTAGGAATTATGTTTCTATAAAGAAAAGAAAAAAAAAAGAATTAATATTGATATTAAGTTATAATATTAATATAATATATACATTATAATATTACTTTATTGGAATATGTGACCCTGGACCACAAAACCAGGAAATTTACAAAATATCTTCATGGAACATGATCTTTACTTGATACACTAATGATTTTTGGCATAAAATAAAAATGGATCATTTTGACCCATACAATGTATTTTTGTACTTATGACTGGTTTTGTGCTCCAGGGTCACATATATCCATCAGTTTTTTTGGATTTTTTTTAAATTTATTTTTTTAATCTATCTTGTGGCTTACTTGGAAGTTTGCTGAGGCCCATTTTAAATGACTATTATTATAGTTGTCTCTTCATGTCAACCTGGTGTTGAATTATTTTAACATGAAAAAATTACATGCAGCATATTAAGGAAGCAATGCTTGCATTCTGAAGAACTCTCCTACTGACTCCAGTGTCAAGGATATTAATTTAATGCCAAATGTGCTACAAAAATGAAAGCCATTAGGGGAATTATCAATTATTCAGATGTGATTAATCTCATGCTGTTTCGGTCCAATACTTGTGCCCTGAGGATTTTTCTCTGCGTGCAGGTTTGCAGGTGAAATCATTTCAGATGGGGAAGCTAATGTTCGGGAAAATGACTCGTACATGTTCAACCTAGACAATAAGGCAAGTTTAGAGGTTTGTCTTGTTAAAATTGTGCTAAAATGTAAGATTATAATTTTCGCAAGTGAATGCTTTTCATACATGTCACCTTCAGGGGGCGCTAACGTATATTAAAATGTGAATGGAGCTCAAGCACACCTCATTTGGATGGTGTATTTAATGGTGATTTTTTTTTCTTTTAGGTTGGAGAGGTCTACTGCATTGATGCCCAGTTTTATGGTAATGTTAGTAGGTTTATGAATCACCTTTGTGAACCCAATCTATTCCCAGTGAGGGTGTTCACCAAACACCAGGACATGCGCTTTCCTCGAATTGCACTCTATGCAAGCAAGGCTATTCAAGCTGGAGACGAGCTTGGGTAAACCTTATCATTTTTTTTCCGTCATTGTTTGTTTCATTTATCCATTGAAACATTTGTAATCAAAGTAATTCCCCAGGTTGCTTGAATTAAAACTAATTTTCTTTTCATTCATCAGGTTTGACTATGGTGATCCCTACTGGCAAATCAAGAAAAAGTACTTCCGTTGTCAGTGTGGCTCTGCAAAATGTAGATACTCGGAGACCGTTCCGGGCCAGAACCACGCAGACAGCTCAGTCCGAGCGCTCGGTGATCAGACTGTTGCTCAGGTGGAACACATCCAGTCAGCTAACACAACTATAGCAATAACTCAACCCTGAGGCCTTCACACGTACAACAGGATGTGCTGAGACCTTTAATGTATAAATATGGTTAGGAGTGCAACACATCATTTCCTGAATCTCAGCTCCAAGGAAGGACAATTTGTGCAGAGATACAGCATCATTTATTTGATCACCACACTGTTGAGGGCATTTGTAATAAGACTTTTAATCAAAGGTGTTTTGGGCCTTTTTTTATCTGAATGCATGTCTCACAAATTTTTATCTTCTTAGGATGATGGTGAGGCTCCTTAATTGTATGAGATATAGGCACTAGCGTATTAGACTTTTATATATTTTTAAGCATAAACTATTATATACTTAGTATAAAAAACAGGGTTTTAGTTGATTATCATAAGCAAAAAAGAGTTTAGAACAGATGGACAAGTTCTGCTGGCTTTTTTTTTTTTTTTTTACTCCATGTCTTCTCAGGAGCAGAGATCAGGGCTGTTTTCTAATCAGTTTTTCCATGTATTGAAATTTCACTATGAAATGGTTACAGAATTTTAAATATCATGCCTGTGAAAAATAAAGCTTTCAGTGATGTTTTTTTTATTATTAATTCGATTATTTGTAATTTAGCTGTGGCCTTTCATGCTGGACAAGTCATGAACACGCTTCGCTCAAAACAAATTGTGTGCTTCAGTGAAATTCAGAGTGTAAGTTCTTTCTGTTAATCAAATAATTCTGAAAAAATCAAAGAAACCTGAAAAAATCGAACATGGTTATAACAAAAAATTCTTATTGATAAAAATAAGAAATTATTGTTGAGCACCAAATCAGACTGATTTCTGAAGGATGATGTGGAGCAAAGGCTGCTGAAAATTCAGCTTTCCCTTCATAGGATTAAAATTACATTTGAAAATATATTGAAATGTTGAAAAATTATTTTAAATTGGAATAATATTTCACAACATTCCTGATTATCAGGTAAAGTAAGCATAAGAGACTTCTTTCCAAAGCATTAAAAACCTACTAAAACGGCCGTGTATATACATAAATACTGTATGTAAAAAAAAGTTGTTGTAGAATTTACAAACATATTGTAGTATTTATTGGATATTCTGTACTGAAAACAGGTAAAAACTAACGCGCTCAAAAACAACATCTAGTCATTACGTCAATATTTGTAGCCATAAGCACACTACATTTTAATGAAGCACAATTTATTTTGAGCGAAGTATTGACTATGCTTAACATTACTTGAAGACACTTTCACGTTTTGTTCTACCAAATAAATGACATGCAATCATATATCAACATTCAAATCCTTTAAAAACATATAAGTTGCTATGTATGAAGTTAATTGATCAAGGAAGCAAGAGGTTACGTAATTTATTTAGTAGAGCAAAACGTGAAAGTATCTTCAAGCAGGCTAATGTAAAACACCGACCTACATTTACTCAAATCGAAAGCTCCATTTAAAAACCCATTAGAAATTCCCAAGAGATCCCACGTCTCAAAAAACGCGAATTTTCTTCCGGTTTTTCGGACTACAAACTGCACAGCCCTATTGAAGGGTTAACGTAAATGTGAAAGAAACCCAACACCCTCCGAAAGGCGTCAGTCACGAGATAATGTCCTGATTTTCTCCACCCGCCGGTTCCACCCTTTTCTAAATCAACGATCTGTTTACAATTGTGGGAAGTGCAGACGCACCCATCCCTCACAGATGTGCCTAATTCTTCTTAACTTGCTTTAAAGTACCCGTGCAAACGGTTTGAAGGGCTGTTTAATTCACTGCTGGGGTCTGGAAGGGTACACGCTGTATTTTCCCCTCTTGCCCCAGTGCCATGGATACTGTAGCGGTACAGGTGGAGCCACTGACAGGCTGCTTCACAGTCACGTGATCTGATTTAGAAGAAGCGGCTGCAGAAATTGGTTAAAATTTCATTGTCAGGCTACGGTCTGGTGGAAAAAGGCTTTTAATATCGTTTGCGCGTTTTCATTTCAACGATATAAACGCGAAGGCGACGGACCGCTCGCGTTAAAGAGCGAAGAGCGCAGGCAAAACATCGAAGCATCTGCAACAGCGCAGGGAAGCGGGATCTTACAATCTGTGCGCTTGACTCCATTCAATCGCAGCACAGTTTGTAAAGGCACCTTCGCTGGCTGGACTTAATTCATGACATGGCTGATTATCTAAATCCTCCGAGTGAGGCGTGAAAATGGTCCTTGCTGGATATGAGCGCTCGCTTTTTGGTGGATTGTGTAACGTGGAGCGATAAACTTTAACTGGCGTTCGGTTCATAACAGAGATGCGTTTAGATGTGCTCTGAATGGCTGGAATACTTTAAGCAACTCTCTGTGTGTATGTGGTGGCTGAACGAGCTCTTGTGGATGCCAGACCTGTACGGATGAGAAGACCTCGTGGCTGGGACTACATCGCGCGTTGTGATGCTTCTTCCTTACTCTCTGTCTGATGTGAATTTGGATTTCTATAGTCAAATCTGCGCGTTTCTAGAATGGCTCGCTTCGAAGACGACCTCCCGACCCGGTATGGAGGCGGTGGCTCTCCAGCGGGTCCAGGCAGAGGGGCCAGCCGGCCGCCAGGCCCCCCGGGCGTACAGAGGATGTATAAGCAAACAATGGCTCAAAGAGCCCGGTCAATGGCCATATACAACCCGATACCGGTCAAACAGAACTGTTTAACAGTCAACCGATCCCTGTTCATCTTCAGCGAAGATAATATCATTCGGAAATATGCAAAGAAAATAACAGAGTGGATATATCCTTTACATAAATCACAGTCACTTGTAAGAGGGCAAACTATGCCAGTTTGTAATCTGCAATAATTCTGGTTCACCCATCAGTCTTAGTAAAACAGCAGGTCGCAAAAAGTTTGGGCGGAAATAGAGGCAGTTATGTTAATATCGTGTCGCTTACATTCACTCTTATTGGTTTTAAATGACATGCAGCATGCAGGGTGTTGTCTCGCTGATGGATCAAACATTATTACAAGAGGGGTCGGTCCTACTGGTGTCCTCTCACGAAATGCCTCTGGAAAAGGGTTCAGATTAGATTTAAGTATAGCCTATTTGTGAATGGCATGCGAAATGCAATTCGTAATTGTTTGCATGTGATATATAATGCAAATCTCGTGACGTAAAATGCCATTTAGAGTTTTTATGGTTTTTGTCCCTTTCACATCCAGTCACTGCGGTATTGATTGTTTTCAGTCGGGAAACGAGCCTCTCTGTCGCTCATGGCAACCAAAACAGCTCTTGCATTAGGCTGCCTAAATTGCTGTTCAGTCTCCGGAGACTTGCCCCTGGGAATACCAGTCATAAAGTAACTGAGATACACCTGCTAAGTCTTTACGTTATAATATTATAGCATTCGCAGCTTAAATCGTAGGATGCAATCAAAAAGCAACAAAGCTGATAGGCAATTTAAGCGGAACAGGTTAGTGCTTTAAAGTTATGGGCGCGTTAATATCATTCCTGAGTCCCAACCGGCGGACCTCAAATCTGAATCTTTCTGAATCTTAATGATTTGGCGAAATTGAGTATTTCCCTTTCGCTTGAAAAAGTTTGAGGGGATATTTTAGTCGCTCTCCAAGGTGCTGAAACACGCCTTTAAAACGCGTCCAGGGAGATGCGGAAGTGATGGAGGCCTATTGAGCGCCTGAATGTAAAATCCACAGTTTTACCACAAAGAGAATAAAGATTAGAATTTTAATATTGTTTAATTAAAATTTAATGAACAAACAAGGCAACATTTGACAACTTGTTTGTCTGGCAAACAACATTTGCTGGGCATTTCACATTTGGTGTCCGAACTTGTCTGTATTATTTAAATGAGAAGGCCAACATTGACTGACAAAAAACTTCTAATACGTGGTCAATTTCTGTTTGTAGTCATAGTCACAAACAATTAAGCAATGAGCTGTTTCATCAAACAAACTATTGCTAATCACTGTTAACTTGAGATATGTGGGGGAAATCATCTCACAACTTCACCAGCCAACCTCACCTGTGAAATCAATTAGATGGAGTTGAAAATCTGTTTGAACTTTAATGGTGGGTAAAACACATTTCATGAGAAATGGAAATTTTACCCAAACATACACGAATTAATCTGAACATGCTGAAGCTGAATAAATTAGTCCATAATACTGTCTTGATACATATACCATTTTTTGTTTTTATTTGTGTAGCCTGTTTTGTCCCAGGTATTCAAGAACTGGTTTAATTTCAAGCGCTAAGGGAGTATAAATAATGAAATTCTCCATTTATTGAGGTTCTCCTTATGTTCAGACTACAATGAGTCTACTAGTCTGACGCAAATGTGTTTAGAGGAGTGCCACGGGAAATAATTATCCTCCTCCCCACTAACCAGCAGCTCTGTGAGGAATGACGCAGTTCACACAGCTCTTGACTGAGCCATAAGGTACCTGAGATGACGTGAGGGAAATGTTATCAGTAATTCTCATGGAAAACTGATAGTGGAGTTGTAGTAGGGTGCATTTTAAATATTTGTCCAATAAAATCTGGGTGGCTCATTAACAAGAATTACTGATAAAAACTCTCTCGCTTCATTTCAGGCACCAAACGGCTCAGTCAAGTGCTGTGTGAATTGTGTCATAGATACACCTTTATACTGTTCTTCGTTCATTTCTGCACTAGTTTCCAAAATTGTTTGATGATCATATTATTGTGATGAATTAATTACAACTATTTGTATCTCATGGACTCTTTCCTTAACACTATCACTCCATTTGAGTACATGATTCTTGCCACCATTATAGCAAACTGCATTGTACTGGGCTTAGAGCAGCATTTACCAGCTTCAGACAAGACACCCATGTCAAAGCGACTGGTAAGTTGGACTTTCCCTCATTAAACAGCAATTTTACACATTGTCAATTTTTGTTGTTTTCACCAAAGTCTTTTTAAATAGCAGTTATTACTGGAGGCCAACAGTTTGCGCAGCCCACTTTTGCATTATTCATTTAGCAGACACTTCGATCCTTTGTGAGCTGCTGTCAGTCATTAACAGTGGATCTCCTAACTGCCCTCCTAAATTGATCCACAGATCTTTGTTGTTGCTTGACATTTGACTGAAATTTCAGCATCTGTAATAAAAGAGGATACTAAACTTAAAATTAACTGTCCCTTAAAACTTAACATGTGTTATTCTGTATGATATATGAGAATTTTTTTAAACAAACATGACCACTTACATATGCTATAATATTTTAAAGCTTTGTTGCTTGCCATTTGATTTGTTTTTGTTTCAACATCTTATTTACTTTGAATATGTGCTTCACTTATGTACTGCAGTTTTTTTTAAATGCTCTGGTATTAGAGGTGTTTGTTCTAAATATTTATATTGAGAAATAATTGTTTTTATAGTAAAACTCTCCCCATTCTCCACCTTTAATTCACTTTATTTTACTGTATTGTGCTGCTGTAATGTTTTATAGAAGAAAAACAGTTTAATGAAAGTTGTAAAATATTCAATGTGCTTGTTGCCACTGAGAGATTTATGATTCTCTTTATACAAAGTTTTCATTGTAAACTTGCATTTTGAGTCTTATTTTGTATGAATAACCAGTCATATCTCTCTTCACTCTTATCAGGATGACACTGAACCCTACTTCATCGGAATATTTTGCTTCGAGGCCGGGATCAAGATCATCGCTCAAGGCTTTGCTTTTCATAAAGACTCCTACCTCCGCAATGGGTGGAATGTTATGGACTTTGTTGTTGTATTGACAGGGTAAGTTAAAATATTCTTTAGATTGTTACTGAATGGTTGCTGTAAGATCTGAATGCAAATGTAAAACTTTAAACCAGAGGAAAGTATTATATACAGGTGCATCTCAGAAAATTAGAATATGGTGAAAAAGTTCATTTTTTCTTCTAACTTATTTCAAAAAGTGAAACTTTCATATATTTTAGATTCATTACATGTAAAGTAAAACACTTCAAAAGTTTTTTTGTTTTAATTTTGATGATTAGAGCTTACAGCTAATGAAAGTCAAAAATCAGTATCTAAAACTATTAGAATATTTCCTAAGATCAATAAAAAAAAGGATCAAAAAGTAAAAAAGAAAAGTTCAAGTTCTTTAAAGTATGTTCATTTATGCACTCAATACTTGGTCGGGGCTCCTTTAGCACAAACTCCAGCATCAGTGAGGTGTTGCATGGAAGCGATCAAACTGTGGCACTGCTGAGGCACTATTGAGCCTTCAGCTCGTCTGGATTGTTGGATCGACTGTTTCTCATCTTTCTCTTGAAAATATCCCATAGATTCCATATGGGGTTCAGGTCAGGCATGTTGGCTGGCCAATCAAGCACAGTAATATCATGGTCAGCAAAGCACTTGGAAGTGGTTTTGGCACTGTGGGCAGGTGCTAAAGTCCTACTGGAAAAGGAAATCAGCATCTCCATAAAGCTTGTCAGCAGATGGAAGCATAAAGTGCTCTAAAATCTCCTGGTAGACGGCTGCATTGACTTTGGACTTGATAAAACACAATGGACCAACACCAGCAGACGTCACGGCACCCCAAATCATCACTGACTTCAGAAACTTCACACTGGACTTCAAGCAGCTTGGATTCTGTGCCTCTCCACTCTTCCTCCAGACTCCAGACCTTGATTTCCAAATGAAAAGCAAAATTTACTTTTATCTGAAAAGAGGACTTTGGACCACTGAGCAACAGTCCAGTTCTTTTTCTCCTTAGCCCAGGTAAGATGCTTCTGACGATTTTTCTGTTTCAGAAGTGGCTTGGTAGCCCTTTTCCTGAAGACGTCTGAGTGTGGTGACTCTTGATGCACTGACTCCAGCTTCAGTTCACTCCTTGTGAAGCTATCCCAAGTGTTTGAATCGGCTTTGCTTGACAGTATTCTCAAGCTTGCGGTCATTCCTGTTGCTTGTGCACCTTTTCCTACCCAATTTCTTCCTTCCAGTCAACTTTGCATTTAATATGCTTTGATACAGCACTCCTTGAAAAGCCACCCCTTTCAGTAATGACCCTCTGTGACTTACCCTCTTTGTGGAGGGTGTCAATGTTCGTCTTCTGGACCATTGCCAAGTCAGCAGTCTTCCCCATTATTGTGGTTTCAAAGAACAAGAGATACCCAGAATTTATACTGTATGGATGGTCATTTATTGAAACTCAAATGTAAATATTCTAATATTTTGAGATACTGATTTTTGACTTTCATTAGCTGTAAGCTCTAATCATCAAAATTAAAAAAAATGTTTTTTGAAGTGTTTTACTTTACATGTAATGAATCTAAAATATATGAAAGTTTCACTTTTTGAAATAAGTTACAAGAAAAAAAATTACTTTTTCACGATATTCAAATTTTTTGAGATGCACCTGTATATAAAACATTTGGCCATGGTCTGTCACAAGAAAAAGAAAATGGCCAGTTGTTTTGTCGTTTTCATGCTATTGTTGACAAAAACCTCAGTGGAACTGAGTTGAGAAGCAAATTGGCCTGCTTGACCCAGGCACAGGCAGTGTAGCGGAGGTCCTGTACATAGATAAATGATGTTTGTGAATCTTGCCTGCAGTCAGACAAGGGGTCTGGATGCGGGGGATATGGCTTGCGCTCCGGTAGTACAACTGGCTGGTACTTTGGAGGTGTAATGGGGTGGAGAGGAAGCTACTTCATCTCCATCAAGGCATACAGAGGGGATATTCTGATCCTTATTTAAAGCATTATAGTCTGGTGTAGATGATTGTTACTGTCAGCATTCTGTTTGCCCTCAAATATCCCTGTATTACCTTTGGCTGTTTTTGAAATGTTTCCGAAATGGAGGCGAACATCCAATACCAGGATTCAGCTTTGTTTGTTTAGATGTTACTGTGCAGCTTACAGATGTTATTGCATTGCAGTTGTTTTAGTTGTATTGCATTGCCATTTCCAATATTTGTGATTGAAAAAGTCATCACAATATATTTTCTTATGCAGGGTACTGAATTAAGCAACATTTTGAAGTAGAAAAACGGAAATAGTATTTTCCTGTAAACACAATAATCAATATTTTTATTTACAAATCACTTTTTTACTGTGTAACAGGGTAATTATAGTTAACTGAAAATAAAGCTATAAACATGTTAGTTATTTGAAGTAAAATAAACATTAACTGAAATAAAATAAAACATAAAAAACATTTTAATAAAAACAATATAGAAAAAAAACTAATAATAATGACAAAAAACACAACAAAATCATAAAAAAAGTTAACCAAAATGAAAATAAATATGGAAAGTATAAAAATAACCTAATTAGAAAGGCTATTTTAAAGATCCATAATAATAGGGCACAATGTACTGTATTACTATGAAGGAATTTTCTATATTGATTTTTTACAGGTGTTTAGAATTTTGCACTGGTCGACAGTTATCAGTACATTTAGCTTTTTTTATTTTTATTATTGTATTAGTAAAAGCTATAATATTATATCAATGGAGTATAACCAGCAGACTCATTTGATATAGGAAGAGTTGATGTCATTGAAAATGGACAGCAAGTGAGACAACATGACTGGCTCCACTGGTTGCCAGGCCCCAGGGATGTGCACTCATCCCAGGGGACTGTGCCGTGACGGGCATGGAGTTACGGTGGAGCTGGTCCCTGTATGGTTACTGGCACCACTAGGGAGTGTCCTGCCTTTCTCTGCCTAATGGCAGGGAGATTTATTTTGTCCATCCACAGAGGCTTACGTCAGCCCATCACCTCTCTGCAATAAACAGATTTAGTAGAAGCAGTTCTGTTCCTGCAGCGGAAAAGGCTGTGCAGAAAGCCGGAGGATATAGAGCTGTCTATTTGCCTCTAGACATCTGAGGCAGCCAGTGGAGTTTATTTATAACAGACATAAAGAAGTCACATTATAACAGTGGCTCTCTTAAATTAGACATTAAGGTCTCTTTATAAATCATTTGCATTCAAATGCATTTTTGCTTTTAATATATATAATTATATATATATATATATATAATTTATTCAATTTTGTGTTTTTTACTTTTATTTCAATTTATTATAATATACAATTTACTTGTAACTTAATGTTTACTCTGTCTGCCTGTTTCTTTAGTATTTTATTGTGAAAGTCAGTTGATTTAGCAGTTTCTGTCACCTTCAGTGCAAGCTGGTCCATCACTCAAATCATAAAATCCCTGACAGGAAACAGATTTGCTTTGTTAAAAGACGGCAGGATATGATATGATAATAATCATATTCTAAAAGGGTGCGAACACAAGCAGTTCAGTATGATCAGTCTCAGTCAAGACTTATTGATTCATGTTGCAACCCCAGACTGCTGTTCGATTATCAGAGTGTAAATCACATATGGAAAGGCTTTTGAATACTTCTGAACAATGTAATGCAGGCCTGTTACTGTAATAATTTTGTGTCGGTTGTAGTCGACTCATTCTAACTGCAGTGGAGCCAGTCAGAAGAGTAATAGTATGCTTAATAGGAACTTGAGGAATTTGTCACATAATATTCAACACATCTCATCTTCCACAGTCAGTCTCTCTGTGTCTGCGTTTGATAATTAATATACATGAGAAGTGTGATTTTGACCCAATGAGCTTCGAGTGTGGGTAGGGCTGTCCTGCAGACATTATATAAACCAAGATATATTTTTAGCTTGCAGTGTCACTTCTGGTTAGGATTTGGTATCAGTTTAATAAACTGCAAACTAGATTTATCATTTATAAGTCGTCTTTTAATTTCATGTTTATGTTTACATCATTTCTTTTATTACATTCAGTATTGTTTCACACAAAATAACAGTTTTGTCTGTAAGTTTTATATTATAGAAATAATAAAAGTTATATAATAATAAAATAGGTATTATTCCCCTCCTTTATCCCGTCTCACAGCTCTAATGTGCCTCCAATAAGATCTTTGGACTTGCTAATAAGAGAATATATCTGACTCTCTGGGTTCACATCTCGATCAATACTGTATTGAACCAAACAGTAAGGGAATGGCTTTGCTACACCACTTTTCTTTATGGCTGTGTGGTAGAGCGGTGCACTCCTTCTTTCCTTCTCTCCTCGCTCCAGCCGGTTTTAGCGGGTGAGGGGTGTGGTGATGGCCAGGGATCATGCTGCAGTTGATGCTGCGATGAACCGAATGGCCGCTGGGGTTCCCGGCTCAGATCAATCACTCTTAATGAGCTGCATGGGTTCCCTGGAGGACAATTATGTCCACAGCCTTGTGTTTCTCTGGGCCCCCATAGAAAGCGGTCCTGAGGAGGGCTTTGAATATTATGTTAAGGAAATGTATTGTGTTTGGAAGTAGCGAGACTGTGATGAGCTTTTGTTAGTAGACGTTACGTGGTGTGAGGCGTGATAGCTGAGAATTTTTATCGATACAAATTTAGCCTGAGATGTATGATGCATAAGATGCATCCAACAATGCATTACAAGAAAGCAGACAATCCTTTTATGTTCTTCTATGTCTGTTTCCAATAACACTGATATCTTTGCCCTCTTTTGTTCCTTGAATATTTAGAGCTCTACTACAAAACTGTTTCCATTTGCTTATTTTAATAAATCTAGAAGAAAGTTTTTTGAAATAAATAAATAATAAATAAATAAAAACTATATGTAATCTTATATTTTTTTAATATCTTGAAATTATGTTTTCTTCAAATTTGAATCATTTAATACATCTTTGTATATAGTTATTGTTGAATTTGAAACCACAAGATGAGATTTAATGATTTTTTTATCGAAAAGTCTGAAAGAACATGATTAAGAAAAAGATTGTCAAACACAGTTTCTACAAAATCATAAGAAAAAATCAAATAAAAAAAACAGATTCAGTAATTGGCTCGGTTATTCAGTTGGCAGTTTGACGGACGCTTATCCAATTTTTTGGGTGGGCCGAATTTGAGGTTTGTTGTTATTGTCAACTAGGCTTTTATTAAGCCATATTAATAAATTATATTATGTTAATACACTAGGCTGCTGTGTAAGAATCATTTAAGAATGGTATAATACAACATTAAATGGCAAGCCAAAATGCAAAAACTGAAACAACTGATTTTCACACTGGATTTAAGGATGGACTATGAATGCTTGAGGGTCCGTATGAAACTAGCGTTAGTTTAAGACCCTTGATTTAGAATCGCCTGCTTTTCATGAAATATATGTGCTTACATTATATTTCACTCCTCCATCTGTTGAGGGCTGTGTAGGTGGTATGGAATATCCTGCTGCTTCTAGCACAACGTCAAGAAGCAAACTCAAGTTTTAAACACCATCTGTCCAGAGCTTTCACTATTGCTTTGTCCTGTTTGATTGCTGCAGTCTGGGGTGTAATTGAGTCATGTTCCCTAAAAAAATGCTAATATTCCTATTACAGGAGCTCTGTCTTTCTTCTTTTATCTAGTTCCAAGCTCCCATTGTGTATGTGGTAAAGATGTTGTGTGTGTGTATATATATATATATATTGATCTCATTCACTGCATTGAGTAACAGCCTACACTGTGTCTATTCCACCTTCCTGTTGAAGAAATAGATTTTGCAGTAGTTGCACCTCTTAAAGCAATATCCTGATTTCCCCTCTCTCGATTCTCTGGGAGTTGATTGGGTTTCTGTGGTTGCCACAGAGGACCTTTTCTTGTCAATACTAGTGTGTTCCTGTGGGTGACTAAAGTAATTTGCTTGAAGGGAGACAGTATTTTAGACATTCAGGGTGTCGCAATCCTCCCTTGGTGCTGACATAAACGTGGCAATGTCATTAATTGATGAAGACAGTTTGAAATGCTTGACAAGTTGTCAGGGTTTTAAAAGCAAGGTGCTTTGTTGTGATTGATCTCTGAGTAGATTTTCTCTGCTGTATGTACTGTATCATGTTGTGATCTGTTTGATGGCCTAGAGTGAGTTCTGTGCATCTTTTAGCACATAGACACAGGTCAAGAGGTGTGGGATCGAACAATCATGAATTTTGCATTGTGCGAGTGGAGCATATTGAATCCGCTCTCCCACTGTTGCTACTCATCATCTCTGATGATGTTCAAACTAAGGATTTGGGTTGTCATGATAGCGATTTTTAGTAGTTTATTCCAATGCCAGTCCTTCATTCTCCTAACAGAGTTGATTTTTGATTTACCACAGTACACGAATATTCTAAAAACAATTTTAGTTAAATAGTTGTAGTTAAATGCAATACATTTTTATATATACAGTACGTTTAAATATCAAATATTAATATGAAAATTTAAAATTCATTAATTGAAATTTAAAACTAGAATTGATTTTGGTCAATACCAATAACCAAAAATTATTTCTGCTTTAGGACCAACAACTATGGAAGCCCGTTTCCGACACTGAATAAAAATAAAAAAGGTAACTGCGAGTTTTTCTCACAATTGCAAGTTTTGCGTAATACAAACTTTCAATTCTGACATTTTTTTCTCAGAATTGTGATATATAAACTTGCAATTGCGAGATACAAAGTCAGAATTACGAGATATAAACTCAGAATTCTGAGAAATGAAGTCAGAACTGTGAGATATAAATTCGCAATTCAGACTTTTTTTTCTTAGAATTGTGATACAAACTTGCAATTGCCAGAAATAAAGTCAGAATTGCGAAATAAAAACTCACAATTCTGACTTTTCTTACAAATGCGAGTTTGTATATTGCAATTCTGACTTTTTTTCTTGCAATTCTCACCTTTTTCTGGCAATTCTTTGCAATTCTTTCTCAGAATTGTAAGATATAAACTCGCAATTGTGACGTGACAGTTATGAAGACTGACATGTTCGCACAATTGTGAGTTTATGTCTTGTATTTCAGAGTTTTTCTTCTCTCAATTGCGAGTTTATATCACGCAATATTGACTTTATTTATCAATATTGTTTATAACTTGCAACTGCAAGTTTATATCATACAATCGCAATTCTGTGAAAAAAAGTCTGAATTGTGAGATAAAAAGTCGCAATTACCATTTTTATTCAGTGGCGGAAAAGGGCTTCCATGAATAACAAACATGATCAAATCTACCAAAATTCTAATTCTGTTTTGTTTTGCCTGCTTCCAATGTTGTCCTGAATAGACCGATACCTACAGGTACTATCCCTTTAAGTACTTTTGAGTAGAGACAGCAGCTTCGGTTTATATGCATTCAGTCCTTTGTGAAATGTCGTTACCCCTGTGATTCAGCAGCTGAAATACAGTGTTTTGTTTGGAGGGGTTTGTCTGTGTAAAACCTTTGAGGTTTCGCCTGAGAATGGTTGTAGAGGCTTATAGAGGTGCTGTCACTGCCTCCTGTTGAGGCACATCACTGAGACACAGTGGGGGCTTCAGTCTGACAAGTGTGTTATGAGTGAGAGCAGGGTGTTAGGTTTGGAGGGAGGGGTTTAGATTAAATACCAACCAATTAGCAGAGCTCTTCCTCGCTCGCTCTCTCTCGCTCTCTCTCAGTATCATCTGCACTGCAACTACCATCTTAAGCAGGTGTCCCTTTGTTATTTTCACAGCTAACTTCTCAATCGTGAGAGCACAGGGATTCTTTTCTCTTGTGGGAATGGCCAAGCATGGGTTTTGTTTACTCTAACAAAACCTGCTACTGAGGCACTTTCTTTAAAGAAATGATAATGGAAAAAATATCAGATTTTATGCAGGTCTCTAGGATATTTCAGAACGTCTGAACCAGCATAAATCACTCTTTTGATGCAGTTTTTATTGTGTTTTGGCTTTTCTTATATTTGAAGAATCACCATTGTGTTACTTTTAGATAATCGGCTAAGCCTAATTTGCTCATGTAAATAAGGAGCCATTATATTAGGAATTTGTTTTTTGTTTGTTAAGAGCACTTATGTTTATTTAATTATTTTTAATTTTTAATTCTTGTTGACCATCATAGTGGAGAGAGACAGGAAATTATAGGTAGAGATATATGAAATTGATTTGGGACACACAGCTCTGTCTGAAGCACTTGTGTTCACATCTCTACCACCACCAGATGTTTAATGCAGTTGTTTTTAAATAATTTTAGCAGATACATTTCTTGTTTCAAAAGGAAATACATTAACCCAGGCCAGAAGTGATTTCATGGATCTATTATGAGCTGTTGTTGCAGGAGGGGACTATTTGGTGTTAATGATGAAGCCCCTGTAATTTATTCTTTGAGGCAAGGCCTTGTCCTTTAAAATCACATAGATAGCTGTGATAAGACATTTTATTCCCAGCAATACGTCAGAATCCACCCATAGTGATGTAAAGAGGCCAAGGCAGGTTAAATAACACTGTGCCCTATACAGCCAGGGAATAATTATTTCTGTAGTCTCTTCTGTTTTCAGTTGTCCTCGGCTCACCTCACTGTGTCTGTTTGCTCTTGTGTAACACTGTGTGTGCGTGCATGTAAAATTAACCTCCAGACTCAATATTCGACTGCTGCACTTATTCCGATAGCGCTCTGAAATCTGGTGGTTTGGGGGAGCAGTTTGAGAAATCATTTAATCCTAAACAGTGAGAAGCGACTCAGTCAAATATTTGAAAGCAGCTTTGTCTCATAAAGAAATGCAAACAATATCTCAGAGCCTGTCCATTTGGGTCAGGCTTTTCAGTCTCTTTGAACAGGTTATAATTTGAGGTATACTCAACATCACATTCTCTCCCGAGTCACATGGCTCTTTAATAGAGGGATTGTCTGTTTACACACAGGGATGTAGTAGCAGGACTACTGTTTGCATTAGCTAGAGTCATTAGAGTCATATGACCTTTGTAATTCAGCTCTTCTCTATAGCGAAACAAACAAATACACTGATATAAAAATCAGTAAAGAGCTATGAATCATGTTCTCTTCAGTTTTAGGTTGAATGGCCTGGCTGTGAAAAAGTCCTTTTAAAGTAAGCAGGATCAGCAATTATCTGTCTTTTCCCTTCTTTTATTGGTCATTAGAATCCCTCTTACAAGCACAGATAGTCATCATGAAAATGGCCTTTATCAGGAGTTACAATTTATTGCCTGCTCAGTATCCAATAAAACATTTTCACTGAAATGAGACTCACATGCAGGGCATCATATTTCAGTGTTACACCGTGTCCTAACCAGACACATTGTGACAATTTTCCAGCACTGAGTGATTTAGGTTAGAGCTGATGTGAAAAAACTGGATATTGCGCAATCTATTCAGAATAAATCTGCGTTTCCATCCCATGTGTTCAGGAGAACAAAATCGTCACGTATGGGGAAGCTGGTGCAAAACAGAATTGGAAGTTGTAGCCATGTTTCCTTATCTATGAGCAAATCATTCAGTCACATGACTTGTTGAGTCAAGGCCAAAGTATACTTAGGTTTTAATGCATACGCGAGGGTCCGCTTACAGAGCACATGATGCACTTTTCGTCACCACAACAGTACATGCGTACTGCATGCATACTATCCTATTTTTGTAACCTGCAGTTCGCACATGCACACTGACTTGGTTTTGCAGTAATCAGTTGTTCCACAAGGTGGCAACACTGACCCTGGCCATTGTTTTACAGTAGAAAATGAAACTAAAGAGAGGAAATAACAACAACAAAATAGCGGAGACTGTAACAACAACAGACGTCTGCATTAACAAGCGCTTATGTGAAGGGGTTATGAGATAGCAGCAACTTTAGTTTAAAAGTGTACAAATACATTTTTATCCACCATAACTTTTGGAGAAAAATAGAGCAGATGCTGGACAAAAATGAAGAATGAATGAATGAAGAGGGCATGTGTTTTCAGTCTTCAGTGTCACATGATCCTTCAGAAATCATTCTAATTCTGATTTGGTGCTCAAGAAACATTTTTAAGTATCAATGTTGAAAAAAGTTGTGCTGCTTAATATTTTTGTGGAAACCATGTTAGTTTTTCAGTATTCTTGAATAGAATGTTCAAAAGAACATAACATCAGGGCTGGGTAGATAACTTACAAATTGTAGTCTGTTACTGATTGTAAATTGCCTGACAAAAATTGTAGTTATAGTAATGTAATCCGTTACATTAAACATTTTAGGTTATATAATCTGACAACTTTTTTATTACTTTTAGATTAATTTTAACCTAACTCGTTTATCTCATTGAATTAAATTTAAATAGGATAATATTGTACCATATTGATATTAAAATGCAAAGAAAATATATTCCATTCGTTGTTATTAACAACATAAAGTGAATTAAGCATTACATTATGTCAAGGTTTCCCAAACTGGGGTTTGTGAAGGAAATGCGGGGTGTTTGTGAGTTTAATGAAAAGCTAAAAATGTAAATTTAAAATAAATAATTTTAAAATGACATCAATCAAAATAACACTTACTAAAAAAAAAAAAAAATTTGTTTACCTGCATGTCATGTATGCATTTTAGAAAGGAAATTTTAAAAGACGAAAAAGAATTAGGGAGAATCAATAAATTATGAATAATTTATTGCTATTGTGTGAATATATGTAATCAAGTGATCAATAAAAAGTAACTGTAGTCTGATTACAAGTATTTTAAAATGCAATTTAATCTAATTACAAGTACCTAATTTTTTGTAATATGATTACATAATCCAGATTACAAGTAATCAGTTACTACCCAGATCTGCATAGCATGTATGTGAAACAGAAATCTTTTGTAACATTATAAATGTATTTACTGTCACTTTTGATCAATTCAAGTATAATTTTTTGAATAAAAGCATTAATTTCTCATTCTGTCTCGCTCTCAATTCAAGTGCGCTCTCTCTCCTATTTAAAAAAGAGCCCAAACTTTTGAACAGTATTGTATGTGGATGAAAACCCAGCTTGTGACTTCCTGATAGTCTCTGATAACCTCAAATGTGTATGAAAGTCACAGTACACTTCCAGTACACATCATGACCTATAGATGAGGCTTATTCGCTCATCCCCGGAGACCCGTGGGGATGATGAGACAGCCACTGAGGTCAGGCAGAGTTTTGTTATGAAATGCTATGACATTCGGACAGGTGTGTGAGGAAAGCCTGCTGGGTGGAGTCCCTCCGCAGTGACAGCGTGCCACCTTTCACCGCAAACCATAGCGCCTCTGTTCACTAAACACACCTATACACACACATCAAGCTGTGTAAATGTTGAAGACGGCGGATGCTGATGCCGTGATCCCTGCGGATGCATTATTTAGCATGCCATGCGTGTCCAGTAGCCAGATGTCAGTGTTATTGCAGATAATCAAGCAAACAAACAAATAAAAATAGCTTGTTGTGTGAACCCTGCTATTTCATTGGGTGGGTGACGAGGGCTGATGTTTGTCCCCTGATAGTGTCCCATAATGCGCTCAGGATTTGTCCTATTCTCTGGGGTCCTCTTGCTTACTTCTCTCTCATCCTTACATCACTCTCCTCCCTTTTGCCTTCTGGAATACTCCTCCTTTTCCCCCCAGACTTCTCTTTCTTTCATCTTCCCTCATTCATTCACATTCCCTCTTATCATCCATTTCTCAGAAGTCTCTGTTTCTTCTTTCTCTTGTATCACTCCACGGGCCTGCGTGCTCGTACACGTCAGAGCCCGACAGTGGCTGTTAGCAGGAAGTCGGGTTGACGAGAGGAAGCGATGATGCTTTAATGCTATTAGCTGGCCGTGTTGAGAGAGAGACTCATTAGTCACTGTATATAAGAACTGACAGCGAGTGCAGTCTGCATCGATTACCTTATTTTGTTACTAGCATGTTTTCCCTAGACATCCATTTCTCTGGTTGACAGAAGGTTTTGGGAAATTTGGTGATTTTTTTTAAAGGCTTTTGGGGCCTTGTGTAATATGTATCTGGCAATTGGGCATTCAACAGGGGGACAAAAATAAAGTGCAGCTGATTTAAATTGAAGTATTTTTAAGTATAATAAAAACATAATTATAATCTATATCATAATATAATTAGACATTTATATTAGTGTATTTAGTATAATTATATCCTTAAAGGGATAGTTCACTTAAAATTTTTTTTTTTTTTTGGTGAACTAATCCCTTAATATCAAACTGAACAAATTATTTAAGTACAATTTGTTCTTTTAACCAATATTAATAAATAATAATTATTAAATATTCATTGTATACTATGTAGCTGCATGTTTCTATCCATTAAGAAGTTATTGTTCTGAATTTGTATTTTAATACCTTAACAGGGTGCTTTTTAATTCTCATGTTGAAAGACTTTTTCTGTTGTCCTCCTCAGAATAATCTTGTAAACTTTGCTCCACTGCTGAAGGAACCCACATTTCAAATACGACTGATCAAAAACCCCCAAATGATGTGGCTTCACCATCGAACATCCAGTGACCATGAATAAGTGTTAAATGCTCAACCACGTCTCCCTAATGATAAGATGGCCTGAAGTCATGATTAGAGCTGTGTTGAGCTGAGTAGTGCTCACAGAGAAAAGCTGTTATCCATAACAAGAGACACATGATGCGTTGTGTCTGGCACTCCTCGCATTATCTCCACATAAAGCATTGATCTGTGGTTATTGTCTAAAGAGCTTGAATGCACTCACATTACGCAGAGCTCACAAATGATTGCCTATTAGTCGCTTGTTAGATTTTAGTGATTTTTATTTTAAGGGCTTCCATTTTGTACTTTTCAGAATAATCTGACCATGGCCTCTAAGTTAAATGTGTTTTGACTCCCAGTTCTGGTCTGTATTTTTGGTAATGATAAGGAATCTTTCATGGAAACTGTTCACAGAGTTTTTCTGGATTATTTTTGCAATCACCATATCTAATATTCATATGGCCTACTAAGCTACAGGAGCACTGAGCTCTTTGATTGATTCTTATATTTGAAGTGCATGGCCTATTTGCTCTCAGAAGTTCTTAATATTTTATTTCCTGGTACTCCAGATGTTCTCTTTCGTGGCCGACATTGGTTGGCATGGAGATCTCTATCTGTCTGTCGATCTTTGCTTTAAATTAAATTGCACTGTTGGTTCTTGTTTGCTACCTCACTTCAAATTCAAGAATTCAAATTCCAGTGCCATGGTCATGGGTTTGATTCCCAGAGAATGTGTTAAGTGATAAAATGTATGCCTTGAATTTAGGGGTGGGTGATATACCGGTAGACACGACTAACCGGTAGAAATTTTAGACACGATTAAACGGTGCAAACCGTTTGCATGCATTTTGATTGCTTTGATTTTAAGCCGTTGAAATACAATCAGCAGCGAAAGAGAACTCATTTTGCTACATGCACGCATGGTCTGAGAGATTGTTTCTTAGCACTGTCAGAGAGGCATGCACGTAAAGACTAAATCACTTTTGTAACTTTAATAAAAGATATATATACATTTAATTTACACAGTGAAGAATATGGAGTGCTTTTATACATTTGATTACTTTGTTGTCTTCAGTGAGGTTGAGGTTTTTTATGCTAGTATTATTTTTTGTGATATTGACACTAGTGACAAAAATTATGACATTTCTATGGTATCTCAAATTTTTATATCATAAAGACCTTATTTAAAGCAAAAATAACTATATTGTGATTATATATTGTTACCATCATGAAATGAAATTACTCCTATCGTGATATAAGATTTTGGTCATATTGCCCACCCCTACCCTGAATGCATTGCAGGTCACTTTGAAAAAGCATCTGCAAATTGCATAAATGTAAATGTCATCCTAAATGTGTGCATTTTTGGAACACTGCTCGACCATCCAGGCTAGAAAACTGGGGATAACTTTAATTTAGTGTCCAGGAGTACATTTATATCATGAATTGTAAAATGAATTGCTTTTAAGGCTTTTGCTATGTATGATTTGTAAGGCTGTCAGGAGTGTCTTGATATAGTGCTGACTTAAATGAGACTTGTATGTCCATCTTTTGAGTATGAGATATATACATTCAATGAAAGAATGACAGTGAGAATTCCCTCATGTTCCAAACTTTCTTACCTTTTGTTTCCCTTTGTCCCCAGCTCCCAAAACTCATCTCTGTTTAACTTTCGTTCCTCTCCCTTTCTCTCGCTCTATCTGTCATAGTGTTCTAATGAGAGCGGTGGAGACCTTTGTCTCTATGGTGATGAGACTGGCTGTCTCCAGTGTGTGTTTCCTTCTTGCTCAGAGGTTGGAAAAGCCCTTTACTTTCTCCCCTGATGTGTCGGTTCAGCTTCTGAAGCAACACTTATTTAATCTAGAGCATGGCCAATTAAAAAGATGCCTACTACTGAAGCACTAAAGCAGCTACTAGACATTGTGTTCGATTATAAAGTAGTAATTACAGGAAAAAAGGGACACACAGATGCTTTTGGGTATACAAACCTGTTCCAAACAATGACGTCACTCCCACATGCCTAGAAAGTGCAAGTTAGCCCCTAAATAAGTCTCCATTTGTGATGCATCATGGTTTACCAATGTCTGCCATGCATGTTTCATTCACATTTCAGAGATTGGATGAGGAAAAGGATTGAACTGGGATGCTGCAGCTGTGTAATTTGTATTCGAATCTGCTCAGCTATGAGCCATGCTCTACAATTGAGTAAGTGTGCCCCATGCCAGCCCAGAATAATAGAGCCCAAATGCATGTTTAATGAACTGTTTGGCCAACTGTTAAAACGCTAAATACACAGCTAGCATTTCTATGTGCATGCCTGAGCTGAGAATGATCATTTAGCTCTGTGCCACTAATACATGTTATGTAGTGCATTTATCTTATTATGTAGGGTGTTCATCATATCTTAAGCCTTATTATTCATTTTCTTTGTAGAATTTTTTTTAAAGTTTATTTTAAGTTTAATAGAATAGTTCACCAAAAAAAAAAATTCTGTCATCATTTACCATTCTCATTTCATTTCAGATTCTTCGGTGGAACACAAAAAACATTTTTGTTGAATTTTGACTATAAAAGCAGTCCTTATGGCTGTAGCTATATGATTTTCACCTATCTCTTATTTAGTAATAATATTTATTAATAATATTAGCATTAGTATTATTAGTAGTAGTTTCATTTTTGTCAGGAGTGCAGGATAAATTAATGTTATATTACGCAGAAATACTATATGTTGGTTAATTCATAACTTAATAAACAAATGCAAAACTAATAAATTAAAATCAATAAAAAATAAGCCAAGTGAAATAATATGCTTATATTAAATACAAAAATTAATTAGCATTTTATTGTTTAAATGACTATTTTTATATTATTAATCAATTGATTATTTTATATTGAATTTTTCCCTACATTTGAAAGATATGGCGGAGCTATGAGAATTTTATTGTTTCAGAAGTCCTATAAATGCAAGTTTGACATCGTCTGTCATACTTCATTTTGTAAATATGACAAATCTTCATTTTTGTGTGAACTGCCCCTTTAAGAGTGCAGAAGAATTCCTCTATAGATTCAGTCACCAGTGCATAATGATTCCAGTGATCTCTTCCTTATCTAATCTAATCTGCCTCGCAAGGGAATTGATAGCTCATCTGCACAGCGGGTTCTGGAGGGTCATTACCGAGGGGTTATGGAATCCATTTACAGATGTGCCATATGTTTTTATTATTGTTGTGATGTTGAGAGGTCTGTTTGCATCTCTGACCACTGAAAATGAGAGTGAGCGCCAGAGAGATTTCACATTGTATAACAGAGAGACATTCAGTGGCATGAACAAATGGCGCTCAGATCAGCGACTGTATTCAACAAATGAAAAGTCTTTTTCAATTATTCCAATCATTTCATGGTAAATTTCCATCTTCATAAGCGTTTCTATTGTTTTTCTGTGCCCCGTCCCCCTCAAATTACTTAATTATTTGTGTGAGAAAGCAATAATACATCCAAGCTACAGACTCTGCACAACAGCTCAATGAAAAACACAGATATATAAGTGTTTGTTCTGTACAGCTCTCAAAAATTGCCACAAAATTGAAAAATTATCTCTCACCTCTATAGCGCATACCTAGATTTCATATGTTTGTGCTGATTGTGGTGAAGTAGCAATGAGCAAATGCATTATTTATTCCTCTCTGAAGCCTGATGAATTATGAAGAATGCATGGTGCCAATTTTCTAAAACCATACAGTCAACTGCATTAGATTAATTGCAAAATATGCCTCTCAAGCATTTTTCTGGCTCATGATGTTCTTTGTTAATCTGTGGTAACTGTTAGAACTTGCAGTTGCAGTTGTGTGTCACTCATCAATCCGACAGCGTTCAGGACGTTCTGATAGATGTCTTTGAGCTCACACTGGAGCTTTCTTCAGGTATTCTAGACCTCGTTCTGTCAGATCTTCTGCCTCCAATGACAGCGCTTTGTCAGATTTTTCATTGTTTGGCCCAAGCAAACAAAGAGAAACTGCATCACAAGTTTTTATTGGCTGGAGTAATAACCTGCCAGTCAAAGATCAGTCTGGAATAATGAATGGCATCTCAGCTGTGCTAAAGACAGGTTGAATTTGACCCCTCCTCTTTGCTAATTTGTGTATAAATGCTGCCTATTATAGAAGCTGGAGTTGCTGCCTGGAATGATGTTGGCACAGTCAGCTAAGACAAACGAAGCCAAGCTGCTGGCCTTAGTTATCTTCCAGTTGTCCTGTTGGCATGAAGTGTGTTGGAAGAATCACGCCTTCATGGCTTGTTTGATTTTTTTTACGGTTGAGTCTTCCTGCGCTGGGACATGAGCGCTGGAGTATAACTGCTGATCTCTTCAGCTCCATTAAGTAGCTAATCTCCCAGCAAGGGCTTGTGTGTTTTTATGCCTGCTTGTGCAGATGTTGCTAACTTAAGATTTTCATAAGTTTGCATGTGATAGCTGTGTAGGGCGAATAAATAGTTCTGTATTCCTAAAGAAAAATGCTAAAATTGATCTCTTAAATGCCAAACTTTTTAGAAGATGGTTATGCATATTGAAATGCATCTATTTTTCTGTCAGTCAGTCACCCAACATTTCCCTGTTTTATTAAATGTTCTAAATTGTTAAGTGTTTATTCATTTTTGGGGACTTTAATTTCCCAATTTTATTATATTTTATATACAGTAATTTTATATACTTTATATACAATATACAGTGTGTGTGTATATATATATATATATATATATATATATACGCATATACAGTATATATATATACAGTGCATATAGTATCTGATATATATATATATATCACAAATATAATTCATGGAAAGATGGCAAAATTGAAATGTATTAAACATATACTTAATAAAAACGACAAAATTATGCCAACATTTTCTGTAAATAAGTAAATTACCCAATTTAGTTAAAATGAAGGACTGCAGAAATGAGTAACCCTAGATTTAATTCAGCAAATGTATAATATTCTAGTACTCAGTATGTCCTTGTATACTGCTCTGACCCTTCTTGGCATTGAGTGTACAAGTGACTAATGTTCACATCTGTGCTGTTTAACTCCTGGAGGACGACCTCCTTAAATGTCTGGTCCAGCTCGTCTCTACAGAATCCCCCACAGCTGCTCAAGAGCGATAAGTTGAGTGAAATACATGTCCACTGAAGGATTTTCACCTTGGGAGAATTAATATCTTCATTGTCATGCTGAAAAAATGCCCAATAATGCAGGGAATGAGTAGCATCTTCTGTTTCAAGTTTTTGTAATCACACAGTGGTGTGTGAATTCATGACAGCGTTGATAAAGCACAACTCCCTCACACCTTCAGCACTCATTCATCCCTCTATAAGAGCTTTACTACCACTGAATGTCACTGTGGGTACCAAACACTTCTCACTGTGCTCCTCCTCTAGCAACACCAGAACATTTTGGATACTTTTGGATCCGAAATGATTGACTTGGTCTCTTGAGACCAGAGTATGGATTCCTCTCTATTTTGTAGATATGGGCCTTGGAAGAGGTTAAATGAGTTTATTGTGCTTTGGCTACAGTAGGTAATTCTAGTGGTGACAACAACCATGCATGTCACTTCTGCAGGCTGCGTCATACTCTGTGAGATAAAGTGTCACTCTTTTCATAGCAGACACTTGCATGTTATTTCTCCTGCTCTTTTTCTAAAAAATTGACTCATCACTAAATGAAAACTTAAAGTAAAGACCTGATTATTTCAGGAGCCTTGTCACAAGTCCATTGTTTTTGAATGTCGGTGCTACTTATGCTAAATTTTCACACTTAAAATAATAATTTGGTATTCCTCTTGTAACATTGTCCTCTTTTATGCTAAGAAATAGGTCAACTGGCACTTCTCTCACAAGTGGTTCCAATGCTGCCAGCATTAAGTCTGAGTATGATTCATGGGCTATGTAACACTTTTAATTGTCAGGAAATGACTTGTCTTTATTTTGGTTCAATATACTTACCTGTTGATCAAAAATAACAGGATGTACTATTAATTGATAAGAAAATCACTGAATTTTTGACATTCTTCTTTGGTAATTGATTTGAAACATTATATTTCCAAAGAACCCTAACATGTCATCTAATAAAGAGTATTTGCTGCTGGTGTTTGAAATATTCACAACATTTAAAGTACACAATAAATGTAAATGTGAAAGAAAATAAACAGAAAGTTTTTACAGTCCTTATGACCTCACTTGTGCTGTCACTCCCAAAGCGAGCAACAAGCACCAATGTGCTTGTTTTTTTTCTTTTCATTAGTTACTCTATCATTATATAATGACATTGCTAGTAATTTGACATATTCAAACTATTGAAACTCTGTTGTAAGACAGGTTTTTCTTACAGTTACACCGCCCTAAAGTGCCCATAGTTGAAGAAACAGCCTTAAATGTTAAAGGGATAGTTCACCCCAAAATTAAAATTGTGTCATTAATTACTCACCCTCATGTCATTTCAAACCGGTAAGACTTTCGTTCATCTTCGAAACACAAATTAAGATATTTTTGTTGAAATCCGAGAGCTTTCTGACCCTGCATACGTTCAAGACCCAGAAAGGTAGTAAGGACATCGTTAAAATAGTCCATGTGACATCAGTGGTTCAACTGCAATGTTATGAAGCTACGAGAATACTTTTTGTGTGCAAAGAAAACAAAAATAATGACTTTATTCAACAATTTCTTCTCTTCCCTGTCAGTCTTCGACACATGTTCACGAGAAGAATACCACAATGCATGCTTGCAAACAAGGTGCAGCTCATCCGGGTGAACTATCCCTTTAAGAAATGTTCAGTGCAGGTCTTGTTTACCTTTGTATCTGTATGTACTGCACATTGAGAGTCTCTTTCATTATATTCTTGTGGATGGGGTCTCGGTGAGGCTCTTGTATTCACACAGTCTGTTTGTGTGGCTCTCTGTCTGCACAGTGTCTAATGTGGGGCAGAATGTCTGACCAAGTAAAATCCACTGAGCGGATGGAGATACAGCACTAACTTTAAAAAAGTACTTAGTGCCATCTAGGTGACGTCTTTTGGCCTGTAATTAGTGCAATAACCTCTCAGATCCTGAACAGTGCCTAAAGGCAGTGTATGAAACGTTAATGTGATTTGGATGCAGTTCTTATAATGATTTGACCTTGCTCATGATTGGAGCAACACGACCTGAATGACACGAATGGTTTCTAGAGATTTCTTGCTGAAAAAAAGAAAAGAATTAATCTTTTTAAAACACAAAAGAGGCCAAAGACAAATGGTGCAACGGCAAGCAATTCTTCTCTCAGTGTGGCTTAATATACAGAGACATGGAACAGATAATACAGTCAACGTTTTGTATGCTCATATTTTAGAGAGTATCTCAAGAGATGTGGGTCACACATGAATTGTTTATTCTTGAAGACAAGTCATTGGCTCACACGCTAACAGAGTAAATGATTAGAACTCATTCTCAGACACGTTCACATTCTCAAGCTCTTTTATCCTTTTAAACTTGTGATCTAGATGAGTACTATTTACATTGATTAAAAAAATGAATAAGATATGCATAATATTATAAAGTGGTTATCATTTTATGTAATTTTATAAACCATGTATTTTATATGTTATATTTTGGGGAAAATGTGGACATTTTTTAATGCATATTTAAAAACCAGAAGCTTTAAGAGTTATTCAAAGCATACAGCACCTACTGTTTTATGGAAATATGGAAGATATGCCTGAGCATTTTTTTATATATTAACATTCACAACTGTATATATTTTAATTTACAGATATATTCAGATTAAACCTATTTTTTAAATGTCATTGTGAATTTATAATTATAGTTATAATTATATTCTGATTTATTACTATTTATTCAGAATTTGCATTAATATATTATTTTATAGTCAGATTTACATTTATATATTCAGTTTTACAGATATATATTTGGATTTGCAACCATGTTCAAACTTATTGTTTAAATTTAGACTTTATAAATTATAGATTATGGTATAGATTCTGATTTGTAACTTTGCATTTGCATTTTTATATTCAATATTTATAACTGTGCATGTATATTCAGGATTTATAATTTTATAGTCAGATTTATATTTATGAATGAATGAGGCATTTATATAGCGCTTTATTGTGTATTGCTGTACACCCAAAGCACCTTACAATCATATACTGTATATTCAGATTTACAGCTGTATTAATTACAAAGTAAGATTTGCATGTATATATTCAGCTTAACGCTTATGTATTCACATTTACAGCTACAGTATATTCAGGGTTTATAATAATATAGTCCAATTTATATATTCACTTTTTTTGTACAACTTTTATTCAGGGTTTCTGGTTATATATTCCAATTTGTTACTATTATTCAGATTTGAATACAAACAAATCCTAACAAACAAAATGAAATTAGCTTCTGTTTTCACGTGACCTCTGTATGATGGTAGTAAAAAGAGTCTTTTATTCAAGCAGTTGAGCATGTTCTAGCATGTTCTTCTCTCCCAGAGCTGTTAAAGGGCAGCGTGCAGCGCTTTACTTTAGCAGAGTATCATCTTACAAAGGACTGTGTTTGCCTGAGCATTGGATTTCCCTGGTGGATGTCTAGAGCGTCCTCTTGTCTCAGTGTTGTCACAGGTTGAGCCATCCTCTCAGGTTTGTTCAGTGCCTCAGTGACACAGCTAGTAAATCAACAGAATTGCAGTGAAAACATTGAGGAGAATAGATACTATGCCGTATATAAAAGCTAGCATTTTTTAACTGCTGTGGTGAATCAGGCTGAAGGGAACAAGAAAAAAGACACTTAAAGCTGGAGATGTGAGAGATGCATCTTTCAGCTTTGATGTCTGATGATCTGATGTATCTCTGGCTATAACGTGGGAGTAAACTGAAGGCTTTGTATTGGTCAATAGTTAGTACTCATCTCAAGTTTCAATACCACTTACTTGTTTGGTAAAAAAAGTAGATGTTTTGCACAGTTTACCAGCTGCTCTGTTTATTTATACGTCAATATCATATAGTGACCACTGAACCAGGGACTGTCAAGTTTTGACAAAGACAAAAAAATAAAACATCATAAAAGTGGTTTATACAGTTTGTGCGGCATATTCAAAATCTTCTGAAGCTGAAATTTACATAAATGTAGTATACACAAGTAAAGTTGTTATTCACTAAAAATTGCTTTCAAACTTCATGCACATTTCATTCAGTCATTCACATGTACATACATTCAATTATGTTCTATAAAAATGCCAAATGCTATTGATTTGTGCATGTTTGAATATAGAGGAACAGATGTTTGTCTAATTTTTTCAAGAAGACATTAATAATTTTATTTACGATGCACTGATTAACAGTGATGACATTTATATTATTGCAAACAAAATTTCCAAAAAATGCTGCTCTGATGAAATTTCATCAAAGAAACTTGAAAATGTTTAACATTAATAATAATAATAATAAATGTTTCTTGAGCATCTAAACAGCATATTAGAATGACAGTCAGTTGAAAATTCTTCTTTGCCATCACAGAAATAAATTACTAATTAATATACAGTATATATATATATTAAAATAGAAATTTACTTTTAATTATAATAATATTTCACAATATTACTGTATTTTTGTTTAAATTAATGCCACTTTGGTGACCATAAGGGACTTATAAACCATTAAAAATGTCATATTGCGTCAAACTTTTGAACGGTAGTGTAGCTCACGAGGATGATGAAATAATTTTTATTTTTGAGTGATATTTTCCAATAAGCTTGTCTTGTCTTTTCTTATTTTCTTGCCCTGAGGAGACAACAAATGTAGAACAACTTGAACAGTGCAAATGAGGTTATATACTTCGAGCAGAGTTTTCTTTCTCTGAAGCCACTGAATGCAAGTATTAGTTATCACGCCAGCGTCTTTCTGCTTCCTTTCTTCCTGTCCTCAAGCAAACATCCATCTGCCTTCAGCATTATCCAGTGCCATTTAGTTAACTGTCACTGTGTCCCCAGACCAGCTGCGATTCCAAGCTGTGCTTTGGGCCATAATTTGCTGGGCTGTCCCTCTCAGTGAGGCCAGGCTCTTCCGTATGGTGTTTTTATTCTAAAAATCACAGCAGAGCACACTTCTGTGGGAGATGAGCAAATGAAAGAGAACTGAGGATAAAGTGAACACTATTAATATATTAATGCATACTGTCCTTGCCTCTCCCTTTCTGCATGTGAAAGCCTGAGAAAGGAGAATGGTCAGAGTTCTCACTAGTCATAAGCGCTGTGTGTGAGAGAAACAGACAGGAGAGTACTATGATTGTATGGCTGTGCTCCAGAGATTGGGGAGAAGTTTTTCCACAATTCAGCTGTGAGCTGCTATCAGGGAAAGCGGGTCAACATGGAGGAAATAGATTTTAATTGTCTCCGTGAAAGGAGTGATCCATCATGATGTGGAAGATGGCCGTTTCTGATGGTGTAACTTATGATGAAGTCTGCTGTTATCTAGTTCTGTTGGCCCTGTTGATGTTAATTATACATTTTTTTATTTATTTTTTATTCAATATTTTAAGATATTTATTACACTTAAGAAAATGTACTACAGTTCAAAAGTTTGGTTGGTAAGTTTTTTTTTGTTGTTGTTTTTTGTTTGTTTTGGGCTGCAGTTATTTGATCAAAAATAACAGTAATGTGAATTAGAAATACAATTTGAAATAACTGTTTTCTATTTGAACATATTTTAAGCTGTCATTTATTTATTCCTGTGATGGCAAAGCTGAATTTTCAACAGCCATTACTCCAGTCTTGGTGTCAGATGATCTTTCAGAAATCATTCTAACATTTCTTATTGTGATCAGTGTTGAAAACAGTTGTGCTGCTTAATATTTTGATAAAACATTGTTATATTTTTTTAGGATTCTTTGATAAATGGAAAGAACATAATTTATTTGAATGGAAATCTTTTGTTACATTATAAATGTATTTTCTGTCACTTTTGAATGCATCCTTGTTGGATAAATTAGTTAATTAATTTCTTTAAAAAACTTACTGATCCCAAACTTCTGAACAGTAACAAATGAAGATGTTTTGGATAAATAATATTTATAGTAAAAATGCTTTACAATAAATGTCAATTTAATCAAAAAAATGTATATGTGAATATTAATAAATCTAAATATTTTCTAGGTAATATTTAATGATTTACTCTGCCTTTAGTACTTTGATAATATAAAACCCAAATATGTAATTGTAGAAAGCATTGTCTCAATAGTTTCACAGTTCTTTAAAAAAAGTATTAAAATGTTTTGCTGCCTTTTATATTGTAAAAAATATTTACCCATAAACTCTATCATAAACTGTATCATTGATGTGTGTTCTCAACAGGATTCTGACCATAGTGGGGCCAGACTTTGATTTGCGGACACTCAGGGCAGTAAGAGTATTGCGGCCACTCAAACTGGTGTCTGGAATTCCAAGTAAGTCATATTTCAAAATATTTTTTGCAAGTAAATAAATAAGAGGAAACATTTAGAAATTGTTTTTGATAAATTGTTAACCAGCTTACTTTGTATTTAGTTATCTAATTTAGCTATTGCTGCTTATAACTCGCAGTGCATATTGTATCTTCTCTGTATGTCATTAGGTCTCCAAGTGGTTCTGAAGTCCATCATGAAAGCAATGGTTCCTCTGCTTCAGATCGGCCTTCTGCTCTTTTTTGCTATACTCATGTTTGCCATCATTGGCCTAGACTTCTACATGGGCAAGTTTCACCACACCTGCTTCAGAAACGACACTGGTATGTGAGCTTTAGCATGCTAATGGAGCTTGTGGTTTCAGTTTATTGTGTTTATAAGCACTCATATGCTCTTAAGTTGCTGTGAAGATTGCTGTGATAGTTTACGGCTGACAGTAATGTTGTTCTATAAGGGGAACAGGCAGCTGACTTTCCATGTGGACTGGATCCTCCAGCTCGGAAGTGTGATGATGGCACAGATTGTAGGGAATACTGGACCGGTCCAAACTTCGGCATAACAAACTTTGACAACATCCTGTTCGCTGTGCTCACCGTCTTCCAGTGCATCACTATGGAAGGATGGGTGGACATCCTTTACAATGTGAGTCTAACACTAACAGCTTATTGCATAATTACAGTTGAACAAATTAAGAACAACCGACATAAAAAAAAATTATTGGTTCAACTGTTTTGTGGACTTCATGAAAAAGAGAATATGGTCAGTTTTACTGTAGTTTAAAATAGGAATTTTGTGACACTTAACCCATGTCTATTAGCTCTGGTTATGTATTTGCTAGTTTACACACAAAACAGTCCTGTTTTTCATGTTTTTCTTTTCATGATTTTTGCATTCAAAATTACTGATTTTGTGGTAATGTCCAGAAATTTGCGAAACATTTGTGCTGACTTTTTAAATAATTAGAATAACACATTTACCATATTATAAATTATATTAGATGCATAACAGTCATACATGACACAAAGAACAAACTGAGAATGACATCTAAATGTCAAGTTTGGTTTTTATGAGACATTTTGTTGCTGGTAAATCTGACAATGATGATACCACAATAAATGACTGATGGGAAACAAATTGGTAGCTCATTTAAATAATGCCACAGCAGATCCAGGAAAGGTTATATAAAATTTGCATTTTCATATGTTCATGAACCAAAAAGTCAAAATAGCTAAATAATTTTGCCATGTATACATAGTGCTCTCATTTCATGGGCTTCTTGTAAAATAATACCAAGCCAGGAGTGATGGGTACCATGTCCAAATCGGATCTTTGCTCAAAGCTGGAGTTTAGTTATATTTATGTGACCAACTGAATAGCCTAATCTAGAATTAACAGTCACAGTTAGTGTGGCTCCAAAACCATTTAGTACTTTCAGACAATGAACAGCTTTGAATAAGCTACTAGTCTTCTAGTCCCTGTCATCTTTTTACTGCTCTTCATCTTCGGAACACAAATTAAGATATTTTTGATGAAATCTGAGAGCTCTCTGACCCTCCATAGACAGCAACGCAACTGCAATGTTCCCAGACCCAGAAACGTAGCAAGGACATTGGTAATCAACGTAATCAGCGTTGTTTACATTCAGTAGAAAGCGCGCACATGCTGAACGTAAACAACACTGATTATGTTACGTTCTGGGGTACTCTCCAAAATGGCAGAAGACTGTAACTCGGGGAGAAGAATTGTTGAATAAATTATGTTATTATTGTTTTCTTTGCGCACAAAAAGTATTCTCGTAGCTTCGTAAAATTACGGTTGAACCGCTGATGTCACATGGACTATTTTACCAATGTCCTTGTTACGTTTTTGGGTCTGGGAACATTGCAGTTGCGTTGCTGTCTATGGAGGGTCAGAGAGCTCTCAGATTTCAGCAAAAATATCTTAATTTGTGTTCCGAAGATGAACGAAGGTCTTACAGGTTTGGAACGACATGAGGGTGAGTAATTAATGACAGAATTTTCATTTTTGGGTGAACTAAACCTTTAATGTGTCATTTTTGTCAATTAAAATAGTTAAATAGTAACACCTGCTTTTAAATGCTTCCTACAGCATTTTTGATATCAAATGAATGTAGCTTTGGTAAGCAAAAGAGAATTTTTCAAAAACATTAAACAATTCTCCTGATCCCAAACTTTTGATTGACAGCGTATCTCATAGCAATGATAGCAAGTGTAACATATCAGCGTTTAATTACTGTAAGTATATAATATTTCAGTGTTTAATCAAAGGATGGCTCCTTCTGTGGATGTATCCATGGCCATTGTTTCTTTTGTAAACGGTGTTTAGAGTTGGCGCTGTCAGTTAAGTAGTGAATTATGCTCACTTCATTTCTGATCTATAGGGGGCTCTGGTTCATCTTCCTTACACCAACATGAATAATCTCTATGTCTGGTTTTTTAATTACCTAGTGTCTTTCCTTCCTCTCACCAAGACCAAAAATATCATGATTAATCACAGTGTCCTATGAAGCTATTAGTGTTGAATTGTGGTTCTGGTGGCTATATAGAATCTGTGAGTGGTCTGCTATCCATCATGAAGAAAGAGAATGCGAGTGTGTGTGTGTGACAGCAAGGTAATATTAATAGAAGATCTTTAGGAAGTGTTCGAAAGGCAAATGTGGGACATATTTGATTGAGATGTTGAGAAGAAGAAGCTGATCCATGTGGTGGCTTGTCTCATTTTCATGTCATTGCTTTAAAATCCTGAAGGCCTCTTACTGTCTTGCTGATGGTTCTGGAAGTGCATGATTAAGGAAAAACACAAACTCTTACAGGAATCTGCATGTGTTGTATCCGTACAGTGGCATGAGACTCATCCTCAAGGTTAGTGGAGGAAAACTAGAATTTATATATATATATATAGAGCGTACATGAATAAATTGGAATGACAAACTATTTTATATATAGTATATATTATTTTCAGTATATTTCAAATATATAATTACCATATATTTTATTAACCCTTTTAAAAACGTATTTATTTATTTTTTATGTTATTTATATGATGATTGGTTGCAGATTTTAAAAAGTACTTTTACAAAATCTGCTTTGTATGCCCGGTTTGCAGTTAGCTTTGTCATCAAAAGGTATGGACAGTGTATATATTGGTTTCATTGAATGATAAAACAGACATCTGGTTCTTGAAGTGGTAAGCAGCATTTGGAATGACAGGGATAAGATAGACGGATAGAGGCTAATGGTCCTGTGGTTAGCTAAGGGCTATTGCAACATGATACTGCACTAGGCTAATGGAGGAGGCAGGTCTGCTGCATGGGGCTATGTGTTGCCTTTTGATGGTTCAGTAGAGTAAAGGGGGAATATGCTTTTAAAAAAAATTCCACCAAAGTCCATTCCACCAAAATTTGACAATTTCAAATGTGAAAGAGATCATGAACATACTCCCTATGAATCAATAAGTTTTATCCAAGCCTTCTGAAGAGAGACATGTGCTTCATGAACAGATTTAATTTAAGCTTTTGTTCATATGTAAACATTGGTCAATGCTTATGTTTAAGCTGTACATTAGCATTGTTTGAAGAACAGACTGGGGATATTTCAGATAGTTCTGTTTTTTTCTTTTGCCTTTCAAAGAGGAAAGTCAGTCATACAGATTTTAGAACAATATGAAGGTGAGTAAATGATGACAGAATTAGCATTTTTGTCTGACCTGTTCAACCTTTTATCCAATCAAAAACTGTTGAACTGTTCTTGCCATGTTTCCGAAAAGGATGCATAAAATTACTGAAATTTAATGAAAACCGTACATTGATACAATCCTAAAAATAGTGAGGCATGAACACAAATATATGCTGTTGTAAACAGAGAGAAAGCATGGTATTCCAGTCTGACTGTGCAGAAGATCTTTTTGTCGGATGAATTGATGACTTGATAAGGTGGAGGTGAGTCTCTAGGGAGTGCTTTAATGGTGTACTCACCATATATCTCATCTCCCTGTTCACATCTTCACCAGGGACATTCCCTGACTGCTCTTTAACCTCAGTGGGCAGAGAGAGAGATGCACAGAAAGAAAAGGAAAGAGAATATAAGAATACCTCTGCTTTGCTCTTAATGCAAAAATCACATCAATTTATATTTCTGTAACATCAAATCACTAAACAGTCACACACCCTCATTTTGCTAAGCAGATGATTGCATGAACATACTACTACTGTGCTAGTTCTTTTCAGCCACAACAAGTCCTCATTCGTTCTTAAAGAGCAATTGTGTGTGTTAACGTCGGCCGTCTCCTCTCTAATTAGGTCTCCTCGCTACAGAGTCCAGGCTGAAAAGCAGAATATATGTATCAAATCAATGGCTTCCCCTCGGTTCCTCATTTTCTCATTTCTAATAGAGCTCTGATAGGCTCCAATCAGTGCGCAGCTCATTTGCAAGAGTAGCCAGAGAAATTGTGTAATATCTCTGGAATATTCAACTCAGACATCAGTTATTTTTGGGGCATGTGCAATGAATTTTTCAGAACTCTCTGGTTATTTCATAACCACTTATGTTAATTTCACACACTACAGTTTTAGACCAGGGGCCAGATTCATGAAATATTCTTAAGAATAAAATTGGCTGCTTATTCTCTGACTATAAAATAAATAAATAAATAAATAAAAGATGGAATTACATATGCAGTCAAACCAAAAATTATTTAAACACAATTTTTGATATTTTTTTACTAGTGGGTGCACGACACTATAGTTCATTTATGTAAGTGAGGATGGCAAAATAAAGTAAAATGTGACAGATTATACCCAAAAATTCTTCATACAGTGGACCAGTAAAACTGATAAGAATTTGGGACCAAAAATTATTCAGACACTTTGAATTTTTTAATTGCTAATGCAACCTTTTTACACCACAGACTGAACAAAATTAAGCAGTGCTTGTTAATTGGTTGACCTAAATTGGTATTATCTAATTGTGTACTTAAATTTAACAGCTGGACAGCTGACAGCTATTCAACCTAATTCATTATGTACCTTTCTTTCAAAGTTGTCTGACATTATCAAGATGAATTTGTTCTGACACAATTTCACTCTGAGTTCTTGTCATATTTTATTAACATTTTCTAAACTGTAGTGAATAAACTGTGATAATGTGAGAAATGTTGAAGGCATCTGAATATATATATATTAAGCAGATATTTTATATGTTTAAATGTTCAAGTATTGCACTTTATTATAGACTAATATTTTATGCTAAAAACTTTTAACATTTTTTTCAGATGTTTGTGAATGTGGTCCTAAGTTTGAATCCAAGCACAGTAATGTTTTTCTGGTTTTCCACATCACTCTTTGACTTTGTTTGTGTGACATTGTATTATTTATGTAATATTGTTTATCTCTGTAGCACTCTAAACAGTAGCATCTATGAGGTGGCCGTGTGATGCTGTACAGTCACTCAGCAGACAGGGTGATCTGTGCGGTATATGGTGATCATGTTCCCTGGCATTTAGCATTGTTAGTACGATAGCCCTATTGATCAATCTGCTGTTAAATGTATAAAAATAGCCCCGCAGGGAGCAAAGATGGATCATGTTTGGATCCACAGGAGTGTGCCAAGTGCTGTCTGGTCTTGTGGTTTACTGGAAGAACATTCACCTATAAAATAAACTCCTTCATTCGTACTGCACTCAATCAGTACGTGTGAGGTTGGAGTGAATTTTTTTTTTTTTCTTTTTTAGTGCTTTGCCGATTTCTCTTCTAGATTGCATTATTTAATAAGCCACAATTTTAGACAAGTTAGTAAAATAGTCATTTTGTTTTATAGTTTTGGCATCAGACAGAATGTAGATTGTTTTATAGTCTGTTGCAATTATGAGCGTAATGACCGCTGGATGGCTGCTCCCTCGAGCAATAGAACACTGTTTCTCTGTTTCTCTCCTCCTATAAGATGACATCCTCCTTAAGTGTTCTTCTGCACACTGGGCTTTCAGTCCTCCGGGGTCCTTGATGAGAGGGCTAATGACAGATGAATGTTCCTAGATCTTGCCATCCAGACCTTGGCTCTCATAGAGATAATCTGATTATCCCAGACACTAGAACTTTACGTTAGTGGAAAATTAGAGGCTAGTATCCGTTCTTCCTCATCCTCTGTGCTCATCAATTGTCTGTAGACATACTGTATAAGCAGCTCTGTTCCAAAACTTCATCACTTCCTGCCTACGTCAGCTACCTTCTAAAAGAGCATCTTAAAAGATAATTAAAACTCATAATTGACTGATTTGGAACAATTTATATACAGTAAGCAGAAAGTAAGTACACCCCACCAATTGCATTCCGCACAGGATATTTGATTTTAAATTGATTTCAACAGTTTGGTGTTAGCATGTTGCTAAGCTAATGATGTGATTATTCTAAGCATCAAAAAGCATTGTCAAATACTGAGTAAAATAATACATATTTACATACACAGACTGTTATATTGATTCAGCATTGAATGACATATACATAGATTTGGTCAGTGAAAAGCAAACAAAAAAACAAATCATACATTTATTCAGCAAGGATGCATTAAAGTGATTAAAGGTGACAGTAAGGGCATTTTTAATGTAACAGAAATGTATGATTTCAAATAAATGCTGTTCTTTTGAGCTTTCGGTTCATGAAATGTAAAAGAACGAAATGTATTAAGATTTCTACAAAAATATTAATTACCTGTTTTCAACATTGATAATAATAAGAAATATTTTTGAGTACCAAATAATCATATTAGAATGAAAGATCATGTGAAGACTAGTAATGAAAATTTTGCTTTTAAAATTACATTTTAAAATATAATAATATAATATAATATTATTGTTTTTACTGTATTTTAGCCAATATGATAGCATAAGTTTATCTGTTTAATGACATTTTTGTTTTATTTATTTATTTATTGTTTTGCTTTGCAAAATTTCCAATCGTGTGAAATTCTTATTGAAAATACTGGGTTTCCCTTGTGAAAATTTGCATAACAATGTTAAATGTGATTACACCCAACACAGGCTCTGTCTCACTAATTAATGTTAAGGGTAAGAAATAGACATTAATAGAAACAATAATGCCAACTAAGAGAAAGATTTTGCTCAATTGATTTGTCCCTTTAGGCTCTGCTGTGTCTCATTAATGACAGTGCAGTCATAGGAAATGAATCAAATCTCTAATTGTCTTTAGTGGGTTGAGAAGCACACTCAAAGGAATTTGATTACAGCCTCTGTGTTCATATGCTGTCTCTGAATTTATTATAGGCCATTCTCGCTGAATTTTGTTTTATTTCCACATAAATGTCTGGAAAAGTGTGTAAAGGATAGAGGAGCCACAGTATTAGCTACTAGCCATTTTGCAGATGTAATTTATATTTTGTACACTGAACGGTGAAAGAACAGTTGTGATTTTTCCACATGACAAATAGTTGAAGATGTCAACAAACACAACAACAGCATAAATGTAGGCAGCAAAACAATAAATAGTAATATATTTATTCATGCCCCAGTGCATTGCTGAGAACTTGATTACCACATTTATCACAGTTTTATAATAGATTTCACATCTTGCTTAGATATGCTCACATTTCACAGAAATTCAGATTTTTTTGTGCTTCTAGTTCATGTGCAGGGCCTATTCAAATGTATTTGCTGTACCTGATTTTCTCAGACTGAATGCTTTTGTTGGTTTGCACAGATCTTTTAAGTTATTCCCTTTTGTGCATACAGTAGTTCTGTCCCAATTATAATCATTTATGCACATAGTATAGAAGTAGCTGACAATAAGGGGTTATATTCAATATAAAGATTCTTTTATTTTTTTAATCATTAGCCAATACATACATTTTTATGACCTCATATTAATTAAGAAAGTATATTGAAGTTACCGTACAGTATATGCTGCTTTTCCTTTACTATGTGTGAGAGAAAGTGTGGTTTTTAGGTCAACTAACCCTTTAAGATTTGTGTTAAGGCTGGGCAGTATATCGAGTTTGTACAATATATATTGATGTATTTTTTTTTACAAATGATAAGGAATGAGGCAATACTATTTATATCAATATAGACCTACAGTAGTTTAATACGAGTGCAGAATAGAGGGAGACAATGCGAATGAGCTACTGCGGAGAAAGTGCATAATCTAATTTGTCTTAAACATGAGACCTGATTTATATTAAGGGCTTTAGCTCATAAGATATAGTTAAACTGTATAGTTTAAAGCGGCTTGACCCCATCAGAATCTCTTACAGATACATGCCCTGCTGACAGATACTTATAAGTACAAACAAATTGTACAAACATTAAATGGCATATATGCCGTTTAATGTTTTCCTCCGGTATATTATCCATCTGTAAATGTTAGAAAGTCATGGAAGTATTTCCAATTTTCCATTTGGATGAGCCTTCTGCCTGTGAGTCTCTGCTAAACTTCTGACTTCACTAAACTTCTCTGTGAACGAGCACTGCTGTGCGTGTGCACACCAAATGGACGGAGTGCAATAATAACTAAATAAATGTAGCTAAAATTATTGTTGTTGGACAATAAATGTGCCATATATAGAATTTTAAACTTATCAGTAAGTGTTACTTATCATCAAGCTTCGCTGATGATTTCATAATCAAACGTCTCTGTCAGTTCACGCACATCGAGGACAGCAGAAATGTGCGCAGTTGCAAATTATGCAGTTTGTTGTGGCGACCAGGATCTAGCACAATGTTTATGTGTTTCTTTCCACAAAGGACGCATCTTTTTAGTGGATCAAACACTGTACTTATGCTAATATGATGCTTCAAACACGCTTGGTTCAGAGGTTTCCGATCAATAAATCCAGCAACCGCAGGAGGTCTGGCGGGCTTCATTTGTAGACGGTCCGGATTTATTGCTAAGACTTTCACTTTTTAAAGAATTGATCTGATTTATGTTTGCTTAACTCGGCTATTTTCAAATTTAACTTCACAAACACACGCATTTTACTATTATATCCTTACGTCGTAAACATAACATTGTGGGTGGGACTAACAGAAACGGACGAATCATCATTTTGACAAGCGTGATCATGGTTGCCAGGTTTTCTCAGGAAAACCCACCCAATTGCTACTCAAAACTAGCCCAAAAGTAGCCCAATTGCTTTTCAGGGGGGATCCCCTGGTAAAAATCGTATTTTTTTGGCGGGGTTCCCCTGGTAAGAGTCGCATTCCAGGGGCTAAATTTCACATTATTGGGGTCGCCTCAACCCGCGGACATGAAAAACATCCCGCGGAAAGAGTGTTACGCCCTATTCACACGAGGCGTCTGTGACAACGCTAGACGGAGATTGTATCTGAAGCTTGGTGCAGAAGGCGACTGTCATAGTGACAACGGCCAATCACATTAATTTTCTGGTGTTGCACGAACGTGATTGGCTAGCGTCTGCGATAGGGTATTTGCATAAGGCAATCTGATTGGCTGACGCCTGCGTTGGCGCTTGAAAAGTTGAAAAGTTTTCAACTTCTGCCACGAGCAACGCCAGTGAAGCGACGCGACGGACCCACAATTCAGTTCGGCAACGCTTGACGTCACTCCATTCAAAGTAAACGAGAGGCGTTGAATGAATGAATGAATGAATGATGCATTTATATAGCGCTTTATTGTGTATTGTTGTACACCCAAAGCACTTTACAATCATATGAGGGGGTCTCTCTTCAACCACCACCAGTGTGCAGCATCCACTTGGATGATGCGACGGCAGCCACAGGACAACGGCACCAGTGCGCTCACCACACACCAGCTACAGGTGGAGAGGAGAGAGAGATAGAGCCAATCAAGTGGATGGGGATTATTGTGAGGCCATGATTGACAAGGGCCAGTGGAGGGAATTTGGCCAGGACACCGGGGTTACACCCCTACTCTTTTACGATGAGTGTCATGGGATTTTTAATGACCACAGAGAGTCAGGACCTCGGTTTAACGTCTCATCCGAAAGACTGTGCTCTTTTGACAGTATAGTGTCCCCGTCACTATACTGGGGCATTAGGACCCACACAGACCACAGGGTGAGCACCCCCTGCTGGCCTCACTAACACCTCTACCAACAGCAACCTAGTTTTCCCAGGAGGTCTCCCATCCAGGTACTGACCAGGCTCAACCCTGCTTAGCTTCAGTGGGCAACCGGTCTTGGGCTGCAGGGTGATATGGCTGTGGCTTATCAGTTGACGCCGACGCCCCGTGTGAATGGGGCGTTAAAGTAGCCCAATTCTGCTGGAAAACCGCAGACTTGGCAACACTGAGCGTGATGCACATATCTAGGGAAAACTAAGAAACAACCTGTAATTGACCATGAAAACAAGCGTTTAATATTTTTTAATAAATATATAAAGTTACAGTGAAATAAGACGTTTATTAGTATCGTTTAATAAATTACATCCATTTGGAAAATTACCAACTTCTCATTGGGTGGGCCACAGATGAAAGTGGGTGGGCCCGGGCCCACCCAGGCTCACCCATAGCTACGCGACTGCAGTAACCGATATAGACTTTAGCAGTAATAAATAAATTATCATTAAGAAAAAGTCAGTCACGCAAATTCCCTACAGTGCTGTAATAAATTTAATACTCAGAGGAATGGAGATGCAGCAATGGAATTTGGCTCCGACTGCTTTACTGCTCTTGCCAAAAATGCCATTTTAAAGCTAAAGCAAGAGAGATAAAGGGACAGAGGTAGGCACGGCGAGCCGGTTGCCTTAGAAACAGCTGTGTAAGAGAGTAGAGGGGGTTTAAGGATCTGTATGTGTCTGCTGAATCAGCATTCTCCATGATCCCCTAACAATTACAGACTATGTTAGAGCAATTTGCGAATAAATGGGCACTAGGAGAAATCTTCTCTTAGCATGCCTCATAAACACTTTGTGTACGGCCCGGTGTTGTATATGCTGGTATATCAAAGAGAAACACTGTCAGTGTCACTCACTAGTCTAAAACAATCTTCTTTACAGAGCAATGACCAGTAGATTGCATTTCACATTCTTTTTTACCCTTGCAAAGACCCTGGGATCTCTACAAAAAGCAATTACTTGGACAATAAGAAGGATTATGGCTGTATAGATATGGATGTGTTATTGTGAATGTGTTAAAGAGATTATTACAGGGGCTGCTAGTGAAGGATAGGGGGTTCAAGAGATGCCTGTGGAGATTTGGTCTCCTCCAGGTTCTTCTGATGTTTATTTCTCTTTGTACCTCTGTTCCTTCTCAGTTTCTACTCTCATTACTTCTGTCTCATTGCAGGCCAACGATGCCTCAGGGAACACCTGGAACTGGCTCTACTTCATCCCACTCATCATCATTGGCTCTTTCTTCATGCTCAACTTGGTTCTGGGGGTGCTGTCAGGGTGAGTCTGAAATCAGAGTCATCAAATTAGTCCCAACTGCGTGGGAATTGTTTGGAAATCTATGTTGTACACATGCAAGTAAACTTTTTCAGGATGCTTAAAAAGTGTCTTAAAAATATTTATTGAAAGTAAATTCCTGGCCGGGGGTTGCTAAAGATGACATTATAGTCATTAATGGTAAAATGGAGAAACTATTTATTAATTTATTTATTTGAGAATGCCTTATATTCAGAAATTTTATTGGAATTCATTTGAATTAAAGTAACAAAGATGATGCAGTGATGAAGGATGTGTTCAAATTTGAATTTAGTTTGAATTTAATTAATTCAAATTAACTTATGTTATTCTTCCCTTTTTAAATAATATTTATTTCAGTTTAATTCAATATGAATTACCCATAAAAATATTATCATTTCTTAAAACATTAGGTGGTACAGTATAACTAATCAGAATTAATTGATATTAACAGTTTTAAAAAATATTATTCGGGACCCTTCAACGGCGATGCAGGCTTAGTCTTTCGCTCTGCTCACTTTGCCACATATCGTGTAATCCTGTCAGTAAAATTTGGACCACTCTGCATTGAACCCATCATGAGTGCTTCGGCGGACGGGGGGGATCGGAAAAGAGAGATTGAGCAATCGCCAATGAAGAAAAAATTCAGAGATTCCACCATCTCCAGAGAGAACCTCGACGAGGCTATTGCTAACGGTGTTAAGCTAGCACTTAAAGAACAGCAAAGCACTTTGAATTCGGTTGTGAATTCGGCAGTAAGAGATGCGATGGACTCGATGCTGATTCCAGCATTGCGCGAACTGCGTGAGGACATACAAGCGACCAACAAGTCTGTTAAAGAGCTAAGAGAGGAGATTGAGGCCATAGTTATCACGACGAAGCAGACACATGACCGTGTTGATTCTGTTCAGGCAGATACACGTGAGGATAGAAGGACAGTCACGGACTTAAGAAATAAGCTGGAACGACTCACCGAGAAGATGACGGATATTGAAGACAGGGGCAGGAGGAACAATGTTTGTCTGGTGGGGCTGCCAGAGGGAATGGAGGGTACCGATGCAGCTAGTTTCCTCAGAGTTAATCTTTCCAAGTGGATTCCTTCCTTGAGGGGCAGTGACATTGAGATTGATCGGGCGCATCGCGTGTATGACGGAGGGAGGGGCTCCGATCGGCCGCGCACTCTCATCTTCCGTGTACTAAGATGGCATGACAGATCGGAAATCCTGAAAGGTGCCAGGCAGGCTTATCCGGTGAAATGCGCACAGGACAATGTCACACTTCTATTTTTTCCCGACTTTAGTCCAGCTACAGCGATCAGGAGAAAGGCATTTAATCCGGTCTTGAAGAAGATGACAGCGCTTGGTCTCCAGCCCTTCCTCATCTATCCAGGGGGTAATCAAACTACGACACAAAGGGGAACAGATGAGTTTCGACTCTCCACAGAAAGCGGAGGATTTTATCAGCTCCCTGTCTCAGCAGAAGACGTATGGTGCAGCTCTACGGGAAGGCAACGGGAAAACAGCGGCCACTATCTCGCCGGCCCGACGGGAGACGCTTGATGGCCGGGAAGGAGGAGGTTCTAGATGCCCAGGAAGGGATGATGACAAGATGGACATGAAAGCCTGAACCTGTCTTTTGCTTTTTCTTCTCTCCTCTCTCCTACTGGGATATTGTCCCTATCTATCCGGTACAACAATCTCTTTGCTGGTAAGACTAACACCCCTTTTTTCTTTTTCTTTTTTGGATGGGACTAATCCAAAGTTTTAATTAAAAAAATATTTTTTTTGGCTGTGTGAGCCTTTCGGGAGACATGTTTTGCGTTGGAGTGGATCGGTCATGGACCATCACTATTTTTTGTTGCTCAGTCAGACCTATGTTCTCGGTAATGTGCGGTCTGAGTTGTTTCTTGTTTATGGTTGTCGGTTGTTCATGTTTTTTTTGTGTTGTTTTTATTTTTTACAACAGACATTTATACTTTTATTTATTTATATAATAATAGGTTAGCATTGGTCTCTATTTATGGTCCGAATGAGACAGACGGTGTAATTCCTTACACAGATTTCCAAAACTCTACTTGAGGAGATTGATTGCCCTCTAGTGGTTGGTGGTGATTTTAATGCTGTCATAAATCCTGCTTTAGATAAATCTCAATCTGATACAACAGCCAATCCAACCTCTAAATTACTGAATAAATTTATCACTGAGCTTAATTTAATCGATCTTTGGAGAATTCAGAATACTAAAGCTAAGGACTTCACTTTTTTTTCTAATAGACACAAGACTTTCTCTAGGATAGACTACATATTTCTCAGCCCATCTTTAATTTCATCTAATTCCTCCATCTCTATATTACCAATTTTATTATCTGATCATTCTGCTGTGTTGTGCAGTGTTCCGCTTTCCGATGTTAAAGCCAAGTCCCCTAGATGGCACTTTAACATATCATTATTAAGTAATCAGACTTTCATTACTTCTCTAAAAGAATATATTAAGGAATTTCTTGAAATTAATATGCCCTCTGATGTGGATCATCAAATACTGTGGGAAACGACTAAGTGTGCTATACGAGGTTTCTGTATAGCTTTCTCTTCTACTCTTGCCAAAGCGAAAACTCACCAGTTTACACAATTAGAAAATAAAATCCAATCATTACAAAACCTACAAAAACAACATTTTACTGAGCAACAGGCTACACAGCTGTCCTCTTTAAAAGAAGAATATGATTTACTTTCACACTCAAAGGTGGAATTTATTTTACATAGGACTAGGCAAAAATATTATTTCGAATCAGAGAGACCTAGTCATTTATTGGCCCTTAGGTTGAAAGAATTCGAGTCTAAGGCATATATTAGCACAATAAAATCATCGGATGATCAGGTCACCACGAATCCTGTGACAATTAATGACATATTTAAAGATTTTTACACAAATCTGTATAAAGCCAAAACAGATTTTGATGAACCAATTTGTAAGCAGTATTTAGATAAATTGGAACTGCCTCGGATCTCACAGATAGATAAAGAATCTTTGGAGGCCCCATTAAGTTTGGAGGAACTCCATGTCTCTCTAAAAAGCATTCAAAATGGCAAATCGCCGGGTCTAGATGGTCTCCCCCTGAATTATATTTAGAAATTTGGGATTTGGTAGGGATACTTATGCTTAACTCATTTAATTTTGCAATTGAACATGGGGTATTTCATAGAGATCAAAAAACTTCACTGATTTCATTACTTCTTAAAAAAGGGAAAGATCCATTAGATTGTTCCAGCTACAGACCGATTTCGCTTATCCCATGTGATCTAAAAATCTATGCTAAAGTTTTTGCCTCTCGTATGGAGAAGGTAATTCATAGTCTGATCAAGGAGGACCAAACTGGTTTCATCAAGGGGCGCAATGCATCTGACAATATGCGTCGACTCCTTCATATTCTTGACTTTGCGGACTCCCACCCAACCCCTTGTGCGGTCTTTTCACTTGATGCAGAAAAAGCCTTTGACAGGCTAGAGTGGAATTATATGTGGGCAGTTCTGCAATGTTTCGGCTTCAGTGAACACTTCATTTCTATGATTAAGACATTATACCACTCACCTGCAGCATCAGTCATAACTGGTAATATTATTTCCCCCCCATTCCCTTTACAGCGGGGAACGAGGCAGGGGTTTCCGCTTTCCCCCTTATTGTTCTGTCTATCTCTTGAACCCTTAGCACAAGCCATCAGGAAATCTGAAGTAGATTCATGATCATAATCATAGTATTTCATTATACACTGATGATATTATTCTATATTTAGACCACTTTGATGTTTCAGTCTCTAGTATAATTAAGGAATTTGATAATTTTAGCAGCCTATCAGGATATAAAATAAATTGGAGCAAATCTGCTTTAATGCCAATTAACAATGTTAAGGTTAATTCTTCTATTCCTTCATTTATCCCTATTAAGGAATCTTTAATCTATTTGGGCATTACCATATATAAAAACATTCATAAGATTGCCAGAGACAATTTTAATAACATTTTAGTTAAGGTCAAAAATGATATTCAAAGATGGAAGAATCTTAAAGTCTCTCTCCAAGGAAGAATCTCCACTGTTAAGATGAATTTGTTACCTCGATTTAATTTTTTTTCTCTATGCTACCATTTTCTCCCCCTCCAGATTACTTTAAGGAGATCAACTCCATAGTTTCTAAGTTTATATGGAATGATAAATGTCCCAGAATTAAACTTACCACATTACAACATCCTAATAGCGCAGGAGGACTGGCTGTACCAAATTTTGAATTATATTATTGGTCGTTCCAGCTTAAAGCTCTTCATAATTGGGTTGATCCTCAATCTACAGTTTCATGGAGGGTGATTGAAGCTGACAAGGTTAAACCAAATAGACTTCAAGATATTTTATTTACTGGCACAGGAAAAAAAGGGGATAATTATAAATTTGGTCCGGTTGTAGCTAACTCTATTAAAATCTGGAAAACGGTTGAACGTCGGATAGGTGGACCCTTCAAATTTTGTAACAGTACTCCTTTATGGCACAATTTTAATTTTGTATGCAGAAATCGTCCATTTGTCCAACCCTCTTGGTCTTCTTTAGGTGTACACACGTGCAGTGATATATATGATAACCAGGGCCTCTGTTCATTTCAGACATTAAGAACCAAATTTTGTTTACCAGCATCTGCATATTTTGTCTTTCTTCAATTACGTTCTGCTCTCAAAGCGTATGGCGTTCCGTGGGAATCTTCTATTTCCTCTCATCCTATGCGGGACTGGATTGCACCATCTGCTGGTCGGCCATCTGTTTCCTTAATATATAATACAATTATTGATTGCATTACAAAACCTCTTTCTACAACCCCAAATCAGAAAAAGTTGGGACAGTATGGAAAACGCAAATAAAAAAAGAAAGTAGTGATTTCTAAATTTACTTTGACTTGTATTTCATTGCAGACAATATGAACACAAAATATTTCATGTTTTGTCTGGTCAACTTCATGTCATTTGTAAATATACATCCTTTCCTGTCATTCAGACCTGCAACACATTCCAAAAAAAGTTGGGACAGTAAAGCATTTACCACTTTGTAATGTTGCCATTCCTTTTCCCAACACTTAAAAGACGTTTAGGGACTGAAGACACCAAGTGATGAAGTGTTTCAGGTGTAATTTTGTCCCATTCTTCCTGCAAACAAGTCTTAAGGTGGGCAACAGTACGGGGTCTTCGTTGTCGCATTTTGCGCTTCAAAATGCGCCACACATTCTCTATTGGAGACAGGTCGGGACTGCAGGCAGGCCAGTCAAGTACCCGTACCCTCTTCCTCCGCAGCCAGGACTTTGTAATGTGTGCAGAATGTGGTTTTGCATTGTCTTGTTGAAATATGCATGGACGTCCCTGGAAAAGATGTCTTCTTGAAGGCAGCATATTGTGCTCCAAAATCTCTATGTACTTTTCAGCATTAATGGTGCCATCACAGAAGTGCAAGTTACCTTTGCCAAGGGCACTGACACAACCCCATACCATGACAGACCCTGGCTTTTGGACTTGTTGCTGGTAACAGTCTGGATGATCCTTTTCTTCTTTGGTCCGGAGCACACGGCGTCCATTCCTCCCAAAAAATACCTGAAATACTGATTCATCTGACCACAGTACACGTTTCCACTGTGTGATGGTCCATCCCAGATGCCTCCGAGCCCAGAGAAGTCGACGGCGCTTCTGGACACTGTTAACATAGGGCTTCCTTTTGGCACAGTACAGTTTTAACTGGCATTTGTGGATGTAACTACGTATTGTGGTACTTGACAAAGGTTTGCCAAAGTAGTCCTGAGCCCATGTGGTGATATCGCTTATAGATGAATGACGATTCTTGATGCAGTGCCGCCTGAGGGATCGGAGATCACGGTTGTTCAGCTTAGGCTTGCGCCCTTGTCCTTTACGCACTGAAATTCCTCCAGATTCCTTGAATCTTTTAATTATGTTATGCACTGTTGAAGGTGAAATATCCAAATCTCTTCCTATCTTTCTTTGAGGAACATTGTTTTTAAACATTTCAATAATTTCTCACGTATTTGTTGGCAAACTGGCGATCCTCGGCCCATCTTTGCTCCTAAAGGACTAGACCTTTCTTGGATGCTGCTTTTGTACCAAATCATAATTACAATCACCTGTTGACATCAACTGTTTCAAATCACATCATTATTTAACCAATTTACCTCATTACTAGCCTTAAATTGCTCCTGTCCCAACTTTTTTTGGAATGTGTTGCAGGTCTGAATGACAGGAAAGGATGTATATTTACAAATGACATGAAGTTGACCAGACAAAACATGAAATATTTTGTGTTCATATTGTCTGCAATGAAATACAAGTCAAAGTAAATTTAGAAATCACTACTTTCTTTTTTTATTTGCGTTTTCCATACTGTCCCAACTTTTTCTGATTTGGGGTTGTATTAAAACTATTTGGAATAGGGAACTATCTGACCTTAATTTATCTGTCGACTGGGAGAGAGTGTGGTCTAATCTCAGCTTAACATCTAAAAATCTGGCTCATCGTCTTATTCACTTCAAAGTCATTCATAGAGCATACATAACTCCTTACAAAAGATTTAAAATGAAACTACAGTCAAATTTGAACTGCCATATATGTAACACTACATCATCAGGCACTTTTCTGCATATGTTTTGGGAATTTCCTGTCGTCATCAGTCTATGGACACATGTAAACCTGGTTTTGTCATCATTACTGCGAATTGATTGGTCTGTTAACCTAAGTTTGTGTCTTCTTAATGATGATTCTGGTCTCTGTATTAGTTCAATGCAAAAGAGAATGTTGTTTGCTGGTTTTACAGCTGCAAAGAAGACAATAATACAGAACTGGTTTACAACACACATGTGTAGAAAAACATATTGGATCCGTAGCCTCCTGCAAATAGTGACGTGTGAATGTGCAACGGCGCGAGTCGGTGGGGCCAGGCCTTCGACCATTGATGCTTGGCAGTGTTTTTTATTGGATATACGTGATTGTATAAAGGAGTGACTTTTCTGTTTTTGTTGTCCTTCCCTCTCTCCCTCCCTTTTGATTGGACCTTGATATGTTGAGTATGTGTCTGTTGTTTTGTTTTGTTATATTTTGGATGCTATGTTGTGTTATGTGTGAAAAAATAAAATAAAAAATTGTTGATAACAAAACAAAAAAAAAATTATATATATATATTATTCTTTGTTCTATCACAAGACTAGTGAAATTCGTTTGTTGCTTTGAATTGCTTGTAATTAGTTGAGTATTCTTCCTATCATTTGCACTTGGTCAGTTCAATTCAGATTTAAATCCATGAGTTGAAAGGAATCCTGGCTTGCAGTGTTGTTACATGATCATCTGTTTTACTCTTGTCTCAGCAGGAAGGGATGCAAACTTCATGTAATCCACTAAACCAGTCGTTCACCTTTAGAATTCATGATCTTGCTTGGCTTCAAACATAAATTTAAACAATTTGGAGCCAATACAAAGCACACAGTAACCATTTAATGCTTATATGGGAAGCAAACAAACAGCGTTCCTTTAAAATTATTCAAGGGATGCATCTTTTAGCTATTAGGTGGGCTCTTTTGAAATAAATGGGCTTTCCTAAACCATTGAAAGCCTCATAAAATAACTTCTGTCCTACAGGTTGGAATCTATTCACATACAGCTTATGCATACCCAGAGTAGAAGCAACGTTAAGTGCAGTAGAGCCCTGTTTCTCAATTCGATTAGGCAGCTCTATTTTGCCAATGTAGTGTTGGTCACAATTAGGCCTTTCCTCCATCAATTGTGATTGAGCCAAAAGCCACATACACTCTCTATAAAACAAACAACACACCCTCATATTAAAGCATCTTTATTTTCCCCTCATGCTTTACCTCTCTCTCTCCCTATCTATTTGCCTTATTCTCTCTCTCACACAAACACTGTTTTAATGGAAAGTCTCTGGATGAATGCTTTGTGGTGAACTCTAGCTGCTGGTGGGATTTGAATTTATGATTTCCTGGAAATCCTCAATCGAATGTTCACTCTATTTCACTGAATGGCTCTTCATATCTGTGTCGCTGTTGTGTGGCATTCAATATTGATTGTTGCTCCTTCAGCGGGACTCTAACGTCCTTTGACATCTCTGCTTTCAAGGCTTTAGTCGAAAAGATTCATTCTCACGTGGTGATGCTGGTCTCTCTCTCTGAGGAGTACAGTAATCCCAGAATGACAGGAGAGCTATGAGAGTGAGAGTCTTTCTCTTCATGCTTTATTTTTGGCATCATTTCATCAAAGAACACTGAAAAAATGGATCACTGTTTCCACAAAAATAATAAGCAGCACAGTTGGTGTTTTATAAGCAGCAAATCATTATATTATAATGATTTTTGTAGGATCATGTGACACTGAGTAATTGCTAATGAAAATTAAGCTTATGACATTTTAAAATATATTTATAAAAATGAGGTTGCTTGGATCTTTTTCACTTTAGCAATAGTACATTTGTTTGCACAATGCAGTTGCCACTCCTGTAATTAATCAAACTCTGGGTGTTATAATACTGATGAACTTGCCACTGTGTCCCTATATGCTCTTTCAGTCCTACTTCCACTCTCCCTCTCTGTTGTTCTCTCTTAATTTTCATGCTCTCTCATCGTCCTTCAAGTAATGTTATCAGTCTCTACTCTTACAGTGTGAAATTTATTCATTTAAAGCTGTATTTAGCTTTAAAGGTGAAACAGGCCCTCAAAGGCACATTCTTGAGAGGATTTGCATTTAAGTTTTTTTTACGGTTACTACTGCCTGAAAATGTTCATGTGCACACCACATTCAGGGATGTGTGTTTCAGTGTGTATGGAAGTGACAGAATATTTATGCAGTTTTTACCATACAGAGACTCTATCTGTTTTATGTGCGGAGAGAGCTCTCTGACTGTGGATCTGTCCTCAATGTAACCTAGTTCAAGACTGTGCATTCAAGATTGCTTGTGCAGCCCCCAAATTATCACACTTGCAAAGGCTTTCTGCAAACTCCTTCTGAAGTGTGAAATGTCTACACACCACAGGCTGCAAAGTATGACGGGAACTCAGGAGCAGATCTAATTAGGCTAAAATAAAGTGTTACATAAAGGCATGGCACAGGCTTCTCTAGCTGTGTCCTTCTCCTTGAGAGAAAGTGAGCTTTAAAATCTTTGTGAAATTCTCCACATTGCTGGATTGGCCCAGAAGAATTTCTGCCGCTATGGTGCCGCTGTTTACGTTGAACATGCGCATGTGTTTACATGATGCGGAAGCAGACACATGCAGCGTGATATTCTTCACAATGGCGGCACGACAAAGCATACGGATGAGGAGAAGAATTATTGAATAAAGTCGTTATTTTTGTTTTCTTTGCACACAAAACGCATTCTCGTAGCTTCCTAAAATTATAGTTGAAACCCTAATGTCACATGGACTATTTTACCGATGTCCTTGCTACGTTTCTGGACCTTGATCGTGTTAGGACACTTGCTGTCTATGGGAGGGTCTGAGAGCTCTTGGAATTTATCAAAAATATCTTAATTTGTCTTAGAAGGTCTTACGGGTTTGGAAAGACATGAGGGTGATTAATTAATGACAGAATTTTCATTTTTGAGTGAACTATCTCTTTAATGCTCACTGTATTTTTTATTTTAATATATTACAAATTATATATAAAAATGATGTTCCCCCTTTTTTTTTTTTACAGGTGTTTTACCTGTATTTTGAACTTAGCTCTGCATTGTGTTGTTTAGCGTTAACCGAAATGTCCATAAAATTAATGGATAATGTCCTGGCATGTGATTTATTACTGTGATGGCAAAGATTATTTTTCAAGCAGCCGTTTCTCCAATATTCAGTGTCACATGATTCTTCAAAAATTTGAATTTGCTGATTTGGCGCTAAAGAAAAAATTCTTATTGGTATGTTGAAATTTGTGGAAACCATGCTTTTTCAGGACTTTTTAATGAACAGGAAAAAAGAGTTAAATTGAATTAGAAATCTTTTGTAGCATTTTAAATGACCTTTAGTCATCAGTGGATGCACTGGTTGCCATGGTGCATGCTGTGTCTCTCAAGGTTGGGTGCGGGGCCGGGAGGTTAGTTCACCTGACTGACCATGCTGCCTTCAAAGCAAAAGGCCACTGTGAGGCCTCATGGAGAGACGAGAGGACTGCCCCGGGGTGGGTGTTTCGAGAAGAGGTGGGCAGCCGTGTCATCTTCTCAGTGGGTAGTTGGGCAGCAGGGATCCTGCTAGAAGGCAATTCATAGCCATTTCATCTTGATCTCTCTCACCCCACGATGGCCTTTGACCTTGACTGCATGCCCCATTACTAGTGACATTTACTTCATGAAGCACAGCTTCACCTGTATTTACCTGAGAAATTGTTGATCTTAAAATTATTTTTGTCTGAATAAATTAAAACTAAAATATTCAAGTTAGGCATCAAAGTATTATAATTTACAGCATGAAAAATAGATAAAGATTAGATAGACCCCTGCAGTGAAAATCAAGTTTTTAATGTTTACATGTCTACAGTGGGGGAAAAAATTATTTGATCCCCTGCTGATTTTGTACGTTTGCCCACTGACAAAGAAATGATCAGTCTATAATTTTATTGGTAGGTTTATTTGAACAGTGAGCGACAGAATAACAACAAAAAATCCAGAAAAACACATTTCAAAAAAGTTATAAATTGATTTGCATTTTAATGAGTGAAATAAGTATTTGATCCCCTATCAATCAGCAAGATTTCTGACTCCCAGGTGTCTTTTATACAGGTAAGGAGCTTCTCTTAAAGGGAGTGCTCCTAATCTCAGCTTGTTACCTGTATAAAAGACACCTGTCCACAGAAGCAATCAATCAATCAGATTCCAAACTCTCCACCATGACCAAGACCAAAGAGCTGTCCAAGGATGTCAGGGACAAGATTGTAGACCTACGCAAGGCTGGAATGGGCAACAAGACCATCGCCAAGCAGCTTGGTGAGAAGGTGACAACAGTTGGTGCGATTATTCGCAAATGGAAGAAACACAAAATAACTGTCAATCTCCCTCGGACTGGGGCTCCATGCAAGATCTCACCTCGTGGAGTTTCAATGATCATGAGAACGGTGAAGAATCAGCCCAGAACTACACGGGAGGATCTTGTCAATGATCTTAAGGCAGCTGGGACCATAGTCACCAAGAAAACAATTGGTAACACACTACACCGTGAAGGACTGAAATCCTGCAGCGCCCGCAAGGTCCCCCTGCTCAAGAAAGCACATGTACAGGCCCGTCTGAAGTTTGCCAATAATTCAGAGGAGAACTGGGTGAAATTGTTGTGATCAGATGAGACCAAAATCGAGCTCTTTGGCATCAACTCAACTCGCCGTGTTTGGAGGAGGAGGAATGCTGCCTATGACCCCAAGAACACCATCCCCACCGTCAAACATGGAGGTGGAAACATTATGCTTTGGGGGTGTTTTTCTGCTAAGGGGACAGGACAACTGCACCGCATCAAAGGGACGATGGACGGGGCCATGTACCGTCAGGGCCAGATCATTGAAGCCAACCAGGGCATTGAAAATGGGTCGTGGATGGGTATTTCAGCATGACAATGACCCAAAAACACATGGCCAAGGCAACAAAGGAGTGGCTCAAGAAGAAGCACATTAAGGTCCTGGAGTGGCCTAGCCAGTCTCCAGACCTTAATCCCATAGAAAATCTGTGGAGGGAGCTGAAGGTTCGAGTTGCCAAACGTCAGCCTCGAAACCTTAATGTCTCGGAGAGGATCTGCAAAGAGGAGTGGGACAAAATCCCTCCTGAGATGTGTGCAAACCTGGTGGCCAACTACAAGAAACGTCTGACCTCTGTGATTGCCAACAAGGGTTTTACCACCAAGTACTAAGTCATGTTTTGCGAAGGGGTCAAATACTTATTTCACTCATTAAAATGCAAATCAATTTATAACTTTTTTGAAATGCGTTTTTCTGGATTTTTTTGTTGTTGTTATTTTGTCTCTCACTGTTAAAATAAACCTACCATTAAAATTATAGACTGATAATTTCTTTGTCAGTGGGCAAACGTACAAAATCAGCAGGAGATCAAATAATTTTTCCCCCACTGTATCTGATGTTTTTAATATGCTTAAAGACCAACTATGTCCAAATTCATCAGTCAATACCATTGCGGAGCATTTTCTCCTTAAAACTGCAGTGTATCTTAGTCTAATACCTAAGGTATTGATTTTTAGAAGTCAGCTGTCTGAGATGGCAAATGGAAACATGGTTTGGGCCACATTAGCAACACATTATTAGCTGTTTGATAATGTAGTCAAGCTAAAGGCTAATGATATCAATTACCGTTACGTATCTGACGTTGGAGCGATACATAAATGCATAACCATTCTGCTACAGATGATTCTGTATAATTCCCTCTTCCTCCTCTTCTCTGGTTCAAACATATATGGCTGAATTAACCCAGTATTGCCATCTGCCATTGTGTAGCGTTTATTGCTTCAGTTAGCTGAGTGAAAGTGGGGCAGGAAGTCTGAGATGCGGTGATTTGGTAGAGGCGGGGACTAATTTGCATATGCATGATGCTATGTATATTAAATGAGGTAAGGCTTTATAGTTATATACAAGCCATTTTAAGGGATGAAGAAAATGTTTTCACAAGAAAAAAACTTTAAATATTTAATTTTGATTATCAAAAATGAGTTTTAAGGGATACAGTTAGTGACTGCAGGGTGACTTTATCAGTTTTTAAAGGGATGGTTCACCCAAAAATGAAAATTCTTTCACAATTTGTGTCAGAGAGAGAGAAAGAGAGCGTGCCACAGAGTTAGTATTCCCTCTCTTCAGTCACACAATCACAACAAGTACACACATTCACTGTCACCGTCACACTGCCTCTGCAATGCAGGGAGGAAAAAAGAGGATTTTCCCCACATTGCCATATGGGAATCCTACTGAAGAACAGAGTATGTTGTGTTCTGGATGCTAGTGCAGCATCACGTTCTTAAATGGATAGTTCACCAAAAAATGAAAATTGTGTTATCAATTAATGTTTTTCCAAACCTGCATGATTTTCTTTTTTTGTGACACACAATGTCACAAAACATGTCTATTTTTTGTCCGTACTGCAAGAGGCAATGGGTCCAGTGGGATGTTGCTTTTGGATCCCATTGATTTTTATTGTATGGCCTAAAATACATGGATGCCTTTATTCTAAATACACATTATTTTGTGTTCCATAGTTTTGTATTCCTTAAACTTTTTTAAAGGTTATTGGAGTACATTTTTACAAGAAAATGCTATTTCAGTATTTCTATGTTAAGAGTTTCTGGATTCATTCATTTACATTACATTTACATTTACATTTAATCATTTAGCAGACGCTTTTATCCAAAGCGACGTACAAATGAGGAGAACAATAGAAGCAATCAGACCATCGAGAGAGCAACAGTATACAAGTGCCATGACAAGTCTCAGTTACTGTGCGTTCACACCGCAGGCGGCGAGAGCGTCAAAGTGGCCGGAAGTCATTCATTTTCAATGTGAGCCGGCGGCGAGCGCGCGGCGCGTTTTGGACGGTGAGAGCGTCGAGGAGAGTTGAAATCAAGTCAACTTTATGGTAATGAGCTATGACGCGGTTCGGCGGCAACCAATCGGAATCTAGAAGTCCTCCGCTTGAGAGGATTCCAGAGAACGCAGTCTTGTAAACTTTGGTTCCGACCACATTAGTTCCCAAGCATTTTAGCGCTAGAACGCTTTGTTTTTTCAGCGGGAACGCTATTAATTTCCTCAAAACAACATAGTTGACCAATTACATTAAGACTACACTTCAACCAGGACAGTTTGGAATGTAGGCTGCGCACAAATTAATGTTAATGTTAATTAAAGACATAGGCTAGTAAACATCTTGAAATTAGACTAGCACTTAACCAACAAAAAACACACCACACAAATGGCATTTATTGGTTTATTTCCTTAGCAAACATGTAACTATAATTGTTGTAACTATAAAGCTCTTTCCATTGATTAATTTCTTACTTTCACAATTAAAATATTTAATGAGGTTAACTTATACCCTACTTGTGATCAGTCTGCACAAGATCAACATGCTTGTTTCCTTTTCGGCTCCTTTAAATACAAAAACCAATTTTTCTTATTTTTTTTGTTAATTAAATAGAATAGGTAAGTGTTAGTATTAGTTAGTCAGGTGCTGGCGAAAAAGATGTGTCTTTAGACGTTTTTTGAAAATGGCTAAAGACTCAGCTGTTCGAATTGAGATCGGGAGGTCATTCCACCAGCTGGGCACAGTCCAGGAAAAGGTCCGTGAGAGTGATTTGGTACCTCTTTGGGATGGCACCACAAGGCGTCGTTCACTTGCAGAACGCAAGCTTCTGGAGGGCGCATAAGTTTGAACTAGCAAGTTTAGGTATATTGGTGCAGTGCCAGTTGTGGTCTTGTAGGCAAACATCAGTACCTTGAATTTGATGCGAGCGGCTATTGGTAGCCAGTGTAACCTGATGAAGAGAGGGGTAACGTGAGCTTTTTTCGGCTCATTAAAGACCACTCTGGCTGCTGCATTCTGGATCAGTTGCAGAGGCTTGATAGTACATGCGGGAAGGCCCGCCAAGAGAGCATTACAATAGTCCAGTCTGGAGAGAACAAGAGCTTGGACAAGGAGTTGTGCGGCTTGCTCTGACAGGAAGGGCCTAATCTTCCTAATGTTGTATAAGGCAAATCTGCAGGACCGGGCCGTTGTAGCAATATGGTCTGTGAAGCTTAACTGATCATCGATCACAACTCCAAGGTTCTTGGCTGTCCTGGAAGGAGTTATGGTTGACGAACCCAGCTGTATAGAGAAGTTGTGGTGAAGTGATGGGTTGGCTGAGAACACGAGCAGTTCTGTCTTAGCAAGATTGAGCTGAAGGTGATGGTCCATCATCCAGCTAGAAATGTCACTCAGACAGGCTGCAATGTGAGCAGTTACCGTCGGATCATCTGGTTGGAATGAGAAGTAGAGTTGAGTGTCATCAGCATAGCAGTGGTAGGAAAAGCCATGCTTCCGAATAACCGATCCTAATGACGACATGTAGATGGAGAAGAGAAGTGGTCCAAGCACTGAGCCTTGAGGAACTCCAGTAGCAAGAAGTTGTGACTTTGAAACCTCACCCCTCCAAGACACCCTGAAGGACCTATCTGAGAGGTAAGACTCGAACCACAGGAGGGCGGTTCCTGAGATGCCCATCTTTCTGAGGATGGACATGAGGATCTGGTGGTTAACTGTGTCAAAGGCAGCAGACAGATCCAGCAAGATGAGTACAGAGGATTTGGAAGCTGCTCTTGCCAGTCTCAGGGCCTCTGTAACCGAGAGTAGGGCAGTCTCAGTTGAGTGGCCACTTCTGAAGCCAGATTGGTTGTTGTCCAGAATGTTGTTCTGTGCAAGAAACAAGTGACTTTGCAATGAATGGAAGAAGGGATACCGGTCTGTAGTTCAGTGTTACTTTCAGTGTTACTTTCCATTTCTTTAACAATAATTGTGAAATTCACTAGCAATTTCTGAGTAAAAATAGTTTCTACACCAATTTATTTAGGATTTGCAGTTATTTATTTATGTTTTTTGCAGGATATGCTAATACATTAGCTATACTACCAAAAAAAGTCAGTTTAATTTTTTTTCAGTTATTCTCATACAGCATTGTCTAATGTAATATTTACTCTCTTTTCTGTCTTGTACTGCTTTACTATTTTATTTTCTCCTTTGATTTCTCCCTTCCTGCTCCGATCACATTCTCAAGTAACATTTTCATTCCAGGAGCATTGCATCCCTTACATTCTGTCCACCCTACTTTTGTTTTCTTCTTTTCTTTGTTCTTTGCATTTATAGCTCTTTTTCACCTCCTTTCTGTACACTCTGCGCACCTGTTAAAGAGTAATGGCGGTCAATCATCACGCTGTCCTCTAATTGGCATGATAACAGATGGCAGGTTGTGAGGGGGCACAAACAGTGCATTTTTTCCCTTATGTGCTCCTACATAATCATGCTGCAGAGAAGGCTATAATGCTTATGAAAATGAATGGGACTCATTTAATAACCAAGTCAGGGTAAAATATGCCTCTCACAGGCAATGCATGGCCATTTGTCAGTAAATGCCACTTTTTTCGACCTATGAGCTAAATATCTAATCAAAATATCACTACACAGTTTTGTCATACTGTGGGGTGAAAGTTAGAGAGATTAGATGAGAGAAACTGTCTAGCCCTGTAGGTGCATTACTGAGAATAATGGATTGACCTCTGTTTCCTTGTGAGGCTGTAATGTCTCTTGAGGAAGTTAATCAACTATTTTGCATTAGTCAATTCAACTATTTTGTGTCCTTAAAGCTGAAGTGCACCATTATCATCTTCAATTAGAATTGCAGAAATAATGTATGTTTTCAACATGTTTCTTAAAATCACATAGTTTTAACAGATGATGATGGTTTTTATTATATTGTGTATAAAAAATTATATAATATTATATATTTATATATAACTGCTCAAAAGTTTGGTGTCAGTAAGATTTTAGGTGCAAGAAATTAATACTTTTTAATTCGGCAAAAGCGCATTAAATTGATCAAAATTCACAGTAATGGCTTCTACATTATTAAAATATATTTTAATGTTTTAAAATAGAAAACATTCATTTTCTGACACCAAACTTTTGAACAGCACTGTATAGTATTACACTATAATAATTTATAATATTCTTATATAATACTATTATATAAAAATGTTCTATTTTAATATATTTTACATGAATTCCTGTTCTAGCAAGGCTGAATTTTCAGCAGCCATTACCCCAGTCTTCAGTGTCACATTCTAATATGTTTATTTGATGTTGAAGAAACATTTCTTATTATCAGTGTTAAAAATGGTTATTCTGCTTAATATTTTTGTGGAAGGTGACACATTTTTTTCAGGGTTCTTTGATGAATAGTAGTTCATGAGAATGGAATTTATTTGAAAACATGCTGAACAAAAGTAGTAATTTCTTTAAAATAAAAATCCACTGAACCCATGCATTTGAACACTATGTTAGTAACGAACACAATATTTTGAAATATATTCTACAATTTGTGGGGATTTTAAGCCATATATTTCAATTGTTTTATTGCTTATGTCATTGCACGTTTTATACTATATGCTGTTAATGATGCTGAAAACAAGGATAAATTGGTCTTTTTTAAGCAGATCTCATCTACAGACCTATAGACTTCAATAGTTAATCAACGTAATGCTTCACCCTGCAATTATATTTGAAAATGAATATAAGAATGACTTAACTATCTGACTCTGTATATTAAGTTAGGATAGGAGAAGGAATTTTAACAATTAAAAAGAAATTGCACACTTCAGCTTTAAGTGAGGCATAAACTGTAGACTTTTAGCCGTTGTTTTCTATTGATTCTAAAACATTGATTTTTCTACTGCTCTTGCAAATGTGGATGCCACACCTTGTACTTGCTTTTTTCTCTAACGTTTCATTTTGGTGCATTTATCTCCTTCACTTTTGTTTTACAACCACGTACCTTATGGTTTCATCAATGGGTGTATTTGCTTTTGTAGATGCACGCATGCACACATGACCTGTGCCATAGAGTATAGTGCCCTGATGCCTCTGTGCAGTACAGTGTGTTCATGGATGTGTGTTTATGTGCATTTATACAAACAGAGAGTTTGCAAAGGAGCGAGAGCGTGTGGAGAAAAGGCAGGAGTTCCTGAAGCTTCGCAGACAGCAGCAGATTGAGAAGGAGCTGACCGGCTACCTGGAGTGGATCTGCAAAGCAGGTCAGTCTCTCAAGTGAACAAAATCTGACATGTAATATCTCCACAGAACCCATTTTCAAATTCAGAGATGTTCATGCGTTTTTCAAGACTTGCACCTGAGAATGATCTACATTGCAACTACCAGAAGGCCTCGGTCTGTTCCCTACAGGGTGTTCTGTCCCCTAGTGCTTTTTCTCCCATGACAGTTCATCTCACTCGCTTTCCGGATCTCTTCTCGGCCACGATGGGAGCCGATGTATCTGTGCCTGTCTGTTGCTCATCACTTCCTCTCTCCATGGCAACCACATAGCCTTCCACTCACTTCACCAGCTGGTTCATACCCTCAGTCTTCCCATGTCTGCCTGTAACAGCTCTTTCATCAGCCAGGACTCAGTGTGTTGGTGCTTTCCGTGGCTGTGGATTTGCACTGATCTGGGGCCAGTTTAGTATTAGCCTTCTCATGTTTTTCTCAAGATTTTCACCTGTTTTACACATATTCCATGTATTAATATTAATGCTAATATAGTTAGATTGCAGTATTTATACTGTGTGAACAGCATGATACGGTACTGCATTCCTAAAACTGCACAGAAAGTTAAATTATTATAATTAAACTGAACTTTTTTTTTTGTAATGGGTCTCACTTGCCAAAATCAACAAAAATCAGAGGTCTCTTTTGCTCACCAAGGCTGCATTTATTAGATCAAATGTACTGTAAAGATAGCAATATTAACGAAATATTATTGCAATTTGCAATAAATGTTTTCTGTTTTAATATATTTTAAATTAATTCCTGTGATAGCAAGGCTGAATTTTCAGCAGACATTGCAGTCTTCAGTGTCACATAATCATTCAGAAATCATTTTAATATATTGATTTGATGTTCAAGAAACATTTCTTATTATCAGTGATGAAACTGGTTATTCTGCTTAACAGTTTTTTGGGGTTCTTTGATGAAAAGAAGTTTGTGAGAATAGCATTTATTTGAAAACATTTTTGTAACATTATAAATGTCTTTGCACTCACTTTTCAACAAAGCCCTTGATTTTCCATGTAGATGCACATGCAGGATGTGTGAAACCTTAGCATGTTACAACAAATAATCATAACAAGAATAAAGCAGAAAAAAGGAATGAAATAGTTTTCCTAAAGGAATGTTTTGGCTTTAAATGCTGATGTTGTTGGTCATTTATACTTTTACCTCTCATCCTAACACTGCAGTTTCTCTTAAGGCGGCACAATTTCTTGTAAAACTACTGATCCTTCATCAGTGCAGGGATTAATTAGCTCTGTCACAGCATGTAGTATCCTCCGTTTTGTTTCCCAGAAGCCCACTAGGGCTCTTCCATGGGGATTTATTTGGCTTAGAGAGGTGATTTCCCAGACTCCTCCATGGTGGCCCGGCTTTAATGTTTTAACACCATAAATTCAAGATGGAATTAACTGCTTACAGGTGCTTTGACTTCTTCATGTATCTAGCTACAGCCATTATAGTCAGTTAGATATTCACTGCATTGTTTAAACGTTAATGTGCTGGGCGATACAGTGCTCACTGCTGTCCCTGCCTCCTGCTGGATGTTTGTCAGATCTGCAGTGACAGCAGTTATCGCGGTGTGTGTCATCAGGTTACAATAAGCTTTACAGTGGTTGCTTTTGTCTGTCTCTCCTCCTGTGCAACCACCCAGAACACCCTAGCAACCACATAGTGTAAGTAGTGCAATATCTTTGTTTCAGAGGAAGTATTGCTTGCTGAAGAAGATAAAAATGCAGAGGAAAAGGAGGATGGTGCCTGGTACAAGAGGAAATGCAACAACCCAGGTAACACTAATAAAAAAGTAATATATTTAAAATCAATTTATTTCATACTAGGTATAGTTCAAATCTATTAAAATATTTACTGACATTTCACTTGAGACTTACAGACATAACAATTTTAATTAAACTTTATTTTCATTAAATTTGTTTTCATTTCATTTTATTGAGTATTACTTGTGCACAATGCACATTTCTTAATATTAAGCCTAAAATGTGTTTTAATGTCACTATTGATGATGATTATATGTTCTGAATTACTACTACTAATAATTAATAAAACATTTCAATTTACTGTATACATTAATATATTTTTTTAATTATATTTACTGTTTATTTACTATTCCAACATGTTTAGTATTGAAGAGAGCCAAGAAGAGCAAAAATGACCTCATCAATGCAGAGGAAGGAGAAGACCACTTCACTGACATCTTATCAGTCGGTAAGATCTTTGAAGATCCGTGACCTTTGAACTCATGGTGGATTGTCTCCCAAAATCAGCATAGAAAATCAAAAGCAGATTAAAAAACAGAGGCAAACTGTCATAAAACTCACATCTGTTTTTTTTTTTTTTTTTTCATGAAACATTAAGAGAGAATAATGACCAAAATAAAAGAGGAGATTGAGAGAGTGGAAATATGGATAAATAGGATGTTAATAAATCAGGATGTGTGTGTTGAATCCCTCTCCTCTCTTCTCCTCTCCATCATCTGTGAGCTTTTGTGAACATCTGAAACAGTCTCTCTCTCTCCGCAGCTCCCCAGGGCTCTCCATTCACCCGTACAAGCGTGAAGAGCAGCAAGAACGAGAGCTCATCGTACTTTCGCAGGAAAGAGAAGAGGTTTCGCTTCTTCATCCGCCGTATGGTGAAGGACCAGAGCTTCTACTGGACTGTTCTGTGTATAGTGGGACTGAACACACTGTGTGTGGCTATAGTTCACTACGACCAGCCCGACTGGCTCACATATGCACTCTGTAAGTGAACTTCATCTTTAAAACATCACTACAGCTCTCTGGAGGATCACAGGTTTATGTGAACTATATTTGAACATGGCCTACGTGCACTGGGAGTAATTTAAACCCTCAATAAATCAATGCAAAACAAGTGCTTTTAAATACTATGCTCCTTGTATTTGCATTATTAATTGTACAACTTTTAGCTGAATTTTAGTTTTACATAAAACTGTCCCTGTTGTTGTTACTGCTGTGTTTCATAAGTTAAAAGGGAGAGTCATTAGATTAAAAATGTAATTAAATTAATTACATTATACACCGATCAGTTAATGAAGGTAATTTCAAATAATTAAGCAAGGATGCATTAAATTGATCAAAAGTGACAGTGAAGACTTTGTTACAAAAATATGTTTTAAATAAATGCTGTTTTCTGTTGTAAATTTATTTTAATCAAAGATTTAAGAAACAAATACAAAAATATTAAACAACACCAAATCAGCATATTAGGATCATGTGACACTGAAGACTGGAGTAATGGCTGCTGAAAATTCAACTTAAAATAATAAATTACACTCATCCTAAACTTTTAAATGGTACTGTATATAGAAAATATAAAAATTTGTGCCATGTGTTGACTTGTTTTGATCCACGTCAGGTGAGCGGTCTGTTCTGAAGTTCAATTCATGCCTCAACTATGTTGATGTGTAAAGGATGTAACTCCCATAGTTTTTAGTCCACATGATAAAGAGTCCCTTGTAGCAGATTGGTGCCAAAAATGAGAAAGGAGCATTGCCCCACCTCCTACATATACCTCTGCTTGCATGCCAACTGCTACGAATCATTAATCGCCATTGAGCTGATGCTTTTATACAAGGCCACATACACTACAGTTATTGCAGGGACAGTTCCCCCAAAAGATTTAAGGGTCTTGTTCAAGGGCACAAAGTGATGAAATCGTTTCGGTTACCTGCCCAGTTCTTTACCCATGAGGCTACACCACTCTGACTTGGCACCTTCAGACCACCACGATGACCTGGATGATTACACTTCAGCTCTATTAACTGTTATGTTACGTTGAAACCTATTACAGAAGCAACAGAGTATGAGGATAATTTTGTCAGTGGGTTATTACATCTTTCACTACTGGCATGCCTTATAAAAATGATGCGACTGACAAAGTTCATTGATAAATGCTTTTTTGTGTATACAGATTTGGCGGAGTTTGTGTTCCTTGGTCTGTTTCTAATAGAGATGAGTCTGAAGATGTATGGCCTTGGGCCCAGGACCTACTTTCACTCCTCATTTAACTGCTTTGACTTTGGGGTGAGTAACATGCTGTCAGATACTAATGAGATGCGAGACCAACAACAGTACATGCTTCTTTTCCATTTAATGCCTGAGGTACTGCTTTATAAGAAGCAGAAGAAGCTGATGTCCTACTGAGCCCCCTCAAAGACAGCAGCTTCAAGACATTTGACAAATTATCTGATTATAATTATAATTTTTGAAATTATTGCTGGAAATGATCTTTGTTTTGAAAAATAAATTGTGCCTAATGTATTTGTTCTATCTTTGGTGTGTTTAGGTGATTGTAGGTAGCATTTTCGAGGTGATTTGGGCAGCAGTAAAACCAGGAGCCTCTTTTGGCATTAGTGTGTTGCGAGCGCTGCGTTTGCTGAGGATATTCAAGGTTACCAAGTAAGAGATGATCTATGGAGCGCTGTAGATCATTGTCCTAAATTATTATATTTATACTAGGGGTGGGTGATATGACCAAAGTCTTATATCACATTATGAGTACATTTCTTTCACGGTAACAATACATATCACAATATAGTTATTTTGCGTAAATAAAGTCTTTATGATATCAACATTTTTGATACCATAGATATTTCATAATTCACCAGTGTCAATATCACAAAAAAACGAATACTAGCCTAAATAATCTTTAAGGGGAAGTCGTGGCCTAATGGTTAGAGAGTCGGACTCGTAATCCAAAGGTTGTGTGTTCGAATCTCGGGTCCGGCAGGAATTGTTGGTGAGGGAGTGAATAACCAGCGCTCTCTCTCCTCCTTCAATACCATGACTGAGGTGTCCTTGAGCAAGGCACTGAACCCCCAACTGCTCCCCGGGCGCTGTAACATGGCTGCCCACTGCTCCGGGTGTGTGTTCACTTAGGATGGGTTAAATGCAGAGAATACATTTCACTGCTGGTTATATAATCTCTATATAATCGTGTATGTGACAAATAAAACAATTCTATAATTTCTATAATTCTATAAAAAACAAAAACAAAAAAACTCAAGCTCACTGAAGACAATTAAACAGTCAGCGAAACTAATTACGAGCAATAGGACAAACAAACTACAGTAGAACAAATAAACAAGAAAAGTAATCAAATGTATAAAAACACTGCATATTTTTCACTATATAAATTAAATATATTTCTTCTTATTTAAGTTACAAAAGTGATTTAGACACGAGCAGTGAGAGATTTTCTCCATAATTACCATGAATGACAGACTCTTTAAGACTTTAGAGACTTTAAGAGCTGCCCAGATCCAATATATTGTTAGTTACACATGTGTTTTCTTTCTCAGCTGTTGGCTTTCACTTAAGACCTACTGTCTTTACAAGGATACTTGCAAAGACGGGCATTTTGACACATACAAATATGTGTATTTAACCATTCGAGGCCTACAATGTGGCAAAAATAACTCAGTTCAGTATTCCAGTGCTCTATGAGCACCGTCTTCACATGCATGTGTTCTCTTTCTCTGCTGATTGCATTTCATTAACTTAACATCACTTATTTTTAAACTGTAATGCTTAATAATTTGTGGAAAAGATACGTTTTTGTGACCACGTGGCACAGCAAATCATGTGAGCGTGTAACCACAATAGAGACTATAGTTCAAAATCTCTACCGGTTGACAAATTTCTACCAATTAATCGTGTCTGCCGGTATATCGCCTACCCCTAATTTATACCATGAATTTATTTATACAATAGTTAAATGCTTGATTCTGATTGGTTGACTGTTTCAAATGAAGTTTCAAAAGACACTAGACAAGAAATTGTATTACAAATAAATTTGTGGTACAGTATAAGTGGAATGATTAACTCTTGACCATTGAATTACAATGTAATAAAATAATAAAATATTTAATAGGCCGGAGGTGTAACAAGTGCTCCAATTCATGACATGGCTGTGTTAACACACTTGAGGCGTGTATTAATTCTCACTTGTTCAACAGTCTGTCTTTATGAATTTATATACCACATACCGCAAATCAAGTTATATTCCTCTCCCTAAACTATGTTATCATGGAATGCTTCGGCAGGTATTGGAACTCGTTACGGAATCTGGTGGTGTCTCTGCTCAACTCAATGAAGTCCATCATCAGTCTCCTGTTCCTGCTGTTTCTCTTCATTGTAGTGTTTGCTCTGCTGGGGATGCAGCTCTTTGGAGGACAGTAAGTACCAGGCTGAGGGTTACACTCACATGTCATCTAGTCCATGTTCACTTGCTTTAGGTTTTACACCGGACAAGCCAACACAGTCCCAAAATTGTTTATCATGCAAAAGTAAAAAAAAGTCCCTAAAATTAAACAATGGATTTTATTAATAAAACCCTAAATTATATTTGATGGTTAGTGCTCAGATAACAGGTGTTTGTTTTGAAAGTTTGATTCCTAATTCTAATTGATTTCATGCTCTGAGCAGCCAATAATTTACTATGCAAACAAATTGTGTACTGCACAAACAGTGGTTGTAAGTGAATATGTATTTAATGACCATTTAAAAACGGGCTTCTACCAAGAGACGAATGAATTTGTGCCAAAAATCTGTCAACAAAAGATATAGGAAGCATTTCTCTTCCTTAAATAAGGCTATTTAATTTGTTGCCCTAACCTTGCACAATAATATGATTAGTTGAATTTTATTATGTTTGTTTTTCCCTGCTGTCTGCTGTCAGAACAGGCCTGCAACCCCCTTTTGGATTTCGACCCACCAGTTGAGAACCGCTTATGTAGGCCTTTTACTTTTCAGAGCACTTGTGCTATGTACTTTTGACTGAAAATGCATTAATCATCCCTTGACGTGGAAAAAAAACCCTCCCTATTGTTTACGTTCCTCTGCATAAGCAGCTGTGACTCTTCCAAGCCCTGTCGTTTCATTTACCCCTCAGCCACATGTTAACAAACATGACTGAGCTGATCCAGACGGCATAAGTTTTCATTTCTCTGTTCTATGAATTATTAATCATACACTGCAACAGAGGAATTGCCTCTATACACGCTTCCCTAGAGGTAAATATCAGCTTAGATGCACAAATACGCTGTCATGTGATCTACTGTAATAAGAAGAGTGCCAGATAAACAAATAGTCGGTGCGAAATGAGAAAATGTTATTGAAACGTAACAATGTGATCTGCAGGAGACACTATTCCCTCCTGATGGTGGTGAAGTCTTTCCAGATCTGTGCTTAGTGAAATGAGAAATTGCTTTTGTGCTTCTCTGGTACTGGATTTCAGCTCCATAGCACATTAATATTTAAGACTGTAGATGGACATGATAAACTGATTGTCTGATCCATGCAGTCATTTTCTGGTTAGATGAGAGAGACGGTTTCATACGTTTGGTTGTGAAGCACATCAGAGAGCAGAGCTACTGAAAACAGTCAGAGCAGATAAAACATTCTCGCTCAGAATATGTTATATATAACTCTTTATATAGGAAAAAAAATATTTGATCCCCTACTGATTTTGTACGTTTGCCCACTGACTTGCTTAACTGGCTTGCTTAGTTGGGGAACTTCAATTCCAGCGATCGTCGACTTGTTGAACAGAAACCTTTTGATAATGAGCTGGACGATGCCATACTGATTCAATAATGAAATGTTTAACTGAAAATTGAGTTTATTTGAACAGACTGATATTGAGTTGCTTTGACACAATTTGAAAAAGCGCTAACTTGAAATTGACAAAAAAATCAGTGAGAGACAGAAAAACGCATTTCAAAAAAGTTATAAATTGATTTGCATTTTAATGAGTAAAATAAGTATTTGATCCCCATCAATCAGCAAGATTTCTGGCTCCCAGGTGTCTTTTATACAGGTAAGGAGCTTCTCTTAAAGGGAGTGCTCCTAATCTCAGTTTGTTACCTGTATAAAAGACACCTGTCCACAGAAGCAATCAATCAATCAGATTCCAAACTCTCCACCATGACAAGACCAAAGAGCTGTCCAAGGATGTCAGGGACAAGATTGTAGACCTACACAAGGCTGGAATGGGCTACAAGACCATCGCCAAGCAGCTTGGTGAGAAGGTGACAGCAGTTGGTGCGATTATTTGCAAATGGAAGAAACACAAAATAACTGTCAATCTCCCTCAGACTGGGGCTCCATGCAAGATCTCACCTCGTGAAGTTTCAATGATCATGAGAACGGTGAGGAATCAGCCCAGAACTACACGGGAGAATCTTGTCAATGATCTCAAGGCAGCTGGGACCATAGTCACCAAGAAAACAATTGGTAACACACTATGCCGTGAAGGACTGAAATCCTGCAGTGCCCGCAAGGTCCCCCTGCTCAAGAAAGCCCATCTGAAGCTTGCTAATGATTCAGAGGAGAACTGGGTGAAAGTGTTGTGGTCAGATGAGACCAAAATCGAGCTCTTTGGCATCAACCCAAGAACACCATCCCCACCGTCAAACATGGAGGTGGAAACATTATGCTTTGGGGGTATTTTTCTGCTAAGGGGACAGGACAACTGCACCGCATCAAAGGGACGATGGACGGGGCCAAGTACCGTCAGGGCCAGGGCATTGAAGCCAACCAGGGCATTGAAAATGGGTCGTGGATGGGTATTCCAGCATGACAATGACCCAAAACACACGGCCAAGGCAACAAAGGAGTGGCTCAAGAAGAAGCACATAAAGGTCCTGGAGTGGCCTAGCCAGTCTCCAGACCTTAATCCCATAGAAAATCTGTGGAGGGAGCTGAAGGTTCGAGTTGCCAAACGTCAGCCTCGAAACCTTAATGAACAAAATCCCTCCTGAGATGTGTGCAAACCTGTTGGCCAACTACAAGAAACGTCTGACCTCTGTGATTGACTCATTAAAATGCAAATCAATTTATAACTTTTTTTAAATGTTTTCTGGATTTTTTTGTTGTTATTCTGTCTCTCACTGTTAAAATAAACCTAACATTAAAATTATAGACTGATCATTTCTTTGTCAGTGGGCAAACGTACAAAATCAGCAGGGGATCAAATAATTTTTTTTTCCCCACTGTATATATTTATATAATGCTGTTTGCTAACCAGATGGAACCCTATGTAATAAGCTGCACAATGAAACATTCACAGCTGATCAAAACATATTTGATGATTAATATGCAACTACATGGATTTTGAACCAATGAGATTTCATAGTTGGGGCTTTCTAGTATGTCATATTTTTATCACCCCTATGAGTGTTTTGCAAACATATGATTTTACGAAAGTTATATACGTAAAATCAAGAAAATTTTAGATATGAATATATAGCAACATTTCACTTGTTTATAATTATCATTAACTTCAGTTTTCTCTCATTATATTGTTTTTGTGATATTTTCTTCTAATAAAATGACTAACGGTGGTTGGGCAAAGAAAGGCATCACTTTTGTTTTCCAGAATAATGTAAACAAGCCCTTAGTTGTGAGATGTTTCTTCTCTCGTTTTAAGCATTTCTCCACATTCTCTAGTAATGAGGCCCCTACAGGGCCCCTGAGAGTGTGCATGGAAGAGCATATTTATTATATTTTTGTTATTAGTTCTGGAGATGCAAAGAGGAGGATTCAGCTCAGCTTTTATATGCAGATGAAGAGAAACATTATTATTTAGAACATATCAGTGCCGTTTTTTCTGTCTTTGCGAGCAAACAAATTGAAAAAAATAAAGATTTTGAAATTAGAGCAAAGCTGGCTCCTAAGCATACACATGAGACTCATCCAAGAAAATGATTCACAGCTCATCATCTCTCTTCTAGGTTTAATTTTGAAGATGAGACCCCGACAACCAACTTTGACACATTCCCAGCTGCCATCCTGACAGTGTTTCAGGTATTGACCATCTGGTGATATGTGTCTGAACGCTCTCAATTCATATTCATTTGAAACACAATATTTCCATATTGTATTTTATCTCATAAGGTTCTGACAGGAGAGGACTGGAATGCTGTGATGTATCATGGAATTGAATCCCAGGGAGGAGTGCACCGGGGAATGTTCTGCTCTGTGTACTTCATTGTGCTCACACTGTTTGGAAACTGTATCCTTTATATATCACATAGGACTGTCATTACTGTCATGCTTTTTAATGGTCTAATTTTTCAAGTAAAGCAAACAAAATAATATGCACAAATGTTGGTTTCAGTAATGACACTCATCATAAAATATAAAGTTCTGCATATTGCATGTACTGTAAAAACTAAAAACACAAGACAGAGGTAGATTTATGCAATAGTATTCTTCACTAATGCCAAAAAAACATATCATCTGTATTTCTATTTCAGAATGCACAGAAAATGCTAAAACTTAATAATTAAATAAGTAAATAAATAAAAATAACTTCTCCCACACTTATGCAGTTTTAGGTGTAAAGCTGTTTTTGATGCTGACCTGCTCTTCTTCAGCATTATTTTTTTAACTGATAACTGTTTGACTCATAGATATTTAACACTACCTTAGCTTCACTGATAATTAAATTCTACCAGACGAAGAATGCAAATTACTTAATATTTTTATGTTTATTTTACTATTTTAATACATTTGAATATATTTTGAAATGTAATTATTTGTATGATGGCAAAGCTGAATTTTCAGCAGCCATTGCTCCAGTCTGCAGTGTCACATGATCGATTAGAAATCATTCTAATACTGATTTGGTGCTCAAAAGAAGAACAGAACAGCATTTATTTGAAATCTTTTATAACATAATGTTATCAGTTTAATTAATCCGTGCTGAATAAAAGCATTAATTTCTTTACAACAAATCTTACAGAGCCCAAACTTTCAGTGTGTGTTCAAAGATTGCAGAAAAAACTTTGGCAACCTGACTTGTTTGACAGTTTTATTGGATGACCACTTTCACCCAAATTCCTTAAAGCACATTTGATCAGATACTCTCCTCAATGTCTTTTTGGCCATCGCTGTTGATAATCTTGCCAATGCACAGGAACTCACCAAGGTTGGTTGGGCATGACAAGGCTGTACATATGGCAAAAAAATATGAAGAAGTCCTGTGGCAAATTATACATTTTTTTGGGTGCATATATTTAGTTAACAAAACATGATAGACAAAAAAGAAATCCACACAACAAACAAATTCAAAGGTCATCTATCCATTGAAAAGTACTATTTCACTGAAGATTATCATATAAAGTGACAACAGAATACCAAAGTGCACTAACATAAAAGTGACTGCACAAAAAGACCAAAAAAAAAAAAAACTGTTTCAGTTCAAGGCTGTAGATATGGCCGCATGTACTGTACATACATGGCCAATAATAGTCACTTTCACAGCCATCTGTACAGTCCCTGCACACACACCACATGAGTCTCGCATGTTGTGTACACCGAATGCATGATCCTATCGCCATGCACTGACAGCTTTTATTAGTTTCATAAGACTGTCTGTAAGGGCTCTTTTGAACTGACTGATGTTTGCCCTGGTCAATAACTCAAGGTAATGAAGCTTTCAGCCCGTTGTGGGATTTACAGCCTTGCGTGAAGACGGTACCAACAGAATAGGGCCATAAGGCTCCTGGGACGTCACTATCTTGATTTGTTGATGCTAGTGCTGCTTGCCATTGAATGCAAATTTTACTTGTCTGTCATTCTCTGTTTTTCTGTCTTGCTCCTCTCTCAGGATGAGGAGGAGCAGGAGGAGGCCATCACTAAGAAACTGGCTCTGCAGAAAGCCAAGGAGGTAAAGGAGGTCAGCCCCATGTCGGCCGCTAACATTTCCATCACAGCGTAAGTCAGGGGGCATTAAACCTGAAGTCAGGGTACTGCCCTCCCCTTTCACTAACCCTCCAAAACACCTATTCATCACCCCATCATGTCCTCTCATTGCTTTTTTATGTGTCCCAAGAAACATATTTCTGTTTGTCCCTGTAAGCACATTTCTTGGTGTTGGTTGTTTTGTTATTTTACTGTTGTCACTTTTATTTGGTCCTCAGTATGTCAGTTTGTAGGACTCTTTGAGTCTGTTCTCTTTGCAGATGGTCTTGCACTCATAATTGGTTGTCTTTAAATGACATGAATACTTGATTCAGCCAGGCTGTGTGGAAATCTATGGATTTGTTTATGCTTTCCTTCTGAGGCCAACTGAAAAAAAATCAGTCTGTGTTTGATAAGATTTGTTGTTAGAAATGTACAGTACAGTAGAAAATGTATTTAGCCAATGAATGATGAATCAAATGAATCATACCATCAAAATCTGATTTACATATGTGCATTTTAACCTAATTAATAACCAACCGTCATATTTGATCACGACAATTCTGAATATTGGGGTAACGTTCATTTCAATGTCAATTGTGGTTACGGCCCTGGATATGTTTTTTTTTTTTCTCAGGATCTTGTAGTAATTCTGAACGATTTTTGTAATATTTATATTGAGTTAACATATTTATTTATTTGTGATTTTTCATTATGAAAGACATTTTCCCAGTGTTCAAAAGTCCATCTATTAAATTATCTAATAGAATAATATAATGACTAATTTAGTGTGATATAATTAAATTAATTTAATTCATTTTAATGCACTTGGAATTTGAATGTCTTTCCTAATACTGTGATGCTTTCTCACCTGTTTTGTTTTAAATTCTGTTTTGAAGTCACACTATTGTTGATATGTACTTCCCATTGAGTTGGGTGGAGTTAGAGTCAGAGTGATTGACAGCTGCAGACCCTGCCACTGACTCCACCCCCACCAAACTATTTCTTTCCCCTCTCATGGTTTTTGTTTTTGGCATATGCAGTTTTATAAGGCCAAATCCTGGTGCTCTTTCATGCAGCTCCTCCAACTCCAGCTCTCATTCACCGTGAGTTCATTTACTCTCTGTTCAAATCTCCTCTCCTCCTCTGTCCCTGCACACTGCTCTTGCATGATGCCAGACAGCCAAACTTGTCTTGCTGACCAGAGTTATTGAAAGTGAATCTTGCAGTTTAACTGCTGAAATATTATACATGGATCATGAGAGGAAAACCATAAAGAGTAAAATCAGCGAAGGGTAACATTTTTAATAGCTTTCATAACATTCTTTAATGATTCTGTAACAACATGTAATGTTTTACAAATAATTAGTTAACAAATCTGAGACTACATTGATTTTTTTTTTCATTTAAACCTGAAAATAAACAAAGTTTTTGGATTAAAAATATTATAGTTATAGTTTTAAATGAATTAGATTTACTGTATACAAGTAAATGTTCAGAACATTTTCTTCAAATAAACTTTTCCTTGAAATTGTTATCGTGATAATGTAATTTGTAGTGGAAGAAAATCAGTTACCATTTTAAAGTTAACATATGCTCATATATGCTTATATTAATATTAAAATCTTCATGAGCTACTGATATTGTTTTTTTTTTTGAAAATCAACTGATTGCTGATATTGTTAACTTAATGAAAGCAATTATAAGGTGTTGCTGAAAAAAGTGTAAGTGTAGACTTGAGGTAAACTAATCTGCTTCAGTGTAATGCAGCTGCATTAATGGATTATATACTTACTGTACTTTCTTTTCTAATGTTATGTTTGCCGTGTTTCTTTAGCTAGCAGGTCAGGCAAGTTTCTGGATACTCTAGATTAACTATTCGCTGGGCTCATTGGCTGCCGCTGGCATTGAGCCATGTTCTGAGAATCGGCCGTCTGTTTCCCAGTGAGCATCACTACTAGAGCTTCTGCTACTGTTAGTGCCTAATGAGTCAGCACTCCTGTCAGACGAGCCCACAGCGAGAGCATAGACGCGCACACACACACGCGCACACACACACACGCACATATATACTCTCTCTTACACCTACAGGGAGGTGAACTCAGGAATCCAGTACTATACTCTTAATTAAACAGAATAGGGGTAGTTGACAAATAAAAATTGGACTGTGTCCTATGGTGTGACATAGCAAAAATGTAGAAAAAATAACATTAACATACAAATAAATTTATCTTCATTCTTAGAGTTACAAATAGCATGAGAGAGGTTTATCTTCAATGTTAGAGGTTTTTATTTTATTTATTTATTTTTTACATTTTTCCATCACACCATAGGACACATTGATATGTCAACTACCCATAGATAGATTTAGACACTGAACTTGGCTCATTGTCAGACTTTTGAGAAGATAAAAGTTAAAAGACATTTGTATTCAAGCTAGTAATAGATTTGATTTGTTGATGTAAAGGAACAGATTACCCAAAAATAAAAAGTTTTTCATCATTTACTGACCATCATATAATTCCAAACCCGTATACGACTGACCCTTTTAATGGAACAAAGAAAATGAATGTTTGAAGAATATCCTCTCATTTTCAAATAATAAAAGTGAATGAGGACTAGGGCTGTTACAAGACAAAAAAGCATTAGAAAATTGGTAATGTGAAAGTCATACAATAAAAGGTGTATTTCATTATTTTATAAATTGTTATGATTATTTAACGATACATTTCTCTTCACAGGAACTGTTAACTACTTTTGAGATGAGTACAATCTGTGAATTAATCAGTCTTTTGAGTCAAATCTTTTTAATTAATTGATTGTTCTAGTTCATGAAACCAGTCTGAAGGATTCGTTCACAAATGGGACATCACTACTTCTCTGATGAACTCTAATGAACTCACAATATAAAGATTTTCAGTCAATATCATTTAAACGCCTACGTATCTGCTGTATGGCTTCAGAAGATTTGAAATGTAGCACACAAGACATATGAAATGCTTTTATTATACTTTTATGGTTCATTTTGGGGCTTGTTAGCCTTATTCCTCGTTGATTTTAATTATTTAAAAGAGTGACTAGGACATTAAACGATTGTGTTTCACAGAAGAAAAGTCATATGGGTTTGGAACTATACAAGGGTGAGTGAATGATGACAGAATTATCTCTTTTGTTTTGTGAAATACTCCTGTAATGCTTCAGTTTGAGCAGTACTGAAGATTGTAGGGTTGTAGAGAGTCTTGATAAGTCTGCCATCATCTCATCTCTCTCCACTGTTTTGTACATTCTTTCATTTTTCCACCATCATTTTCCACTGTCTGTCTTTTATACTGTACATATTTATTTCTTATGGATTTTCTTGTCAAATGTTTGTCCTCTAACCTGTTTTCTGTGGCACTGTGGGGGCTCTTAGCGTGTCAGTGTGTATATGTGTATTTCAATGTGTGCTGTATGTGTTTTAGGAGTTATATCTGCTCCCCTGCACATCACTACTTGAGGTAATGGTACTGCATAGGGCATGACTACTGCTTCGGTACATGAATGGACATATTTTGCTCATCTACGACAAAAGATAAATACTCATCCTTGACGCACCTCATTGTGTTTGACAATGTGGACAGTATTGGTCATTTCAGAATCTTTCCACTCATTTATATATGTCAACATTAACCCGTGATTTCATTTTTAACCCTTGGCCAGCTGTAAAAAAAAAGTCATTCATCAACTATATTTCACTCTTTGTACTTTAAAGCTGTTGTAAGCAAGTTTTGGTCAATACCAACGCTTAAAATTGAGAGTTTGATGAAGATGTGAATAGTTTTTTATTAGCCAGAGAAAGTTAGCTAAGCCAAAGTTATCAATACTGCTAAACTGTATGTTAATACAGTTTGTTAATACTGATGTTAATTTGATGGGAAATATTGGAACAAGAGCTGTAAAATGAAAACTGTAATGATGCAATAGTCGCTTTGGATAAAAGCGTCTGCTAAATGCATAAATGTAAAATGTAAATGTAAATGTAATATTTAATAGAAAATGGGAAATATTGGAACCGTGATAATGATTAGTACATATACTCTGACTCATTGAGCTGTAGTGCTCATGCAAGTTTTCAGGGACATCTCTGCTATCTATTATTATTAACATGGCCAAAAGTCAAATAAACACAAAAGGGAAATGAAGATCACACCTTGAGGTCCTGTCATACAGTAAAACCAGAGAGTTTGCACCACCTTGTCCTGCTTGTCCACAAGAGGTACAGTCTGACCTCAGGACTGTTTCATACCACAAGGCCCTGTTAGTGCTTTAGCTGTAAATAGTGTCTGAAAATCAGTCTCTCAGCTCTCTCCCAGCCTCAGAGAGTGTTCTCTTTCCCATCACCTGTCTGCACATTTCTGAAGTTCACTCATCACTCCCTGGAACACGGCCTGCCTGCTAGAGGTGTGCCCAGAATAAAGTGATGTGGAGAAGAGAGAAGTGTAGACGTGTTACTTTTCCCCAGCTGAAGCTTTTCCTTTACATTTCTTTACAGCAATAACTGTCTTGATTCATGTTTTCTTCATGCTAACTAACTGGATAAAAAATAAGCATAAGAGGACATTGCCAATGAGGAGAAGTATAGGAGACTTCTGTCATCATTTGTTCATGCTCATGTCGTTCTAAATCTGAATGACATGGGGTGTGATTAAACAATGACAGAAATTATTTTGTGCGTGAACTATTCCTTATAAGGGAGCAAGAGATATGAAGTCATTAGCCCTCTAAATGCCCTACACTTAAGGTATAGGATGCATGGTTAAACTTCATGACCTAAACCATTGTTCACAAACATTTTCAGGATGAGTAAAGCATGCCCATAACTAACCTTTGTAATCTGGCATCCATAAAGACCTTCTTTTTATTTACATATTGGTTAGTTCCAGTCCTCAAATCTGCTTGAAGTAACGCCGTTCCAAGAGCACTGACATTTAGTCCAGCAACACTGGGACTTTTTATTGTTTGTAGCTCTCCACTGTGTTCAGTGTTAGACAGATCCTGCTTTTGGCTTTGTTTAGAGCTATTTTAGTTAGCAGAGCAAAAACAGGCAAAATAACCAGCCATATTGTCTAAAATGTATATTATTTAATATAAACTTTCAATGTTGTAGTCGAGACCAGTTCATTCATATCTGAGTCGAGACCCAGGCTAGAAGTAAAACTGAGTCAAGGCTGAGTTCACATGCTCCAGAGTCCATGACAAGATCAAGGTCTTGGTCTTGGTTCTCATGTCTTGTGTCCAAGAGCATATTTTTATCGTCTTGTTCTTGACTCAGACTCTGTCTTCTTTGAGTATCAGTCTTGACTCAAACTCAACCCTCTTCTGGTCTCGACTACAAAACTGTTAATTTGTGTGAACTTCAGCCGTCCAAAATGAAGCTCAGTTTTCAAACCAGTAAGGATTTTTAAAGAATGCAAACAGGCAATCACCATCTTGAAAGGGGGTCTCGACATGGATGGAGACTAACATCAACACTATGCCTAATTGTTTTATTTAATTGAATCTGTCCGAGGCTTACACATTTGTTTCCTTAAATCTTCTCTTCACTAGTAAAGAACAGCAGCATTCTCTAAAGATGATGTCCGTGTGGGAGCAGCGCACCACGCAGATTCGGATGCACATGCTGGCCAGCAGCGAGGCGTTGTACCAAGAGGAGCTCAACCCCCGACTGACCTCCAACCTTCACCTCCGCCCTGAAATGAAAACCCACCTGGACCGGCCTCTGGTGGTGGAACCTCGTTGTGATGGTCCCATCAGTCCCCACAGAGGCTGGGACAAACCCCAGGACTTGCAAGGGGAGGGTGGCACACCGGAGGAACGAGTCCCCCCTGTGATAGAGCCCCCACAGTCACACCCACCACGCAAACACCACCGTCACAGAGAGCGTCCCTCCAATGAGACCAATGAAAACGGCGACACAGGTCATGGCAAAGAAGGCCGGCATCACATCCATCACAGCCACAGTAAGGAGCACGATGGGACACGGTGTAAGGAGGGGAAGAGTGACAGGAGCCGGAGCAGAGAGGGGGGCCGCAGACATCACCATCAGAGCTCAGTGGACGAGGGAGTGGGAGGTGGGGAGAGAGAACATCGTCACCATCACTCTCATAGGCATAGCAGAGAGGGCAATGGAGTGGTCAGCGCAGGGAAGAGTGAACGGCGGTCCAGGCAGAATGATGGCTCACGTTCGGGAACAAGGGAGGGGGAGAGGTGCTCCAGGGGCGAAAATGGAGGTAACGGAGGGAGGAGACGGCACAGACCACGTACCAGTAAAGCTCAGTCGACACTGGAAGGAGAGGAGCAACGAGGGAATGGAGAGCAGGAGGAGGGCAAGTCACACAGCCACAGGTAAAACTATTTTTGAAAAGGTGTCATTTTTTAAAATGATACATTAGATTGAACAGCAAGAAAACTGAATTACGTTCCAGTAGCTACGAGACCTTGTTTTTTACCTTATTCCAGCAGTGGTGGAGATTCTGATTTGTCCCAAGAACTGACTTTAATCCATTCAGCAAAAAGATTAATTGAGATTCGTTCATTGATTCATTCAGTAGGCACACCAGTAGGTGGTGACCAGTGACTTTTGTGTACTATAATCAAATTGATCTACTCAACAGATTTGTTCGGAAATATTTTAGGCCAGGAATAGAAACAAATCTTATTATTATTTAATAAAATGTGCGTATCTACATATCTATGAAGCAAAAAAGAATGTTGTCAGTCAACACATCCACATTCATGAACGAGTTTGAGTCCTACTTTGTTTCTGAGTCAGTTTGTTTCCCAGTGCCTTTCTGAGTCAATCCAAACTCAAAACACCAACTCGTTCATTGAAAAGTCTACTCATTCAGTAGGTCCAACCAATAATATGCTCTGAAATATGAATTACTGCATGGAATTGACAATGATGGATTTGTTCACCTAAAAGATTAGTTCACAAACGCAGAGATGATAATGACCAAAATGTGTAATCTCATTTTGACTGCTGTAGGCACACGGACATGGGAGGAGAATCATTGGCTGTAAACCCCCATCAGCCTTCAGTTGGGAACCGATGGTGTCTTGAGAAACCAGAAGACTTGGACAATAAACAAAATATTGGTCAGACTGGAGGAATGGGCACACACATACCTGTGACCGTCACGTCTCCCCCTGGAGAAACAACCCTTATTCCCAGTTAGTATTTCTCATCCAGCCATATCAGGTCACTGTGACAAATTTTTCACTCATTTTATACTCGCATTTGTGTGCCACTTTTTTAAGGGTGTTAACATTGCAGTGTTGGTCTAACAAAAGCTTACAAGTGTATAAATTCACACATGACATTTGTTTGTTTTTTTCTCAGTGAACAGTATAGACAGTGAGACAATGCCCATGACTGAGAAGAATCTGGAGGATCTGAACCAGAGCAGCCCTCGTCCCATCCTCCCCTTCAGCTCCATGTTCATCTTCAACCCAACCAATTCGTAAGTGTGTGTGTGTGTGTGTGTGTGTGTGTGTGTGTGTGTGTGTGGAAAATTTGTGAGTCCCAATGCTTTCAAAACCATGTGCATTTGAACATTTATCCCAGTGCAGTGTAACAAAAGCTGTTGTTAGAGCTGCAATCTGAGTTAAAGCAGAAGTATTCCTATAACATTTTTTTTGGTAACTTGACAGTAGCTCACATTCAAAAAGGCTTTCCAGAAATAAGTTTTTTTTTGTCAACAAGTAGTGGTGTAGCATGGCACAGTCAAGTGAGCATATCAAGTATATTTTCAAGTAATGTTTAGACAGTTTATCTACAGTAATTTAAAAAAATGCTTGTAATGAAATGAAAGTACTGACAGATCTTTTCCATAGTGTGAAATACATTTAAAGTAGCTTCCACAGCAGATGAGTTTTGTTTTGAGTATTCAGATACAGCATTTGTAGATGGTGATTGGCAAACTACCAATGATGTTATATCTGCAAATGTTTCTGATTATTACTTGTCTCAACCGTCACTAATAATGGTTGTAAAGTTTAATTGTGTGTGTTTAAGGTGAACGCTTTAAGATCTTTTAAGACTAAAAGTCATCCAATCCATAAACCTCCATATAAAGCTGTGTATTATTGGGCAATTGCCAAATGCAGCTGTCTGTCATGATTCTGTTGGTGCAACAATATAGGAATACTTTTATTTTACTATATACTAATGCCACATGAGTGTTTGTTGACCTGACATGCCTGCTAAAATCTACGCTATTACTGAATTAATCATTGAACTCTAAGACCTTGCTTATGGCCTGCATGAAAATATTAATTATCGGTGGTTAATTAAATGTATCTGTCTGTAGATTTAATGTAATGTTTAGGTATCACACCTCATTATGTAATTGCCTTAAGCCTCACTCTTATAGTGTGTTGTTTGTGTGTGTGTGTGTGTGTGTGTGCAGGGTGAGACGTCTGTGCCACTACATTGTGAGCCTGCGCTACTTTGAGATGTGTATCCTGGTGGTGATTGCCATGAGCAGTATAGCCCTGGCTGCGGAGGACCCAGTCCAAGCCAATGCCCCTCGTAACAATGTACGTCTCTCATATGTTTTGTCTTTGCTGGTCTGACTGTGCAAAGTCAGATTTTGTCAAAGTTTGACCTCATTTTCCTGTATGTCCCAAATGACTGATAATAGTCTGATGACAATTTTACTTTCACCTCATAGGTCCTGAAGTATTTAGACTATGTCTTCACTGGTGTCTTCACATTTGAGATGGTCATTAAGGTAATTTTGTGGTAAATGACACTGTTTAATTGGATATCTGATAGAAGAAATGATCTAGAATTCCCCTCATGACCTGAGATATTTGGTGACAGTGCACAGTATGTATTTTCATAAACGACTAGTCAGTGGTTTGTCTGAACAACTAGTCAACTGGTTGGTCTAATTAAGATCACATACTGTAGGACATGATCTTGTGTTCATAAATAGATTCAGTACAGTAACTGGCAGATTCTCAACAAATAAATCGTCTGAATTTCTATAAGATTTTATTTTACAAAACTGTCATATTCATCACAATAAAGACTCCTACTGTTAGGATTCTGTATAATAATGGGAACATTGCTCACAGTCAATGATATAAAGTCTGTCAGTAATTGTCTTGAAATGTATTGTAAAGGCAGTGAATTTGTTACAGAAATGGTGCTTTGATGGCTGTAGTGATGGTGTCAAGGTTTCAACCTAAATAATCTTTAATATTTATGTTTCTCCTTTGAACAGATGGTGGATTTAGGTTTATTGCTGCATCCTGGTTCCTACTTCAGAGATCTGTGGAACATTCTGGACTTCGTTGTGGTCAGTGGTGCACTGGTGGCATTCACATTCTCGTAAGTTGCCTTTAATTTACAAACACCTGCCTAAACTCCCATAAATCAGAAAACTCTTAATAGACTCTATTACTTAAGCTGTTTGAAGTTTATCATTGATCTTGACTACAAAATACAGAGTAATTTGAGACACCTTTTAGTCCAAGTTCTTGCCCGTATACTCTTATTTTTTTTAAAAGGTTTAATTTACACTCGTTCCCACACCATGACAAGAGTATCTTTGTCTGTCTTTGTTGTACACATTCAAAGCTGCAAACTCCCACTGATCTGTAATTTCCTTCCTGTCCTTCTCTCAGAGATGTGGGTCAGTTGACACCACTTTATTGCACTTTTGAGAATGCAGTCTCAAAAAGAATGAGTGTTTGTGTGTGCGTGTGCGTGTGTGTGTGAAGGAGCTAATAAAGGAGTTGTCTGATACGATCAGCTGTTTGCATCTCCTGTGCTGTAATGGATGGGCCATTGCAACACTTCAGTATTGAGGAAATGATATTAGCTGCTTTTAGAAACAACAGAAAATACAAAGGAGCAGTAATGTTAAGAGTTTTAATTGTTATGGTGCTGGTGCTACAGTATATTGTATTATAAAATCAGTTGCAATTCTGACTTCACATGATGAACCAACCCCTCCACTACCTGACACTTATTCGTTCTTTCTTTCTTTCTTTCTTTCTTTCTTTCGGTTAAAATTGCAACGGCACGTCGGTATATATTATATTCATTTACATATATATATATTTGGGTCTGGGATGCATTTAATTTTGTGATATAATTACCCTGTTGACAAGACCAGCATTGCAGTCACCTACATGTTTTGGATACAGATCCCTGGAATGAGATACTGGTGCTCTGGTGTCCCGGTTAGGCTTCTTAACTAATTTAACCAGCAAGACTTTCTTGGTTTGCCAGGTTTACCTAAAAGATCAGTGCAAAGGAGATGGTTTACTGCCACGTCACAAGTAATTATCGATGAGTAAGGCAAGCTGAACAGAGAGTGGGTGCAATACCTTGAAATACTGCTTCGGAATAACAGGGGTATCTCAGAATGAAGGGGTCTCTCAGCTGTACTGACTAATCTGTCCTACTTCCTGTTTGTTTTTATGTTTGTTGCTGTGTTGTCATGTCAAAAACGTGTTAAATGTGAGTTTATTTATGTGCTGTCACTGACTTTCCTCTCTTCTTCTGTTTCTCTCTGCCTGGAATCACTTGAAGGAGCTTCATGGGGTAACGCCTTAACTCTCTCGGTGTCTTTGTTTCTGTCTCTGTCTCTCTCTTTCACTGTTCGTCTTCTTGCCTGTCTCTGTTTGAGTCAAATAATGCTTAGCCCATAGGCACGTGTTGAAGCATGGGATCTTCTTGCAGTGTTTCAGCCTCTCCATAATCCATCATTTAGCATCACTAACACATTTGCAGCCAGTGAGCTTGATGATCTTCTCCATGTCATTTAATTCTCTGTTGTCATGGAGGGCAGACACTATTGATCTGTTTCATTTCCTTGAAACATTACTACCATTCTCAGTAGGTCTTCGGTGCTTACTGAATATGGAGCATCCTGGGCGATCCCCACATTGACCTCAGACAGGATGATCAGTGCATGTGTCATATCATATAAAAAATAACCTGTTCAGTTGTGTTGGAGTGGCATATCAGGGCAGGTCTGGCTTTTTTTGGCCAGTGATTGCACCATTGTTCACTTGAAACATCACATCCATGCTCCATTGGCGGGCATGAGAACACGAACGTATTTCCTGTACATGCTCATCTTTCTGCATGTTTTCGGATTCACACGAGAGAATGGGATGCACTGCAAATGTGATTGGCCAGATCTTTAAAAGTGCTCTTTAAAGCATAAAAGACAGTTAAAACTATGGATGCACTGATATTAAAATTGTATAATGACTGAATAAATTAAATACAAAACATCAGAAATGAACAGAATAATATATGAAAAATGGATATCCATTTTTAGATTTTTTTAGGCATAATCTTTTCAAGCTCATTTTAATTTAGCTGTTTTTTTTGTTGTTTTTTTTAAAGATTTAACTTGATTGTTAGATGACGGCAAAGGTAAGCTAAATGGTAAAATATGAGAAATAAGCATGAAAAATTATATATCCAATATCAACTCAAAAACGACAATGTTCCACCAAAGTGCTGTACATAAAAGTAATCACATAAATAAAGCCAAAAAAATACATACAATTTACAATACATTATTAAAAGCTAAGGAAAATAAATGAGTTTTTAAAGCCCTCTGAAGTGCCCCTAATGTGGGAGATGTTTTAGGACAACCGAAGCTTGTTCCAGAGTTTAGGAGCTGCCACTGAAAAAGCTTATCTTTACATTTCAGGCGCAATCAAGAAACCGTCAGACACAGCTGATCATTCGAGCGAAGAGATCTCAAAGGTTGATATAACCAGTATATTAGCCGATATATATGCTATACCTACTGATAAATTAAAAAATTTGACTATGAGCCTATAAATGATCTGATAAAAAGATATTATGCATCCCTAGATATAACATTTTGCCCATATGCCACGGACCGAAACAGTTGTACAATAAAGTACAACAGTAATACTAAACAGTTTAGATTTATAGCCATTTGCTGGCATCTTTCAACAATGCTCAAGGTTCATAAGCGTGATATGAATCAGATCAGGACTGATCTACGGCTCCACCATCTCTTTGCTAGATTGGCATGTCTTGGTATTCGCTCCAGATCTTGATTGTGCTGGTTTTCAGATCCACCCTCAGATGTTCCCTCTCTGTCAAGTTTACCATTCATCTCTCCTACAGCTGTCTCTGCAGACTCCAGCAAAAGAAGCTGTCATTCTGTTACATCCTTAAAAGAAATGAACGGCAGTTGGAAGTGTTTCACCCACCATACAAAGCCTCTTCCTCCTTTTTGTCAGTTTCCAAAACATTTGCCTAAAAACTCCTGCAATTTCCTGTTTCTCCTGCATACAGTCATCAAAGTCATTATGCCTTGTGTTTCAGCCTCACAAAAGAATGTGATGGTGCTCATAAAAGTCTTTTTCATTCTCATTGAAATGTTATGTGCAGTGTTCTGAAAGGATGATGTGGTTTTCTGTTCGTGCAGAGGTACTTTCTGTTCTCAGCATGTCGTAATGTTTTGCCTTTTGCTTTGTGTTCTTCTCATTTATTAGATCACATCAAAGCGTAAACAGGTGGGGAACCCCCGATATTATTTTTTCTCCTTGATAAAATCTTCTCTATTCCTCATTGTCCTGGGCTTACTGGGATAATATCCTTTACTATCACTACATATTAGTGGAGTGAGAGTATCTGTACAGGGTTGGAGCCTCTACAATAACACTGATGGCTTTCATCAGAACCTCTAAAAGATTTTTGATTGGTGATGTATTGAGGCAGAACAGTATTTTTCCACCACAATTGTTATCTGGGGTCCTTTGAAAGTTATCATGGTGTCCAGTGGGACGTTATTGAGGCTCTTTATAGTTTGTAGTGGGTTTGGGGAATAAACATCAGTCCCTGTACAGTAAATGCATGCTAGATTAATGTGCATCAGGGAGCATGGGTGGAGTTGCATGACCTTGTTGAGCCCTAAGATTGGGCCAAAGGAGTAACTTCTCCATGCTGATTGGTGACCATGCTGTAAGGCCTCTGCTGATTGGCTGTTAGATTGGTGTTTATTGGATTTATAGAATAATGTATGAACTGTGCATGTGTGAGTAGACGTTGGCACTTTCTAGGGGTGACGTTGAGCCTTTGCTTAATGTAAATGCTAGAAATCTGCAAATGTACTACCACTTGTTCTTGCACATGGAAGGTCTGTTGTAGTTGTAGGTCATTTCTTTTAAAATATGTCTATGTGCAATGGAGGGGAATCACTGCTTGGGGATTTTTCTATTGTAAGCATTTTTACAATAATTTCTTGAAGATACTTTCTGCTGGTTCATCTGTCAGCACCAATCATATACCTGCCAAAGCCTTGTTTATATCAACGCATTATCGAAGTAAGAAACCATGAATAAATGAGATGCGATATGACCTCTCAGATATTCTGTTGTTCTCTCTTCCATTGCTGCACTGGAAGAACTAAACGGTACCTGCAAACTAATACAAATGATAATGACCGGCTTACTCTACATTATCCCGCTTATTACACGGCTGCTCACCAAATAAATAAAAACATGAAATATTTGAGCTGAAATTATTTTACATGTATAAAACCACCTTTATGAGGAAAAAATAAAATTACATAATGCATTACAATGTACAAAGCAATCTGCCGAGCTACGAGACAAACACTATACCAATTTTACAGTAATATTTACAGTATACGGAAGTCCTCCACAGTAATTTTTACTACAGTCAATAACTGAGATGTAAGATGGCATCAGTTGCGTTTGCAGGCAGTGTAATATGAGAGGCATGGAAGTTGAGCCAGTTTTATAAACAGCGCTGCCATGGGCGGCGGTATGAAATATCTGGCCTCTGAATGCTGGTCAATGCATTTACTGCGATTGACCAATCAGAATGAAATATTCCAGAGAGCTGTGTAATAATTAGTTGTAATGTAACATAAGATAATTGGGAAAATTATTTATTACAGAAATAGTAATTTATCTGCACTTAATTTTGTCAGACATCCAACAAAACACATGCCCTGCATCAAAATAGGGGCTCAGTGAAGGTTATTTGAATGAATGTGATGTCTCACAAATAAAAGATTCTGTTTGCTCTTTGCCTGCATTAGATATAATGCGAAGGGCTTCAGTTATTTCATGTGACCATGGAGTACTTCCTCATAATTCAGTTATTGACTATGCTTGTCCTTGCAGTTACTTCATTAAATGACATTGTAAGCTTGGCGGTTATGATTTGAGCATTTATGAGCTGAAGCATGACTGATTTCCGCTGAGGACTGCTCTTTTCTTTAAGGGTGAAATAATTTGAATTACATTTTATTTAGCTGTTCTTTTTCTTTTCTTGCTGTTAGCTCTGCGTTTAATGAATACATGCACTGTATTCAAATCTATGCAGTCAGCTCATCAAGGTGACACATTTGAAGCATGTCAGCTTCATAAAGACTTAAAAACAAAACAGCATTGGTTCCTGTAAAGAAACAGTGCCCTTTTATAGGGCAGGTTTCTTTGTTATCATTGGTGGTGTGTTGTTGTTTTAGAATCTGATGCACAGCAGCGTTTGGGTTTAATTCACGTTGCTTTTCTTATTTTATGCATGAAGAGTGCTAATACTAAAGTATCATTCAATAACAGGCTAACAGTTCTGACAGAGCTCATTAATACTTAGATATGAACTATTTTACCTGCATGCAATAAAGATATATGTATTTCATAATCTGTCATCAAAGCATGTGCTTTCGTAAAATAACACTGAACCATTGTTGGAGCATTTTCAAGCTATGACACTAAAGAATGCTAATTTATTAGAGAATTAGCTCTTGGTGTTTATTTAGTTTGTCTATAAAAAAGGTGAGTATGTTTAGTCTAGTGTCTCATTATTGACATTTAAACAGATGGAAACATTAACATCATGTTTACTCACATTCTCGTGTTTTGTCTGGATATGTATGAATACTTTGATGAGGGCTGTCTACAGCATGTTTGATCCTGTATTTATTGACCCTTTGCTTATTTTGACTTGTGTAGAGGAACCAAGGGCAAAGACATCAGCACTATCAAGTCCCTGAGGGTTTTGCGAGTCTTGCGACCACTGAAGACCATTAAACGTCTACCAAAACTGAAGGTATGTATTTGGTTGCAGTCCATTAATACAGCCGTCACGGTTAGGAAAGTATATATACGTTTATATATACAAAATAAATTTATACATTTTTGAAAGAAGTCCTCTGTGTTATATGATCCAGAAATCACTCTAAAACAGTTGTGAAGGCAGGGTAGGTGATATGGTTAAAAAAATGTTTTGTTATGCTGTTTGAAAATCTCTTCACATCCTAAAGCAATCACTAGGTTGAGTGGTCTAAATGTATTTATATGTATTTACATTGTCTGTGGAAGGTGTAGCACCATAAAATGTTTGTCCAATCATATCCCTCGGTCTGAAGATTACTAAAGGCTGTCCTACTTTCCTGTCAACATATGTATTTGCATACCTCTGCGCACCCTGTTTGTGCAGACATGATATGTTATCAGTGCTTTCCATTGCACTATTGCAGACCGAGACCGAGCAAGAATGGAAGCTGTTATTATTGTAACACAGTATTATGCGCTTTGTACTGTAATGTTTTCTAACCGATGTATGAGATATGAGATAATCTGACAGAGTTGCATTCAACCCTCCACCAACGCCGTCCTTCATTGTGTCGCTGGTTAGCCTCTGGTCTGCACATTCATGTGTTTGTTTTGGAGGAGGCATGGCTACAGAGAGTGATTTGCAGAGAGGGTGGGATCTTATGCTTTTAAAGCTAGCCTGCTATTGCTAGCCTCTCCGAAATCGCCTACCCTACCTTTAATATTTTGTGGAAACCATGAGAATAGTTTTTAGGATTCTTTGGTAAATAAAAAGTTTGAAAGAACTATTTTATTTGAAATAGAAATCTTATAAATATATGTCTTAATATATATTTTGCAAATACCAATCAGCCAGGTTTATTGTCATTTTTTAAAGTGCCCCTATTATGCCTTTTCGAATATTACCTTTCATGCAGTGTGTCATGTAGCAGTATGTGAACATAAACTTTCTACAAAGTTGTGAAGCCGACAGTGCACGATAAATAACGTTATTGTCTATTTAAAAAAAGAGTCTGCTCGCAATCGCCTAAATGAGTCGTCAGGAATTCGAATCTTATTCTGTTACGGCTGTACGTCATGAAGTAACACATTTGCATAATGTCCGCCCATGGGCTGTCATTCGCGCTGTACGCGGTAGACCAATCACAAAGGACTGCACCATCTGACCAATCACAGCAGCGAGGGCTCACGGAAAGGAGGGGTTTAGAGAGACTGATTCTTCGAACTGCTTTGCACGAGTCGTTTAGGAATCATTTAGAAATTAGGTAAAATTAAAGCTATTTTTTGAGAAAACTAAAGTGTTTTTTGACCTTTGATGCATGTAAACCTGTTTTAGGACACTCATAAAACAATATTAGCAACCTTAAAGATGGCATATTAGGGGCACTTTAATACATTTTATTATCAGAAATCACAAAACTTTTCCATTCAGTTGAGACATCAATTGTTAAAATCAACATTATTGCCCTTGAAAGTATAGGCATCATAACAAAAAATAAATGTTGTGGTATCACCAATCCCTGTCGCCCGTGATCATGGACGCCTGCTGCTTTCCTCACAGTGAGAGCTACAGCTTCACAAACACCTGTGAGCCTTGCAGGTGTGGATAATTACAAATTAATTATTCTCAGTTTGTGACAGATTGTGCAGACTTTTATCTGTTGATTCTTCGAGATATGTCATAACGGCATAAATGCATTCAGCTTTATGACTGTAGTTGATGGTTAATAAACCATGTATTTGTATGTGTGTCTGCTCTCTCTTAGGCCGTGTTTGACTGTGTGGTGAACTCCCTGAAGAACGTGTTGAATATCCTCATTGTCTATATCCTGTTCATGTTCATCTTCGCTGTCATTGCTGTGCAGCTCTTCAAGGGCAAGTTTTTCTACTGCACAGACGAGTCCAAAGGCCTGGAGAAAGACTGCAGGTAGAGTGGCATTAATACAGGAGCAGAGAATAGGGGCTGATTATCTCACACCTGCAGCTCCCCCTGCAGGCATACAGCAGTACTGTCGAAATAATAATAATAACTTGTTACATTTATATAGCGCTTTTCTGGCTACTCAAAGCGCTTTGCATAGAACGGGGGGGGATCTCCTAAACCACCACCAATGTGCAGCATCCACCTGGATGATGCGACCGCAGCCATATTGCGCCACCTTATTGGTGGAGAGGAGACAGAGTGATGAAGCCAATCAGTGTATGGGGATAATTAGGAGGCCATGATGGTCAGATGCCATTGGGCAAATTTGGCCAGGATGCCGAGGTTACACCCTACTCTTTTTCGAAGAGATTTTTTTGGGGGGATTTTTAATGACCACAGAGAGTCAGGACCTCGGTTTAACGTCTCATCGGAAGGACGGTGCTTTTTACAGTATAGTGTCCCCGTCACCAGGGGCGGACTGGAACAAAATTTCAGGCCCTCACTCTCATCCAGGCCATCACACCCACAACAAATTTTGAAACCGGACAACAATATTTTTTGGGCCATCATCATCATTGTAAAAAAGTTAGGCTGGGCCCATGCACTTTTGAACTTCCATTTTCCTTTTTACTCTTAATTTTCCCTGACCTCTGTCTCGCATGTGTATGTTTACTTTTTTCACTAATTTTCTTGCACCTGTCACTTTTCCAGACCTTGTTGCAAAACAGCCCCTCATTGTAATTTGTTTGCACATGTATACATTTATTTTAGAAAAAAAATAAGTATTACATTATTGTTTTATCTCAAAATTAGTACTAATACCTCTTAATATATCATTATAAAAAAATCTTAAAATTGAATATGTTTTTGCATTATCATGCATGTTTGGTCCTAAGGAAAATTAACCTATTATTAGTTTAAAAGTCCATGTTTTTGGTGGATTGATTACATTTGTATAACCAGAGTTTTACTACAAATACCATGTGAAACTATATCATGTAGCAAAACATTATTAATTTGTGGTTACCAGGTACTGACCAGGTTTTTTGGTTTTATTTTTAGTAAAACCACGGTTAATTTTCAAGGGTTGTGTTGTTGTCCCTAACTCCTCCTAAACCCGTTATAAAACTTAATATTTATCTGCTAAATCCGTCTCTTTACAATAGTAATTATGTCCTTTTGTTAAGTTTGCAGTAATTGACAGCACTGTAACTTGCTAGGTTTAATGTTTAACCAAGTACAAAGATAAAACTACAATAGTCTATTTACAGTGATATGCACTTGAAGTCTAAACAGGACAGTTTTGCCTCTCTGCCACCTGGGCGCTTCCATCATTCTAGATCTCGCGTCCTTTTGGCGGATGCGCAATCCAGCGCGTGCAGGCGAATTGCGTTGCCAGTCAAGATTTTATTAGTATTATTGAATGGCGATGATAATCACTTTAGACATTCGAGGCAACAAAAACAACAACAACAATAAAAATAATAATAATAAATTATAAAAAAATAAATAAATGCAGGGCAGCAGGCCAAATGGCTGCCAGGCCACCGGGAAGCCTCCCGGTCCCAGGCCAGTCCGCCCCTGCCCGTCACTATGGAACCCACACAGCCACAGGGTGAGCACCCCCTGGGCCTCACTAATACCTCTTACAGAAACGTTTTCTTTCCCAAAACCAGGCTATCAGCTTCAGGGGCAACCAGTTTGGGCTAAGGGTGAATGGCTGCTGGCCATATCAAGAAATCCATAAAAGTATTGTAAATATAATAAGGTGTTGGTCCCAATAAACGCTTGGAGAAACGTCTTTAAAACTATCAGGGAATTTTAAAAACAAGCCATATAAAATATAATAAAATAAAAGATGTTGGGAAAATAATGAAAATTTCTAATGCACATTTTTCTAATTATGTTCAGCTCTAAAATACTTTCATTGACAATAATTTCTATAAGATTATGCCTTAAAGTCTTAAAATAATAATAACGATTTTAAACCTTTAAGTGTACTGATAGTACCAGGTTCAAACTACTGTAAGCAGTGTTCTAAACACTGACATTCTGAATGAGTTTTTATTTTTATTTGCTCTTTCTGTCATTGTCTTTGTGCTCATTAGAGGGCTGTTCTTGGATTACGATAAGGATGAAGTGGCGGCTCAGCCCAGGGAATGGAGGAAATATGAGTTCCACTACGACAATGTGCTGTGGGCGTTTCTCACTCTCTTCACCGTTTCTACTGGAGAAGGCTGGCCAACGTAAGTGAACAGACATGTGGAATGGTCCCTAATGGGGTATATGCCAAAGGTCACCTGACCAAACCAGAAAATAGATCTCATCGCATCCGCTTATTGGAGAAAGTGTTAATAGCAGAATGAACTGATAGTGGTTTCTATGGACTTTTAAGGTAATCAGTTAACCTAGCTAGTTGTTTTTACTGTTGCCGTTTTATTAAATGTTAATATCTAGCTGTTAGTGAGAAGAAGAAAAATTAAAAATCTTTTAGATATCAGCATATGTGGAGGTCATCAGTTATGATCATCTTTGGTATCTCCTTTGAAGGTATCTTGAGTATTTAGTAAACAGCTTTATATTTAATGAATACAAAAGAGCTAAACTGGAAATGACGTGACCCGTTTTACAGAATACAGAGGTTTGTTGCGCATAACCCCAGTTACACTCACAGATATTTTGCATTATATACAGTACAACCATTTGCTATTCGGTATGTTTTTGTAAGGATTAGAAACCCATAAAAGCTTCTGTCCCCTTCAAACACTTCCCTTGTGTCATCTGACCCCTCAGTGGTCCTTTTATTCTCTCACTTTAAAGGCCGTAATCAGTTTGAAGTGGTGCTCTTTGAGGCTCTGTGATACTGGTGGCACATCTCTTAGGAGGCAGACTAGGCAGATGTTCATGGATCAGCATCAGCCCAAACTTACAGCCCAAGTCATAAATGTGCTGGAAAAGCCATTGTAATTGTCTGTCTTTTTTTTTCATTTATTTTATTTATTTAGTTGTTCACAAGCTTGTTGGGGTCAGTGTTTTGGATCTGTTGAGTAATTCTGTTTTCTCTCAGTGTTTAATCATTTAATACAATTATTTTAGTGTATTTAGTAATTTAGCAAAGCATGATAGCATACAGTATATAAAAATGCTTCAAGTTAAGACCAGTTGTCAGAGGAGGAGGAGCTCACTTGCTTAAATTTGTTATTTTTATTACTTTGGCCACACTGCTCATAAAAAATCACTAACCTGTTAAAGCTATCCAGTCAAACTGTGATAATACTATGTTTCTTAGATCTTAAAAATTACAGTAAAGTAAACTGTCTTACAGTATGGGTAAAATAAATGAGGCTTCTCTCTCCCACAATACGTTTTATTATCTTAAACTGTATAGGGTGTAATGGTGTAATGTTGTCTGTGTACAGGGTTTTGAAGCACTCTGTAGATGCCACTTTTGAAGACCAAGGTCCCAGTCCAGGCTACCGCATGGAGATGTCCATCTTCTACGTGGTCTACTTTGTGGTCTTCCCCTTTTTCTTCGTCAACATTTTCGTGGCCTTGATAATCATCACATTCCAGGAACAGGGTGATAAGGCCTTGTCAGAGTGCAGTCTGGAGAAGAATGAGGTATAACGTAATATGTATTTACTGTACATATAACAAAACATTTGCATAGTTCACCCGCAATAGGCAGGTGTGTTAAAAAGAATTTGTGTTTGGTATTCAGCATCATAAAAAAAATATAAGGTATTTGACATCATAAAAAAGAGATGGGCAATTTGACAATTTTGTGTTGAAATTCTAAACAAAATCTCAACAAAAAGAATCCCACTTTTAGGCTGACATTAAGAGATACAGAGACAGACATTAATCTTTCTCTTACAAACACTGGAGGTGTTTTTAGTGTTTAGTGATACGGTACCTACAGTGAAGCCAGCCATGGTAACAGTTGCAGATGTCCAGGTAGGGAATTGTGACAGGATTAATGCATGTGCCTGCGGTGGACCACACACACCTAAATACTCACACAGAAACAGGTATAGATTCATACACAGACACACAGTGACTAAAGACGCACATAGAGACAGCCAGCCCCATGGAAGAGCAGTCAGCAAAATGTTCCTGTCCCATTTCCTCTGAGGCCCCATTAGACGGACCCAGTCGTCTGCAGAGCCTGTGCTGTTTCACTCTCTCCCTCTCCATATGCCAGCCTAACATGACTCACAAACTGTGGTAAAAACCCAGACCTCAGGGGAAGTCATTTATCATCAACATTCACGGCAACGCAGCCAAAAAATATCAGCGCCATTAGAGGTCTATTTTCTTGTTCCTCCACAGGTTAGATGGTGTCTTCCACAGTTGACACTGCTATTTGTATGATTCGTTTTGATTATGAGAGAGAGAATGTGACTTCAGAAAGCCTTTTTCTGAAATAATGATGGACAACAGTAAGTTGTGTATGTCTGTTATGTCAATTTATTCCTCTTTTGCTGTTTTTCCTCTCAGAGAGCCTGCATCGACTTTGCTATCAATGCCAAACCGCTGACCCGCTATATGCCACAGAACCAGCAGTCCTTTCAGTACCGCTTGTGGAAGTTTGTGGTCTCTCCACCGTTTGAGTACTCCATCATGATCATGATTGCTCTCAACACTGTGGTGCTCATGATGAAGGTCAGTCAGCCAGTTTTCTTTTAGTAGCAGTAGAGTCCGTGGAGAGTTACTTGACAGCTATCAAAATTTCGTTCATTTTGCATGTGCTTTTTATACTCAAGGATGCATAAATTGATCAAAAGTGACAGTAAAAGATTTCAGTTTCAAATAAATGCTATTTTTTGTACTTTCCATTCATGAAAGAATTCTGAAAAAAAGATTTTCCACAAAAATATTAAGCAACATTCAACATTGATAATAATAAGAAATATTTATTGAGTACTACTAAATCTGCATATTAGATTTCTTAAGAATTATGTGACACTGAATGGTGTAATGGTTGATTAAAATTCTACTTTGCCAGCACAGGAATAATTTATACTTTTAAATTTACTTTTAAATATACTTCTGCTGTTTGTAAAAATGACATAATTTGTTGTAACAACATTTTAAAAAAGATACTCAAATAAATAAAATATTTCCCCCTTGTCGTCTGCAGTTCCATGGGGCATCTGAAGCTTATGAAGCTATGCTCAAGTATCTCAACATTGTTTTCACTGCTCTATTTTCAATGGAGTGTATTCTCAAGATTATTGCTTTCGGCCCCTTGGTGAGTATCGTCACTTGGTCCAAAAAGAGCTGCACTTAAAAGCCATCTTCAAGGGACAGTTCACCCAAAAATGAAGCTTCTGTCAAATTTCATCTTTTGTAGAACAGAATCACTGGAAAATTGTTATAGCTGTGGTCCACTTCCACTTTCATTGTGTGGAAAAGAGCAGCTTAGACATTCTGCCAAACATCTTTTTTTGTGCTCCACAGAAGTTCACAGATTTGGAACAACATGAAGGCGAGTAACTGATGACAGAATATTCATTTTTGGGTGAACTAATCCTTTAACGCACTGTAAAAAGTTCCTGTGTTAGAGTTTGAAATTGTAAGCCTCTCTAACCTGTCCCCAAATTATCTCTCTAATTCTCTTATTTTCAGAATTACCTGAAAGACGCCTGGAATGTGTTTGACTTTGTGACTGTGCTGGGCAGCATCACTGACATCGTAGTGTCTGAGATTAAAGTAAGTGAGCGGCACTGAGCTGTGTTTGAGCTCTATTAGAGGAGAGTCTCAGAGCTAGACCGAGTGTAATACCAGACAGCAGAGATAGGCTGAGAAGAAAAGCCCAGACATGAATGATGATGAGCTGGATACCCATCACAGCTATGTGTCTGGCTCAGGAACAGAAGGGAGAGAGCTCTGTGTTGTTTTTCCAGATAAAATGATAATTGAGTAACCAAATTCATTTGGCAATGCTTACTTTGACCAAAATCACTAGTTTGTGGCTCTGATTTGTGCTTTATGATGTTCACAAGTCTTATGTTGTATTATACTGTATGTCATGATGTCCATGTCATTGTCAAAACTACTGATGGTAATTGTGTTTGTTCTGTAACTATATTTGTGCGTGATGGCTGTTCTTGTTCTCCTGTGTTCCTTAAATGTCTTCACTCAAATCTTGGCTTGCTCCTGCCACGATTTAACATCTTCATGTATAGACTAAGGTGAGTTGCTCTCTTGTCTATGTCTATTCCACCATGCTGGGAATGAAATAACTTCCTATTGCAGAAAAATATGGCACATCATAAGGTTCTTCTTTACTGAAGATAATGCAGCATCATTTCACAGTCACCCCATGTTTTTCAGTTGGCTATGTAGTAAATAGGTCTGGTTTGAAGTCATTATGCTTCACTAATGCTTAGCATGGATCGACATCCTTGTTGGTCCAACCAGTCATATTGTCTGGATTGTCAGCATTGTTGTTCCAGGACCAACAAAAGATACTGGTCCAAGAGTACATCCTACTTGACCATTTTTTTCACAAAGGATTTTTCACACCGAATCCAATGTAGAAATTTCTGGAAAAGTCTGGATGAGTCTTAATGCAGGGATTCCCAGACTTTGTGTCAGCCAAATCTCTTTGACCTAAAATATTTATTTAAGTACTTGAGATGTTGTTAATATTTCAATAAATGAACAACACATTTGCATGTTCATGTTCCTCTGATGTTGGTTAAATGTCACATGACATGCAGGTAAAAAAAATACAATAAAAGGTTTTATTTCGATTGTTTTGATTTTAAATTATTTTAATTTCATAATTTTTGTGAGTTAATTATTAGCTTTTTATCAGCTCACAAACTCTGTGCAGTTCTCTCATATACATTCAGGAGTTCGCAAATCCCAGTTTGGGAAACCCTACCTTAAGGAATGACATTATTGACATTTGAACAACAAAAATCAACTTAATCTCATAATAAAAAAAGATAATTGCAGTCTAGTATTTCAGGTTCAGTGTGATGGGATTCGAAAAATTGTCTCATAGAGACTAAAGGGATAGTTCACCCAAAAATTAAAATTACTCACCCTCATGTCGTTCCAAATGCATAAGACCTTCGTTCATCTTCAGGATACAAATTAAGATATTTTTGATGAAATCCGAGAGTTTTCTGACCCTGCTTATACATTAACGAAACTGAAATGTTCCAGACCCAGAAACGTAATAAGGACATTGGTAAAACAGTCCATGTGACATCAGTGGCTCAACCGTAATTTTACAAAGCTACGAGAATACTTTTAGTGCGCAAAGAAAACAAAAATAACGACTTGAACGCATGCACATGATGCTGCTGACATAGAACAGGTATGTGCTGAGTCTTGTTTAGGTGCAGAGGAAAGCATGCGCATGCGTCATTATACTCTGCACGTATGCGCATGTAGTATTCTCATAGCTTCGTAAAATTATGGTTGAACCACTGATGTCACATGGACTGTTTTACCAAAGTCTTTACTACGTTTCTGGGCCTGGGAACATTTAAGTTGCATTGCTGCCTATGCAGGGTCAGAGAGCTCTCAGATTTCATCAAAAATATCTTAATTTGTGTTCTGAAGATTAACAAAGGTCTTAGGGGTTTGGAACGACATGAGGGTGAGTAATTAATGACAGAATTTTCATTTTTGGGTGAACTATCCCTTTAAGGTCTTATACTATAATACTGTTATGCATGTTTTAGGATCCGAAAATACAAACTTATTGTTAAGAGATATGAGGATTGAAGTAAAGAGTGCTGAATGAGTAAATTAGGAGTAATTAACTTTCAAATTGACAAAGCCTGTGTTCCCACAGGACCGTCTGTTGAACTTGAGTTTCCTGAGGCTCTTCAGAGCAGCCAGACTCGTCAAACTCCTCCGGCAGGGATACACCATTCGTATCCTGCTCTGGACATTCGTCCAATCTTTTAAGGTAACTCTATTCAGACTGTTTTGATATTGCTTGATATTAATTGTTGGAGAGTTTTTTTTTTTAATAAGTCATGATTTCTTCATGTTTATTTCCAGGCACTGCCTTATGTTTGCCTTCTAATCGCCATGCTGTTTTTCATCTACGCCATCATTGGAATGCAGGTATCTGCAATTTAAGTGCTTCACTGATGGTATTTTCCAGTAAAAGATCATTGCACTACTCCTGTGTAGCTTACTAAAGGCAGATTAAAATACAGAAATGGTATTCTGTCTAAAGGTTGTTTAATGTAACTGTTTCAAAATACATGCATTTAAAGTAACTGTATTGTGATTCCAGGTGTTTGGGAATCTTGAGTTGAACGATGATACCGCCATCAATCGTCACAACAACTTTCGCACTTTCCTCCAAGCGCTTATGCTGTTATTCAGGTCTGCACATACCTGATATTCTTTAACTACTACAATCAAAGCCACCTGAGAATGCAGGAAATCTTCTGGGGTTGTATAACAGAATCAGAATCTAAAGTCTAAAAGTCTGACACATTATGATGCAGATTAGATAGGATTTTATAGTTGGAATGTTTCTGTAATACGGCCCCTGAACGCTATATTTAGCCAGATCACTATATTTAGACTTTGATTGATATCAACTTTAATAGTGCACATTTTTCTAATGCAATTAGGATTTTATGGAGAGCTGTATTTATAATTGATCAAGATCTTTCATAGTCAGAAAATATTACTGTATAAAGTATTAAAATGGAATGGAATCATAGGTTCTATCTATCTATATCTATCTATATCTATCTATCTATATATCTATCTATCTATCTATCTATCTATCTATCTATCTATCTATCTATCTATCTATCTATCTATCTATCTACTGTATCATTCATCTAGATTATTTGTAGTACTTGGTATCACTGTGTTTAAAATCGCTCTGTTGTGCTCTTTCTCTGTATGTCTCCCCTTTTGGTCTGATTGAATTTTAAAGTACCATCTGGAGTATCAGCCATATTGATCAAAAAACAACATCTCCTAATGAAATTCATAAATAAATGTCCATCTTTCCCTTATGTTTATTACCTCGAAGCTTCCTTTGAGCTAAAAGCCATGAGCAGACAGCACATCAGTGTGACAACAGTGTTATAAATGAAATCTGGCTCAACTGTAATTTAAATATCAGCACTTTTCCCATCATCTCTAGTCTGTTATATTCTCTGACAGTCATTCCCGCTTTTAATAGCAGATGCTGCATTTATTCACTCAGCTCATCATCATGTCTCTTGCAGGAGTGCCACTGGTGAAGCTTGGCATGATATTATGCTGTCCTGTCTGAGTGAGCGCATCTGTGACGCAAGATCAGGCATTCATGGAAAGGAGTGCGGGAGTGACTTTGCCTACTTCTACTTCGTCTCCTTCATATTCCTCTGTTCTTTCTTGGTTAGTGCTCAGCGTCGAACCAGCCAAAACAGGCTTATCGTTACTGTAGCATGCCATCACATTCTACTGCCACAAAACTGCTTGTTTATCTTAAATCTAAAAACCTGGCTAAATGTGATGCTGAAGTATTCCATTGTGTTTGGAATAGGGCTGGGTAGTGATGTAGATTTCCTGATTCGATTTGATTCTGAGTTACAAGCTCTAATTTGATTCTGATTCAATATGCTTTAATTTAATTTTGATTCATTGGGCATTTTTCAGCTAATCAATCAGACATTTATTTATTAAGCACATTTAAAAATAACAGCAGTTGGCCAAAGTACTGTAAAAGTTTTAAACAGACAACAACAAGGATGAAACACAAAATATGAAACACAAACACAATGCACAATAAAATGCCACTACTATATCTGCTAATGACTATGCAAAAATTACAAAACTGTCTCTTCTAATGCTGTAAATTATTCAGGGCAGTGTTTCATAGTGATTCAAACCGGTAAAGGAGCATCACACTATATATAGGAGCATGCATACATTCATATGCATAGGAATGCTGAATACCCGGAATCACAAAGTCATAAGAAGTTTTCAAAATATTTGTGTGTAAAAAAAAAACATCTACTGTGACCACTCCTTAACTAATTTTTTAAAAACTATTAATTGAACCAGCTCATAACAGTAATTTGGTTCAATAACAGGGCTTTACTGTATGTTTTTGATTCATTAGAAAGAATCAGTTTATGAGAGTAATTTGATCATGAATCGGACTGCATTGGTCATGTTGTATGCTATTTTTGCTTACACCCCACCCAAACAACTAAACAGAAAGACATTTATATGTAGTCTTCACATTTAATGTGAAGTCACATTTAACACATACTGCAAACTCACATTTATTGATTCTAATTATTTATTTTGCCATGGTGCTGAAGATGAGGCTTTCACTTTTTTAAGACTGTGATTAATCAGAAAATCTATATTTTTACCCAACCCTAATTTGCAATTAATACCATTCTCACAGGTAGTTTTTCCTGCTCCATGACCTTCAGATTCTTTTCTCCCACCACTTTCTCCAGATGTTGAACCTGTTTGTGGCTGTCATTATGGACAACTTTGAATATCTGACACGTGACTCCTCCATCTTGGGCCCTCACCACCTGGATGAGTTTATCCGAGTGTGGGCGGAGTATGATCCAGCCGCATGGTATGTTTCAGCCTGCACTCCCCCGCCAGATGGAGACCTACTCTTGTGATAAATATAGTAACTGAGTTTGGCAACAGTTGAGAGAAGGAGAGTCATTCTTTTAGGACTCAAAGGCCTTCTCAGGTTAGACCACATAAAAAAGAGAGAGAAATAGAGAATATTCCCTATGATAATGTGTGATTGAAGATCTCCCACACAATGCCCATAAGAATTGTGGTCTGGATGTGAATGGGATCTTGTACTCCTATCCACATCCATTCTGTCCACAACACAAATGTGCTCTCCAAGCTTTCTTCATGTATGTGTCATGTTTTGCTTGTTCTTTCCGCAGCGGACGGATTTCCTATAAGGATATGTACAATTTGTTGCGAATTATCTCACCCCCCCTTGGCTTAGGGAAGAACTGCCCTAATAGGGTAGCATACAAGGTTTGCAACCCAAGCAACTTCTTCCACTTGTGTGGCCTCTGTGTGCAAACGTCCAGAGACCCAAACTTGAATGGCTGTGCTCAAATTACTTGCCTACACACAAGCACTTGCCCCACCAGATTTGACTGGCTTTGGTTAATGATGCTGGATGGGAAACAAAGCTTTCAAGGCCACATATCAAGCTTAACCCTCCTTTTATGACACTTATTCACAGTTGTCATTTTCACAATTCAGGGTGTTGGCACTAATGTTACATTATCAACCAATGTTGTTACATTTATAAATCAACCTCATAGCTATTATTTACATAAACCATTCAAATGAAATAGAACAGAACAGAAACTGGCGTTGAAACCTTTGTTTCCGTGCACTGAAAGAGGAAACTCCCCCTGATGTCTCAGCATGCAGATGCAGACATCTTCCAAACAATGCAGCCATTCTGTCACCATCCACTCCTCGTGTCATCTCACTCACCTCTTCCATCTCTCCTTATCAGGGATCAGCTCTCTCACCTGACCTCTAACCTTTGGGATCCATCTCTGACCCTGCCAGGCCAGGATGGCATCCCTGTCCATGACACTCTTGGAAATCGAATTAACAAAAGATTTCTGTTTTTTGTCGTCTGTTGTTTTTGTCTTTTTTTTTTCATTTCGTCTTGTTCGGTTTACTTTCTGCCCCCCTTGTTTCTCTTCCCGTCTCTCTAACCCCCCCATCCTTTTCTTTATTTTGGGTTTTTTGCTTTGTCTGCACTGTGAAGTGGCCGTATCAAGTACCTCGATATGTATGAGATGCTGCTCCACATGTCCCCACCTTTAGGTTTGGGAAAGATATGCCCTCCACGAATCGCCTACAAGGTAGCTCAACTTCACATGCCCCCCTCTCCCTGCTCGTACTGTCTTCCCATTGGCTTCTTCTTCAGCCAATCTCTGTGCTCTTGCAGTGTTTCTCCTATTTTTTTGTTTAACTGTTTTTTTTTTCTCCCCACACTAATCTTTTTGATGTAGTCCCTCTCCCTTTTTATTCGAGTCTTCCCCTCCACTTCCTTTGTAATCTAGGGATGGTCACAGACTAATGATGGGTATGACTGCAGAACTTTAATTTATTTAATGTTTAACTACAACCCAGATTCATTGGAAATACATGCCTATTTCGACATTTCTGCAAAATTGTTACATCTTGCATGTGTCACACTACCAAAGCTAAATGTCCAGTGAGTGACATTAAAATTCAGTTTTATGTGAAACAGTTGAAAGTTAATCTGACAATGCTTTAGTACATTGCGCGATATACATATCGCAGCAGTTAGAAAATAAAATGTCTGGTGAGTGGTGCTAAAATAATAATGCTCTATCGCATTTGAAAATAACGTACCACCTATGCAAAACCCTAACTGATAGTGTGATACAACACATTTTCTGAAGCATCCATGCCATTTTAGCTTGCTTCTGAAATCTTTGAGCTCTTTTTTTGTGACTCATATTTCACGGGACTTGTACCCGAGCGCTCCATATTGAAAATGCAACACTGTACCAGGTGAGCTAGTGAGCAAGTTTACTACATCAAAAAGCCATACATATGGAGCTGGTTATGTTATGTAAACGTCAAAATGTATAAGTCTACAAATCATCAATGATAAAAGTGTTCTGAGGTCATGACCGGGTATTTGGTACCCGGTCATGGGTACCAAATGTGTACCAAGGAACCGTGCAAAAAAATAAGTCTTTATTGATCGATAACCTGCCCCATAATCATAATTTGTGTATTTTTTTTTTTATAAAAGTTGTTTTACTGCCCCTAGTGTTAATTTTAGCTGGAAATGGCTGTGTATTGTTTGTGTATACAGTAGGTAAATGTAGGTAGAAGCATGTATTTCCATTGAGCCTATGTTGTTTAATTATGATGATAAAAAGTGAGACTTAAATCTAATTTTTATCTGTGGTCATACTTCATGTGTATAAAATTTTCCCCATAAGTTGCATTGTGTAAGGGTTTGTGCACGACATTGTAAAAATGATTTTCTGTACCAATCATATGCACTGTAAATGCAAAATAGTTTATGTAAACTCAATTTACATAAAACATGTTCCCAATTGCTCTTTTTGCGGGTTTCTATGTCTTTGGGATTTACTTGAAGGCCCCAAATCTAGCTCAAAAACCTCTTTTAAAGCTTTTATGTTATATTAGAATAGGAAAGGTCCCCTCTCTCACCCTTGTTTCTTGGAGCAGTGTGTGTGTAACCTAAGTTGCTTTCAGTCATGAGAACTTTGCACTTGAACTCTCTCTTCCTGTCTTGGCGGTCTTTCACTTATTCTCCTTGTCTTGCTTGTGCTGTCTCTCTCTCATCCACTTGACCATTTCCTCTCTCTTTTCTTTGTCCTGTAGTATTCTCTCTCTTTCTCTATGTCTGCAGTTCGTGAGAATGTGTATGTGTGTGAGAAACTATTTTTTTTCATTCTGATCTGTTTTTCTTGCACTGCTACTGCTAGTAAATGTATGCTCTCTTTGCTCAGGGGAGCTCAACTCTTCACAATTAATCACACTAAACCATACTGCACACCTGTACATCCCATGATACAACTGAGTTGTCATGTTTAAAGGTGCACTCGGTTATCTTACACTTAAAAACCGTACAGAAATTAATAGAGAAATAAGTTTAAAATCAAGTGCAGTCACTCTAATAAAAACTTTTATTTAGCATAGAGCGGGTTGCCTTATGAGGGCGGCTATTTTGAGATCACATGACTAGCAAAATACTAATTATTTTATTTCTGTAACACCCATATTTTTGGAGAGTTTTTCTCACAGCACAGAATCAATGAATCATGACTGACTGCTAGTAGAGTATTATAAAATTATTTTTTTATTTTTTTGGTGAGGCAACATCCACACCACTAGGTGTCAGTGTACAGTAAGTACAAAACAGCTGTATTTTCTGGTGCAATATAAGCAAAAAAAAAAAAAAGAAATTGGGTGCACCTTTAAAGGTAAAGTGTGTAATTTTTTAGACTCAATTACACAATTGACATTTTAGACATGATTTTTACAAAGCTGTCATCAGAATGATTCAGTTGAAAGTTGCCAGTGTGTTTAACATTGTTTCAGCCCTAAAAAGCCACATCTGGTCACCATTTGAAACTTTTAAATCTAAAAGCAGCTATTTGCTGCAATTGTATTGATTAGTAACACTCAGAGTCGAGCTCCCATGTTCTCTGAAGCCCCTCATGGTTATGTGTACATGCTTTTCTCCACTCTCAAGTCGGTGTCGGTTTATCACCAGTGCACTTTGGTTGCGGATTGTAGCCTTTAGCAGTGAATGTGAATGTTCGATTCTGTACGTTCCTGTTCTCTATGTGAACAAAACTGTTTGTGTGCTTGAAACGCTAAGATTACATTACATTTACATTTATGCATTTAGCAGACGCTTTTATCCAAAGCGACTTACAGTGCATTCAGGCTATACATTTTTATTTTTTATCAGTATGTGTGTTCCCTGGGAATTGAACCCATGACCTTTTGCGCTGCTAACGCAATGCTCTACCACTGAGCCACAGGAACAGGATGCAACCTTTTTGAATTACCAAACTGATCCAATATATGTATTGCTTGATTTCTAGAATGCATGAATTGAATCGATAGAAGGATATGAAATAAGTATGTCTAATCTCAGATGCACACAAACTGTTTTGTTTGAGTTTTTGGGTTGTTCTGGATGATGCTGATTTTGAGAAGTGTTTTTACCCCACTAATAAACCTCATGCCCACCCCCAGCGGCTGGTGAAAATGAACATGCCCATTGCAGATGACAACAGTGTGCACTTCACCTCCACCCTGATGGCTCTGATCCGCACAGCCCTGGAGATCAAACTGGCTTCAGGTCAGTCTGGTGCCCTTTTCATTGTCTAAATGATTGTGTAATTATTGTATAGATTAGCATTTAGATAATTGTTCCACCTTCCCTATTCTTTTAAATCCATCTTTCTCTTTTCCAAATAACTCCAAATGTGATTAGTGCCTAATGGAGAGATTTACTCACTTATTTAGTGAGATCTGTTCTGTTGCTGCTGCTAGTGCCATTTCCACTCTTCAGAGCAGTGTGTGTGGGATGGTGTGTGTAGCATCTGTTGTATCTCTCTGAGTGTTTGGCACTGGATGGGATTTTCTAGCTTCATTTTCACAGTTTTGCCTTGCGATGTATTGATCTAAATTCACTGAACTTAAATAATGTATTAGTAATTTTATATTATTATTATTATTTTGATAACAGGAGATTAAATAGTTTTTCTAGCTTCACTAAATTCCTAAGCAAAACGTGTTTGCCTTTCAATGCATTGATCTAAATTGCATTGAGATAAAAAGCGAAATGTTGAAAATATTTATGAAACACCAAAATAATTAGACTAAACTGAATTGTGTATATATAAGATATAGTCTAATTAGCTTCTTTCCTCTGTGTTCATGAATATCTCCACAGGCATGGTGGCTCAACGTCTGTCAGACGCTGAACTGAAGAAGGAGCTCACTACAGTCTGGCCAAACCTGTCTCAGAAGACTATGGACCTGCTGGTCACTCCACACAAACGTAAACACATTATGAATCATCACCCAGGAGATCTTTTCTTACTTTTGCTACAGAAATACTTGCATCCACATATTACAAGACTAAGACTGAAGTACAGCCTCATGCTTATGAATTATCTAAACAGAACCCAAGTAATTTCACATGTGTAAACATCTCCAAACACAATACATAGCGACATCTAGTGGTCACCATTGGAACGTCCAAACAACACATAACTAAGGTGCATTTGTCTCTTTGCAGCCAATGAGCTTACAGTGGGGAAGGTATATGCGGCTCTTATGATTTTTGACTATTACAAGCAAAACAGAGCCAAAAGACTTCAGATGCAGCAACAGCAGCAGAGAGAACAGACAGGACCTGGATCTCAGGTGATACATATATACACTTACACTACTAGTCAAATTTTTGTGCTATTTTGCACATTTTTTAAATAATATTAAAGTCATCAAACTGTAAAATAACAAAGAGACGTACAATGAAAATGTATGTATGTTATAATATGTAATAAAATAAAATTAGATAAATTTGCCTGCACTATTTTCAAATGTAAGCCTTTAGATATTTTTTTTTAGATCATAAAACATAAAGACTGTGTAATCTTCCAACTGAAAGTGAATATGTGTTTTGATTCTCTCTGTTTGAAGAATAAAGTCAGTGCTCTTTTAGAGCCTATTCTCCCACTAACCCACATGCAAGATCAGGCTGTGAACAGTGTAGATTCGGCCTCAGAGTTTCAAGCTCAGACCAGAACCAACTCCACCACGCTCAACAACGGACGCACACAGTGAGCACAGAATCCCTGCTGCATTCATATTCAGTGCACACTTGAATTAGTCTCTTTGCCATGACAAGTGTAACTACTCTAATACGTTGTCAAATTTCATGCCCAGTCTTGACAACACAATAAAGGGATCTTCATCCTGGGCCTCAGAGAAGTCCAAGGAGGTCCCACGACCTAAACGACGGCCAATGTCCAGAGGTCAATCAGAGGATGCCTCAAATGCAAACACTGCCCAGGTGCTGTAAATAAAAACACTGACTCTCTCTGACACATGCAGTGTCTTTCTTTAATGTGTATTTAATCTCTTATTGTGTGTATTTAATAGGAATCAGTAGAAATGATGAAGATGGAGAACAGTGCCAACACAGTGACCTGTGACGGCCTTGAAGGCCAAGGACGTGCAGTATCCATGCCAAAACTCAATGCAGAGATGCAGGTATTATATTGAATCAATGTTTTGCACCAAAAACTTTGTGTCTTGCTCTAAATTCTACACACACATATATTTATATATATATAAATATATGTGAGTCAGTCAATACAATTATAATTATGACAGTACATTAAAATACTATGATAAGAAATACCTGTTTGCAATATCAAGCATCACAACGAGCTGTTTTTACAGCTAAAATAAGTGGAAGCAGATTACACTGGAAGCCGCGCACATTCAAGTTACAAATGGCCACACATGCTATTACATTAAAAATAAGGTGAATATGTGGAGAATATTGCACATGTTTATGTATTGTTGCATTGTTTTTGCATGCCAAGTCTAATGAAAATAGGACGTTTGTCTTATTTCAGGGCACAGGGGAAGTAAAACATAATACAATTAGTCTTTGGTAGGTTGCCAGATCTGCACCCTGGATCAGTTTTCAGCTTGTGCGGGCTAAGAGGAAGTGAAATGAAGCTCACAATCTGAATAAGTAGACTCTCAAGAAAAAAGGCTGAGATTACTTTGTTTACTTTGAGATGGATTTAAAAATCCATATTGGCTTGAATGCTGAATGGCATTCTTCTGTTTTTATTTTAAATATAATTTGCACAGAACCGGCTAAAAGGCTAATGCATTTCACTAATGGATTGTGTTGTTTTGGGATCTCAGCTTTTAGTTTGCTTAATGTTATAGTATGTGAGAACAACCGAGACATTGGAAAAATAAATCTAAAATCATCTGACTATGAAATTCACATTCCATTTGGACTCTGCAAAAGACAATCCGTCCATTAAGACTCATCAGGATATTCCTCCTATCAAATCACACCTATCCCACACCTCTCTAGTGCTAATGGGCTGCTCAGGCTCACTGAGTGCCTCTATTTCATTCCCAAATTTGATTCCCATCCAAAACCAAATCTCTTTAAAGTGCTGGACTAACCGATAAGAGACATTAGATGCTGAATGTAACGTTTCAGCACCTGCTAATATGTCCAAATCCCTCTGATTTCTGCGGGGGAAATCCCTTCACCATTGGCACTTGGCCATCTCCAGTCCTTCTGCTTGACGGATGAAAATAGAGCCAAACTACAGCCTCAAATGCAGATTCAGTTATACCACAACCCAGAAACTCTGCAAAACTATGATATGGGGAAGAACTGCAAAGACATTATGACTGACAAGTGTGCCTTAAGAAATGACTTGTGTCTGTCATGGATGGATAGAAGGAGGATGGATGATAAACAAGGATAAAGATTCCCAGAGGGAAGCTTAAAGGGATAGTTCACCCAAAAATGAAAATTCTGTCATTAACTACTCACCCTCATGTCGTTCCAAACCCACAAGACCTTTGTTCATCTTTAGAACACAAATTAAGATATTTTTGATGAAATCCGAGAGCTTTCTGACCCTGCAAGGACAGCAATGCAACTGAGACGTAAGGACATTGTTAAAATAGTCCATGAGACATCAGTGGTTCAACCTTAATTTTATGAAGCTAAGAGAATAGTTCTTGTGCTCAAAGAAAAACATTTCATCTTCCATTTCAGTCTTTGACACGCATTCACGAGAGTACCACTATGCTAAGTTTATTCACCGCAACAGACGACAAAAAAATAAGTTCATGAAAAAATTTTTGAGCATTCACAACTGTCATTTGCCTTTGTCTTTTTTATATATACATGTGCAATGTTACAGGTGAAGTATGTAATTTCTGTACCACATGTAATTTCTATATGAAATTGCAAAAATACTGTCTATCATGCACAATGACTTTTAATGTGTTGTCTTTCAAGTATGTTTTCATAAAAAAAAGATTATTTCCTTCTCTCCTGCACTTAACTTCTATTTTGTCCTTCTATTTTGACGCGCTTCATCAGAGGAGTCATTCCCGTCATTCTCCTGGGACTTTACTGGAAGTAAGATCAACTTTTTGTATTCAGTTTTCTAAGAATATATTCTTGGCTTGACATAAGGATCTACATCAGTGGGGCATCAGCACACTTCTAATGGGGTCTCAAAATGATTTTAAATGTTTTAAAATAATACAAAACAAACCTTGGATTCAAAAATGTTGAGAACCACTGAGCTGAACTTTGTTATTGGTTACAGTAAGTCCCAAGTCTGTTTGTCCTCAGTGCCAGTAAGAATCTGAAACATGAAATCAAAGGAAGTCTAGTACAGCGACTCTAGAGCCAGTGACCTTTGATCATTTCAGACAGATTCAGAGGCACACCATTAAAATGCACCTGTGGATGGGAGCATAAATTAAGGGTCTAAGCCCAAAATGAGTGTTTCCTCAAACGGGATTAGCTCAGCTGCTACAGATGTTACATTGCCTCTGATACTTTGATATCATAATGATCCCTTAGATCGTTACTGCGGTCTGGAGTTCATCCCTGTATTGATGCATCTGAGATAAAATGGAGGTTTAGCATACAAGACAATGTTATTATAGGCAATTTCAGTACAGCATTCCTTGTAATATTTCAAGATAACAATGTCCAAAAGCATTCATCTGACTTTATGTAACCACCACCTTGTTTTCTTTCTCAGACCATTCCCGATTCCCCCATGAGACGCTCCGCATCCACTTTTGCACCACAGCGCCCTCAGGAGGTGAATCTGAATGAATACACTTTGGCGAAACCTGTTCAAGAGCGACACCACCACCATCACCATCATCACCGATGCCATCATCGTAGGGACAGAGACAAGAAACAGAGATCTCTGGACAGGTCGCCCACTGGACAACACCAAGCTACAGGTCTTACACTTTCATAAGATCCCTGTTAAATACAACTCAAAACTAGCTGCATGAGGTGAAGAAGCACAATGTTTTATATGTGGATCTCTCTGGAGATATTTAGTTGCATTGGTTGAACTGATCCTAAACCCAGACGGGATTGGGTTGTGTTGAGGATCAGTGAAGTGCAGAAGCAGGGCCTGGTGTGAGAGCGTCCAGCAGCAGCTGGCCTCTATTAGCCAGATAAAAGGGACTGACAGACATGCAGACCCATGACCTGATAATTTATGGTTACCTCTCAGCAGGCCAATTGAGAACAGGGAAGAAAAATTCAGGCAGTCAGGTTTTTGACTGGAGCCTGTTGAAGAATGTGAAAATCCAGAGGAGAGGGAGACTGGGAGAGATGGATCTGCCACAGCAGGGCTCAATAGCTCAAGAAATCCTGTTGTTATGTTTTATTTTTCCCTAAATTTTCTTAAAAAAAAGAAAGAAAAAAAAAAAAATCAGGAAGGGGTAAAAAAAATCCTGACCTTTTCTTAAGTTTGGCACAAATAATTATACTTGAATTTAAAATATATATATATTTTTTTTCTCAGGAATGGAAGTGCTTAAGTTCTTACTACATTTTTTTAAAGAAAATATGACCAGATATTGCATTGTATTTTGCCCTTCCACACTACAATACATGTTCTTCTTGTTTTATAGTTAAAATAAAATAATATATATTACAAAAATTATATAAATAAGCAAAATTATGCCAGATATCATGATTTTAGATATCAACATTTTTGACTTGGTTTCCAGTAAAATACTGTAAATATAAAAATATCATAAAAAGCAAAAATATTGTATTGACTTATTTTAATTTCTTTTAATTGTTTTATTTACCTAATTTGCAAATAACATGTTTTTCTTTAAGCATGAAGTGAATTTTGTAGTCAAAACAACAAAAAGAAAGTAATTTAATAATAATAATTATTATTTAAAAACGTCAATCACAATTTTGCTTTTCAAGTAAATTTGTCTAAAGATAAGATAAAAGTACGGATTAAGAAAATACTTGTAAAAAAGAAAAATCCAAGGCACTCTTCTTCAAAATTATTTAAAAAGCCTTTATTTTACTATTTCATGATAGAAAATTTAAAAGAAAAGACTTTGTTGCAGTGCATGTTTTAATGGTTTGTCTTTCTTTCCCTCATGTTTTTGGTTGGTTCTCAGGCACAGCAGCTGACCCTGTAGAGGAGAGGCCGCATGACCGAGGTCGTTCCCATGAGAGGAAGCATCATTCGTCTTCGGCGGAGAAGCAGCGGTATTACTCATGTGATCGCTACGGCAGTCGGGAACACTGTCCCAGCAAGTCTGCCGTGGCAAGCTGTGCCACCTCTCCCAGCGAGGCCCAGGAGGCCAGTCTCAACAAGCAGGTGGGATGGGGTTGTCAAGACAGGACAGGGACATGTGTTAAAGTGAAAGGCTAGGTCAGAGGTTAGAGACTGGATAATGATCAGGGAATAAATAAAAGGATATTTTGAGTTCGATCTAATGAAAATCATGTTAGGGATTTGAGACAGGAGAAAAATTAAATAGTTATGAAAGTAGAAATCTGTGGAAAGTGCCAAAATGCATTAAACAGTAATGAAGATAATGTTCTGAGTTAAACACAGGTTACGCTCTATTGTCTGTGGCATCTGTGTGCCTCAATATAAAAAAAAGCAATACACTTAAATGAAAACTAATGGTACATATTTAAGACTAAAATATTGTACCTTAACAAAAGACTAACATTATGAATCTTTCAACATCTGTCCTTACCATACAACTGGTATTCTTCACAGGATGCATGAAAGGATACTAGAAAGGGAGGTGGCATAACCTTTTAGAAAAACTAGAAAATTTCCCGAAAACTAGAAGATCTTGTCAGTTACTGGATAATTTCTTTGCAACTTAATGGACTCTATCTATTCTAAGATATCTAAGTCTTTCTCTATATGATAACAACTAATTATATTAATGTAGTAATATAGTATATTCTATATATTATTAACCTTTCTCATGAGTTTCCACTGTAATCGCATTAATGTAAAAGTGTTTATTGTTTTTACAAACCGAGGGCCTAGTTTAAAACCTAGAAATAAGTTATCCACTTAACAAAGCTATTTCCTGTGAATGTGCGAGACTTCTGATTCATTAGCCACTATAGGTAAATACCTATAAAAATAAAAAAAACGCAGTAAACTATGAAATTACAGTACAGTATAAAATACAGTATTTAGTGTATTTTACAATTGTAAATCAAAATAATTTGATAAATGCCAATTTGCAATGTCAGGCAGCATAACAGCATAACAGACTGGAAGTGGTAAAAATAGCCACATCCACTCTTATATTAAAAACAAGGTGGATAGTGAGTATTGGACTGATAAAAGTGCTAATCTGTCATTCAAAGGTAATCTTACAGTAGGTCAGTTAGCTTTTATACCTTTTTAATGGAAAAAAAGCCAATGTTGCATTGTTTTGCTTGTCTAATGACGACACATTTGTCTGAAATTAATGTTTAGAATCATATTAGTTGTGTTTTAGGGAGTTCAGCAGTTTAAAGTCAGTTTTGCCGTTACATATTTTTCAGAAGTTTAAGCAAAGAACGTGTATAGTACAGAATACTCTGCACAGGCTGCTCTCAGGGCACAAATCACACAGAAATGCAGTAAAGTGCTAACCATTCCTACTCAAGCCATGAAGATATTGAGATATTATAGTTTTTTTTTTTCTTCTAAAATGTTTTACATTTTGTGATATAAACATCATAAATGAAAAAGTGTCTCTTCTGTACGGTTGTAGTGCAACCACTCATAGGCTTTCACTTCTCTTTCCACTCTTCTTCCACACCATTTCTCTGTGCATTTGTCCATCTTTTCTTTCTTTGTCTTCACTGTCATCTTCACTCTCTCCTTTCTTTTTGTCTTTCGTTTTTGTCCTATTCATCGTCCATCTTTTTCTGCTGTCTCGTCCAACATGTTACTCGTCCTTTCCTTCCTTCCTTCTTTGGCCCCTGGTCCCTGCCTAACCTTTTGGGCATTTCCCTCTCATCGTTTTATTGTTTTGATTTGCTTGTTTAATTTTCATCTAGGGCAGTGGGTGGGCTAACGGGAGCCCGGTGTTGTTGACCTCAGGGGCGAGCACTCCAAGCCGTGGGCGCAGACAGCTGCCCCAGACCCCACTTATTCCTCGTCCCTCCGTGGCCTACAGGACTGCCAACTCCTCCCCTGTGCAATTTCTGGGCACACAGGCCGGCTTGCTTCCCCTGAGTCCCGGCAGGCTGAGCCGCGGTCTGTCCGAGCACAACGCCCTCTTACACAGCGGCTCCATCTCCAGCTCGCCGTCCTCCGTCAGTCGCATTAACTCAGAACCCTTTTGGGGCCCCCCGACCACCCTGCCGGCCTCCAGCCCGAAGCCTACGCCGTCTTCCAAGAGGATCCGAGCCCTCAGACGGGCCGTTCTGCCCGGACTGTAGGGATGCCGATCGTGGTGATTCCCCCACCTCCCCAACAGCAGTTCCGCGGGGTTCCCAACGGATACCACTTCATCATGGGCCCCGGGGCCAGCAGAGGACGGGCACGGCAGTACTACCCAGAGGCAGAGGTGGACGACTGGTGCTAGCATGGCTTTAATTTACACACACACACGTACAGATGATGTTTTTGTTTTCAAATCATGATGAGTTTTATCATCTCTTATTTTGCGGGTGGTGTTAAATGCAGTAATACATGTATTTGTTTTTTAATGTCCAAAGGATAAAACATACATGTAAGCAGCAGATGTGGGATAAAAAGGCTCAAACCCCCCTGACTTTGACGCATTTGAGTCAGGCTAAATGGTTTGGTGGGTGTGGTCTCTTTAAAAACGCTTAAGATTGACAGTCTATGTGAAAACAGATGGGCTTTTTCTTAATCTTTGCCTTTTTAAGGGCAAAAGATGCCAAATTGTGCTTGTGTAACCTGGGAAAAAAGTGACCCACTGCTTCAAGTGTAGACCACAACAGGCGTCTGGCCAGTTTCCCTCAAAGCCAGCCTCTGAGACGCACCCTAAATGCAAAAATATTCCCATGAAAATATTATCTTTGCATTATAGATGTACCTTTTATGCAGCGAAAGTTTACAGAAGTGGCTGGAAATGCAAGAAACATTGTTTTATTTGGCGAAACGCACAATAGCGGTGCCCCCTATCTCCATCTAAGAGAATTCCACGTTATTTCACACTGTTGCGATAGCAGATTGTTCATTATGCTGCTGATGACCATTCCTCGCACGTCACTATGTGCGAAACCTTTGACAACCATAATGTACTTTGTTTTATATCAAATTGTAGATATTTTATCTATTCATTATGTGCTTTTTTGTATTGTAAAGACAAACAGTTTTACGTAAATTGCTTACGGCTTCACCATACTGTCAGGTCTACCGATTCTTCTTGACTGCTCCAGATGTTATTTACAAAGTGCCTAACCTTTTGAATATATTGTAGTAGTGATGCAACCTCAGCCTGTTTTAGTGCATCCACATTTGAGAGAGTGAACTGAACAAGCTCTAAGGGTTAAATGGAACTACAAGGTGTTACGATCGTAGGCCTTAATTCAGAAGATACAGTACCACGTTAGGTTTTTGAATGGAAATGACAGTATGATTGTTTTTTTTTTTTTATTCTTGTCTCCTTTTTTGTACAATTTTAGTACTGAATGGAATATTGAAAAATTCCATCACCAAAAGCATATGTTAGTATGGAGTACCTATTAAAAAACTGCAGTAGTTGTGTATTTGTCCTGATGGGGACTTTATAACCACAGTTATAAAATTGCATGCTAAAAAAAAGTCTTCAATTCTCGATTGACCATGGTTAAGAAACCAATATTTACGGTGTATATTTCCTGTCCTGATGAAGATGCTCAGACTGCATTGCTATTTGCCTTCCCTGTTTGATCCTTTATGGTTAGATGCAAGGAATGAGAACTGAAGAACTGTCACAAAGGAGCGTGCTTTGCTCATGTAGCAGGTTTCTTGATGTGAGCGCGTGTTGTGTTGCGTTGAGTCGGGGTCCTGGCACCGGTACAGTAGACCGATCTGTGTTAGGGTTAAACTTTCCCCCTCATGGCACTCCTCCAAGCACCCCCAGACACACATACACACTCACAGCTTTCATTCTGCCGCCGTTCCCCAGCTGCTGTCCGTATAGAAATATGGCCGGCTCCTTTTTATCATGCTGGTAACATGAGAGGAATATTTAGCCACCTGAATTCAGAGGGTGAGGCAGTCTGTAAGAACAGAAAAAAGCCTCTGTATTGGGACACTGTACGGACGGGGATCATTTCACGAGTTCCGCATTGACATACATGAATACATTAGACGCTTGGAGAATTGTTTGGCTAATCAGGTGATTCTTGGCCACTGATGTGTCAGGACTTTGCTGACAGTGAATGTTCTTTCATTTTCATTTTTTTAAACATGTATTTTCTTTACGTAGGGCTATGCAACAAGATGACACTTTGAAAAATATACTTCATTCATTTTGTAGCTTTACCTGCTGGGAAATCCAGATTCAGGCTTTAGCATGATAGTGACCAAATCTTCTTATTTTTTTCTTTTTTTAAATAATAATAAAAAAATGTATGAAAAAGTATATTTTAGAATGCATAAAGGCACAATGATTAAAAAGCAGAACTCAGCAAAAAAAAAAAAAAAAAAAAATTCCGTTTATATATATATAATTTTTTTTGTGCAAGTTTCTGTATGTGCATGCATCAGAGATGTCCAGTTTGTCAGGGGAAAAAGAAAAATGTTGTTTCAAATCTACGGTCTGAACAACTGCTATTTTTCTACATGCTCTGTGAGACTGAGGTTAAAGGATGTGCTGACATTTTGCTGATATTGTTATGAGTTGTTAGCATTGTTCACGTGTAACTATGGAACAAATCTTTGCACTCCCAGCACATCTATTGATGCCCTTCAGCATGTTGCCATAGTGGATCAAAACTGTGGTTCTATCGATAAATCAATTTCTTCAGCTTCTCTATGGTTTGGGAAAACATCATATTCATCTACAAAACCTTTCATAATATATTGCCAAAATTTGAAATGCTCTTTTCCCCTGTACATCAACCAAGCTTAAATGTGGCTGTTTCTGGAAAGATTAATGTTTGCATGGTCTTAAAATGTATGCGCATGTTAAAATGCCCATGGTTTATCTTTGTACTTTTTGATACAATGTATTCTTTTTTTGGTTTGATTTTGTAAATGACCTTTGATATGAATTAGGGGATTTGTTGAAATAAAAAAAAGAATTGTTGAAACATTTATAAATAAAGGAAACAGTATTGATATGTTGACAGCTCCATCCATGCATAAGAGCTGGCACATCTTTTATTTGATTTCTGCTATTGACTTGTTTGTTGCCTGATTTCTGTTCCATGGCCAGACTTTGAAATCTGCAGTTGTTTATAACATTTTTGTATGAAGCGAAGTTCTTGAATTAAAAAATGAACTCAAATAATAGAGATCTGTGGTTTATTGAACATTTAGCCTGTCCTGAAAACATGCATGTAAATATATGATAATAAATCATGTTATACGATACGATATATTTATATGATAAAATATATGATATCTACAGCATCAGAGAGTGTTTTCTTTTTGATTGATGATGTTACAGATTGATCAAAGCATGAGACTGTACAGGAGTGGCAAGGTGAATCACGGTTCCACCTGTCTGGAGGCTTACTTGGATCTGATTGGCTGGTTCGGGTAATGTGGGCGGACTTGAAAAGGGATGATTGTGAAGCGAGTATTTGTGGAGCAAGACTTCTAGTAGAAGACTGATAACAGATATCACGCTCAATACTTGTGTAAACTTTCCAGACACATCAGCTTTTAGGCTATAATTTATATTCATGATTTTCCCCCCAGTATTTTCATCATTTTAACTGTCAACTGGAGGAACACTGCTTTTCAAAGATGTGGTTCATTTTATCAATGTGTGCACTGGTTAAAGCTTTTCATGCAGACTTCTCGGAAACAGGATCTGGTGTCCCGGACTCAGGTAAGAACAGAGCGGAAACACTTCACCTGCCGACGCTCGCGAGTAGTGTAAACAAAATGATTAGCATTCAGTTTAATATTATATAATTAGTTTACGATGTTTAATTAAAAAAATAAAATAAAAATGAAATTTAAAAGAGCATTTACCTCACTAACTGACACGATTACATTTTTATTAACTGTTTACAAACAACCTAAAATTAACTAATAGGTGATTAAGAATCAGTCTTTTCTTAATTCGTTGTCATTTACGCGCATACTGCAAAAGATGCTCTTAATAATACTAACTACAAATAGTAATACAGTCAGTCATTGCATGGGTTATGCGATTTCGTATCATTGCAGTAACTGTGTAGTATCCATATTATCCCGAGGTGGCGGTGTAGTAACGCATATAAATGTAGAGATATTCTCTAATTGTACATTACCTTTTTGTCGTGTTTAAGTATAAGCTTGATCACTTGGTATTAAAAGCTAAAACTATTACAGACTGCTTCAAGCTACTATAAACTCAAATAATGTATTTGCAGTTTGTACAGTCTGATGGTAAAGCTCATGGAATGGTTGTCTGTCAACAGCTGTTGAACATATTTCTTAGTGAAAAGCCATAACCACATTCAAGTTCTTTACATTTTTCCAGAAATCTGTTCCAGTCTTATACCACCATGTCACAATTTGTACTTAAAAACGTCCATATGTGAAAGGAATCTGATTTGGGTTTTCTAATTGAGCTAATGTTACAACAGTTTCTCATGGGCCCTGTTTCAGCCACCTGTCCCATTGAATGGGGGTTGTCTTCTCACTGGTTGGAGAACATTGTGGATAATCTGGGAATTATTAGAGCGAGTCTGCAGAACCCATTATGTAATCAGTGCAGTAACATGTTTTACAACTTTTAATAAGATGTGCCATTTATGAGTCTGTGTTCATTTATTCAGTGAATTTGTTGGTTTTCAATTGCTATAGGCTTCATAGAATTTAGTCACAGCTCTATTGCCATCAACACCTGTAACACTTTCAAACTACTGAGACAGATACATTAGATTTATAGGAGATGTTTCTGTTTGTTAAAGCCCCGAATTACATCATTGAGGAGTTTGTGAGAATGGTCAGGTCTCTGTATTGTAGTTTTTGGAAAATGTTCTAGTTTTGCTGGAAATTTGGAGCACATCTTGCTTTTATTTGATCACGTGTACCACTTTGATCATGTCTGATTTTCAGAATGTGCAGATGTGGTTTTAAAAGCCCTGTCTGATCGTGGTACAGTATCAGTGCCTTGTCTATGGGCAGAGAATAATGCATATTGTCATTTTAGAATTCTTGGCAAGGACCTTCAACAGGAGGTCAATTACTGTTTGATCTCAAAGGAAGAATATTGAAAAGGGGACAAAAATACAATGTTCAATTTGTACAATATGTTAAAGTTAACTTGAACCAAAGCTGAACAATTTCAGCTGATGTTTCATTCCCTCCCATATAAAATGAATATGTAATGTGAAAAGTTGGGGGATTCGTGGGGCATGTAAGATTTTTAAAAAAAAGTCTCTTATGTCACCAAAGCTGCACTTATTTGATCAAAAATACAGGTAAAACAGTAATGAAATATTCTGTAAATTAACTATTTTCTATTTCAATATATTTAAAAATGTAATTTACTGTATTCCTGTAATGGCAAAGCTTAATTTTCCGCAGCCATTACTCCAATCCTCAGTGTCACATGATCTTTCAGAAATCAATCTAATATGCAGATTTGGTGCTCAAGAAACATTCTTATTATTATTAATGTTGAACAGTTGCACTGCTTAATATTTTTGTAGAAACTGGTATACTCATTTTTTACAGGGTTCTTTGAATAGAAAGTTGAAAAGAACAGCATTTACAGGTGCATCTCAATAAATTAGAATGTCGTGAAAAAGTTCATTTTTTCTTGTAAGTTATTTCAAAAAGTGAAACTTTCATATATTTTAGATTCATTGCATGTAAAGTAAAACATTTCAAAAGTTTTTTTTGTTTTAATTTTGATGATTAGAGCTTACAGCTAATGAAAGTCAAAAATCAGTATCTCAAAATATTAGAATATTTACATTTGAGTTTCAATTAATGACCATCCATACAGTATACATTCCGGGTATCTCTTGTTCTTTGAAACCACAATAATGGAGAAGACTGCTGACTTGGCAATGATCCAGAAGACGAACATTGACACCCTCCACAAAGAGGGTAAGTCACAGAGGGTCATTACTGAAAGGTGTGGCTGTTTACAGAGTGCTGTATCAAAGCATATTAAATGCAAAGTTGACTGGAAGGAAGAATTTGGGTAGGAAAAGGTGCACAAGCAACAGGGATGACTGCAAGCTTGAGAATACTGTCAAGCAAAGCTGATTCAAACACTTGGGAGAGCTTCACAAGGAGTGGACTGAAGCTGGAGTCAGTGCATCAAGAGCCACCACACTCAGACGTCTTCAGGAAAAGGTCTACCAAGCCACTTCTGAACCAGAGACAACGTCAGAAGCATCTTACCTGGGCTGTGGAGAAAAAGAACTGGACTGTTGCTCAGTGGTCCAAAGTCCTCTTTTCAGATGAAAGTAAATTTTGCATTTCATTTGGAAATCAAGGTCCCAGAGTCTGGAGGAAGAGTGGAGAGGCACAGAATCCATGTTGCTTGAAGTCCAGTGTGAAGTTTCCACAGTCAGTGATGATTTGGGCTGCCATGTCATCTGCTGGTGTTGGTCCACTGTGTTTTCTGAAGTCCACAGTCAACGCAGCCATTTACCAGGAAATTTTAGAGCACTTCATGCTTCCTTCTGCTGACAAGCTTTATGGAGATGCTGATTTCATTTTCCAGCAGGACTTGGCACCTGCCCACACTGCCAAAGGTACCAAAAGTTGGTTAAATGACCATGGTGTTACTGTGCTTGATTGGCCAGCAAACTCGCCTGACCTGAACCCCATAGAGAATCTATGGGGTATTGTCAAGAGGAAGATGAGAGACATTTTTATTGGTCTTATGAAGTATTCTAATTTGTTGAGATAGTGAATTGGTGGGTTTTTGTTAAATGTGAGCCTAAATCATCACAATTAAAAGAACCAAAGACTTAAACTACTTCAGTCTGTGTGCATTGAATTTATTTAATACACGAGTTTCACAATTTGAGTTGAATTACTGAAATAAATGAACTTTTCCACGACATTCTAATTTATTGAGATGCACCTGTATTTGAAATAGAAATCTTTTGTAAAAATGTTAATGTATTTACTGTCACTTTTGATCAATTTAATGCATACATTGCTGAATAAAAGTAAGAATTTCTTAAAAAAAAATATATATATATATGTGGATAGTTAATAGTTGATTAGTTGACAAGATTAAAAAAGTGGGATTGCTTTAGCCTATCGGTAGACAAAGGAAAAGGACATACAGAATATTGTTCTGAACACATGTTTTTCCTCAAACATCTTTTACTGTACTCTAATATACTCTCAGCCAGTGTTAGCCAGTCATGTCCTTACTCAATCATTACAGTGAGAACATCAGCTTTATGCATGATGTCACAGTGTTAATAGACGGATTGGCTGTCAAATGCGAGGTTACGGTCTGTTTGCTCTGAACACAATCCCTTCTTTCTTCTCATTTTGACTGTAAATCAAAGCTCTGGTGCGTCTGTCTCTGTGGCGACTTCAAGCAGGCAGCTATAGTAGCAGACATAATTAATGCTGTCCCTGATTGATTACCATGAATCTGGTGAGCAGCCAGGGTGAAACAACCCCTTAAACCTTACTGATTATTTGTCTGGAGGCCGTTTCATTACTGTACTGTAAGGATGCAGGCTGGCTGTCTGGGCTACAGTCATGGAGACTAGACTTAATCTGGACAGTGTTACTCTTATCACATCACATCAGTAGACAAGAAGTAGAGAGCTCAGCCTGTGCCTTCATAAAATGTGCACATTATTTCAGTTAGCTATATGTTTTTAAACTATATGAGAGAGATTGATTAATTTTATGACTATAAATAAGAAAAAGCTTCCATTGCATGGAATTAAAGGTTCAGATTTGTATAAATTTGTAGCACTTCAAGTTGTTTTCCATAATGTCAAAGGGAATTATAATTTGTTCTGACAAAGGGATAGTGCACTCAAAAAAGAATATTCTGTCTTCATTTACTCACCGTCATGACTTTTTCTTCTGTGGAGCAAAAATAATTTTTAATACCTTTTTAATACCCAAGTAGTATAACAGCACTAAAATTAAACCATGCTGATATGAAATGTCTTCAGTAAAATCAAGTCTTTACACAAAATGGGATACCTTTTCACACCAGTATTTCACAATAAATATTCTGTAACATAATATCTAAATCATTAAGGTTCAGGTTGTGTTTTTTTTTATTAATTTCCTCCAGAGGCATTAAAAAAATCTTAAATAAAGAGAACACGGATTGCAAAGTCATTGAGTGTGTGGGAACGAGCAGTAACCTTTGCAATTTCCTTTCCCCTGAAAAGAGCGATTTCTCTAGTTGTCCAGGATTGTGGGTAATGTAGTGCTTGTCTGGTAATTTAGAAATTAAATGCATTTTTTTTTTTTTTTATAAATTTGATCATGATGAGTTATGGCTTATACAGAAGCATGTACCATTGTTTAACAATGTCTGAGCCTATACTTTTTTATGAATACTGTGAACTCGGACATACTTTCACATAGCCTACTGTTTTTAGCAAACTATATTTTGGATGCAGCCACAGAGTTTGATGCAGTTGGGTCTAGGAGAGTGAACATTTAATTGAACGCAATAAAACGGAAGTAGGGGCTTTATTGTGATGTACATCTGAGTGTAGTGTATTTTCAAACAGGAAAATTATGTAGGGTGGGAACTTGGTTCTATGCATCAGTCATTAATTGTATTTATTGTTCATTAAGGCAGATGAATACAAGTTCACAGGGATGGGTTTAAAGCAAAGTATTGGAGAAGTAATGCATACATCACCAGATACTTTTTGCATCCAGTTATCTACATTTTATTTTATTTTTTCCAGTTTTTATTTAAATAAAAGTTGAAAAGGTAAAAACATAAACTTATGCAGTATGTGGATGAATTCAAGCTCTATGATATGCCTTTAGAAAATAAATAGGGTGAATTTTCATTTTAATCAGTAGCATTAGGGTTACTTTGGTGGCTCACAGGTCAGTATTGTGCTGATAATTCATTTCGTTAAGGTCGTTAACAGTTAGTGTTGTGATTTCGTGCCAATGTCCCTCTTAATATAAACATCAAACTGGTGTAGGTCCTGCTTATTTTTTTCCATCCACTTACCATGGATCGGAATCCTGTGGGCGCCCCTGGATGTTTCTGACGCCAGTCATTCGGCTCTCAAAACACTGATTTGATTAGTGAGAAATTCACTCTTGAAGCAACATTTGGCAGAATTTCAGTGTGCGGTTGATTTGTGGCTGGTGGACAGGAACAGGCCTGTTAACTCTGTAAGGAAAGTCAGAGTGGATAATGACGCTCTTTGGGTTTTCTTGGCACTGTCTTTCCTTTAGGGAAACCTTGAAGCCTTGTCTTCCATGCTGCATTGAGATTGCTCTATTACATTAATCCATTTAAACAGACCTGTCAAGTGAAGTGAAGTCTTTTTCATGTGATGTAACACACTTTTAGTCCCTGTATATCACAGTTTGAGATCATTCTATGTTCTTTGAAAATTCGTCATCACTTTAGTTGGATTGGTACTCTGGATAATCCATTTCTCAGAGCTGATCCATTACCTGCTTCACATCAACTAAAGAGTCCAGGACCTGGCATCTTGTCATGTCAGTGCCATAGTTGACAGAAACCAAACACTCTCAACTAAAAGTAATGACATTTTCAGCTTTTTCTTACAATTCCAGTTGTTTTGTAATGGCTTGTCTGGCATTTGGAGAGAGTTATTTGCTTTTGTAATAAAAATAGCAAGTATGAGAGATGCAGGTTTTTTTTAAGATGTAAGCCTTTATTCATTTATTTATTTACCTGTCATAAAATGTTCTATTATGTGACAAATATCAGAGACATTACATTTTGCTGCAAAATGGTTTGAATTTCTTGCAGCACTTTTAAGTACTGTGAGATTGTTATACAACATACTCAAACAGTTACCTGTTAAATGTAATCCTGGAGAATATTAATTAAAAGCTTGACCTTATCAATTTGAAAAGCATTTAAATAATAGTAAATACTAATTATTATTAATTTAATTAATTAATTCATTTATTTATTTGATATTATCATCAGTGTGATTGGAAATCTGTTGCAAAATTATGGCACACTTTTTAAAATTATAACATTTTAAACCTAAATGAACCTAACAAAACAAAGTGTAATGATACATGGAGAGCAGAAGAGGGGGGAAAGTAGACGAAGAGGCCATGTATAAAAGACAGTAGCATAATGACATACAATATCTCAAAATAACATAAAAGGGCATCAAGATATTGGGTCCAGATATGATGAAAAGCTTCAGTTGACAAATGAATGATGCTAAACAGATGTTTTTAAAATGCCTCTCTTTATGTTTAATATTGCCAAAGTGAACATAAAGGTTTCAATAAAAAAATGATTTGCATTTTATACTTTTTAAATAATTCTTATTCATTGCATCTTCAAACTATTATTCTGTAAAAATGAATGCACATTACATTTGCTGTATGTGTTTTGGTGTTAAAATTCTGTTCTTGTGAATTAGGTCAGACACTACTGTACTGTATAATGTACTGTACTATGATCTTTTTATAAAAAGCCCTTCAGTTCTCCACTTTTCTCCTTTGCACTTTTATTCATTGTCAGGGTCGATGCATTGTTGAATTGAATCCAAAAAGATACTAATCCAAAAGGGGTTTGGGGTTGATGTTGGGCGAGTGGCCAGGAGTCTCTTTGATAAGCGGCTGTCAGCCTGTGCTGTATACATCCTGTGTGTTCAGCACCCTGTATTCATTAGGAGCAGGAATGTGTACCTTACTACTGCACCACAAGCTATAGAGAGCTGGAACCCTGTCCTTCATCACAGAATGTGCCCAGACTCACCTACAGCCAGAGCTGTCACCACTGCAGCGCAGCAGACCTCTGGGGTTACTGGTCAAGGGGAACTTAATATGAGAGGACACGTTTCTTTTCTTATTCTGTTATCATCCAGGAGCAGTTCCTGATGAAAGTCCTCAGTTCTATTGTAGAAGTCGGTGAGTTTGTCTGTGCTGAGAAATGAAGCAGATAAATAAATTGTTAGACTATTTAAAGGGATAATTAAACAAAACAAATCAAAGTTCTGTCATCATTTACTAACCCTTTTGCCTTTTTGAAATGTATCTTTCTTTTTTTAATACAATTTTTTGGTCTGTTCTTTGCACAAAGGCTTAAAAATATATATATTTAGCATATACTGTATATAGCAAATGTGTTCTGGACTTCTACAGTATACTTATCAAGGCCAGTTCTTATTCCCATTAGTTGTATGGAAAAAGAGCTGCCTGTGAAATAAGAGAAAATCATATGGGTTTTAAATGAAATAAGGTAATGCAGAAAAAGAAAGAATAGTCATTTTTCAATTTGAAATTTCCTTGACCATGGAATCCGTGAGTAGAGAAATCTGGAGAAATGCATTTTCTAGAGTTTAACAAGATAAATACTGTGTAAGAGTGATAATGAGTTGTGAATTTACTGCCTGATGTGAGTGAGGATTCTCACCTCGGCTTCCTGCAGTGCAACATCTGGAATTCTTTTCCATTCTGTGTGTTCTGACATGAATCCAGAGGATTTTGTGAAAGAAGCTGGAGCGATTTTAGTCATGCTAGATTTTCCAACAATCGCTATAACAAGTTTAGCTTGTATTCAGCATTTGATCCATAAAATATATTGTTGCACTTGATTGGCTATAAAATATCATTAACATATCATTATTGGGTTTCATTGACTTTGATTCTTAAAATATGCAGAGTCTCACCATTTTATATGAAGCCAATAGTTTTTCATGTTTGACCAACATTTTCTCAGCAGAACATGGAAACATGAACTCATTGTGAGAGCTGCCATCAAAGTAGGTAGATATCATGACGTGTTTGACAGCTTGATTAATTAATAGTTCAGAAATAAATGATTGTTTGGAAAACCTGAAAGCTGAACTCCTAAAATTGCTGTCATTATTCACAAAAGCAAACTGTCCGTGTGTGTAATGCCACCTGTGAAAATACTCCTTGAATCCTCAGAGCTCAGACATGACCGTTTTTGGAAATTGCTTGTATTTTTCTATCTTATTCTAGTTCTTAATTCTGACTCAAACTGTCATTGTAAATCTGACAATGAGATTCACATGAAACAGATCTTAAGTAACATGTAAGTTATTATTTAGCAAAACTAATATGTGAATTTATTATATAATACCAGTTTTAACACATTGTGACTGTTCCACTGTTTTCCAGAATGTCATTGCTGTGACATAAAGCTATTAAACATAAGGTGGAACTGACATTTGTTGATCAAATTAGAGTTTTGAGAGAGTTTATTTTCTAAAAGTCTGCCATGCTAGTGCCCATGGTCGAAAAAAACCCCCGCAACAGACAAACTGAGTGATGCTGTTAGTAATTAGAAAACTGAGGCAAAAACATTGCTCTGCAATCATGATTTAGGTGCCCCAGAGGACTATAAATATTATCAGCACATAGACCAGAATGGAAAAAAGAAAGATTGAATGTCTTTCAAAACATCCTGAAACTCTGTGAATGTTGATCATGGAGCCGTTCCTAATTCTTTAATGTGTTTCCTACTTGGCTTAACAGGACAGAGCTCAGGTGTGTTTAGGGAACAATGTTTCACAGGCTTTAATGAGTCTTCCTCACTCTCTGTCTGCCACACGCCACATAACCAGACCCCATTAAATATTATGGGGGTCAGTTCATGTTTTTGAAAGTTCCAGCTGTTGATTTGCTAATTTTCTTTTCTTTAGTATGGTTGCTGAATTTTTTCTCAATTAAGGCGTTCTTGTGGATTTTGATTACCCAAGGTCACCCTGTCATATTTAAATATTATTCCACCTTAAAGAAGGAAATTAAAAGTGCTTTAAGAGGTTAGGATTTAGGTGAAGGCGACAGAATGCTTCTCTTTTTTTTTACCTACCACTGTGAGTTAAGGTGCAGTTACATTTACCGTTGTTCTGCAAATTTGCATGTCATTTCAATAGGAATCCATGCGATCTGTAATTTTGCATGATGGCAAAATATTTTCCTACACAGATTTCACAATGGCTTCAAGTTATACACGCAGGCCTTTTTTTTTAAAGAAATCCCCACTAGATAAATGTTTTACTTTTATTCCTTTCCTTCAGTTTGGGTGTCAGGTGGTGTCCCATCTTTAGTCTCACAATGAAAGAGATGAGTACCATCAGTCCTTCTCTGATTACACTTCACAGCACAATTGGAAGAAAGGAAACAGCTTAGGAAATGGAGTCTCATCCCTCTTTATTCCATAATTGCTACCGCAAGACTTTTGTTAAACGAACCGTCCTTGTAAATGAAACACAAACCGGCACAAGGGGGGCTAATTGGGCATTAAATGGGAAATAAATGTAGCCAAACATCAGACCTGAATCTGGCTGCATGCTAGATGAATGGACTTTTGGAAATTACATATTGGCATTCAACATCAGTTCCTGTAGAAACTACAGGCAGGTAGTTGGAGGAGGAAGGAAAAGAATGGTAAAATAGTGCAGCTTTTAGTATTAATTGAACTTTAATGCAACTACAGTTAATTTCAGCAGGCCATATGGAAGTGACATTTTGTTGCCTCATCCAGTAAATGTTTTTGTTGTCATATAATGTGAAATATAAGAGTTATTCAGACTGCATGTTATTTTTAGTGTTTGTGTGTCACTTATGCAAATTCTGGGGCTTTTTATTATACTTTAAATCAATAAAGAGTCTCAAAGAAAACATTTTTTGCATCTTCTTGCTGAATAATATCCAAATTCCTATGTTGCATTTAATCATTTTATGGGATTTTAACTAGCAGATCACATGTAAGAAATTTGAGCTGAATACTGTAATACAGTGATTGTACAAATGGTCGTAAATACTTTAAAATTATATTTACATCTTTACAAAAATGTCACGAAAAGGCATGTCCCACGAATGTCACATTTCATCCTTTGTGTTATTATGATATGTACTGTACTGACTGTGTCTGTTGAATGCTTGTTCAGCTGTGCTCTAGGAGGAGGCATTAGTACCCACTGACCCTTCACAGACTTGATCTTAGATCATTTTGTGACTTTTCTAAACATTCTCAGAGTTGGGACATGGTTTAGGGTGAGTTAGTTATAGATCAGCATGCGGGTAATGTATAGGCCTGCAAAACACAATTACCACAAGTCAAGGTGGGAAAGGGAATGTCAGTTTTGCACATGGTCTCAAGATGTTAGATAATTTCTCCCCTTTAACCTGCTGAAGTCACTCCATTTTCATTGACAGTGATGCACTCTTCTGATCTGGCTCCACTCTAACCCCATAGACATCATATTGAGCTGTTTAAAGTCGTGTGTTACAGCCATGTGGTCTGCATGTTATGGGGCGTTGCACATACCCCTATGAAGCACTGCAAAACTTTGTAATTAATTTTGTTTATCAGTGTTTACATATAACTTTACTTTTTAATTAGCTTGTAAACTGCACTTTTTCTTCATATCAGTACTATTGATTCATATTTTACTCGTTATATGTGGAAATGAATATACTAGTTAATTACCAAACAGCTGTCCTCACAGCTTGCAGGCTACACACACACACACACACACACACACACACTATATTATAGATTCGTTGCAGTACCCTAATTCAGAACCGAATATTAATACTTTGATAAAGTACCATTTTACAGTTTGATTACCTAAGTAACATGGTGTTTAAACTGTAAAGGCGGTGTCTTTGATGTTATTATGAAAATCTCCCTTTTTCAATTGTCATTTATGTTTCTATATTGTTGTAATATTTTAAAAATTGATTTCATGACATAATTTCTGCCTACATTCATGTGTAAATGCATTTATTCAACTTTTGTGTTGCATTAAACATTCTGTGTCCCTGTGATTATACAATACCATTTGGACATTTGAGGCACACTTAAAAATATCAGAAGTTCTTTTCATATGAAACTATATCAAAATCTGCATCTCCAAACAAGCTATCTGAGACCTTTATTCAGAACTAACTCACTTTTCTGAGTCATTTACTTTCATTTACCCAGGTTATTTTATTGAATGTGCAGAATGTGTCAGTCACATTTACTATATTCCGCCAACATTTGAGAACCAGTGTCCAAATGCTTTTTGTCTTAAGGTTGAATTATATACCTATTGCTTGGTCATTTTAAATGTAACAAATCTTTTTTGTGAAATTTGTTGCTTGCTTTTGTGTCAAAAGTTTGCTTGTGCTGTCTTTCTGTAAAATACAGGTCAGTTTATTTGATATTTTATTTAATGCAGTTCCATTTCTACATCTTTTAAGACATATATTCTAGCTTAGTGTGCATGTGGTATGTAGAAAATGGTGGCATGTGCACCTTTCATCAGGTTATCAGCGAGAGCTCATGTGTGACCGGAGTCTGCTGCTCGTGGTCATGCTACTTGCAGGACTATGAGTGACGACTGATGCCTGAATGCAGTGAGCATAAAAACCCTTTTCACCACAATGAATGAAACAAGAGATCAGCCACTGCTAAAGAGGAAATACTCTTAACTCAAATATCTAATCCGGTTGTAAGGTCCATGTATCATGTCTTGAAGTCTGTCTTGTGAAAAACAAATCATACAGTGCTTTGCTTTGCCATATATGGCTATTGGGGATTTGGGTTTATGTAGAGGTTAAATACACAGAGTTATTCTTCTTTTTTTCAACATCCCTGTAAATGAGCTGTGTCATTTCTTTTTTTATTCTTTCTTTTTTTCCTTTTGTCTCCTTGAATAGCAGGAACAACTGTGAGGCTGACGTCCAATTAAAATGGAAAGATTGCATCATAAAATTACCATCTTTCTTTAATAGTTGATGTGGGTTTTATTTATCTGTACATTAAGACTTTTTTGGGGGGGGGGTTAGAAGGATGAACTTTCATTATTAATGTACTTGAAAGGGAAGGGGAAAATGAAGAAGGGGAGTCTTGTAGGGTTTATTTGTCCATGTTGTGCAGGCAAGGGATGGAAAGTTAATCAACGGCTTGCTCTCTCCACCCTTGATGTCCTATGGGGATCGGGTGGGGGAAAATGCAGCCCTCTATGGGAATGCTTCACCCCAGAATCATCCATCAGCAATGGCCCTGACTGTGTTTGTGCACATGTAGGGTCATCTGTGGATAGTACTTGGAAGGGGAAAGCTACTTTGCTTTAGCCTAGAGATTTGGACAGTTTGAGACTTGCCCATTTTCACACAATAGGCTGAAACAAGTCAGAAGGTGAATAAAGGGATGATGCAACATCTCAGTTTCCCACTATTCTTCCGTAATATTTTATTTTCACTAATAAATGCAGTATCATGCAAAGCATTAATGAAGTGTCACTTGATTTAAGTGACTTGTTTCTGTGCAGGTCACTTGCTGAATTGTTTTTTTCCTACTTTACAGAGGGGTTCAACACACATCTGAATCTCTTCACACAAAGAGTGGATTTACTTGAGCAGCTCTCAGGCTTAGTACCAACCAGCAGGAACGTGACCCTTTATGAGGAGGACAAGGGATGTCCAGTGCTGGACATTGGCCTGTATTCCACACTCACTATGCCCTCCCAGGAAGCATTTGGATCAAGGTTTGACATTTGTGTGTGTGTGTGTGTGTGTGTGTGTGTGTGTGTGTGTGTGTGTGTGTGTGTGTGTGTGTGTGTGTGTGTGTGTGTGTGTGTGTGTGTGTGTGTGTGTGTGTGTGTGTGTGTGTGTGTGTGTGTGTGTGTGTGTGTGTGTGTGTGTGTGTGTGTGTGTTGTGTGTGTGTGTGTGTGTGTGTGTGTGTGTGTGTGTGTGTGTGTCTGTGTGTGTGTGTGTGTGTCTGTGTGTCTGTGTCTGGCATTTTATTTGACAGTTTTTTTTTATTTTCTTTTTTCATTATGATTTTTATAAAAAATGACCATACTTTTTAAACTTTTTAAAATTTACACTGTTGTTCAAATGTGTGGGGTGTATATATGTAATGAATAGTTTCATTCTACAAGGGTGCATTAAATTTATCAAAGGTTTTACATTGTGACAAAAATGTATTTTCTAATAAATACTGTTCATTTAAAAATTCTGTTCATCCCCCCAAAAAATGGTCACACGTGCTATTAAGCAGCACAATATTTTCAACTGTGATAATAAGAAATGTTTCTTGAGCAAATCAGTATAATAGAATGATTTCTGAAGGATTATGCTGAGACTCTGAAAACTGAAGTAATGGCTGCTGAAAATTCTGCTTTGCCATCACACAAATATGTTACATTTTAAAATATGTAATAGAAAGAAATTATGTAATGGAAGATTTTTCACATTTTTTCTATTTTTATTGTATTTTCAATCACATTTATGCAGCCTTGGTGAGCATTAGCCGGTAGTTTTAAATGGTAGAGTATGTATTAAAGTTCTCTCATTTCTATTGAAATCATTTCTTTGATACTTAACAAAGTGTCTGTGTGTGTTCACAGCTTTGCAGATGAATTCAGTCTGCTGATTCAATTGTGTAGCTCACAAGAAGAGGACCGGAGTGTGTTGACATTGCTGAACTTCTATAATCACATTTTACTCCAGATCCGTATAGGCCCACACAGCATCACCTTCATCACCACACAGCAGCGTGACTATGAGTACAAACACCATTTAACACATGCCACTGAGCACTACGCTTTACCAATATTGAAATAACGGTGTTCTCATAATAGTGTATTTGAAACTCTGGCTTCAGGTTTTCAGTGTCAGGACTGTCTGACTCACAGTGGCACTGGATCTCAGTTGGTGTTGCGTTTGAATGGCTGGCTGTGTATGTGGACTGTGTGCTAGTGGAGAAAGTGAGCTGGATGTACCCGTACATGGGCATCACTACAGATGGCCTGCTGATGGTGGGGGGAATCCTGGAGGGCTTTGAGACACCCTTTGAGGTATTCTTCATTTGTTATATGCAAGGAGGGGATGGAAAGACGCATAACTATAGTCAGTGTCAAGAATCCGTCATGTCTGGGCAACCAGTCTTTCCTAAAGTCATTAATTAATCACTCTAAATATGTCTTACTACAACACAGTGGTGTAGAAGAATGTTTATTAAAGAAACTAGAGCTATCCAACTAAAGTAGCACTAGCAATGCGTCATGGGAAACGTATGTATGGCTGCCACACCAATTTGCTTTTCAGCTGTGAAAACCATCATCTCAGTGACTTACACTTAAAAATGAATGGTCACAAAACAGCATGGCAAGAGTTTCAATGGCAGTGAATGCCTACGATGGGTTTTTATCATGGCGACTGTGGTATCATGTTCACTATTCATCCCAAATCGATGAGGCATATGAGTGAACGTTTGACCAACACTCAAAATCAGTGCTCAGCCAATGGATTGTTATGTGGTTGATGTCATAGCTCAGATTTGTCTCTGACATCTGTGTGTGTTTTCACAGGGAGAGCTGAGACAGATGACCTTCATAATGGGAGATGCAAATGCTGCCAAGGATCACTGTGCTCTTCACCAGCATATGTGTGAACCTGTGAAAGATCATGGCTTTCTTAAGACAGAAAGTAGCACAGAGGTAGAGTTGAGGACTTTGTGTACTTGAAAGCAGTTATACAAAAATATATTTTTCAGGGATATGTCATTTAAAAGAAAAAAGTCCTAATCTGGTAAAATTACTGCTGAAAATAGTCATTAGTAATGAGATTTTTTTAAATAATATTTCATCAATGAAAAGATTAACAATTAAATTATTTTAATTAAAACATAATTAAAAGATAAAACACCTAGTTATTCACAATGCACTATCAATGTTTTTGAAGAAAAAAAATCTAAAAAGAATTAGATTTTTAAATGGTCATATGGTCATTCAAATGTCAATCATGATCAATAATGTTAGAGCTATATAAAATGTGTGAACGTTTGGCTTAATTTTGCACTTTCTTGTGCAAAATTGCAAAACTATAATTTTTTTTCTTAAATTAGATGACATTTGTGACCCTGGACCACAAAACCAGTCTTAAGTCGCTGGGGTATATTTGTAGCAATAGCCAAAAATACATTGTATGGGTCAAAATTATTGATTTTTCTTTTATGCCAAAAATCATTAGGACATTAAGTAAAGATCATGTTCCATGAAGATATTTTGTAAATTTCCTACTGTAAATATATCAAAACTTAATTTTTGATTAGGTATATGCATTGCTAATAACTTCATTTGGACAACTTTAAAGGCGATTTTCTCAATATTTAGATTTGTTTGCACCCTCAGATTCCAGATATTCAAATAGTTGTATCTCGGCCAAATATTGTCCTATCCTAACAAACCATACATCAATGGAAAGCTTATTTATTCAGCTTTCAGATGATGTATGAATATAAAATATGAATATGAAATATGAAAAATTGACCCTTATGACTGGTTTTGTGGTCCAGGGTCACATTTAAGTTTGACTAAAATTAATGAAAAAAATTAAAAGGGTAACTTAAAAAAACAACAACTCCTACCCAAATATAATTAAAAAAACAACTGTTAGTGCAACATTTTGCCTTAAAAGTGTGTAAAATTTGGCTCTGGGCTATCATTGCTCTGGGCACAGCAATATTGGCTAAACCAGTGATGTAAGTGTTTAGGATGTTATTATTTTTTCGCAATTGATTTTTGTGATACTATTGGCACAGAAAATGCATTTCATGCCATTAAAATCTTACCACACTGAAAGTAATGTTTTATTGACATCTTGTTTGCCTCTCTTCACCCTACAGAGCTCTTTGTCGTCCTCAGCTGGCTCAACAGCAGACAGACCTTTCTCATTAAATCCGTCTACTGGCAGAGATGAGACTGCCAATATATATTCAGTTCCAGAGCTCCGGCCTGAACCCAGAAAATCACATGGTTCGGTAAGAGACAACAAGAAACATCCCAGTGTTAATTACAGACCCAAAAAGACAGTTTACAAGTGATCTGTGTATGAATTACAGCATAAAAGCTCAGATACAGCCACGGTGAGTAATTATGCAGCTATGAATATACAAAGCCTGAGTACAATGTGGGGAGAATGAACCTCAGCTGGAGAAGAGAGCTGGGTGACTTTAGAGGTCAGGAAATTGAATAAATGGGAAAGTAGGTATCACTCGGACTTCTCATTTGTCCTCATAAAGCTGTTGCTGTATTTTCCTACATGGGGAGGGCGATGATAAATTATCATCATGGGAACTGTCTCGTTTCAGCACAGTGCTGTAACAGAGAGGAGCTGTGCTGAGACGGTTTGATAAACACCCCGTCTGGGAGAGTAAGTCCGGGCAGCCTGAGAGTTTGCTGGTATACTCCAGGAACAGCACAAGCTAGCAAATCGCCTGGAAAGTCATTAGACACCTATATTGCTTTGCACTTTAAGTGAGCTCTGTGCACTGCAGGACATACTTTCAGAAGTTTCTTTTTTTACATATATTATGAATTGATTGTTAAAGACTGTACCTCACAAGCTTGTGTTTATGATTGCACACACAGTATTTTGCTAGACACTGTCTGCATAGTTGGCTGTGGGTGTAGCTTCATCCACAGTAATCTGGTTGAGTGTTTCATGGAAAGCAGGGATATACGATATATCATATGATTCAGTATAGTAAATCATATCATATAGCATTTTTAATTTATTTGTATCTGTCAGTATTGAATATTTAATTTTAGTTAAAGTTTATTGTCATGTACAAGGTACAATGAAAATCTCTCTTCTCAGAAAAAAATACAAAAGACAGTATTGGTATGTACAAAAATATACATACAGTATATGATGTACAAAAATATACATACAGTATATGCAGAGATGAAAAAAATGAGACAATAAATTGACAGTGCCATTAATACGGTTAAAGAAATTGCAAGAGCTGCAAGAGTGACAGTGTAAAGTTATTGATGTTGTTATACATGCTCATTTCTACGGAGCCCAATACATGACATGCATAAAAAAATGCATATTGTGGCCACAACTTAAAGGGATCGTTAACACAAAAATGAAAATTCTGGCATTAATTACTCACCTTCATGTCGTTCCAAACCCGTAAGACCTTTGTTCATCTTTGGTAAATACAAATTAAGATATTTTTGATGAAATCCGAGAGCTTTTTGACCCTGCATAGACAGCAACACAACTGATATGTTCAAGCCCCTGAAAGGTAGTAAGGACATAGTTAAAATAGTCCATGTGACATCAGTGGTTCAACCATAATGTTATGAAGATATGAGAATACTTTTTGTTCGCAAAGAAAACTAAAATAATGACTTTATTCAACAATTTCTTCTCTTCCGTGTCAGTCTTCGTTCATGAGAGTACCATGATGTTGCTGTCTATGCAGGGTCAGAAAACACTCAAATTTCATCAAAAATATCATAATTTGTGTTCCGATGATGAGCGAAGGTCTTACGACATGAGAGTGAATAATTAATGATAGAGTTTTCATTTTTGGGTGAACTACCCCTTTAAGAATCTTTTCCTACAATTTAGCAATTAATGGCGACATTTCCAGGTAAAATTTTTCATACTGTACATTATAATGCTGCAATGCCTAAAATCACATGTAGCATTTTAAATTATTTATTTTACATTTTGTTCAATTTTTTTATTTATTTTAAAATAATAGAATAATAGAATTTTAATACTGGCCATTTATTGTTTATCGCCCATTACATAAAAATAATTATTTGCTTCAGTATCAGCCACAATTTTAATATCAGTGCATTCCTAATGGAAACCTTTAAAGGATTTGACTTAGAATGACAAATTCAAATAAAATCTAGGGCATGAAAAGAGTAAAATTACATCTGTTAGTTTTCATTCAAATAGATGTTAATTGACAAGATTTACACTTTATGTAGACATGAACATTTGTGCATAATCCTTGAGAACGTTAAATTAATAGATTAATAATCAGCATTCACTGTTCTCTGAACACATTTTAAAGTGATCTGAAATACCTGTAGTGATTTTATTATTTAATTTCTGTCAGATTGAATTTCACTTCATTACACCAGCATTTGGACCATGGCTGATGTCACAAAACATTCTGTAATGATCATCACATATCATGATTACAGTTGAAGCCTACTGCCTACAGTTGAAGTCTCCAAAAAGCAAATGAAGCCAAGCTCATTTGGCCCAATACAGCCTGTAAAACAGGACGTGAGATTGCAACAGTGTTCTGTTATGGTTTCACACACTACAAATGACACAAAGACAGTTTTAATTATTTAGCAGTGAACAGCTTTAAGGTTAAAGATCAAGGCAAATCTGTGTTAAAATCTATCTTCCCCAGGAGGTGGCATTTTACATAAGAGAATTCCAGGACCGTCCCATCTATCAAAGATGGCGCAGAGCTCACCCCTGCATCTGGATATGGTTTCGTTTGAGGCGTAATTGAGGCTGACCTTACATAATGTTGTCTGTTATCAGCTAAGCAGGGTTTGACAAACTACTGAGGGCAATACTGCCACACTTAACACAATACCCTCCTCCAGGTAATGTTCTGAAATGTGGCAGATATAATCTTAGATTTAGTTTTGATTTAACTCTTGATCATTCGTTTATGGAGTATATATGTAAATGAGGAAGTGTGGGAGTTCTGTTCTGCACATGTCTGCCAGCACAGCATGGAAATATTCTTGGAAATGTTTGTCTGTCATCCATTTATTCTGGCCTCATAAAGGTTAGACATGTAATTATGATCTTTGCACTGTAATTTAGTGCACCCTTCTGAAGCTGAAATAAGTCATAAAGTAGATATAAACTTTGGTAAAGTGTGAAGTTTGATTTAATATTCAGCTTTGGATATTCTCATGGTTTCATAAACATGCATACAGTGGGGTCTAAAAGTCCACATTAAAATTCTGGGATCCTTAATATATTTTAAGCCAAAAATTGTTCTGCTAAATCTACAGTAAGTTGTAAGATTTAGGTTTTGTTGTTGTTCTTTTAAATACATTCCTAATATCTATAACCGATACATTAAAAAATAATGTGGAACTTTTGCTCAAATAATGAACAGTTTTAAATAATGCGATTTGTAATAAATGAATTGATGAGAAATACAAGCTAAAAAGAGTTTTCACTTTGGTCTCAGACTTATGAACCCTATGGTAGATATACGTGCACACTGAATATGTCAGATGAAAAGACCATCTCCCATCATTCCTTGTGGTTTCTGCTGCTTGATTAATTAGGCTATGTGGAATCATGGTTTCCACCACCCACCACCAGTGAAATTGTGAAAACCTCAGAGTCAGGGTCCCACAGGAAAGTCAGGAAAGAGAGTCTTCATCTGTGATTGATCTCCTTGAGTTACCTCTGTTACTATAGCAACCATTACCACTAATCCTCTCTGTTTTAATGACCTCGTGGTCACGCAGCATCCCACTGCTTTGATTCTGAGAGCTGGAGGTCTGCTTAAAAACTTGCTTTGAATTAAACCAACCTCATCAAGTTTATTTCTGGAACAAATTGTCATTTCTAATTGATGTTTCACCAGTGCTTTCATAAATCTGTCTCTTCTCTGTTGCTTTTGTGTGCGTGTGTGTCAGTCTCAGCAGGCTTTAGTTGTCTGAATGTGCTTTCTATTTGTCACGGTTCAGCAGTGATGGAGAAAACCTTTGTTTATGTAAAATCTAAAGTAGCTTCTAATTTGGTTCTAAAACTGACATTGTCTGATATGAAGTTTCCAAGCATGTGTCCTCTTTGTCTCTCTTATCTATCAAGCTGTTAAGCTCATGAAAGCAGCCCATATGACTCATGTACTATATTCCAAGTCTTTTGAAAGCAGTCACTATGTTTGTGGAAAAACAGAAATTTATCCATTGGCAATCTTCACCTCTGTAGCTTTCAAATGTCATTCATGTTCACATTATCATGGATAATATAGCATGTCAAAGATTTTACTTCAGTAACGCCAAACGTCATTGGTTCATGTGTCTCATAACCAATTTTCGTATTCAGAACTGGCCAAATGACATTTGAGAGCTGCAGCGGAGGGTGTTTTAGCTTTCTATTAGTCACAGAAGGAATATTGGAACATGGGTCATATGGAGCACTTTTATGGTGAATTTTTGTTTGACATTTTTGTACCTTTGCTCACCATTGACTTTTGTTGTATAGAAAACAGCAACATGAACATTCTGCTAAACATTTCCTTTTGTGTTCCACGGAAGAGAGCAAGTCTTAAGGAAAGACATGGTGGTGAGTAAATGATGACAGAATTTTTATTCTTGGATGAAGCCAAGATTACTAAGTACATAAGCTACTGTTCAAAAGGTTGGGTCAGAAGGATAAAAAAAAAAAATGAATACTTATATTTAGCAAGGATGCAGACATTTGTAATGTTGCATGTGACAGACGACTTGAGTATGCCTGTTTGCCATCACAGGAATAAATTAAATATTAAAATATATTAAAACCGTTATTTAAATAAATATGTTAAAACGGTTATTTAAATAAATTGCAATCATATTTCACATTATTAATATTTTTAATTGTATTTTTGATCAAATAGATGCAGCATTGGTGAAAATAAGGGATTTGTTTCATAATGAATAAATAAGTTAAATAAATATAAAATCTTACTGACCCCTGACTTTTGAACAGTGGTGTATTACCTTCTTTCACCCTCAAGATAATATCCAATTTTGTTCTGCAGACATAATTCGAATGGGACACATATAGGACAAGTGGCTGTTGCACATTTTATTTGGGTGCTGTTCACCTTAATGGCTGCCTGAAGGCTTAGTTGGCTTGAGTGTGTGAAGCCTGGGCACAGCTCCTGTGTCTGGGAGGTTCTCTCTCTGGGAGGGCACTTGGAGAAAGCTTGCACTGTCTGGGATCTTTAGCAGGGATTCAGAGACTGTGGTGCAGTGTGTATCACAAGCAATCATGGTGTGCTGTGTCTGTATGGGATGCTACCTTGTACTAGATCTACTCCTGCTTGGAATGCATGTGGAGGGCAAATGGAAAGCCATGGTAGGAAACAAATACATGTCTTTCCTTTTAACTGTGCTTCAGTTCATTATTCGTTATTAGATGGTCAGATTTTGTTTGGATGTTTAGCGCAAGAATTGTGTAAAACAACATAAAAATTATTTTTTATATATATATATATATATATATATATATATGTTCATGTACATAACATGTTCACTTGCTGAACAAGGATAAACTAAAAGGGTAAATGAGCTGGAAGCTGCAGTTTGAATGGAGGTTATGGAGATCGTAAGACCGCAATAAAATTGAAGGTCAACAGCATGTTAAGTGAATGTTTTGGTCTTGATAATCTGACTGACCTGAGGTGCTGAGGTCATTAGTAACTAAGTAAACTGAATACTGTCTTGTTTTCTTCTTTACCAATTGCACCCTGATTTCCTTTCTGATGATCCACAAAAATGTTCCAAGTGACTTTCTTGATGGGAGTGTTAGATTTTCCCAGCTGGGTTCCTCAACAAATGACCTGCAAGGATTTCCCTCATACCTGTGTCTTAACCATGATTTATGGCGTGTCTCTTCATTATTCACTGTTGGGTCAGCTGTGATGAACACTGATACTATTTTGCCCTGCGGCCTTGAGTTCCAAACTCTGACATTGTGCTTCATCATTTTCCAGTGTCTGTGAAACATTGGTTTATATCTGTAAACCTCCAAACTGAGTTAGTATTTATGCTCTTCCCACTGGCAGATGCTTTATCTGATATTGATGTCTCAGTCGCTTTCAGTTTTAGATCTTTAGCATTATAGACTTTCAGTTTGATTTAGATTTATCGTCACTGTCAAGTACTGTACAAAGCCAATGAAGCTGCATCTAACCAGAAGTGTCATTGTTAGACAGAATATAAATAAATGATGGTAAACCACAAATGACAGTGCAGATGGCCGATGGCCCCAGAAAGTGTCTGGACACTTTTGGACTCATAAATCATACTTGTAAATGTTTTAAATTAATTGCATGACGAATTAAAAAAAAATAACAAGTGACATCTGCAAACGATACTGAAGCTTTTCCCAGAACTAGCTTCACTTTTCAGAGTAATGTTTGTGACTGTTCAACAACTTGTCCCTGGGTCATTTCAGTAGATGTATGAAGTTACAGTAGTTTCCCTGCAGGGTTCACACAGATGTTGTTGTTCACACCTGCTTAAAGGTGTATTTTAGTGCAGTTTGACGACCAGGAAAAAAAAACTTTTTATCTTAATTTTAAACTTTGTCTCTATAGCCTTGAAAACTTATTTTTGTCAAATGTTTTGCTTAACCCTTAAGCTGTATTCGGATCATTTTGATCCAAAGAGGCTTTTTCCTGAAAATGGTAGTTAATAATGTAATCGCATTGGACAAAAACCTGCTACCTGCTCACACAGGGTATAACTATAGCCTACTTCCCAAAACTTTTTAGATTGTTTTTGTACTTTTCCACTTTGTAGTGTTCCTGGTCAAAAATGACCGGCCTACAAAAATATCTTATAAATTGTTACACTATATCACCAAATATTGGATTCAATCTTTTTGTCAATTAAATTCAATGTTTTCTTTCAATTAGGGTAGTTTTTTCTATTTCTTTATGGAACTGATTGATCTTCAGCCTCTTTGATCCGAGCTTACGCACTAATTTGTGGATAATTTTATGAAAAATGCACTGTTTATCACACTAGTGAGCTTAAATGTTTAATCAGGAAGTTTGTTTTGAAATGGTTATATCTTGTACAAAATGGCACAAAGTCACAAAAATGACTGGCCTATAAAAATAGCTTATAAAGCTCGTTACGCTTTATTATCACCAAATATTGGATTCAGTCTATGAACTTGTCTTTAAATTAGGATAGATTTTCTATAAATTTTTGAAACTGAATTAATTTCTGAACCCAAACTTTTGAACAATAGAGTACGAGTAAAATGGAGTAGCATTTATGGTGTTTATTGTAGAAACTATAGCAATTGAAACCTTTAACATGGAATATGCAGAGCATCTACTCACTTCCTCTCAAACATCCCACTGGCTGATCTTCTGAACAAAGTGTAATTGTGTCTTGTAGCATCTGGTTCTGCTCCAGCTTCTCTCACAGGAGTTGTTCCAGTGTTCGGTGGAGTTGTTCCAGTGTTCGGTACAGTTCCAGCCAAAGATGTAACCTGTAGCACTGAGGAGGGTAAAACAATTATTTGGGGAGCTGTGTCACCCTTGAGAGGATCAAGTGTCCCTCTCATCTGAGGCAGCCGCCTTACAGTGTTAAGTGCCTGACTGCTCTTTCTCTGTAGCTTATTGTTAGAGAAAGAGAGGAGGACAGTAGGATGGAGCCTCTGGGTCTCTGAGCTCAGAATCACATGTAGGCCATTGCCTTATCGCAATTGATCGTTTTTTTTCTGCTTTGTGCAATATTCAGTTCATTTTTATGGTACCTGATTTGGTGATCATCTGGCACTTGTTTTTGGTTTAAACTGAAAATGCAAAAAGGGTCCTCAACTCCATCCTATCTGGATGTATTGGTTGCTTTTCTCCATAATTAGATGAATAACTGCTTCCACGATTGATAATAATGTACACAATATTTACCAGATAAGCAGCACTGACTTTAGGGAATAGGGTGCAAACAGTTTGTGCTGAAATGGATAACAATAAAATGATTTAAATACCCTCAGTGTAACATTATACCCTGTTAAACTGGATTGCAGATGATTAATGAGTACAGCATGTTTTTGCTCTGAAATATTTAATGGATTATCCCCTTAGCATTTTGTTAATGTATCTTGTTTGCCATGCGAACATTTCCTCACAGTCTATCTCTTATTTTCATTCTCTTCCAGAACTCCAGTGTCTCTTCTAAGAATGAAGATCTTCGTAGTGAATGGAACATGTCGTCTTATCTGAACAGAACTTCAAAGCATTCGGTTCGTGGCTTTGTAGTGGTGGACGAGTCTGACCTTCTCACGTCTCCCGCCGTCAGCACACATAGCAGGTATAAGGACATCAGTGACAAAAAGATCCAGTCCACCACCTTCAAATCATCAGAGGAGAACTTCACCGCTCAAAAACTAAAAGCAGATTTGGGTGGAGGCCGTCTTGAGCGGCTCCCTTTGAAGCCCTCTGGGGACATTGCTGACCTGGATTCTATTTTGAATGTAAAGACATCAGCTGGTCAAAAGGATCTGGTCAGGCCTACAGTCCCTCCTGAGTTAAACCAGCTGACTGAAGAAGGTTTCTTACTTCCTTCAAAGAGCTTCGAAGTAGTTAAAAAGCCTTTGGTCAGTGCTCACTCAAAAAAAGGATATGAATCGCTTGTAGGCAAAGGAAAAGCTGACTACAAGCGCTCAAGCAAGAAAGGAGTTGCATTTAAACATGGTGACATTATATTAGGCATGGATGGAAGGAGATACCGGCTCTTCAGTGGACCTCCAGGGCCTGTTGGACCACCAGGGAGAATAGTGAGTTACCACAATTTAATCCTGATGAACTCACATGCTCTTCCATGATTTTCTTCCAGTTGCATTTGTATGAAACGATAGATTGAAATTTCGTCAGCAAAAATGGCCCACTGTCAATAGTTTAGTGATGCACAAAGCTCTGCTCACATAGAAGTCACTTTCAAACCAAGGTTCATTCCGTTGGTCAACATGGCAAATTTGCATGAAAAACTTGAACCATATACAAAATTTGTGTGGGGAAAGGTTTCGCCCTTCACCAATGGAATATTTTGTAGAAAATATCTAGCCACTAAATGCTGAGATTTGACCAATCAGAATCAAGTATTCCAGAATGGAAAACTTCAGCTTTTCAGTCTTAAGAAGAAAAATTGCAGCTAAAACAAGTAGCTACTATGATGTTAGTGCAAATTAAAAATATGTAATGTCTTTTGTGATTTACAGTAGCTGATTTCCCCTCTCCTCCTGTCTGCTGGAACTGAAAACTTGCCCAGTTTTCAGTTTGCAAAACAGACAGTGTTTGTTGTTTGAGCTAGAAACAGAATACTGAACTTAAGTCACATTAAATTTCTAGTATGAGAACTAATTCTTAATCTCACTATGTACTTAAACTTATTTTGGTCATTGGAAATACGTCATTGCCGAAAGCTGAATGTTATGTAATCTTTACATCTTTTAATGGAGTTTAGACGAGCATTCCTTTTGAATATGCTTCACATCTATAATCAAACATTACTACATCTGCCCTTTTCTGAATGATAGCCTTCCAGTATGAAACCCAAATATAAGGCTGTAGTGCTAAATGTGCACTTTGCAGAAGGTTAGAGGTTTGGCAGCACTCTACAAATTGGCATGTCTAGGAGTGTCACATTACGTAACATACATAAGATTAAAAAGGGCATGGACCTATAAATATTAATTGACTCAAGATTCAAAGTCTTCTACTGTGTCGTGATTTCCATGCTTATATTTGAACATGGAAACCAATCCTCTGTCAACTAAGTATGATGGTTGATGACAGCAACTTTGCACTTTTCTGTGGTTAAATGCTTTTTATAAATGCCCAAGTCCCATAAAGATACTGCATATGCAGGGCCCTCGGTTTAAGATTGCTTTTGTTGTTTGCACAGGGGTGCGCAGGAAAAAGGGGCTATATTGGATACAAGGGTGATAAGGTAAGGAATTTACATTTCATTACAGTATTCGGTGATGATGGCACCACACTGATTTGTACCTGTATGTCGTTCCAGGGTTCTCAAGGAGACCATGGAGCAGATGGGCCAAGAGGCATACCAGGACCTCCAGGTCCACCAGGACTCCCAGTCCTCTACCTTTGGAGGAACACAGAGGAGGATTGGGCTGCATTTAAGGTAGGCCTTAATACGCCATATTCTGGAGGACCTAGCTTCACTAGGTTGGCCATATGTGCCATTTTTACGGGACATGTCCTGGCCAGGATTTCTGTATTGCCTAAAATATTCAGGTTTTGGCTTTGGTTTCCTGTTTCCATACTTGCTGGAGGTAATGATCGAAAAGTAGTTTGACCGATAACGTGCAGGCATTGCACATAATCTACCAATCGTCGAAGGTGGGATCTACTGTGAGCGGTCAAAGCGATGCAAATACGCGTACATATTAGGTGTGTTCATTCATTCATTTGACTTGAAGTGACGCTGTGCAGACCGATCGTTGTATGACATCAAAGTACCGTGAGAGCGATACGAAAGCACAAGGAGCCGTCTGATCTCTATTACTCTCGCACATGTCATACATCGATCGGTCTGTGGAGCGCAAACAGCCAAAACCTGGATATTTTAGGCAATATAGAAATCTTGGCCAGGATGAGTCCTGTAAAAATGGCACTTATGGTCACCCCAGGCTTCACTATTTGTAATATGACTAGCCACGGAAATCATGTGCCACAGTTTAAATGAGCTAAATTGGCATAAATTAGATGAATCTAGATAAAGTAGTCAATCATCCTGCCCATCCGTACCAAACATGAATATATAGCAGTGAGCCACCGCCCTGTGTCTCTCAAACAGCTGGATGACACAGTCTTTCTATGTTCCTGCCAGACCTTGTATTCTCTCTATTTGTGATTCTCTATTTTTGAGCATATATTTAAGTATAATTGTAAAACCTCAGGTTTGACCTCCCTGTAGATTCTCAGAACTCAAAACAGTTGTGAATATCTGCTTATTATGATTGTGCAGCTGCAACTTGGCATTATATAATGTTTTGTGTGTGTGCGTGTGCGTGTGTGTGTACCTTTTAAAGAGTGAGATTTTTACAGTACTGCATGTACATTCAAAGACTGTGTTTTTGTGATTAATATTAGGGTTTTAGTATTTTTTTACATGTTTTCTGTGCTGCCCCACAAGTTTCAGGTTTCACAATTTGAAGTACCTTCACTTGAGGGATAATTTGATTTGATTTGATTATTTGAATGAAAAAGTCATTACTGTATGTGAATTTTATTTTAGCCCAGATCGTTGTGGAAGTTATTTAAGTGCTTCAATGTGGAAGGTCAGATTTCATATGGTGTAATGTATAATTTGGCTATTATTTAGGAAAATGAAGTCAATTGTACATATTTTTGGCAAAAATGATTATTCCAATTTTCTATGTAAATCTTTACTACATGATGTCATTTTTATTAAATAAATGACGTTTAAATATTTTTTGACCTTTTTTCTCAGATTTTTTCACTATGATCAATGATAAAAAGGCTTAGGAAAAAGCCTTTCTATCTATTTCATCTCTGATTTATATAATTTGTCCCATAGCATGTCATCTTTAGATGGATGTTGTTAAATGGGACTGATTCTCTGTGTATTCAGTGGTGATTAGGGATGATTTGTCATTGAAATATTATAAACTGAACCCTCACAGACATTGTTTGTGCTGATGGTGCTGTGCTGTTTACCCAGGTTGCACTCTGTATAATGGTTGCAGTGTTGTGAGGAGGTTTTGACAGATGTTTAGATCCCTCTGTTTCAGTGGGACATGTGGAAGGCAAGTGCACTGGGAGGTCCGATTCCCCAACTTCTCTTAAACTCACCTTCACTGGACCAGCAGTGAGCCGAACTCTGCCCTGTTGCCAAATTGAGCATGTGCCAAGACAAATGTTGTATAAAGCGGAGGCGGACTGGGTGATTTAATATCAGTGTGACAGAGACTGTGTGTCTATGTGGGTTCGAGGCCTCCGCTTTTCCAGGCCATACTGCAGAGACAGCGTACACTGTCTCTCAGTTCTTCTCCTCTATTTGAACAGGAGACATGCCTTTCAGCACTCCCTAGTTTGTGTTTCTTAAAGAGAGGAATTGAAACATACAGGCACTAAGTGTTACAAGAGTTTAGATTGAGGATTTGTTGTTTTCCTATAGCGCTTCCCATCATCTCTCGTATGCGGTCTGAATTGTATTTATACATTCATGCATATGCTGGGTCCGAAAACACTTGTTTGTTTGCTCATTTAATATTCATTACATAGTGAATGCCACATGTGGGAGTAAATGAGTAAATTAAGACAGCCTAAACAGTAACAAGACAATAGAATAAATAAATACATATTAAAAATATTTTTGAATAAATATAAGCAATTTTTGGTATTGGTATTTTTGGTAATTTTAGTTTTAGTAATTTTGTTATATGCTTTTGTCATTTTTTATTTCTATTTAGTTTTAATTTAGTTTTATTTCAATTTTAGTGATTTTTATACTTTAACTTCAAACTTTTTTCAGTTAGTTGGCAAGGCAATATTTCTAATTTTGTATGTTTTTTTGTTTTATTTTTGTAGAGAACATCTTATTACCAGTTGCTGGCAGCTGGATGGCCAGTAAGTATTTGAAATTATAATAAATGAGCAAAACGTCATTATAATATGTGCATGTGGTCTCTCACTAAACCTTTTCCCTCTGATGTCCTGCAGAGACAGACAGGACACCCTGGACCAATGGGTGAGACGGGGAGACCTGGTTTACCTGTGAGTACACACTCAAACACACAGAACACTTTTAATGCAGACTGAATTGTTAGAGAACCTGTGTTGCAGGGTATGAAATAATTTTACAATGACCACCAACTATATTGGGGGTCATTGTGGATCTTTGACTAGTGCGGTTTACTGTAGTATGATGAATGATGAAATGGTTACAGACAGATTAGATTTGAGTGTCTTTGGTTTGGTATATACAGTACTGTGCTTAATTGTTTTATTCCTGAAGGGGTTACCTGGAGACCCAGGTCAGGCAGGACCACCAGGCCGAAGAGGCGAAATGGTACCTATTCATTACAATATCTCTGTTTTTTGTGTGTCTGTGTGTGTATGTGGGTGTGTGTTCATAATAGCAATGAGAGTTCAATGGTATCTTCAACAACAGTTAAATGTTACTATGAGGTACACTACTGTTCAAACTTTGGGGTCAATACGATTTTTTGAAATAAGTCTCTTATGCTAAACAAAGCAGCATTTATTTGATTAAAAATGCAGCAAAATCAGTAATATTATGAAATACTATTTTTATTTAATGTTATTTAATGTAATCAAAATCATTCTAATATATTGATGTGTGCTCAAGTAATACTTCCTATTATTATCAATTTTCCTTTTTCGTTTACAAAATTATTTGATGAATAGAGAGTTCAAAAGCACAACATTGTAACAATGTAAAATATTTACTTTTGATCAGTTTAATGCATCTTTGATGAATAAAAGTTTTAATTTCTTTCAAAAGAAAATCTTACTGACCCCAAACCTTTAAACACTGGTGCAGATTTATGCAAAGTGCCTACAGGATTTAGTTACAAGCAAACACTTTATAATAGGGTGGCATCGGACCAAAGGGTGTTCGAGGCAGAGCAGGGACTCGAGGAAGAGATGGAGAGAAAGGTCCGAATGGGGTGACAGGATCTCCAGGGGTTCCTGGCCTACAGGTGAGACTAAGGGCATGGGATGTCTGCAGTAGCTTTTGTAGTAGTTGTAAAAGTTCAAGTTGGGACACTAGTGTGAATATGGTAATGTTTTCGGATAGATTATGGTAAAGCTATGAATTGTAGCTGTGGTCTGTGGAACATACAGTATGAACTTAAATTGCAGAAAACAATATGTTGTGTATTTCTGGTTGTGGCTCAAGGGTCCTCGTGGTTACAAAGGTGACACAGCGCCCCCCGGTGAGAAAGGAGATGAGGTACAGTATGAGGATATGTAATATTCTGAAATGCACAACAGTGTAACTGCCTCATACAGGATTATAATATACTTAATGTAGTATAAAGCAGTTTTTCTGCCTCCATGAGCAGGGTTTTCCTGGTGCTCCTGGCCTCAGAGGAGACAAAGGACAGACTGGCCAGAAGGTAAAGAAAACTTTATCTGAAGTATTTATGATGCATTTAATTTGTGTGTACAGTTTATATATGGTAATTCAACACCTATACTGCCTCCTAGTGAATCAGGAGGTGACACTACCATACAAAAGTATTATTTTAGTTGTAATGTAATTATTCGTTATGCCTCTTGTCATTTTTTTTAAATAGGGCTCAAAAGGAGAAATTGGGTTTACTGGCTTTTCTGGTCCACCAGTGAGTAAATTACTTCATATTCTTGAACTGCTAGTTTTAAACATTATTACTAGTAACTGGTGTTAGTATCCTTTCGTATATTGTAGTAAATATTATGCATGAATGTTTTTTTTTTTTTTTTTTCTTTTCTTTTCTTTTCTTTTCTAAGGGACCGGTTGGTTTACAAGGTGTTCAAGGGATTCCTGGAACACCTGGTCCTAAGGTGATTGATTTAACTGACAATTTATTTTTGTGTATGTTTACATTCATCTTGACAGTACAAAGAATTTTGTTTTCATAGGGGGATCCAGGAAATGATGGAAAACGTGGTCCTCCAGGGACAGTGGTGAGTCATAAATAATCTTATTTTTTAAGAGTACTTGTGAAAACTTGAAAAAATAAAGTTCTTCAAACTATGCTTCATCTAAGTTTAACTAACTATATCTAACTATAAAATGGATATCCATTATAACCAAAAAGAAACTCCATTTTTGGGAAAAATGAATTGGGGACAGTGATTATTTCTTATTAACAGAGAAATCACCTTTATCCAGGTATTTATGGGATACTGCTTAATTAATAAGGCTCAGTTATGTGTTTGTGTCTTGCCAGGGAGCACCAGGTGCTACAGGATTGGTTGGTGCACAAGGTGTTAATGGCTCAGAAGTAAGTGATTGACACTTACTGAATTTGTAGTAAGCAATTTCATTGCTTAAAGGGATAGTCCACCCAAAAATAAAAATTGTTATCACTTGTACACCCTCATGTTGTTCCAAACCCATAAGATTCTCTACTCTGGAACATAAAAGAAGATGTTTTGAACACTGTTTGTAGCCAAACCATTTGGGTTCCCATTGATTTCTACTGTATTTCTTGCCCATACAATGGAAGGCAATGGGAACCAATGTTGGTTTTGTTACCAACATTCTTTGAAATATTTCCCCTTATGTTTAACAGAAGAAAGAAAGTCATGTGGGTTAGGAGATGACAAGATGATGAGTAAATTATCAAAGAAAGACTTGACTTGGTTATAAACCAAAACACTTTTGCTGTTACAGGGGGACGCTGGACCTGCTGGCCCTGTGGGGCGGAAAGGCCCTCAGGTATACAACATTGTTTTGTGCCATTGCTTCATGTAGTCTGTTCTTAGAGAATGCTCAGAAGCTGAAATAATATAAACCCTGTCGTGATTGTTCCTCCTAGGGCCCTAGAGGGATCGAGGGAGACCGAGGACCACCTGGTGATCCAGGATCACAGGTAAAGTTGCACATACTCCTACTCCCAATGAAGTAGAAAACATACAAATATGGGTCTGTTGTGATATTCAGTCAAGAGTAAGCTTTGTCATGGATGTTTTTTCCCACAGGGTCTTCAAGGTCAGGCTGGTCTACAGGGTCTCAAAGGTGACATAGTAAGTTTTAAAACGTTTTCTGTGTACATATAGAATATGTACAATTACATGTGTTAGGTGTTTATAAAATGGAAGCCCTAGATGTTTTTGTTTGTGGACAGGGGCCAGAGGGTCCAGCAGGTAACAGAGGGCTACAAGGCATTGAAGGACCCATGGTGAGTCTGTTTGTCAATATATTAAATGTAATCTAGAGGAAATCATTCATACAATTCCTTATAAACCTACATAGCAGACTTTCAACAACCAATGTGGCCTTAAAGTCCCATTAAATTTTGCCCAGCAATATTTTAAGTTGGTGCTGTATACTGACAGGCTGGGAACATGCCTAGTTTATCTATTTTTGGTTTTGTATAGTAGTAAATCTATTTATATTTTTTTTGCTGATGATAATTCAGTTAGAAGTCAATAATTAGCATTCATTCATTCATTCATTTAGGGTACAACTGGAGATCCAGGTCCAAAAGGCTTTCCAGGTGTCACAGTAAGATATCTGTTTCAAATCCAACCATATGTTTATTTGACATTTTAGATAATTTTTGTAAATGTATGTCCTTTATCATGTATTACCTATAGCTTTCCTGTAGCTCAAATGGTAGATCATGGGTTCGATTCCCAGGGAAAGCAAGAGCTGATAAAATGTAAAACTGTAACTTGAATGCAATGTAAGTCGCTTTGGATAAAAGCGTCTGCTAAATGCATAAATGTAAATGTACCTCAAGAATTAATGCCTCTAAATTCAGGGCAGTAGGGGACCAGATGGAGAGAAGGGTGACAGAGGACCCAAGGGGAGAAAAGTAATCACCAGCACTCAATACATTCAACACAATACATTCAAAAATTCTAAAGCTTTAAATGCATAATTGTAGAATTCAGGAAATTGCCTATTTATGATTGTACTGTATGTTTTTAGGGACCAAAAGGAGCATCAGGGATCATGGGTCCACAGGGTGAAAGGGGCCAGTCAGGCCTCCCCGGTTTACCTGGTGTAAAAGGTCAGCCAGGTGCTCCAGGTATCCAGGTATACAGTTGCACAGAAGATTCCCTATGAAATGCCTTACTTTATATTCTTTATTTGCATATATGGCATAATCTTTAACAACTGAGGTTCAAAATAAGGTTTCTTGGCAAAATACATTTGTTTTTCTCTCACCCTTTTTTCCCCACAGGGTATAGATGGTGAAGTGGGTCCTCAGGGAACACTTGGAAAAGAAGGTCAAAAGGTCAGAGTGCTTTATGACTTTCAGGTGGAACCAAAAGCATTCTTGTAGCTCAACATTTTACATCAATCCACCTGTGATTGCTCCTTTTAAAAAATGATGCTGCCTAAAGGCTCTTTCACTACTAATATATGCACCTAAATCAATAATAACATCTCTTTAATTTTTTTTTTGTTTGTTTTTTGGAAACAAAGGGCAGCAGGGGTGAACCTGGTGATAATGGAAGAACAGGACTCAGAGGATCCAGAGTAAATTTTGCTATTTGTTTCATATAAAAGTCTGAAAAATCCTGAGACCACCAGTGAAAATGCATCTACTTGCAAACACATCTAAAATCCATTTATCATTTAAAAAAATAATAACAATTTAAAGGAAAAAGTCAATAATGGAAAAATTCACATGAATCACATTAATTTGAGAAATATTTATTAATTAAATGTCCAATTTTAAATTAGGAAAATTTATTGAATCCTTATATTTTTTTATTATGGTCTCAGATTTATTCATATGTTTTGTTTCATGAATAATCTAGATATTTAACATTGTGTACTATGAATAAACAAAAAGCAGGTTTTCCTGTATCATTTGATCACCATCACTCACATTGTTTCTGTATGCTCAGGGTCGAGCAGGCCAACACGGTCCCCCTGGTGTACCTGGAATAGTGGTAGGGAAATTGAATTTCAGTAAACTGAGTCCAGATTTATTTGGTTCACGTTTTATTGAATTGATCACATTTACTTTGCTGTTTTTGCAGGGTTTGCGAGGTCAAGTTGGTGCCGAGGGACCAGAAGGAAAGCCTGGTACACAGGTTCCCATTTCATACATTTAATATCAAGTTTTTTTTTTTTTATCAGTCATATTATCATATATGAATCTTTGCTTTACCATTACACCAAAGAAAGAAATCAAAATTGTGTTGATTTTATGTATCTGTCTTGCAGGGTGTTTCTGGTTCTGTTGGAAGCCCAGGGGATAAAGGACCTGGTGTATGTTTCTCATCATAAACCAAAATATTCTAAGAGATATTAGTCAGTTGAAGCAGACTGCTGCTATAATAAAAGCTTGTGCTAAAGACTGGTCAGTAATGATAGCAGATTATTCTTTAAAAGAGCTATTACCAACATTAGACCTCAGAAGAAGGAGAAACACTTGATACAGGCATGTTGAGGTCAGAAAGATCAGAGACTATTAAACTTAACAAGGTCTTAAATATCCTGTTGGGTTGATCCTTCTGTCATGGAGGAATGATCTCTGTTTCAGCATGACAGCAAGAGCCTGAAACAGTCTTTGTAAGTGTTAAACTGGTAGACTGAATCATATATCTATATCTTGTATCTCTTTTATATTTTTGTGTATCTTTACAAATTCAGTTGTCAGCATGACATTTCATAATGTCTTAGTATTTATTTTGTCTCATTTTTGCTTTATTGACAGCAGCACATGAGCTGCATGAGCAAGTGTGTGTAAAACCTGATGAAAGAACATCTTGTGCTTCAGTGGAAGAAAGAACATTTTAATCTAAAAGAAGTTAACAGGATCAAAGTCACAAATTAGATTAGTAGCATAGAAATAGTTAAGAATCCTAAATATTTGTATTCCTTTTACATCAAGCAATATTCATTGTGGACTTTTTTAGTCTTTCACTCATTTTTCATGTCATATATAATATATCTTCTGTAATATTTGTCATCTAAAGGGCCTGAAGGGCATGATTGGAGAACCAGGAAAACAAGGCCCTCCAGGCTCGCAGGTGAGAATAACAACAGGACAAACTGATTGCAAGGACTGTTAAAAATGAAAATTTTACACAGTAGACAAACTTTGAAAAATAAACCATCACAGAATTTTAAATTCAAATTCAAAAGCATTTTCATTCTTGTTCATTAACATCTACTGAAAACACAACTGTTCATCACCAGTTCACGGTTTCCCTTCTCATTAGGGCCCATCTGGACGACCAGGCCAAGATGGCACTCAAGGTACTCCTGGTGAGAAGGTAAGCCTCTCAAAGCGTTGTATTTCTGTAATAATGTAATTAATGCATAGTGTTCACATACTATATCACCACTGTGTGTGTGTTTGTTATCAGGGCTTCACTGGAAAACCAGGCATTGCAGGTGGTCAAGGGCCTGTAGGCATGTATGTAAGTGCCACTATCCCGCATAAACCAGTCCAGACTGACATGAAAATTCATGATCGGCTTGTAGCAGCGATTTGATTCTATATGCTGTTTTCTTGCTCTCAGGGTTATCCAGGAGCCACAGGACTTCGTGGACAGCCAGGTCACATTGGAGAGAGGGTTAGAGCTTTCTCCTGTAAATAATTTACTATGAATTGTTCTCATTATTTTGGATGTCGTATCACACATATTGTCTGAATGTGCATCTGCAGGGTGAACCTGGCATCAGGGGTCCTCTGGGTCCACCAGGGCAAAGAGGGCTACCTGTAAGTTGATTTGAATGCCATCTGTTAAGTATCATTAATGTTATGACATTTTGGTAATTTCTTCTCTAAAACAATTGTTACCTTGTTAACCTTTTAAGGGTTTACGAGGCCCGGCTGGTGAGAAGGGCCCACGCGGACCACCGGTGAAGTTACTTCTCCATTCATAGAGCCAAGTAATTAAATAGCACTGTTTTTTTATATTCAGAGAGGTTATCAATAATGTTTTCAACCTTTTTTTTAGGGTCGCCAAGGGGAAACAGGACCTGCTGGCTTGCAAGGATTGCCTGTATGTAGCCCTCAGTTTGAATTATACATTTAGATTTTTGAGAAGCAGAAAAAAAGAGTACATTGAAAGTAATTAAAGTATAAAAGGTTATTTTAAACTGCAATATTTCATAATATCTGTTTATATGTAATACACCATGTATTGCATGTATATTATATAATACGTCATTTTAAATAGTATGTGTATTTTGTATTGAAATGCACATATATTCTTTTCTATATATTTTATATTAATTGTGAAAGAACCTGATTGTCTAATGCTGATGAACATTATACTTTTTATGCAGTCAGCACTATTGAATGTCAAAAGATCATAGCATTTGAGGAATTGTCGTTCATTACATTTTGTACAAGTTTTTGTGTCTATGTGTCAATTCAGGGGCCCTCAGGACTGCCAGGGATTGAAGGAGTAGCTGGAAAGCCAGGCCCCCCAGGGAGCCAGGGGCCTCGGGGGCCACAGGGAAAACATGGACCAATTGGATTGCCAGTGAGTGGGTACCCCTCATTTTGATTATTGAATTTTTCGGATAGTTTTCAAAGAATTTTAAGAGAAAGTTACAATCTGAGTTTCTGATCATATTCTGCTATTCCTCAGGGTTCACCGGGAACAAGTGGAATGGTTGGTCAAGCAGGAGAGAAAGGAGGGCAGGTATTGTAAGCATTTCAATTGACTAAATCATATTACATAACACAGGATTAAGTATTTGATTTATAATGCTCTTCTTTAGGGATTGTCAGGACCTTCAGGTGACCCTGGATCTGTTGGACTGGATGGACCACAGGTTGGTTAATTTCAATTTATGCAGAATTACCTGCTATTAGGAGGCATCCTGTTTGAGTTCCCTGAATCAACTTCTTTTCTTGGGCAGCTTACCAAAAATAAAAGCAACTTGATCTCTGGTTTAGTATGTTTTTAACAAAGGCATGAGAATATTTAGATATAAGGAACATAGCATAAGTGCTAGAGATTTTTGTTAAAGTGTGATGCATTAGCTACCCCATCTTGTCTTAGTAAAATTATCATACAGTTTATTCACTCTTTCTGCTGTAGGGCCATCCTGGTCCAGTTGGTTTTGAGGGGCCAACAGGGCCAAAAGGAGAACATGTAAGTGTTGGTACTGATTTAAATGCATCCATCAAAACCACCTAATCTGTCAGCTTACACTCCAGTATTTTTCCAATTTAAATGATATAACTAGGGTATTTGATTTTAGGGATCACCTGGCCCCATTGGGAAGCCTGGTCCAAATGGCCATCCGGGAGAACAGGGGCCTCAGGGCTCTCAGGGAATGCAGGGCGCACCAGGACCACATGGCAAAGAGGTAAGTGACAGTGATTACATGAGGCTTCAAGTCTCATTATTAAGCCTCACTACGCTAAATTTGTGGTCATTAAGAGTTTTTTTAAAAAAACAAATGATTTTTTATTTAGCAAAGACTTCAAAAGTGACAGAAATGCATAATGTTACAAAATATAAAACGTCCATTTTCACAAAAATATTAAGCAGCACAACTGTTTTGTTTTTTTAACACTGATAATAATAATAAGAATAAATAATGTTTTAAAATAGATTGAAATAGAAAACCGTCATTTTTAAATTGTAGTAATATTTCACAATATTAATGTTTTTATTAGATTTTTTTTATCAAATGAATACATCCCTGCCCTGGTGAACATAAGAGAGTTCTTAAAAAAAAAACTAATCTTACCGACCCCAAATAGTAGTGTATATATCTTAAACATTCTTGTTCTTTTAAAGTGCATTACAATAAATGATAATGAGTATGATGTTTCATATATAGGGAGGTAGTGGGCCTCCAGGTGATATTGGTGACCCTGGGCCCAAAGGACAAAAGGTAAAATAATTGCACAACACAAAGTAATATTTCATTAGATGAGCTGTTAGGTGTACAACACGAAGTGAAGTAACTGTATTCTTATTCAAACAGGGTGACCCTGGGCATCGAGGGTTCTCTGGACAACAAGGCCCATCTGGATTTTTGGGGGACAGAGGAGAGAGAGGACTGAAGGGGAATAAAGGCTACATTGGATCACAAGTTAGTGATCTTACTGAGCAAAACCCATTTCTGTTGGACAGACCAACCTAACTATTGTGCGCTGTTTATACGTAGTAGAATAATGATAGTCTCTTCACCAGGGTCAGAATGGATTGATGGGAAAGTCTGGTCCATCGGGTTTGATGGGTCTAGAGGTATGATTTTTATATAAGATGCACCTAAATCAACTTACATGATTGTAGTTTTTGACGAGAAACACACTTTTGGAGTCGGTTGGTTGGTTGAGTTTATAAGTTGGCTTTCAATGCAGGGTTTGATAGGCCTTCGGGGACCACCAGGAGCAAATGGTTCACCAGGCCCAAAGGTATTGCACCCTTTTCTTCCTCAAGTTTCTTTCATCAAGTTTCCTAATAGATCAGGATTACTCTTATGCATTTCTTAATGTAACAGACCTGCTCTTTGTTTCATAAGGGGGAAACTGGATCACCTGGGGCACCTGGCCATCCAGGAGATCAAGGCAATCGGGTAAAATCAATGACTGTTTTCCATGATACAACAGTTTGGGTAAAATAACATTTGAATTGTGAACTGGGAACAAGACAAGAAATGCTGCATTTCTCTCACTGCCCTTTTTTGCATATGCATTGGCTGCTATATAAGATTACAGGAACTGAGGGGAACCTCTCAATGTCAAATTAAAGTCATTATGTTTTTGTTTCATCTACAGGGAATAGCTGGGCAGAGAGGCTTACAAGGGGTTATGGGGAAGGCAGGACCTCAGGTTAGTACGGCTAACCATTTCAAGGTAAATCCCGGTTACAGTGCTAGATTTTCAGAGGATAAATAATACTGATATTGCAGGGAGCCGTAGGTCCCAGAGGCCCCGAGGGCTTACTGGGTCCAAAGGGTATGCCGGGACAAGAGGGACTTAAAGGTGAACCAGGAAGACAAGGACCTCCAGGGCAGATGGTAAGGCTCTAAATTAAAGAATAATTTTTATAACGAGTGTCTAAAATCTGCTTGATGTCAGCTGATGATTGTCTCTTGTCTAGGGACCACCGGGCCTTCCTGGTAACAAAGGACCCTCTGCATTACCAGGAAATGAGGTAGAATGTCAACATAATATTGTCCAAACTTTTTTTCATATTTAGTCATTATGTTAAATAGCAATATTTTAATGTTCTTTGCATATGATCAAAATTCAGAAATGTATTTATTAATTTAATTGCATTGTGCTGTTATTTCCAGGGACTTCCAGGAGAAATGGGAGCTGATGGCCCTGTTGGCCCACCAGGGCCACAAGTCAGTATTTGTGTGATTTTAATATCAAGGAAAATTCTGCAATGAATCAGCAACTAAATGGTGATATTCTTTCACCACCTGAAGACTGGGAATTATGTATTATTTCTGTTTTATTATGTATTATTAATGTTTTAGGGTCCAACTGGCAAATCTGGGCCTCAGGGAAGGGATGGACCGAAAGGTCAGAAGGTCAGAGTGATCTAAATCTCTTTATTCATCATATGTTAGGATTGAATTTGCAATCTCTTTTTTTTTCTTCTCTAGTTGCTCTGTTAATTTCTGAAAATATTACCACTAATCACTGTAACAATCAGTCTTACTGTATATATACTTTTCTAATTTTTCAGGGAAATGATGGTCTAGATGGACCTCCTGGAAAACCTGGGCATGCTGGGAAGAGAGTAAGTACAGTGTTAAGGGTTTTTTAGTGTTTGTGGGAAACATTTCCAGCATTAACAGAACAATTTAAATTATTCTTTCATTCTTAGGGGAAAAAGGGAAAAGCTGGTCAGAGGGGTCTCAGAGGACCTAGAAGGGAGAAGGTACTCATTTATTAATTAGTCAGCATTAGTCAATGCTGCTAAACCTGTAAAGGCATGATGTTCATCACAAATTACTGTATAAGCAGCTTTTGTTTGATGTGTAACAGGGCCAACAGGGAGCAATGGGAAAGACTGGACCTCCTGGCAGACCAGGACAATATGTAAATGAATACATATGGGTAATGTACGTAAGATATATATGTAAGATGATGAGAATATTCATCAGTGGTCTACATTTATTGTTTCAGGGTTTACCAGGTATTCGAGGCAAGAAAGGAGAGAGTGGTGAAAAAGGCTTTGAGGTTTGGGGCTTTAATGGAAAGTCATATTAGAACTGATAAAACTGAGAACCTTGAGGCTTACTCTTCTTTCTGTCTATAGGGAGAGAAGGGGGAAATTGGGCCACTTGGTCCTCCAGGGGGAGATGGACTGAAGGTACCTTCATTCATCTTAATCAAATGCTAGAAGAAACTGAAAAGACTCAAGTCACCTATTAGTATTTTGTGTGCATAAATACTGAAAGTGTTAGTTGTTGTGTCTGACTTCTGTCTATTGGTTTATTTCAGGGGGAGCAGGGCCTAACTGGGGAAAAAGGGAGACAGGGGCTGAAGGGAGAGCAGGTGATATACAGTATTTAGATATGCATGTACAGTAAATGTACAATGAGACCGCTGGCATGTAGAATAATAGAATAATTTGTGCTTCTTTTAGGGGGATATTGGCCCAACAGGTCAAAGAGGGACCCCAGGTCTACCAGGGATGCCTGTAAGTTATTACCACACTGCATTAAATGGAAAAGCAAATCAAAAATATATTATTTTCCAAATAATTGCCTGTTTTTTTCTAGACTGTTACTCAATTAATTTGTAATTTTTTTTTTTTTGAATTGGTAATTTAAAATGTCTTATTTTTAAATTCTACTGTTTAAAATTTTGGTGTCAGTAAGATTTTTTTTAAAGCTTTTGAAAGAAAACTCAAGAATGTTGCATTTATTTGATCAACAATTCAGTAAAAATCATAATATTGTAAAATATGTTTACAATTTTTAAGCATTTCTATTCTTGCGATGACAAAGCTGAATTTTCAACAGCCATTACTCTCATCTTAGGATTCACATGATCTTCAGAAATTATTCTAACATGCTGATTTGGTGCTTATGAAAATCTGCATTAATAAAAAAAAAAAACGCAAACTTTTAAACAGCAGTGTATGTTTAGGATAAGGTAAATATTTGAAAATTAAATTACATAAAATGTATTATGAATTATTAAATGATCAGATCCATGAAAAAAATCCACATTGAGGTCAGTAGCATTAGACACTTTTATACACAAATGATACTCAAGTTAACTATTCACTATATCCATTTCTTCACTCCACAGGGCCTGTTTGGAGAAAAGGTTTGGAACAAATATTTAAATACAGGGTTGAATACACATTGTTCTCTTATCTAGTTTACTTTTGCAGTTAACATTTGTTGATAATGAAATGTGATTTATCCAGGGTTTAAAAGGATATTCAGGACTTACCGGTCCAAAAGGAAAGAGAGGACCTCCTGTGAGTTTGCCAGTACTGACAGACACCTGAGAGATATATGTAAAACACGAGTCATGGCATTAATGTATGTGCTGTAGTAACTGTAACTGTGTTTATTTTAGGGTCCACCAGGTCTTCCAGGTCCACCGGGCTTATCTCTGAACCTAACACTGACTCAGCTAAAAGTAAGCAGCTGATAAGTGATTTTAGGATTTCAAATGTTTTTGCTCAGAATCCATTCATTGTATAACATATTTAATCAGGTGTTAACTTAATTGCTGTGTGACAATGCTTTTTGTTTTTCTGCACAAATTAGGACCTCATGTACCTCTCTGACAAGTCCAACTATCCACTTATTAAGACCCTGCTAGACTCCCTTCAGCAAGACCTGCGATTCTTCATAGATCCTCCAGATGGCACTAAAGAGCATCCAGCCACCACCTGCTTGGAGTTGATGCTCAGTCATCCTAACTTAACCAGTGGTCAGAGTCATTCTCATGAATGTTATTGTTAATCTGTAGACTTAAATGCATTATTTTGGTCTGTGCGAATAATCATACTTACTGTTCTTGTCTCAGGAATGTATTATATCGACCCTAATCAAGGCAGCCCTGCTGATGCTTTGCTGGTATATTGTAACTTCGGTGCAGGTGGACAAACATGTTTGGCACCCCTGCAGCCACAGGTAAGTACATTTTTCCTCAGCATCTGATGGGGTCATCATATGTGGAGAATTTTTTTTTGATGTGATAAAATAGCTTAAATACATGCTGACACTTTCAAAACTCAAATCTCACTAGTCACTACTGTTTAAAAGTTTGGAGTAGGTGAGATTGTTTTTTAATGTTTTTGAAATAAATCTCTTATGCTCAGCAAGGCTGCATTTACTTCATCAAAGATATAGTAAAAACAGTAATATTGTGAAATATTATTGCAATTTTAAATGTGTTGTCTATTTTACTATATATAAAAACATTTTATTTTTGTGATGGCAAAGCTGAATTTTAATCTTCTAACATGCAATTCGGTGCTCAAGAAACATATCTTATGATTATCAATGTTGAAAACAGTTTTGCTGCTTAATATTTTTGTGGAAACTATGATTCCTTTTTTTCAGGATCTATTGATGAATATAAAGTTCTAAAGAACAGCATTTTATTTAAAATAGAAAACCTGTACCGTCTTTACTGTCACTTTTGATCAATTTAATGCATCCTTGTTGATTTAAAAATATAAATTTCTTTAAAAAATAAAATCTTACTGACTCCACATTTTCAGCTTTGTGTTTCGTGAATATTAATCTGATAATGAGACACCTCTCTGCTTCAGATCCCCATGAAATCCTGGCTCAAAGACACCATGCCAGACTCATTTACATGGTTGAGCACTATAGATGACGGCTTTCAGGTATGTTGTTTGCTCAGAACCACTAACTCCTGCATCATGTATTTCCCACTTGAGAAAATCCTTGTGTCTTTACAGTTCGATTACATGGAAACTGGTGTGGTACAAATAAGATTCCTACGACTCAACAGCAAGTTTGTGAAGCAGAACATCACATTTTCATGCCAGCCAAACAGCCACCAGGGCTCCGATGAAAGAGACATTAAGTTCCTTGCAGATTCAAGAAGACAGAGCTTCTTGGGAACATTACTGGATTGTGAAGTAAGATAACTGTATCTAAATGATAATGGATTGCATTGTTGTTGGTTAAATTTTATTATGTCCCCTTTCTGTCTGTGTTTAGCCTGTAGGGTCACCGGATACAGGCCCTCGGGAGTCTGTGTTCCAGTTTGAGACTGAAGATCTGGAGCTTTTACCAATCAGAGATCTGGCTTTATTTGGCCACAGTGATACAACAGAACAGTTTCAGTTTACTGTAGGACAAGTCTGCTTCAGCTAAAACACAAACACGTTTGAGGACTTGCTGAACTGTTGTGCAGAGCCCTTACTGAGCTCTCTGCAGAGCCAAGAACGATAAGCAAAAATCAGGACTTTCTTTACTCTACTGTTCTCCATCTGCTGTGGGAATGGAGGTTCCTAATGAAGTTCTCACCTTCAGTACAATAAACTGATTTGTTGTCTAGTGGCAACAGCAATCTGGTGCGCAGCTTCTCATGAGGAGATGTAATATATTGTTGTATATTGTTTACAATGCTTGTTTTCTGTTAAATATCTGATTATTTATGTAATGTCAGGATGTTACTCATCACATTTTAAGAGCAGTTCACTTCCACAAACTATGATTTCCTCAAAAAAATTAATAAAAAAATAACTTTAATTCAGGCTTTGTTGCACCTTATGACAAAGAGCACTGTGATATACACAACATTGCCAAAAGTGTCTTAACACTTTAACACCACATGTGCTTGATGAACATTTAATTTGAAAACCTTTGGCATTAATAGGTAGTTGGTCCACTCTATACTGCTGTAACAGCTTCTGCTCTTCTTGGAAGGCTTTTAAACACAGATGCAGAGATTTGCTGTCACGTTTGGCCATGTGGTGTATGTGGCACTCAAATCTGTGCTTAAACAATGTGCCTCAAACATACAGTATATGAGGCACTGCTTGTGAAGACTAATAACATGAATTAATTAGTACAAGGAATATTTTGATCAGACAATTGCTGTTGGACCATTGTTTATGGTGGATCCAATGGAATTTATTATACATTAACAAATTATGATGACCGTTTCTGATTAAAACATATCAATTGTTGTTCTTGTGTGCAAATTGCAAAAAGGGTCCCATTAAAAATGATGACAATTTAGCTCATTGTAAAAGTAGCTCATTGCAATCTGTTCTAATAACAAGCTGATTTTATTCAAAAGAGTGTGTTTTATTGTTGGGCATGTTATGGTTGCTGTAGTAAAAACCAAAGGAAACCAAAATAAGTCCTCGAGGGTTTGTGTTCTTTCAGGTTACTGTATGAATTATAATAACTGCAAGGAATTTTTTGAGATTTTAAAGTTGGGAAGTGCAAGTTAATATCTGCAGGAATCAGGACACTGTTAATGTTAAAAACCTAGGTATTGTAAATGTGATTTTGCCAAGGAAAAACCCCCAGATAAAAACATAAAAACCTGTATAAATATCTAAATGGCTAAATATAAAAATATGAGATAATTATATACTCTACTGTTCAAAACTTGATCTGTAAGATTTTTTTAAATGGCTTTGAAAGAAGTCTCTTATTGGTACTCGCCAAGGCAGCATTTATTTGATTAAAAATATGACATTTTATTACAATAAAGAACTTAATGTCGTTTTTTATTGTAAAAGCAAAGCTGAATTTTAAGTCTTCTGTGCCACATAATCCTTCAGAAATAATTTTTTGTATGTAATTAATTACATTACATAATTTAAATATGCTTTTTGGTGCTCAAGAAACATTTCTTATCACTGTTGACATTGTGCTGCTCAATATTTTTTGTGGAATAACCGTGAAACATTTTTTCAGGATTATTGCAATAAACAATGTAACTATATAAAACTCACTTTTGATAAATTTAATCCGTCTTTGCAGTATAAAAGTAGCCTATTATTTTCTTTTTTACAAAAAACAAAAAAACTGTTTAAAATGGCTAAGCGCGTTTTTGTCAGCTAAGTTACGTTCATTTAGTATACTCCAATTACCATTTCAGTGCAGAACTGTGTAGTAAACCTGATGGACCAAACAATCGCAAACATTTAGGTTTCTCTTTCTGATTGGTCCCAGTTGTGGCGTGCCTGGCGCCCTCTGGAGGATTATTTGGAAAAGCCACAAGTTGCTAGTGTACTGTACAACGCGTTTGCTTACAGCTGGCTTGTCTTCGTCTCCAGGAAATCACTTGAAACCTGTTCCGAGAAAAAAATGGCTGCAATATTCTACATTTAATCCTTCAGGATTTTCAGACGCGTCGCTTGGAAAGTCGCATGGTGTTCGCCACAGTTGAAGAGTCGAATGGGATTTTGAGTGTGAGTGATCGCTGGTGAGCTTCTAGGCCCTTCAGTGATGCCTCGGACCGTCGTGAGATCCTGAGCCGATCAGAGCTCCGCTTCACACAGCTGGACGCTCGACGTTTTCCGGGAAGAGAGGTGAATGATTTAGTGATGTCCGATCTTTGCGCTTAATCCTGCATGAACTTAAACCTCAGAGAAAAGTAACCCAGTGTGAGTTTTATTATTTACTAAATGGAGAAACTGATCGTTTTTTTTTACTAAATAAAATGTAAATAGTTTTAAGGGTTGTTTAATAATATAAATAAATCGGTTTCAGTCAATTATTTAGTCAGTGAGAAAGTGTTGTCTGACAGTTGACACTTGGTGTATCGGCTTGGCAACCGAGAACCGGTTCTTAATAGAAACACTTGATTCAATGTGTACAATATACCGAAGCAAATGTATTTCCTTCCTATTCGTTTTCTCTGCCGCTGTGGAGTCACACCGTACTAAAATAACTCTTTGTTTTCTGAGCTAATTATTAATAATAATTATTATTAATTATTTGCGTGCTGAAATGGGAACGCATGACTCTTACGAGTCGGTTCTTTTGAATGAATCAAAACAGTCGAAGAGGTTGTGGAATAAAGAATGAATCGGTCAACGATTTAAATGTTATTCTTGTTTGTTTAGAATTTTTTTATCATGATATATAGTTAGATAATTGGATTGGTTGGACGATATCTGTCTTTTGATGTCAGTTATCAACAGGGTCTAATCAGTTGACGATGAGATGCAGCTTTAGAATTGTTCTGTGAATTAAACTCTTAAAATTTATTTTTATGTTAGTCAAAAAACATCATAATTTCTTTATGCCGTCGACATCTTTAAACTGTAAACATATATAAACGTTTCTCTGTATCTGTGTTATCAGTACTGTATGTGCCAGACAGCTGCCCACGCAGCTACTCTCAGGACTGACAGTGTCTTAACGCCTAGTGAACTGCCTAACTAGACAGCACTTTTGAACATCATGGTCAACCCAGAAATGTTGTTCAGGTAGGCAGCTCTCTGGGTTTTTAGACAAAGTTTGTTTTCTCTCTCTGTACACAGAAACCTGGCCACTGAGTTTATGAACAGTCCGGAGAGAGACAGGAAATCATGCTGCCTCCATCAAAAAGGGATTTTGTATCTCTGACTCTCGGCGAAAGTGGCAGCTACACCAACAGCAAGCAGTGGCGCCGACAGTCCTGCTGGAGGGTGAGTTTAATATTCAACGATCATTTGTTTGTTAACATTGTGGTTTTATCCAGTAGTTTCGAGACCCAGCTGTATGGTAATCTGATTGTTTTGCCTAACATTTGATTACAAAAATGTGATGATAAAATCATCTTGGCTTTGTCTCCAGAAATGGAAACAGCTGTCCAGATTGCAGCGCAGCCTGATCCTGTTTACACTGATGCTGTTGTTGGTTTGTGGAATTGCCATATCTCCCACTCTCATAGGGCACTGGAGAGGTAAGATGCTATAAAAAAACAACTATTGAAAATGAGCTTCCAAATTGTCTTGTTGAAAAATTAAAAATGAGAGTAATGCATAAAAAATTATAATATGCCTTTAAAGTTGGGATGTAACGGAAGTAGAGAGAGAGCTTTTCTGATGCACATCCAATTGAAACAGTTGTTGGTTAGAATGAAGCAGATCTGAGTGTGAGCTTTCAGGTATTTGAAATAAAGGCACCGGTTTTAATCGGATGAAATGTTTGGAGTTATGGAAGTATGTTGTTTCACCCAAAAATACAGTTATAAAAATACATTTTGATGATAAATTACAAGGTAAAAAAAAAGAAATTAACACACATGGATGGGTCATTCGCAATCAGATCAGTAACGTCTTTACAAAACAGACTCATTATACCTTCTCTGTGTTTATGTTTCTCAGATGGTGTGGTAGGGGAGAACGTGTACAATGGAAAACAGCCATTTGTTGTCAACCTGAAAAATGAGTACAAGGTCATTCTTCCTGAGCTGCCCTCTGAGGTTAGCCTGACCTATTTGTTTCTTGCTTTCTTTTTGGATGGCCTCTTTTTATGAGTAACCTGATAATTCAAGGTTACAGGCTGTGCCTTTTGCTGCTATTTGAGGTTCGTGGCAATAACGTATGTTTTCTTCTGAAAAACAGAAAAAGGACTACCATAGACGTGGACCTCCTGTCTTGCAGAACCGTTTGCAAACCAAAACAAATGTTTCGGGTCTGTTGGGAGTAGAAAATCAGGGACTGAACCTGAAGAATGAAAATAAAGGATCTGAAGAAGGAAAGCCAATCATTAGGTTTAATGTCAACTGTACTGAAATACCTTATAAATACAAAAACATGTGCATTTTGTGTGATGAAGAGCTTGGCTAGTATAGAGGACTTAATAATCTTATGGTTTGTTTATTATTATTTTTTATTTCTGTGTGTAGTTGGCGTGGAGCTGTGATAGAAGAAGAACAGGCATCTGATACTGACACCAAAGACACAGAAATCCAAGACGACCCAGCTTCATTAGCACTTGGTTTGTTATTTAGTCAGCTACACTCCTTTGATATTGAACAGGAAAAGAGCCAGTTGCTCAATCTATTAATACTTTCTAAATATAAATCCGTTTTATGCAGCTGATCTGCCGAATTCATTTGTTTCTTTTTATGGATTGCACTGAAGCAGCTGTTTCCTGTGTTTCTGTTTCTTTCAGCTGAGAGCAGGCTGGAGGCTGTGAGAGAAGCTTTTAGACATGCCTGGAAGGGTTACAAGAACTTTTCTTGGGGTCACGATGAGCTAAAACCAATCTCTAAATCATATGGAGAGTGGTTTGGACTTGGGCTGACCCTAATTGATGCTCTGGACACCATGTGGATCTTGGGTCTCAAAGAGGGTAATTTAGTTTACTAGAGAAAATACATTACAGAGTTAATCACAGACCAAGATTTTTTTTTTCTTTTGGGAAAAAAATCCAGGCCAAGTCACAAGAAATGATATTCCTTTTCATTGTACTCTTCCAAGTTTATTTAATTTTTTAGAAAAGTGTAATATATATAGTTGAGATATTTGTCCATTGGTGGAAAAAACAGATCAGCCCAAACTCACAGCCTTGGTTGAACCCACCTTACTATGTCAGGCTGGTTAGGATGTTCAAAGAAACAAAGCAATTCTAGCAGCACAGAACCACAATTTTTACACTTTTCTGGGAAATCAACCAACAGATTACTTAAATAGTTATGTCTACATATTAAGAAAAAAAATGTTGTAACAGAAAAATTAACTGCCATTTTTTATGTTTACTGAGCTGTTTATGGTGTGTAATGTGGTTTACTTGATTTATATAAATCTTGTTGACAGAGTTTGCAGAGGCCAGGGAGTGGGTGGCCAGAGAGCTCTCCTTCGATAAGAACGTTGATGTTAATCTGTTCGAGAGCACCATTCGTATACTGGGTGGCCTTCTGAGTACTTACCATCTGACCGGAGACTCCATGTTCCTGGAGAAAGCTGTGAGTAAGAAGGACATGCTGATGAAAGGGATGGAGTCTTCAAAGTTTTTCTTTATCCTGTTACTATGTTCTGGTGGTTTTATCACATGACTCATTTTTCAGAAAGATATTGGCTACAGACTGATGCCTGCCTTCAACACTGCCTCAAAAATCCCCTATTCGGATGTGAATATTGGGAAAGGGACGGCTCATCCTCCGCAGTGGACTTCAGACAGTACCGTAGCTGAGGTCACTAGCATTCAGCTAGAATTCAGAGAGCTCAGTCGACTTACCGGAGACCCCAAATACAAGGTCAAGACAATGGACAGTCTTTCTCAGTTAAGACCCGAACACTCATTTAAGCAATTCTGTTCTCATAGCAACAGGTGGTTACTTTTCTTCTGTTTCTTTCTGTAGCTGGCTGTAATGGAGGTGATGAAGCAGGTGCATAAATTGGATGGAAAGCAAGATGGGTTAGTGCCGATGTTTATCAATACCAACAACGGGCTGTTCACCCATCAGGGCATTTACACACTGGGTGCCAGGGCTGACAGCTACTATGAGTACCTACTGAAGCAGTGGATACAAGGAGGCAAGGCAGAGAACGAGTGAGTAGAGTCTCTATATATTTGAACATCAAACAGTACATATTAAAATTTTAGCTGTGGTATGATGACAGCCTATAGTGCTAATATGAAATCAAAAAGCAAAAAATAAACAGTTTTGGGTGATTGTTAAAACTAAACTACAGCTGTCAACAAACAAATAAATATATATATATACAGGTTCAGGTTCAAATATTTATTTGTGTTCCATTTTTTTCTCAGATTGCTGGATGACTACCTGCTGGCAGTGGAAGGCGTGAAGAAGAACCTGCTGAGGAAGTCTACTCCTTCTGGCCTTACATTTGTAGGAGAGCTGTCCCATGGACACTTCAGTCCCAAAATGGTATGCTTGTTCTCAAAGAAAAACAAGCCCTCAGGCCCAGCAGAATCAAATAGCTCATGTAGCCCCTTTTTTCCTCCTTTCCTGTTTCTTTCAGGACCACTTGGTTTGTTTCCTGCCTGGCACACTTGCGCTGGGGGCACATTATGGCCTTCCTGCTGATCACATGGAGCTGGCAAAACAGCTGATTGAGACTTGCTACCAGATGTACGCGCAGATGGAGACAGGTCTGAGCCCGGAGATAGCTCATTTCAACATGCATGAGAGCAGCACACAGGATGTAGATGTAAAGGTGAGCTCAGGAAGAGCTTTCAGTTGGCAGCTGTGAAACGGGTGTTTGTTTGATGAGCATGTGAAATGAAATCGTCTTTGTGATCTCATAATGTCCTACAGATTGCAGACCGACACAACCTTCTGCGGCCAGAGACTGTAGAGAGCCTCTTCTACATGTACAGATTCACCAAGGATAAGAAGTACCAGCAGTGGGGCTGGGAGATCCTACAGAACTTCAATAAGTACACAAGGGTATGTGAGTGATGAAAAGGTTCCATTGTCACCTTGAAATATTTTAGAACATGCAAAACTGTGGAAGGTACATGTTGTGCACTGCGTCCAAATTTACATGTTTTCCATTCTAAATGGAAGGTGAGATTCAAATGAGTGCATAGCATAGCCAATCATAGTGTCTTGAAAATAGTTTTCAGATGGTGTACTGTTTCTGGTGTATTTTTGAAGTTTGTGCTTTTGCATGATTTTTGTGATGTCCACAGTCCCATTGCTCAACAGTTTAATTATTTATACTACTGATCAAAAGTTTTTATTTTTATTTATTAACTTTAGATTTTAATTTAAAGGGATAGTTCACCCAAAAATGAAAATTCTGTCATCATTTACTCACCCTCAAGTAGTTCCAAACCTGTATGAATGTGTTTGTTCTGCTGAACACAAAGGAAGATATTCTGAAGAAAGTTTGTAACCAGGCTGTTTTGGGGCACCATTGACATCCATAGTAGGAAAACAAATACTATGGAAGTCAATGGTGCTCCAGAACTGCTCTGTTTCCCACATTCTTCAGAATATCTTCCATTGTGTTCGGCAGAACAAACACATTCATACAGGTTTGGAACTACTTGAAATTAAATTTTAAATGTTAATAAAATGCCAAAATATTACTGCTTTTACTGTACTTTTGATCAAATAAATGTAGCCTTTGTGAGCATAAGAAACTTCTGTCAAAAACATTTTTTAAATCTTACCAATTTTTCTTTTTTTCAGGCATGAAACTTTCTTTTAAATTAATAAAATATTAAAAGGACACTGAAAAGTTTAATTCAGCTAATTTTTTTTCTAGTTGTGCTCAGTGTTTCTTTCACTAACACTCTTTGTGAATGTGATCTCTAAAGTTAGTTAAAAGTAAAGTGAAGTAAAAATCCTTATCCATTCATCATTGGTCAGAAAATGTGGAATTGAATGCAGGCATATGTGACCCTCTCTGTAAAAACCAGGCTAAAGATCTAATTCTGAGATAACGAGCATCAAAGTTTGATTACAAGCATTAATTTCACTATGATTTCAATCTTTGACATGGCCTTACTCAGTCAATATTAAAGATACCAAGAATATATTTTCACAGAATGTTCTTTACAATATGTAGGATGATTTTATACAGAAAACAGTAAATCTAAAAAAAAATGACTTTAGCTAGGTTTTCACAGAGAGGGTCACATATTGTAAGAAAAAATGTGAGCCACAAGATTGTTTTTCATTCTGGCCCGAAGACAACCTTTGGTGCTTTGTCAGAACGAGACTCATGATATCATTGACTCACATCTGATTTTCACGTGTCAGATACGTTGCTACATGACTTCTCATATTTCTTGGTTTATTCAAACATTGCCTCGCTCCATTTCCAAATGTACTTGCACTTTCTCTCTCTGCTTTTCTGAACTTCACATTTAGCCTTCAGTTCATATCAACAGTTTACAAGAATGTTACCAAACAACCTTCAGTACAGACTCATGTGTTCCTCTCCCCACAGGTTCCCACCGGAGGTTATACGTCCATAAACAACGTCCGTGACCCAGCCAATCCCAACCCTCGAGACAAGATGGAGAGCTTCTTCCTGGGTGAGACACTCAAATACTTCTACCTGCTGTTTTCCAATGACCCCAACCTTATCAGCTTAGACAAGTACATCTTCAACACTGAGGCCCATCCTCTGCCCATATGGCCACAAGCAGAGTGAAGGACCCACAAGCACACGTGCATAACCAAACACACCTCTCTCAGGGCCATGAACACATTTGATATCCAAACTGCCATCTTTTCTTCACTAGGAACTCTTTGTAATTGAAAGTCACTAACAGGTAAAAAAAAATGAATACAGCCATGACAGAAACTGTTTGTAGATGTGTAGTTTCTGATTGTACTAGTAATCTGTATGTTTCTATTAATAGAGTTTCTGAATTTTTTACTCTATTTATGCTATTGTGATGCTGTCGATCAGCTAGGCTGCTGAATTAGCCTATTGAATCAGAATGTGCAGTCTCTCAGCCCAAGCACACAGACAAAAATGTTCATACTGTGAAACCTTATGGGGACTGCAAGCACTTTATGGTGTGTTTTGAGGTTTTACTGTGTGTGTTCTCTTATAATAAAGAATTAGTTGCTTTTGTTGTGGGGATTTAGGGAGTCTTTTTAGCTTTGTAAAAAAAAAATTCTTTACATCATAAGTTTTATTTGTTTTCCAGAGCTTATATTACCTATACGAACATTTGAAACATTCGGTATAGTTATCAGGCAGCATTATATGATTTAATCTTATCTTGTGATCAAGCAAGGAAATGTTTATTTTTAATTATTTCAAAAATTTATTTTATTTTGAGCTTAAAACCCCAACCTTACTGTGAGGGATTTTTAAAATGTCATTCCTGTGAATAGGAGAAATGTAGATTTTTGTGTTGAGCTTGGTGTTAGTTAGAGAGTTAATTTTTTATATATTAAATATCTTCTTTTGATGTTAAAACTCACTAGCAGGTGAACCATTATTATTATTATTATTATAGTTGCAGATTTTTTTTTTTTTGGTCCCATTTGTTGTGATTGCAGTCAGAATTATGTATTGTAATAGAGCGTTAATCAAGCACAATGATTTTAAGGGTTTATATTATGGCAGTTTTCACTCTTTCAGGGGACCTACATCAGATGTGATTGTGTCCATAGTGTTTGTATATGAAGAACTTTATGGTATTGGTAGATTATTTTGTAAAATAAGAAAAATTTGATTTTGTTTTCTTGGGGTGGTTTTCCTGCAACTTTAAAGAATTTTCAAAATTCCAAATGTTTTCATGCAGGAAGAAAAGTGAAACGTTTGCTATTCACTTTTGCTACTTGTTGCAGATCCGTTTGTGGGCCTGACCTTAAATAGAATAGAATGTAAAAAAAAAAGTTAACTTTTTTTTGACCATTGCTGTTTACACAGATTACAGATGTACTATGTGCATTGTATTTGAAAATCTTGGTTGAACATTACATCTCACTGTGCAGAAACTTAACTTAATATTTTCCAGTTTTTTTAGGTAGTATGTACATTAAAACCATTGCATATGTTCATCAAGGGCTGAGCATTAACCGGTTTCTTGTTGTCGTGCTGTGGTGAGGTGTTCTGTTCCACGTGTGCCTTTACATACAGAGCAATGACAAATGTTGTCTATTTTCAATCCAGAGAATCAGGTTTTTATGAGAATTCAATCTATTTTAAACATCTCATTCCTGTTGTGAAGCTATCTACAACTTGTTTGATGTGAATAAATACTTTTGTGATTATTTATAATACAGTGTACTTGCTATCTGTATTCTATTTCTGGGTATTTTATTTTCTCTCATTGTGTGAGAAACTGAAGACAGCTAGAATCAATTTAGCTCGTGTATCTCACAGATTCAAAATGAAGGGCTTTTCATGCCTCGCTCTTAATTGTTTGTGCAAATGTCTCAAAATATTAGATGCCTCATGCATATTGACAAATCAACAATTTTGAATCATTTATACACCAAAGATGTGACATGAACTTCAAAAAATATTGTAAAACAGGAGTGATGAGACAAGTAATATGTGGTACAGCTGTACATATTCCTTGTAATGAAACATAAGAGTGAGTTTGTACATGTTTTTTTTTCTTTTTATTGACAAATTCATATTTCTTGAATGTATCTTTTTAATGTCCATTTCTGTGGAAAATAAATGGATTTAATCAATATTTTACAAGTTTATAATGTTGAAATAAATTGTACATAATGAACTCATGATGACTCCTTCATTGCTGCCTTCACCCACTGAGCAATGATTTCAGACTCCTTCTTCCGAGCCACAATCACAGACTCAGGATCGTTAGGGTTGGACTCCCTGAGGGAGGGGAAGAAAAACAAAAACGGAAGAATGATCAGATGACAAAGCCAAATATGCATTTTATTGTCTTCATCGCTCTCAAAGTTATACGCAAGTTATAAATTTGAAAATTTGCACCTTAAATCCAGATGATGGGCTCCCTCTGGTATGTTGATTGCAATCAGTGATGGACTGAGTGACTTCCTGATCTACAGGTGAAAATAATTCCATCGTTTCACAGAGAAGCACAACAAAACACTTTTTCGTAAACCTTAACAGCAACCAATAACAAGGAAATTACTAAAGTAAATTATTCAGATCATCATTTGTATTGAGGAAAAAAAACAGTGCATCTTTTAAAAAAAGGTTTGAAAGTGAAACTGTCTTACCCCTCCATTAGCCCAAGGATCAAGATCACCATTGGAAAATATGATATTGCTTGCAGTGGAGAGATCTAGAAGGGAAAATTCAAATGGATGCAACACTGAGCTCCCATTTCATTGCAAACATCCAATGAATATTAAAAGGACCAAAGACGAGCAGAAAAGTAAAGTTTTTTTTTTTAAAGAAAGGCACTGTTTGGTAGTTACAGCTTACCGTCGCCCCAGAACTGGGTCTTCAGCCACCCTGGTCGTGGCACCACCCCCCATCTCTTTGAGCAATACTGTTCTCTCTGCTGCTCAGTGAATGTCATAGGCGGGAACATGTCTGTCACATTGTTACTCTCATAGCACATCTCGATCTCAGTGCAGGCCTAAAAAACAAATACATTTTTTTATATACAATTACAAGTGAAAGGAAAGTCTATTCATACTATAATGACCCTAATAAATCAGATTAAACTTTAAAACAAAAATTCTTTACAGAAGTAATGTAACATGAATTTCTAAAAATCATAGTGCCAAGTATTTGGACTGAAGACCTTCTGGTTCCATCTTCCTGAAGTCAATGGTGTTTTTAGAATGGGTTTTTGGTTGATTGCCAGAAATAATGTGGTTAACTGAAGAGTATAATAAAGCTTTTACATGTCTTGGATAAGGTGGTTGCTAACAATTGGCTAATTGGGACTAGAGAGGTTTTCAGGAACATTATACATCACATGCTCATGCAATCTATTCCAATTGGAATCATATTGTGACCATGTTGTTTGTTTATAGCCTACGTTTAGCTTTTTACTTGTGGTGATTGTATTTAGGCTTCAGAATTCATAAAATGTTCAATTTAAAGTATATCTCGATGAACAATTTGTGTAAGAATCAAACTTTTGTTGGAGTTTTTTTTTCTGCAATAATCCAAAAGCCAATGGCAAAATCCTATTGGAACCAGGGCGATGCAAACTTCTGGGTTGGCCTACAAAAGTACGACATCTCTGCAGCACTCTGTAGTCTCAAAATAAATCTGTTTTACTAAAGACTTGTGTTAAAATCTAATATTCAGGGTTTAGAGAGAACTAATCAAGGTACCTGGTAATCCCATGCATAGCTGTTAAAGCCAAGGCCACAGCCGGTGGGGTCGGCACACTCCACATAGAGACTGTAGAGGTCATAACATGTGAGCTGGCCAGTGGAATTATACACAATGCCTGTGGGGAGGCACAAAATTAATGCTGAAGTCTTTTGAGCCTTGCCAGTACCAGAGGGATTTAAAAAAAAAAAAAAAAAAAAATGAAATCTGTGCAAAGCTGCTGTCATTTACCGACAGTATCTCGGAGTGCCGACATAAGATCAGTGCCATTCAGCATAGTTTCACACGCCACCTGTAAAAGTACAAAGCACTGCGATTTATCTTTGTGTGACACAATCACACCGGTTCAGTTCTAACTGCAGGAACTGCACTGCTAAGCAATTTTAAATGGAACCAGATGGGCTGGAATGGTTTCATTTGCTATATGCATCATGAAAACATTTGATTAACACCATTAGGTTTTGCATTATGCACTGAAGTATTTCAGTGGCAAGCTTTTATTTATTTTTTATGCTATCCCCTTTCCATTTGGTGATGGGGTTGGCTGAAAATTCATGCTAGTGACAAGTCCAATACCTTCACAGGGAAGGCTGGCATGCTGCCCATGAAATGAGTGCTGTAGGGATAATCCAACATGGCCATCATGGTGAAGGCGTTACGTAAGAGTCCGTTCAGCTGATGAATGTCCTTTGGGGTGGAGGGAGTTTTACACAGGGAGAAGGCAGACTGGATGCGTCTGTAGTCTATGAAGTATAAATGTGAAAACATGGAGAATCAAATCCATTTTAAGAACAAAAGTAAGCACAAACTGAACATGGTTAACCATTCTGAGTGAATGGCTATAGATACCTTTCTGTTGTGCCAAAGTGTTGAGCTTCTGGAAAGCTCCTTGCACTGCATCTCTGCAGGCAGAGTTAAACTTCTCAAAATCCTGAATAAGCAAACAGAACAAATCGATATTACTCTAATACAAAATCATATACTCTTTTATTTACAAAAAGTATTATATTTTAAAGTCATGTTTTAAAACAAAAGAAAGGGATTAAATATGAACATACAGCGGTAACATCCCGGAAAAACTGTTTAGAGTCGCCAAGACCTGCGGTGGACAGGATGGGAGCACTAGCGGCTAATGCCCCGGTCACAATATTAGGGTACCTTATTCTCATGTAAACGCTTAACATTCCTCCATAGCTGAAAAACAGACATAACATACACAACCGGTTACAAAATGTTTATATATATATTATTTATTTATTTATTTATTGTTTGTTTGTGAAATATTATTACAATTTAAAAAAATGTTTTTATATATACATTTTAAAATGTTGTTTATTCCTGTGATGTAAACTGAATTTTCAGCAGGAATCAGAAATATCCTTCAGAAATCAGTCTAATATGCTGATTTATTATGAGTGTTGAAACTGTTGTGCTGCTTCATATTGTTTTTTGGAACATGTGATACTTTTTTCTTTGATTCTTTGATGAATACAAAGTTAAAAAGAGCAGCATTTGTTCAAAATAGAAATCTTTTCTAACAATGTAAGTCTTTACTATGACCTTTTATTCATTTAACACATCCCTCCTGAATAAAAGTATTAATTTCTTTAAAAAAAATGTTGTTGCTCAAGGAGCATTTCTTATTCTCAATGTTGAAAAACTTTGGGGAAAGTAATAATAATACAAAAAGAAAAGTTTATTTAGCAAAGATGCATTACATTGATCCAAAGTAAGAGTAAAAAATATTTAATGTCACAATAGATTTCTATTTCATATAAATGCTGTTCTTTTGAACTTTGTATTCATCAAAAAAAAATGATCATGGTGTCCACAAAAATATTAAGCAGCAAAAACTTTTTCCAAAAGAACTAAATAACCATTATTAATATTTGGGCACCAATACAAACTAAGCACCAAATGAGAATATTACAATGATTTTTTTTAAAGATCATGTGACATTGAAAACTGGAGTAATGGCTGCTGAAAATGTAGCTTTGCCATCACAGGAATAAATAAAAAAACACATTTTTTAAACAAATTTTACATTTTAAAATATATTAAACAGAAAATGTTATGTTATAATATGTTAAATTGTAGTAATATTTCACAATTTTACTATTTTTACTGTATTTTTGATTAAATAAATGCAGCCTTGGTGAGAAAAAGACTTTCTAAAACATTTCAAATACAATTTCAATGAGTCATTTCAAACTTTTGACTGGCAATGTACAGTACAGACAGTATTTTTATTTTATTATTATATTTAACTTCATAATAATAAAATAATATTATGTAACCAGATGGATATTTATGTCTATCAGATAAGTTTCTCAACTAAATAAAAAGCTCACTGAGACCCCACCTTCCACCAAAGACAATGACGGGACATTTCTGAGCTCCCAGTTCCTTCTTCAGCTCTGTGATCATGACCGCATAGTCAGCCAGGGCCTGCTCCACCGTCAACAGCCCCACCTCAGGGATATTAAATGAATCCTTCCCAAATGGAAGAGATTTTCCATAGTACCTCTAGAGTTTAAAGCAAAGCTTATGATTAGTGGACATTTATAGACTGTATGACTGCATGAACCTGACATCAAAGACTGAGTGAACTTGTTCCAGCTTATCTAACTTCCTCCATGATCACATGATTCAACAGTTCCATGAAAATCTTACATGCTCAGCAAATATCACCAGGGCTCCCTGCACTGCTGCCAGCTCGGTGATGAACCCTGAATTCCGTGTAAACTCCCATATGTCCCCTTCATTGCCAGTGTAGAAGAAAATGGGTCCATTGCCTTTCTTCCAGTACTGATCTACAATAAACACACAATGCACTCACTCAGTGTGGATATCATTTAAAAAGATGATAAAAGTTCTAACAGTATGATAGTGTGGCAGATTATCACCTGTAATAAGGTAGCGCTGATCATATGTGCCATTGCCAAAGCTGTTGTAATTGAAGTGGTCTAAACCTTGTTTAAAATACTTTTCCTTGAAATCAGGAGCAAGGTCTCTGTGAGATGGGATGACCTCATTATTGAGCTTTTCCTTCTAAACAAAGAAAACATTCCAAAGAGGAAAATTCAAAAACATTCCAAAGAGGACAAAAGAACAATTTGAAATACGAAAAGAGAGAGAATGATCTGAGATTTGTAGGAAAACAACTGAAACAGTTCGTTAGCAATACAATTTCATAAATCAACAGGCAAATATAGGAAAACTGAAGATCAGAACTTGCCACAGATAAACGTGTCTCAGTTTTTCCACCGAGGATCAGCAACATGAATCCAAGGAAAAGCCAATGTGCAGCCATTCTCACAGAGACCCCATACATCAAGCCTGGAATCTAGCAAAGTTTCCTAAAATCATCACAGGGCTACTGACTGTCATGTGATCATGTCAGCTGTCATGTGACTTGTGTCATTAGGCGCGTTCGACTTTAAGCGGCGCTGCGCGGAATGTTCAGTGTATGACATCAAAGTACCGCGAGAGCGATAAGAGAGCAGACGGATCCTATGCTTTCGAATGGCTCTCGCGGTACTTTGAGCGGTAATTCTGTGCAGCGCCGCTTAAAGTCGAACGCGCCTATTGTTTACGAGTCGTCTATAAACGTTGCAGACGAGCGCTTATCACTGTTGGGTCAAGAGTACGGTACGTGATTTACTCCGTTATTATGTTAAAGGTTGTCTAAGCAATCAACATAGCAGCTTTGCAGTTTAACAATAATTACCCAATAGTTTCAGAATAAAAGTCGGGAAACATTTCAAAGTAAAAGTCTTCATGACTTAAAATAACTGACGGACTGTTATTGTTATTGTTATTATTATTATTATTAAATGGGTGGGTGGGTGTAATGATGGGAATCTGTAATGATGGGGATTAGGATTTGTTCAATTATTTGTTCAGTGACCATTTCTGCAGTTTACATCGTTACTTACCAGAAGGTGGCGACACGTGTCTTTTGTGTGTTATTATGAGTGAGTCTTTGGATCATTCACATGGTCAGCATTGAATTGAAAAGGATTTTTTATTTTTTATTTTAAAGTTTAATTCACAAACCGCATTGTTTAGCAGCTTACTTTTCTAACAATCAGCTTACTCATAGAGTCAAAGGCCAATAAACGAGAAGGAGAACACATAGGCTTCAACATTTTTAGTATTTCTGTGTGCAATACGTATTGTAATAGAAAAAAATGTAACGTACTGTACATGAACAAAGCAATGTATTGTACATTTAACATTTTTTAATTGTCTTCTGGGTTTTAGACTACAAACCATAGATGTTTGCAGCTTCTTTATTTATAAATACTGTAAGAGCGGAGGAGCCCTTGATGGATTGTTTACCAAACATCTGTAGCGCCATCTGCTGTACATATATGTAACCTTGAAGGTTGAATTAGAGTAGATTTGCACTCCTAGATATTTCACTTGTATCTCAGATAGTTTATTATGGTGTTCACATATATCTTAATATATCTAGACCTACAAATGTGTCAAAACAGCACAATGCATCTCCATTCCCTTTTTTGTTTGTTTGTTTTTAAGGTACTGTGAAATTAAAAGTAATTATAACATTATTTGGGGAAAATTTAAAGCTGTAAACTTGCTATGTAAAAATGGTAATATAGCAATGCTGGAATTTCCTCCCTCCAGTCTTTTTCTTGACTGTTTCCCTATTAAAATAAATGTCAGGTAATGACTAAGTGCTTCCTGGTAGTGTAACTCTGCCAGACAACCTTTATAGTTTCTTTTTTTAGTGTGCTGTATATGTTCTTGTGTAAGTGTGCACGTTGTCTTTCTTCAATTTCCTTATGCAACACCTTTTTGTTTAATTGAGCCATTGTGTACGTGTCCTACCTGCTGCTCAAAAAGTCTCTGTCTCTCTCTTCTGGGAATGTGGGACTTCCTGAAGGCATGGCAAGTGGGAGGAACCACAGCTGTGTGTCACACTACAAAAATCACTTCCCTGTGAGTTCACTAAGAACTCTGGCTTACACCTGTACTCATGATTGATCACTTCTAGAAAGCAGTTCAGGTTCCTGACTTATCTCTGTCAGTTTCTGAGCAGTGGTAAGTGTCCGTCATTGTACTAGTATTAGGTTTTGCTTTTATGGTTTTATTGTCTTACAAGAACCTGCATAGCTCATAGTCTCACTCTCAACTGTATTTGTGGGCAGCACATTCACTGTTCTTAGTGTTATTAGTGACAAAAATATGGTGTTTTCTCAGAACATCTTGGTATATAGTGATTCTAAAATATCAGTTGATTATTTTTTTATTTTGTTCTAGAGGGCCATGCTGTACATAGAGTTGATTAAGCTGTGGGATGAGGCTGTGAGAGCAATAGACAGCCGGGACTGGCAGGGTGCTCTCACTAAACTCAACCAGATCACAGAACACAGCTGTCGCACTATGTTTGTGGTTGCTTCGACACACATTGCCCTCGGTCAAGTGGACTCAGCCATCAAGGTACAATCACAAATTTTGCAATTACATGTGTAAGACATGGTAGAAATGTAGGATATCTGATTCTGTAGCAATAATTCAATGCAGTTATCTTTGTCTTTGGTTGTTAAACAGTATTTTTGAGAGCTATAGTTCAGTTTTAGGCCTTTTGATCTTTTAGATGCCACAAAATCCTTGTGCCATCCTAAAATTTAAAAGGCAGCAGTGTGTTTGAATGTATGAAGTCCTAATTTACACTGTGAAAATTATTATTATAAATGTATAGACTATTATTTGGAAAATATGTAGTTTTTATTATTACATTATTACTTTTTTCTGCTTACAATAGTATTCTAACTCTAATGCTGTCATATCAATTTATCTTAATACTTTATTTTAATCAAATGTATTTATTTATAAGCTTCAGACTTATGTTTCTTTTTAAAAAGTTGTTGAGGAGGTTAATTAAATATCTTGATTTAAAAAAAAGTATTTTAGATTATTTTTATGCTATACTATTATGCAAATTATTTTAAATATATTTTATTTATTATGTTTTTTTACCCCCTTTTCCATGGTTCCCCAGTACTTCCTTGTGTCCCCCTGGGGGTCCCCTTAACCCAAATTTAAAAACCCTTTGCTTAGTTAATAATTGAGTTATTTCAAGGTAGTTAAAAATAATATAAACTGTAGTTGTTATGTATTTGTTAGATAAAAAGCAGATGTCTTTTGAGATGTCTTTGACAATGTCAAATGATGCCTTTTAGGCTCTCGACCAGGTAATCGCAAAGGATTCATGTCTTGCTGTGGGATTTTTTCAGAGGTCTGCCGTTCATATGATGGCAAACAGGTGAGGATACTGTAGCTCTCTATGAATGAGCAGACTAGTCTGTCTGGTACGCTACAGCGTGATGCAACACAAACATATTAAACATTGACCTCTTTTGTTTAAAGTTGATGTTCTGGACAGCTGATTCACTTTGATCTGACACTGCCTCTTTGTTCTCTTGCTCTCTCCCCGTCTCATTCTCTTTTTCCTTTCTGTCTGTGTCACTTTTTCCTAACACTAGGCTGGAGGAGGCATTGACTGATTGTATATGGGCTCAGAAATTCATGAGGGAAAACCCTGTTATTGACTACAAACAGCTGGGTCTTCGCTATAAAATGTACATCTGGCAGGTCAGAACATAAGCATATTTCTCTCTGTATGTGCAGAAAAATGTAAAACAAAACCATATATAAAAGTATGATTGTTTGAATTTATTGCACTTTTTTTTTTGTTAACATTTTATTGAGAGGTGGGAAATTGTTTGCAATTTCTATCTAGCCTTGTGTCAACTCTGCCATTAAACATAAACGTTGGTGGAGTTCACCTGCACAGAAATCCATCACAAGGCCTTTTTGAGGGCTGAGTGAAAAAGCTCCATGGTTATGCAATGTCAAATGCCAGCGTGAAAGATAAGACATATCCAGCATTCCTCGGTTGTCAGGTTAAGGGCAGGTTAGCCTGAACAGATGAAACAACCTTTCTATTCCTCAAATGCCTATTAGCTGAAAAATAGAAAAGTTTGCTTTGTAGAAGTTTCACAAAGCACAGAGCTAAATTTGCACCACTAGTCCATTGTTAGACATGAGGAATATGTATGATAGGTATGCTTTATGTGATTTCCTGGAAGAATAATCAAGAGACAGCCTCATTACTCACTGTGATTGAATGGAGGGTCCTTATTATACTTTTAAAGTATAATACATAAGACATATCCAGCATGAACAGAGAATAAAATAAAAAGTCGTTTATAACATTATAAGTATATTTACTGTCTCTTTTGATAAATTTTATGCATCCTTGCTGAATAAAAGTAAAAATTTATTTCAGAAAAAAAAAAAAAAAAAAATAATAATAATAATAATAAAATTGACCCCAACAATAGTGTATAATCTTTTATTGTCCCATTGATATGATGTAATGAACAGTGTGTACAACTTGTGTTTTTTTTCACTCATAGGTCCTTTATAATGCGGCAGCCGTCCACTCTAGACTGCAGCAATGGGACAAAGCCAGGGAAATTTTAACGGAGGCCTCACAGGAGAGAGGAGCGGGCCGGAGCAACTTGATAGACATAGCTCTAGAGGCTATTTCTGTAAGACCTATGTGATCATTTTATTAAGAAAATGCTAAGAGGACACTGAAAAGCTTTTTTTTTCTCATTGTGCAAGAGATCCCCCGCTACATTATGATTGCTCTTTTACTGATAATGTATCACTGAACGCAGTAGATTGTGATGATTTCAGCAGTCTGTGTTTTCAGCTGACAACACTCCACTGAACATTGTAATCATGAAATGTCCATTTTATTCCCAGAGGAGAGAGGTTTTGGAGCCTCTCTTGGTTCCTGAGGGTGAAGTGTTCCGTCCCAGGAAACAGGAGGTAGACCAGCTTAAACCGAGGGACTTCTTGGGTGAAGCTAAGGTGACTCGCATCTTCACACTGTACAGTTTCTTTAAAAGATGTTTGGAAATTAACTATAAGATGCAAAATTCAATAATAGTAAAGTATATGACATTCAAACACAAAATAAGTGATAAAATTGAAAACTGGACAAACCTAAATGTGCCCAAAGTCAAATATTACAAACAGTATGCATACATAAAAAAGGCAAACTTTAATGTTTCAAGTAACATGCTCTAAGTCAGTGGCTCAACCTTTTTGACTCCAATAATTTTTACGTTATCTTGAGGCCCTCCAGAAGAGTCCTACAGGGTCCTGAGCCTCTGGTTGAGAACAGTTGAAAATGTATAAATATCTTAAAATCAAAGCACACATTTTAAGCACATAAACACTATGCACACTATTACTTGAGAAACGTTTACTGAAATTAAACTCTTTTTCTCTCAGGTCATCACTTCTTTGATTCCAAATGATGACTTCAGAGGTTTTGATCCTCTCAGACCACAGGTACAGTTATTACCTGTGATACTACACCTGTCAAATTTTGTCCTGCTTTTTTCCCCATCTTTTGGTTTCAAACTAGACTGTACTGATTATATATGTCTCTGCAGAAACCAGGGTACTATGAGCCAAAGGTAGAAGATGGCCAGTACGTATTCAATATTCAGGAAATATTAAGACCAGCTTAATACACCGTTATAATATATTGTACTAATTTTATGCCAACTTTAAGCACAAAAAAGTATTTCTGATTAAGCTGAATATGTTATTCCTGCATAGGGACTCTCGTTACATGATAATGAAGAGTGCATATGTGGCAAAAGGGGCAGGGGAGCTCACGGTGCCTGCAGGAGCAAAAGTGTTTTTGTACAGTGATGATGACAAGGATGGACTGGCAATCATCATTTATGATGGAAAGGTGGGATACTCTTTCTTTCTAGAATGTGATAGACTGTTACAGAGGATTTGTTTTGATTTGGAGGCACATTGAATGTTTTTCGACTTTATAGTATCGCTTTCTAATTATGTTTCTGACATTCATAAAAGCAGTTGAAGTGGCATCGTCAATGAGATATGGTATTAAACATTTGACAGAATATAGAATAATGACTGGGATATTTCTCTTTTTCTACTTTAAAAATATCAGAGAGGTCTGGTTCCCAATTTCCTGCTTGAACCGATGGGCAAGAAAAACAAGGGTAAAAACAAGCGAATTGTAAGTGTCCCTTTGTTTGTTTTTTTTTAACTTCCTTTTATGACCTCTTTCATTTCCCACAGAGTGTTCTTTATGGTTTTTAATAGTGTCTTGTTATTTGCCAAGTCTTACCCAGCTTTTCTCTTAGATTCAGTATGTTGAGCTTTATGAATGCAGACAGCTTTAAAAGCTTTTTAATTCTCATCTAAAAATGTGCTTACACACTTTGCAAACCACAGAGATTTGGCAAAGACTGCGCTTTACCTCAGCACACTGGTACTTTTAGTATCGTTGTAAGCAATCATGAAAATAAAAAAGGTTTAAAAGTTTATAGCCTCTTGTTACCACTTCTGATGATTAATTGAGCAAAAAAAATGATCTACATTTCCTTACTTGGCATACTGTATTAGCAGTGACCTTATTCTTTAGCCTCTGATGTTCAATATCTGAATTAAAGTAGCATATTTAGTGATTTTCTCTGCATATTTCTTTGAAGGAACTCGCCATTGGCATCCCACATCCACCAGCCCTAAAACCCCCAAATCGACCCCAAGCTCCATCTCAACGTTCATTAGGTACAGAAAATAATTCAGATAAAACAGACACATTCAAACTGAAACTGTTTGTTAATGACTAAAATTGTTGTGTGTGTGTTTTATTTTCATAAATGCATATTATAATAAAAAATGAAAGAAAATATCATCTCTAAACTTTCTCTTTTATATTATTTGATAGATGCCATTATTAAAAATGCACTGGCATTGTTTAAATACAGCACATGCTCCAGCATGTTGCATGATTCACTTATGCAGTTATCATTCCTGTCTCTCCTTTAACCATCCTAAAAATAAAAGGCAAAAATGACTGTACCGGTATTGTGAAGAATGTAAGTTTCATCCTCTCTCCTGTAGAGTTGCAGCCCTCCTATGCCGGTGCTACCCACACAACTCCTCCTACAACCGGCAACTCCACCCGCGTCCCTACACAGCAGGTGAGTAACGAAACACTCTTGAAAATGATGAAAGAATGCTGACCTTGTGGCAGGACAAAGCAGTGATCCCTTTAGAATGGAAACTCCAACGTTTTATTTCACCCACACAATCAGTTTTTGCTTTTAAGATTTTTCACCATTAATTAAAACTTTAAGTCAATTTACCTTTATTTATATAGCCCTTAATAGAGTTGAGATTGTTTCAAAGCAGCTGCACAGTATTAAACAGGGAAGTAACAGAATCAGTGATGCCAAGGTATCAAATGTAAGAAAAATCCAAATTCTGCTGTAAAGCAGCGTTATTCAGCTTCAGTCAGTGTTGATTCAGTTCAGTTCAATAACTGTGTAACGTGCATTATTTAAAAAAAATGTTTAATTTCCAAATGTAATAACAAATGTAAAAAAGTTTTGTTCAATAATCAATGATATTACTGAATATTAAGTGTATTTTAAACAATAAACTTAAATTATTAAAAATGATTTGTTCATTAAATTAAAGGGAACAGATTTGTGGTATTTCAACATGGTTTGTTAACATATTTGGTTGCATCCTCTGTGCTTATATCTTATATATTTCTGCAAATTCATTTATCTCCCTGTCTAATTTGTCAAGCCTGAAAGCCAGCATTTCTGACAGTATCATGTAACTGTAGATGGAAATAGAAGCAGAGCATGATTAATGCAGTGGCCATCATGGTTGATCTTTTGTGTGAGATGAGATCTTTTGAATGAGTTTTGTGACTCAGACATGAAGTGGAGTGGAGTGTTGAGGCAGCAGGCCTTTGATTTGGCCTGATTCAGTCAGAAATTCACCCAAGGGAGCAAAAGAAAGCTGATAAAAATTTGAAAAGGGGACTATTTGAGGCCACTGTCTGGCAGAGAAACCTTATTACCTTGTGACAAAACTTATATCTGAATATGCAAATACTTTGTGCAAAGGGGTATTTGAAATTGGGGGGAAAAATACTTCCATTTTTATTTCATTTTTCAAGTTCTTGTATTGTAACTTCACCCACCCCAATTTCTCAGGCCCAAACTTCACCTCAGGAGCCTGGATCAGTCATAGTCAAGGTGCACTATACATACACTATGGCTCTGAAAGTCCCTTTAGAAACTTCTTTCCGGGATCTTCAAGACAATATCGCTGAGAAATTAGGACAGCCTGCAATGATCATTCGCCTCAGGTAATATCGCAGACCTGCAGTCTGGTTGACCCGCTTTTAGTTGCCATAAATTCCCAGCTTTAAAGTATGTTAGAACTCTGGTCACATTTTTCCATTGTACAAACCCCCACACCATCTCTAACACATACTTCCTCTCACAGACACAGAAGGAATGGCACCAGAGCACTAACACCACTAAATGGTGATGATAGACTGGATAGCCTGGAGGGTGTGGCTGAATACGGACGTGCCCAAATTTGGTGTCAGGTAAACTAATTGCCATTTTTGACTGACAGCTATCTGTGACTTAAAGGAATAGTTCACACAAAAATGAAAATTGTCATCATTTAGTCACCCTTACGTCGTTCCAAACCTGTATAAGTTTCTTTCTTGTGTTGAACACAAAATAATATATTTTAAAGAATTTTGAAGAACCAAACAGTTGTTGGTCCCCATTGACTTCCATAGTAGGGAAAGAAATACTATGGAAGTCAATGGGGACCATCGACTGTTTGATTACCAGTATTCTTCAAAATATCTTCTTTTATGTTCAACATAAGAAAGAAACTCATACAGGTTTGGAACGACATGAGGGTGAGTAAATGATGACAAAATGTTCATTTTTGGGTCTACTATCCTTTTAATATAATTTTTGCACCACTACTGTCACCAAACAGAATTGCAAAATTCTAGTTTGGTTTGCTTATCTTGCCAAAAATGTCTGCCAGTGATTGAGCTAGAGCTAGTGCACAGTGTTTACACCATTTGAGGAAGTCAACCTATAAATGATTTACCTTTTATTCAACTGTGAGGGACAAAAAGACATCAATCTCCATGAACTTTTTTCTACTATGAATGAATGTTACACCAATTTAGCAATTTTTAATATTTGGCAACTTCCTGTTTTTTCAATCTTGTCCCAAGAACGAGGACCCTCTGACCAACAGGGCCATTCTCTATCAGATGGTGGCACTGTATGACTACAATGCACAAGGCCCAGAGGATTTGGAATTCAGTGAAGGCGACACAATTGACATTCTCAGTGAAGGTACATAAACACAGTGGTATCTTTTTGTTATTAATTTTGTTATTAATGTTACACACAAGTGATGGGGTAAGACAAGTATTTTTTCCATTTTGCAGTGAATGATGAGTGGTTAGAAGGACACGTTGCTGGAAATATCGGCATCTTCCCTCGAAGTTTTACTCATCGGGATACAGACAGCATCAGTGGGGCATCAACAGATTGACACAGCCTCTAAACATCAACAGTGGCTGTATTACCCTTCAGTGAATAAGAACTTTCTCATGTGCAGCGACAGTCTTGAGGGGCCCATCTGTTAAAAATTACATTATTTATCGTCATGTCAAAATGTGCCTTCACCTAACTGCTATCTTTGAGCATACATTTTAAAAGAAGACATCAAAATAATTCCTCCTCTCCATATTTTTTTTTTCTTGTTCCAAAGGTGAATTTTCCTTGATTTATTTTTCCATTTACTTAATGAGATTACAGCAGTCTTTAAGTGCTTTTAACCGGAAAATAATATAATTTGGGAATTAAGATGTCTAAAATATATTACGTATAATGGTACCGGAACATCCAAATTCTGTCTAAATTAGATGCCAACTGGAAACTCCTGGCTCGCTTTACAGAGTGAGTTAATTTAATATTAATTAAATTTAAGAATTTCATGTACTTTTTGAGATCACAAAACAGGGCGGTTAGAGGCCAAATCCAAAGTTTTAAATAGTGCTCCATGGGATGCCTGCTTTAGTTTACATCATTGCCACCCACCTCTTCTTAACCTGCAGCTGACATGGTATCTATCATATACAAACTGAACAGCAGTGCAGCAAAAAGAGATGATTTAACTTGCATCACACCCATACAATACACACCGCTGGCAGATTTTATTTCCGACTTGGTCAGATGTCATAAAATGGCTTTTAAATCACCCCTGTCCTGTAGTGAGAGCTGAATACACCTCAGTGAGGTATCCGTAATGCAGTGTTTAATGCCGTGGTGTGCTCTGTCAGACTGGGCACTGGGGCATGGCACTGCAGCATACGATCCCTCTGCTCTTTTATATTGCCGTAATTATGGGGTTGGCAGAGCCCAGCATGACGCACATTTCCCTCAATTCCCATTAAACATTCTGCTATTAATCAAAGCCATACCGCATTCTGACCCAACGTTTACCGATCAGTTCTTCCCCTCCTACCTTCTGTCCCTGGATTTTTATTTGTCAAAGAGTGAAATTTGGCGTCGTGTTTATGAGCTGTTGTAAATGGTGTTGTATAAGTGTCAGGGAGTTATACAGTTTAACATGTTTCAGCGTCAAAACAAGCTTCTGTCAGTTTTAACTGAACTGTATTTGGGTCTTTGTGTAGCACAGCCAACGGCTGCAATTTAATGGCCTTGACTGCGCAACCCGTCATAAAAGTTAGTCTTTTATTCAGTACATCAAAAGTACTCTGTACTTGCTCTGTACTCAAAAGATAATGTGGGACTCTTTATCAAAAAAAGCAGACAGCAGAAAACAGCCAACTGTGATGGTGCAGGGGGAAATCTGGAGGCTCAATTTTAAGCCAAGAGAACAGGAGTTACTCAAATTAGGTTAAACCAACCCAACCACACAGCTTCATTAAATCACTCTCACAAACACGCGTACGCGTAGGGAGAAAGAAAGGACAAGGGAAGATATTTGGTATTTTAGCACTTAATTGAATTTCTGGCATATATTTTGGAGCACTTTTGAGTGTGTATGTGTGCCTTCGGTAAGTGAGTCATAGTTATGCGTGACTTACAGCTGAAGTGTATTCACTTCTACAGTGCATAAAGATCAATGAGCATCTCTATTGTCTCATTTAGGCCCATTAATTGTTCATTAATTTCTGCCTCCATGCACTGATGCCAAGAGCGGTAATTGCAAATTAGCAATGAATTTGACTCTTTTGCTGCAATGTCACCATCTTAAAGGGCTGTAAATCAGTGGGTTGGACACCTGGAAGAATGAAGAAAGTTCAGTTGAGAGGGTCTATAGATGTTTAGTCTCATTAGCATTTTAAATCAGTCATTTAAATACTGAGGCTGTTGTCATTTATTTTAATGTTTAGTACGTTCACATTTATTTTATTATGCTGCACTCTGTTTTGTTTCATTTGTATTATTGATATTTTTAATTATTTTATTTAGCACCAATGTATGCAGTCTCCCTGGCAAAACAAATGCACTTTGTTGCTGTTGTGCCAGTAAAATGCACTACATTGAAACTGGATTTGGTCAGTGCAGAAACGGATGAGGTTAATTATACAGCCTTAAAGGGAGCAACAGTCTGTCCATATGAGTTTATTAATAGCCCTCGGTGAGACTATTGGTGTACTGTAGGTTGTGGATGTCTGCTGACAGGCCTTTCTAATTCCTCTTTATGAGCTTAGAGGATGACACGTGTGTTTTAACTGAGCTTCCACGGCAGCTGAAATCCACAGACTGGCCTAAAACCTTGCTGGTTGCCTTTTAAGCACATCAGACAGCCTACATAATAAGGATAATTATTATTGTTTAAAACAATTCATGGACTGCCATGAATGTGCAGTATGGATTATGCAGCTTTTCTCAGCAGATGCAATATTAGACACAGCCTCTGTGAGAGTTCTCACAACACCAACCTGATTTGAGCAGAGCTGTGTTTTAGATGTGATATTACTCTCTTTGCCCAGGCAGACACAAGGGATTAGAGAGCTTCAGGTATAAATGGAGCACTCTCAAATAAAGCACACACACATAAATGTGTCCAAACACTGCCCTCGTTTTGTAAATCTGTTCAAAACATCTTTCACTGCCCCGTCTTAACTTGGGATAAGAAATCCGCTGTAAGATTGAAATGTAAGGGCCTTTAGAATTGCATCTGCACTGAGATATTTCTTTTTAAAGTGTTCCAAAGGAAAATGTCAATCATAATCAGGTTTGGTTTTCATTAGTCATTACTGAAAAATGTATTTAGGTCACTACTATTCTGGAAGTTTTTCTGTATTTAATGGCTATTCTGATTGGTCAGTTGTGGCTTTGCTAGGTCAAATATGTTTTATCTCTAAATGGGATGTTCCACCATTGCCATACTGGCACAATTTTTATGTTTGATTGCAGATTGATAAATTAATCTTTTTGATTATTAAATATTAAATCATAAGTATGTGTTGCAGTGTTCGTCTTCAAAGACAAAATAAATATGTTCTAAGAACGTGTTGCTATCGTTACCATTAAATTATGAAATGTTCTCTGAACTTTCAAAACGTTCAGTTTGTCTTGGTTATGGGAGCGTTCTGTTTTATTATTTCATTATGGAAATGTTACTTTTGATGATCACGAATGTCCAACTAAGATGTTTAAAATACATTCCATAAACAATGTAAATAATACAAATGTAAATTTTGCGCTAAAGTTTTAAGAACTTTATATAAGAGCAGTTAACTTTGAATGAACATTCTATTAACGTTACTGGAAGAATGATCACCTTAGAGAACCTTGACAGAATGTTAGCCAACGTTCTGAGAACGTCCCGTTAGCTGGGTTGTTGTTAGGCCAGACTATTTTTCTGAGCAGAATCTATAAACGCTAATCTACAAGATAATGACTTATTACAAATCAACATTTCATGGGACATGACAGCCAGTCATAATGTTATCGCCCTATTGTTGTTTATTTTTGTATGGATGTACATTATCCTTAAAATAAATAAAATGAATGAATGAATAAATAAATAACATTTATAGGATCTGACTATGGCACATCCGTGTAAAGTTGAAATCAGGTGGCTGTGGTTTCGACTGTGTTTCCCTTTGAGAACTTTTACGTTAAGTGCGCAATGCTCTTTGGAAACGACTTATTTTTCAATTGATTAACGTCAATAGCCCGGTGGGCCTTGAACATTAAAAATAGCTCACGCACAGGAAAAATGTGATTTAGTTTGTCCAAATGCGTTCCTCACAGTTGTTTGTTCCTAAGCAACAGAGGCGCCTCGCGCGTGCGTCATTTCCTCCAGAGCTCCGTGTCGGTATCTCACTACGGACTCAGTAGAAGCGACAAGAAATCCGAGCGAGCCACACTGACCAGACGCGCTGCTCTTAGAGCGCAGCTGCCAAACTTCAAACGTTCTTGCTGTGTTTTTGTTTCTTTCTCGGAGCAGGACGCGTCTCACCACCCGTTTCTCATCGCACAGTGTGTTACCAAAAGGATTAAAGTAACTATAACGGACGTCAAATCCTCGCGGGACTTAATTCGGGTTTGTTGTTTGCCTTTGGAAGAACAGAGTACTTTTTCCACTATTCAAAGTGATTATTAAACCAATTTCATTAATAATCAAAAGTTTCGAAACTGCATTGCACTAGTTATTCTGCGTTGTTATTTTGAAGACTTAACTCAGCATGGTCTCACCACAGGTTTAACGCACGAATCGCGGTGCGCTTCTGTTTTTAGCGAGAGGCAGTGACCGTGCTCTGTTCCTAATGCCTGATGTGAAATCCCCATGTGGTTTTGAGGTGTCCAAGAATGAGCACGGATCTGGAGCGCGCTTCTCTCAAGTCGGGCGCGAACTCCCTGGGCTCCGGTGGCCGCGCGCTTTCCGTTAACGTCAAGAAGTTGCACAACGCGCTCAACGTGCTGCTCAACGACTTCGAAAGGGAGCATTTCATCCACTGTCTCAACGTTTACCACGCCAAGCGCAATGTCTTTGATCTCGTGCAGACTCTCAAAGTCATTCTCAACACACCCAACAAGCGCCAACTCTTACCCATGCTGCGCCTGGTCATACCCCGCTCGGACCAGCTGCTGTTCGACCAGTACACATCGGAAGGGCTTTATCTGAAGACGGATCTGCTGGCAGCCAGTGTCAAGCATGAGTGCTCGGAAGACCTCAGCAGCACGAACGCTCATGCTGGAGCATCCTCCGTGCACTTTCTGCACGAGTCCGAGCAGGCCAGTCCCAGTCACGGATCCGTGCGCCAGGTTTTCAGCACCGCGGCTGAGGGGACAGCGCCAGCGCTGATGCTGGAAGCGCCTGATGAAATCCGCCAAGTTACGCTGAAAAGGAGCAAGAGCCACGAAGGCCTGGGATTCAGCATACGGGGTGGGTCAGAGCATGGAGTTGGCATCTATGTGTCTTTGGTGGAGCCGGGATCATCCGCTGAGAGAGAGGGGCTCAGAGTTGGAGACCAGATCATGCAAGTCAATAACATGGTGTTTGACCGAGTCACTCATGGAGAGGCAGTCAAGGTGATGTGTGATCTCTGTGTTTGTGTGTGTGAGTGAACGTGTGTTTTTGGCAGTGTTTTAAACATTTCACATCATGAGAAATCTTTTGTGGATCTGTTGAGTCTGAAATTGTTCACTGAAAAAATGAGAGACATTTTTGGGGGTTCATCAGACTGCCGAACTGATGGAAACTTATAGAAAACCTATAGGAAACTTATCAAAAAGGCTGTTTTCTGATAGTTTACTGCAAAAACTCTAAGACTGGCAATGAGACTTTAAGTAAACCCATTATAAGAGACATGTTTTGATGCACTTGCATATGCGATTGTTGGTCTTTTACAGTTTCTGACTGTTCTTTTAATCATGGAGAAACTTTCTCAATGAAAACCAAATTGGACATACTAAATAAATAAAGATAGGCCCTATGTATACCAACTAAAAGTTTAATAGTATTAAAGAAAGTTAAAGATGGTTTGACTTCCCTCATATTGTCCTGTTAAAAATGATTAAATAATTTAAAAAAATCAATTATTTTTATTTTAATTTCAGATAATTTCTGTTTTATAATTTCAACAAAGCAAAATCTAAATATCTACTTCTTTGGGTGCACATACTTCTGGTTGGGAATCACTGCTTTACAGGGATCTGGAAGTGTGGCAGTGTGAGGAACCCCAGTTGGTCTTTTCATTTTTACAGTGTTGACTCTCCTTTTTTGTACCAAACAGCCCCATTTGCTTTCCCCCTCCCTCCTCTCATCCTGTAAATTCCTTTACCAGTGTCACAGCCCTGCAGAAAAATCTTTGGCCAGAGTCCCAGTCAGAGTTACTGGCTTTAGCAGGGCTAACATCAATCTTTAATTTTTTTTTTTTTTTTTGCCCACTTGATTACACAGTACTGTGCACTAACTTTTGGCCTCAACCCCAAGCTGGCCAATGGCAGTGTTACTAAACCATCTCACTTGCTCTCTTCTCTTCACATGGTCCTAATCCTGGCCTTTTTTAACACATTTTCTCTCGTTCCCCATGTGTGTCCAAAGGTAATTTCAGGAAATTGGATAATTGACTCAAAACGCCCCATTGGAGCTGGTCTCAGGCATTGTGAAAAGAATTGGAAGTACTGGTGTTTTATCAACTGTAACGTCCGGTTATAAATTTGCCTGTGGTGGAATCTATTATCATCTCTAATTTTAGTTCTGGATTTGAGAGTTAAATCACGGGTTACATAACAATTGAAGCTTGTACAGTTTGCAGAAGAAGAGCAATGACAGGCAGCCACATCACTCTTACTTTCCTCTCCTCTTTGCTCGCTCACTCTCTCTCCTTGACTATTTGTGTGGGCAGGCTCATTCTGTGTTTGTTTTTTTGTTTTATTTTTCAAGTGTTCACGTTAGACTGCTGAGGGAAGTGCGGCATTCTTTTGTATCGTCCTTGCTTTGTTGTACTGCCTGTCTTACTCATGTCACAGTCAGAATTGAATCCACAAACTAAAAAAAGCACAGAGCAAATAACAATGTGAGTCAAATCATTGCATGGAAGCTCAGTCCTGTATCAGCTACACTTGGCTTGGCACTATTCAGACAGTTTTTGCTTCACACCAGCAGTATCAAGTAGAGCTGTTTAATTACATTAATAATGTAGTTTATATAGCGGAAGTTCAGGGCCTGACGCCTGTTTGTGAAGCTTTATTGAGTGAGTCAGTCTGTCTTGATTGCAGGTTCCATATGGAGGGATTAAAAGTGATTGACCATGTTTACTCAAAGTGCCAGCCTGTTAGCATTTCTAAATAAAGATGTTTGAGGTGAGAATTGGCCGTCTCACATTGCCTGTGAAGTTTACTATGAAGCCGAGGTGTGAATTAAGCTGATTTGACAATATCAGAGTTGTTAACACAATATCTTATGGAAGATGACATGGCCTTTAGCTTTAAGGCACGCTTGTCCGTGTTGCAGCTTATTCTGGACAAGAACAACTCACTGGGCTGACCTACAAATTGACCAACCAGGATTGTCACATTTTATTTATACAAAAAAAAATCAGTGTTAACACAATAATACATTGAAGATTTTAGGCATGCACGACTTTAGATAAATTATTTATTCTGGAAAAATTGTGATTTCAAAATATGTTTCTTTTTAAGCGCCAGGTTGCGTTCAAAAATATTTAAATTTTAATAATAATGAAATATTAAAATAAGAAATATTGCTGTTGTAGTAATTCACTGTTAAATAAAAAGTATAAGAAAATAATGCAATAATAACAACAAAATGTTTTAATTAACAGTACAACTGCAAAATTATAATACTAATATTTATGGTATTTGTATATCTGTGTCTTCATTTTCAAACCTTAAACCATCAAGCTTGCATTTTGGCAGGAAACCATAGGGGACACTTAAATCATTCAGGTTTGAGAAGATGGTTGGTGTTCCCAAATGCAATCTATAAGCAACCGAAACTTAGAGTAGATGCAGAGATGTAGTTTTTGTGGAGTAACATTTACAGCATGAGCTGCTCGTATGTAAATGAACACAGTGCTCCACTTAACTGTGAAACACACAGTCCATATATTTATTTTATTACATATATGTATCAATAGCGTTTCCTCCAAGGAGGCATGGGAGGTACTGTGTCCTGAAAAATTTGGATGAGAAAAAAATTCATAGTACAAAAATAAAGCAATGCAATTATTTCAAAATATGACATAAAAAGCATATAAATCACTTGTTTTTCTAAAGTAAATCTGTGCAACAGCGACACCAAGCAGGTAAAGTTACAGCTGGAGTCCACGTCTCTCACCTCCCCTGAGCCATTGAGTTTTAACAGACCCCCTAAAGCCTGCGGTGGGGTTTGGTGGGGGGGCAATTGAAAATGAATGGGGGAAAGTCATGTGAGAGGAGGAAATGCCTCCATCGCAATATGATTGGATATGACTGGTTATGTTCGGCTGTGATTGGTTCATGCGATAAATCCCACCTTTTGTGTTCTTGCACATTCTGTGTTCACGAATCAGTCTGGATGAACAATATAATGGCATTAATGGGAAGACTAATTAAAAAAATAAGTAAACAATTCACACACTTATATACAGTGGGGAAAAAAATTATTTGATCCCCTGCTGATTTTGTACGTTTGCCCACTGACAAAGAAATAATCAGTCTATAATTTTAATGGTAGGTTTATTTTAACAGTGAGAGACAGAATAACAACAAAAAAATCCAGAAAAATGCATTTCAAAAAAGTTATAAATTGATTTGCATTTTAATGAGTCAAACTTCGCAAAACATGACTTAGTACTTGGTGGCAAAACCCTTGTTGGCAATCACAGAGGTCAGACGTTTCTTGTAGTTGGCCAACAGGTTTACACACATCTCAGGAGGGATTTTGTCCCACTCCTCTTTGCAGATCCTCTCCAAGTCATTAAGGTTTCGAGGCTGACGTTTGGCAACTCGAACCTTCAGCTCCCTCCACAGATTTTCTATGATATTAAGGTCTGGAGACTGGCTAGGCCACTCCAGGACCTCAATGTGCTTCTTCTTGAGCCACTCCTTTGTTGCCTTGGCCGTGTGTTTTGGGTCATTGTCATGCTGGAATACCCATCCACGACCCATTTTCAATGCCCTGGTTGGCTTTAATGATCTGGCCCTGACGGTACATGGCCCCGTCCATCGTCCCTTTGATGTGGTGCAGTTGTCCTGTCCCCTTAGCAGAAAAACACCCCCAAAGCATAATGTTTCCACCTCCATGTTTGACGGTGGGGATGGTGTTCTTGGGGTCATAGGCAGCATTCCTCCTCCTCCAAACACGGCGAGTTGAGTTGATGCCAAAGAGCTCGATTTTGGTCTCATCTGACCACAACACTTTCACCCAGTTCTCCTCTGAATCATTGGCAAACTTCAGACGGGCCTGTACATGTACTTTCTTGAGCAGGGGGACCTTGCGGGCGCTGCAGGATTTCAGTCCTTCATGGCGTAGTGTGTTACCAATTGTTTTCTTGGTGACTATGGTCCCAGCTGCCTTGAGATCATTGACAAGATCCTCCCGTGTAGTTCTGGGCTGATTCCTCACCGTTCTCATGATCATTGAAACTTCACGAGGTGAGATCTTGCATGGAGCCCCAGTACGAGGGAGATTGACAGTTATTTTGTGTTTCTTCCATATTCATTTTGGTCTTGTAGCCCATTCCAGCCTTGTGTAGGTCTACAATCTTGTCCCTGACATCCTTGGACAGCTCTTTGGTCTTGGTCATGGTGGAGAGTTTGGAATCTGATTGATTGATTGCTTCTGTGGACAGGTGTCTTTTATACAGGTAACAAACTGAGATTAGGAGCACTCCCTTTAAGAGAAGCTCCTTACCTGTATAAAAGACACCTGGGAGCCAGAAATCTTGCTGATTGATAGGGGATCAAATACTTATTTGACTCATTAAAACTTTTTTGAAATGCGTTTTTCTGGATTTTTTTGTTGTTATTCTGTCTCTCACTGTTCAAATAAACCTACCATTAAAATTATAGACTGATTATTTCTTTGTCAGTGGGCAAACGTACAAATTTTGTCAAAATCAAAAGTCAAAATCAAACTTCAAATGGCCTGAAAACATGATCTGAGTTTTTTTTTAGTGAGCAATCAGCTTGTTAAAATTAAAGGTACTTCTACACATCTGTGACCACTGACAAGTTTACGAGCTCTAATGACTGATGTTCCAAAAATAAGTTCATTATGAAAAAAACAGCTGAACACCAGTTCATAAATAAAATATATAATTGTTTAAATAAAATATATATTTTAAATTGTTACTGCTTTGAGGTATTATTTTGAAATAAATGTAAAATGCTTAAAAACACTAAACTGAGGAGATTTATACTTTATTTAACCAAGAAAATGTGACTTAGACATGAATTCACATTTAATAAAAAAAACTTACAAAATGTGAGGACTTTGCCTCCTCATTTCAGAACACCACTGCATGCCGCTGATATGTATACATTTATTTTTTATTCATCACAGCCTTTGCGATGTTACAACCCGAATTCCAGAAATGTTGGGACGTTTTTAAAATTTGAGTAAAATGAAAACAAAGACTTTCAAATCACATGAGCCAATATTTTATTCACAATAGAACATAGAGAACATAACAAATGTTTTAAGGCCGAAGACCTTTGTAGGATGCCCTTGATCTTCGGGCCCTCAGATGACACTGCATCACTCATCGGCATGATTCTGTCATTGACATTACTAAATGGGCCCAGAAATACTTCCAGAAACCACTGTCGGTAAACACAATCCGCCGTGCCATCTGCAGATGCCAACTAAAGCTCTATCATGCAAAAAGGAAGCCATATGTGAACATGGTCCAGAAGCGCCGTCGTGTCCTGTGGGCCAAGGCTCATTTAAAATGGACTGTTTCAAAGTGGAAAAGTGTTCTATGGTCAGACGAGTCCAAATTTGACATTCTTGCTGGAAATCACGGATGCCGTGTCCTCCGGGCTAAAGAGGAGGGAGACCTTCCAGCGTGTTATCAGCGTTCAGTTCAAAAGCCAGCATCTCTGATGGTATGGGGGTGCATAAGTGCATACGGTATGGGCAGCTTGCATGTTTTGGAAGGCACTATGAATGCTGAAAGGTATATAAAGGTTTTAGAGCAACATTTGCTCCCCTCCAGACGATATGGATTTCAGCAGGACAATGCAAAACCACATACTGCAGCTATAACAACAGCATGGCTTCGTAGTAGAAGAGTCTGGGTGCTGAATTGGCCTGCCTGCAGTCCAGATCTTTCACCTATAGAGAACATTTGGCGCATCATAAAACGAAAAATACGTCAAAGACGACCACAAACTCTTCAGCAGCTGGAAACCTATATCAGGCAAGAATGGGACCAAATTCCAACACCAAAACTCCACAAACTCATAACCTCGATGCCCAGACGTCTTCAAACTGTTTTGAAAAGAAGAGGAGATGCTACACCATGGTAAACATGCCCCCGTCCCAACTATTTTGAGACCTGTAGCAGGCATCAAATTTGAAATGAGCTCATTTTGTGCATAAAATTGTAAAATTTCTCAGTTTAAACATTTGTTATGTTATCTGTGTTCTATTGTGAATAAAATATTGGCTCATGTGATTTGAAATTCTTTTAGTTTTCATTTTATTCAAATTTAAAAAACATCCCAACATTTCCAGAATTCGGGTTGTATAATCACACAAAGCCATATCATGATTTTGGTTTTCAATTAATTGTGCAGCCCCATTAGCTTTTTAAAATAATAACGCATCAGTCTGCAATACAAATAATTGTCTGTTTTAGTTGCAAATGTGTGTATTCTTTGTGGTCAAAATATCCATCCTTTCAAATGTAATAAGTAGCAACTGATTATCTTATGAACATAACTCTGGAAACAAAGCAGAATATACAGACAGTTACACTTGAAGCTATTTTGTTTACGTGCCTAAAAAAACGTTGATACCTTCTTGATGGCTTGTAAGCTTGGTCAAATTCAGTGACCAGTTGTTCCTCCCAGTGACTAGTTCTTTTTGTGCTAATTTTCCAGCCTGACAAGACTAATCACACTATTCTACATGGTAAAATCCTTTTTTTATCTGAATTCCAGCAGTTCTTCCAGCATCATCATTCCACGTTAATTGCCGTAGTTCCTGTTTGCGTGCTAAGCTAATAGGGGTGTTCAGAGCCACTCCTGTTGGGATTCCTGCTCTCATTTATTAATTGGATCCATTCTGCTTCCCATTAGGACCTGAATAATTCATAAAAGCGGTTAATTAAGCAGACAGTGTTTAAGCCAGAGAACACACACATAGCTGCCTCAACCGTGAGCTTTGATTAGTTCTGACAGAGAGTTTGGCGTGTGATGAGGTGCGTCAATGGGTGGGTAACAATAAATCGAAGCGCCAGGGATTCGTTTATTTCATTTAATCGCTACGTGAATTGAATTTTCAGATACTCCAATTTAGTATGATTACTCTTAGATGTGATAGAAGGGATCACAGCCTAGCAACAACACACTCAAATCCTGTTCAGACATCTAAATCTGCATAACTAAAGCTTTGCTCATTGGTTTTTAAAGTGATCTGCTGAATAACAGGGGATTTGACAAAGAAGTACAGCAGGCAAAGTCACATCGTCTGCTCTCTCTGTCGGAGTCTCACCCCTATTGACCTGCCAGTCTTAAGTAATTATTCTCAATGACAAATTGTGCCGGCAATGCAAATAATGGCGACGCAGCTGCTTGTACTCTCCTGTATTTCAAGTCTTATCTTGATCCCCTATATTTATCGCTTTCAGTAGAATTAGCATTAAGCACTGAGAGTTCCCTAGTCATGTGAATAGCTAATAACAACATCCCATTCCCAGCACACAGAACATAAGCCCAAAACAGTGTGCACTCCACATCTGATGGCTGTGGAACAAATAGAGCCCAACGGCACCGTTATTTTCACTACCATGATGCATGTTGACCATTTTAGAATGTATAGACGGAAAGTCAGAGATAATGCTGTGGGGAGAGAGTTTGTGGTTATGTAAGTGTCAGAATAATGAAAAGCTGATTTGTTTTCCGACCACTGAGGATCATCAAAGACAGAGTGGGTCGGTGAAAGATAAGATAGTTCAATTTATCAAAGCAAGAGAGATGTTTTTTTTTATCACAGCTTAAAGCAAGAGAGGGAGAGGGAGCGATACTGAGAGGGGAGGGGCAGAGGTTGATGGGAATGGAGTTTTACACAGTCCATCTGCCGCACTGTCATGGAGATTTTAAAAGGCCAAACGGATGCCGGAGGAACCGATAGATGTAGAGTCAATTAGAGACCTCTTTTCCCTCAGTTTTAGCTGAGAGGCTTCTAGAAAGAGAATAGTGTAGACCCACCATGATGTTGCAAAGTGCTTTTCCTTCTTGACAAAAACTCACAACGGACCTACTGTAAATATGAATAAATAACTTCTTTCTAATGCAAGACCTTGTGTGAACATTAAAGCTTGACAGTCTGATTATTCTACATTATTTACCAACACAAGCTTGTTTTATGGTTCCACTGGAGAATGGGAAAGTCAAAGACGTTTCCAACTGTAAAAAAATCCAACCTGCAAAAAAAGTGACCTTACTTAAATAGATGCTCAGGTTTTTGTTCAAAATCTGTACAAATGTTGTCCAATCTGAGTCTTTTGAACATACAGTTTTAGAATGAACAATGTTTTCAAGTTGCCAGTATGCTTTGCTGCTTGACCTAATTATGTGGTAACTATTATTTAAAAAAATGATTATTGCTTTTCATTTTACTGGCTTAATTTATTCTGCTGTTGATGTTGTTGTTGCTGTTAGTTAGCTGTAACATGGTTCAGAGATCATATTTTTACTGAATTAGCAATTGTTGATCTCACTGTTTTTGAGATTTGTGTGTAAAATTATATGTGCATCTCATTGCAACTCTGGGATTTAATATATTTACCTATCAGGGTGATATGTTTGTCTCTAGTTTTAATAGGCAAATAATAATTCAAAATCAAACATGATGAAATAATAAGGTTTGTATTTTTAAGTTTTTTAGTTTTCAGTTGTTTCAGTTTTGCGTTAAATTAGTATTGACTGTAATAGGTTGCCTTATTTTTAGTTAGGTCAGTTTATGTGTTTTAGCTTTATTTAAGTTGAACTTTTTTACAGTGTTGATATCACAGTGAGTCTGAGTCTGCACTAGGGGAATTTAACTTGTTCTTTATAATTACCTTCTTGTAGAGCATGAACGTTTGTAGTTTGTGGTCATAGATTGCCTGTGCACACACCTCTGGCCTTCCTGCTAGGTTTGAATGAACCAGTTGATCATTGCTCTTTCTTTCTTTCATTCTTGTTTGCTGGCTTGTGTGCTCTGTCTCTTTTTCTGCCTCCTGTTATCCCTGGCGAATGACTACATCTCACCCCGTCGCACTCTGCATTCATTTAAAATACAAATTCACTCTATCTCATACCTTAAACTTTGTGCTTCATTATTCTGTCATGCAATTTTAAAAAGGTTTCGGCCAGTCATTGGCAGATAGAAATGCATATTATTTCTTAACAGATGATCAGTAATGATTGTGGCTTGGTATGAACTGATTTTTTTGATGAGTTAGACCACAAAATGCCAGGAGTTATTAAACTAGTGTCTACTGTAGAAAATAAGAGAGTTTTGATTGTGTTTCATAATTTTAGTCACTGCATAATTCCCATACTACCCTGTTATGGTAGTGTAAAATAGTAATAATTCAAAAGGAGGAGGTGTGTCCAAAAATTTGCCTGGTAGTGTAAATGTCGGTTATTTCATTAGTGCTTTACAAAGTTGTGTAATTAAAACTGTGGGTGTTTTAGAATGGCTGACTGAGGTGTTGTGAAGTGAGAGGCATTAATCATCTTTAGCTCACTGATGAGCTGTTTTGCTCTTTGTATAAAGCTCTACCTACCAGAACAATTTGAAATTCTGTGAAATGAAGCACTGCATCCAGCTACTGTTCGACCTCTGTCGTGACACTTGGCTGCCTGTTTAAATTTATTTCTGTTTATGTTTGCTTCACTTTGATCTCCCTCTATTCAAGCCCCAAAACAGCAATTACCACAGTGAGGACAGCAGTTTCGTACTGATGAGTTGGTAAAGTTGTCTACTATTGTTACTGCCTGCTGGCCTTGACAGATATTAGATCAATCTCGCAGCACGCAGACGTCCAATTCAAGGTATCAGAACGTGTCTGACTGCTGCCCTTGGAAGTGACATATATCCATCTGTACTAAGTGCCTGGCTGTGCATATGCTGCATTTACTGCACTGAATCATGTCAGTGAATCAACAGTGAAGCACAGCGATTTTTGTGTGATGACAGTTTGTTTGCGTGGATGCACAGTAGCTCTGTTTTTATTGAAATTGAATCGAAATGACTGAGTTTAAGACATGAAGCTACAAGAGAGACCAAGAGCAATTGCAAATGGTAGACAAAGGTAATTCTCCATGCGTATTGAAGGTGACAGCAAATTTATCTGACCTTTTAGTTACCTTATTTTACGGTACAACCCAGCCAATTCCATGTTCCTGTGCAAAACCAGTTTTGTAACCCATTTTTAACCCAATACTTCACAGAGAAAAAAAAAATCTCTCAGGAACCTGCCTGAATGGATATCACTTTCTCTGAATTGAATGTTTGGTTCAAATTTTTATCCGTGAAAGCTGAATGCTTTCATGTATTGCATTTTCTAAGTGGTGCATTTCACTGTTAAACTCTCTTACTGTTTGGGGGTGTCTTGGGCCTGTCAGATTGCTTTCAAACGCTGAACGAAATGGTGAGGAAGAGCCTTCCTGAAATTATAGCGACTGACAGTTCTGTTAATACAAAACATTTGTAGCAGAGCTGTGTGGTCATGTGTTATAGGCAGTGTGCATGTACAAAAAGTGAGAGACAGAGAAAGTTTGTGATTAAGTAGACTTACAGTGGATTAGAATTGCTTAAGTAGATTTAGCTTTAGTTAAACAATCTTTTAAGAATTTTGTAAGTAGCCTGTTGGCAATCCAATGTGTAAAAAGACTCTAGAGCATGGATTTAAAGACTTCCTTCATGTGCTAACCAAGGAGGTCTTACAATAACCTGAAGAAGAAAGAGAGAGCTATGCATTAGTATTTCCATTCGTCTCATTGGTAGTTGTTTTTTTATTTATTTTATTTTGTTAGAATATATTGTTACTTTTAAATAGCTGTCAATGGGGAAACATGGTTTTTGCTAACATATGTAGCTATGCCATCTAGCAGCACGCTAAGGGAGTGATGCTAACTGGCTAATTTCTGACCACTGTTGTGCTGATTCTCATTCTTGAGAGAAGTTGATTGGACAAAAATGTGTAGTGCATGATGAGTCATGAATATTTTGGTATTTTATTCCCAGAGGAGACCCAGAGCATTTACTAAATGTATACAAGTATGCATGTTTGGGGTCAGAAATATTTTTCAGTGTCTTTTTTTTTTCTTTCTTTTTTTTTTAAGGCCTAAATTATTCTGCAATACGAGGGCGTTTTAGTGCCACATTAAAAAATAAAAAAATCTAAGATTACGAGATTAAAGTCGTAATATTTCGAGAATAAAATCAAAATTATGAGAATAAAGTCGAAATACTACGAGAATAAAGTCGAAGCACTACGAGAATAAAGTCGAAATATTAGGAGAATAAAGTCGAAATATTACGAGAATAAAGTTGAAATGTTTCGAGAATGAAGATTAAAGTTATAATATTTTGAGATATTCTAGCCTTTTGCACATGCAAATGGCCCGGATTGGGAGCACCGGGAGATATTCCAAAGTCTCAGCTTTCAAAATCTGTCAGTTTTATAGTGAAATACAAACAATATGTATATTATATTTGTCACGCTCTTTAATGTGGCATGACAGATCGCTGTATTCGCTTCAGTTTAAGCGGCATGTGAGTCAATCATCTTTCCGATTACAATAATGAGGCATTATTTTCATTATAAATTAGTATAGGCTAGTTTTTTTCATGCCTTCTGATGTTCCTTCACTTTTAAATCTTGCTATAAGCTTGAAATAAAGAGGAAAAACACATTTATAATTTGTATTTCATGATAAAACTGACAGAATTTGAAAGCTGTGTTATTAAAAGCAACAAAGCACAAAATTATTGAGATTACTGGGTGGCTGGCGTGCTACAAACAATGAATGGAAGACTTTAAATATTATGTCCAATCATTTACTGTATTATACCGTGAATAAAACAGCTTGTGAATAGTCACTTAATGTTATAGCCTACAACCTATACCTCAGAAAAGAAAACAATATAACTTATGTTAACGAGTTGGAGTCCACTTCAACCTTTAGCATGTTTTATTAATTAAACGGGCTACATGTGAGGAATGAAAGTTTGGACGCCACAGACGTTTTTGCGAAGTAGGTGGAATTTTCACAAAGAAAACATACTTTAATGAATTAATTCACATAAATACAGTGATGTGATCATTAAAGAGCTTGAAAAACACATTATTGTAAGACACATAATTTGTGTTTCGCTATAAAACTGACTTTGAAAGCTGCAGACTTTGTTTATAGCCTATTAAAAATACCAAAAGCACAATCTGATTGCTTTTGGGTGGCTGGCGCACTACAAATAACGAATGCAATGGAATACATTAAATATTATTTCCAAGCATACTGTCCCCGCGAATATGACACATGGGATGATTTCTGCTAATAATCCCACATATTGTAGTGTATTAAAAAGGATTAAATAAGAGAGCTACGGCGCCCCCCCAAAGGAATGTCGATTGAGTGTGAGCTGATGTTAAGATAAAAAGTTGTTCCTGTTTAGTCTGTTAATAAATATCATATTCTTGGTATTAAGCTGTTTCCGCGAGTCCTTAAAATTGACTCTTCCTCATCCCAGTAAGATGATGTGGCCGCTCGGATGCAACAATATTCAAATAGGCCTAAATTCCGGTGGCCTGGCAACTTCTCCCGGTGCTCCCAAACCAGGCCATTTGCATGCGCAATATAGGCTATAGTCTCAAAATATTATAACTTTAATTTCTACGATTTAAATTCTCGAAACATTTCGACTTTACTCTCGTAATATTTCGACTTTATTCTCTAAATATTTCGACTTTATTCTCGTAGTATTTCGACATTATTCTCATAATATTTCGACATTATTCTCGTAATATTTCGACTTTATTCTCAAAATATTACGACTTTAATCTCGTAATCTTAGATTTTTTTTTTTTTTACATGGCACTAAAATGCCGTCGTACTGCAAGGACACATTAATGTGACAATAAAACATTTATCATGTTACAAGATTTCTTTGTCTATTCATCACAGAATCCTGAAAATAAAAGTATCACAGTTTCCCCCAAAATAATAAGAAACACAACTATTTGAATTAAAATAATATTTCTCAATATTGTTTTTCCCTTTTTTAAGTTTTAGTCATGCCTATTAACTTTTAGAGGGTACATATGGCAGTGTATATCTAGAAAGCAATAATTCACTGTCAAAGTGTGTTTGTGACTGTATGTACAGTATACACTTCATTGAGTTTAGAGTGCGAGCTATGCTGAAAAATAATGAATCCTAAAGAAAAGCAGAGGAGAGCGATGAGCTTTTCATCTAGGGCATCTTTTTTATCTGTTTTTTTTTCTATTATTCTTCTTATTTGGAGGCCATACCATTTTTCTCCAGTGCTGTTATGTGACCGTGTACTGAACACATCTAAAATCAAAATTTATACTGACGGTAATAGGTGCTATTGGTATTTTAATGGAGTGTGCGTCTTTTATTTGCTTGTCTTCACACTGCGTTGCCACAGTTAATGGAACAATAAACAAGCAAATTAAAATATTGGCAACCCAGGTGACTTAAATGCTCTGTGATCCTCAAATATCTTCTTTTAAAGAATGAGAAGAGTTGGAAATAAACAAGTCTCTCTTGTTTTCAGACTTCACAGTAAATAAGTTGCTTTGTGTTATAAGCTCCTTTTGGGCACGTTTGCAACTTTTTGTATTTATCAGCAGCTGAAAATGAACATACTGTATGCAGTACACCTTCTCTGCAAACAGAGATAACATGGTTATATTTATCTCACCTACCTTTGCTGCCTTCAAACTTTTCAAGTGAGATATTTTCGTGCCTCCCTGGAGGCATACGCTCTTGACCTTTTCCTTTCTGAATGGGTCATGAAATTTGAAAAGTTCTCTGCCCTTCCTTCTACACAATATGAGTCCTACATCCAGAGTTACAGAGAATGAGTAACATATGAAGGCTTGACAAATGAGCTGAGGTACAGAAATTAAACTGAGACGAAAGAATGAAAAGCATGAGCTTGATTTATCACAAGAGGCAGAATGTTTTAAGATTTGCTCTTTAATGGCAGGTTTAGTGCTCTGATGTCCCTAAAGGTCTTTATGTAAGATATTTAGCATCATCAGCATGTTTTAGCGATAAGCTAACCTGCCAGAGGGAAGGCTGAGATGTATCTTCCAAAAGTTTCTCATGTTAAAGATTGAAGGTTGTCTTTTCTTGACATTTTTTTTTCAGTGGTGTGCTTCAGACCTACTTTTTCTTTTTACTGTTTAATGGTGTTTCTAGGTCTGAAGTCTTTAGGGGGTAGTGCACATATTGCGAAGCTTTTAGGGGCTGTTCCGAAACTGTCCACAGATCCCTGTGGTTTAGGATACTGAAACTGCGACAGAAAACATTGTGTTTAATTATTAATCCTCGTAAAACTGGATTACAGTGCTTTTTATGGTATCTCTTTACACTTCAACCTGAAAAGTCACCTACAAGATTCAAAATGTTATTTTTAATTGCAGTACGTACTGTATAATGGGATACCTGTACAGTTGTGCTATATTAACAGCCGGTTTGTAGATTCCATTAATTTGCAGTTGTGATGACTGATATGCAAAAAGGAGACCGACTGAGAGCAGAATAAGCTCAGATAAAGCCCAGAGGACGGGCCACATCTGTAGTCAAATCTCCGGGTTATCATCATTTTTTGAAAATGTAATATCACAAATGAGGTCTCTTCGACATTTCAATTATTTATCCTAATTTAACTAGTACTTTTGTCTGCTTTTTCTCAGATTTTTCTCATGAGAGAAAAACCCCAAACTCTCACATGTGTCTCTTATCACACAGATATCACATAGTCTGTGATCAATAGTAAGAGATTTAAATATGAACATTTCTTATTACATTCTTACGAAGATAAAAATGTTCTGAACTATCTTATCCACATTTTGTATTAATTATGTAGCTCTGTAGTCTTTTTTTAGGAACACCCATTGGAAGTACTGGACTTGTAATCTGCCATCTTTTACAGAACATTCTGAGCCGTAAATTCCGTGTGACTAATGTGGCCTTCAAGTCAAGTGAAATATTGTAAGTTCTCAACACATCAATGATCAAGCAAAGTCATATTGGAAAACTATTTAAACATGGCAGAAAGAGTGATCTGTAATGTATATGATATCGAATAATATATAATCTATATAGTGTCAGTGAGCAATCAAGTCTGTAGTGAATTATAATGAATGATTTTGTTTTGAGTTATTCAAAAAATGTGATGTACAAAATACCTGATGTAAAGTTACATAATGGTCTTTCATGGTTTGCTTCATGTTTCACAAACATGTTTGATACCATGTGTAAATAAAGGATAGAAATTATTCATTTTGAATTCGGATGTAGTCATTTTGGGGTTTAATGTTCACACTATACAGTATTCGCTTGTTTTGTTTAGGCTACTTTCGTGTTATCTTTTCAAATTGAATGTGTGACATGCACCTAAGATTTGGGCTTTATTATGACAAGTTTTCCTGCTGTACTTGAAGGCAGCATAATAACTCTGAAGCTAGTGGTAAAAATGGCATCACTACAATATTGATTGGCTGATGGGGTACAAGACATATATAGTCCCTTCAAACCCTTCAATAGTGACTGTCCTGAACAGTGAATAAAATTTGGCAGACTGAAAAAAACATCAATGCAATTTGTGTGTATCGATGTGTATTACAACCCGAATTCCAGAAATGTTGGGACGTTTTTTAAATTTGAATAAATTGAAAACTAAAAGAATTTCAAAATCACATGAGCCAATATTTTATTCACAATAGAACATAGATAACATAACAAATGTTTAAACTGAGAAATTGTACACTTTTATGCACAAAATGAGCTCATTTCAAATTTGATGCCTGCTACAGGTCTTAAAATAGTTGGGACGGGGGCATGTTTACCATGGTGTAGCATCTCCTCTTCTTTTCAAAACAGTCTGAAGACGTCTGGGCATCGAGGTTATGAGTTTGTGGAGTTTTGGTGTTGGAATTTGGTCCCATTCTTGCGTGATATAGGTTTCCAGCTGCTGAAGAGTTTGTGGTCGTCTTTGATGTATTTTTCGTTCAATGATGCGCCAAATGTTCTCTATAGGTGAAAGATCTGGACTGCAGGCAGGCCAATTCAGCACCCGGACTCTTCTACTACGAAGCCATGCTGTTGTAATAGCTGCAGTATGTGGTTTTGCGTTGTCCTGCTGAAATACACAAGGCCTTCCCTGAAATAGACGTCATCTGGAGGGGAGCATATGTTGCTCTAAAGCATTTATATACCTTTCAGCATTCATAGTGCTGTCCAAAACATGCAAGCTGCCCATACCGTATGCACTTATGCTCCCCAATACCATCAGAGATGCTGGCTTTTGAACTGAACGCTGATGACACGCTGGAAGGTCTCCCTCCTCTTTAGCCCGGAGGACACGGCGTCCGTGATTTCCAGCAAGAATGTCAAATTTGGACTCGTCTGACCATAAAACACTTTTCCACTTTGAAACAGTCCGTTTTAAATGAGCCTTGGCCCACAGGACATGACGGCGCTTCTGGACCATGTTCACATATGACTTCCTTTTTGCATGATAGAGCTTTAGTTGGCATCTGCAGATGGCACGGCGGATTGTGTTTACCAACAGTGGTTTCTGGATGTATTCCTGGGCCCATTTAGTAATGTCAATGACAGAATCATGCCGATGAGTGATGCAGTGTCGTCTTAGGGCCCAAAGACCACAGGCATCCAACAAAGGTATTCGGTCTTGTCCCTTACGCACAGGGATTTCTCCAGTTTCTCTGAATCTTTTGATGATGTTATGCACTGTAGATGATGAGATTTGCAAAGCCTTTGCAATTTGACGTTGAGGAACGTTGTTTTTAAAGTATTCCACAATCTTTTTACGCACTCTTTCACAGATTGGAGAGCCTCTGCCCATCTTTACTTCTGAGAGACTCTGCCTGTCTAAGACATCCCTTTTATAGCTAATCATGTTACAGACCTGATGTCAATTAACTTAATTAGTTACTAGATGTTCTCCCAGCTGAATCTTTTCAAAATGTATTGCTTTTTCAGCCCTTTGTTGCCCCCGTGCCAACTTTTTTGAGACCTGTAGCAGGCATCCAATTTGAAATGAGCTCATTTAGTGGATAAAAGTGTAAAATTTCTCTGTTTAAACATTTGTTATGTTCTCTATGTTCTATTGTGAATAAAATATTGGCTCATGTAATTTCAAAGTCTTTTAGTTTTCATTTTATTAAAATTTTAAAAAACGTCCCAACATTTCCGGAATTCAGGTTGTATATACTTACTATTGCAAATATAGTTTAATCAGAATAAACAATACATTGTAAATGGACATCAATTAAAAAAGATACCGTTTAGCTCCATAATGGTGCAGTTACAGCATCTGCCAGCAGGGGCAAACATGCTATGCTAACTAGTCAAACCTTGACCCTTTTGGTTATAACCTTTCCACCTTTTTAATTTTAAAATCCTTTTACTGTCAGCTTTCAGTGCTTGCGACTGTGGCGGCAGATTTGCATTGCTTAGAATGAGTAAGCAGACCCGTCCGTGTTAAAGGCTGTGAGGTCATTGTTTAGTCATCGCCGACTCTGTCACCACTCATTATATCCAGGTCAGCACAGGTCTCAGTTGTCGTCTGGTCGGGTAGAAGCGGGGAATAGGATTGTTACACGTTCTTATCGGAAGAAGGCTACGTCTGGTGAGGCTCAGCACAGAAATGTCAGGTGTGTCCTTTGCCTCTGTGATGAAGAGACACTAGCTTATGGTTTATTCACTAAAGCTTTTTCAGACGCCCTCATTTTCACTCTCACTCTCTCTCCTATCTGCCTATGTCTCCCTCTTTCTTGCGTTTTGAGTGTTACTTTCTTGCTGAAGCTTGAAGAATTAGTTTAAACATTAGTTTAAACACTGTTTTTGTTCTGGAAGGCTGTGAATGCATCCCATAAGACAAATCATGGACATGGACATTTTGGTTATGCCACCAGGTATTTTCAAGCAGCTCCTACCTACTTGAATGGTGAATGGTGATGTTTTTTGTGTGTGTGTGTGTGTTTTTTAAAAGGCGTCTTTTATGCTCCCCTAGTAAAATGTAATATATTTAAAATACATTTATTTCATACTATGCATAGTTCAAATCTAACATATTTACTGACTTAAAAATTATAATTAAACTTTATTTGGAGTATTATCTGTGCACAATACACATCTTTAACATCATTGATGAGGATTGTATGATTTTTGAATAATATTGGTCTTTAAATGCAAGATATTTACCTAAGGTATACTTGAAATAGTTCCACTTTAGTGCAATCAAATATATTCAGTATATCTTTAGTTGGACTTCAGCACTACTTCTGCACAATAAGTTGTATCAATTTATCAGATTTTAAGTATATCAGTTTAGTTTACTAAAAGTACAATTGCAGGGAATTTTTATTAAGTACATAAATATGTAAATGTATTTGTAGTAGACCTTAGCATGAAATAAATGTATTTGAAATACATTTTAGTATATTTATTTTTCACTAGGCTGCATTTATTTGATCAAAGATACAGCAAAAACAGAAATATTTTGAAAATTTTTACAATTTAAAATAACTGTTTTCTAAGTTAAAATATGTTAAAAATGTAATTTATTTCTGTGACGCAAAGCTGAATTTTCATCAGCCATTTCTCCAGTCTTCAGTGTCATGTGATCCTTCAGAAATCATTCCAGTTTGGTGTTCAAGAAATGTCTTATTATTATCAATGCTGAAAACAGTTGTGCTGCTTAATATTGTTCTGGAAATCTTTTTCTTTTCCAGCATACTTTCATGAAAAAAGTTTTTAAAAAGTCCACTACGTGACCATCTTGTTAACTATATCTAGTCATGCAAACACTCTAATCTACTTGAATGGGGAAACACTGAAATATCCAAAATTTGTTGTCAAGATCATGTTCCACTTCCATAAATTGGGAATAAAATTTAGACACAATTTGATATTGTACATTGTGCTGTTTTAGCAGTATTTTCAGCTTGATTCAGCCAATTCTCATGCATAATCAAGTAAACAAACTTTTACCAAACTTCTTTTAGCTGTTAGACAGTACTTCAGTCACCATATCATATGGTGGGGAACCCTATATCCACCACCATATATGGGGAAGTCGTGGCCTAATGGTTAGAGAGTCGGACTTGTAATCCAAAGGTTGTGGGTTCGAATCTCAGGTCCGGCAGGGATTGTTGGTGAGGGAGTGAATAACCAGCGCTCTCTCCTCCCTCAATACCACGACTGAGGTGTCCTTGAGCAAGACACCGAAGCCCCAACTGCTCCCCAGGCGCCGTAACATGGCTGCCCACTGCTCCTGTTCACTTAGGGTGGGTTAAATGCAGAGAATACATTTCACTGCTGGTTATATACTCTCTATATAATTGTGTATGTGACAAATAAAATAATCTTATATCAAGCATTGCTTTTCTTATTTAGCTGTAAGTCGGACTACTACAGCTGCCATATTTAGCACTCCTTTATTTTCTGTTTCAAATATATTCGAGTAGCAAGTCTCTTCTCCTTAAAATGTCTCTAGTAAGGTTAACTAGTTTGATGTTTGAGGTTTGATGAAATGATGAATCTCTTTGACATCTGAAAAGCCTGTTATTTTAGAAAATACACGTTGAACCCTCTTACTCTTTCTCAAGATAGAATAACGTGACTCATCCGCTGTACATCCACACAGCACTGAGTCTCTCTCCTATTCCGTCTCTCTTACTCAATGGCTATAAACTCCCCACATACTGTCTGTTATGTAAGAGATCTGCTCAGTAGCTCTGCTAGCTGTCCGTACTGTTGTTTTTGCACACTGAGGTATTGTTATGTAGCTGACCACATTTGGTCAAGTGCTCCATTCAGAGGCTGCAGATGAAATGCTCCACGCGGTTTCACAGGTTTGGTGCTTGTATTTTTAGCCCCCTGCCTACCTTTGCTCAAAAGAGTTTGTGAGTGCAGTTTTAAACCAGGACACACATGCCATTGTTCATAATTCATGCACCAACAGCAGCAGCACTAGAAAAAGCAACACTGAATGTGTTGTTCTGCTCCAATTAAACATTTATGTTAATCTATGTAGATCCATGTAAATGACCAACATGGGTGCTTCTCTGTGAGCGAGCCAGAGGGATTTCATTCACTTGCGTGGCTCTGTCTGCTAATACATTTATGCCAGTGAATGCTTTTGATCTTGATTGAGAAGCTTTCTGAAGATCAATATATTCCATATATGTCTCTAATTGTCCTTACTCATAATCTTTGTAGTGCTTCGTCTTTGTCTTGATCATTTGAAGTCAGTGTCAGCGAGCTTCTCCAAGGAGAATCAGTGGCTACTGTTCATATTCTCTCTGTAGCACTGACTCAGGCAACCCTGTCTTTCTATACCCGTCTTTCTCTTTATTCTTTTTCTTCCTGTCCTCCTCTGCCTGCTTTGAGGAAGCCCAAACACAGAGTTGCAAATACTGTTGGAAATAATTCTAAGTGATTTGATCCAACCTTTCCAAGGGACTTCAAAATCTGGTGTCTGTCTGAACCTTCTGCTCAGTGCAGGGAGGTGGTGTCTGTATCTGCAGTCGCACTGAAAAAACAACCCCCAACCCTACTGAGACGTCCAGCTCTGTCCCTATAAAGCATATTAAATGTCAGAGATGGATGTCTGTGGACATTTCTAGAGATGAGAGCAGTACAGGGAGGTGGTGGGTCTGATTTACATGACTTGAGGCAATTCACAAGAGACCTGCACTAGAGTCAGTAAGATCTTTTATTGGACTTGTTTGGCTCTTGCAGGCCATGAACGCAGAAACACTTCTACAGTAGGTCAAATCACTGTGCAGTCTTGAGGAGGAGAAAATTACAGCTGAGATACATACATACACACATATACAGTATATATATATATATATATGGGGGGGGGGTAATTGCTTACTTTGCAGTGTTGGAGATATTTCTTTTTTAAACCATGAATGCGAGCTAGTGGATTTCACATAAGCAACGTGCAAACTTTGCGCAAGAGTTATGCAAGTGAAAGTCTTAAACTCAGTCAATTCACTATGTAGAAAGTGAAAGTAAAAACGGAATGACGGAGTAATGACAGAGCTTTTGCCATCTGGTGCCACATACTCTCTCAGAGACAGCGAGAGACGAATCAACATATGCTGATAACAGTATATAGCTAACTGTTTTAATTTAGTCCCTTAATAATTATCTTGTGGCCGTACATAGTGGAAAAAAAAAATGAGAAGAAACATATTTTGTGTTAAACAGGTTGTTTTTGAAAGTCGGTGCTTGAAATAAAGCATTATTTCATTGATTTTTATTGATGACTGCAGTGTTAATATTTTAATTATAGGCCTATAATTCATTGTAAAATAGACCTGTTTTAAAAGACCTTTTTACAACATGGTAGTTGAGGAGTGTTCCTGTGGCTCAGTGGTAGAGCATTGCGTTAGCAGCGCAAAAGGTTGTGGGTTCGATTCCCAGGGAACACACGTAGTGATAAAACATGTATAGCCTGAATGCTTTGGATAAAAGCGTCTGATAAATGTAAATAGCCTCTTTTGTGATCCTCGCAGCGCGATAGTTATGCGGTAGGCTAATATTGCGGGGCAAATTAATTGTAATTTTAAATTAATAATAAAAGTAACTTAATAATAATAGGCCTAATAAAAATAAGAATGTAACAGGCCTACATTAATTGGAAATGCCAAATCCTCTTAATATTTCTTTTCATTGCTGATGATAATTGAAAACTGATATTCGTCCGTCATCATCTTCAACAACTCTAACCACACTCACTGCCTGTCTGGAGGAGATAAGGGAGTGGATGAATCAAAACTTTCTCCAGTTGAACAGTTCAAAAACAGAAGCTATTCTCATTGGTTCTCATCAGACCAGAACATCCACCATAAACTGATACAAGAGCACATCATCAACATTAGTTACAAATCTTCGACCCTCTTCTAAACTTTGAGGCCCATATCAAACATCCAAAACATCTTTTCATCACCTCAGGAATATAGCAGACTCCGGATGGAGAAAAACTCGTTTTGTCTCCTCCATGGACTACTGTAATGGCACAAGAGCATCCAGAATCTCCAGTATATACAGAACAGTTGCCTTCTGTGAGGGTACGCCATCACTCCAATTCTTCAATCTCTACATTGTTCCAATGGGCGGTCTTGTTGAGCGCAGTGGCATTGACAAACACTCACCGAACAAGACTTATATTTCACACACTTTAAGAGTTTAAAAACTCTTTCATTTTCTTGAACAAATATACTGTTTTATTGTGTTAGGATTAGTTTCTTAATTGCTTAACGAATCATTCGGTTTGTAATGCGTACCGAACCATTATATTTCACACACTTTAAGAAAGCCTCATTCGGTTTGTACCGAACGAAAGTTACAACGGTACGAATACGTGTATCGTTACACCCCTAATATATTTATATATTATTCCTTTTTTCTGTTTTGGTTTAGGTTTCAATAAGTTTAGTTATTAGTTTAGTTATTAGTTCAGTTAGTTGCCAAAGCAACATTTATCATCTTCATTTAAATGTAAGTTTTTCATCTGTTTACGTTATTTACATTATATATTTATCAAATTAGTTACATTAGATAAATTACATTAATTGGTACAAGATTTAAGACTTCTATTTGTATATGAAGAAACATAAATAACTTTGAGAGAGAGACAATCATTTATTTATTCATTTCCTCTTCACTCCTCTTCTTGTTCCCTCCTTTCTTGTCCTCATCCATCTTTTTTCCCTTCACAGGTATTGAAAGGCTGTAAGAAGCTCTTCATGTCGGTCTGTTCTATGGGACGGATCCCAGGTGGTTACGTGACCAATCACGTGTACACATGGGTGGACCCTCAGGGCCGCAGTGTGTCCCCACCACCAGACTTGGTGGAGCAGCATGACTTTGGAGGAAGACACTTGGACATCCAGCAACATGGCCACACACACATTTGGCACGAGGGTGCTGAGAAGAAGGTGAGTGTAAACGGGCGCTCATTTTGACAGATTGAGTGGAACGTACTGTAAGCCATTTAGAATTCAGGGTGATGTTGTAAAGTGCTAAACATCTGTGGCTTTTCCCTCTACGTGTTGTGTCACTCAGTTTATTCATATTTAAAATGACAGCTCTAACGAGTGTAGAAATGATTGTAATGCCTCAGTGATTCCTTTCTGCTAACTGCAAACCAGCTCTGCAGGGGTTTTTTTCTCTGTAGGTGCATTAACACACACACACACACACACACATTCATCAACTTTTCCCACTATGCCCTCTCACACCTTCATCCCATATTCTGCCTCTTCAGCTAAAAACACCCAAAGGACAGCAGTCACAATCACAACACTGTTGACAAGGTTTGAAAAGCCCTAAACAGTTGCCACTAAATGTACTAAATACAACATCTGTCAGTGACTCACAATTTTAAAAGGTTTATACATTTTTAAGGTTTATATTGCATATCTAAAAGTTCCTTTCCATATGGAAGTTTTTTGGCCATGTGGCATCACATATGTATAATACTCACTGCACTGAGCCAGAAAAGAGAAAATAAGTTTAAAATAAAGTGGAGAGAAATTACAGCTAATTAAAAACAGCTAAATAATCATACTGTTAGAGAGATATATTTTATGTATATTTAATAATAATATTAAATAATAATATTTGTAAAAAAAATAATGCTAAATAAGTTTGACTTAATTCACGACAGATGCGGACCTTATTTTGGACCTTAAAGCTGCAATCCGTAACTTTTTTTGGTAAAAAATGATCCAAAATCAATATTTGAGAAAATATATAACCAGCCAGTGTTCAAAACTATCACCTTACTTTAGCCCGATTCACAACGGTAAGCTTATAATAATGTTTTCTAATTTGAGTGGTACGGGTAGGTTTTCGCTGGAAATTCGAGCATGGCACTGCGTCATTAGGTCATGTCTGTAAACATAAAGAAGTTGTACCGGCTACTAGGCTCTCTCATATGAGGATCCTGCAGGTGGCAGATCGTTTATAGCCTTTTCTCACAGCAGCTAGAATAATTAAATGTATCATTTTGATGGCGGATTGTAATCCAGAAAGGATTATATGTTTATGAAACACATGTGAATGAAATTAAATTATATTCCAGTTTTAAATGTGCTTCTGATTACAGATAGCAAACGTGGGATTACACAAATTTTTGTATTTTAAATAGAATCAGTTTGAAGGAAGATTAATTTGCTTTTTGGATTAAAAGAATTTCTTAATTTGAATGGTATAACAATTAGATTAGATTGTACAAAAATTTAAATCTACACGCTAATACACACTATACCCATATTCACGCAGTGCTGATGTTGTTAACATTAATATTTTGAGAACAAAGTAATACGATAATACTTTGCACAGTTAGATGTGATATGAGCTAATTGATCTTTAGATTTAATTACCATTGGTAGCGCGATTTATTGTAATGCTTTTTTCCTCAGTTGGGCAGAACAAACGTGGCAGACTTGTTACTTACTTGTTCAGATGGCAATATACGGTGAAAATTCTGATTTGGGTCATATATTCCAAGACATAGGCAGTAAATATCCACACCAGTGCAGTGACTGACAACTACACATTCACCTCAAAACATTAGATTCATCCGTGCTGGAGCCATGCCGGAACACCGGATCACAACCCCGCGCAAGCTGGATAATTCCGCAAGAAACTGCAATTCCAGGTTTTCAAACATAGTTACGGACTGCAGCTTTAAAAGGATGGTTTACCCAAAAATGTAAATGTTGTCATCATTTACTCACTCTCATATTGTTCCAAATCTGCAGGAGTTTCTTTCTTATGTTGAACATAAAAGAAGGTATTTTGAAGAACGCTGGTAATCAAACAGTTGATGGTCCCATTGACTTCTATAGTATTTCTTTCCCTACTATGGAAGTCAATGGGGACACCAACTGTTTGGTTCTTCAAAATTCTTCAAAATATCTTCTTTTGTGTTCAACATAAGAAAGAAATTTGGTTCCTTTGGTTTGGAGCGACATGAGGTTGAGTAAATGATCACAAAATTTTAATTTTTGGGTGAGCTATTCCTTCAACTGCTTATAAAACCTAGAATGCCATGCAAGCACAGAGATTTTAACTCATAATAACTGTCTAAACTTCAGATAATGGTTAATTCAACAACAAAAACTGTTTGTTTCTTCAGATTTGATTATGGATGACTCAAGGTAGCCCTAATTACAAGCACTGACAGTGATCTATTTGTTTTGGATGGAGGCAGTGGAGCATGTTAGCTGCAGAGATTCTTTAGCAGGGGTCTGTGCTGTTTTGGCTCGGATGTGGGGCTGCTGAAAGAGTATTTCAGGCACGCTTTGGGCCCAGCTCACCTGAAATGCTCTCTATGTCAATGTGATTGATATGACCCATTTGAACTATCATCTGAGTTCAGATGAACTAGCCAAATCCATATTACCCATTTATCACACTGCGTGTAATGCATGAGGAATGAATAAGGATGTTTGTGTACTGAATTGTGTATACACATGTACATTTGTGTTTAATAATATTGGTATTTTAGTGCTGTCTGCAGAGCTGACATTTAAGGTCATGAGACACTTTGAATTCTTTGTAGATCCTGCCAACAAGCAGTAAGGTAGACTGAGTACAGTAGAGACACTTTCAGCTTTTTTCATCACTACACAAAAACTAGATGCTGAAATGAAGTGATTTTTTACATTATATTTATTTTGCTTGTGTACTGAAATATCATAAATTGATAATAGCCATAAGTCGTTTATATTTTCCATAATTAGCTCATAAACATGAGGTGCATTTTTTCTCAACTGTACTCATATGGTGTACAGTTGAGACACCCATTCTCAATGCTCTAAAGCTGGCTAACCATTTATTGCAAATGTAATAAATTAAAAAATTACAGTTTTAAATAATTAGTTTAAAAATAAATGTATTTATTTGCTTTATTTAATTCAGATTCAGTTAAACAAAATAGGAACAAATATTTAACACTAGAAAATATATGGCAAACAGTACAAATGTAAACATAACAGTAAAAATAACAATATACATACCTGTATATTCTATAACCCTACCCCTAAACCTACACTTCACTCGAATCTTTCTGCATTTTTACATTTTCAATCATTCTGTATGATTTATAAGCTTGTTTCCTCATGGGGACCTAAAAAATATTCCCATAAGGTTAGAATTTACTGGTATTACTATACTTGTGGGGACATTTGGTAATGAGTACAGTACACAAACACACCTGTACCTACTTTACCACCTTGTATATTTCTTTAAATGCTATGTAATCCTTTTAACATTCATGTTAGAAAATATGTCCATTAATAATAGACAGTTGAAATATCACAAATATATATATTTTTAACAGAATTTGCATAGCATATGTGTAAATGTGACTTTTATCCTATTATCATAACACTGTACAACTAAACAGCATGTGAAGCAATAGGACACCAATCCGGGTACAGTTGATACACTGTGTCTCAACCGTACCCCACTGACATACTCACACGTTTCTCTAGATTATGAAAAGACCTTGCATGGCACAATGTCATAAAATATGTCTATTTTTAGAGCATTTTTAACAATCATAAAATAACAATAAGCCATTCATTTTACATTTACATTTATGCATTTAGCAGACGCTTTTATCCAAAGCGACTTACATTGCATTCAAGTTACAGGTTTTTTTACATTTTATCAGCTCTTCATTGTGGAAGGGACATGGTGAAATGAAAATCTCACCTTGGAAAAAAATATATATTTTCCAATTTCTTCGGAGTGGAAAGACGCACACATTTCAAATTTCCCACGATCAAAGAGAACACTAATGCATGTGTGGAGCAAAAATCACGGCTCGGGGTTCTTGTGTACGCAAGTTATTTAAGGTGTTTCAACTGTACACATGCCTCAAATGTACTCAGTCTACCCTACATTACATCAGTGTAACCAATCAGACAAAACTATGAGGGATTGTGAAATGTGCATGACTCTGTAAGAGGTCAGAAAGTGGCTGCTTCATTACGCTACAATCAGACACAGAATGTACCCTCATAGTTAGTCTGAATAATCCTGAGGAGAATCATATCTGGATTCTGAGAATCTGTTCATTGTTTTAGAATGAAACGATGTAAGACAAATGAGAACTGATGAAACATAATCACCTTAAACCCACAGTCAAGCCCATAGAGAGGTGATAAACAGCTTTAATTGATTTATTGGTAAATGTTCATCAGTTTAGATGCCGCAGTGGTTGGTTGTGCTGCATTCCAGACTTGAATCGTATTGGTATTTCATTCAGGTCGAACATAGAATCCTGATGGGTGGGTGAGTCAATTTATAGTCACCTCCTCTTCATTGCCTCAGCATTTTCCTTTAGTAATGGGGCGTCCATAACTGATGAGCGAAATTAAGTGTGCAAGCACAGTCTGAACTAGGGGGTAAATATCCCACCCGCTAACCAATAATCCACTGTGTCATACATGTTCAATTAAAGTACTGGAGACCTACTGCTTTGAAGCTGTGCCTGTAAAATGTGCAGCAGTGTGTCTATATTTAGTATGTACTGTAAATGACTTCAGTATATAGTCATTGTAAGAAGAGTTTGTTCAATTCACTTATGTTCCAGGTTTAAACTTTTTTTTTTTTACATTGTGTGAAGGTCACATTAAATTACCATAACTTAGAATTTGTCAAATTATGCAAAATATGTAAAAATATTATTTAATTCCGTCTATTTATTAAAGTGCCAGCTATACAATTACCCATAGCAAGATAAACGAGTTGGCTATATTATTCCATAAATTTCCACAAAAAATAAATCCTGTTAAACACAATGCCCCATAAATGACATTTATTTATTTACTTATTTATATACTTATTTGAGAAGATAATGATAATTTTAACAATTTTCCAGACATACCTCTATATTCACTTGTGGACATTGTTTCTGAAAATAAATATACTGTATAAGTAACATTGTGAAAAGCGTTTTACAAGACTTTTTCACAGGGCCGAAAGTGTCTAAAGTTAATGAAACAACTAATAAATGTATCCAATTACAAGAGAATACAGATGGAAAAGTGAAGAAAAAATATTTAAATGAAACATACAGCTTAAATTATACATTTGTTAATGCAGCCATATTCTAGTGACAATGAAAGAGTGTAAAGCTGAGTTTGGAATCTAAGATGAATCTAGAAATATGTAGCTGTGATTTATGCATTGAATTCAACAAAAACTCCACCATTATCGGCAGGTTTTGAAACACTTGTGGCAGATGTCACAGCTGTTTTTCATCTCATTTTTATAAAGCTGAACTTTTTGACACTTTCAACCCTTTCTTAACTGTCAATCCCAAAGTTTCCACTGGGAGCCTACTGCTCAGCTGGGGAATGAATTGGACGTCTACTGTTAGATTGCTTTAGGAGTTGCACTGTTGTGAAGACTTGTTAGTGAATACATAAACAAGTGAGATGAGCATGATAATATACAAATGTGTGTGTTCTCTCCCAGGTGAATATCTCACTGGATGATGGGCGATCTCTGGGTTTGATGATCCGTGGAGGTGCTGAGTATGCTCTGGGCATTTATATCACCGGAGTGGACCGAGGGTCTGCTGCAGAGTACAGCGGACTAAAGGTAAAATATCTCGAGTCACAATTTGAGAACTTAACTTGACAAATATTAGACTATTTGAGAGCCCACTTTTACTTTAATACAATTATTTGTGCCTCGACTCGGACGTGAGCCGATTGCTTGAGACAAGTCCTTATTTCAGTCTAAATCTTTTTTAGATGGGAGCAGTGTGAAGTGATTTGTTAATAAGGTCGCTTCTGTAGAAGTCATCAGTCAATCAGTGGTTCAGTCAGTCAGTGATTCATCAATGATGATGTCTTTGAAAACTGCTCATTTACTGGGTGCAAAATTTACATGCCATCTGACATCTGACAGGAAAGTTAATCATGTTTGAAACTGCAAGTCATTGTGTTTTGACTGGAAGTATTCTTCATCTGTTCGCTTAAAACAAACACAAATTGTTTCAGACATGTTGACATCTGATTTTATTTTTTTGAAAAGCCGCAAGTGACCAAAAGTGTTGCTGGGGTTCGGCATGACTGCATTTAGTGTGTCTAATTAAATTTGTGGTGTGAGTATATTGGTTGAGGTGGCCTCTGCCAAACGGGAAGATGTAGAAACAAAGCACTAAATCCATAGCTAGCCTCATAAAAGATTGAGCGAGCTCTTAACATTTTGGCATCAATCCATGGACAAAAAGATGAAAGATGTTTCCTCTTTCTCCATTCAGCTGGAGAATGGGCCGGGTAGGCTTTTTTGGAAAATATCACAAGCCTGAGTCTTCATCATAGCATCAGTCTGCTTTAATCTGTTGAGATGAATTGTTTTGTTCGTAATAATCAACTCTTTGTGTTTTTATTTTGTTTATTTTACATGATATTACCAGTCTTCTTCCTCAGTCTCTGTCTCTCTTTGTAACCTTATGTGCTTGAGTTATTCGGTGATTGGGCTTCAGCAACTACCTCTGCCCCACCAGAGACAGATAAATATTTTACGTCACCTTTTTGGTAATGCAGCTCCGTGCTTCTGCATGTCCACAACCATTCATTTGTATTCTCGCTGCTATGCTGCATGACACAAATATGAACAAAAGGGTTGATTTGTAATCGTCTCATGCCAGGATTGGTGTTTACTTGTGCTGGTGATAAAAAGTCAGACATTTCATATCAACATTTGGCAGGATAGTGAGACAACACAACATTGAGACGATTTTGTAGAATGTATTCTGGATCAGGATGGCAGTGTTAGAAGATCTGGTGTATCTGCACTGAAATGACAGATGGTTATATCTATAGACCAACAGAGTCAATGTTTGGTTGGGTAGCATGGCTGCTTGGTGTTAGTTGCAGCTCTGGTGGTAGATGCTGCAGCTACACCATTTGGCTGCAGACAGCATCTTTCTCCATTAATAGCCATTCAACAATTACGTATACTCTGATATTTCATTGTATTATAGGCCTGGTAAATGTTTTACCAGTGCCCAATTTCTTTGGGAGTGCTCTTAATAGCTCAAAATGGATTGTTGGAGATGCTTTTCTCTGTCTGCTGTCCCTAACGTCACAGCTCAGGATAGTTGCAAGTGGCTTGGACTGTATTTTTGTTGTGCCATTAGCTGATCGTGACATATTTTTCACTGTTGCTTTATCTCAAGAGCAGAGTTTTTAAAATCAGGTCTATGGACCCCCAGAAAAAGCATATTACTATTATTATTATCAGTAGTAGTAGTAGTATATATTTCTTACTGTTATCATTATGGTTTCATTCTGCTTTCATGATCAATGCAGTATAAAAACTAGCTTATTTTATTTAGTAAACAGTGTATGTTTGTCTTTATAATATTAAATAATAGTATGATATTTTATTGTCTGTTTTTTTTTCAGTATAAATGTCTATATGTGAAATATATTGATATATGTTATGTATACTGTATACCAATATATACTATGTACTGTTATTTTTTTTTCAACCCAGGCTCATTCGAAATACGTGCCTCTAAATAAATTTCTGCAACACCATTATTACGTACCTTACTACATGCTTCGAGGCAGTTTCAAAGTGAAACGTCCAGTGAGTGGTGCTAAAATGCGGTTTCAATACATTTCCCTGGCACATATTTGTTACGTTGATATTAGCACGTATTGCTGTGTTTGTATTACGTTGCTTCAGGTACGTATTGCGGTGGTTCATAATTCAAATATCTGAGGAGTGTCGCTAAAAGTTAATGCTCCATCGTGTTGGAAATATCCACTACACCAACTCAACCCTAAATCTACCCGATAGTGTTAACAAATGCAAAAGTGAAATAAAAACACATTTGTTGATGCAGCTGTGCTATTTTAACTTCCTTATGCGTATTTTAGCTGTTTTGTCGAACCGTAGTTTCTTGGGGTTCGTACCGGAGCTCTTCATCTCTCAAGTGCAATATCATATCACGTGAGCTACCGCGCAAACCTACTGAATTAGAAAACTCATGCATATGTGACAACAAATGCAAAAGTATCAGTTTTTAAATCTCGGAGCATGTTAAAATTGTTTTGAATTCATAACATAATATTCCTCAAGTAATTATGCAAAAATTAGGCTTTAATAATCGAAACTGTGGATGTGCTAATCATACTTTGTGTGAAAAGAAATAAAAGTTTCACTGAGTTTTACTGCCACTAGTTTTCATTTCAACTGGAAACTGCATCGATTCGTAGGTACGTTTTTTGAGTTTTACAGAAATGTAGGCAGAGGCACATATTTCCAATGAGTCTATGTTGTTGTTTTTGAGTGTAGCAAGTAGAGGGGAGGAGCCTCATTCCACACTGGAAACATTACATTTATGTCACATTTATGCATTTGCACTTTTATCTGAAGCTACTTGCATTGCATTCAGTGTATACATTTTACATGTAGTACCTGCTGTGCCACAACTTCGATAGATGTATCTACTTTAAAGAAGGTCCACCTTGCAAGCAGTAGACAGTGAGGTAAGATAACATTTGTTTGTGATTATTGTATGACTTATGAAAGGTTAAAATCACTTTTAGGCTGATATTATTAGCTTATACAAAAAGAGCTCTTGCATAACCTAGACATACAAAAAACCTTGCATACACACCTGCATTTACATTATACCACACATGCTATGAATGTCACGGAAATGTCTACCTCCATATTGCAGCTTTCCCAGAAATGACTGGGAAAAGGTCCCACTTTTTTCCGTTTAATTGCATATTGCAATTATCAGCCCCAGTAATCATGAGTCTTTCCTTGCGATAGATTTGAACCTTACTGTAATACAAGAACATATAAATCTACTTAGCTCAACAGTGTTCTGTTGGACGCACAACTGTTGCCGTACTGCTCTAATGGAGAGCAGTGGTTGCGATGAGGAGATGAAAGATTGACTGCTTGCTTTTTTGGAGAGGCTTTTCATTTTGCTCTCTCTATAATTGTTTGGGTTTTAGTGCTTCCTCAATGAACCTCTCATCAGTGGACCAGAGGTTCCAGTCTACTCTCAATATGTCTGGACCACTGAAAAACTCTCTTTCTTATAGACACTAGAAGCAGAACTAAATAAGCAATGAAAGGATGCTAGACACACTTACTATGAACGATATGCTTAATTAAAATTTAAAAAGCTATGAGAATCAGAGGCAAATGTTTTTTGTGTCTTAATACAAAGATTTATTGGGCAAGTGTGTTTACAGTACAATGACGATCTATATATATTTTCATGTACAAACATCCATTTTACTGTTTGAAAAAATATATTTAGCATGATATTACAAAGGCAACATGTTGTTTTTAAAATTTAAATAATAAGATTTTATTTTGTCACTGTCCTGAAGCAAATGCCACTGTTTTATTTTATTTTGTCACTGTCCTGAAGAAAAATAATTGCTTATGTTGACAGCACATCTTTTTTTCTTCCCACTTTTAGAGAAATATTTAGCTATTTATTTGATACAGTAAAAACCTTAATATTGTGAAATATGATTACAATTAAAAATAACTGTTTTCCAATTTAATATATTTTAAAATGTAATTTATTCACATGATGGCTGATTAGGTGCTCAAGTAATATTTCTTATTATCAACATTGTTGAAAACAGTTGTTGCTTAATGTTTTAGTGGAAACTGTGATACTTTTTTTTTTTAGGATTCTTTGATTAGAAATTTCAGAACAGCATTTGTTTGAAATATAATATTTTTGTAAGATTATAATTGTCTTTAATGTCATTTTGACATTTGACATTTTTAATGCATCCTTGCTTGTATATATATACAGTACATCCTTGCCTATAATATGTATGTGTGTGTGTGTTTGTGTGTGTATGAAGAACAAAGCAGTGTTCCTCAGTGAAGACCACATTTTCCACAAAGTTTTGGATCCTCCTACTAGCTCTTTTTTAGTTAGAGCTTCTGGCAAAACTCCTGGCCTTTGAACTCATTCCATAATTCCTTTCTTCTGAACCGCATTTCCCTTCAAGCAGCCACCCCCACCATTTCCCAAAAACCCTTTCCCTGTCTGCTGAACTCAGAGCCTTGTAGATTAAACTTTCAGCTGCGCTGGAGGTAAAACTGACTGATGGCTCGGCATCTGTCCCATCTGCGTAGCTCAACACTGGGCCTAATTAATGTCCGTTCCCCTCGGAGATGAGCTGGGCTCACCTGGATCTGTGGAGGACGTCCGTCAGACACATTTATCTGTGCCTCACCACTGCCGGTGTCCGGTGAAACTGTAGCTGACAGATGGATGTGCGAGGCCCGAGCAGTGTGTTTGTATATTTAAGGAGTGGGCCTGAAGCCTTCCTGTGGTATAATAACTTTGTCTGAGTCTTTTATATTTGTTTCATTTAGACCCACCTGAAGAACACAAAGAGACAGCCAGAGGCAGCCAGGGATGGAAATAGAGCTACAAAATGACCTAGTGAGAAGCCTCACAGGAGCTTATATGGGTCATGTCTATAGTCCAGCATAGTTATTGCTCCTTAAGGTGTTTCAGTCTTGATTTGGGACAGACCCAAGCTCTCATAATAAGTCACACATGAAAATCCCATTTGTGTATAGGGATTTATTAGAGTACATAAAAGAGGATGAAGCAAGATTAAGCTTGTTTGATTTTAATGGATACATGGTCGCTTTTAGCTATTATGCCGCCCGCAGCTGGAACCAGCTTCCAGAAGAGATCAGATGTGCTAAAACATTAGCCACATTTAAATCCAGTCTCAAAACTCATCTGTTTAGCTGTGCATTTGTTGAATGAGCACTGTGCTACGTCCGAACTGACTGCATTGTATTTTATGTATAATCCTTTTCTATTTAACTGTTTTAAATTTCATTTTAAGTCAATTTCTATATAATTTTAAAATTCCTTGTTTTATTATTTTTAATTCCTTGTTTTTATTGCTGTGAATGATTATTTCACTTTCTTTTATGTAAAGCACTTTGAATTACCACTGTGTATGAAGTGTGTTATATGAATAAACTTGCCTTGCCTTTATATATAACACATAGACTGGCCCTGAAAAAATGTCTGTATTGTTGCATTTTCTGAGATATTTTTGTAATTTTATCCAACTTATCTTAAGATAATTTTTAGTGGATGTATATAGTCGGTTCACATACAGTAGGTCATGTACCAGATTTATAATAATTATATACATTTTAATTATTTTCTATTCTTTTTGTTTTAAAAAGTGTTTATGCTTTATTTTAAAATGAGTGTGACTGTTTAATGTTTGGTTATTGATTTAGACTCAAAAAGTATTTTAAAGCAGAACTTAAGCTGGTGTAAGATTTATTATTATTATTATTAAATATTTGTATTATTATTATTAATAGTAATTATTGTTATTTAATTTTTTTATTTAATTTGGCTTAAAGTGTCTAAACACATTTTAATGCACACAGGGTGTGTATAGTTAACATTCCATTGTACTGTTGTCATATTTTAGTGCTCTTAACAGTCTAAGTCCATTCTGGTAATCATCATGTCTCATTGTGTTTATTTTAATATTTTGCCCTCTCAGCTGTTTAACAATACTGCATTTGCTTTCATACATTTGTGTGCTACATGTTTAATGTTAGTGTTGATTGTCCCCAAAGGATTAATAAAGCATATAGTCATGTAGAGGGCTATTAGAGGAGAGTGGGATGGAGGGTGAAGAAAATGGTGTAATGGTGCAGAGGGTGGAGGAATAGTCAGGAAAGAATAGAGGGATGCAGAGCGTTGGAGAGTGTGATAAAGGTGAAGAAAGGTTGTAGAAGAATGCCAGTGGTTTCCCTTCTGTGAGTAAATGAAGGATCCTTGAGTTCCTGCAGCTTATAAATCAGCCTCTCTCGCTCTCCGTCTCTCTCTCTCTCTCTCTCTGTCTGTCTTTCACTATCCCTCTCGCTCTACACCAGTGAGTTAGTGCGTTCTGGCTGCTGACTCCACTGCATGAAGAACGTTTGCACAGAGAGGAAGAAACAGACACACATCGATAACTAATCTCTCTTTATTATTTCTCCTTTGCTGAGGAGAACAAAAGGAGGAATGGAAAAGGTTTGGTTTGCACCGGTGATCGAAGAAATGTTGGGCAAACAAAAATCATGTTATGTCAATAATTACATTTTTTTTCAAGGAGGGTCTAAAAGGGGGACGATCTCATCTTCAATTTGAACAGTGGTTTGCTGTTTTGTCCTCACTGTAAAAATCCTGGGCCTTTCTGTTTTGGTTCTTTCTCTCTTCCTCTCTCATTTCACAGAACATCCATCCATCATTTAGAATTTGTCTTGCTTAGACAAAAGCTGGCAGGGTATTTATTTTATAGACTAGATGAAAAAGTCAGGATGAGTTTTAATACATCGCAGCCTTGAAATACATGAAATATGCTGTAAAACAATAGACTCCAGAAAAATGTACACTGAACAGTTACAGAAATAATGTGTTTAGTGCTTGCTTTATCCCTGAAATGGAATCATTACCCTTATATACAGTATTGCAGCCTCATCCGTCTGTATATAGCTCACCCATGAAAATTTTGTCATTATTCCCATGTAACAAAAGAAGAGAATTTTTCAAGGATGTTTATTCAGCTTTATTCCATACAGTTGTTCATAGTGACCACATCTTTAAGTCACTACAAAAATAACAGCGTACAGGTTTGCAATGACATGAGGGTAAGTAAATAATGATAGAATTTCAACATTTGTGTAAACTATCACTTTAATGGATTTATGACATGAGATATTAAGATGCGAGATGATTTAGACACAGTAAAACAATAGTGTTATAGTCATTGAATGTTGTCCCACTGTGCTGAACTGCTCAGAGAGTTTTTCATGAATTATGTTCATTATATTGATTTGCAGAACACACCAATATTCTGCTATGGCCGAGTAGGTTTAATGAGAACAGATTGAGCTCTTTTATTTGTAGCTTGTAACTGAATAATTTCCAGTGAATGCTCCTCTTTCTCTTCATTGTCTACTCCCTCACTTCCTGTCAGTCTGTTACTGAGGGAATTTGGAAACGGGACAGATGATATTCATAACTGTCTATCTGCCACACTTTGCAAATGCTCTGGCAATACAGATTAAATAATTTCATGTACAAATCACGCTGAAGGGACAGCTTGTTTATCAGTTATCAGCCGTAATTGAAATCTCTACGTATAAATTTGCTGACAGCTCTTTCAAACAGGTTCCTGTGGTGCGTGCGCCCTGCACTGTTGTGCCAGGCATCGTTGCGTTTCATTTAGTCTCATTTGGAGTGTCTCTCTGTCTCCATCTTTGCAGGTAGGGGATCAGATTCTGGAGATCAATGGACGTAGCTTCCGGAGCATTTCTCATGACGAGGCCGTGCAGATCTTGAAGAATTCCCACCACATGCTGATGACCATAAAGGATGTGGGGCGGCTGCCTCATGCACGCACTGTGGTGGATGAGACCAAATGGATTCCCAGTGCACAGATCGCTGAGAGCTCGGCCAATAGCAACACCCAGAGGTAAAGCTTCAATACAGTTTTTCCAAAAGGAAAGGTTTTTCTTTTAGAGAGCTGGAGTCTCATTTGACCTCTTTCTTTCAGAGCTCAGGTTCTCAATATTCATTTGAAATATTTAATTCATATGCCACCAAAATGGAATTTTATCATCAAATAGATTTGCAAACTATGACACTATTGTTGTGTCGGGCTGTTTGGGCAGAAAAAGTGCCATGTTCTGATAGAGCCACACTTGATGAACAGTATGACATTGTTTCGGAAAATTTCTCCCAAAATTTCTTATGAAAAATAAATGGCATGAAGACAGACACACTGTAAATGAGACAATGTTGACATACAATGAGAGTACAGAACTATAACATTAATGTTGATGGCATTGACCAGATGTAAGAATTTTAATAAACAAGTTTGAGTCATATTGTTGAAAGCTCTTCTGCAGCTTTAAAAGAGACGTGAGATTAATTGATTTTCTCTGGAAGTTACCCATATAATCTTGTGCCGTTTGAACAATGTAGATATACAAAAGAATGGGAATTTTCTTTCATATATATGCCAAAACCTTTGATTTGAGTTGAGCTGCTTTCTTCTCTTTCTTTCACTTTCTTTTTGTTAGAAATGTAATAAAGTGCTGTAATATACAGTATGATTGGTGGAAAAAGGTCTCAATTTGTGATTGCATGTCAGGAGGTAAAATAACAATCAATGAGAACATTTGCTTCTGCATGCTGAAATCTGCCTTAAGAGTCACTCATTTTAATAGGTGATTATGAAATAAAATAATTAGAACACCGTTTAATGATCCTTTACCTAATGTAATTTAGACAATTATTTGGAAAATTTATTCATTTCTTTCCATTACTGTAATAGCTCCACTTTATGCAATATTTCAGCTTTCCTCTGAAATTCAGCTGTGGTCTCGCTCTTTTACTAAATTATTCTCAGGTCAGTGAATCTAGTCATACAGATAGTGGGTTTGAAAAAGAGTTTCTAAATATAGCAGTGAGACGATTTTAAAGCTAGATGCAGATGCTATTGTTAGATGACGTGCCTTAGGCAGTGATGGTTGAAATATATGTATGACATGCTAGTGGAATGACAGTAGCACTATGACTCACAGCAGGGATCTCGTCTCTCTTGCTCTCTCAATGGCCCAAATGGAAATGGGCTGATTGGGATCTCTGGAGGGTGTGTTCATTTCTAAAGTGCTCCCCTGGAAATCCGGCAAGGTGCCTTTTAGTTCCATGCTTCATTAGTCTTGTCTTCTAAGATGCATTTTGATTACTTTCTTTTGTATCCACTATATAAGTAAGTCAGTCTCATGACTAGGGCGCACTGTATGATATGAAAATCAAATATTAAGTAAGGTAGAATGTATAGCCAGTCGACCATCACAAAAAAAAACATTCAAAGTTATCAAGACCTTAATATGAAGCGTAACGCTTATTATAAGGTACTTGCCAAATAAATTGCTACTTGTACATTAAATAAATATTGATTTGAAATTGTACTGCTCATAAAGCTTCTAAGAAAAGTAGTATGTTATAATAGAAAACCAGTTTGCTTAACTATGAGATGACACTGTACTAGTATTACAATATTAATTATTAATCTCCATTCTGAGTTACAGGTTTTTTTTCCCTGTTGACTAACCTTTTTGATTCACAATATGTAACCAATTAGCTATTCTTTTGTTGGTATGAAAAGAGAAACCATGGAGTGATATGTGAGATGTGAAAGTATGGTGCTATACAACTGTTAAATATCTGACTACTTAATGACTCTTGGAGATTGACCAATCAGAAACAAGTATTGCAGAGGGTCTTGTCATAATAAAAGTTGTTAGTTTATGCAATATTTATTTTACTTAACAAAATCTCTTTCTCTCCTAACAGTGTTTTGCCTGTTGATGTTGGAGCAGGAAGTTCAGGAAAGGTAAGGTACAAAAATGCAGTTTACATATACAAACCTGTTTGAATTGTTTACATTTCATTCAAGCATCCAGGGTTAATGTTCTATTTAATATGGCATTTTATGGTTTTTCCTTCCAAGTAATGAGTCTGAGAAATAAGAATACAAAAAACTGATATTAAGGTCAGTGTGATATTGAAAATAGCAATATATTGGCTCCACATCATATTCCTTTGGTGTCTACCCACAGATCAAAGCAATCAAGCTTTTTAGTGTGCAAATTGAATAAACACTGCTATCACAGGGTAAACACACTGTGTGTGTGTGTGTGTGTGCATTGTGCCTATGGCTGCTAACGGTGTCTGCCACACATTGCATGGTCTATTGTCTTTGGAGGTTTTATCTGATGGTTGTTAAAGGATTGTCTTTGCACAGCTGTAAGGCTGTGATCTCTGCCTAACTCGCTCACATCACTCTATTACTGAGTGTAAAGGACAGCTCTGAGCTGGGAGACATCAAGCTGCTCTGATTGTGTGAAGCGTCTGTCTCATCTGCTGAAGGCAGGGAGGAACACTTGCATCCTGCTGGGCAAATCAAAGCTCTCTTAGGGTTTGAGTGGCCTTCTCTGAGCTGTGGAGAACACATGATGTTTATCCACATGGTTGGAGTTATATTTTATCCAGGGTGACTAAAGAATAGTTAAAGGACCCTGTGGAAGAGAAGGCGACAGGGAAATTGCTGCATATGACACTTTTTGTGTGATTGTCACATACTTAGTTCAATCTTCCACCCCAAAAATTAGCTTTTGAAGTGAATGGCTTTCTTTACCGGAAATGATTATGGATTTGATGGCAGGCGCTTATGTGTCCTTACCTTCTCTTGTAACAGTCTCCTATTCCATTTCCCATTCCGTGCATTCCAAGACCTGTCAGAGGACTTTGGCACAAGTGCAGGATTTCTGAGACCCATTTATGTTCAAGGTGACCTACCGGATTGACAAGGATCTTCACTGAAGTAGTATTATAAACATATAGAGGGATGAGCCATTATCTGCAGCAGAGAAATAGAGGTGTCACTCAAGAGACCTGGGAATACAGCCTCACTCACACAGCAGTGATGTTAAACAGTGATAAACTAAAAAGTAGGTTCTTCACAGTCTTATTATGCTTATAGTTGAGCATATTACATTATGCTGTGGAGGAAGGTGGGTGCCTTTTTTAGGGTTCTCGTGGTCATGGAAAGCCTGAAATATCTGGGAAATTTTAAACTAGCTATAGGCCTTATTAATAAATGTCAAGGCATTAATAGATTAATATAATACGTTTAAAAAACTCTTATAGTAAAATCTTGGAGGTAGTCATTGCAAATTATTTAATGAATATAATGAAAATAATGTCTATGCTCAGCAGTAAAGTATTGAATTATTTAGTATTTTTTTAAACAGTATTTTTACCTTGGTCAAAATAGCTGCAGAGAGCCTGTTCAATGGCTTTAAATAGACAGTTCATCAAAAAAAAAAAAAAAAACTTACTTATTCACCCTTATGTAGAAGCTTATTTCCTCCATGGAAAAAAAAATGTAGAACATAACTGTGACGTTTTATCTTACAATTCTGACTTTACATCTTGCAATTCTGACTTTTTTCTGAATTTTTAGACGCGTGACCTGACCGCATTGTAAGGGAAAAAAAGTTGGCTAAAATATGAAATATGTCATTCCAAACTTGTATGACTTAATTTCTTCTGTGGAACACAAAAGATGTTTGAACAATGTTGGTAACCAAATAGCTTTAGTGATCATTAGTGATGACACAATTTTCATATTTGTGTGAATGATCCTGTTAACTGTGTGATATGAGCAGTTATTTTCTGTTGCTTTTGTAGTCAGGTATATCCCTTGTGAGATTTTTGAAGACATTGGTAGAAAGATGTGTGTTTTTTTAATATTGGTCCTAATTTTTTAATATTGGTTTAATATTGGTAATATTTAATATTTTTTTAATAATGGTCCTGTGAGGCACGACATTTCGTTCCACTGTATGTCCCCACATGTAGCGGAATGACAATAAAGCTCAACTTGAACTTGAACTTGAATATGTGCTTTCAGAGGTTTTACTGTATTTATATTAATCCTGCAATTCATTATCAAGCCAGACAGTTATTAGCGTATCACATCAAAAATGTGCAGTGTTGTTTTGTCAGGACAAGAATAGAGAACCAATTTTGAACTCTCAAATCAAGCACCATGGCTCATTGTGTCAGAGCACCCTCACTAACCACTAAGCCACTGCTCTGACTCATGCGCACTGTTAACTATGTAAATAAATAGTTTTTCTAATGTTTTTCAGATAAATGTAGATTAAAAGCTTTTCTCAAATTAAGCCATCGATTGATCCGGAGCAGCCACTGTGTTTCCTCTCACAGTAATCAGCTAGTTCATAATTGTGGATTGGAGACAAGGCATTCTAATTCATTGTTACTCAGATGATTACAGTCAGAACTGCTTTAGGCTTACACAATTACATTTGAATGAAGACAGTAAAATGCATGCCGCGATCAATGCTGAAACATAAATTAAGCAATAATTTATTTGCTAATTTGTTGTTAATCCTTGTGCTAAAAAGGCAAATGGCGGCATCTATAAGTTATGGAGGTTTAGAGTCAACATAGTTATGCTTTGTCACATTTAAGGTTGAGGTAGAGAAGTGTTTTGACATTATTTCCTGGAGCATAAAAGCTGAACTTACAGAAGACAAGGGGAGTGATTGGTTCAGAGACCTTTTCTATGGTTGTTGGACTCAAATTGTGTTTTGTCTCAGTAACCTTAAGCTGTTTGTTTAGCTTGTTTGGTCGCGCGCGAATAACCCCTCTCAGTCCCAAACATGCTGCTTTAGGCTGGGCTGCCTGCTGCCCTCCCCTCCTGTCCCCTGCACCTTGGGCCTGGCACGCTTTTATTTTGTTGGAATGAACCTAAATCTTCCATCATTCAATGGGCAGACGAGAGGGCCTTGTCCTTATAGAAAGCTTGACGGAACGGATACAATACAAGCTGTCCATCATGTGTAGCCTGAAGAATCAGAGCTTCAGCAAGCCTGAGCAAACCACTTCAATGGGATTTATGTAGGTCACTCAGATTACACCTGGGTGAACACTATTGTGTGCCCAGAGTGCCAGTCTCCCCTCTCTCTGTCTGAGTCAGGTTTACTGTAGTGTTGGGCGATATACCAGTTCAAGCTGTAAACCGGTGTGAATTAGGCACACGGTATGATTTTTTTTTTAACAAACGTCATACTGGTACAAGTGGCTAAGCAACGTAGACAGCATCCTGAAATGAGAGGGGATGCATACACTTCTGACTAATGGTTGGAGAACAGTTAGAAATATTAATTACACACAACTAATTATTTAACTGGGCAAATAAACCAACTATAAATGGTCTTTAATGCCAAGTTCACACTGCACTGATTTTAGCCTTGATTTTCACTCGCCGACAGGTTTTGCGAAATCGCTATTAAATGGCAAAAAAAAGGGGAAAATGTGTGCTCATTAACGCAAGTAAAAATCATGCAGTGTGAATTATCAAAGACGCAATCTGAGAGTATTGCAGGCATGCTAAATATCTGGAGCAGTCGGCGATTCAAAATCTGAATTCTGACTAAAAAATACATCGGCGATGATACTGCCAATGAGAGAGCAAGATACAGGGCAGTGGGAAGTTCGGGGAGGAGTTATATGAAACATAGTTTGTGGACCAAATAGAGTAGTCGGCGAATCTTCCTATTGTAAAGTCATGCAGTGTGTGAAACAGTGTGTGATCCTGTCGCTGATCCATCGTGCAACGAAAACACAGCAACAACTGAATGCTACCCCAGATAGCCGTGCAGTGTGAAAACAACAGTGATCCAACGACTTTGAAAATCGTGCAGTGTGAACTCGGCATAACAGAGGCAAGAGACATTGAAGACGAATGCAAAAAGGAGAAAATACTGTAGCAAGCAGAGCAAACTCACTTCCCCATGCGTGACATATTGGAACAAAATCCTAAATACTGAATTGGGGTTGGGAGTTTATATAAATGTATCTCTGAGGGGAACTGACTGTCTTAAAAAAGTTTAGGTGGTATTTTCTTTTCATCTTACCTCGATAAAATGGATATTAATGTGGTATTTAAAAGCGCAGAGCTGATTTGTTTGCAGCAGTAACCAAAGAAATGCTGTATGGCTGCTGTTCAATAAGTGCCACCTGCTGTCAGAGAGTGGATTTGCGTCTTATTCAGTTTATCTGCTGTTTTTGTTTTGTGCGGGCATGTTTTATGTAGCATAATTTCACAAAGCTAAGGTCAGACCATTCTGTTTTTGCTTCAGATTTTGAAATTATACAATCTAATTTACATCAAAAACTGCTCATGCTACATGTAACACGTTTGTTTGGATCGGTGTGATGCATGCCACTTCTTTGTAATTATTTGTGAAATGTCTTTTGAGTGAAAAGTTGTTATTATATAAAAGATGCCTTTTTGCTTTCTTTCATGTTGCTTCATGTTGCATATGTCGTAACCTACATAGAGCACAAGATGTGTAGTGTTAGCAAATTGCAGAGATCTTTAAGATTTTGCTGCACAAGTGTTTTCAACATTGATAATAAGGAGAAATATTTATTGAGCAAATCAGCATAATCAACACTGAAGACTAATAGTAATGGTTGCTAAAAATTTGGCTTTGCCACCACAGAAATAAATAATATTTCAAAATATATTCATGTATAAAAAAGTGATTTTAAATTGAAAAACAGGCTATTTCACAATATTGCAGTTTTGACTGCATTTTTGTAAATGCTGCAAAATAAATGCAGCCTTGCTGAGCATAAGAGACATATTTAAAAAACATAAAAATTGTACTGACCCCAAACTTTTAAATGGTATTATGTGTGTTTGTGATTTCTGGAGTGTGAGTAAAAAACTGGATTGAGTGATCCGTTTCTTTAATAATTAATATAGTGTTTTACAGAGAACAGCGTCTCTTTCTTTGTCTGTGTCACTCCCACATATTTTTATAGATTATTTGATTGACTAACGTAATTCATCACATTATCATGACAGAGAGGGTCTGTCTCATCTTCCTGTTCTTGACGTAACTCTCTTAGTCCTGTATCCAGCTCTGAGTCATAATTAATTTCAATAAAGTCAGACCTTGTGACATCAGCATCCATAGTCATTGTCATTGTAATGTACAATACTTCCTGTAAAATCACTATGACTCTTCATACTTGAAAAACAGCTAGAAATATCTCAGTTCAGCAGTAGTCATGGTGGCATGTTTGTTGTGGGGGCCGAGTCTATCAGTAGGGTGCTTGTGTATGTGCGTGTAAACTTGAGAGTTAAATTGGCAGAGACACTCTTATCCTGGGTTATTGATTAAGGCTGGCACAGTGGAACGCCAAGGGACAGTTTTAGTGATCAGGGCTGTGGATCAGCAATATCCAGGAATGCGGGCAGTAATGAGGGATGAATGGTCCTCTCCAGACTCCTGGCATCATCAGTCTAGGCTCTTTGAGATAAAGTGCAAACCAGAGTGCTAAATGAAACCTGCTAATGTCCTTCATGTAAAATTATATTTTTTGGCTGATATGAATGTTTAAAATCTGCTGTATGATAATCTATTTGTGCAAGCTATTAAGATTTTATTGCAAATTACATCTTTCCCCCTGGGCACAGTTCAAACTTCTGGACTCCGGGCCTCTTAAGATGTACATAAATCACCTACATGCGGATATTCGATAATTTCCCAAATGTTCCTTTGAACGATTTATAAAAGTCTGTACGGTATATCTACACTACCGTTTAAAAGTTTAGAGTCAGTTAGATTTCTTGTGCCTTTGAAAGTTTCTCACCAAGAAACCAAGGTTTCACCAAGGTTGCATTTATTTGATCAAAATTGTGAAATATTGTTACAAATTAAAACAACTGTTTTCTATTTAATGCATTTTAAAATGTAATTTATTTCTGTGATGCAAAGCTGAATTTTCAGCAGGATCACATGATCCTTCGGAAATCATTCTAATTCATTTGGTGCTCAAGAAACTTTTCTTCTGATTATTAATATTAGTCGAAAATGGTTTTGCAGCTTAATGAATTGTGAAAAGTGTGGAAGTTTTTTTTAAACTAAATTCAAATGTGTATTTTATAAATGAGGCCCCAGGTGTCAGGTACTCTAATAAACTCTCAACATAAGCACTCTACCTTGCAACTAATAACTGACTATTCTCTGTTATTTATACAGCAGGCTGAAAACATGCATTAGCACTGCATAGAACACTAAAGAGAGGCAAGAGACAGCAGTTGGATGAATTAGGCTGTCTGTGTTACAGTCATACACATTTCATATTGAATAATCTGAGTCTGATCATGAATTGGTCTGAAGAAGTTTGTACCATTGACTATGTGCCAGTAGAGAAATAGAATAGTAAGTCCTTGAGGAAGGAAAAGACGCTCCCTGTTTTTCTTCAAATGGCAGTGCTCAAGGACAGATGCTACCGAATACAAAAAAGTATTGATTTCGTAAGCAAACCACAACACTTGTCAGAGCAAACTGGTCTCTTCTCTGTCTGTCTCATTCTCATTCTCTCTCTTCTCTTTCTATTTCATATCACTTTAATTAATTTGTAGCACATACAATACTCCTGTTCCCAAGTTTTATGGTTAAGATTTTTGTAAAAAAAAAAAAATTGAAAGAAGTGTCTTATACTCATCAAGGCTGCATGCATTTGATGCATTCAGGACTCTCTAATCAATATAACCTTTAAAAGATTGGTAACAATGTAAATATCTTTACATTTACATCACATTTTTCATCAATTTAATGCATCTTTGTAATGTGTATTTATATATAATTGTGAATATTCCATTTAATATGCTGTTTTAGACAACACAGTAAGTGCTTTTCAAATTGTTTTCCTTCATGACTTGCACAGATATTATTTGAACTGAACTGAGCTGGATGATGACATCAATGATGTCAACCAATGATGAACTGACTTTTACTGAAAAATGGACCTCTTGCATTATAGACACACTATTTTTCTGTTTTTGCTGCTTTGACACAATCTGTATTGTATAAAGCGCTATATAAATAAAGGTAACTTGACTTGACTTGATGACTTTTAAACTTATGTTTACATTTTTAATTGTTTGAGTGTTTGGTTTCAAAATGATTTAATTATCATAGTTTTACAACTTACGATGGTCCCTGGTAGCCAGTAGTTCACTGCACAAAATAAATTGTGGTGAACACAACCTTATTCATCCTCCTTGCAAATGAAACTGTATTTGATGTATAGTCTGGGTCAAGGTTAAATTGGATGCACAACCATTAATGTCAGCAACAAACGATATGTGAAGCATTTTCACCTCCCTTTTGGAAGTTGATAACTATGTGTGATTATACAGTATATAATTAGATGTATTTAGTATTGTTTTTGTACTGTTGTCTGAGACCATATCAGACCCATTTTTAGGTTACGACCCACTAGTTGAGAACCACTGCTCTGTGGATCCGTCCATATTTCCTCTCACGCTGAACTTTTGAAGGTTTGTGTTCCGAATGTCTTTAAAAATGTTTCTTACCTGATGATTTTATTTCTCTCAGTAAGTCACCAGCTAGACACCGGGGGGCATAGATATACAATGCATGGTGTTTCAGAGTTTGTTGTTTTTTATAGCAATAGCAGCACTGGGAGATGTGGAGCGAATTGGAGGCAGGAAGATGAGAGGGAGAGGAAGCTTGTTGACAGAGATTGGAGTTATTGTGATGTAGGTTTGATTAAGGAGAATGACTAAAAGTAGTAAGCAGAGAAAGGGCATGTTTTCAAAGAGAAGGTGCACGACTAGCTGAATAAGAGAGAGAGAGGGAGAGAGAGTTTGTTACCCTAGGGTATGTAGCATTACATATTAGACATGGCTGGCTGGTGAGGTCTCAGCGATGCAGTCCTGCAGCTGCTATTCTCTCTTTCCCATGAGTGCCTGCTGCCCACACACTGACCTGAACATGCACATTACATCAGTTCATATCAACTACATGGTGTGACTAATGATTGCACAACTGTTTTATACCACTGTAGCACTACATGCCACTATTTGCTCATTTTCATTTATGAAAATAAATCAGTAACATTGGCTGTATTCGAAACCGAACCGAAGCTATAGCTGCTTTCCCAGACTTCAAAGGTAGCGTTTTAATACAAAATATCTCCTAAGGGTTTCAGACAGGCTTCCAAGACACCATAACCTCATCCAAAATGATCTAAAAAAAAATCATGTGATCTTAACAAGCAAACATTTAGTGACTAAAATGCTAATTTGTGAGTAGAAGTCAAAAATTGTAATTGCATAAATAACACTATGATACTGTTATCACAGTTAACTAAAACTAAAATCCTAAAAAAATGTTACTTGAAATTGTGTTAAATTCAGCTAGAAATTTAAAGCAGCATTTTATTATTATTTTTATTTAGCAACTTAATAATACTAAAATAAGTAAACCCAGAAAAAAATTAATGAAAACTATATAGACCTAAAAAAAGCAATAACCAATAAAAATGACACACACAACAAAATTACTAAAACTTTAATTAAAATTAAAATGAAAAAGGAAAATTAATTCAAAGCATTAAAATAACTAAAATAACCATTTTTTAAATACAAATTTGAAAAAATAAAAAAATAAAAGTGACAAACAATAAAATGACTAAAACTTTAACTAAAATTAAAAGGAAAAAGGAAAATTAATTAAAAATATTAAAATAACTAAAATAACAGTTTTTTAAATAAAATATTGAATATTTATATATGAGTTGTTATAAAAATGTAAATGTATGAAACTAAAACCAGTATGTGGTGGCAAGTCTGTATCTTAATGAATCATTAAATCATTTATTAAAACAATTTGTTCAAAACAGGGTTATTTTAGCTACCTAAAACTAAAACCAAACCAAACCAAAAAAATCCTAAAACATATTTCAATTTTAACTAAACTTAAAATGAAAGTGCAAAATCTAAAAATAAATTATATTAATTAATAATAATAAAAACTATAATCTCAATGATACAAAAAAACATGCCTGATTATGAATGAATTAGTTCAAAAACAGATTCATTTAGTAACATAACTCTGATGTGTGTTGTTCAGAGATGGAGTGAAGGATGAAAGGATATGATTACAAGTCAAACAAATGAAGCCATCTATAATAAAGAGATTTTACATGCCTTTACAACATTGTTCATGTAGACACACACCCTTTTGTTTTATATCCTCTCGTTTGCAGTCAATCTGTTGTAAAGGTGTTGTGCCAGCGGTCGGAGCGGTACGCGCAGGAGCCTGGAGCTCACTGGAGGAGCAGGCGTACATGCTTCTGACAGAGACAGAGAGACAGACCATGAGCTATTACATTCAAGAGTACCAGCGTGCACACATCGGGGTAGAGCCTCTGGCCATGGCCCTGTTTGAACTCTTCAACACACATGCCAAGGTAAATGACTGAACAAAAAAATCTCAGAATTGCTAACAACCCAAAATGCAAGTTTGTAATGTAATGCAAAATGTCACTGAAAACTCTTTATTTGATATAGCATTGTATTCAAATGAAAAATGTATCATATTTTGGATGATTTCAGGTGTTTCTTTTAATGATCTCTTGGCTGTTCCTGCTCCCCAGCTGTCCTTGCTGGCTGAGGTGCGGACTCTGATCGCTTCGCAGGATCTGGAGCGATTCGACGGGCAGGTGTTACATCGTGAGATGGAAGCGTGGAGAGCTCGGCACGGAGGCCCAGGCCTCCTGCACCCTGACTCTATCTGCATCACCCATCCAGAGGGCCACATTCCTGCTGTCTGCCAGCTGACCACTGCAGTCCCCGGCTACAGCAAGGCACGTGGATGTGCGAGCATCAATTGGTGTAATGCAGTGCTGTGAATATTAGTATGCACTGGTGGACAGATGCCCTGTTTAAATATAACTCTGCTAATATTATAAGTAGTTATATAAAAGTACAAAAGTATTTGCTTTTGAATATTTTATTTTGCTGAATAAAACAGTAATATTGTGAAATATTATTACAATAATGTTTTTCAGGATTCTTTGTGGAATAGAAAATAAAAAAAACAGAATTGATTAATTTTTCTTTAAATTTCTTTAAAAAAAATCTTACTGACCCCAATGTTTTGAAAGTGTGAACTTAATATACATAATATTTATTTATAAAATAAATATCGAAAAACTCAAAAAAGATAAAGACTCAAAAAATAAAATAAAATAAAACGGTAATATTGTGAAATGGTGTTACAGTTTAAAATAACTGGTTTATTTCATTAATATAAAAGAAACCAGGAAAAGGATTCTGTAAACGAAAGTAAAAAAAAAAATCATTTATTTGATCTATTTACAGAACTATTAATTTATTTAAATCTTTTAAACCCAAAGGTTTGAGAAGTAGTTTATGCATCAAAAGTAGCGATGTATAGAAACTTTAGTTATATATATATGAATTAATTTATTTATTTATTCATTTATTCATTCATAGCTTTCAATGCTTTATCCTCATAATACCTATTTGGATGGAGAGAGATCTTTATTTGTAACTTTATTCAGACTGACTTCTACTGTGCCTGCATTGATTGGTCTGATCTGATATGTCTTGGTATTTGTATATGATTTGATTCCAAACACTATTGTAAAATCTCACCCACACAAGCTGTAATTGAGCTGAACTGATGAAAAAGGCTGAGAAATGAAGAGCTGCATCTCAAGTGGAGCATCTTTTTGATTGTATTTTGTTCTGGAGTGATTGTTTCTGTGTACACTTGAGTCATTTCAGTGATTGTTTATGTTGTTTTTTTTTTCTTTTGCTTTGCCTTTATAGAACGAGTGCAGGTTGGATGGGAGTTTGATGCAACTTGAGAGTCTAAATTCTCTTCCTGATGTTTCTCTGGTGAGTTGTTTACATTTTTGCAGTGTCTGCATGCTGTTAGACTGGATTAAATAAACATTTTATGGAGAAAAAGCAGCCAACGTTAAAATGGCTTTTGTATTTTATCATTTGATTGTAACAAGAAAAGAAAGGGACATGATTTAGGATGCGGAAAACAAAAGATTTATCCCTGAAATACAAAGACTGTCACAAGGAAATTGCAGAAGATTTATTTTGTTTTTGGATGGATACTTGTACACTTGTATTTTTGGAATCTCAAAGATCAATAGATCAGTCTCATAGTTTGTGACTGAGTGTATATGCAGTGTATATGTACAGTATGCCTCTACCTGACCTTAAAATGTAAAAATGTACAGGATATGTGTGTATTGAGTGTGTATTGAAGACGGGTCCCATTCCAATAGTTGGCCCCCAAATAGACATTTATTCTGAAAAATACAAGTAATAGCACAAAAATCATTATTTACACTACTGTTCAAAAGTTTGGGTTTGGTAAGATTTTTTAATATTTTTTAAGAAGTTTTAACTATTAATTCCTTTAAATTTTACTGACCTCAAACTTCTGAATGGTGGTGCAATCAATTTAATGTATAATAATAAAGAAAATATACAGTATATACCCAACATTGCAAATCTTCACATTGTATCAAATGTAATTTTACTGTACACTGCCCAAAAACATGGAGTAGCATATACAAGTCAAAAGAGCTTGTTACACCTCTGATGCCAATTATTTTGATTTTGCCGAAATTGCATGATGACATCATAAAATATTCATAACATTAAATATAAGCTGTTAGATTCTAAATCAGAAAACAGCCATCTGACAGATTTCCCTTTTATCTAGTCAATTTGCTGAAGATTGAGTTGAGTTCAATAGATTTTTATCCTAGCCTTTCTTGCTCTCATTTAATTAAGCATCAGTGGCCCAACATTAACTCTTGTAATCATAAATGATTATCTTGGATGAATCCGTAATTGACCATCTTGTCATAAATGTGTGCTTATGCTAAATTGTTGTACATACAGACAACTCTATCATCTGTTAATTTCATAATGTGCTGACATTTTAGAAGGAAATGTCACCTTTTAAAAGCTTTTAAATGTCAGAATGTGGTTTCTTTTTTCTTATCATAACCTCCCTCAATGATAATGCATCCTTTAATTGCCTGTCTTAGTAGTTGAAAGCGACAGTGAGGAGATAAATATAGACAGTACGTTTATGTTTTATTTCAGGACAAGGTGCAGTCGTCATCTGAGTTACCCCCCTCGTTCAAGCCTCCCCCTCCACCTGTTCGACACGCCAGCCCTAAAAATCAGACCAAACGACCTTCGTCCAAGCTGTCCCAGACCAATCTGCTCTTTACCGCCCCCTGTAGGCAGCATCAGGAAAACCACACCCACAATCACTTGCACTCGCCCCACTCTGCTCACACCTCCCCGTGTACCATCCACCACACCGCCTCCACCTGCTCTGTCCATCACACTCCTCCACCCTGCTCTCACCATCACAGCTCTCCACGGTCATTATCCTACCACGCTAGCCCTTCTTCTGGACCCCCGTGTAAAGATTTGGTTCAATTTCTGATGAGCAGGCAGGCGGCGGTGCTCTCCCCGTACCTAGATCGTACCCTGTCTCCAAATCGTTCTAGAGAGGGAACCCCCATGATCTCTCCACGCTCTTCTCCATCCATTTCGCCTTCACTGCTAATGCCTGCGCCGCCCCCCTGTAGCCCTGAGAAGCTCGAGGGCTCCCCCTCTACACACAGCTGCAGTGCCGCCCAGACCAGCCCGCAGCACCCCGAGCCGGAGATGACAGAGGAAAGGTCTCAGCCCCAACTACGAGGTGAAGACACTCTAAGATTGTCATAATTTACTCACCCTCATATCCTTTCAAACCTATATGACTTTCTTCTGTGGAACACAAAATAAGCTATTTTGAAGAATGAACAGTTTCGGTTACCATTGACTTCCACTGTATAAACAAAAATACTGAGACATTTTATTTTTAAATATTCTTTTTATATATTATGTTCAATAAAAGAAAAATAAAGTAACAGAAGTTTGGAACAACATGAGAGTAAGTAAATGTTGATAGGATTTTTTATTTTTGGATAAACTATCTCTTCAAGTTAGCACTGAAATTGAATTAATTGTGTGGTATATTGATTAACCAGATTAAATCCCATATATCAGTATTTTCAGAGAAAAGCCTCCAATTGAAGATGATTCGAAGACTGGGTAACAATCTTAGATCTTGATTTGAATGCTCTCAAATGAACTATTAAAATCTCAAAACCAGTCTTCTACCTGAGTCTACACCATCTTCACTCAGTAACATATGTACCAGTGTAGATCATTTCACAAACATTTGACTCTTATAAAACAAGTCTTTATAATCAATCAGAAATGTACCCATGTAGTTGGTTCACAGACAAATGATTATTTTAGTGAAACAGAACCATACAGCACAATGAGTGTAGTTTTATTCACAAACAAATTAATCTATTAAAACAAATATTTTTAGTGAATCAAAAACAGAGCAACCAGTGTAATTTGATCCGTGGACAAATGACTGAATTATTATTATTATTATTATTATTAATTAGTTTTTTACAAGAAGTGTCAAAGTTTACTTCAGTTAGTATTCACAAAACATTTTTGGTTGTGTTGATGATTATACTGTATATATCTGTTATATAATAAATAGCACACAAATAGTTTTCCAAGTTTCAGAATTTATATTTCTGAAATGTATGAAGTTTTCTGTATTATTTACAGCATTCTTTGTGGGAGAAAATGGAAAATACATGAGCAAAATGGAAATATGACAGCATGTATCACAATCAAATTGAATCAAGGGAATCTGTATTGATTAAAAATTGGCTAAAGATAAAGGAGGTACTCATTTCTCTTTAGAGGCTTTCATTTCTCAGATGGCAGGATACCTTATTACAAATTGTACATATGGTCATAGGGCATCTCATTCATCTAAAATAATTAATTACACTCATTTAACACACTAAATGAACAGTCCTAGAAGGTCCATCAAAACTTTGATGAAGTTCAGCACTTAGGGAATTCGTCCAGCTTCTATAACTCTTTTCAGATCCAAATAATGTGTGAGTTCCACATAAATTCTGAATGCAGATCTCTAATCTGCGAAAGCTAAATTGTGGGGTTGTTTATGGCTTTGTGTGCTCATTTGTCTGTATTCCCAGGAGCCACGCTGTCCCAGCTGTCAGACAGCGGACAGACTCTGAGCGAGGACAGTGGAGTGGATATCGCAGAGTCTGGGGGGTTGAGTAAGGACAGCAGCCCGCGACCAGGTAAACCTCCGTTCCTCCAGGTCACAGGTGACACACGCAGAGCGGAAGGACTCGCACAGGCCTCCGCAAAACAGGTGAGAGAGTTCTGTTGTTTAAATGAGTTATAGTCATTTCATCATATAAATAACCATTATACAGAAGTCTTTTTTCAGTCTTGTTTGCCCTGCTGCTGTTAAAAAGAGGTTTTGGTTTAGCTCTACATTTCACGTTAAACTCTTCATTCGTGTCTTCCACCTTCATTGAAATCTGTCTTTTTCTTTCTTCTTGAGTGTGACGTCTAAAGTAGCGTCTCTGTTTGTCATTGTTTTAGATGAGAGTAATGGAGCCTACACTTATACGGGTGCCCAAGTGTGCCAGTACACTGGGGATTGCTGTTGAAGGGGGTGCCAACACCAGACAGCCTCTGCCACGAATCACAGCCATACAGGTGGGTCAGAGTGGGTCACAGTTCAAAGCCACGGCTAAGAAAGATTAGCTTTTTTTTAAAGCAATCCCAGAATGCACAACAGCAAGGTTATTAAAAATATTGTATAAATACATACACTACCAATAGAGTCAGTAAGATTTTTTAAATTAATAATCTTATTCAGCAAGGATGCATTATTTTGATCAAAAGAGAGAGTAAAGAAATGTATTGTTACAAAAGATCCCTTTTATACTTCCTATTCATTAAAGAATCCTGAAAAAGTATTGCTGTTCCCATAAAAATATTAAGCAGCACAATAATTAAAAAAATAGTTTTAAATTGTAAAATTTAACAAAACTACAGTTTTTTTTTAAATAAATGTAGTCTTGCTGAACATATAAGACTTCTTATATCTTGCAGACTTTCGAATGGTTGTTTAAATAAATGTGAAAATCATAGTTAAAAATAGTTCAGTCATTAAAAATTAACAATTTCACCACAAATGCATGTGTGCTGTGTTATTGGAATATTGTATTGTTAGCTTAGCAATACACTGCTCATAGTCACCTATGAGCTTCCCATTTAAAAAAAAAAACAAGCGTATATAATAGCCTAGAGAGCTAGGTAGCTCATCAGGTTTTGGAGCAGGACTATATGGTATGTTGATTTGGCATTCTGTAGTGTTCACTTTTTTTTCTGTAAAATATACGAAATGCTAGCATAAAAGTAACACAAAGTCTTAAAATGACTATTCCTACAAAGTACCTTTTGTTCCTCTAATGGAAAGGGTAGCTAATGTACTGTGAAGGTCTGATATTACACCCGTCGAGGTGCAAGATACAGTTGTAACTTATATAATGTGGTTTTAAAAAAGCTTTTAAAAGCTGTTCCCTCATAGACACATAAATGCTTAGGTCAGTAAAACCTGCTTCTCCATCATATGACTAAAATTACAACTCTGCATGAAACACAATTCCGGTTTTCTTATTAGAAATGACTCATGACACGGTTAATACTTTTGCCATTAGATAGACCCCTATCTGTGCATCTAGAGGTATTAAGATGGTAGATTAATCTTTAGTCATTACTTTATAGGAAGTTTTAAATATAAAGGAGCCAGTTTGTTTTTCTCTCATTTCTTTTATGACCTTTAGCCCAGCATCTGTTAGCTAATGGAGCGCATTAGCATATTCAGGACCTGTTTACGTACATGTCTCCGTATGCTTGCTTCTCTCAGTGTTGTGTTCACTCAACATGAAGGTGAGAAATTGCCCCTTTAGTGCAAAGTGGCTTTGCACGGAAATATGTTTGCTTGCATTTTTAAAACAGATTGGAATCAAGCAGCTAGTGATATGACTATAGATTTAGGGGATGAAAAAATAAGATAACTTGTATCTAATAGCGCTTATAGAGATGTCTGATACCGCTGACCAAACACAAAGTGTTGTAGCGGTGTTGCTGTATTTGCATTCTTTGTTGATTGGTAGAGTATCCTTGAAATTTGCATAGACTGTCAATTTACACAATCAGCATTTGTAAATTTTACCATTGGAAGGGTCACAGGAGAGCAAAGACTGTCACAGACCCATCTGGACATGTTTCATAATTAAAATTTTCCTGAGACATCACACCTGTCTCTTTGACAGCCCTGGGGCCTGTACCATGATGGTAGATAAACAAATTCAGAGTTACAGGATTAGGTTCGAGTTGACAAAACCACTCCAATCCGGCTTTATTGGTACCATGATGCTGATCATCAACTTTCTTTGTCAACTCGGGCTTTGATCCTGAGTTTGTGGAGCGCACATATGAATGTGTGACATCAGTGGCGAACAGCCAATCACAACAGAGCAAGTGTGATTCACTTCTCGTGAGAGAGCCAGCGAGATTCAAAACTCTATTGTTAAAGGTTAAGAGATTAAAGAATATGAGGAATTTAAATGCATTTACTCTGAAAAAAGTACTTGTCCATGAAAGAGGACAAATAAATGAAATTATCTTGCTCTATTAGTGCAGTCACAAGTGAAACTTGTGAAGTTAGTTTATATAGTTAATAATATATAGCGACTCGAACATGTAAGGTCACATGTAGCCATTTTTAAAGTGTTACCTATTGATTCTACCACTTATTTAAATTACATATGATCTGTATATATTAATATTCATTTAAAATAAATGCTTTATAATAAATGTTAAACTAAAAGTGCTTGTGTGTAATGGATTAATAATAATGTAAATCATATTATAATTATATAAATCATATGTAAATTGTAATTATCATTATCATCCGACAATTTTGTTGGATTTTTTTAAGGTACTTTATAGTGACCTTTAATTTGTAGGAAGAGAAACTGGGGGAGTGACTTTTTTTGCATCAGGCATGTGTCACTTTGCTCACATCTGATTGGTCCAACTTCAGTTTGAGATTTCTTACCCAGAACATAACCTGCCCCAGAGCAGGTTAGCAGTGCAGTGTAAGTTACTATGGCAACAAATGCAGCTAAAAGCCAAGCCACTTTCATGGTACCTAAAACCCAAAAATGGTGCAAACTAAACTGAAACTTACCTGGCTAGCCAGCTAATCCAGCTTCATGGTACAGGCCCCAGGGCTCTTAAAAAAGAGTTTGGGACGCAGCCCACAATTTAGCCAAACAGAAACACTTACGTTTGGGTGTGCTGACATTGGATTGGCTGATGGATCTTTAGAGGGCGGGGCTTCTGAGAAAAGACTGGAGGAATCTGTCTAATGGTGCATTCAGTCATGTTAGAAAGATCATATTTATAAATTAAATGCACATGATATAAGTTAAATGCCACCACAATTGTGAGAATTAAGGATTTTTTTTTGAGTGAGAAAACATTGATGCGGTGTTGGTAGTTTATGGTAAGTCTGTTTGTGAAATTTGTGATATGTATGAAGTTATATATTTTATATATGTAAAAAATACAGCTGTATTGTGCAATTATACTATATATATATATATATATATATATATAATGATTCATTTTACAGCAACTTCACGAATTAAATGAAAATATCAAAAAGACAAAACACATCTTGTATTTACTGCAGTATTTTTGGGTAAGGTACATGGCTATATTGCTCCAAATAAAGTGATGCGAATGCACCTGAAGCCGTAATTGCTACTTTCAAACTCCTAAAAACGAACTTCCCAGGAGGATCTGAACACACCATAATTTGTTGGCTGGTGTATTTGAAACAGCAACTGTGAAAAGAAAAGCTTTTTAAAGTGCTGTTTGATACCATCAGATTATTCCTCTGCTTATTTGATTGTCCTGAAAATGCTGAAGGAAAAATGATTTCCTTCCTCTATGAAAAATAGAGATTTATTTTCTAGCTTTAAGCTAATGAATTGTAAATGGATTTGTGCTTGATTGTCCTTGATACCCTACACCAGGGTAATACTAATATTTCTAGTAATACTAGTAATACTAATAGTGACTTGCTTGTCTTGGAAAAATGTGCTGTGGATGATATTTCAAAGCCAAAACAGGCATAATGACTCTTCATTAAAGCAGTATTTTTTAAAGCATCATACAGTATGTGACGTTACATGTTGTCTGACACAGTAACGAATTGAATGCAACCTGAAATAAACACACGGCACAATGAGACGATGTCATAAGTGTAACCATGACTACCGCACTTCCAGACTCCTTAAGATTTACTTCGGATTTAATCAAATGTTCATTATGAGAGCATTCACTATTCAGGTAGCTCAGGTGTCATGTAGAGATTTAAACTGTAATAAATGTTGACAAATTAGATCAGACTCCAGCAGATTATATGACAGTGGTGTAACCCGTTCTCATTTGCGCCGTAGAGGACTATTAGACAGGCCTCCCTCCAGCTCAACAGAAGTTGACAGCCAGAACGCTCATCTTGGTTATCTCTTTCTTCCTGTCCTCAGGCGCTTTATCTATATACTTTGACAAGAGGTCAGCTAACGACCCCTCAATATGAAGTGTCATATCTGAGAGAGCAAGCAGTCATTTTCTCCCCCATTTCCCACTTGTCTTTTCTCTCACACTTTTGATAGATGATCTCTCTTTATGGAAAGTTTGAGACAGCTGCTTTGTTTCTCTCTTTCTCTTTCTGTCTCTCAGAAGGGGGGCTGTGTGCATATCTCTGGACAGTTACGGGTGGGTCAGGTGATTCTGGAGGTGAACGGCGTGCCGCTTAAAGGCATGGAGCACCGGGACGCAACTCGGGTCATTGCCGAGGCCTTTAAGACCAAAGACAAAGACTACGTTGACTTTTTGATCTCCGAGATCAACTCTGCTCTGTAGAAGTCGTCCCTCGAGAGTTTACTAGATGCCACTGCGAAGACCTTGCACTTTACATCACGTCCACACAGAGCGGCTGAATGAGTCATGCTTGTCATATCTGAGTCACAGTTAGCTTAGAGTTCAAAAGCTGCAACACGCCCACCTTACGTCTGTGTTCTCACTATAACAACGAGCAGCTGCCACACACCTTCACTGAACCTGTTCCTGGTATGTTCCAGTGGATGATCTGCAGAGCCAAGACTGTTGCTGATATGATTGATAGGACGAGATCAGGGTTATATCAAGTCTGTCAGATCTGTGCCATGCACACACACACACACACACACACACACACACACACACACCGTTAAGTTTGGGGTCTGTATGATTTCTTATGTTTTTGAAAGAAGTCTCTTATGCTGTGTTATCTGTGTATAATATATTTTACTCTGTATACAGCCATAACTTTAGTCTTTGTTGTTACATTATCCTTCAGAAATAATTCTAATATGCTGACTTGGTGCTCAAGAAACATTTCTTATTATTAATGTTAAAAACAATTGTGCTGTTAATTTTTTATTTTATTTTTTGTGGAAACAATGATACAATGATATATGATATTTTTTTTCTTTGATAAATGAAAGATTGAAAAGAACAGCATTTATTTGATTTTTTTTTTAAATATGACTGGTCAAATCTTTAGTTTCACTTTTGATCAATTTTAATGCATCTTTGCTGAATAAAAGTATTAAGTAAAAAACGTACTGACCCCAAACTTTAGAACAGTAGAGTTGTGTATATATAATCAAATCATTCATTCATTTCTATTCATATTTATTATAGCTAATACATATATACAGAAAATATATTTATACAAAAATATATAAACATATACAGATTTGCTATTACAGTTCTTAAGAGAAAATCACATATCATTTTAATCATAATATCAAATGGCATAGTCATTGTTTTGGAGGTGTTTTGTTACTCTTCCTTGATTCCAAAGGTGTTTAATATATTTTTTTGATGAAAGGAACTGAATTCAGTGGAAGTAGTGAAATGAAGTGTTGTAATATATGAATGGAGTTCAGAGTTATTCCTGGACAGACGGAGCGAGGAGGAGGATTCTAGAGTATCTCACTGTTTTCTCATTCTGTTTTTTTCTCTGTCTCTCTCACAGACAAACAAGATCAGGCTGTTATTTTAAAGCTCTTATGTCAGTGTGCATACTTCAAAGAGAGGTTATAGAGAGGAATAATGAAGAAATGTATAGCAGTATTTTTGAAGAGATCAGATGTTCAGTGTCTGAATTATATGTAAATGCATGGCTCCTGATTATGCAACATACAGAGAGAGTTATTGTACATAGGTAAAATACTGTAAAGCTGTATATATTTTATTTATGTAATATATTTTTTTGCACATACTGTTGATATAATGTTTTCAATGACTGCATCAAAAACCCTTAACTATGAAACCAAAACATCAATACTTAGAATAGTAACATAGAAGCATATTAGTTTTTCAACCCAAAGGATGTTGTACCCTTCAGATATTTTATTCATACACCACGTACCTGGTGTAGGTGATAAAAATCAGCTTTTTGTTAATTCGTTGCTTGTCATTTGTTGTACTTTGCAATGTGAAAAACACAAAATATTGTAACTTTACAGGAACTAAATTATCATAGGCTGGTTACAGAACACCATATAAAGACAGCGCACAATCCGAGGGTATCAATATTATGCCTGAATATTTATGATTTATGCCAAACTGGAAAAGAGACTTAAATAAATATTTAAAGACTGAATTAAATGTCTGTAATTTATTGATATTTTTTATTTCTTGGTTAAATCGTATTGTTATCAGCCAAAAATGTGTTCATGTGGCTCTGTTTTCTGATGAAGTTGTGTTTTGGTGCCCTCGTGTGTTCAAATGAAACACATGATTTTAATTTCAAAGGTTTGCAGTGTTTGTAAGGCAGTACTATATTTAAATATATTATACCTCTACCTGTTATACCATATACTTTTTGCAATTAATTTGCCTTTTTTTGCAATAATGTGACACCATTCAAAGTCTTTTAGGTCATTTCAGATTTATTTTGAACATTATTCTTATTGAAGAGTTTGAAAATGTCTTTAAATAGATTGTTATGAAGAATATGAGTGAATCAGTAGATTTTTTTCTTTCTTCTGATTTGTCATTCTTCATTTTTCTATTTCATATATCAACATATCCAAATGTGTTGTGTATATTAAATGCACATTCAGATGCATCTGCCTCAAAACCAAATGGATAATGTTATAACTGAACTAATATGTATTTTCTATCATATTATGAGAAATACCTTAATGTGTGATGTGCATGGCATGAAAAATGTCATAATCAGGAGATGTTTAACAGAAGCCAGTTTATTTTACTATATGCACAAGACAATACTTCGCACTTCATAACCTCTGATGTGTTAAACATGTTAAATATATTTGAACATGGCATATAGATATATTTACACAGCATGAATATGCATTCTTAGCATAAATAACAGATTACGACATAAAGCAATCATACTACATTACTACACAAGGAACAGTCGAGATGTAAAAGAAAAACAGAATATCAACAAGAGAGGCTTTACTATATTAACAAAGTCTATATACAGGACTACTGTAACTATTATTTCAAAACCACAATATTAAAATAACACGAAGCAGTTGATATTCACAATGGGACATCCAGTATTAAATTGATCACAATCATGCTTGGCAGACACTGCATGGCAGGTCAAACTACTGATTCAATTTAAAATAACTTTACAGAAGAGGAAACTGGAATCTCAAACTCAATTTGCTATGCTGTTCAAAAAAAATCTTCTCTTATTATTTTATCTACCTATGAGCTACACTCAAGTTGACTGGTCCCATAATACCAACAATGGAGAATGACACCTAAATAATTCCTTATTTTTGATAATGATCTTTGATGTAATCTGAGGATAATATTAAGGTGATAAATGTAACAGGCTATTTATGTAATATACGTCACTACAGCCTATTGCTGACAAGGGAAGTGCTGAAGGGTGGCAGACTGCCTGATATATTGTATGGGTGTGTAAGTTAAGAAGAATTCAGTCTTAACACTTGTCTAGTTGGAACATGTCACTGATGACGTTAGAATAATGAGTCAGGGCAATGACGTCACCACATTCTAAAAGGAAAGAAAGAATCAAATTTGATTAATGTTATAGTAAATGAAAAGATATCTACACAATGCCTCTTTATTAAAAGTGTTAAATGTGATAAAAATGTCAACCAAATTTTTATATTGAAGCAATAGTGTCATTAAAAATGCCTTTAAAATAAATCCAATTTAATCCATTTAAAATGATAAAGGTCTGACCTTTTTTCTTGTCTTCATCAGTTATCTTCTGCAGGAAGCTGGTCCTCGGGGGCCGCGTTGGGGTCCAGGAAGTCTTGGTGCTGCAGATGCTTTAGGTACTTAACGGGAGTGATGGTGTGGGTGGAGCCTGTGAGGGAAGTCAGAAACATGATCAGGGCTTTTATTGGGACCAGAAAAAAACTAATTAAAACCATTAACTCACATTGTGGGGGTGGTTAAATGCAGTTCACTACTCACAGATATACAATGATCTGTAAACATTTAACTTTACTGCAGTGTATATTCATTGTCAAGGCAAATGACAGAATGTTTTTACAACCATCACCTATGTGTCCCACAGCAGAATGCTTTTGATGCTCAATAATTCATATTTTAGGTCAGCAAAAAATATACACTACAGGGACTGTAAGACTTTTAATGATTCTGAAAGAAGACTGTTGTGCTAACCAAGGCTGCATTAATTTGATAAAAATACAATAAAAACAGGAATATTGTGAAATGTTGTTACTGTTATTGTAAAATAATTGTTTGCTATTTTAATATATTTTCAAATGTTATTTATTTCTGTTATGTCAACGTCTTCAGTGTCACATGATCCTTCAGAAATCATTCTAATATGCTGATTTGGTCCTTAAGAAACATTAATTATTATGAATGTTGAGAATGGGTGTGCTCCTTAATATTTTTGTGGAAACATAATTGATAAAGAATATTTTTTAAATAATAATAATCTAATATTTAATGTTACTTTTGATTAAATACTTGCTAAATATAAAAGTAATATTTAAATAAATAAAAAACTAAATGACCCCAAACTTTTGAATGGGAGTGCATAATACAAAGAAGTCCGATCAATATATCGCTTGGAATTTTTAAAGGCACAGTGACACAAGGCAGAATTGTGTAATGCTGTCTGTTGTAATGTTGTCTCTGAAATAGTGAGTCACTGACAGTTCTGCGGTGTCAGAAAGGGACCTTGAGCACTGCAACCCACCGATGAGAGCTTCCCATTTGCCGTTGGCCTGTGTGACCTCATAGACGCAGCGCATCTCGCTGTAGGTTACACCCCCAACGATGAAGACGATGATGCGTGGGCCGTTGCGTATCTCTCCTGGGCTCTTGTTTTTATGCCAGTTTCCATAACGTGCACTGAAAATGGACAGCAGTGGTATTATCACTAGATAGTTGACTAGAAGATGTTGCATACTGAATCCATATGTTTATGCAGGTAATCCTACCTGGTAGCTGTGGTCGTCTTTGAGGATACTGTGCGTGTGGAGATGTAAGGGTACTGTTTTGGGTCGAGCTTGTCTTCAATGGCATCCTATTATCATGCAATTATGAGAAATTAAAGTAAAAGAAAGATGACGTATCCAAAGTGAGGCAAGTACTGTTGGTTCAGCTCACCTCCATGAGGTCTTTGACCAAAGGAGTCCATCGGGAGAGCTGGTACGTTTGCTCACTGATTCTCTCCTTGCGGTCAGATTTCTTCCCTTTACGTGTGGTTGCTTGCTGTGGATACATAATTAAAGAGTTATGCATTTCGACCTCAGACATTATGATTAGTGATGCACTGTATTCTGGTTAAATAAGCTGATAATTATTTACATGTTATGGCTGATAACCGATAAATGGCTGATATATTGTATATTGTCTAAAAACAAGCTAGAAATATTTTTTTTGAAGCTAAAAGTGAATGTATGCTTTACAATATTAATATTCACACTATTCATTTTGAGATTTACTTAAGATTACATTTAACAGTGTAATTAAAGATTAAGTGAGTACAAAGTGTAATCTCAACGTCAAAGTAGGTGGAAATGATGGCCAATGTATACACAGCCATTCAACAGTTTGGGGTCAGTAAGGTTTTTTTGTTTTTAAGAAATGAAGACCTTTATTCAGCAAAGATGCATGAAATTGCTCAAAAGTGACAGTAATTTATAATATTACAAATGATTCCTATTCCATATAAATGCTGTTCTTTTGAACATATTCATCAAATAATCTTGTTCAAATGTATCATAGTTTCCACAAAAATATTAAGTAGCACAAATCAGCATTTTACAATGACTCTGGAGTAATGATGCTGAAAATTCAGCTTTTTAAAATGGTCAGAGATTGGAGGGGAACTATTAATGACCTCTGTAATGATGGGAACCCCCATATGGGCCATATTAGAGATAATGTCGCTGTCCTCTGGAGGGATCTGAGCATGCTGGAGGAGCTTACAGAGATTCTCCTCTGACACACCTATGAGACACACACACAGTCAGCCAGGAATAATTATACACGTAATTATAGAGTTTGAACTGGTTCTAAATCCTTGAAGCCCAGCATTACAGCATTATGACAGTTTTGCTCACTGTTGTGCGATATTAGTAATGACTGTGTGTACAAACTGTACATGTCAAACGTACCACCCCCATCTCGCCCACACACAGCAAAACAGATAGAGAATACAAAGCATTGGCCATTTTGCAGCTCTCTCACCATTCTTGAGGAAGATGTAGAGCAGGATGATTCTGATTTTGTCCATGATGGTAACGTTGGCGTCTAGTAGGATGGGTACGATGGCTCTCATGGGATCTTTGATCTTCTCACCCTCTGCATCTGTGCCCATCGCTAGATCCTATGACAGAGCACACAAACACTAATAACGCTAATTAATATGACAGTTTGGTGCAAAAAAACAATCCAAAATAAGCTTTACCTGCTCAACACGGCACAGTTTGTCCACTGAGCCCTGGTAATACTTCATACAGTCTTCTGCTAAGTGCAGGTGAGTTGAATACTGCAAAATTATAAAGCCACCATCAGCAATATTATCCCCTTGAATCAGTTCATATAAAACATGCAAATGATCTCAGTACCTTGCTTAACTCTTTCTGGTACTGTGGCATCTTTTTAAGCATTTGGGAGAGCTCTTTCATGGTGGTCTGGAAGATGCCAAAACTCTTTCAGTTATTGGCAATAATCAAGAAATTGCAGTTAATATTTGATCAGTGATTAATAACACACCTTCTCTCCTGTGTTCATCTTTTTGCTTGCAGAGAAGTCCTTAAGTGATTTAGTCACAGCCCTAAAAGAGAGAAACTATTAGATTTAATACATTATTATTATAATTATTCATTATTCATTTAATTAGTTAGAATTGTTCAAACTTTCTCTTCTTTAAAAACCAATGCATTTTATGCTGTTTTTAATTTGCCAGTATAACATATATAAGTAACAGTAAAAACATTTATAAAGTTACAAAAGATTTCAGCTTGATATTGTATATTAGAATGATTTTTGAAGGATCATGTGACACTGAAGACTGGAGTAATGATTGCTGAAAATTGGGCTTTGCCATCACAGCAATAAATTATATTTTAAAATTAATAAGAAAAGAAAACAGTTATTTTAAAGGCAGCTGTGACAGATGCTATTTAGACTAAGTGCAAATAGCTATAGATTCTATTTACACTATGTTAAAATATCAGGATTTTCTGCTATTTATACTACTTATTGCAAATAGTGGCAATTATCAGCACCTCAGTATAAAACAGTATGCAATAACGAACTCAGGTCGATTGTGACAAAAATAACAACGGCACACGCTTTACCATCTATGCCACTAGAGCTGTTGTGAAATCATCATCTTTTGTAGTGTTGACTAGCCCAACCACACATTGGTGGGCGGAGTTAGTGTAAATAGCCTCTGCCAACAAGACAGGCAATTTGCATTTAGTGTAAATAGACACTCCGTATTTGAAATTGTAATGATATTTCACAATATTACTGCTTATCAAATAAATGCAGCCTTGGTGAGAAAGGAACTTATTTAAAAAACATTTACAAATCTTAACGACCCCAAACTTTTGGGTATGTATATATAAATGGCAACCTGTTTAGGACTGAACAGACTTACGTGGACACCTCTGCAATGTGTTTATGTCTCAGAGTCATCCACAGGTCATCATCTTCATCCAACAGCACCTCCTTCATACGAGTGTCACCCATTCCACTGGTCTCATACCTGATTAACACATATGCACCATCAGCATCAGTAAACTGCCCATAGCACATGATGGATGGAGATATTAAGATCATGAAAAGTGAACCACTTGGACTTGACCGAAGGTCAGTTGAAATGATCTGAGTGACCTCAGAGCAGTATATAGATGAATTACAAACTGTTGGAGTTATTACTTGTAGACATCATTCTCAACGGGCAGCAGGTCATAGGCCATGGCTTGAAATGTGAGCTCGTGTAGAAGAGGCGAGACAGTGTCAAAACCCCGATCCAGAATCAATAGCTGGGAACGTGCTTTATCAGGTCCCTGTGAAAGAGAGACAAAGATGGAGCACAAAACAGTACAGCAAGGAATTAAAGTTGGACAGTGAGAAATTAAGGTCACTGGTGCCAGACAGAAGCAGTTTATTTTTATCATCCGAGACAAAATATTGTGCTACAAGCTCTGAGACTCACCTCTCCCAAAGTGGGGTCATCTGCTTTGTAACCGTCCAGTTTATCCTGAAGCATCTGGGCCAGGACTGCATTGTCTTTGTACTCTCTTCAAAACACAGCAACACATAGTCAATCATGATATGGACCGTCACTGACCTTCTAGATGAAATCTAATCACTATAATCTGCTATATCTGATTTTTTAAATAACAGTTGTGTGCTTGTGTTTTTATATTTTCTTTGCAGATGGCTGATGATGCTTGGAGTTACATCAGCAGATGGTGTTTATGAGGAAGTGAGATTGATGGTAAGACGTTCATGTGTGTGCTGCTTCTTCCTCTCTCACCCTCTGTATCTAACAGCTGGGTACTCTTTCAGTGTGGAGCACAAGGTGGCTATTTGCTCGGCTAAACGTTCCAACACCTGGTTCTTTACATCAGCTTTAAACGGGCTGTAGAAATCCTGGAAGGCATCTTGTCTGTCCACCGAGAACACCTGAGAACAGCGTAGCAAAAATAGATACATTTATTCGTAACATCTCAGATATTATGAGATTCAAATGCATTCAAACATGGATTTAGGAGTTGAATCACTGAAATTGCATACTGTCGACTAGGTACTATATTTGGTTTGAAACATAGTATATATAGTACATAGTATATGAAATATATACAACCCATATTCAGATGTAAAGTGTTCATCAGAATTAAAGCTTCATTCAGAATTTTGCTGTAAGTAGTAGGTCATTCTGGTACCTTTTTCCTACTGTTTTCAGACACTCGTCTCATATACTGTTTTTCGTCTACTGTATAATAAGGAAGAGAAAGAGTCTTTATCTAAAAACATAGTTAAAAACGTCTTTCTGCTAAAACACAGACTCAATAACAAATAGAGATGTAGAACACAAATAGTGTGTCATAACCAAGTGTGGTGAGACAAAGTGGCTACTAACTGCTTGTCTTTAATCTTCCATGTTAGTTTTTGGCTCAACTAGCCCTAATTCCAACAGACTGACAGATCTTTTTTTTTTTCCCTCGCTTGGTTTTTATTGGCTCTGCCCACAGTGAAATCTCAGACCTGCTTCATATAACTGTAAAAAATGTTCTTCAGGTTACATGTTCTGTCCCTAAATCAGTGGTTTTCAGCCTTTGTGAATTTAAGGCCCCTCACTGTCCAAGACTATATTTGAAGATATTTCTGATGCTACTGTAACAAAAACATCTAACATATTTATTAACAGAAACAAGGAGTGACAAAATAACTAAAAATAATTAATTTTATTTAAAATAATTAAAACTATTATAAATAATTTCTGTAATTCCAGAAGTTTCAGAAACTTCTCACATTCTTTTTGAAATTTGAATGTTTTTTTAATTCGGTCATTACAGGATAAAGGGTTTATTATTATTATTATTATATTTTTGACTCACAAATAGCAGTTTTTCAGTAATTTCCACCCAATAAAACATTTTAGAGCCTGACATAACTACAAAAGTGTATACTCATAAAAATTCCTATTACTTTGCAGTTTTCATATATTTTTTTTTTCATAACCTTTTTAGGTCTAGAATTCATCAAGCAGGAATTGTGTGCGCTCAAAACGAACAAAAAGTTCTCAGGTGCGTAGAACAAAAAGAAGAAAGTTTTTAGTCCGATAGGTAGCAGAATTTGTCCGCACACTGAAAAATTCAAACAGACCAAAAAAGGTTTACCAAAAATATAGTTTTTTATATTTCATATGCAAATGCATCATATGCATATGAAAAAGTCACTTTTGCATATGAAAAATAAAAAAATATATATTTTTGGTAGACCTTTTTTGGTCTGTTTGAATTTTTCAGTGTGCGGACAAATTCAGCTACCTATTAGGTCTAGAATTTAACATTGAACATTTTATAGGCCATGGGAACCCTCATTCTTTGACTAAAATAAGTCAAAATAAGATAAACATGATATATGAAATATCTATAAAATAGAGAAATATGATGTCAGTTCACATCTTTAGCTGTTTTAGCTTATTTTATGCTTATTTTGTCATATTTTAAATAATTGTAATATATTTAATAAACACACATTTAAGCCATCTTGCAGCCCCCTTGGAAGTGGCCCCCTAGTGGGTTTCGACCTCCCTGGTTGAGAACCACTTCTTAAAATTAATATAAAATCAAAACTATAAAGTCCCTTGTGACCAACTCTACACAGGATGTTCTCAGCCATGTGATATTTTTATTGAAATATTACTGATTCACAGCAGCAATTTAAAGTTTGAGCCCGCTTGATCATTTGTAATTGATTTAGTGCCACAGGTAACTTTTACCAAGCAGCTTCCTGTCCTATGGCAACTCACACCTCACTGTTGTCCATCTGCCAGATAAAAGGTAAAAATGAAAGGTAGTTAATGGCTGTTATAGGGCTGTTACTGTCCCATAATCCTCTTTCACAATAGCAATAACTCATCGATACGTCACCTGCCTTGCCTGTGCCTGTATTAGGGGTTGCACCGACTAATCGACTAGTCGACTTCAGTGCTCTGCCATGACGCTTTAAGCTTGACGTCGACTAGTCTCTGGTCCTATAGAGGGCGCAACAGGATAAGAAATCCACATTTACGCGCCGTTTCCAAACAGTTAAAATTACTTATTAATTCATACTCTGAAAGCGCTCCACAAGACATGTGTGATTATATTACTGGATGCTCGAAATTGAATGGGAGAATGCACGTTTTAAACAGCTTATTGTACAGGTCAGTTAATCGCGGTTCTAATCTAATGCGCTGCTGCACTGTAACGCACACACATAGGCTACAGACAGTAGCGCGTACAATACATCACGCGCAGATCGCACGCACAGAATCATTCAGCGCGGAAATGTATTGTCAACACTGTTCTGTGATTTCTCAATAAAATAGCTTAGAAACTGAAAAGTTCAAGCATATATTTCTTAATAACTAAATCCCACAGCTTCACTACTAGTAGAGAGACGCTGCCAGGTAGAATTAATTCACACACGCAATCGCTTTCACTAATGCATTCATTCATATGAATGTAATCTTTACTGTGCTACTTATCTGTATCTGATTTAGAACGAGCAGAAATCTGTGAGAAATATAACGACCCAAAGACGAAAGAACTGATCAAAATAAGCTGTTATAGGAGCAATAGCCATGTGGGCAGTGCTGTGTCACATGCCATAGCTGTGCACAAGGTGTTTGTCACAGCTCCAGACTTATTTGTTCATCAATGACATCATCAGCGACTAATCGACTTCGACTCAACTTTCATCACATCACAAGTCGTTCAACCCCTAGCCTGTATGTGTGTGCCGTATTCTGTACATTCTGCATGTTTGGCCAAAAACATGGTTTTCAGATTAATCTACCGCCACATATTAACTACACTATCCTCTTTTCTTCCCTCAGCTTGACCTATAATCCACATCAATGTTGTATCTCTCTCTCCCTATCCTAACACACAAGCCTCAACACACTGCTCCATCTGTCACATGTACATAACCCTACTGACATCCAACCAAATTCCAACTCCACACTCTCTCTCATTGGCTGCCCGGTGACTCATTGATGGGGCATTAGCCAATGGGGAGCAGGATTAGGGTTGGTATAGGGAGGGCTGATTCAGCCACGCCTCAGGATTAATTATAGAGGGCAACAAAAGAGGATTGGCGGCACAGAGACAGCCCAACCAAAGCCAGTAGCCCCTCACTGCAGAACAAAGATCCAGGGGGCGGGGTTGGATCCGCATCTAGGGGGTAAAGATTGGTAGGTTTAGTGGTGGAGATGGGTGGGTTTAGGGATCAGGGGGTGGAGACGGGTAGGTTTAGGTATATGTAAGGTGGGAGGAGTTGGACCTAGATCCAACCTCGCCCCCTGGATCTTGTGTTCTGCAGTGAGGACCATCTCACCAAAGCTCTCGAATGTTCCGGCATGATACAACCCTCCCCCCCACATCTCCATACATCCTTCTTTCTCGAGTCTCAGGGTGTAAAGTAGAAGCTACTCACCTGTGATTCATAGGGCAGGAAGGCGATGTTAATCTCAGTCAGTGTCTTTATGGATTTAGAGGCACGGGATTTACTTATCAAGTTGAACAAAGAGTCTGGGATTGCTAAAATAAAAAATAAAAACAGAGATAAATATTCTAGATAAATGTCTAGTAGATGTAGAAAACAGTTGCTGACGTCCAAAAAAACAAAACGCACTCACTGTCTGTGAAGAACACGTGTGCCCCTCTATATATGGGATTACGGGGGTCTCTGAAGTCATCGATGAGTCCCTCAACTGACTGTTGATAACACAGACATATTTATTCATTTATAATAAAAATTCTACCATTCAAATGTTTTGGATCGGTAAGATTGTTAAAATGATTTTAAAGTTTCTTATGCTGACCAAAGCTGCATTTATTTGATCAAAAATCAAGTAAAACATTAATACTGTGAAATACTATGATTTAAAATAAGTTTGCTGTTTTAAAATATTTAAAAAAGTAATTTATTCCTGTGATGGCAAACGCTGAATTGTCAGCAGTTATTACTCCAGTCACAGTGTCACAGTTCTCAAATGCTGATTTATGCTCAAGAAACATTTCTTATTATCAATGTTGAAAACAGTTGTGCTGGCAAATATTTTTGTGGAAATGTTTTTCTGTGATATATTTTTTTCAGGATTCATTGAAACTAGATCTTTTGAATTCTTTGAATCAATAGAATGTTCAAAAGAACAACATTTATTTGAAATATAAATCTTTTGTAACTTTATAAATGTCTTTACTGTTCCTTCATCAAATGAATGCATCCTTGCTGAAATAATTGATAGCATTTCACTATTGCATTGTATATCAGTAACTATCATCTTGTGTATGTTGGGATATAATACAAACTCCCATACAAGCTCTGTTTTATGACTAAAAGTAAACGAGACAACTTACCTCATCAGATGGAGTAATGAGATATATGGCTTCCATGGTAGGAAGAGGCTCACGCCGCTTGATTATGTCTTCAACAACTGGAGAAATAAAAGGAAATGGTTATGGAAAAAAGTCAAGTTGAGCCAAATTGCTGTATAATTTATAAAGCTAAGTGGTTTTGTGCCTGTTTGAAGCATTTCTACACGAGTAAAACTCACTTGTGATTCCCTCAGACATAATATCTGTCATTTTACAGCATGATGAGATCATTCTCATGCTGAGCTTGTCCACCACCAATGCCTGAGGGAGAACAGCATGCATTATATATGTAGAACAACACATAACAAATCAAAGACCAGTGTAACACATGTTTTAAATGCTGTTCGCCAACATGGGATGCTTCTGGGTCTATTTAATGCTGGGTTAGGATGGTCTTTTAAGCAAGAAGGCCTAATATGACACCAGAGTCATCTTTAATTCAAGTTAATTGAAGTTTATTTCAAGATTCTTTTTATCATACTGCACAGACTAAATAAAGATTGTGTTTTGACACAAACAAATGCTGCACATTACAGCACATCAACAACTTTTTCATAATCATTGACATATTCTTCAGATGAATTGACGGTGAGATTGATGTGTACCTTCCATTCTCCCTTCTTCTTCACCTTCCTAATGACATCATTCATAATCTCTGTAGCACAAAAAAACAAACAAACATGAAAAACAAAGTGATTTCTGCAAAATGGGCATAGCAAAAATGACAATGTTCAGGGAAAATATCAATATTTTGATTTTTGAATGCAAGAGATGAAGCAAATCTGAGTCCAAATTTAAATCAAGATTACAGGAAACTTTTCAAATCTCAAATGCAAGAAAATACCTTATTAAAGAAGAAAAGAAATGATAATGACTAAAACAAAACCTTACATTCTCTAGCCTTGGTTCTTACCAGTGTACTATTGATATTGAGTATACATATACCACCTGTAATATTGATGTTACAATGTTTAGATATATGTTATAACTTATAAATTAATCTGAAATAATGATACCATTGACTTGAGAAAGATATCCAGACAAAGATCTTAAATTAATATATTTTATACTGAATATATGTTAAAAATATTGAGAAAAAATAGTCATTTAAAATGTTTGAGTAAGAAATATACAGTATAGGTGTGTGATAATGGGAGCATGTCTGCCTCGCTTTAAATATATCTGAGAGAATGTCACTTCAAATATATCTGTTCTAAAACACTGCATAATCATACACTCTTTCTGACAGGCTTTTTCTTGCACATACAGTCCACTGAGACAACTATGCAGAGTTTGCCAAAAGTGTCAGGTAGAGGTGTTGCTGAGTCTAGAGCTTCTCTCCTGTTTTTGAATATGTTTAAAACAGCAAAATACCCTCTGCAGAGACTAAATAACACGGTTCTGGGCTGAATTTATTATTATAACATTATGGTTTGCTGCTTAGCATAACATTTAAGTATGATATGAGGATGCTTTTTGTAATTTGTTCAATGTGATTTGGTGTAAAGATTTATTTTTTCCTTTTTGCATTTAGTATTTAGTTAATGATATAATAAGTGCATGATTAAGAAAATAGTATGGAACCACATAATAAAAAAATAAATCAAATACACCATTCATGTCTTTTATGACAGCAGAAAATGATGGTCAGCTTGATTTGTTAGTTTAAATGATATATATTGTGTGGTGAGAGAGACCCAGCAATCACAGGCCTAATCTCTTCCCAATCCTCTTACACCACCAGCCTCTCTATTTTTGTTCTTCCTCTGTCTCTCTTTCTCCTGCTCTTTGTCACTCCTTCTTTCTCTCTTTGTATATCTCTGCCACTGGATGTGAGCACAGTGGACCTGAATCATTTTTACTGCCCTTTTAAAAGCTCCATTGAATGGCGAGATCCCAAACCCAACAGCTTCCTGCAGTCATATAACACATTTCACAGCTATTGACGCTGGATCTGTCAGTTCTAACACCCAGAGGTGTTGTTGCATTAAAATAAACTTGTGATGAGCCGAGATTGTCGAACAACAAATCAACATCCAGTCTGACGAAACTGGATTGAAAGCTTTTAGATACTTTAGATACAGACTAAAAAAAAATATTGATTAAAAATCAGATACAATATTAACAGTACAAACCAATATATCCAAAAACATGAATAGACAAATATCATTTTGATATATGCCTATTATGCTATGATGTGTCATTTTTCCTGATGTTGATGCAGTAATGAATATGTAGTACTTGATCTACACATTGGCAAAAGTAACAGATATTCACAAGTGATAATTAGTGATGTTTTTCCTCAGAATCTTTAAGATCACCAGCACTATATGGCAACAGAAATAACAAGATAGAATGACACAGGACAGATGGCAAAAAGTGAATTCTGGCTGTGATGAAAGAAACAATCAGAGAGTGCATTATGAAAACTGTAAATCTCGTCAAACCTCATGGTTGCATTTAGAGCCAGAAAATATCCAGCGCTACAAAAAAAAATGTTTTTGAAACTGGCATGTCAAAACTGTAAAGAGATGGAGTATATGACAAATCTAACATCCATTGAGCCTATAGATATAACAAAAGGTGACTAATATTATGGTGTAAAGTGTGAATCACATTCACAATGCCTTGCATAGATAGATACAGTAGATAGATAGATAAGACAGATATAAAAAAAATAAGCACAACATATGTCAGACTGAACAATTAACATCTAACACCAGCATTGTTTAACAGCTTTTTCTAAGAACAAATTTCTGCGTGTATTATTTGTATTCAGGCCTATTTTTCCCCTCTTTGTGCTTCCACACAACAGCACTATGAGCCTCCCCTCATATCTAGATCCTTAATCCCACAGGACTACACAGATTACTGTGTATCTCCAATCTCCAGTGTGCTTGTTTTAGCTACATCACAATCATTTGCATAGTGCAATATAATTATAATAGAATATAATAAAGAGTGTTAAATTAAAAGATTTAAGAAGAGCAGTGTTGCTGTATGATGATTATGTTGGTGAATAGTGCAGTAATATTTCACTCAACATGTAAACACAACACCAAAACTTCCAAGGAAATGTCAATAATCCCACAAATTAGAAATAGCTGAAATATCACTTTTAAATACATCAAAAATGTTGCCCTAAATCAACTTTAACAAAACAGTTCTTACTTTCTCCGACAATCGCCTTGAGCCCCAGAGATGCCATGCTGTCTGCTGTTCTCTCTCTCGCTGCTGGACTCAGTGTGCGCGCGCTCAGAGCTACAGTTGGTGTAAATGGGATGCGGTGCTTGCGTCGATGCCTAATCCCACCACACGCCTCCGCAGCTCCACTGTTGACATATGCTGCATGTCTTGTAAACTATACACACACATTTGTGCATATTAAGCATAGCCTTCCAGCAGCTTCTGTCATGTATTGATGAAGCGTTGAGTGTTTTTGCGAGCGGTTTGTTTTACTCATGTTTTGGGGTATTGCATACAGTTTTATGAACTGCTATGAAAGAAAGGGATTTTAAATTCAACATCAAGAAAATATAACGTTTGCGCAATAATTGCGTTACAATGCAATGCATTCACTGTAGTTGTGCTTCTGTAAGAATACCAGAAAAGAGCACTAGGCTATAGCACCCGCTAGAGGGCGACATCGTCTATTTATTCTGCCCAATGCAAGTGACCGCTTCACAGAGATGCTTCATTTATTTTAAAGTATTTAAATGTCTTTAAATGTCCCTATTTTTTTTATATATATTTTCGCTTATTATTTCATGCATGAAAAAACATAAATCAGGTTTGTTTTGCATTTATCTTTCCTACGCTTTAGCAAAGGGATCGCAGACAATAAAATAAATAAATAGTTTATTCAAAATAACAGTTATTTTGTCAGAATAAAATTGAATGCTTTATTTATAGTATTTTTGGAACATTGCATACATTTTCTTTTATGTCTTATAAACAAGCTCTGTATACTGGTGAGAAATTGTATTCATCCAAGTGATTCGATTCTTTTGAATCTTTCGGAAGATTGTATAGGCTTGACTTTAATTAAGCTATAGAAGAAAAGACAGTGACAGTAGACTTCATTATGAGTTTCAGTTACGTCATTATTCCCACTTTTTGTGTATAATAGTTTGTCATTTGCCCACATTCATAACGAGATGCCTCGTTAATTAGCCTAAATTTGTTGATGTGCTATTTGTCACCTTCATTTTCTCATACTATAGTCAGTCCTTGAAGTCAAGAAATGCCCTTCCAAAAGTGAACGACTTGAGTGAGTTGATGGGAACGATTTGTTCACAGATTTGTTCAAACCCCTTGATTCGCTCTTAGAATCGTAGACATACCCTGCGTCCCAATGTGCATACTATCCACCCTATCTGCCCTAAATAGTATTGAAAATGACTAATATCACATTAAATTTAGGACGGATCGTATGGCCATTGGGACGCACGCATGCTTAGAATGAACGCACAGCCCCGCCTCTAATTAGAGGTGCTGCAACCCCGCCTTCAGCACGCTCATGTGTCTCCTAAAGAAACGTGTGTTTTGACGCAGAAACCGAGCACAGGATCTGTGCTTCACACGGGACTAAAGAAGCATTAAACCAAAAGTTATGGAAAACTAAGCCTTATTTAATCCAGCGCGGTGCCTGTCAACTCTATGTGTAACTCCAGCCACTCTTCCTGCGTTCAAACTACTTGAGTAAAAAGAGGGAGGAGCCGCTGAAATCAACTTCAGTTCATATATTATCATAAGAAACCAGCGCCCTGCTGCTATTACACAGCTGCTCCTCTGAGACGAAGTTGACCGATCCAGCAGAATTAGCCAACTATCAGCTGCACGATGGGGGATTTGATCTCAACTCATCTGGACGAAGCCAAACGGGAGGTTATAACAGGTAAGCGCTTTGATGGACGTCTGCTAACCGCGATGCTTTACTAGTCGCCAGACGTGATAGTTAATCAGTCTTGGTATGTAAAATATGGTGTTGCGAAAGGGTTGCAATGCAATTTCAGTTAAGGCCAGTGCTGGGGCTTTGGCGAAAGGGTTTGCATTCCACCCCAAAAAGTGAGCGTGGGATAATAAACTTTGTGCTGTTCCCGCACTAAAGAGAATGTTTGTTGCGACGTGGCACATTATTTCCTGTTATTTTTAAGAAGTTTTAAATAACACAGTGCATAAATAATCACTGTATGATTAGTGAGAATCAAAAAAGAGATAGAGAGAGGGGATTAAACTCCTAATGCTTCTCCATTAGGATCTACAAGATAAATGTGAGTTGCACTATTGTTGATATCTTAAATCATGAAAAATAAAATGAATTGTAAATAAATTCGTGTGGGTGGCCAGGTGGCCTGCATCTCTTCAGAACTTTGTGGTCAGGTGTGGTTTGGGTGGAACAGGTTTGAGTAAATGCTGACATTCACCGTGGATACTAGCAGAAGATTACCTACCAGTGCCAGAAGTTAACTTAAATCACAACATATGTACATTTATGTACAAACAAGTCATTTAACTGACATAAATGATCAGTTTGAATAGTTATGGGTATTACACATGAAGTCCTATCAGCATCAAATACAGTGTAGTTGTATTTAATGTAATCTGCTCCATGAGCTGTTGGGAATTTTGCTTTAACGTTCAGTATTTCAAGGCTGATTTCAGTTGTTTTGTGGTTGTTTTCAATCAAAACCATTCCATTTTTGCAACCATATTTTATAATGCAGTAAATACAGATATTTGACAGCTACAGGTGTCTCTAGAGACACTAAACCCAAATAATACAATCCTATAATAGAATCCAGGTCTACAATTAAATTAAATGTAGTTTTTTTTAATTATTATTATTTTTGGACGCTTGTGCGATTTTTGCACGAGTCCTGGTTCATTTCTGACCCTTTTAACTACTTGAGAAATTTTGTATTGAACAAATCTAACTAAACTCAAAGGATAATGTAAATAATCTGTTATTTGTTAATTTAGTTTTTGCTTCTTATAATTTTGAAACATTGTAAGATAAAATTGATACTGAGATTGATTTAAGAAATGCAAAGTTAACAGTTCTCTCTTGCATTTTCTCTCCTTTTGCACATTTTAAGAGAAAGCACATATCAGATATGGAATCTCAGGAATGCATGCAGAGCCTAACAGCAGTAAGGAGGCTGTCTGGATGATCTGTCATACTCAACATTTAGATAACCTTTGTTCAGCAGGCCGTGTATGCTTACTCTCCTAAACTAATTCATGGGGGGTGTGACTGACTTAATTTTTCAGGTTCTATAAAAATGTGTGGAACTAGTAGAATCTGCCTATATGCAGTCACCTTGTCAGACAATACGAAACATCTACAGTAGGCTATTGTTTGTTGTTACCTCACCTTTCTCTTGTCAGTAAAGAGGGAGTCCCCCAATCTGAAAAGTGTCCCAAGTAAGATAGCCACACTTCCTGTAGTCTAGAATGAATGAAGTCATCTTCTCAAAATAGTGGGTGGCGAATAAAATGACCTCCGCACTTCCTGTCTCATATCTTTGAGTTTACAATGTTTGACAGATTTAGTAGCTGCAAATGTTTTTTTACATTCTATCTTATAAAATTTATGGTATTTTTATGTTTGTTGAAGCATGTTTTTGTGTCAGATCTTCCATGTTGAAGAGATGGTGACATTTGAGTCAGTTTGGGAAGTAAATGACACCCCCAGACCACTGTTTTGAGTAGCTGGGGGGGTTCTTGCAGGAAATTGCGCTTTAATTGAGTGTTCATGGAAGGGTGTTTCTTGGGAAGTTGTAGAACACAGAGCGGAAATTTTCTAAAAACAATGTTTGTTATAGAACTTTATAGTGAGGTCATAGTGCACAATCCATTCAACTTCCTATAGTGTGTGTGTGTGTGTAGCCCCTCTCATATTGCTAACGCTAACTCATCCTCTTCTCAAGTGAACAATTCTTAGTCATACACCGAACTGACTGGAATTTAAGCAGAAATGGAAGTGAGTGGGGAGTTAGCCTGAAAAATCATCTGGCTGGAATGGCAGTGTCACTGTGGGAAAACAAATTTTGCTTCTTATGTTGTAAGTCAATCTTCAGAATTAGCATTTGTTCAAGGGTTTATGTGACTCCATCAGCAGCCAGTGTGGGTTTAAATGGGAATTTTCCATGATGAACATCAGGCTTGCTCAATGTTGGACTCAGCACCAGTGAGGCTCTCAGGACAATTAAAACAAATGATGAGCACAGCATGTTTATAAATCACATCCTGGCATGCTTCGCTTACTGTAGCAACAGATCATCAAAAATCACTGCAGTTTGGTCATAACGTATACCAAGCATAACTTTTTTCATCATGTTACAGAAGATTTCTGTTTCAAATAAATGCTGTTTTTTTTTCATCAGCAAAATCATTAGAATGATATCTGAAGGATCATGTGACACTGAAGTTATGTTCTGTAGTTATGGCTGCTGAAAATTCTCCTTTGCCATCATAGAAATGAACTTTTTAAATATATTAATAGAAAATGTTATTTTAAATGTTAAAATAAAAATAAACTGTACATTTTTTTTCCTGACATAATAAAATATAAATGTATCAAATTTGTGGCAGCGCCAGTGGAACTGTTGGTCAATTGACAATATGTTCCTTAATCCTTATGATTAAGGTAAACCAGCTTAGGCACAGCCCAAGCTGCCATTACTACTTCAGAAGTGTTCAAAGAAGAACATTGTGATATGCAACTATAATATTGTCAGCATTATACTTATTGCTGTGCAATTATAGAAAATTACCCTTGGGAAGTCAACCAATCAAAATCAAGAATTCCGGTATTACTCAGGATAATCCATGATCATGCTCTTCTTGAAGAATCAAACAGGACCATGATCCAAGTGTTTTGGGATTTCCTGCTGCGAGCTCAACTAGACAAGCCTGAATGACTCCAGCAGACACGCTTACTATGTTTGTATGAATGTAACAAAGGAAAGATGCAGTCTTAGTCCTTACAAAGACTTTTCTGATTGCACTGTTTAAGTGTAATTGAGTTGCTCTGTGATTTATAGTTTGTTTCATTGGCTAATGAAGTGCAAGCAGTATCTTCAGCGTGAGGCTTCGGAGTCTCTCTTTGAAGTGGCTGTTATGCGTTAATGCTAACTTGATTTGTTCTTGAGCTTGTATGAAATTAAAAAGGAACAAGGCATGGCACCAAGTATCACATGAGACTCATTCAGTGAGTGACTCATAAACAAACAGCACACACACACACACACACACAAACGCTCTCAGCCTTAGAGATTCACATGAACATACACATGCCCTCTATCTTGTGGTTTCTTCCTGACCTGGGGCCTAGTTCATAACCATTGTTTTCATTCAACCTCTCGAAGAAATGTCTTCTGTGAGCACCCTTTTTCAATTTAAAATGTATAGTAATGTGTGAAGTCTTTCCATGCATCATATATGCTGCAAGTCTCCTATGGTCATGAACAACTTGACATTTCCAGGCCTGGAGAGATTCATTGGTCATTGTACCGTTCTCCTTCCCAGAACTTTCAGAGCTTTCACTTCGTCTGCTCTGACATGGACACATTCCAAAGAAACTTCCTTTTCCTCTTTCCCCACCCCCCTGAAGGCCAGCTCTGCCCCCTGTGTGGTCGGCTTGATGGTACTGTAATTATCCTCACTAGTGGAACCGCTCTTTAAGTGTCTGTCTCTCAACCTCCACATTACCAAAGCAGAGCTTGGCAAGATTTAATTCCCACCTTCAGCTTCATGCACATTACTGTTTGTTTTAGTGTCGAAATCAGTTACTGAGAAAAGCAAGCTTCGTTCATTGGATTTGTTATGAGATGGGGATTGTGAAATTTGTGTCAGGAATGATTTGGCATGGCAGCAGATCATTGGGGATCTGCCTAAGGATGTTTGTAAAAGATTGATGCCTGATCAGTGTGCAAACAATGGTGCAGCAACAACTGCCCAGCCCTTACAGTCAGCTCAGTTCCCACCATCACTGTCTGTACATGTATAACTACACTACCCATAATCCTGAAATGGGCAGTGTCTCTATTAATCAGACAAGTTGCTATTATAGAAAGGAGTTTTTGTTTCAAAACAAAGTTTGTAGTTTTGTGATTCTGTGATTCATCAGGTGCTAAAACAATGCAGGCAACGCATGCAAATAATTGTTTATAGACTATAATATTATTTATTAATACTTTTTAAACTGGCTTTATTTTTTGTAATTTTGCTATGTGCTTTTGTCATTTATTTATTTTTAGTAATTTTAGTACTTTCTCATTTAATTTCAGTTAGTTTCTGAGGCAAAATTTACATATTTATTTAAGATTTATTTTTAGCATTTTTTGCCTTTATAAGGATAGGACAGTATATTATGGCAAAGTGGAGGAGGGGGGGGGGATTGGAGAAGGTCCATGAGCCGGGACTCGAACTTGGGACCCCCGAAGCGCAACGGTGCTATGTGTCGGCACGCTGCCCGCGAGGCTGTTGGTGCCGATATTTTTAAAGTGTACGTTTTTCATCAAATATTTGTATTTTGTTTATTTCAGCTTTATTTAAATTAACACAAGCGTTAGTTTTAGTTAACAGTAACAACACTGCAGTAGGTTTAATTCATATTTCATAGCTTTCTTGGCAAGTAAGATCATCACGTATTTCCCATCGCCTCTAATATGGTACTTTTTAAAACAATGTAGGTTGACCTTATTCTCAGCTTCCTTGTCTCCTTTTTCACATTCCCCTCTGTTAAGTACTGGCTGCACAACTGCCTAATGGCTTTAGCAGTTCATTTAATTACATATTCTGGCTTTATGGGGCAAATATGATAGATTAAGAGTTGGTCAGGAGAAATCATAAGCACAGCTCTATAGACTTTTAATTTCTGCAATGTAGACCGTATACATGCAGAGAGGGAACATTTTAGGGTGTTTGTGTGAATTTGACTGGGCAGACTGAAGTATGTAAATGCTATACTTCAGGCCTGTTTATAATTTGCTTTGATGTTTGAACTTGAGCGTTTAACTGTATGGATCTGATTTGTTTAAGTCTCACCCTGTATGAAACTTATGCCTAATTATTATCAGTCATTGCAATCATATGTAACCTTGAAATATCCCCTACTGTTATTCCAATTGTATGTTTATTTTAGGAACTGGAGCTATTTTTAACGTCAATGAACATTCAAAGGCAATTAGATAACTAAGTTTTACTTTTATCGTCTTTCTTTGAACATTACTAAGTGATTTATATTCCATTCCCCTCTCTAATTTAATGGCATCTTTACATTGTAAGAAAACGGACAGGAATGTTGTTTTTGTTTTGTTTTTTGTTCCCTTTCCCTCAGTCTTTCCAAGAGACTGAATGCCTCAAATTTTACAACAAGCCCTACATAGTCATTTGGAAAACATCCCGCCAGAAAGCAGTCAATAATGGAGCTGCCTTTGTTCTTGTGCCAACTGCAGCGTTGATTTGCTTTTACATGCATGTGAAGGACAAAGCAGTGAAGCTCAAACATTGTAATCTCCTCTTCTGATCAGATACATGGAGCTTGGTGTGAATTGTTGTTAATGTTTAATGCCCATTGATTCATTGTACCATAACTATCTGTTGTAGACCTGCAGTGGCCTACAATATGTCAAATATTAATGGAACTGCCTTTCACATAATATATTTATTTATTTTATTTATTTTTTATTGCTATGCTTGCATAACTTTTTAATCAGTGTTTTTTATTATTATTATACAGATTATTTAATTGTATTATTCTTTGATGTTTTACTTGAGTTAACTTGAGTTATTTGGCTATAGTAGTACACAGTGGAAATCGTGGCCTAATGGTTAGAGATTTGGACTCGTAATCCAAAGGTTGTGAGTTCGAGTCTCGGGCCGGCAGGAATTGTAGGTGGGGGGAGTGAATGTACAGCGCTCTCTTCACCCTCAATACCACGACTGAGGTGCCTTGAGCAAGGCACCGAACCCCCAACTGCTCCCCGCCCCGGGCGCCGCAGCATAAATGGCTGCCCACTGCTCCGGGTGTGTGTTCACGGTGTGTTCACTGCTGTGTGTGTGCACGTTGGATGGGTTAAATGCAGAGCACAAATTTCGAGTATGGGTCACCATACTTGGCCGAATGTCACTTCACTTACTATGGAAACCTACCAGGCAAGCATGACATAACTTGGAAGGGAATATCAGAGTTTTAGAAAAACAGGGCTGGTTAAGCGATTATGTCATGCAAATATATATTCTACAAGGGTTTTGATCATATTTGGTATGTGCTTATTTTATACAGTACCAGTGCTTCCTTTAACTCTAGGTTTAGTTTTGTTTTTTGTTTTTTTGTGAAGTGTATTTTTGTGAACTAATAGACTGATCTAGATTATTGTTTGGAATATGAAAACATTCTTTATACCTTAGACATTAGGTCTAACTTATCTGTAATATAATACTGTGTAATATATAATAATCATGCTGGTTGTTTGAGTTCTATATATATTCATTAATTGTGTGTGTGTGTGTGTGTGTGTGTGTGTGTCTTAGCACGGACAGGGGAGCTGATGGGAGAGTTTGGTCGGCTATATGAGCAGCAGTATGCAGTCGCTCTCTTTAACAAGATGCGCTTTGACATCGAGGGTGGAGGAGGACCTCAGGATCAGCTCCTGCACAGGAAGGTAAAGCCCTTTTCTATTCCTCTTTTTCAGCTCTATTTGTCTTTTTTAAAGGTGCAAGTGAAACAAATTAAATCAGGGTTATTTCTCATATGACTGGTGGTCTGTGATGTCAAACCATGTTGGAATTGGGGGAAAAAATTATATGTTTGAAAACGCATAGATTTGTTTATTTGAAATATGTAGTATTATCACAGTATGACCCTTTAAAGTTGAGTTTGTACACTTTTCATTCGTCCATGGGGGGGGGGTTGTATTTCTGTGGACAGACACACTGGGTGGGCAAAGTAAACACATAATTAAGTACTCCCAGTCTTAACATCTCTCTACATGTTTAGTTAGGGTGCTGGGTCCTTACTGAAAATAGACGGACAACTGTCTCTTTCTCACTGTCTCTCTGGTTAAATGTACCTTTTTTGAACCACACTTTAATTCTTGTGTTTCTTAGGTGCCTCTTAAGGATAAGTCCATCTTCTCAGGTGCTTTGTTCCAGTATCTAGAAGAGAACAAAAAATGGAGGAATCGTTTTCTCTTTATTCCTGACTCCTACAACATCAACTATTACGAAAACAAACAGGTAATGAGTGTAATAAAACAAAATGCAAATAATCGTCCACCCTAAAGGCTCTATTAACCGTTTAATGATTCCAGAAGTTTAAATGAAGATATGTATTTAATTTTTTTATATATCTTTTTTATTTATTAAGTCATTTATTAATTTGACATAAAACAGCTTTCTTTGTTTATTTTACTTTAGGCACATGACAGAGGGCTGCATCCTAAAGGCACCATTAACTGTGCTGGCTACAGGGTCCTGACCTCTATGGAAGAATATCTCGAGCTCCTTAACACCAGCCTACCAGGTCAGTCTAAAGAGGAAAATGAAAAAGAAAGCTGGGAAAACCTCAGGGAGGAAAAGAGTTCTTAAGGAATGTTCCCAAAGGAAAGTTAAACTCTATAAAACTAAGCAAACGTTACTGGCTCACCGGTTTTACTAGTGTCATGTTGGCGTGACCGAGAAGTTAAGATTAAGATTAGATAACTTTTCAGTCAAGGTCAGTAATCGACTCTGTCACACAAGACTCATGTGGACATGTATAATGTTTAAGTCATGTGGTTATGACATTTAAAACCAAATATTTATTACCTGTGTACTCCCACTGTAAGTGCCTTGCTATAATTAAAAAAAATTTTTTTGTTTGTGTTGAACTTGCAGCCTTTCTTTTAAATAAATGTAGAGTTGAGCCAGAGTCTAGATAAGAAATTATAAAATGGAGTGTAAAGTAATGGGCTGTGATCTTTGTGTGTTGTGCAGCTGTAGTCATGATGACTGTGGAGATCTTCTCATAAGGCTACTTTTAATAGAATATTGAATCATGTAACATGCGTTTTGCAGGTGTAAAAGCTAAAGTTGGCAGTTCTCCATTCCTGAAATGTGCGACGCAGTTTCCGCTCATTCTCTGGCATCCTTATGCTCGTCACTACTATTTCTGCGTGGTGACAGAGAAGGAGCAGCAAAAGTGGAACGCTGTCTTTCAAGACTGTGTCAGACACACCAACAATGGTGAGTCTTAACCCTGTTCTTTAAAACAGCTGTGCTAGTGTCCACGTTCCCCTCTGTCTCTTTAACACCCAGACACATATTTAAGGCATGACTCGTTACTTCAGGTAATCGGCTTTCATTACAGTGATTATTATTCTCTTGTTTGTGAGGATAAGCCGCTTTCAGACTTGCTAGATTAACTGATGAGCTGTTTCATAAATCAGCTCTTTTAGGCATCACTTTATCAAAAAAGAAACTCGAGCGGAGCGTTTGGCGCGGTTGATGGTATTCATTTGGCCTGTTTGATAATAGAAAGAATTTTGCCGCTCAAGGCTGTAAAAAGAGTCAGATGAGATCATAGGGAAAGCTGGAGATTCATTCTCTGTGTGAGCTCTATGACTGTTTATTCTGTAGAGCTTCTGTAACTTTATATAATTATCAGAAATGATAGTATTTCACTATAAATGTCACTGTCTGTTTTTTTGTATATGCTCATTAAATAAAATGTGATTTATGCAGACCTTTATTTGTTGTATAATTCTAGTCAAAGTCAATTCCCAGGCTGGACATGTATGTTTTGCACACAAAATCTTGGTTGTAATTCTTGACGATATGCTTGGATTTAAGTTTACAAATCTTAGTCAGGTATGTTCTCATGTAAAAATAGTTGCACCATGCCTAGGGCTATCAAAGTTCATAGTTACTGTGAGAGTTTCGCTCTTTCACAGAGATGTCATTGTTAGATTACTTGATATGCTGTTTGTCAGGCCACTCAAACAAGAATATACTTGTCTATTGAAGTGTGTGTAAGATTGTCCCAACTTATTATGACTTATTATGGTTTTGTCACCTGCTTGGTGTGCCCTTTATATGGTTTTGCTTGATACTATACACTGTTGAAAAATATCCTGTTAATTTTATGGTTAAAAAAATTGCAGCTATGATTATTAGAAATTAACACACCCACACAAAAAATGCTGTGCCAATATTTTCGCTGTTGTGGGATGACATTGGTGCCTGTATATTTTACAACTTGTAGCCAATAGCCATACATTTATTTAAGTGATATAATGATAATATACCAAGCTACTTGAACTACTAAAATCTACTTTTTACCTTAAAATGTGCTGATAACCACCATAATAATACAAGTGGTCAGGGGCGCCTGCAGGATTTCTTCCGAGGGTACGCACAGTGTTTTTTTGTTTTTTTGGGAGGACCAAATGATCAGTGAGAGCAGAACGAATGTGTCACACATTTTAAACTCAACAAAATGGTAAAATACATCTATCAAAAACATGCTCACAGATGAAAACAACAGAGAACAAAACCAGATGAAGTGGATTAGAGCCCTGCACAGGCCTCAAATATAGGCCCTAGCCCGGCCTTGTCCGACAACTTTTTAGAATTCTCGGCCCGCGTCCGACTGCATGGAGCCCGTCTGTTTTTTTCCCCATTGTTTTTCCCGTCATTGTATTCCCATTTGTAAAATAGCCTAATTAATTGTTGTAGGCTAACCCAATTTGATGAGATGAGGCGCGTATAGCACGATTTTCTTGGCGTAGCTTATTTATATGCAGAAATTGACTTTGGCATCCAAAAGACTGATAAATTCATAAATAATGGCATGGCTGGTTCAGTCGACAGTAATACGGGACACATATAGCTATTAACTGCTGAAATGTTTGCGAGGCAAATCTCGGGTCAGACTGAGCGCTCATGGTACGCACAGTGCGTACAGCCGTACACCTGCAGGCGCCACTGCAAGTGGTACAAAGCCATATGATGAGTTTACATTGGCCACCATCATGGTAACACACGACACTAAAATAATGAAATAAACATTTACTAAACAGAAAATGTAACTCAACACGCTGTAATGTACATTACTAATAACATATAGTATGGTATAGCCTACTCAATGAGTGTGGGAGAGAGAAGTCTGATGGTCTTGACAATAATTGATGTAATAGAAATTCAGTCTAATTTTATTTAAGGTATTGTAGTTGTTGGGTGTGAGGTTCTCTATGTCTCATGGTCTTATGATGGCTTCCACGGCTGCTAGAGCTGTTTTCTCTCCGCTGTAGTCCAGATTCCAGAGTGGTCACAGCTGGGGCTGTCAACCCATAATTCAGTTTGGATGGGAGGCTGCCGAGAGGGAATGCACACTTGCGGCGAGGGCAGTGATGTCCCCTGGGGTATTAAGGCGACCATCTGAAAGCTTGTGTGTGTATTAGAGTTAGCCAAATCCCTGCTGTGTGTAGTATGTTCTGAATGCAAGCACATCTGCAGAGCCTTTTTCCCAAATAAGGAATGGTTTAGTTCTGGTTAAGTTCTTTGCTATTCATTAGTCTGTTTAAGATGTTCCCTGACATATTTAAAATATGTTAGACTGTCGTTTTCTATTCTCGCTGTTTAATAAGAAGATTAGCTGTTAGTGGAGACACTGTGCTTCTAGAGAGGTGACCGTGACCATTTTGACATTACAAAGAATCCGTTGTTTTTTTTCTCTCTCTCTGTTTATCACAGACACTAATAGGAGTGGATGAAGCATGCAGTAAACTGTAGTGCATAATTTCTGGAATGTATCTAAACTCTGTGCTCAGTTCAGTATCTGTATTGATTGCTTTTAACAGCAGAACAAACACTCTTTGTAGTGTTATGTAACTTTGGTCTGATTCATTGGTTGAAAAGATGTTTCTGTGAATATGTATCTGGTCACCATGGCAGTTTAAGGCAAGCCCTGCAGAAGGAGTGTAGGTTTAAGTAATTCGTAATGGGCTGTTATTCATAATTTGACTACTGATGTGATTGCCCTTCTTTTACCTGTTCAAATCACACGTTCATTATGTAAGTACTGTAATTATGTTAAGTACTGTCCTGGTACTGAGTCATAATTTTATGAGCTTGTGAATGGCAGTGTTTCCTGCTACACTTTGAGCATTGCTGCTGTTAAATCTACTTCGCCACACCAAAAATAATCTTATTGTTGTGTATGTGAGTTTGCAGTTCAAATTTAATGTGACACGATGATGACAAGAAGTCATGTCTTTTTATTGAGCTGTTTGATTCACAACTCACAACTAATATTAAATTTGAGCCAGTTCTTTTTACTAAATCAGAAACATAAAACTCAGCCAGTGTGGTCTGATTCATGCAATGACTCTCTGAGCCGGTTCTTTTAATGGTTCAAAACTCATTAGTTACTGGTTCAATATGACAAATCTACTGAATTAATTTACTTACTGAGCTTATTAATTTCACTGATTTCTGTCACGAAGTAAAGCAGATTTTGAGTATTTGAAGCCTAAATCAGTACTGATTAAGCATATGACACCATGATGTAAAATATATATATATATATATTATTTAAAAATAAATTGTTATAATAGACATTGCATGTATAATATAATATAATATAATGGTTTAAAACATATTGGTTATAAACAAAATTATTTCCTTGTAGGCTTGCTGCGATAGACGGTGTTGTTGGTGATACCGGTGTTAAGCCGCAACACCGGTTACGTCACTTGCCCATTGCGGCACTGTCCCTCACCGTCATTTAGATTTTTTTTTTTTTTATAGTAATAAAAATAATTTAGTTCAGCTGCACAATTAATCGAATTTCTAATTACGATTATGGATGCCACGATTACATAATCATTCAAAGCCGTGATTACAAAAATAAATAAACAATTAAAAATGCCCACTTGCATTATTCTGTGTGCTTAAGAGGTGTTTGCAGCGCGGGGTTTAACAAACTCAAACACACTGGATAAAAGACATTTTGTTTTAAATGATAGTCATTGTCAGTCTGTGCATGATAGATATGTTAAACGCCAAATGTGTCAAAAGCGGAACAAAATAGCGGTACTCGTTTGAACTGCACGCCACACTGACTTTTATCCGCGCGCCTCAAAAGAAAACAGCGCAGCGCGAGCTTAGAGGGTATGTGTTTATTACAGTGACCAGTCGCGATCAAGCACTAAACGCTGTGAAATCCAGTAAGAAGCACTCGAGTTCAGCGCAGAGTTCTCCAGTACAAATCACGTCTCTTTCATTTAAACTAGTTTAAAGCCAAATAAATCGGAGCTGTTATTCTCATCAACACTGCATGAAAGCAGCAGGAACAGTGCAACAACGATTCAGTTAGAAGATGTTTCAATCCACAAATCACCCACATTACCATAGTTTTAATGTAGTAACTAACAGTAACAATGGTACGGTGGCAGAAAAGTAGGATATTCATATTGAGTATTATTATATTATTAATACACTAAATATGTTAAAGGAGTAATGTAATATAATTACATTATTTTGTTAATTATTCTATCAGTTGATGTGGATTTGTAATTGACTGAATGTCTTTAGGCTTCTGTTTTTCAATGCAAACATAGAAACCATATAGTTAGGCTACTTTTTTTTACCATGTAACGAGGTGATGTACTTTTGGTTATGTATAAAAGATGAGGCTGTTACAGTTTTCACAATGGTACTGTCAAATCTGCATCCCAACTCAAGCTCCTGCTATTCTGAACTCAAGCTCCTGTTCTAATGTGCATTTCTAAGAGACAAAACTTGTAATATTACATGTTCAGTACTACCAAATCAGGTGCTGGTGCCACTGCTCTCGAATGTTAGTCTGGAACCCTGATAATATAAATTGTACTGTAAAATGTTACAGTAATTTGAAATTTTGTCTGTTTAATTGTAAATGAAATATATAGCTTTAGTAGACCATTTTTTTTTTTTTTCTTTTAGTATAACATTATTATACCATGCATAATTTTACCTTTTTTGTTTAAAGAACCCAAACCAATGTATAGTTGACATTTGAGGCTCAATGCTATAGAAAAGCAATAAAAGTTCAGGAAGAGTGTTTTCAGCCTTTTTTATATACATATTTTATATAAAAATATGGCATGCAGCTTCAAACAATAGCATAAATCTGTTCAAAATAATCGTTATTAATAATCGCAATTACAATCTCAAGGGAATAATCGACAATTATGATTTTTGTCATAATCGTGCAGCCCTAGTTAGAGGACACTACAATTAAAACTGAACGCGGCTGCTCAATGCAGCGCACCGAACGAACTACAGTCGCACATCACAGATCAGATTATTTTATCACACGTGAGGAGAGTGAGTCGAGCTGACTGACAAGAAGAGTGAGGTGACAGACAAGACGATGGCGGAAGAGTGTCAAAACCAAATGTAAAAGTGCCTGGTTTAAAAATATTTTGGATTTTGAAAAGCCTGTTGACTTCTGCCATTTAATCTAAGTGATAATGGAAGGTTTTTTTTTTTTAAAACATTCGTTTCTCATTTATTTGGTTCCACAGTATTTGCTGATTTTTATTTAAACTGTGCATTCCCCCCCCCCCCCATTATTTTACATCAAGGTGTATGCCGTCCGTGCCTCCAAACTTTCTTATTCGTTTTGCTAATAACGTTTCATAATTATTTGTTCCTCATTCTTTACTAATTTTTAGTTTTGTATACCTATTTAAACTTTGTAAGTTATTTTATATTAGGCATATAGCATGGTACATTTTCATTCGTTTTGTTAATAAAAATTCTGTTCTACGTTGTATTTTGTTGTTGCTTGAATTGAATTCAAGCAATTGATTCCAAATTGCCGCTAATTTAAAAGTGAAAGTAAAACGCGCATGGAGCTTTTATAAGCTATTTAAGCAAAGGAAAGTGAGGAAAAGTGGGAAAACTCGAACTAAAAACAAACAACTGCTTGACGCCGAATTGCCGCAAATTTAAAAGTGAAAGTAACACGTGCATGGCGCTTACAGGCTTTTTAAAACCGAAGGAAAGCTAGGAAAAGAGGGAAAACTCAAACGACCCCCCCCACACACACACACCCACACACACACCGGTGATACCGGTATTACCGGTGTTGCCACACGTCGATTAACCGGTGGGAAAATTTCCTCACCGTCACAACCCTATTTCCTAGTCAATCTAGGATACTTCGAATTTTTTACCTGACCATCAATATAATATTTAAATGTAGTTAAGTAGACTAATGTCTCTTTCTTTATTTGATATTATATGACTCTTAACATAAGGTTTTTTTATTTCTTGGGCACAGTGAATTTATCACAAATAAATTGTTGGTTCAAATTGCACTTCTCCATAAAGAGCTAAATGTGATGTGTAACTTAATATATTAAATTGCCTATAACAGCTCATCTGTGTCCTTAAATGTGTCAGGACATTAGGAACATGCAGTGATCCAATAGGATGGTGTTATTCTGTGACTGGATGCCCAGAGGAGTAAACCCAAGCGTGCATGAACAGTTAGATCAGGGCTGGATCCTGACAAGTCACAGCATGTTTTTGGAAGTGCATCATTTACATGTACAGTGTTTAAAACCACTTAATTATAAGGCTGTTGGAGAAACCCATGCATTTCTACTGTACAATACTAGATGTTGCTGTAAGTCTCCTGGCTTGTTGAGCTCTGTGGGCTCGTGCTGTCATGAGCAATCTGTTTATACTGGTGGCCCAGTAAAGTCTGGAATGCAATGGCAATTAATTTAACCATGCTCTCCATTGTTTTGTTCGTCTGATCTTTTGTGAGAGAGGCTTTAAAAGGAATAGTTCACCCAAAAATGAAAATTTGCTGAAATTTACTCACCCTCGGGCAATCCATGATGTAGAAGAGTTTGTGTCTTGTTTTGGAATAGATTTAGAGAAATGTAGCATTACATCTCTACATTGGATTCTCTGGACTTCAGCAGTGAATGGGTGCCGTCAGAAGGAGAGCTGATTAAAAACACAACTAATCCACATGATTAAGTCCATCAGTTAATGTCTTATGGAGTGAACACTTTGTGTTTGTAAAAAGCAAATACATTATTAAGATGTTTTTAACTTCAAACCTTTGCTTCAGACAAAAATGCTTTCTCTAGTGAAAAAGTTGTCTCATCTGAAATTGTTACAGATCAAGCACTTTTTTACAAGCAAAATCAGTTCTAAACAAACATGTTGGTGGATTTGGATGTGAGAGCACAACAGGGGAGGGACTTTTTACTGGAGGAAGTGTTATTATGGACTATGGACTTTGGCCAGAAGTGACCGTTTAAAGTAAAAAGACATCAGCAATCCGGCACCGAGAAAAAAAAAAAAAAAAAATAATAAATAAATAAAGATGAAGCCAGTGCATCACTTTCAGGTACATTCATAATCCTGTAAAACTTTTTTTGGTTGTTGACATTAATAACCTGTTTTAATGTCGGTAATAATTTCACCATCACCAACACATCTAATATTCTCTCTGAGTTTCCATGTTCCCTTACGAAAATTAGCCATGGTTTTACTACGAATAAAACCAAAAACATGGTTCTTGTAGCCATGGTAACCGCAAATTAACCATGGTTTTGTTACTTCAAATAATAATTTACAAAGAAGTATTAAGATAATATTTTTTGTGGTTATAAAAACAGACCTAAGCCAACAACAGCCTTTAAAATGACTTAAAATGCATTATATAAAAACAGAGGCTATAACGATTGGTTAATTAATAATTATATGGTTTCATTGAATAACACTGTTAAAATACATAAAGAATATAACAAAAAATAAACAATTTATCACATTACATAGCCTATTATTATACCTGCAAAGGGAGCCAAAGGCCTGGTAATTGCTGCTGTTACACTTACAGGATCAAATCCTTGTTTAATATTAACCAAACATTTAATTAAAATATCCACAATCTTTCATTTTTAGCCACTTTTTTTGCTATAGATGACACAGCCTCTATAATTTCTTCAACAAAATAAACATGTGGACATCACAACCCTTACAAAAATTAACCATGGTTTTATCGTAATAAAACTGCTTAATTTTCTTTTGCGTGATTTCTGAATGCTTGAGACTATAAAATCAATCAGACAGCTGTATTAATATAATCAGCCATAGGTAACTGTCTAGAGCTACAATTGTAATTTGTAAATAATACAATTTAATGTAAATGACTATTTATTTACATTAATATTTTATTAAAGTTCTATTTTGACCCATATAGTATACTATACCTATAGGGTTTTTATTTTATATTATTTTTTTACTTCCATAATATTTGAGGGAGGGGGCACAACAATACAATCCTGCTTAGGGCACCCATTTGACCAGCAGCGGCCCTGACAAGACTAGATGTTGCTACAGAGAAAATATAGATGAGCTAGTGATATAATGCAATTTTTTTTCAAATAATTTACATCTTGGATTGCCTGAGGTTGGATACATTTTCAGCAAGTTTTTTTTTTTCTTTTATTCTTTTAATGTCTAAAAAGGAGCAAATCCGCTTTTTCGCATGTCACAAATCTTAATTCTGTTATTTATGGTCATGAGATGGCCTACACAAAGTTGCTAGACTGTGTCTCAAGTCCTACAGAGATTTATAATGTATATGGTGCATGTCAGCCTTGGGGGAAGGATTTATTAGGCAACTGAACAGGTTTACAGGCATGTTAATGAATTAAGTCCAGGTGGTTTAAAACCTCTCCAGTGTCCAGACACAAAGTTGCTCTTTGAAAGCCTAATGAATGTCATTGTAAAGGCCTTAGATTGACAACCTGACAAAAGCTACACAAATATGTGGAAATAGTCAGAATAATTTGAATTCCTGTACAGATGAGTATTTATGCACAGTTACATTACGACTGAAAGGGATAAAAATGTGAAACCTCAAAGCTTGAACTTAGCCTATGTTATCCAACCTAAGTCTCATGTTGTGCAAGGTATTTATCAGCTCATTGGTGTCATAGGGTTATTAGGGCATGGTGTGTTAAGAGGTTCATCAAAGATCCTCGTTTTTCTCTCATTGTACTTTGATCATCTGGTGTTTTTGGACTGACTTAAGATCAGTTGTTTTTACGGTGACCGCGCCAGAATAAGCGAACCGTTACGCTTGTTCTCTAGTTTTTGCATAACACTTCTCAGGTTATCCCCAGATGTTCATAAATATGTTTGTTTTGTTTATTTTATTTTTGTGCAAGAATAAGTGACCCATAATACTGTATATCGAGGGGTGAGAACCAGATGTCATGTAAGTGACATTTTTGGTGAAATGGAGATATGTACATCAAATGAAAGCTCTTAATGAGCACTTTCTACTGGCAAAAGTACGGTCATCCATGAGTGTACAAATTTGTATTATAAACAATTGAAATCAGTACACAAAGTCAGATCAAACTATGGTAAAATTTTAGTTTTGGCTCTCCTGTAAAGTTTGTGAAATGTCACTTATGCCCTTCTGGTTCTCACCCCTCGATATGTTCTCTGTTTTTAACACCTCTCCAGTTCTTCCTTTGTGTTCATGAATATACTTACAGTACCTATGTGCATTTATTTTACTCTACTTTTACTTTATAACACTCTCTGGCTCGCTCTGCACGTGTTCATAAACATGCTTGCCCATGTGTGCATGCACTCACAAAAGCGTCATGCTGTGCTGATGTGGAGTGCTGGACTTCCTGCCTGTTCTCCTCCAGCCCCCCACACCCAGCCTGCTTGAACTTCCTCTCTTTGTAAGGGTTCAGGCACTCGTGCACGCATACTATATGTACAGGATTTTACAATGCGTGTCATCATAATTGACATATAGATATGAAGCAGATTGTCATCATTCCTCTAAGACTCGTCAGTATACTGTGGTAACTATGGCATTGTTTAGGGAAATACCATGGTAACTGATGAGGCAATGCTTCCTGTTTACCACGGTGACCAAAGCAGATTGAATTCTGTCTGTGGTTTGATGGTAAAATCTGATAGTGACATGTCCCTGTGAGTGTGTGTATATATAAAGATGACCCCCCCCCCCTTCATTTTTTGTCACTTGATCTTTTCACTTCTCTAAATCAAGAGGAACTGTGCCATGTTATGATGTCATTAGAAATTAATATCTAATGGTGTTTAATTCTTGATTATTTGTTAAAAATAAAAAGGTCTGTTACTTGCTTGCAGATGTTGAATATGAGGATGATGATAATGATAAAGTCCTGTTCTCTTGCTCAGGGCTGCCTGAGGAATGTAAAGTTCAGATCCCCGCGTTCACAGATGCAGTGCGACTCTATCGACAGGCCCATGGTGACTATGGAACCTGGGACATGATGTGTGGGACGCCTCCACAGGTAAAACACACACACTTTTATGCATCCTGGGAAGCTCTTGTTAGATTCTTTTTGTTAGGTTCTTAAGCACTTTTGAGGTTTTAAAAATAAAAGTAATGTTTTTAGAAGATATTTATTTATTACAATAAAATATGTATTATAAATTATTAAAATACACACATACTCATACTCATATTTATATATAGTTTAGGTTTATTTTTCTTCACAAATAAATGGAGATTTTTACCAAGAGTTTTAGGGCATATGTTAATCAATGCTCAAAAAAACAATTCAGTTTATAGAAATCTCCTGTGATAACTTGTTTGCATCTCTAGTGACCCTACATAAGATAAATCTACAGCAAATCTTTTTGTTTTGTTTTGTTTAAAGGCACTGTGTAGGAAGGTGAAAGGAAATCACACAGTAATAAAGAATTATCTAGGAAGAATAAAGTAAAACAATGTAGCATGTCAGTGTTTACCCTGTGATCCTCCTGCCAGTATCACAGTAGTATTATTTTCCTTCTTAGCCGAGTTCTTTAATGCCATTGTTTTCTGTCTGGAACGAGTGAAACAAATACAAAGAGAGACATCATGTGAAAGTCGTAGGAGTGTGTCCTCTTGTAACTTGTGACTCTAAAACCATGTTCACAATATTTCTAGTTGAATAATAGAGGTCAAGCCTACACGGGTTTATTTTTCTTTATTTTTAAAGTCCTGTAGGCTTTGGAAGGATGTCACATTAACTAGTTTAATGATATATTATCAGTCCAAACCAGTCTGGCAATAGTAAAATTGTAATGAACTCAAGGCAAGGTTTCCTGTTATATCTTAAATACATACCCTCCAGGCCTATATGATCTGGATATGTCATTCAAACACATGCAGTGTTTTAGAACTTAGATTTTTCAGAATTGATGTTGATTTTAATAAAGGCACATGTTATAGTGGTGTTTTATCATCACACACTTTCAGTTTTATGATTGTCTTCCCAGATCCTTGCCAATCTTGTCATGGAGACCCTCCTCCCTGAGATGAGAGACCTCATTACCCCCAAACTGAAGGGCAAGTTGCATGAGAGACAGAGGAACTGGATGCTGGTACGTCACAAGTTTTTGATTTAATAGCATGGAACCTGCACTTTTTTTTTTTTTTTTTTTTTTTTTACTATTTTATTTTACAACAGAGTATAATATGTGGTTCAGAGCTTTACTATACAGCTGTGGCTGTAGCCCAAAAGCATTTCTGAAAAAACCTGGATGTATTACAGTGGCTTCTGTTTCATTTTTGGCCAGATATCAGATGCAGTGTACGGGTTGGTTCAGAGCCAGACTCAGGCGCAGTATGAAGCAGTAGTGCAGAGCTGTGAAGCAGGTCGCCTCCCACTGGAAACCACCATCCGCACTGACATGGATCAGATCATCTCTTCCAAAGAACATGTGACCAGCAAAATAAGAGGTAACTTTAACTGGCAATCTGTTCCTTCATTTAAAAGTGACACCGGTGTCAAATAGCTTACCTGGAAATAAAACTGCCAAACATTTATCTGATGAAACCTGACACTGGATCATATCAAGTTTCTGGTGATCCACTTTCAAGGAAGATTATTTACAAGGAATTATGAAAGGCGGCGGGTGACATGTCACATTCTGACAGCTTACCTTAAGTGTTATTGATGAATGACATAACATTATAGCAAAGATTTAACCCTTTAAGAGCACAATGTCTTACATTTGCTGTGCACATGCAATGATAGCAGATTTTTAAAAACATAATATAACATTTATTCTATATTTATTAGGTTTTATGCTGTACTTCAATCACACTATAATGTTGTCATCCCTAAAATCACTTAAACCCATTTACTACTTTAATCTATCAATTTGTATTTTTGTTTTTCTTTTTAAGAAAGTAGTTTTAAATGTGTAGTATTTATACTATATAATCCATAACATGAAAATAAATATTGGCTTATTGCCAGAATTTTAATATCAGTGCATCCCTAGCATTTTGTCATTATACAACTGAATGAATTTTTCTGTTTGTCTGTAGCGCTTGTGCTGCCCAAGGCAGAGAAGCTTCTGAAGGTGAGTATCCAGCCGTACATCGGCTCAATCCTGGAAGCGCTGATGGAGCCCACCAGCAGAGGCTTCTTTGAGGTGCGAGACTTGTTCTTCAGAGAACTGGTAGACATGAGCAAGAACCTCCTCAATGACGGCAACAAGGAAAAACTTGGAGAGGTAACAAAGTCCCCCTCATGACATCTGGTTACACTTTAATTGCTAATAGGCTGCTTGAGCCATGACTTTGATGGGCTTAAATCTCTTCTGCCTTTGGTGTCCAGCACATGGAGAAGATCTCCATGCTAGCCTTCCATCCTGTGAAGATGCAGAGCTGCTATGAGAAGATGGAGACTCTGAGTTTAGAGGGACTTCAGCAGCGCTTTGACGTTTCCAGCCCCTCCGTTTTTGTCCAAAGAGCCCAAATCCTAATGCGAGAGGTCAGTCATCTTTGAACCGAGAACAGCAGCAAACTGAAGCATTTTTATTTTAAACAAAAACCACTAGTACTGGCAAGTACTCTAAAACGGTGCAAAGTACAAATATGTACTGTACCACACTTCTGAGCTATTTTTTATTAAGTTTATGTGATCAAGATGGTTCGTTAAACTGCAGCTGGTTTGAAGAAGTATACAAATGTCTCTGTTAACAGGGTATTGTACTTTTGTGGGCAAAACAAGCGGTTTGTGTTTGTCGATGTGCCACTTAGGGTTTGGTTTGTGGTTTTGGTGTGTATGCCCTGAGGAGGTATGTGCTATTGTGGTAGAGATGTTAAACCTCATTTTGGTCACTAAATTACATCGCTACAGTTTTAAAGACTAGCATATGACTGCTGATTGTGAGCCCAAGGAAGAAAGGTGTGTCTTTTATATAAAGTGCTAATCATGCTTTAGCACTTTATTTAAAAGAAATTTTTACAACAGAGACTGATTTTCAAAGTACAGGGAGTGGAGAAACAAGACTGAACTTGCATTGTGAATGATCAAAATAATGTTGCTCCAACCTTTCCACCCTTTTTGTGGTGAAATATGCCCCCCTTGTGGCAAGAATGATTAAAAGATGTGGACACAGTCTATTGTCTATTTCATTTCCATGAATCCTGTCACACTTGGCTAAAGGCTAAAAAAAAAAACAGATTGGCAATGACTTTTGGAAACTAGCGTTGACTCCTCCGGACTGCAAATTGAGGCAAAAATCTGGGCAAAAGTTATGTAGCGTGTTCTTGCCTTAAGGATATATATTCATCTGTTTCGTGCAGCAAATGGATGATGCGGTGTACACATTTGAGCAGCTCTTGCACCAAAGTTTGGAGGGCCAGGAACAGGAGGATCTCTGTAAAACCATCCAGCGCTGCGAGGATCGTGTCATCAAGGTGAAACAGAACATCCCTCTGCCCTATCATATCTTTTTGAACCAGTAGATTCCTGTTTAATATTTATAAAATGTGTACTGTTTTTCAAACTTTGTTCAGAAATTTGACTACGACAGCAGCACAGTTCGTAAGAAGTTCTTCAGAGAGGCTCTTCTGCAGATTTTCATCCCTTACATGCTGAAACAGCTCTCCCCATCATGCTCTGCTGTAAGTTTGGCTCTGGTATAGCAATAATGCATTATCCAATCTAAAACTACTCTGAAAATATTTAAAGTTATTATATTGCTTTTTGCAGGAACTCCCTCGTTTCCAGGAGCTCATTTTTGAGGATTTCTCTCGTTTCATTCTGGTGGAAAACATATTTGAGGAAGTGGTGCTGCACACAGTAATGAAAGATATAATGATGGGTAAGACCTTTTTACAAACCAAGAAGATTAAAACATTTAAAGTTGTGATTTATTGGAAGTAGTGATCAAATGTTTTCTTGTGTATTGTGATGTACATCCAAGTAGAGGTCTTCACGGGTCCAAAAATTCGTAAATGTGCTGCGTGGAACCGACCCGGACCCGTATTTTATTTGAAAGTGGGACCCGAACCCGTGTAGACCCGAGAAATGCCTAAAATGTACTACCCGGACCCGACGCGGACCCGACCATTATTCGAAAGTTGGACCCGAACCCGGCTGGGAAGACACAGACCCGACTGTACCCGTCCCGATCGGCACATATTGCACAGCAAATGCTATGAAGTCAATAAACGTTGCGAAAAAAAAAACCTTTTTGCCTTAACTACTGTTAGTAGCCCTCTCCCTGACTGCGATGCATACAATCCTCCTTGCCAATACATTTCCATCCATGTTAGGCTGTTCCTATCTCTTGCCGTCTGAAACAGCCTTCTTAATCCACTCATTATTCCAGCTTCAAAAGTACTTGCTGTCACGGAGACGGATGACTAATGCAACTTCGCAGTTTTTTTTTTTTTCATCTCGAGTCAACTTCGACTGTTACATTTACCCTTTTGAACTACAATAACGATACTTTTTGTTGGTTGTAATAAAGACTCGGAGCAATTATTTTTTTAGCAAACAACGCACAGAATTAGAAGTTCGTTACACTCTACTGCGTGCGTGTTCAATAACAGGTGCGTCTCTTCAGTTTTGTTTCAGCTTTTTTTTCACATCACTCATGAAGGAATCCATGATCACCGTCCGCTTGCAGTACTACTAACATTAACTCCGCCCGCCTCTGCTTCTGGCGGCTGAGGTAATGCGTGTTTTTTTTTTTTTTTTTTCACCTTATTTCCCGCTCACACTTTTCTCATCCTAATTTTACAAACTGCAAGTTACAAAACACACGCATGCTGACTGACACTGATCACTCGCGGGTGCGGTGTTTTCCGATCGACTCGGGTATGTTAAAAAGACCCGGGACCCGAAGTAATAGATTGGGACCCGACCCGGACCCGGCTGACCATTTAAAATATAGACCCGAACCCGTACGGGTCCCGGGTCCTCGGGTCTCGGGTCCTCCGTGAAGACCTCTACATCCAAGTAAAACAGATTATTGCAAAAGAAAAAATGTTTGGCGGTACTTGGTTCCATATATTGGGCTGAATAGGAGCTTGTGGTTGATTTTCCTAAAAAACTGTATTAATAAAATTAACAAGTTGCTTCAGTTGAGAAAACATTAATCTGGAAATATTAGTTAGTTATAATATAAAAGTTATTCTTCACATTCTTAAAAGGCCTTTTACTTAAAGTATGAGTTATCAAATTACACAAGGAATGTGGTAGATTGTGTACAACAGGTTTTTCAGCAATATTTTGATCATGTCGATCATTTAGAGGCCTTATAAATTATTTTGGACTAAATGATTGGAAAAGTCAAGCATATGTTACCTTGTAATGATTAAACATTACAAGCTCAAAAAAAAAAAAAACTTGCATGGGTGAATCGTTCACAGTAAGATCTCGCAAGCTTTTACAAAATACCTTCATACTAACATTTGTGCCCTTATCAACTTTCCTTCTGTGTTCCAGCTGTAAAGGAAGCAGCCGTCCAGAGGAGACACAACCTGTACAGAGACAGCATCGTTTTGACCAACAGCGACCCTAACCTTCACCTGCTGGGGGAGAATCCTCCCATCGACTGGGCTGAGGAATATGGAGGAGGCCTGGAGGAGGTGGATGGAGAGCATGCAGGAGATCCGGAGGTTCAAAAACGGCGCAGGATGAAGCAGGTGGTCTCCATGATCCAGATAGAAGGCAATGCCTCTGTGCTGCCCAATGAATCATGCCTGGAAGTGCCCTCTGTAGACAATATTCCAGAAGAGGAGACTTTATCCCAAAAGTCAGAGAAGCAAGTGCCCAATGGAACCAAAGAGGATGTGAACAAAAATGCGGTTGATGACACACCACCAACAAACAGAAGTATACTAAAAGAGGAAGAAAGCACAACAGAAAGTTCACTGCAGGGCACAGAGAGCAAGTCAGCCATAGACTGTGCCATACAGGAAATCGAGAAAGCAGTACAGGAAGAGGAACATGAAGAAAGGACACAGAAAACTGCAGAGTCGTCATCAAAAGAGGAAACTGCAGCCGAGGAGGTAAAACCCACCTCAAATTGTGAAGAAGGGGCACGACTAAACCCAGCAGACACAGACAAAGATACAACTTCAAGCACAGAGGAGAAGCCTTCGGATTCGCTGCTAAGGGAAGTGGAAGCAGTGACACCATCAGACCAGCAGGAAAATCACATTACGGCGAGCACTCAAGACTCCCACATGGAGAATCTCATCACTCCATCACAGCACGACGACAACGGATTCCAGTCGCCCACTAATGAAGCAGCAGAGGAGGAGCATCAAGCGGAAAAAGAGGAATGCAATGACTCTGAAACAGGAGAGGACACTGGGAAGGGAGAAAGTGCACATATGGATCACCAGTGAAATATCTCATGAACTCTGTTCATTTACTGTGTGTTTATGCCTGTAAACATTGAGTAAATGCATCACCCACTGCTCTAAAACGACTTTTGACTGAGTGACGGGAGCTTTTTGGTGGCGTTTTTGCCCATGAAACACTTTTGTCTTACTACTCTTGACTGAATAGACATTGTCTATATCTTTTTGCATGCACACTGTCGCATTTTTTTTTTTTGCACTTAAAAAAACGTTACTCTTAGTTGGAGCTGGGCTCGAATATGAACACATCCTAGGTCAAAATGTCTTCACCTTTCTGTTCACGATATTCACCTTTATTAGAGATCTCTGTTCCTAGTGTAGTGTCATGTTCATTTGTGCGTGGTGCAGAATAACAGACTGCAGAAGAATGATGTCTTTGCATTGGAAACCAGCCACATTTTGCCTCATGATGATAGTATGAGGTGCCTTATTTAAATATGCATGTCGTATCTGATGCTTATTGCTAATGATACAGTACTGCCTTGCCAGAATTCACACTAAAGACACTGCATTTTTAACATCAACTTTTTAATAGAGGTTTGTTTTATGCATCAGTGAGGTGAATCAAAGCATCTTTTTATGACAAGACGTCTGTTGAATTCCCTGCACAGGAGACATTTAGCTAGTGAAATACTACTTGCTGGAATGCCAAACGAGCTGCATCTAGTGAAAGCTTGTTTAAGACTGGAGTGTTGCTTGCATTGCTGCAGCTGGTGGAGTAAGCATTATTTTCTTGAACACTGCGGTCATTTGTTGTGATTACGGAACTGACTGCATAGATTTTTCGTTAACCTGGTCAAACAAGTGTAACTGAATGTAAGCCATTTTCATATGGTGCTTTTTCCCTCCTTTTTCATATTCAATCTGTGGATTTTTTTTTTAAGTGCATTTGGTAATTGCATTATGATATCAGTATCGCCTGGGTTGCACATGCACGGTATAGTTTTAGTTCATGCAGAGGATACTGCTCTATCGGTTGTGGGTCCTAGTGGAAATAAGTGTCATGTTATGATGCTTTGATTTAAGTGCAGTGGCTTTTGTAAAGGGCAATCCAGCAGATGAGAGCCATTCAATTGGTATTCGTATTAATACAGCGCCACTGTTCAAATTTAACTTACAAATTATTGATGTGTAAAATGTTATCAATAGGATCTGACTCGTGTATCTGAGCACAACAGCTTCCTAATTTCTTCTATTCTGACTTTTTAAAGTAGTTTTATCTATGAAATTACAAAGACTTCAACTTTTAATTAACGTAATTGGATATTTTTATTTATTAGTTACAGCACTTGGTACTATACATTATCATTACCTTTTTAATTGTATCCTGCCCAAATCCTTTTGTGTTTTTATTGTATTATGTTTTGGAACAATAAATCAATATCACTGAAAGACTGCATATTTTTGCCTTTAAGCTGATGTTTGCTGAATAGTATTTGATACAGCTAAAATGTGGCTTGGTGTATCTGTCACACCAGCAGGCGGCAGTGCAGACGTTTGTCACGCTTTGTTCTGTCACCACAGATTTTGATTCACCTCAGTGAGAATCCTTTGAATTCGTTCACCGTGAAGAGGTCGTGTTTGTTATATGGGTTCAAAAATGCTCCATCTTTGCCCGTACTTTGTATAATGCTGTCTGTGCGCGCCGTAATAGCAAGCTTTTGAAGGCAGGAAAGCAATCGCCTACAAAACAGAGAAATATAAGTGAACGAAAATAATAATCACGAGAACTATTCGTTCAATTTATTTATTTAGTTATGTATTTATACAAATTCGTTCACGAAAGAAACGCTTATGTTTATTAATTTAAAAAGTGTATTTTGTATGGAAACCTGTAAATTGTGTAATGTAGTTTATAATTTGAGTATTTATTTATTATTATTCTTATTATTTATGACTCAATATTATAACAAAATATATTATTTTATTGTGACCCTGGACCACAAAACCATAAGGATTTTTTTTTTTTTTTTTGAAAATGAGATTTATATATAATAATAAATGCATAATAAAGTTTCCATTGATGTATGGTTTAGGGCAATATTTAGGTTGACAACTATTTGAGAATCTGGAATCTGAGGGTGCAAAAAATATATATTGAGAAAGTCGCATATTACTAATTAAAAATTAAGTTTTGATACATTTACGGTAGGAATTTTACAAAATATCTTCATAATGATTTTTGGCATAAAAGAAAAATCGATCATTTTGATCCATACAATGTATTGTTGACTATTGCTACAAATATACCCGTGCGACTTATGACTGGTTTTGTGGTCCAGGGTCACATATTATTTTAATATTTAGTTATGGGTTACATATATACATGACATTTTAACATTTTGCTCATTAGTTGTTCGACATATTTCAACTCCAACACCCGCATTTGGCGTTATCCTCCCACAACGTTATTATCCCCAACAGGCACCTGTTAGAATAATATTTCTTTACTTTAGAGGGGACCGAAAGTATCCTGACGTGATGACGACATCGTTTTACGTAGCCTGAGCGCACAGCTCGGGTATTTTCCCCGCTCAGAGAGAAAGAGATCATCTCAAGCAGCGCACAGGCATCAGCATCAGCATCGGCGGTGGACGCGCACTGAATGATCTGAACACATCCTACCGACTGCACGCTTGAGTGTCATTGCACAGAAATTACAGTCAAAGGCTTTTCACAACTGTGGGACGGGGGAATGATAAACCCCCGATCCCCCGGGCCGTTGTACTGTTCGTAAGGATGCGATCACTGAGCCCACCGTGGGCCTCGCTACTCACCGAGGCTTTCCTCATCACAACAGTCGCCGTCAGCGCTGCTATGGCAGGTAAGACACGCTTAATTAAACTTATTTACGGGTAACGTGATGTCAGACTGGTAGCTTGTGTTAAATAAACAGTATCTGGCTATTCATATAGCCCAAAACAGCTTGAGCAGCCACATAGTGGGGATGTGTTTTCTATATTTAGCTTGTTCTGTACACGTGTGCATTGCTAGTGTTTGTAAAAGTCATAATTAGACTATTCAAGTATCTTTATATCAGACTTATTTTAAATTATTAATAATAGTAGAATGTTTTTGCTGTCATTCAGTGACTGAAGGTTCTTTATTTTAAATGAATTCAGGATTCTTAGAATTGTCTGCTGTTTGAAAAACAAATTGAATTTGGACTGAGTATGAGATGTAATAAAATGTTATGGTTCAGGGAGAAGAGTAAATCTGCTCTGTGATGCAGGTGGGAGAGATGTGGACCCCCTGTTATCCACATGTTTGTCCATTTTGGGAAATGTGCGCACTCATGGGTGCATTCACATTGTTTTGATGTCATCATGAGTTTCCCACTATGCACTTAAGATATGCTGTTAATGTCCTGGTAACGTCATAGCATTTATTGACATGCACACCCCAAGGACTATTCTTTAACCCCTCAGCGTTGTGTAATGGAAACAGGCAATCAGCAGACATGAATGAGAACTCCAGACCCTGACACATTCCTCCTGCTACTCAGGTCTGGGCTATAAATAAGAACAATAAGAATGTAGAACATGACGGCCACTAGAGTCCCTCAAACCACAAGACCAAAGACAGCCTGGAAACTCAAGGAAAAGCTGAACCACAAAGGACTTTTTTCATTGTGCAAGACCTTGCACTCACATCTGATGCTTACTGGGATATTTATTTAATTCCTGTTGTATATTTTCAGCAGTTGAAAGGATAAATTATTACAGAATACACAAAAAAGTAGGCTACCATTGTATTAACGAATTGTTTTGAACTAATATGGGTGTATTCTTTGAGAAATGAACATTGGAGTACCATGATGTAAAAAAAATCATTCAGTTGTAATGTAGTACTATTTCATCTGATAATAGCATTTTTAAAAATGATCTGTATTGACTGAGATTGGATATTTAATTGTTTATATTAAATTGAAATTGAATTTTAATTGATGACGCTCTCTCCTTTGGCCCTCATGTCCAGCAACTGGTGAGAAGACTGAAATTGAACTTGGACTTCTATTTTAGAATTAAATCCTGCCTTTCCTTTGAGGCAAAAAAGAAGCTTGTTGCTGCCACTTTTATGTCTGTACTGGACTATGGTGATGTTATGTATATGCATAAATCTTCTCAGAGTTTACATGCTTTAGACACTGTTTATCATCTTAAAACCCTCACTCATCATTGTGAGTTGTATGCTCAGGTTGGATGGTCTGCTTTTTACATCCGTTGGTTAAAACACTGGCATGTTTTATTTATAAATCTATCCTCCTGGGTTTACTTCCCTCATATCTTCATACTTACATCTGTAAAAAATCTGTTTGTATCTATAGCCTTCGGTCCCAGGAATTTTCTTATTGTCTGTTCCAGTGGTACCATACGTACTGAATTGGGGGAAAAGTCATTTAAATTTGCTCCTCCCTTTGCCTGGAATAATTTGCAAATTAAGTTACTGCTTAGGGAGCTGGTTTCACTAGACGTTTTTAAAGTGATTTTAAATAACTTGGAGATGGAAACATTGAGCTGTAGATGTTTTGACTAGTTATGTATTGATATCCTTTTTTTTTTTGGAAATTTGATTTAAATCATAACCGTATATGTTATGTTATATGTATGTTATATGTTTATGTTATATGTTTAAAATAGTAAAAATAGTATAGAATTGTATTAATTGCAGTTTTCAGCCATAACGTTTCATTTTTGTGCTGTAGCAGTTTCAAAAACAGATGAAGAGAGTTTAAGCTGCATAAAGTGACTGTGACCGTGGTAGATGATATTTAACCAGAAGCAAAGACATTTTATTTAAGCTCTTGTGAGTTGCCAGGGCTTTGCTCACACAGAGGAGCTGTGAAGTTGATAATTGACCATCTAATGAGAAAGAAGACAATTTAAGTAACCTACAAAAATGAGCAATCTAAATGGTTTTTCTTTCAGAGAACTTGTATAGAAGCAGTTATGCAACCACAGAGATATAATACAATATTGATCATTTAGATGCAGAGGGAAGAGGTAGGTGTTGTTGCTATTGCCAAAGAGAGGAATGAAAAGAAGAAACCATGAGAGAAAAAGTAAATGGCAGTTCTGGAGAAGGATTTCAAGGTCTACACCAAAGAGTATAAGCTGAATATTACACTGGATAAAATGTCTTAATCAGTTTATCTTGTTTTGCCAGTGTAAATATTTAAGCTAAATATCCTTAAAGGAACACTTCAGCCAATAACTCACCCTCAGGCTACCCAAAATGTAGATGAGTTTGTTTGTTCACCAATGGATCCTCCTCATCCTGCTGTTGAGAATCCAAACAGCTGATAAAAATATTGCATTAATTCACAAGTAATCCACATGACTCCAGTTCATCAATTAACTTGTGAAGTGAAAGCTGAGTATAAGATAAGATAGACCTGTTGTAGAGAATTAATTACATTGAATTAAATTAAGTTTATTTTTCCTACCCCCACTTACATTTTTCTTAAGTGTCTAATTATTAATATTAACATAATTATAATGCACACTTTAAATATTTATATTGTTAGAAATGTATTTAGAATTATGCCAGGCACGTGGCTCAGGGCCTTTATTTAAGCACTCAGAAGTCGTGTATCTAAAGAGATGAATACAGTTAATATCTATCTGAGTCTGTCTTTCTGGTGCTTGCCTTTTGCTGATGTTGCCTCCTGTACGAGATGCTCTGATTTAATGCCTGGAGTGCAGGAAGTCTTTCTCATTTCCAGTTTGTCTCTCTCTCTTTATCACCTTCTCTCTGTGTCTAACTGCTCCCTGTGTGTTTGAGTTGTGATCTCGCATGTGTGCAGGAGTTTGTGTGACTTCATGAAGTCACGTCAGACTCAAGCTGCCGTGAAAGAGGGTGAGATGTTTTAAGCAGCCCGTCGGGTTGACTGTAATCCTCGTGCGCTCGTGCATGTAAGACTTCAGATTGTTCTGTCATTTTAATCTCGCTTCAAAGTAGAAGCCTAAATCTAAAATTAGCTTCGAGAGTGAAGAGATCTGCCATCAAGTTGAGTGTTTTTCTCTCGTGCTCTATAATCTTTGTGTATATTTTAACAGCAGGAGAGATGTCTGGTATAATAAGTATAATTCAGTTGTTCTGTCACTCTTCATTGTTTCAGTTTTGCTGCTCTTTTGTTGTAAGAATGGGACACAATAGAGAAATGTGTTATTGAGACACAAATGTTACAGCTGCCACTCAAGAATCCCACCATAGAAATCATCCATCATGAATATTCTCAAACTGTCTCTTATGCTGCTTTCTTTCACTCTAAGCTATTATTCTCTTTTTTTCTTTCCCCTCTCACCTTATTTTTTTGCTTTCTGTATTATTTGTTTTTGCTTATCTGTTTTCTATTTTTTCAGGGTGTTCTCTCTCTTTTAACCCTCAGAAACATATTCACTAAATATGAGTTAACAGCAGCTCACAAATTGGCATGTATCATAGCAACATGTTTGACAGGAAAATATTTAGTTTAAATATATTACAATAAATATATTTTCAGAATCTCCCAGCATGCCAAATTCACACAACATGGTCACTGTCTGTTGACACCATTGAATAAAATTGAACAATCTTAAATATTTGTTTTGTTATTAAAATATATTAGTTGAAAATAAAATTGCAACATTACAAAAATTAATTTTAATTCATCCAGGATTTTTTTTTATTAACACAAGTTCAAGTAGGTTTAATAAAATAATTTAATATAATGTAATAAAATAATTTCCCATGTGTAAATAGTTCAATTGTCAGGATTAAAAGCAACTTTCTCTCTGTGCTTAATTCAGATGTTCTCAGTGACATGAGACCCACCTGGCACCCTTAGAAATGTTCTTATAACCTGACACTGATACAGTGCATGTGTGAAATCTCTCTGGCTCCTTTTTGAAGGATCAATACAGTGTCTGCAGAGTGGCTGGAGTGCTGCACACGTGTCGGATAAGGTCATGCTCACCTGAGAATACTCTCTCTCCTTGTTTGAACCATGGTGGCCCAGTAATCTCTCTGCAGTCCATATTGCAGAGGTGTTATCTTGAAGTGGCATAAGCTTAGTCAAGGACAGAATATGTGAGAGAGGAAGTTGTTTTGTATTGCACATAAATGTACATATTTTAGTGTCATATTGGTGCTCATATTGTCAGACTGAGACAATTATAGATGCATGTCATGTTTTTACTTCACATTGTTGATTAATTGGATAATTGCATTTCCCCTCTAAGTGACACAATGGATTTCAGCTCATTACTAATGTAGAAAGAAGACTGGCCACCTAATGTCTGCTCTGATTATGACAAATGTATTCACACATGAGCACCAGTCTGAGGTCAGGAAGCAGACGTTATGTAAGAGTGTGAGGTGGCTAAAAAAAAGCTGATGTTTCATTTTTTATGTTATTCACAGTTCATCGTGACAGCAGCTGATTAAAGAGTACTATTTCTGGACTCCACTCTCAGTAAATGGGCTGTTTCAATGTGTTCAGAGTTGGTCATTAATAATGTTAATCGCAACACTGTTATATATTTATAGCAGATGTTGTGTTTCTCTGTCCACATGGGTATTGACCAAACTGTGATGTTTCAGGAAGATGCTAAGATTGTAAAGTGACTGCTTTAAGAGGTTATCTTTTAAAATTATATTGCTAGTCCTTAAAATAAAAAGCTCTTAAACTAAAGATAGTGTGCCATTAGCAGCACCAAATAGAAATGCAGTCTGTTTTTTTTGAACAATCACAGTGGGCCGGACTTAAGAACATTAGATCAACCAATGACGTGAATATGGGCATTGAAGCATTGAAATGTATTTGAATCAGTATTTAATTTTGTAATTCAGGTTCTATCATTCAGTCAACATTCAAATTTTACTATAACATTTTATACCAATGTTATGAGGTCATACACTACTGTTTAATAGTTTGGGGATTAGTGTTAATTTCAAAAAATGTTTGTTGACGAGCTTTATTCCCATGACTAAAACGAGACGAAGACGAGATGACAACAAGGTCAATAAACAATAACTATGACTATATCAATATGCAATTTTGTTGACGATAAAAGTTGAGACTAAAATGTATTAAAAAAAAAAACCTTACCAAAATCTCTCTTTATTTTCATCAAAAAATGGAGACAAAATATTATTGCGGACTGCTGTATACGCCTCTTCTATACGCAAGCTTTCATGCGTGTGGCTGCCAGATATAAGAATTCGAACAAAGACTATAGAAATACAAAGACAGTTCACTCGTGTACTTATGAATGGGAGAAACTGCAACACGCAATATGGCGGAATAGTCCTGCCTTCTAAATGAAAGAGCCAATCACTGATTGGTAATGTTATTGCGTCACTGCAGTGGCCGTTAGAAGCTCCAGTTCACATAGAAACCTGAGGCCAGACCAGCCAATGCGCATGTGCAGTCATAAGCACGTTATAACTGCGCATACACATTGGCTGGTCTAGCCTGTTTTAACACTTTTTTGAGTATAAAAACAACATTGCAAATGCAAAAGTAAATTTCTCAAATGACAACAATCATTACGATTATAATTTTGAGCAAAATAATTATTTTTTATTAGTTTAACCATTATACAGCATGATGAAAATGTGACTAAGTTTTCATTGACTAAAACTAGACTAAAATTCTCAGACATTTTGTCGACAAACTTGACTAAACAAAAACAGGACAAGGTTGAATAAAATTGATAATAACTAAAACTTACATTTGAGACAGGACTAAGACTAAATAAAAAATGGCTGCCAAAATTAACACTATTTGGGGTCAGTATTTTATTTATTTGTTTTATTTTTATAATTTTTTTATTAATGTCTATTCAACAAGGATTCATTAAACTGATCAAAAGTGATAATAAAGACATTTAATATTACAAAAATGCTTTTGAACTTTCTAAAGAATCCTTTAAAAAGCATCACAGTTTCCACAAAAAATCTAAGCAGCAAAGATTTCAACATTGATAATAAGAAATGTGTCTTAGAGCGCCAAATTAGCATGTTTGAATATTTTGTGACCTGGGATTTCTTGAAAAAAAAAAAAAAAAGGCTTTCCAACCTTAACATTTTGAACAGTACACTATAACATCCAACCCTTATTTTCTACATTATGTCTTCCATTTTTCTTTCTTCACTTTTCTGTAAACTACTTTACCCATAGCTGTAAAATATGCAATTCAACTTTTTATCAGTGTACAAGGAAAGGATTAGCATTAGCATAAAACCTCTGGAAACAGGGAAAATACTTAAATGATGAGAAGCGACAGGATTGTAACAATTTATTTTGCTCTGTGCTCTTACAGTATGAGTCAGCATTAAATGGGGATTTGTATTGACTTGCTGCAATGTTATTTTTAACATTTCAAAAATAATATTTTTTGACATTTCACAATGAGAGAATTCAAGGCGCTCAACACTTCCAAAAGACAAGAAAAAACCCACAACTCTGTTCTCTGCTCGGTGCCCTCCTCAGTCAGCCTGTCATGTCACATAGAGCACAAAGTTCTTGAGAGTGACAACATGCAGTCCACACTACTTTAACTCGTTTTTCAAACTTTGTATTGAGAAGCAAGTGTACAGGGTGTTCTGAAAGACTGCCATAGTCTGGAGCAAAGAATAACAACATCATTCCTTTTTCTGTTGTGTTCACTGAATGGTGTTGCTAGGCGAATAATGATTCACAAGACATCCAATTGATGTTCATGGGAAACACAGTGGCAATATAAAAGAGATGTAGATATGTTGCAACTGTATAAAGCATTAATGGCTTTGTCGGTCCAACCTAAAAAGAGAAACAAACCTAAGGTAACCTTAAAACACTGGTGGATGGCAACTTCATTCAGCATGTCCATTTATTCTGTGAAGCCAGAGAGAGTGAGTTCTATATAAATAACAAGTGACTGGCAGAGACTGACAAAAACACTCTGCTATTACTCATTATTATATTTTCCATTCTCCAAACCATTTATCCTCTGTTGGGTTGCGGAGATGCTGGAGCCTATCCCATCATCTAATGCCAAAGCGGGCCAGCCCATCACAGGATTTTATGTTTTATTTTATTTTATTTTATTTTTGCATATTGTAATTAGGGCTGCACGATAATGGTTAAACAGTTAATCACAATTATTTTGTTCAAGAAATAAAACGATGATTATTAACCATGATTTTTGTCAGGTATGTTATTTATTTATTTATTTATTTTACATTCTGTCAGAATTATTGCACTTTAAGCACATATCAAGAAAACATCAACTTGCATTATTTGCTCACAGGTTTAGTTGCAAATGACCACGTGAAAGAAAATCGACTGACTATATTACACTTCAAAATATTGCAGTGGAGATGCAGTGTTTTCATATGATCAGTGTGTTTTCCATAATGCAGAGAGAGCATGTGGGCATGGTTGCCAGGTTAGGAAGATTAAGTAAGCCACTGAACAGAAAATTCTCTGGTATATACATATGGCAACTGCTACCATAAAAGCTTGTGAAGGCTTGTTACTAATGCAAGATAATGCAAATACCAAATCAAAATTAAACATAATCACAATAAAATAGGATTTATTGTGCAGCCCTAATTAGTAATATTTATATTGTTATTTTATATATTATTCATTTTGTCAGATATTCTTTATCCGACATTCTCAAACTACATATACCTCTTTTCCCAATATTAAGTTTCTCAAACCGAGGTTTGTGAATTGCTGAAAAGCTGGTAATTATATATATATATATATATATATATATATATATATATATAATGAACATATTTTACCTGCATGTCATGTGACCATTAACAGTCATCAGTGAACTGTGAACATGCAAATGTGCCGTTAAATTATTAAATTGTTGAAATATGAACTTAAAATCCTAGGCTGTTATTTACTACAGTCAATGCGTTAGTTTAAATGGTTTCAGCTGACAAAGAAATTTGGGAATCCCTGTTATAGAGTGATGGTAAATTATTAAAAAAAACACTGCTGTGTTTAAAATACAATATGCCAAAAAACAGCTCTGCCTTTAGCCAAATCTAGAAATTGTCCTTCTGTCAGCGATGTTTTGGGGCCTGTTTCAGTCTGTCCTAGATGAGTGTCATCTTCACAGCAGGACCAGCAGGACTGAGTCACCTTGAGGCATGTCTGAACTGTGGCCAGACGCCGACACTTTCCACCCTCAGCAGAGCCACTTTGGCCTTTGTTGGTAGTTTGCAGGAGCAGGATGGAGTGAGAGATGATAGCGGTGCTCCATAGCAGTTGTGTGTGTGTGTGTGTGTGTGTGTGTGTGTGTGTGTGTGTGTGTGTGTGAGAGTGTGTGTGTGTGTGTGTGTGAGTGTGTGTGTGTGTGTGTGATGTGTGTGTGGTGTGAGTGTGTGTGTGTGTGTGTGAGAGATGTGCTTGGAAATAGGTATTAGATTTGCTATGTAGCACGGATTCCGGTGGATCTATTTCCCTTCACTTCTAACTACAAAGTCTTGCAAAACTGCAACAGAACTTTTTGTCTTTTTGGTTAAGTATGTCCAAATCTACATATTTGAAAATATCAACTAGTCATCTGGATGTCTGAAGGATTAGTCGGCTAATTGGTCTTACGAAAGTCCTGTATAATTAGAGTAGTCTGGTTTAAAGCACGTTTTTGGTGTGTGTTCAAACATAGCTGGATGAAATGAAACAGAACAGAAAAAGAAAGAATAGAAAAATTATATTCATCTTGACACATCTTGATGTATCTTGACATTATCTACATTCACATGGTTTGATTAAAATGGTCACATGCAGATGCATTTGTGATAGCCATCTCCATATGTGGTGAGGAAGTGATGATTTCTCATCATGTTAAATTGACAGCTGTAGAAAAGAGATTCTTACATTGTTGTGTTTTTAAGAGTGATAAAGGGCAGGAAATGAATGTGTGTTTGTGCAGCAGCTAACATAATTGTGCCTATATGTGTGATTGAGAGACTTTTAGATAAAAAAAGCTAATGTTCCTCTCTTAATGAAATTAAGATCTGAAACTGATAGACAACTGAGAACAGCTCAGCTTTAAACCGTCATGTGCATCACCTCCAGTGCAGTGACAATGAGAGATTCTGGTAAAAACCATCACTGCTGATGTATTGTAGGTTCAATGAGTCACTTCTTCACATTTGTGCACTTAATGGGCAGTTCCAGTAAAAAGCAAATTGGAAGGCAATGATTGTTGGTTTGAGCATTGAAATCAATAACAATTAATAAGGTGACACAGATCTGTACATGACTCTGAAAGCAATGTGGTACATATGGGATGAATAGATTTAGGCATGATGCACAGTTATTTTATATTGCACATTGCAATAAATTATTTTGAAACAATACAATTTTTATAACCTGTTGTCAATTGTTGTGTTTTATTTCCTTCACTGTCTCCCATGACTGGCTCTGGTTCAGAAGAGTTCATCCCCGCCCCCTTTTCAGCTGCTGCATTGGCAGTGACTCACACCTGATGATGTCACACCTACTCAGTTGCCATAGCAGTTGTTATGGAAACAGGAGCCAAGGTTCAGAAGAAGTCTTTCAGAAGTAGAACTCAAGGCTGTGCATTATGATGCTTTTAAGAGGTGTTCTTATAGGCACAACGTGCAATGAGTTGCCAAAATCCCCCATATTGTCAGAATCACTGTAGCACATGGCTTTGAATGGATTATTGCATTTATAAAATGGTAATAAAAGGAATAAGATCAAAGACACCTATGTTGAATTATATTTTTATATATTTATGAACAACAGTTCTTCTTACGAGATATATAGTTCTCAGTAGGGTGGGCGATATGACCAAAATCTTATATCACGATATGAGTCATTTTAATTCACGGTAACAATATATATCACATTCACAATATAGGCTATTTATTTTTGCTTTAAATATGGTCTTTTTTATATCCAAAATTCACCAGTGTCAATATCACAAAATACTAGCCTAAATAAATAAAAAAACACTGGAGACAACAGTCAGCGATTAAATAAGGATAAGAAACTACAACCCGAATTCCAGAAATGTTGCGACGTTTTTTAAATTTGAATAAAATGAAAACTAAAAGACTTTCAAATCACATGAGCCAATATTTTATTCACAATAGAACATAGATAACATAACAAATGTTTAAACTGAGAAATTTTTACATTTTATGCACAAAATGAGCTCATTTCAAATTTGATGCCTGCTACAGGTCTCAAAATAGTTGGGACGGGGGCATGTTTACCATGGTGTAGCATCTCCTCTTCTTTTCAAAACAGTTTGAAGACGTCTGGGCATTGAGGTTATGAGTTTCTGGAGTTTTGGTGTTGGAATTTGGTCCCATTCTTGCCTGATATAGGTTTCCAGCTGCTGAAGAGTTTGTGGTCGTATTTTTCGTTTAATGATGTGCCAAATGTTCTCTATAAGTGAAAGATCTGGACTGTAGGCAGGCCAATTCAGTACTCGGACTCTTAAGCCATGCTGTTGTAATAGCTGCAGTATGTGGTTTTGCATTGTCCTGCTGAAATACACAAGGCCTTCCCTGAAATAGACGTCATCTGGAGGGGAGCATATGTTGCTCTAAAACCTTTATATACCTTTCAGCATTCATAGTGCCTTCCAAAACATGCAAGCTGCCCATACCGTATGCACTTATGCACCCCCATACCATCAGATATGCTGGCTTTTGAACTGAATGCTGATAACATGCTGGAAGGTCTCCCTCCTCTTTAGCCCGGAGGACACGGCGTCCATGATTTCCAACAAGAATGTCAAATTTGGACTTGTCTGACCATAGAACACTTTTCCACTTTGAAACAGTCCATTTTAAATGAGCCTTGGCCCACATGACACGATGGCGCTTCTGGACCATGTTCACATATGGCTTCCTTTTTGCATGATAGAGCTTTAGTTGGCATCTGCAGTTTTTAAAGTATTCCACAATCTTTTTACGCACTCTTTCACAGATTGGAGAGCATCTGACCATCTTTACTTCTGAGAGACTCTGCCTCTCTAAGACATCCCTTTTATAGCTAATCATGTTACAGACCTGATGTCAATTAACTTAATTAGTTGCTAGATGTTCTCCCAGCTGAATCTTTTCAAAATGTCTTGCTTTTTCAGCCCTTTGTTGCCCCCGTGCCAACTTTTTTGAGAACTGTAGCAGGCATCAAATTTGAAATGAGCTCATTTAGTGGATAAAAGTGTAAAATTTCACCGTTTAAACATTTGTTATGTTCTCTATGTTCTATTGTGAATAAAATATTGGCTCATGTGATTTGAATGTCTTTTAGTTTTCATTTTATTCAAATTTGAAAAACGTCCCAATTCCGAATTTCCGGAATTCGGGTTGTAATTACAAGCAATAGAACAAAAAACTACAGTAGAACAAATAAATAAGATATGCTACATGTATTGTTTAAAGTAATCAAATGTATAACAATGCATATTCTTCACTGTGTGTAAATTAAATGTATGTTTGTTCTTATTAAAGTTACAAAAGTGATTTAGTCAAGAGCAGTGAGAGATTTTCTCTCTTTTGTTGTTTGATTAACATGAATGACAGACAGCAGGAATATTAACTGCTGTCACTTTAAGAGCAACCTGGATCCAATATACTGTTACACATGTGTTTTTTTTCTCAGCTGTTGGCTTTCACTAAAGACCTACTGTGTTTATGCGAATACTTGCAAAGACAGGCATTTTGACACATAAAAGTGTGTGTATTTAACAGTTCAAGGCCTATAAAGTGGCAAAAATAACTAAATATTCCTACGCTCTCTGAGCACCGTCTTCATGTGCATGCGTGAAATGAGTTTCCTTTTCGCTTCTGATTGCATTTCAATGGCTTAAAAACACTTGTTTCTAAACCGCAATGCTTAAAAATGTGTGCAAACAATGTTTTCATGACCACGTATCACAGCGACATCACGTGACCGTGTCAAAGCAAGAGAGACAGACAACAGTCCAAAATCTCTATCAATTGACACATTTCTACTAGTCAATCATGTCTACCGGTATATTGCCCACCCCCAGTTCTCAAATGCTAATAAAAATGCAAATCACCACGCAATCATGCATATTTAGGATAGCAATACTCAGTTGTTTTCAATTTGTAACTTTTTTTTTTTACATTTTGGCAAAATTATGGTGATTTAAGATACAATATCTTTTGTACGTTTTCCTACGACTTGCTCAAACCCTAGTGACAATTATGTTTAGGGGTAGGGGAGAACCTTCATGCTTACTATTTTCTACAACTCGGACATTTTTGTACAAATCAAATTAAATGAATTCATACAAAATCGCCACCTTGTGAAATAGATATGTTTCCCTGTATATATTTTCAACCAGTTTTCTACTTCACGTGAAAACTTTTTTCACACAGAACACATTTTTGCATTCCACTGTGTTAATTTGACCAATTCACATCTTTTGCCTCAAGCGTAAAACAGCCACAAAGCACTCAATTAAAAAAGTTTATCTTGTAAAGATGTAATAATTATTTATTATTCAGTTCTCCCTATTGAATACCAATAAGCTTTACAATCTCTGCCAACGATGTTCGTTAGAATGATTTGTGCACTTGTGGTGTTATGATGAACATTTGCTCAGCATGAATCCCTGCTGACAATCAGTGGGAGACACACGACTCCTTTGTTGTTCTCGGACATACATACATTTGATACTTGTGGGTGTTGGATCTCCTCTGCACTTCGACCTGCTGCCCCAGTTCTGCCCTCAGCAGCAGTGCCCACGTACAGTTGCACTGCTGTTTTATTGATGCACTGTTGTTCCTGAGCTCTCCATCATAACAGTAACAAGACACAATACACTAGATCAGGGAGAGCTGTTCTAACATAATCAGCCTGATTACTGTTAGCTGTTTATGCTATTATTCTGTATGACAAATATCCTGACATGTTCTTGTTGTACAAGTGGAAGCTAAACAATGTGAGGATCACTCAAGCTGCAGCTTGCTCACTTTGAGGCATCTCAGATTAGTCGTACTGGGAGAACCAAGAGAATTTTGTTAAACCGCTTGCATCTTTTTATATAATTTTGGGGTGAAATAATTAATTTATTTGAGTTAGTAATATGTTGCATTCACCGATTTAGATATCAGCAGTCAGGACATTTTGACAACTGGAAAAATATTGGTCATTAACGTGAGGCAACCTCAGTGTAAAGTGTGTAAGTGGGTCAGTTATCAGTGTCTTTGTCTTTTCTGTTATAGTTGTGGGACATTGTCCTCGGAGTCTGGACTGTGCCCGGGAGCGACGGCACTTCTGCCAGCCTGGCTCTTCACACTGCGGCCCATGCCTAGACCCATTTGTGGAGAACAAACGAGGGAAGTGTGTGATCAGGAGACGAAATCACCCTGGTGAGTACTGAGTCCTACCAAAGTGTCTTTCAGAAAAGTCTGGTCGCTTGACGGGCATATTTTCAACAGCTCTGGGCAGCTATTTCAGACATGCAAAATCAACTTCTATCTATAGGGAAAAACTGAAATCTGAAAAACTCTTTGCCAAACTTATTATTTCAAATAATTTCTCAATTTCATATTTCAAATCAGCAGCAAGATAAATCAAGAGTAGGTTGGTACAGTTAAATCAAAACGCGATATGGACTAGTGTCTGTGAATATTAACTTAATATATAAGTCGCAAAAACAGTATTTAAATATGAGTCCTGCTAGTTCTGCATGTCTCTGTGTGAATGAATGGTGCAGACTAGGGATGTCAATTTTCAATAATTTCCATAATCGATTGTCGTTTAAATTAATGATCAATTAATCGATTAATCGTTAACCAACTACTGCAAAATGCGTCTATTGCAGTGGCATATAGTCACCGGCATGACAGGATGTGCAAATGCCACTCAAAACGCCAGCTTCCTCACCCGAATGAAAAGGGTTTTTAGTCTAAATAAAAGGCTAGTGGCAGGATGGTAAAATTAATAGATGTGATTACGATCATTTGATAAAAGGAAGATAGCGCGCCGTAGTTACGCACGGGATCATTATACTTTGTGTGCTGTTTCATATCCTGTCACGGAGACCGCTGAATGCGCCTTTTTAAATGGTTTCATGTTGCTCGTTTTTTTATTTTTAAAACATCATAGCAATGTTTGCAATTGACATTATCGGGATTTAAAATAAAATGATCCCAAACACAAGTACGGCGCGTGGGGCTGTGACGTGCGGTGATCCGCTTCCAGAACCAACGCGTTGCTACAAACACACTGTTACCCATTTGAAACATTTTAATGTGAGTATTATGACACAAGTGAGGTACAAAGCTTTGTTAATAAGAAAAATAATTGGTTAGCAGGCAAATGTTACATCGCGACCATGCTTTTGGATTCATGCCGAGCGCATACATTTAAATCAAGTCATATGCGGCTTTGTGTTCTGTTTTTCCGGATGGTCACGAATTTAATATTATTTATTGTTTCTTTTCCCAAATCCTCACTGTCTCACCCTCTAGATTCGCAGGTTTATTTTATTGTTGTTCACTTTTAATCACTGTTTTCGCATCTATTACTGTGGTAAACGTGTGGGGGGAAATGAAAGATTTCGTGGCCATGAATTAAGAATTCGTTACTATGACTTAAATTGTTCCCGCATTTAAGTTAAATCATGGGTTTTCTAGGGCAGGGGTTTTCAAACTGTGGGTCGCACAAAGCCACTTGGCGGCAGCTCAATGACACACACACACAACACACAGTTCCTAGGGCTGGACGATATACAAAGATTAATTACGAATTGTGATAATGCTCAGTGTGATTTTCGAATCACAAAGGCCGGGATTTAAAACATGCGTTGTGTGTTTTGAAGCGCGGACGCGCACGAGTTGTAATAACAGATGGTCTCAGAGCGACGGTTCATTATTAAAATGCTCGGTCCGCATTATTAATGAGAAGAAACTCTCTCACTTCACTGCGCTGTGTTCTGCATGAGATTGCATACACCGGAAAATTCAGATGTTGCAAAAACTGTATCAGGTAGGATGTTCATTAATTTCTATGGTCTGTTTGAACTCTGCACTGTATCTTTCCGAGAGATGTAAAGAGTTTGTTGTTTTCGTTCCTTCATATGCATTTAATCCATAAACTGTCTGTAAAAAGCATTTCACATGTACGGGTTGAGCGGGGTTTGTAACACTATACAAACATTTCCACATGCGGGGTTTGTAATAACAGAATTTACAAAATACAAACATCCTTCCATTATTTCATGCTATTACTATATCATCACTAAATAGAGAAAAAAATTTACAAAATGTCCTATTATTTCCTATTACTATATCATCACTAAATAGAGAAAAAAATGTAAAAAAATTGTTTTGAAGATATAGCTGAACATTTATTTACCCATTGCAAAAGTAAATTTCTGGCTGAAGTAAATTTGTCTTCTCGGTTTTTAGTGTTTATTTAAAATGAGACGCATATGTTTATTATTTTTACAATTATTTCAAAATTATTTTAATCTCTAAACTGTTTGAGAATTCTGCTTTGCTAAAATAAAATAAAATAAAAAAGTGTTGTGAGGGCACATTTTTTTTTATAGCACTCGCGCAGATTACAGTTCATAACCGCACCGGAGTGAGCGCGTTTCCGGGTTTTATGGACATATTTCTAGACTCATTAACGTCTGTAAATTAAGAAATTAAAACGTAAATATTAGTAGTGAATGTTTACAGTGGTGCTAGCCTATAAAATAAAAAGGCTATTTTTCTTAAATACTTAATTTCTGCCATATTATGCTTTTAATTATGATTAAGCTTATAGTAATGTCAATTGTTTTTTATCTCAAATATTTTGGTGGGTCTTGAAATAGATTATACTTGTCTAGGTGGGTCGTGGAGTGGAAAAGTTTGGGAACCCCTGTTCTAGGGAACAAATTAATGAAACATGGACAGCTGCCACAAATTAATATGTCGTAGGAACGAATTAACAAGTTGTATAAATGAATAGCCTATATCTGTCCTGCTCGCTTGCGCAGCCCTGTCAAAGCGAAGTGCCCTATATGCAATAATTATCTAGGGAAATTATGATTGAACATGACTTATTACTACATTTCAATACAAAATAACTTTGTACTGTATCTCTTTTAATGTACTTTTAAAGTTTGTATCATATTAAAATAATTATTTTCTTGTAAGATCCAGCCCCTTCACCGTCACTCACAGCCGTTTGCACGTGTTTTGTGCACGAGCCGCACGCACCCCAAAATGAAACTGCTTAATCGACCATCGATAGCTTTTATCGATTACGTCTCTTATCGACAATTAATCGATCGTCGATTAATCGTTGACATCCCTGGTGCAGACGCACGGTTTCATTTATCAATACTGAAGCGCATGACGCTCGTGATGTTTTCAGCATCTGCCGCCTCAATATATGTGTACATAAACACATAAACATAGTTTTTAGAACTGCTCTGAGAGTCACTTCATGAGCATTTTACTGTTTCTATTGAGAAAAACTATAGCCATATCATATACAATCAGAAACTTATACGTCTTCACAGCAAATGTGACAAATATATTACTTAATGTAATGATAGTATTACTACTAATAATGATTATTATTAAAACAATATTTTTAAGGATTTACTAGAAATAAATATTTACCAGAATGTATTTAGCAGATTTTTTTTTAATTAGATATGCTTTTGATTATTACAATTTAATGAAACCATTAAAATGGAATCCAGGAAATAATGAAAAACACAGTATTTGGTAAAATTAATAAAACTGAATTTGAGAATAAAATATGTAAAGCATATTTCATAAGGCCTTAAAAATATAATTTTTGTTAAACTTTTAATAAATTGCTGTTAAATTGTTTAAGCTCCATGATTTCAGTTTCATTAATTAGACATGCTTTTTTTATTAATAAAAATGTAATTTAACCATTAAAGCAGAGTCTGGAAAAATTAAAAAGAAAAAAAAACCGGAATCCAGAAAAATTTAAATAGAAAAAATGGAAATTGGGAAAAAGTAAAACAGATTTCACAGGGCCCTAATAAATGTTGTTTCTAATGATAAAATAGCTTTTAAGATGCGTTTAATTCAGGTTGGTCCATGCGCATCCATAATCCCAAGCATGCATCTCATCTTTCTGTGAGAACTGGAGCTTCTAATGCAGTGACACGATGGCTTTACCAATTGGTGATTAGCTCTTTTTAATGAGAAAGTGGACTTTTCCACCATGTTGCATGTTGCACTTTTTCCCATTCATAGTAATATTAGTAAAACATCTTGTTATACCATCTTTGGTCATACACACGTTTTACAGGTTTGTTTTGGCAAATGTAGCAGCAATGAAACAGTTTACAGTGATTTTGTCAGATAATTTCACATGTTAGTCTGATACATAGCATTTTAAAATGTAAGGAACCATTTCAAAGTTCCCCATCATATGCACTTGCACATATGCACATTTGCATATGCACTGACTGCAGTGGAAGACCTCTCACTCCTCACAACCTTCCAGTCTGGCTTCCCTCTCCCTCTCTTCCACCCACACATTGCTGCAGATGCAAAAGGAGGGAGGGGGGCTAATGAAATAATTCAGGCGGTCTCTTTCTACACTGCAGTGGTAGGGATTGACAAATGCTGCCTTAGATTTAATCATACCAACAAGCAGCAGTTAGATGTAAATATCCACAAGCATTTCATTTTTGTTTTCAGCTTTTTTTTAAAAAAAAGTGCATCTTGACTACAACCTTGAAGATTATTGATCGGTAATTTTCCAGTGCTGCCTTAGGAGGGCAGTGCTGTTGTCAACATCTAATCGATACCATTCAACAGGCAGGAGTATGAACAGTGCCCTTTTCTTCCTCCTCTTTTAACTCTCACTTTCTTTTCTACAGTTCATTTAGGAGACTTTAGAGGCGTCACACATTTTTCACACAGCTTTTTTGTCAGACTGATATAAAGTTGCAAGTGTCTATGTTATGGTGGCTTATTTAGTTATTAGGCTAATTTGACCTGCCTACTATTTTGTTACTCTCTGGCTTATGCCAAATCTATTGGCTCTCATTTACTAACTCATTTGCACAAATGTATTTTTTATTGTCTATGTGTGAATGTTTTCACATTAGTTTAACATACAAACTGATGGAGAAGTTTTCATGTTACTAAATTTAAGACTTAAAACTGACTTAAATCACATGTAGAAGTATTTAAAATTATTGGTTTTACTGTTTTGATATACTTAAATATATTTTTAGAAATATTATTATTATTATTATTAATTAGAAATTGAATAGCTACTGTAATTGATTATTCTCATTTCAGAATAACAAAAATAATGTCTATTGTAGCTTGATCTGGGATTGATTCAGTAAAGGCCTGTTTAAAAGTTTCAGCCGGTTTTGAGATTGACACACTTGGCTTTAAAGTTTTTGATCTCAAGCAAGAGTGCAAAAATATGTTTCAGAGAGTGATGAATGGCTGTACGAGAGAGGTTGTGTAGAAAGCCCTTATTTGGAGATGGCTAGGGCATGCATTACGTAAATTCTTATACAGTGGGAATTATTGCTCCTTCACTTAAAGTATAGAATAGTCTGGATTCATCAGCATTACAATGAAGCATGGCAGAAATTTTCACACTTGGACACAATTATTAGTGAATGAGACCCATTAGGACTCTCAAAAGTTATGCAATTATTGATGAATCATGTTTCCTGTGTAAAATCGTCGGCAAACAGGTTTCACACACAAATTCGTCTGTACACGTTTAATAAATGAGACACTACATAGAACACTGAGTTCAGTTTAGAGTGTTTTCTGTAAAAAGAAAATGACTAAATATATTTATTCATAAAACATCCATCCTTTGAGTTAATTTGCATTTTTTTATTGATGTGTTTAGTTTTGTGTTAATTTATGTTTTTAATTATGCAAGTATACAAATATAAAACATGCAAATTGCAATTCCCGTTATCCAGTCTGGATATTAATGAAATTGCAAGGTCACTAGACAAAATTGTATCCCTTAACTGTGTAGTCCACAGCAAACAAAAGCTGTTTTCCACATTATTTGGAGTGGAAAATAAATAATCTGACACTTTTAAATAAATTTAGCTCACGCTGGTAAAAATAGATATTTCATGGTTAAATGGCTGAAGCATCTCTGTTTCTCTCTCACACACACATACACACACACACCCTCTCTCTCTCTCTCTCACACACACACACACACACACTCTTTTTCTCTCTGTCTCTCTCACACACATAAACACACCCTCTCTCTCTCTCTCTCTCTCTTTCTCTCTGTCTCTCTCTCAACCATTCCATCTTTTTTTCTTATCTCTCGTGAAGTTTTTGCTCTTGGCACTTTCTCAGTGGTTGCCGTGGTGACTGTTTTCATTCATGAATCTGTAGAGGCCCCTCCCCCGTCCTCTCCCTGCCCGGCTGTATGCCCCACTGCCCACATACGCATAGCAGCACCACACAACAGTCCGACTGACCAAATCCGCCTACACTCACTGCAGTACACGCACACACTCACAGGACAGTGTGAGTTATTACAACAGGACAGTGTAGAGCAGACAGGAAGCAAAGTGGGGTAGAGAGAGGGGGCGGGACTTGGAAAGGCCGGGATTCGAACTCAGGACACCTGTAACACAACAGCGTTATGTCTGTGCACTGCCCACTAGGCTATCGACGCAGACAGAAAACAGATCTTTTAAATTGTAATAATATTTCACAGTAGTAAGTTTTGACAGTGTTTTTGAGCCTTGGTGAGCACAAGGGACTTGTTTCAAATATATTAGAAAATTACTGGCCCCAGACTTTTGAACAGTAATGTACTGCAGATTTTCACTTATTCTCTCTCTTCCTCCCTCTTTTTCTCGTAACTCTCATGTTATTTCTCTGTCCCACTTTCTTTCCCTAGCAGTCAAGGTCAGCCATCTCCCAGAGCTGGATGAAGAGATAGACATTCTCTCCTCCATCATCAGCAAACACAGAGAATCAGAGATGAAACACTCAGGTAAGGTAGCATGGGAATCCTGCTATCATTTACTCACCTTTATGTCGTTCCAAACCTGTATGACTTTCTTTCTTTTGTAAGACATAAAAGGATAAAATCTTTGTTCTCCTGTTTTCCATATAATGACAGTGAACATGTAAAGTACATACTAAATGTGCACTGCAGTCTACTCAGGGTTTCTGAAGCCATACGATAGCCTTCTGTGAGATGCAAATTTCAATATTTATATTCAAACTGACACACTGTTCATGTGAGAAGTGTTTGAATTTGAATTGAACGTGAGCCAGAATGTGGTTTGTGAGCTGGCAGGGGACAATTATGAGTAGATAATGACTTAAGTATAGCTGTGTTCCTACAAAAAGCAATCGACCCTTCGTTACTGTAACTATGTCTCTCAAACCATGGCGCTCTCACGCTTCACATCTTGTTTTTACACAGTCAAAAATATATCACGGCGCAAAGGGAAAACTGACAACACGCCAACAGACTAGACAGAGCAGGTTACTTTAAATATGAAACAAAGTCTTAGCTTTCAATTTTTTTCATAAAAAAAAAAAAGAAGTCAAACATTAAATACCGTTTTGTGGTTCTTTGATGTGTTGTGACTGATCACTGTAACGCCTCAGTTCAAGCGGCACATGAACCAGGCATCTCTTCCTCTTTACTAGTTATAGCATTAAAAATAAACATGAATGAACATCAGAAGGTCTTGTTTCAACCACTGAAAGACGTCAATTTATTCAAGTTCACCAAAGTTAATCTACTCTCCTGTCTGGTTACTTTGTCGGACAAAATTAGCAGATTCAGCGTTATGATTGGTCAGATTGCCTGTCAATCAAACTCTGTGAAGGTTCAATTGATAGCTTTGGACACAATGAAATTATATACAGTTTAGAACAACATAAGGCTTTTTTTTTTGGTGAATTATGCTACCATAATTTGCCAACCACTACACATAGTTAAAAAATAAAATAAAAAAAACATTGTAAATTCAGTGTTTTTCATTCAGAGTGACAGTCTCTCTCACTCATTTTTTAATGTCTTATGTTCTTCAGCCCCCTCTCCAGCTGCTTCCAAAGCCCCTGAGGATCGATCCTGGCTGAGCAGTCAGCACGGAGCAGAGGCATCTTCTACTGCTGCTACATCAGAACAGCCTCTGACAAGTGCCCTGACCACCGCCGCCTCTACCACCAGCCCAGCCTCACACACTCCCTTTATCTCTGCTGTGCACAGCGCCCCCTTTATCATCCCGTACCCCTCTGAGGACCACTCTTTCATCAGTGCGTTATATAGTTTGCTGATGTTTATAATTGTGTTTGTGGACTGTGTCACTGCAGCAGTGCTTTTCCTTCTTGCTTCTTTGACCTTTTCATGACAATCTTTTTATCTTCTTTTTAGTATTTTTGGGTGTGTTTCTCATGGTGGGCTCAGTTGCCATGGTCTTGACCGGAGTGTGTTGGGTCAGGTGAGATGTTATATAATCTTCACAAACCTTGTTGGATGAAATACCTGCATGAATAAGTAGACATGAATGATACTGAAGCTGTGTCATCTTTCTTCTCAGGATGCAGAGAGGCTGTCGTCTGGCCCAGAAGATTGATTATCCTGCTTTTGGGTTGCTAGGTTCCAGTTCTTATGATAGTGGCATGGTGAGTAGAGCATACATGCACATACAAAAGCAAAGCATCATCCTTGCATGTGTCGTGATTCTTGTATGTACACACACTCTTCTGTTATTCTGTTATTAGACTGGAGATAAAACACTTGCACAGAGTGCCCAGATGTACCACTTTCAGCTTCAGAAGCAGCAAATGATGTCAATCAAGTAAGTAATTGGCAAATAGAATGAATAAACTGCCTTTCATGGATACAGCACATTTCCCAGCAACCCTTATCCTGCATCTCTGGGTTTGGAATAATTAGAGTATATTAGATATGCTTCTGTTCAACAATTTGGGTCAGTAAGATTTTATTTATATATTTTATTTTTTGAAAGATTTTTTTTCTTTCAGAAAATGTGTGATAGTAAAATGTGAAATTGGTCAAAAGTGACAGTAAGGAATAAATCAATCAAATAATTTATTACTTACCGTCACTTTTGACCTTACTGACACTTTTTACTGTTCTTTTGAACTTTCTATTTCTATTCTATTTCAATTTATATTCTATTTATATTCTATTGCTGCCAATGAAATTTCCATTTAATAATGTTGACAAGAAATGTTTCTTCAAATTTGTTCTAGATTTGGTTTGGTTGGATCATGTAACACTGAAGACTAGAGTAATGGTTGCTGAAAATTCAGTGTTGCCATCACAGAAATAAATTATATATTTTTTTTAAATATTCAAATAAAAATTATTTTAAATAGTAATAACATTTTACAATATTACTTTTTATTATATTTTTGAGCCCATAATTGCTGCCTTAGCAAGAGACTTTAAAAAAAAAAAAGATCCCAAACTCTGGAATGGTATTGCATGTCATCTACTCCATCTAAATTTAAAAACAGATAACAATATTTATTATCCCACAGTCATTTAACAATTTAGCACATGTAGGCCTATTATGAATACACTGTAAAAAAAAAAAAAAAAAGAAAAGTTGAGCAAACTTAAGTTTAAGGCAACCAACTTCAGCAGATTTTTGAGTTTTCTCAACTTATTTTTTTAGGAGATTTTTGAGTTTTTAAGTTGAGAAAACAGAAAAATCTGCTGAAGCTGGTTGCCTTAAACTTTTAAGTTTGCTCAACTTTTTTTTTTTTACAGTGTAGTGTAACATTGGAATATTAGAAATTATTCATGAACAACTTTGGAAAATATAACTTAACAGGTAATAGAGAAACAAAATGTTTGCACACCATTAAAAAACAATCTAAAAAGCTGTAAGTCTTATTTTATTTGTTATTTTTTGTGTATATTTTAGAATATGTAGGTCCAAATGAAATAATGTGATGTCCCGGGAACATTTGGCTATAATTTATCAGGTTAATTACAAACAGTCTATTTTCGACCAAAACTGACTCATGCATTGACATTATTTACATTATTATTCAAAACTCAGTGGCATGCCTTCTGTGTTTTGTTATTATGCAGGCAACGAAATGATTCCAAGATTCCAGAGTCAGGAGCCACTTCGGATGAGGAGAATGAAGACGGAGACTTCACTGTGTACGAGTGCCCAGGACTTGCCCCAGTAAGAGCAATATGTTTATATACATAATTCTGAATGTGGCGGATCACGTCTGTGTCTGTGTGTCAGAGAGATCTGTCCTATCGCTGTCATAAATCATGACTCCTTCAGGTGTAATCGATGGTATTATACTGTATGTCATCCACTGTGCTACAGTTTGAAGTCTCCTGTAGTGCCACGGTGTTTGAAAGTATCTTTCTCTTTCCAGACCGGGGAAATGGAAGTGAAGAACCCACTGTTCGATGACTCCACCTTTCATCTTCACCTGCAGAGAAGTTACAACTAAACACGAGTACTCAGAGGACGCATCGACTTCACGCATGAAATCACAATGGTGTGCTTTCCTCATCTGATCCATTCAGGCAAGGTCACAAAGGTCATCATGGTTCGTGTGGACATTTGAGAGCATTTTTCTTTTGTGCTGTTAAATACAAGTTGACACTGGTGTTGCAGCTTCCATTCATGAACAGAAAACAGAATGCATTGCAACACTGACAGAAATAATTCACCCTGTTAACATGTTGATTCACACATACACAAGCATCCTTTCTAAAGACCAGCCCCTTCGGACCAGGACCCTGTGCTGTAGTACCTTTCAGTTTAACGGCAGATGTGTAAAAACATTGCATGGATTTCTGATTAAGAGTTGCACCCATCCTGTAGTCACTCAGAGTCTCTTTCCTTACATCCTCTGGACCTGTTTGATAGTAATGTCCATTATAAACATACTGTACGTAACAGACTGGGCATCCTCGAAAAGTTTGAACATGATCTGCTCTTGAGACCAGCTCAAGACTCGTTTAATATCAGGTCATCACTGAGTTCTGTTATGACGTCTTCTGTAGTATATTGTGAGTACTGTGCAATGGAAAGGAAACTTATTTATAGCATTAACTGTTTGAACATATCTTGCCTGCAAACGCTAGTCATCTTTAGAATGGACGTGGAAGTTGAGGAGCAACGTAAATTACACGATTAGCATATTTTATGGTTCCTTCTACCAAATTCGTCTGTGACTGTATTTTTTTAAATACCAATGGTGATTTTAATATTTTTTTATAATTGTGCTCACCAAAATAACCCTAAATGATATTATGTAGCCACTGTATAATCAGAATGGTCCTACTATGCATGATTTGAAGCTGTGTAATGAAGAAAGTCAGTGTGCATCTCTGGTTCATTTATAGAACAAAAACACATGAAATTAGAGTTTTTGTATCAAACCCAGTCAAATCAAAAAGACCTGATTTGCAGCATAACATTGTATATAGCTGCTATTGTGTACAGGCCAGGATTCTCCGATCTATGTGTGGTAATCTCTATGCTAGTTTGATTCTGGAGCATGTGTCGCTCGCTGCTGTTTCTCAGGAAATCTGCCAACAGTAGCTGGTTTCTGTGCAGCATTTTCTGTAATTCCTGCAGGGGATCTGTGCAGGTTCTTCTGGATCTTATATCTTTGAATCTTTTAGTCAAAAGCCGTGGAAGTGTCGTCAGTCTTTCGATGTTGCATTGGGGCAAAGGGAAGCCCTTAAAATTTTAAATGTGCCTCCTTTAACATCCTCTAATTGTTCTGTTCTGTTAGACACTCATTGTGGGGATGTTAACTCTGATATGACCTACACTTTTCAAAATAAGTCACGATGGTCTTTAGTTGAGCCCAATAAACCTTTTTCAGCTACTGAGATTGCCTGACATGCATGTAAAGATGGAATATATAAAAGAGGAAATAAATATTTATATCAGCTCAAATAATAGTGTCCTGTTTTCATTGATACCTACCAGGTGTTTTGTGTGAAGACATTTACAGAAAAACAACAAGAGATGCTTACTTAAGTGAGTCTTTTTATGTGCCTTTTCCAATGGGTATTTAAGTATAAGGAAGTTCAACCTGTTCACACAGATGCAGGAGACTTTATTAAATGATTTAATGCACAAAATCACATCAAAATCAAGCATAGTCAGACACATGCTGACTATGCGTTTGTGGACAGTAACATGCTAACAGAAAATGTTTAAAGAAATAGCTGTACCTGTTACAACACTCAGTCAGCATTTATACAAAATCATGGCTGCTTAATGGCAGTTATGATATTTTGAATGTCATGTCAATGTCTGGTCTTTCTATTCCTTCCTCATCTACATCAAACGCAGCTTGATGTTTAACCTGAAAGAAAATCAAAAGAGTACACTTCAAAATCAGTGACTGCTGAATATGCTCTATGAATTTCACATTAAATTTAAAGGGATAGTTCACCCAAAAATGAAAATTCTGTCATTAATTACTCACCCTCGTGTTGTTCCAAACCCGTGAGACCTTCATTTATCTTCGGAACACAAATTAAGATATTTTTGATTAAATCTGAGAGATTTCTGATCCTGCTTAGATAATGCAACTGAAATGTTCCCAGGCCCAGAAGGACATCATTAAAATAGTCCATGTGACATCAGTGGTTCAACCGTAATTTTATGAAGCTACGAGAATACTTTTTGTACGCAAAGAAAAAAAAAAAAGACTTTATTCAACAATTCGTCTCCTCTGCATCTGAATCAACCACTGATGTCACATGGACTATTTTAACAATGTCCTTACTAGGGTTGCACGATACACCGTATGGTAGTATCGCGATACTAAAGCTTAAAAATACCCGCGGTGCCATCGCATTTTTTAAACGGTAGTATCGTCCATAAGGTAGTACTGTAAGATATGTAGTAGCAACACTGTTTTAAACGTTCAAACGTTGAACATGCATGCCAGCAGAAACATTACAAGTTGATTGCCAAATGTCTTTCTGCTGTGCTCTGTGTAGTATAGTCTGTGTATACGCTGTATATGGTATTAAGTGTTTCCCGACGCTTCACTTCAGTTTGCAATGAGAAGTTCACTTGCACGTCGTTGTTCATGCTGCAGTTTATCAGAAGAAAGGGTCTGATTCAGACCGTCTGATGTCATTTTAAAAAACAGCAGATCAAGCATCACTTATTCAACATCATAATATCTTGCAAGAAAGTATTATCGCAGTTTTATTCATTTGACCACTTCTAGAACAGGTGTAATAGTTTGTTTCTGGAAGCATCTTTGCGATCACGAACGCAGTTCCATTCATCAACATAGCGGTTTGCACTTGGTTCTTATCATTATATATATATATTTATTCATTTATAATGTTATGTTTTAATATACATGCTGCTAACTTGGAAATTTCAAGATATGCGAGCAAAAAATGCTCCTGACAGTTCGGCAATATGACCCGAGCAAGAGTGCTGTTTTTGTTTCGTTTCTGTGTTCGAATCCAAATCCGCGTTGTCTCTGAATCACTGATTCACTGAACCATTCATAAAAACAGTCATTTGATTCGCTTCTGAAGGATTCAGCCGTTTTGAAAGCATCGTTTGAATGACTCAGTGATTCAATAACGAACTTCTGCCACCTGCTGGCCGTTTTAAGTTTCCCATCTAAAAGTAGGCATATTACATTATTTTCCAACATATTTCTATATTCAGAATTTAGTATTTAAAACATTCATCTCATAACTTTATTTATGCAATTATAAATACAGTCTAAATGTAAAAATGCCACATCTAAATGTCACTTCATGCAGCTTCTGTGCAGTGCTAAGATTTGTTTAGATCATTTCATGGATAACAATAGCCAGTCATTCATTCACATTAATTAAGTATTCAGAGAAAAATATTGTCTGTTTTCATTTACATCTATTTATTCATGAAATTGATTCATTTTGTAGAATTGAATTTTAAATGAACACAATACTGCATGGTATCGTGATACTACTTGGTATCGTGATACTTCAGCTGGTATAGTATCGTAAGACATTTTTATGGTATCGTGACAACCCTAGTCCTTACTACCTTTCTGGGCCTTGAATGTTGTGTTGCTGTCTATGCAGGGTCAGAGAGCTCTCGGATTTCATCAAAAATATCTTAATTTGTGTTCCGAAGATGAACGAAGGTCTCACGGGTTTGGAACGACATGAGGGTGAGTAATTAATGACAGAATTTTTGGGTGAACTATCCCTTTAAAAATGCACTTTTTATTTTAATTAGCAACGTTTATTTGTTTAACTCTGACATGAACATCTTTTCTTCTGATATTCCTGTGAAGTTGGCCTTATCTGTGGCATTTGCATTCCCTTCAAAATATCATTCAGGGAATATGATGTTTTTAGAGAGAGCTTTGGGACGTAAATGTCAACCGGTCTGAAAGACAAAAACAAAGAGTTCTGACTGGGTATACCTAAAATGGACCTTAAAAACTGACTTAAAGAGATGTTCAAGTATATCAAAGTTTTAACCTGTTCCAGACCACATTCCTCCACCTTTCTATATCTCGTCGATTAATAACCTTCTCTAGCTCAGTGATTGAATTGTCTGGGAGAGCAAGAAATAAGGAGTAGGAGTTGTTATACTTCAGAGAAAGGACTTTAGTGGAGATTAGCGTGTCATGAAAGATTTGGATCTTTTTGATTCATCATTTGAACTGGAACTTTGGTTTCAGCATCCACGTGGAATTCTGCCTCATGAGTACATTTTGGGTCAAATGGCATAGTCCATTTTCCTGGAGAAAAATAAGAGTGGAGTTATTGACATTTGAAACCTAAAGTACAGAATGACATTAACTATAATTCGTACATTTGATTTACCTTTAAGATATATGCAAGTAAGAAGGATCATCCTAGTATTAGCATCCAGATCTTCAACAACTTCTATTTTCCCATGTGTTTTTTCTCTGATATATGTGTTAATCTTGTCTAAAGTTGCATTGAGGTGGAAATCCACAGCGAAGCATTCCGGGAGGTGAAACTGCTTCCTCTTCTCAAGGAACTCTGGAAGTGGTTTTGATTTGTTGCTTAAATAAAGAGCACTACCTACATCCATGTCCACCCTTTGGCTGATTTCTTTCAAGAATCTTTTCCACTTCTTCAGTGTTGAAGATGGAGCTGCCATGACCGATGCCCCAGAGAAGCTGATCTTTGGTCTCACCACCAGCTCCTAAAGACAATGCAGAAAGGGCCATGGACACACTCAACGGAGAGAAAAAGATATTCTGAGACTGATATTTGGGCGATGAGATAAGACTCCTGTACAGGCGAAAAGCAAAATTATTTTTTCTCCTTAACATTACTGTGAGCGTGTCAAAAGTTGGTAGTGGATCATCATCTCCAACGATTGGGTGAAATATTACCAAAGCACAAATGCACAAACATATGATATTCCTTCCCATGATTGCTTTTCAATTTGAGATATTACATGAACTCCGTGTAAACATAACAGAAACACATGCAGCAAATGCACTTAAACAGTTTAGTGACAAAACAAAAACTTCTTTATTCTTGTATGCTGTTTTTTTCTCTCTGTTGTTATTTATTATTTTCTATCTTATAGACACACAAATTTTAAATTTCCCACCTGTGCAAACAGCTGCTGTTTCTTTTTCCAAACTGGACTAAGCTGTAAAGCCTATGTCCTTATATTTATTCCAAAAAAAAAAACTTAACTTTGTTTACTTTTGCTTTCCAGTGAAATTATTAACTATTATTGACACAAATCAGTATACAAATGCTTTCCACAGCATGTACATGACCTTGATCTATATCATTATTTAGGCAGCTGAGTGAAAACTGGTACAAGTGAACAAACAAGCGACTGCTGTTATTGCTAAAATGCCTACAAGTCATTGTGTAGGTTGAGCAACCCACTGAATCGCTCTCGGAAATAAGATTTTATTTCTTATATTGAAAATTTGTGACAGTTACCTGAAACCATGGTTGCAATAAAAATGTCAAATGTTTCTTAATAGTTCACAACGCCCTTTGACTATTATTATTTTTAATTTGGAGTCAGTCATTGGAGCTGTGGATCCAATCTTTCCATGCATGTACTTAAGTTTCAATACAAATTTGAAAAAATACACTAAATTTGCTTAATTTTGAGATGGACATCACTGAAAGTAAACTGTAACAGACAGTGAAGTGATTCATTACTTGAACTGACGGATTCATTGTGTTAATTGAGTGAATTATTTCTCAGAATCATTCGAAACGGTGATTTTGAACGATTTAAAGGCCCAGCAGAGGCTGTATTTCCTCCGCCAGCTAAGGAAGTTCGACCTGCCTCAGGAGCTGCTGATACAGTTCTACTCTGCCATCATCGAGTCTGTCCTATGTTCTTCTATAACTGTTTGGTTTAGCTACCAAAACAGACATCAGAAGACTACAACGGACAGTCAGGACTGCTGAGAGGATTATCGGTGCCCCTCTGCCCAGCCTCCAAGAACTTTACACCTCCAGAGTGAGGAAAAGGGCTAAGAAAGTCACTCTGGACCCCTCACACCCAGCTCACTCTCTTTGTACTGTTGCCCTCTGGCCGGTGCTACAGATCACTGAGCACAAAAACAGCCAGACACAAGAATAGTTTTTTCCCCCGGTCGTATCCCACCTGAACAACACATAACACACCCCGGTACTGTACATCTGTAAATAACTCATCAAACCTTCATCTGTACATAGGACACATGCACATTCACAGTTCTGTCTATGGACATTTTTCTTTCTGTATATTTTAATTTTTTATTACTATTGTTATTCTTAATTATTGCCTATTCTCTTCATTATTAGTGTTATTTATTACCTTAATTATATGTTGTCTCTGTTTGCACTGTTGTCTGTTTGTACTTTCTGTACTGGAAGCTCCTAACACCAAGACAAATTCCTTGTGTGTGCAAACACACTTGGCAATAAAGCTCTTTCTGATTCTGATTCTGATTTAGTCAAACACTTGCTGAACCGTGGACCCTGGCAAGTTGTGGCAACACTGTGTATACGTTTGTATTTTTATTTTGTTTATATATTTATACAGTAACTGTACTGCCTTAATATTTTGTAGATTTTAATTAAAAAAAATGTCTTGAACCGTGCTCTACCACTCAGAATGTGATCCATACGCATGTGCAATTCATGTTCAGACCGTGACGACTTAAAAGCTCAGTCTGGAAAAAATAATGGCCACCTGCTGGCTAATGTTGTCATGGCATCATAAATGTCACATTACTGTTTTTCCGCTGGATTGACAACTTTTCCAAAGAAGAGGATGTTGTCATTTTTTTGGTCAGTGATAAAGATCATGAATGGATGGTCAAAACTCAAAGTATCCAATCGGCTGTAGGACATTAGTCTGAAATCAACCGTTGTCACTGCTGCTGCGGTGGTTCCTTTCTCCTCTACATCCAGACTGGCCTTATGCAAAGCCTGAAAGTGAATCAGAGTGAGTCCTCTTAAAAATTATTTTTATGTACTACAAAAATATTTTACGTTAATTTTAAAGCATAATTTAGAAAGTGATCTAGAATTGTTACCTTTGAAATGAGCATCCTTTCCTCTGAAATTCCTGTGAAGTCAGCTTTATCTGTAAACATATCAGCCATTCCCATTCCTTTCAAAATATCTTTCAGGGAATATGATGTTTTCAGAGAGAGCTTGGGGACAAAGATGTCAGTTTTTCTGAAGGACAAAGGATATCATTGACTGGTCCATATGGAGATACTGAACTTAACATTGGAACATCTGCTTTTATGAATCAGGATAACTTTATTTTTATATACATTAAATAATTATGACAACCAACCTTTTTCTGACAGCTGTCCTCCACTTTTCGATGTGCTGTCTAGAGATGGCCATCTCCAGATCTTTGATGGTCTTATCTGCCCTCTGAATATCTGGTACAGCCAGAAACATGGAGAAAGAGTCGTTGTAGTCTAGACAGAGGACTTTAGAAGTGAGTTCGACATCATAATAAACTTTGAGGGATTCGTACTGGTGCATCATTTGTACTGGAACGGTGGTCTCAGCATCCACATGAAATCTACTTTGACGGGTCCTGCTTGGGTTAAATGGCATGTCCCATTTTCCTTTGGAAGAAAGAGTGACATTTTTAAAGGGATCTGAGATGATGGCATTACCATAATTACAAAATGTTGTGACTATTGTATAGGTGTGTGAGTTTACCTTTAAAATATATGTAAGTGAGAAGCAACATCAAAGTGTCAGATTCCAGATCATCAACAGCTTGGTTTATTTTCCCGTGTGTTTTTTCCTTCACATACGTGTTAATTTTATCCAGTGTTTCTTTGATGCTGAAATCCACAGTGAAGCCGTCAGAGTGGTAAAACTCCTTTATCTCCTTCAAGAACTCAGGAAGGAGCTTTAATTTGTCGCTTGCATATAGAGCACTGCCGACATCGATGTCCACCCCTGTCCTCTGGTCGATTTCTTCCAGGAGACTGTGGAACATCTGGTGCATTTCTTCAGTGCTGAAGACCGAGCTGTTATGGCCGATGCCACTGAGAAGCTGCTCTTTGGTTTCACCACCGGCTCCTAAAGACAGCTCAGAAAGAGCCATGGACACACTGAAGGGAGAGAAGAAGATGTTCTTGGACTGATAATCGGGCATTGCTACAAGCCTCTTGTACAGGTCAAAAGCAAAATCATTGTTCATCTTTATCAATGATGGGAGTTTATCACTGATGGGAGGTTGTGGTGAAGTCTCTTGATTTCCATGAACTAATGTAAAAGCACAAATCCACAAATATATGATGTTCCTTTCCATGGTCTTGTTTGAAGGACCTGAAGAAATTTAACAGAAACAGTTTTACAACATTTTATTGACAGAAATACATCAAATGCTCAAGACACTTTAAAGAGTTACTCCACCCCAAAATGAAAATTTTCTCTTTAATCACTTACCCCATGTCGTTCCAAACCTGTAAAAGCTTTGTTCGCCTTCGGAACACCATTTAAGATATTTTGGATGAGAACTGTGAGGCTTGTGACTGTCACATTTACTGCCAAACGATTAGCATTGTCAAGGCCCAAAAAAGTATAAGTAAGACAGAAAAGTCAGCGTAGTGCGGCTGACACAGAACAGCGTACGCAGTTTGCTTCCAACGGATATTCTCCAAAATGGCGCTACGCTGATGCAGAGGAGACGAATTGTTGAATAAAGTCGTTTTTTTTTTTCTTTGCGTACAAAAAGTATTCTCGTAGCTTCGTAAAATTACGGTTGAACCACTGATGGCAGATGGACTATTTTAACGATGTCTTTCATACTTTTCTGGGCCTTGGCAGTGTTAATTGTTTGGCAGTCAATGGGACAGTCACAAGCCTCCCGGTTTTCATCCAAAATACAACCCAATTTCCGGAAATGTGGGGAAGTTTTTTAAATTTGAATAAAATAAAAATGAAAAGACTTTAAAATCACATGAGCCAATATTTTATTCACAATAGAACATAGAGAACATAACAAATGTTTAAACGGAGAAATTTTACACTTATCCACTAAATGAGCTCATTTCAAATTTGATGCCTGCTACAGGTCTCAAAAAAGTTGGCACGGGGGCAACAAAGGGCTGAAAAAGCAATACATTTTGAAAAGATTCAGCTGGGAGAACATCTAGCAACTAATTAAGTTAATTGACATCAGGTCTGTAACATGATTAGCTATAAAAGGGATGTCTTAGACAGGCAGAGTCTCTCAGAAGTAAAGATGGGCAGAGGCTCTCTAATCTGTGAAAGAGGGCGTAAAAAGATTGTGGAATACTTTAAAAACAATGTTCCTCAACGTCAAATTGCAAAGGCTTTGCAAATATCATCATCTACAGCAGGGCCGTGCAGAGACCTTTGGAGGGGCAGGTGCTCAAAGTATAAAAGGGGCACATGGAACACGGCTTTTAATAGGGCTGTGCTCCTTGCTGATATGTGTATCGAAATGGATGCTTCTGTATTGATACAGCAGCAAATGCCATGACGCAGGTTTGAAAAAGAAACAGAACAGAAAAGACCATTTTAAGTTTAAATGTTAAAGACATTTTTTGCACCTCTTAATTACTCTGGAATGATATTATTATTATTATTATTATTATTGTTGTTATTGTGTTTACAGGGTATGGTGGTTTTGCAGTTGTAAACACTACTGTTGTTGTTGTAGAAAAAAATATTCCTGTCTTATTTAAAATAGAATTCTATTCTAATCCTGATCTAAATTTATTCATTTTTTGAATGATAATGATTATAAAAACAGGATTGATAAGTATAAGTCGGAGGACGAGAAAATCAGTATAAGCCTGTTTTACCAGTGTTGTGATAATTATGTTTAAGGCACTCTACGTTTTTAAAATAAATACTGTAATAATAATAATAATAGTTCAAAGTATGAATAGTTTTTAGTCAGATAACATAAAAAAAGACAAGGCACCTCGACGCGCTTTAAACTTTTCCCAATTAAACAGCAAGAACGAAAGAGAACAAGCACCTTTGTTTTTATTGCTGTGTGTAGAATATTTAATATTAATTTTAATAAAATGTAAATTCGTCCCCGGCACTTTATTCAAGCTCGAGCAGGTGTTTTCACATAAAGGTTTCTAAATTTAAATCTAGATTTAAATTAAACAGACATGACCTGACGTTTTATTCGTATCCAAAATGAGGAGATATGAATATCAGGGGCCTCATTTATAAAGCGTGCGTACGCTCAGATTTGATCTTAGAGTGTGCGTACGCTTAAATCCACGCCAAAGCTCATATTTATAAAGACGGTCTTTGACGTGGAAAAGTGCTTACCGCCACGTCAATGTCTGAGCAGACGTACGCACTTTTTCTTGTGGCAAATTCGGAGTACTGCAGCTATTTGAATATCTAATAAAAGCGGTGTATGTGCAAGCACCAAATTCATCATAAACAACAAAGATGCAGTGTGAGAGATTAATTGTGCAGTGTAGTCAGATTTTTTATTAACGGGAGTTTTTGCGAGATTAAACTGACCTTTTTAGTAGCCTAATGTTGAGAGTTCTTTACTCGCATTCTAGGCTACACAGTTTATTCCTTGTTGTTGTTTTTTATTATTTTATTTTACAAGAGAACTTGCGACGTCTTACTACTATTGCGTAAAAAAAAGCATAATTATCTCCGACTGTTTTGTCCGTGTAGCCTATAAGAATCTATCCTTCAATAACGGTTTTAATATATTCTATTCAATAACATTGCTAACTGTTTTTATTTATAACATCTGCTGCTTTGCTTCTGTGAAAATGAATAGAGACATCAGCCTTAAACTTTGTTTTTGCTATATTTGTATAAAATACACTAGATATGTTTGTGTCAGTACATTAATGGCACATTTGAGCAGCATTAGTAAACTGTAAATATAAAGAAATTCCAAATCACATGCAGGTTTTTTCAGACCTGAGACCATAATCGTGTAATAATTTATTTTATGATATGAAACGTCCAGTTTTTCTTTCTATAATGTTTTTTTTTTTTTTTAGTTTTGCTAGAATTTTGTGATACTACACTTTTTATTAGTTGTCATAGCAAGTGATTTTAAAAGTATGCTCACTTTTTATAAGATGACTGAAAATTTTACTTGAATTCGTAGTTTATTCTTACTTTTGGAAACCTTATTGTTTAATAATTACTACTACTATCACCACTACTACTATATTATTTCTGTTGTTTCTAGTAGTAATTTTGATAATAGTAAATAGAAAAAATATAACCACATACACATTGTTTGTCCAAAGAATAATTACACATTATGAAATAATTTGGATCCACGCATGTTAATAATTCCTATTTAAAGTTCCTATTCCTATTTATGGCCTATAAAATGGCCTATGAAGTAGTAGTTTGCAAGAAGCAGAATGGCAGCATTAGCACTTCTTGATGATATTGCAAACCGTGCAATGAGAAGACAATGCGTTTTTTGCACTGTAACTTCAAGTCAGACCATTTTTTTAACGTCTTTTAGGGACCTTTGCTGCCCCACCCCCCACCCCCCACCTCGTTCACAGCCTGCGCTATACACTGCCATGCCACAAATTTTGTTTTGTGTGAAAGCCCACTGGAGAGACTCCCAAAAAGCGTCCCCTCACGAGCCTCTACCTCCGCCAGCAGGACCTCAATTTCTTTGTGCTGGTCATTCTCAAGCATAGAAATTTGGATATTGGCGTGTGCTCTTTTATATGATAATGATATTAATTAGGGGGCGTTTACAAGGCGGAGATCTGGCACAATTTCAAGATCATTTGCAATTTATAAACGTCACATCTGGAAGAGAGGCGTAGCACGTGTTTTTGTGCGCACGTTCGTTTTCTCTGAATCGCACTTACGCACTTTTGCGAAATGATCTTAGAACAAATTTAGGATGGTTTCTGCACAACATTTTATAAATGAGGCCCCAGGAGAGCTAAACACTCTCCTGCAGTGCATGTTTAATTCATACTCGAAGTCAGAGGGCGCTCTCGCGCAGAAACTTTTGACGTGCAGGAAAGCTGAGCTGAATAAAAAGCAGAAATGATTTTATGAAACGTGAAGACAATAAACACACGATTGCGAAAATATATGGTTTGTGTGTTTTTCAAGTTATCTTCAGGTAATAAATAAATAAACTATATGAAAAATGCAGTACTGAATACTGATTGACATATCATTTAGTATAGAAACTATTAAATATATATTTCCTGAATTATTCTGTGATAAAAATGGGAAAAGGGTGTTCGTAGTAGCCTTTATAAACCAATCATAAAATTGTCATTAGGAAAACATTGAACAAAAATATTGCTTTTATATTTTATTTTATATTATTGCTAACCGTGCTTCCACAGGCTACACACAGCAATATAAACAACAGCTGTGCATGATCTCTTCACGCCGTTCTCGTAAAATAATAATAATTCAATAATATAAGTTTACAAGCACACCGCTCCGCTGAGAACTCCACTTACCGGCAGCCGCGGACGTTATTGAAGGCATCCTAAAGATTTCTGAACTTGAGGGATCCTCCCTGGATGAGATCGTCAGGTGAAAGGTCATCATGTGGATAATTTAATTCACGGCTAAACGTGAATTAATAGTTAATTAATTTTACTAATAGTTAGATTGGGCAGGCCTTCACAAAAGGGCATTTAATAAAAAAATAAAAAAATAAAAAATTGCCTTGACAATAGGGCACTTTGGGCATCAAGGGGAAAAGGGTAGAGGTCTGCACGGGCTTTAAACTGAAGCCCAAACCCGGCCCGTACCCAAGATCGTCTGACCCGACCCGACCCGAGCCCGAGCGGCACAGTTAAATTTAAAGCCCGAACCCGACCCAAACCCGAAATCTTTTTTTTTTTTCACAACGAATAGCCAATTTTTTAAAAAAAGAGAGAAATATGCTGTATTTCACGATTGCATGCAATGATCAGTAAACAAATACATGTAAAGAAACAGATTCATCAAGGCTCTGCCAGTTCACAAGGCAAAAGAAAAAACACTTACCAGTTATGAAAGTTTATGAACATCAGGTGCAGCGGTCACATAAATTCTGCCGAGTTTTTGAATGGTTGTAGCCTATATGACAAGACGATAATTCTTCCACCGTGCAAATTATGGTCATTTTCGTCAGTTAAGGCTCGTTAGCATTCGGCGTACTTTAAATCAGACACGGAGATGTAGTGCGGTAAGATCATATTTATTTGAATTAATTCATCATTTATTTGAATTAGTGAGAGACAGAGAGAGAGAGAGAGAGAGAGGGATGAAAGTTGCGTGTGTGAACCTGCGTCTGCGCGTCTCTCTCTACAAGCAACGATGCTTACTTCAAAAACTGTGATTTTACCCACTCATTGCAGAGAAATATAACGTTGCGAGTCAGTAGGCTATCGAAGCTATTTTACTAATAAAAGTGTCTGTGCTGTGTGTTCGCTGCGCGATCTCTCTGATATCTGTGTGCAATAATTTGTGTGTGCGTCTATGAAAGCAGCGAAGCCTGCATATAGTTTTAGTTTAGCTACAAACCCGAGCCCGACCCGAGCCCGAAGCTATCCATTAAACATTAACCCGAACCCGACCCGAAACCCGAAAGTATCTCGGGACCCGTCGGGCTCGGGTCGGGTAGCAGACCTCTAGAAAAGGGGCAGGTGCTCAAGCACCCCCCACCCTCTGCACGTGTCTGATCTACAGTGCATAACATCATCAAAAGATTCAGAGAAACTGGAGAAATCTCTGTACGTAAGGGACCAGGCCGAAGACCTTTGTTGGATGCCCGTGATCTTCGGGCCCTCAGACGACACTGCATCACTCATCGGCATGATTCTGTCATTGACATTACTAAATGGGCCCAGGAATACTTCCAGAAACCATTGTCGGTAAACACAATCCGCCGTGCCATCTGCAGATGCCAACTAAAGCTCTATCATGCAAAAAGGAAGGCCTTGTGTATTTCAACAGGACAATGCAAAACCACATACTGCAGCTATTACAACGGCATGGCTTCGTAGTAGAAGAGTCCGGGTGCTGAATTGGCCTGCCTGCAGTCCAGATCTTTCACCTATAGAGAACATTTGGCACATCATTAAACGAAAAATACGTCAAAGACTACCACGAACTCTTCAGCAGCTGGAAACCTATATCAGGCAAGAATGGGACCAAATTCCAACACCAAAACTCCAGAAACTCATAACCTCGATGCCCAGACGTCACCAGATACTGACTGGTTTTCGGACCCCACTGGACACCCCCAATATAGTAAAAGTGCACATTTTAGAGTGGCCTTTTATTGTGGCCAGCCTAAGGCACACCTGTGCAATAGACAGATTTGTGAACAATATTTGAGAGAAATAGGCCTTTTGTGTTCATAGAAAAAGTCTTAGATCTTTGAGTTCAGCTCATGAAAAATGGGGGCAAAAACAAAAGTGTTGTGTTTATATTTTTGTTCAGTGTAGTTATTTTTAATTAAAGGAATCAGTTATTTAGACTGATCAAACTCGTTCCTGGAGCCTCTCCAACACTGAACATTTTGCATATCTCCTTTATCAATCACACCTGATTTAAGTCATCAGCTCATTAGTAGCAACTCCAAGACCTGAAATAGGTGTGCAGACAAAGGAGACATGCAAAATGTGCACTGTTGGGGAGGCTCCAGGAATGTGTTTGGGAACCCCTGATTTAGAATAATAAGAGATTTGGACTGTTACCAGGAAAATGTAATCAGTATCAACAAAATTCATCTTTGCAATGCAGAGGAAACACAGTAGCTTCATCTGAAGTGGCATTAAGATTTATTTACACACTGTTTTATGTGTAAAACAATAATGCAATAATGCAGGACATGAATGCATTTAATCTGCAGTTACAAATGCAGAAATAATGTTTTGATATATAAGACATAAAATGTTGCATACTCATATTTGAAATTATAAAAAAAAAAAAAAAATCACGTCAATGAGAAATTAAAACCGCCAGTAGGTGTCAGCAAGTCACTGTTAATAAGTGAGTCATTGAACCAAATAATTTAAACGGTTGATTCATTCAGGAACGAAATACCGTCATTGCTCAGAGACACAAAACTGTGCTATGGTGGCTGTGTTTGGAATTATTTTTGTTGTCGAAATAGAGCAAAAACAGGCAATATGGTGTCTAAAATGCAAGTCTCTTAATTAACTTAACAAAACGGGACACTTCATGTGATATTGATTTACTATATGAAATTATATAAATATATACATTTACTGCCCCTATATCTTAAATTTTGTGATCATTCTAAATGCATTTTAACAGACTGAATCATGCAGTGAAAGAACGCACTCTAAATGCGCACACACACTAGTCTAATCTACTAGACTTCACGGCACTCTGTTGGAGAGTTTTGTTTGATTTTTGCAAAATACTGATAATGTCAAATCGCACATCGTTAAAACAACAATTACGATATTATCGCAGACGATATATGCACCACTGTCTTTTTGTATAATTTGTACAAAACCTTTTGCTAAACTGTCAAAGCTTCATTTTAACCATGCAACGATACAAGTATTTACCTTACCTCTATATGCATGCGAAGGGGTGATGTCGAGATGTTATCAGCTGCTAGTTCGGTCTCCCTAGGCAAACACAGCTTACACTGCATAATAGAGCATTAATATGGTCAGGTGTTCACTTAATTTCCTTCGAGTTCAACTTCAGCAGAATACGACAGGGTTTTGTTTTCAGCTGGGTCTGCACCTTAACACCTGTCTTGTCCGTCTGCATCTTTCTTGTGATTTTAGCGCCAGTTTGTTCTCCTGCCCATTAGGGCCTTTCACACTGCTTTAGTTCCAGAACTAAAAGTACAGTACTAAAGTACTGGGACGATTTTGCGCAAACTATTTCCCAGTACCATTTAAAGGGTTGTATTCGCACTGACAGCGGGTGCTAAGAAGTGACGTAAGCCGGTCGACAGCGACGTCATTTGTACGCGGCATTCAACAACGTAATCAAAGAAGAACAACGTTAACAACAGGAGGATGGAGGATGCTGTTATCGGAGCTGTGTTTTAGTTGTCTCGCGGGTTTCACAATAATGGACATGGAATTTCGACGTATACGTCAAGCGATTGAAAGAACGGAAAGGAGTACTAAGAATCTCCAACGACAACTTGCAGTGTTACATTTCATTGAGGCTGATAGAATCACAAAACTCTCAGTATGATACAATGTTTACACAGTATACAGGTGTTGGTCATATAATTAGAATATCATCAAAAAGTTGATTTATTTCACTAATTCCATTCAAAAAGTGAAACTTGTATAATGTATACATTCATTCCACACAGACTGATATATTTCAAGTGTTTATTTCTTTTAATTTTGATGATTATAACTGACAACTAATGAAAACCCCAAATTCAGTATCTCAGAAAATTAGAATATTACTTAAGACCAATACAAAGAAAGGATTTTTAGAAATCTTGGCCAACTGAAAAGTATGAACATGAAAAGTATAAGCATGTACAGCACTCAATACTTAGTTGGGGCTCCTTTTGCCTGAATTACTGCAGCAATGCGGCGTGGCATGGAGTCGATCAGTCTGTGGCACTGCTCAGGTGTTATGAGAGCCCAGGTTGCTCTGATAGTGGCCTTCAGCTCTTCTGCATTGTTGGGTCTGGCATATTGCATCTTCCTCTTCACAATACCCCATAGATTTTCTATGGGGTTAAGGTCAGGCGAGTTTGCTGGCCAATTAAGAACAGGGATACCATGGTCCTTAAACCAGGTACTGGTAGCTTTGGCACTGTGTGCAGGTGCCAAGTCCTGTTGGAAAATGAAATCTGCATCTCCATAAAGTTGGTCAGCAGCAGGAAGCATGAAGTGCTCTAAAACTTCCTGGTATACGGCTGTGTTGACCTTGGACCTCAGAAAACACAGTGGACCAACACCAGCAGATGACATGGCACCCCAAACCATCACTGACTGTGGAAACTTTACACTGGACCTCAAGCAACGTGGATTCTGTGCCTCTCCTCTCTTCCTCCAGACTCTGGGACCCTGATTTCCAAAGGAAATGCAAAATTTACTTTCATCAGAGAACATAACTTTGGACCACTCAGCAGCAGTCCAGTCCTTTTTGTCTTTAGCCCAGGCGAGACGCTTCTGACGCTGTCTGTTGTTCAAGAGTGGCTTGACACAAGGAATGCGACAGCTGAAACCCATGTCTTGCATACGTCTGTGCGTAGTGGTTCTTGAAGCACTGACTCCAGCTGCAGTCCACTCTTTGTGAATCTCCCCCACATTTTTGAATGGGTTTTGTTTCACAATCCTCTCCAGGGTGCGGTTATCTCTATTGCTTGTACACTTTTTTCTACCACATCTTTTCCTTCCCTTCGCCTCTCTATTAATGTGCTTGGACACAGAGCTCTGTGAACAGCCAGCCTCTTTTGCAATGACCTTTTGTGTCTTGCCCTCCTTGTGCAAGGTGTCAATGGTCGTCTTTTGGACAACTGTCAAGTCAGCAGTCTTCCCCATGATTGTGTAGCCTACAGAACTAGACTGAGAGACCATTTAAAGGCCTTTGCAGGTGTTTTGAGTTAATTAGCTGATTAGAGTGTGGCACCAGGTGTCTTCAATATTGAACCTTTTCACAATATTCTAATTTTCTGAGATACTGAATTTGGGGTTTTCATTAGTTGTCACTTATAATCATCAAAATTAAAAGAAATAAACACTTGAAATATATCAGTCTGTGTGGAATGAATGTATACATTATACAAGTTTCACTTTTTGAATGGAATTAGTGAAATAAATCAACTTTTTGATGATATTCTAATTATATGACCAGCACCTGTATGTTTACACAGTGTTTTAAATCATGGCGGGTGAGGGCGTTTTCGTACGCGTTTAGCCAATCAGCATACACTTACGTCATGGATAGTTCCTAGAACTGTTTTAGACCCTACTCTGAAGTAGGAGCTAATTTAGTTCCTCCAAACAGAGTTCCTGGAACTAAAAGCGTTCCTAGTTCCCGCGGTGCAAACACGCCAAAAAGTGGGTAGTTCCACAATTAGTTTGGTACTATGAAAACGTTCCTGCGGTGTGAAATGCCCTATTATTTACTGCAGTAGTTTCCAGGGAGCAATGTGTTTTAAAATGTAGTGAAGTACAATACTTCAACCAAAATATACTTGAGTAAAAGTAAAATTACAGATTTTAAAAATTACTTTAAAAAGTAGAAGTACACAAAAAAGCTACTCAATTACAGTAATGTGAGTAAATGTAATTCGTTACTTTCCACCTCTGCATTTCCGTTGTATCTTAAATTGTGTTCCAAAGACGAACAAAGCTTTTACGGGTTTGGAACGACATGGGGGTAAGTGATTAATGACACAATTTTCATTTTGGGGTGGAGTAATCCTTTAACATACTGACAAATAATTTTTTTTCCTAATTCCTTCACCCCCATTTTCACTCTTTGTTCTTCTAACAGATTAACTTTACATATTTTTCAAACAATTTCCTATAGAGGTTGAAAAATTTATAATTTGTCAATAATTGTATGATTTATCTTGTGAACACTTAAATTTCTCACCTTTCCAGACGGCTGCTGTTTCTCTTTCCCCAAACTGGACTGAATGATAAAGCCCATGTCCTCAAGTTTGATCATAAAACAACCTTTACTCTGTTTACTTTTTATTTTACTCTGCAGAGAAAACTAATTATTAACTACCAAGAATAGACTCAAATCAGTGCAGTGAATAAACGTTTGCAGTGTTTAACCACACTGATGACAGCTAATATGTGACCCTGGGGCACAAAACCAGTCTTAAGTCGCTGGGGTATATTTGTAGCAATAGCCAAAAATACATTGTATGGGTCAAAAATTATCGATTTTTCTATTATGCCAAAAATCATTAGGACATTAAGTAAAGATCATGTTCCATGAAGATATTTAGTAAATTTCCTACTGTAAATATATCAAAACTAATTTTTTGATATGTAATATGCATTGCTAAGAACTTCATTTGGACAACTTTAAAGGCGATTTTCTATATAATATATAGAAATATATTTGACATCATTTTCCAACTCATCCCTTTTTCATTATGTAGTATAATTTAGTATATCTTTTAATTACAAAATGTTGTATTTTACCAGCAAATATGTATTTTGAGTATTCTGCTATTTAATGTTTTTTTTATTATTATTATTTTCATTTAGTCTTCGTAACACAGTTCTACTGACCCCCTATAGGTGACATGCATAATCTGTATTATTATGAAAGAGTAAAACCAGGGTGCATGTCAATAAATGAGTGATAAATAAGAGATATTGATCCACTTACTGTTGAAATACACACCGATCACTGCGTAGGCTGGGTAAAGAGAAGGGAAGCCGTTGACCTTCAGTGTCAGCAAAATCCTTTTTTTGAGAAGATGTGACCTATGTCACATTACGATAAGACAGGCTTCCATTGCTTACAACAATATTTTTTTAAAATTGATGACCAACTAAATTCCCAACAAGTGCTGTCTGCGCATTCAATAAATATAGCCAGACCACAGAGGTTTATGCAAAATATTTTATTTTTTTAAACTTGATTTTTTTTTCCAATTAAGAAGTAACAGTTGCTACTTGGCCGATAAGTATACATTCACCAAAGGAAACAGAAATACTGGGTCTCCAAGACCAAGGTTGAAGACCTCTAGAAGAAGAATGGAGTATCTCTGTCTTATATTAACAGGAATATAATGGCACAATAGTTGTTGTTTAAATCATGGCCACCTGCTGGCTAATGTTGTCACGACATCTTGAATGTCACATTACTGTTTTTCCGCTGGATTGACAACTTTACCAAAGAAGAGGATGTTGTCATTTTTTTGGTCAGTGATAAAGATCATGAATGGATGGTCAAAACTCAAAGTATCCATTGGATTGTAGGACATTGGTCTGAAATCAACCGTTGTCACTGCTGCTGCGGTGGTTCCTTTCTCATCTATGTCCAGACTGGCCTTATGCAAAGCCTGAAAGTGAATCAGAGTGAGTCCTCTTAAAAATTGATGTTTTTTAAATAGTACATTACATATCTTCAGTTAACTTGAAATAGTATATTAGAAAGTGATCTAGAAATGTTTACCTTTGAAATTAGCATCTTTTCCTCTGAAATTCCTGTGAAGTCAGCTTTATCTGTAAACATATCAGCCATTCCCATTCCTTTCAAAATATCTTTCAGGGAATATGAGGTTTTCAGAGAGAGCTTGGGGACAAAGATGTCAGTTTTTCTGAAGGACAAAATAAATCATTGATTGGTCCATATGGAGATATTGAACTTAAAAACATTTGAACATCTAAAAGCTTTTTTTGAATCAGTCAGGATAACCTTAATTTTTGATATACATTAAATAATTATGATAACCAACCTTTTTCTGACAGCTGTCCTCCACTTTTCGATGTGCTGTCTAGAGATGGCCATCTCCAGATCTTTGATGGTCTTATCTGCCCTCTGAATATCTGGTACAGCCAGAAACATGGAGAAAGAGTCGTTGTAGTCTAGACAGAGGACTTTAGAAGTGAGTTCGACATCATAATAAACTTTGAGGGATTCGTACTGGTGCATCATTTGTACTGGAACGGTGGTCTCAGCATCCACATGAAATCTACTTTGACGGGTCCTGCTTTGGTTAAATGGCATGTCCCATTTTCCTTTGGAAGAAAGAGTGACATTTTTAAAGGGATCTGGGATGATGGCATTACCATAATTACAAAATTTTGTGACTATTGTATAGGTGTGTGAGTTTACCTTTAAAATATATGTAAGTGAGAAGCAACATCAAAGTGTCAGATTCCAGATCATCAACAGCTTGGTTTATTTTCCCGTGTGTTTTTTCCTTCACATATGTGTTAATTTTATCCAGTGTTTCTTTGATGCTGAAATCCACAGTGAAGCCGTCAGAGTGGTAAAACTCCTTTATCTCCTTCAAGAACTCAGGAAGGAGCTTTAATTTGTCGCTTGCATATAGAGCACTGCCGACATCGATGTCCACCCCTGTCCTCTGGTCGATTTCTTCCAGGAGACTGTGGAACATCTGGTGCATTTCTTCAGTGCTAAAGACCGAGCTGTTATGGCCGATGCCACTCAGAAGCTGCTCTTTGGTTTCACCACCGGCTCCTAAAGACAGCTCAGAAAGAGCCATGGACACACTGAAGGGAGAGAAGAAGATGTTCTTGGACTGATAATCTGGCATTACTACAAGACTCTTGTACAGGTCAAAAGCAAAATCATTGTTCATCTTTATCAATGATGGGAGTTTATCACTGATGGGAGGTTGTGGTGAAGTCTCTTGATTTCCATGAACTAATGTAAAAGCACAAATCCACAAATATATGATGTTCCTTTCCATGGTCTTGTTTGAAGGACCTGAAGAAATTTAACAGAAACAGATTTACAACATTATATTGACATTTAAAAAGTTCCTAATTCGTTTACCCTATTTTCCACTCTTTGGTTTTCTAACAGATTAACTTAACATATTTATCAAAAAAATCCCAATAGAGGTTGAACATTTTATAATTTGTTAATAATTGTATGATTCATCTTGCGAACACAAAAATGTCCCACCTTTCCAGATGGCTGCTGTTTCTCTTTCCCCAAACTGGACTGAATAATTAAGCCCATGTCCTTATGTTTGATCAACATAAGGTTGAAAACAACCTTTACTCTGTTTACTTTTTTACTCTGCTGAGAAAACTAATTATTAACTACTAAGAATGGACTCAAATCAGTGCAGTGAATAAATGTTTGCAGTGTTTAACCACTGATGAAATGATAGCTGATATGTATTTAATTTATTTGCCATCATTTTCAAACTTTTCGGGGCAGTCATAGCCTAACGGTTAGAGAGTCAGACTTGTAACCCAAAGGTCGCGGGTTCGAGTTTCAGGGATTGTATAGGTGGGGGGAATGAATGACCAGCGCTCTTTTCCACCTTCAGTACCACGGCTGAGGTGAGACCCTCGAGCATGGCACTGAACCCCCAACTTCTCCCCGGACGCTGCAGCAAAAATGGCTGCCCACTGCCCCGGGTGTGTGTGTTTGTTCACTACTCACTGCTGTGTGTGCATTTGGATGGGTGAAATGCAGAGCACAAATTCCAAGTATGGCCACACATCACATCCTTTCCCTTTTCTCCTTTTCCTTTTCATTATGTAGTATAATGTAGCACATATTTTAATTACAAAATGATGTATTTTACCAGCAAATATGTATTTTGAGTAGTCAGCTATTTAGTGAAGAATTGTTTTCATTTAATCTTCATAACCAGGGTGCATGTCAACAAATGAGTGATAAAGAAGAGATATTGATCCACTTACTGTTGAAATACACACCGATCACTGTGTAGGCTGGGTAAAGAGAAGGGAAGCGTTGACCTTCAGTATCAGCAAAATCCTTTTACTGAAAAGATGTGACACTTATGAGACATCACAATAAAAAACAGGCTTACTATGTTTACATTGTTTTTTATATTGATGACCTACTAAATCCCAAACAAGTGCTGTCCGCGCATTGAATAAATAAACAGACCACAGGTTTATCAAAAATGTTTTTATTACTTTTTGATTAGCATTGCTAAAACACACGCACCCACATAAAATGCAGTAAATTAAAAACAGACCAGTGAGCAGACTATTCAACTCTTAACTTTCTTCAAACTGCAAGTCATCCTTTTGGCATTCACATGATTACAAATTGAGTCCAGCTCAGATTTTTAAGGAGAGCCCTTTGGAATCACTGTTTATTTTTTTTACTTTTTTTTTAATATACTTATTTCACTAATTATTAGCTCTATTTCTATTCAGGGCTGGGTAATACAATCAACAGACAAATAATGCTTTTCCACTGGGGCTGGTGCCAGTGCTCCGCAGGGCCGTGCAGAGACCTTTGGAGGGGCAGGTGCTCAAAGTATAAAAGGGGCACATAGAACACGGCTTTTAATAGGGCTGTGCTCCTTGCTGATATGTGTATCGAAATGGATTCTTCTGTATTGATACAGCAGCAAATGCCATGACGCAGGTTTGAAAAAGAAACAGAACAGAAAAGACCATTTTAAGTTTAAATGTTAAAGACATTTTTTGCACCTCTTAATTAATCTGAATGATATTATTATTATTGTTGTTGTTGTTGTTGTTATTGTGTTTACAGGGTATGGTGGTTTTGCAGTTGTAAACACTGTTGTTGTTGTAGAAAAAAATATTCCTGTCTTATTTAAAATAGAATTCTATTCTAATCCTGTTCTGAATTTATTAATTTTTTTGAATGATAATGATAATAAAAACAGGATTGATAAGTATAATTCGGAGGACGAGAAAATCAGTATAAGCCTGTTTTACCAGTGTTGTAATAATAATAATAATAATAGTTCAAATTATGAATAGTTTTTAGTCAGACAACATAAAAAAGACAAGGCACCTCGATGCGCTTTAAACTTTTCCCAATTAAACAGCAAGAACGAAAGAGAACAAGCTGTTTATCTTGTTTTTATTGCTGTGTGTAGAACTACGTTAGCTGCATTTTTTATATTTAATATTAATTTTAATAAAATGTAAATTCGTCCCCGGCACTTTATTCAGGCTCGAGCAGGTTTTTTCACATAGAGGCTTCTAGATTTAAATTAAAGAGACATGACCTGACGTTTTATTCGTATCCAAAATGAGGAGATATGAATATCAGGAGAGCTGAACACTCTCATGCAGTGCATGTTTAATTCATACTCGAAGTCAGAGGGCGCTCTCGCGCAGAAACTTTTGAATGTAGGAAAGCTGAGCTGAATAAAAAGCAGAAACGTTTTTACTGATGAAACGTGAAGAAAATAAACACACGATTGCGAAAATATATGGTTTGTGTTTTTCAAGTTATCTTCAGGTAATAGATAAATAAACAATATGAAAAATAAAGTACTGATTGACATATCATTTAGTATAGAAACTATAAAATATATTTCCTGAATTATTCTGTGATAAAAATGGGAAAAGGGTGTTCGTAGTAGCCTTTATAAACAAATCATAAAATTATCATTATGAAAACATTGAACAAAAATATTGTAGCCCCTTGGGTCCGTGTACGTTGCGTTCATTCGTTTTTTGATATAATATTGAAAACAGAAACGAGAAAAAGGCACCATTTTCGTTTTTTCAAAACAACAAAAAAACAAGAAATCGCCTTGATTTTCCGTTTTTACATTCATGGGTAGAAAATGGATAAACAGCTTGAATGTTCGATTTCCACGTGTGGAAGGGAATTAAATGCCCCTTTCCACTGATTGGTCAAGCAAGGATCAAATGGTGCCGTCATCATGTCGTCTTCAGTTTTGTGCAACATAATAAGAGTCCTCTGCTGTTAAAGCGTTTATTGCAACTCCTGCGTTCATCTCCCTCTCATCAAACAACCAGACTAACAAATGGCTGGACACAAACCATACTGAAGCAGTGCCTAGACAGGGCTTACTTCTGTGTAGATTCTATAATGCAAATATTAGGTGCTTATTGCAGAAATATGTATGTACCTCAGATCTGCAGCCAAATTACCCTTTTAGTCTATTTCTTTGGCACACCGTGCATTTTATTTAGCTGTCCAGTTATCACAATCTGTGTGGCAAAGCTGCGTGACATTTACATTATAGTGAAGCGCAGACCAGTATCGATTTTAGTGTGAATATAAAGCTATCTTACCATTTTGATTATTATTTCGAGGTTGTTGTTTTTTTTCATAGAGAAGTATATATGATACTGTCATTATCTGATGTTACACGTATATAATACGTGCTATTTTTATAGAAAAGGGCATTTTTCGAACTTTATAAAATATGTCTGTCACCTTTAATATTAAATTCCTGAATTTAGTCAATATTTGAAAAATATGACATTATGCCCCGGTTTCACAGACAAGGCTTAAGCCTAGTCCTAGACTAAAATGTAAGTCTGAGCTGTTTCAACTGATATAAACCTGCACTGACTGATTTTAAAATATACCAGTGCCTTTATTTTGTCTCAAGATGCACCCCAGTAATGTTTTTTTCTAAGCATGTTTATTAAAAATACTTAAATGTCCTAATTGAACTATGGCCTAATCCTGGCTTAGTCTAAGCCCCGTATGTGAAACCGGGCCTATAGGTGTTACCAATTAAATCAGTGCCAACCAAAGCCATCTTTGCACTGTGGCACATAAGCTGCATCTTAAATTTAATTTAGATGTATTTACACAATTAATGCTGCTCAGATGGCAGTATATGCATTAACACAGCAATTGCATTATGGAATGAGATTAATGTTTTAAATAAAAACATTTTGAATAGCCTACAGAAATATGAAATGAGTTACAAAATGAAACAATACGATACTTGAATTATGAAGGTTATATCGCCAGTAGGTGGCAGCAAGTCATTGTGTTGATGAATGAGTCAAAGCCTGCGTCCTAATGTGCACACTATCCATCCTAAATTCTATGTGATATTAGTAATTTTCAATACTATTTAGGGCAGATAGGGTGGATAGTATGCACATTGGGACGCAGGGATAGTCATCAATTCAACCGATTCGTTCAAAATGCTGATTTGTTCAGGAGCAAAGCAAATGGGTCATTGAATCACTCACTCAAACGATTCATTCAAAGACTTGGATTCATTCAAGAATGAAACGCCTGTGTTTTAAGTCAAATAAAACACACTGTTTTGTGTCTAAAATGAAGTCAATTTATAATCATTATTAATGAAACTGTACTGTCTAAAATAAAAGTTATGACTGCTGCGTATTCACACTAAAATCAATACTGGTCTGCGCTTCACTATAATGTAAATGCATTCGCCCCGTGTTGTCCAGTGCGTCAAGCAGCTTTGCCACACAGATTGGACAGCTAAATAAAATGTGCGGTGCGCCAAAGAAACAGACTAAAACGGTAATGTAGCTGCAGATTCAAGGTACATATTTCTGCAATAAGCACCCAATACTTGCCATAGAGAATCCCCAGCGGAGAACTCTTATTCTGTTGATGACATGATGACGGCACCATTTCATTTTTGCTTGACCAATCAGTGAAAACGGGCGTTTAATTCCCTCCCACACGTGGAAATCGAACATTCAAGCTGTTTATCCATTTTCTACCCATGAATGTAAAAACGAAAGATTAAGATTCATTTTTTGTCCTTTCATGTTTTTGAAAAAACGAAAAACGAAAATGGTGCCATTTCTGTTTTCAATATTAAATCAAAAAACGAATGAACGCAACATACACGGACCCCACCCTTGCTGCAGCTAACCTTGCTTACACAGGCTACACACAGCAATATAAACAACAGCTGTGCATGATCTCTTCACGCTGTTCTTGTAAAATAATAATAATTCAATAATATAAGTTTACAAGCACACCACTCCACTGAGAACTCCACTTACCGGCAGCCGCGGACGTTATTGAAGGCATCCTAAAGGTTTCTGAACTTGAGGGATCCTCCCTGGATGAGATCGTCAGGTGAAAGGTCATCATGTGGATAATTTAATTTACGGCTACACTATTAATTAATTTTACTAATAGTTAGATTGGGCAGGCCTTCACAAAAGGGCTTTTTAATAAAAAAATAAAATAATAATTGCCTTGACAAAAGGGCACTTTGGACATCAAGGAGAAAAGGGGCAGGTGCTCAAGCTTTGATGGTCTTATCTTCTATGGGACAGCCAGAAACATGGAGAAATAGTCGTTGTAGTTTAGACAGAGGACTTTAGAAGTGAGTTCGACATCATAATAAACTTTGAGGGATTCGTACTGGTGCATCATTTGTACTGGAACGGTGGTCTCAGCATCCACATGAAATCTACTTTGACGGGTCCTGCATATTTTTTTATGAATCATTATGATTTTGTTAACTGTATTTTTCTCTGAACTTCTGAACCCCTGTTTGAAAAACTGTTTTATTGCATACAAGTCTAACAGTTGCAACAAGGCTTTGAAATTATTGGACAGATAGTGGAAACTGGTTAGGGCACCCAGGGTAGCACAGGATTGAACTCATGATTTCCTGATCCTGAGCAGTTACACAGCAAGACTAGAACCAAGCCAAATGCAACCGCAAAATCCATTTTTAATGCTGCTATAATCAGAAGCCAATACCTTGTTCACTCCCATCCCATCTTTGGCTTAATTTTGAGCTGTTTTCTGTGGTGGAACAAACTTGGCAAAGTAATTGACAATGTATCAAATAAGTAAGTTAGTCAATGCACATTTTTTTGTTTATAGAACTGTGGAAAAAAAATCAATATCATATTTCTTGATATTGCTTAAAGAATATAGCATCTTTATTTTTTTCCCTAGCTATGAATGATAGACACATCATCACATTTTGCCCTGCAAAGGTAACAACTTGCTGTCGCTCTTCATTGTTTATCTCATTGCAATACTTTGCAAGTATGCAACACTGCATCCCTATACCTGTACCACAGTGGCTATTTCAGTACCTGACACTTAGCTGTTTATCTCATGTGTATACAGTATATGTCCTACCTGTAAATTGTCTATCTGTGAATTATCATATTCATTACCAGTCTCTATTGGTCTTGTCTCTTAAGTGTTGTTCCGCACTGTGGCTTAGGAGACACTACATTTTGTTTCTTCCACTGCCACACAGGGGAATAACTACAGTAAATCCATTTCCCACACGTTTGTGATTCACAGTTAGTGAATTGTAATTTTCTTCAGTCAGAGCTGAGTATACCATATGGTGTATGAGTGATCGCAGGAAATAGCAGGAAAGATAAAAGTAACAGTTGTGGCCAGTTGCTTTTTACTGAAATCTTTTGAAGACGCCTTTCCAATTATTACATTTAGCATAGCCATAATAGAAGCAGACATTCACTATTAAAGAAGATCTAGCAACCATCTTCATACAGTACATAACACCAACAGTTGTCTTATAAAAATTCTTAAGGGGTTAGTATGATGGGATGATGATAGTTGTTAAATTATGGCCATCTGCTGGATAAATCTTGAATGTCACTTCATCACATCACTGCTGGGTTGACAACTTTTCCTAAGAAGAGGATGTGGTCATTTTTTTGGTCAGTGATGAAGATCATGAATGGACGGTCAAAACGGAACATCATTGGTAATGAAGCAAATTTGATTTCAATTGTGGTCACTGCTGCTGCGGTGGTTCCCTCCTCATCTACATCCAGGGTGGCTTTATGCAAAACCTAAAAGTGAAATAGCAATTTCCATAATCTTATATGAATTTTTGCTTTCTGAATTACTGGTCACTTTTTAAACATCATTAAGAAACTGATTTGTGTCTTTACCTTTGAAACATAGAAATTTTCTTCTGAAATTCCTGAGAAGTCAGCTTTATGAGTAAACATGTCCGTTATTCCCATTCCCTTCAAAATATCGTTTAGGGTATAGTCTGTTTTCAGAGACAGCTTGGGTACATAGATGTCAAGTTTTCTGAAGGATGGATGGATAAATAAATTATCATATTTATTTTATATATATATATATATATATATATATATATATATATATATTATTTTATTTATTATGTTTTTTACCTTTTCCGGACAGCTCCCCTCCACTTTTCAATGTGCTGTCTAGAGATGGCCTTTTCCAGATCTTTGATGGTCTGATCTTTGTTTTCATCTGGTACAGCTAGAAACATGGAGAAAGAGTCATTGTAGTCTAGACAGATGACTTTAGTAGAGAGTTCAGCGTCATAATAAACTTTGAGGAGTTCCTTTTGGTGCATCATTTGTACTGGAACGGTGGTCTCATTGTCCACATGAAATCTATCCTCATGGGTTTTGTTTGGGTTAAATGGCATCTCCCATTTTCCTTGAGAAAGTAAAGAAATGGTTATAGACAGACAGTACAGATAAATTGATGGAGTTTGTGATTAAAGTATGTGTGCATGCTTACCTTTAAAATATATGTAAGTGAGAAGGAACATGAAAGTACTGGGATCTAGAGAATCAACAGCTCGATCTATTTTCCCATGTGTTTTTTCCTTCACATACGTGTTAATTTTATCTAATGTTTCTGCAGCTCTGAAATCCACAGTGAAGCCATCGGAGTGGTAAAACTCCTTCATGTTATCCAGGAACTTAGGAAGAGGCTTGGATTTGTCACTTACATATAAAGCACTGCCGACATCGATGCCCACCCCTGTCCTCTGGTCGATTTCTTCCAGGAGACTGTGGAACATCTGGTGCATTTCTTCAGTGCTGAAGACCGAGCTGTTATGGCCGATGCCACTGAGAAGCTGCTCTTTGGTTTCACCACCGGCTCCTAAAGACAGCTCAGAAAGAGCCATGGACACACTGAAGGGAGAGAAGAAGATGTTCTTGGACTGATACTCGGGCATTACTACAAGACTCTTGTACAGGTCAAAAGCAAAATCATTGTTCATCTTTATCAATGATGGTAGTTTATCACTGATGGGAGGTTGTGGTGAAGTCTCTTGATTTCCATGAACTAATGTAAAAGCACAAATCCACAAATATATGATGTTCCTTTCCATGATTCCTTTTGAAGTTGAGCCAATAGATGAATTTAGGCCCTGAGGAAATTTAACAGAAAGAGTTTTACAACATTATGGTAACACAGAGATGCAGCACAATCCATAAACTTCAACAGATCAGTGTTACACTAAACAAATGATCTATATGACCATTTTCCAGTTTTCTTACAGATCAAATTTACGCATTTAACAGGTCGCTTGTATATAATTGTGAACACAAATGTCCCACCTGTCCAGGTAGCAGCCATCTCTTTCCTCAAACTGGACTGGATTATAAAGCCTACAGTTTGTCTTGAAGTTCGATCAGAAACCAACCTTTACTCTGTTTACTTTTTTGTTTAGTAGAAAATGCTCCAATTATTAACTACAAAGAGTAAACAGTATAGGGACCAGAAGCACTCTAACTCATGATAGAGTATGTAGGCCTACTACATACAGTAGAACTGATGATCGCAGTACTATTGAAGCAAATGCAAATATTTTTCATTTATAGTGAGCAGCGATGCATAGTTTTAAGAGAAATTAAGATTTGGTATTAAAAACAAAACAATAACCTTCCATTTTTTCTAACACAGTTCTTATATATGTATCTTACATAGGTACTTTGTTCTCATAACCCCTGTACGGTTTTCTTGTGCAAGAAGCAGAGTACAGAGTGCATGTCCAAAAAATGATAAAGATGAGTCCATATTGATCTTCTGACAGTTGAAATGCACAGTTATCACTTTGTAGACTAGAAAAAAACAACCCAATGTGATGGCCATCCTACCTTCAGCAACAGCAAAATATTTTTATTGAAAAGATGTGATAGTTACATAACCCAAGGAAGATACATCAGAATAACAACATAACCAATTTTGCCACCATACAGACAGACTTACAATAAAAAGTTCTCAAATATCCACGGTTTGATTTTTTTCTTTCATTTTGATGTTTTTACCTGTACATTGTAAAATTATTTCACACTCAGGATCAAATAAGAATTTCTGCAGCACTTCACACTACACTTCTGTAACATTAGTGAATGCATTCAGAATATATTTTACAGCATTTATTAATCATTGTTAATTAAAATTCATAAATGTAATATTGGTCATTAGTGCATTATTAGTTCACAATGCATTATGAACTAATAATAATAATGTTAAAATGTATATGTAAAAAATTATATTAACCAGGATTAATAAATGCAGCATTGTTCAGCTGTCCATGTTAACCAATGCATTAACTAATGTATAAAACAATACAGTAAAGTTTTATGGGAGTTTCTATATTTATACTATAACGTGTAGAGTTTGCAGTAAAATATAAAACATTTTTCCAAAGTCTTTGAAACAAAGAAAATTTTACAAATCTCAAAACAAACATTTAAAATCACATACAAACACCATAGAAGAAAAAAACTAAAAACTAGTGCAAATTAAAGAAATACATTTACAAGCCAAATAATTGATAAATTCAGCTGGACATGTAAATGTTTTACAGACACAAACACAATAGCCTATAGACAGTAATAACAGGTCACTGCTTTGACTCAAAGATTGGTTAGACTCTTTCCCCTTTTCTACTCCTCCTCTTTTTCAACATTATGTTTTTTAGGCACCTGGTGATAAAAATGTAATGTTGAACAGGTCAAAAGGTATTTGTAGAATCAAAATATGTCATATCATCTAATATATCCTGCATGCAGGTCTTCCAAATCTTATTTATCTGTAACAATTCACATACATACCTTTGGTGTCTCTGTGTTTTTATCACTCCTTCGACCTTCCAACCTTCCTCTTTGTGAAGGTCTGTCATGGAAAAATATACACATTTTAGTTTTAATGTAACCAGAATTTTCTCATCATCATCATACCTATGTATACATAGAAATTATTTATGAAAAATATTTAGCATACCCCGAGGTGGTTGTAGAAAGGGGCTTGAGGCTGTCATTGAGGTACGTGTTCGCTTCTACTGCTCTGTGCCTTTGGTTCCTGCTCTTCACCTGCTGCTCAGCGTTCGTGTTCTTAGTGTAACTGTAGGCTGAGGGTAGCCACTGGTCCAAACCTGAGGTGCCTTTCTGCCACCCCTGAGCCGTCTCCCGCAGGAGCTCCTCATCTGGGTCAGCTGCAGTAAGATACAGAGGTACGGCTGATTACATACACATACAGTACAGTACGACACATACAGTAAAATTAATAAGTGGATTACACAATAAGATTGTGTTCATCTATTTCGGTGACTCACCTTGATGTCTCGCCCTTCTCTGCCTCTCAGGAGAGCTCTCGTGGGCCTCTTTGGCGGTGTGGTGTGGTTTCCGTGGAGACAATCCATCGACTGAATAAGCTGTCTGGGGGCGGAAGTCACACTTGTCCTGTACAGTATAATGAGATTGAAAGGTATCAACTAAGTGGTGGGCTCCATTTGTGCTCTACTTTCACAAGTGCTTACACATGATAAAAAACTAATTAGATGTAAACACAAGGGAGAATTACAAGCCAAATTGACATTTTTATAAAATACTTTTTTATAAATTACTTAAATCTAGAAGGTTTTCTTAAAGGGATAGTTCTGCCAAAAATAAACTCGTTGTGGTACTCTTGTGAATGAGCATCAATGTCTGACAATGAAGAGAAGAAATTGTTGAATAAAGTCGTAATTTTGTTTTCTTTGAACACAAAAGTATTCCCATAGCTTCATAAAATTACGGTTGAACCACTGATGTCACATGGACTATTTTAACAATGTCCTTACTACCTTTCTGGGACTTGAACATCTCAGTTGTGTTGCTGTCTATGGAGGGTAAGAAAGCCCTCGGATTTCATAAATATCTTAATTTGTGTTCCAAAGATGAACGAAGGTCTTACAGGCTTGGAACGACATGAGGGTGAGTAATTAATGACCGAATTTTCATTTTTGGGTGAACTATCCCTTTACATGAGCTATGACAGTAAAAATCATATTAAATAATATAAAATAGTATTCTTTTGCAGATATCTATCATAACATTTATGAGGCTTCTCTCTTTACAAAATCATGTTAATATGTTTTCTCACAATGTTTTGAGACACAGATTTAATATGAATTGTAACAAGTGCCTATTTTGTGGAGATGTATTTTATTTAACAAATTATAAAAAAACAAATTGGGGGGATTAATTCACAAATAGAACGTTGAAATACTGAATTGCATTTGTGGTCAATAATATTGTGGTTTTGGAAAATATTAAACACAAAGTAGCAGATTCTTTAAAAACAATCCTGTCATTCAAAAATGATTTACTGCCAGATTGTTAACTTAATCTATTTATATATTTCTTAATTTCATTCATCCTAAAATTATGCCATTTTTTAAAGTCTTCTATATAGATTCTGCCCTTGTTTTTGTGTGTGTATATCTACAGGTGCATCTCAGAAAATTAGAATATGGTGAAAAAGTTAATTTAGATTAGAGCTTACAGCTAATGAAAGTCAAAAATCAGTATCTCAAAATATTAGAATATTTCCTAAGATCAATCAAAAAAAGGATTTGCAAAACAGAAAAGTTCAAGTTCTTTAAAGTATGTTAATTTATGCACTCAATACTTGGTCGGGGCTCCTTTAGCACAAACTCCAGCATCAGTGAGGTGTTGCATGGAAGCGATCAAACTGTGGCTCTGCTGAGGCACTATTGAGCCTTCAGCTCGTCTGGATTGTTGGATCGACTGTTTCTCATCTTTCTCTTGAAAATATCCCATAGATTCCATATGGGGTTCAGGTCAGGCATGTTGGCAGGCCAATCAAGCACAGTAATATCATGGTCAGCAAAGCACTTGGAAGTGGTTTTGGCACTGTGGGCAGGTGCTAAAGTCCTGCTGGAAAAGGAAATCAGCATCTCCATAAAGCTTGTCAGCAGATGGAAGCATAAAGTGCTCCAAAATCTCCCGGTAGACGGCTGCATTGACTTTGGACTTGATAAAACACAATGAACCAACACCAGCAGACGTCACGGCACCCCAAATCATCCCTGACTTCAGAAACTTCACACTGGACTTCAAGCAGCTTGGATTCTGTGCCTCTCCACTCTTCCTCCAGACTCCAGACCTTGATTTCCAAATGAAAAGCAAAATTTACTTTTATCTGAAAAGAGGACTTTGGGCCACTGAGCAACAGTCCAGTTCTTTTTCTCCTTAGCCCAGGTAAGATGCTTCTGACGATGTTTCTGTTTCAGAAGTGGCTTGGTAGCCCTTTTCCTGAAGATGTCTGTGCGTGGTGACTCTTGATGCACTGACTCCAGCTTCAGTTCACTCCTTGTGAAGCTCTCACAAGTGTTTGAATCGGCTTTGCTTGACAGTATTCTCAAGCTTGCGGTCATCCCTGTTGCTTGTGCACATTTTCCTACCCAATTTCTTCCTTCCAGTCAACTTTGCATTTAATATGCTTTGATACAGCACTCTGTAAACAGCCACACCTTTCAGTAATGACCCTCTGTGACTTACCCTCTTTGTGGAGGGTGTCAATGTTCGTCTTCTGGATCATTGCCAAGTCAGCAGTCTTCCCCATTATTGTGGTTACCCAGAATTTATACTGTATGGATGGTCATTTATTGAAACTCAAATGTAAATATTCTAATATTTTGATACACTGATGTTTGACTTTCATTAGCTGTAAGCTCTAATCATCAAAATAAAAACAAAACTTTTGAAGTGTTTTACTTTACATGTAATGAATCTAAAATATATGAAAGTTTCACTTTTTGAAATAAGTTACAAGAAAAAAATAACTTTTTCACCATATTCTAATTTTCTGAGATGCACCTGTATATCTATCTATCTATCTATCTATCTATATATATATATATCTTTATTACAAAGAAGTAATTATTCTGTATAGATATAATTATTCTCATTATTTCTTTACATTTATATGTATTATTTCTTGTTGCTATTCAGCTTCTTTGATTATGTGTGTCTATATGTAAAACTTTATTTGTAAGACCTGGGGTCCGTTCTTCGTACCTCGCTTAATACATCTGAGATGATGTGAAAGATGCCAGATCTTCTAATCCTGATAACTGATCTCTGGCTAATTTGGTTCTTCAAATGAATTTGCGTATTAGATTAAAATATCTGGATTAAGTTGTCTAAGATTACGGCGCGTTCTCGTGTTCCCCAAAAAGGGCAGATGTATCGATACTCGAAACCACGATCAGCAATGCAGCGATTGGCTGGTGGCAAGACAGCAATGTAATGACATCATATCATTAAAAAAGACACCTGACGGAAAAGTTGACAAATTTCTGGACTTTTATAAGGAAAAAGCCAAGCGAATAAAACTACATAAATGTTATAATAGATAAATGAAATGTTTTTAATTTATTTGTAATTTTTTTACATGGTTCCCAATTATTTATATTCATTACTCAAATTAATGCACGGCTCAGATTAACTGTATAGCATGTGTGTAAGACTCCAATACAATTATAACGTAATTATTTCATCACTAAGAAATCTTTCAATGAGTAAAACTGGCTGTGTCTATAGTGTTATAGACTACCACATTGTTATCTTATTTTCAAATTCATTTTTAAATTATTTTTATTTTAAATTATTGTCCCTGGACCAGCAGGGTACTCTTATAATAAAGTAGCAGTGGCTGTGACAGATTTTAAGTATCAATTCTGCTTAAAAAGATGCAATCTAGTCCTGTTTACATGAAATAAGCCTGCTCCCGAGCAGGTTTAAGTTTACGGACATGTTGCTATGACAGCAAGTCCAGGATGAGCTTCGAAGAACCAAATGATCCAAGATCAAGCTAAATCGGCAACAATCAAATCCAGCTAACTGAGTTAGCGACGTACGAAGAACGGACCCCTGCTATGTACTGTAGAAAAACACAGGATGTTATACCTGATGGTGAAAGAGTACATCCTCTTCCAAGGCAACACCACAAAACTCACAAGGAATGAGCACGTTGCCCTCAACAGGGCTGGAGGAGGAACTGTTGGAGAGCGGCGAAACAGAGAGGGGCAGGGTGGGCGGGCTGGGTGTGCAGGGAGGAATGACATGACTAGCCCCTTGACTGATGATTTCTTCATATTGAAGAGGAGCAGCTTGTTTACTGAAGGAAGCGATAGCAGAGGCCGGGCTGCAGCCGGTCTAGAAGACAAAAAACGAATATTTACTTCATGCTGGCCACTAAAGGCAAAAATCCAAAACAAGCGACTCAGATAGCAAACCCCTACTCTATGGCCTCAGAAAGAGGAGAAGAATCTGATCAGGGTTCGGCCTGTGGGAGAAGCTAGAGGGCTGAAATTCGAGGAGGTTCCCATGGAAACTAAACACCACATTGTGAAACAATAGAGACCTGACAAGCAGGAATGAAGTGGGAGACTCAACATCAGCGCTGACATTACAATAGCCTACCATGAAAAACATGGCTTATGTTGTACTCCGGTAACGTAGACTTGTAATGGTGCTCAAAAGAGATGACTCTAGAGGCTTTAAGTACCACTGTGGCTGATGCAACTTCACACTTGCCAGCTCTATCAAGACACAAGAGGCCTGGCTTAAATATCAAGCCAAGAGTGAGTGTAACGTGACGGGATGATTGAGGCCTCATCACTTACCTGGTGTAAGATAAGGTCTTCCACTGGAAAGAGCTCTTCACAGAACTCACAAGGCAGCATGATGTTTGAGGAGGGGCTGTGGCCCACCGTTGGGTTGGTTTTAGGGGAGGCCGCAGTGCAGTTGTTGTTAGTGCTGGAGGAGAGCTGGGAAGTGAGATTGCTCGGGGCTGGTGTCCTTCCCAGGCGACGGTCCCACACATCAGTCCACACGCCCTCCTGACGGGGGTCCTCCAAGTCACCTTCACTCTGCAGGCTGAGGGCCAGCATGTAGTCCAGACTGGAGGACTCATAGTCTGGCAGCTGTCCCAGAGACCACAGCAGGCTGTTGTTGTTGTTGCCCAGCTCTGTTTCCTGATCCAGCACTGAGGAAATGAGCAGAATGGAAGGTTAGTTTTTTTTCCTCCAGCATCCTGTTAATACCCGACGAAAGCTCCCATCGTATTTAACATATTCAAAACCCATTGTTGGGATGAACTGATATTACAACTCTAACTCATACAATAATCCGATTAATTGAATGTTATGGCAAATATTTAAATTCGACAATTTTTATTACATTACATTCCACATTTATGCAGTTCTCAGATGGTTTTATCCAAAGTGGACAAACATACTTTGTCTATTTTTTTTTTTAAAATAAATACAAAAATGTAAAACCATCATTAAAAATGATTTTAAATGCTACAAGCAAAATTAGATATAGAAACATTATAATTTAGGCCTGGTTTCACAGAAAGGGCTTAGCTCAGTTAGGTCAATTAGGACATTCAAGTAATTTTTATAAACTTGGCTTAGAAAACAAAAACATTACTGGTGTGCATCTCGAGATAAAACAAAGGTACTGACATGTTTTGAGATCAATCAGTGCACGTTTCTTTCAGTTGAAACAGCTCAGACTTACATTTTAGTCTGCGACTAGGCTTATTAAGCCTTGTCTGCGAAACCGGGGGGTTTAGAGTAGTAAAAATTTAAATTAATTTTGAGATTTGCTAAATATCACATTTAACAGTGTTTATTACATTATTGGTAGTTTTTAAAGATTAAACTGTAGTGTTAGATAACAACAAAAGTAATCTAAAGGCATCTTTACACATCTGCTATGTGTTTGCTCAATATAGGCCCAGTTTCACAAATGGGGCTTAGCTTAAGCCAGGACTAGGCCTTAGATAAATTAAGATATTTAAGCAACTTTTACAAAAATGCCTTAATGCCTAGATTAAACCTTGTCTGTGAAACCGGGGCATAATGTGTGAAGATGCAATGCAGCATAAAAGCCAGAATAAATGTTGCTCTGACCCACATCAGCCCCTAGTATAATGTTAGTAATGTACTTTTAATTGCTGTGTAAATGTATTCATGCCACCTTTAATCCCCATTAAACAGTCTGTGTAAAGACGCCTAATTGCCACTTCAGATGTGTGTCTGTGCCCCATTTGCAGGGGAAATTCACAATTGAATATCCAATATGTACAGACTGGATAAATAAAAAAAAAAATCTGTCAAGGGTATATCATCCATCCCTAGTTTATTGTGAATATTTTTTCTGAATAAGGACTAAAACAGCCGAATGGATACATACAATAAGCAAAATCATTGTTCCTTGTTTCTGTGTTTCTCCTGGTTCCTCCCCTCACTGTTCCTCTGGTGCTGTTGTGTAGTCTGTCCTCCAAGGGTCGTGGCGGACCCCTGCGGTCTGCTGCCCCCGCGCTGTTATTATTGTGTATTAGGTTATGGATTGAATGCGCCTCAAACCATGCTCCAGGGGACTGGACCCCTGCCCTACTACTGTGCCTCTCCTGAGGTGGAGTCAGACTTCCACACAGGGCTGGATGGATGTGCTGTTCTCTCAGCATAACGTTACATTTGCAGACGGGGCAGGGCTCTGTGCGGGTGCCACAGTAATCCTCGTGCTCTTTAGCCTGAAAGGAGGCCACCTCTAGATCACAGAACTGACACGGGACCAGTCGATGACTGCACTCTGACCTCTGAAAGGGGCAAGAAGTCATCAAATCTACAGAACTCATCAATGAATACAGCAATATGCATAATTTTTTATATTGTACCTGGTGGACCTCCATGAACCTCTTCTCTATCTTTAATCCACATTTGCACTGTTCCTGTAAAAAGAGGTTTAGATTTAGTAAAACCTAAATTTAGCAGCCTGGGGGGGGGGGAACAACAACTCTGTTTCTGTTTCATTCTGCAATATACATAACATGGATGCTATATTTAAATGAATGCTATTTAAAACTGATAGTCAATATATCCTACTGTCTTAAAGTCAGCACGAAGGGAAAATTGTGATCGTCTTTTCTTCTCTATTGCTACGTATATCGGAGTTAAAAGTCTTCTCTAATGAGGAAAAGTAGGGCTGGACTTGTTTTTTTTCTGGAATTAATTGGATCACTGTTGTTTGCTAATTGTTGTGATCTATGAGTGACAGATTGCGAGAAGAGATGTCGTTGCAAGAGGCAGGTTAAGTTAATGTTTTTGATTAAAGATTACAAGGGCACATGGATTTAAAAAAAATTATGTGCATGGATACATCATTAAAAAACACTGCAGTATTCTATTACAAAATAAGAATTGTCCATTTTGATTTGATAGTGACTTGATTTTTATAGTTCACTCTATACAAAATAGATCTGTTAAATGTCCTGTATTTTTTTTTTTACATTTCGGTTTTGACTCCACTGACCTTCATTGTACAGACATAAAAATATGGCATTTCTTCAAAATATTTAGTGTGTGTGTGTTCTGCAGAATAAAGTCATACCGGTTTGGATCAACATTAGGGACAGTAAACTGGAAAAAAAAAAAATCTAAAATTTTAATCTGATTCTCACAACCCACAAAATTATTTGTTGACCAGAAGGTTTTTTAATTCATGTCTACAGTACTCTGACTTGGGTCCTTAAGGATATTATCAAATACACAGTCAATTACTCATACATCACGGCCGGATCATACCTCTGCATGGTCCATCTCTTTGTGCTGCACAAGCTCAGCATGAGGAAAAGGCTCCTGGCACACCTCACAAAGAGCAATATTCCGCCGACAGTGGATCTCATGTGTTGTAAAGTTGGCTTCTGGAATGTCATGCTTGCTAGAGACAGAGAGCATATCATAGTCAGTTGGTTGACACACTATCAGTTCTATAAACACCACAATTTTCATTGTGCCCTAAGACAATTAACTGATGGTTACTCCTGGGGAACTGTTGCTGTAAAAAGTGTAACACAAGTTGCTATTGATAAAAGCGTGTCAGCCAAATCCTTAATCATGATAGTCAGGAAGGGAGGACACTGACTGTAGTACAGCCAAACGGACTGATGGGAGGGACTGGTAACACACCTAAGTGAAAGCAAAGGGTTGTCTAATAAACGAAACTACTAAACAGCATTCCTTATCCAAAGGAATAGTTCAACCAAAAATAAAAACTATGTACTCGCCCTCAAGATTTTCTAAACCTGTTTGACTTTCTTTCTCCAGTGCAACATAATAATGTTAGGCAAAATGACAGAACAAGTCACCATTCAAATTTAATTTGTTTGGGAAAAGATGAAATGAAAGTGAATGGTGACTGAAACGGTCATTCTGACTAACATGCCCTTTTGTGCTGTACTGGGAAAAGCATGTGGGTAAGTGAATCGACATCATTTTTATTCATTTATATTTATTTTACTTACCAATTACTGCAAAACTGGGTATTTTCCTCGGCCATAGTCTGTGTGAAAAAGAGAAAACTAATTAAACACATACCTGACTCCATGAAACGGTTTCTGGATAAAATGTCCTTAATAAAATATAGATGGTATGGTTACAGGGGAAAAAATACACCATAGTGAACCAAAGATTGTACTTCGCTCTCCACGGGCTTCATTTAGTGGACTCATAACAGGATTTATTACTGTATGACTTATATTTTCTGTTTTTTTCCATTCAAATGGTATCAGTTAGAATAGACATACTAGCATTACACACTTACCTTATTACTGGCGAAGCCTGTTAGCGACCACCTGAAGCTGTTGTTTTTCGCTAGAAAACTACTCGCTAGTACTTTTCGTTCTTGTTCTCAGTCCAAGAATGAGTAACGTTAGGCATTAAAGGAATTATTCAATGATACAGAGACAGTCAACGGAGTTTTGTCAACATCAGAATAGGCACAACTGTATTTTAAATAGCTGCTTTGAAGTCTGATTAGTTTAAATTAGATGCTTGGGCTGCCATTTCGAAGAGTGTCCGTTGCTGGTCAGCTATAACGCGCACTACAGGATTGGTCATGAGATCCGAGTCATTAGACTCTGTAAATCTACACAGAAACAAGTAATAAACTACTACTGGCCTGAGGTAGATCTGTGCTAACTACCGCAATTATCAGTTCAGCTTTCGTTTCGTGACACAACAGTATAAACAAGAGGCGGTCTCCGTGAAAACAGCAACACTGACAGATGGTGACGGAGATATTATTATTAATATTTTCAAAATAAAAGACGAGGATGATCGACAAAAATACTTAGCACATAACAATTATTCGATAATTGTGGAAAGTAGCTCTACTGTAAAATATGATGCGTCTACGTTTGACGTTTATTTTGTGAATTTTTTTTTTTTTTCTAAAAAGTGAAAAGCAGAAGGAAAACCGTGTATTATAGCTTGTATTGGGTTATTTTACTAAATCAGAAAGAATACATCGTTTAGGTTAAAGATTACTTTTGACAGATTTTAGGCAGTCATGGTAAAGATTTTAAAATTAATTTTAAAAAATCAACAACACTAACAACAATAATAGCAGTAGTGATAATAATATAAATTAATTTATTTTTAACTTAATTAATTTTAAATATGCATCATATTATACGCAATTGTATTATTTTTATGATTGTTCATTAAAATAAAGACTTTTATTTTGTAATGTTTAATTCGTTAACGTTTCTAGCTTCACATATTTTGTCATCATTCGCCGCCTAGTGGACACTACCATCCATGAGTAGCTGGAGAGAACACGACGCCTACTGTTACGGAACACTATAAATAATATTAATAATAATAATAATAATAATAAATGATGACTTCACACGGCAAGAACACTGAATGTATTTGATACAATGTTTCACAGCACTGCAGGAGGTCTTATAATGTTCGTTGGACCATAATATGGTAGGACATATGGCATTTTAAAACGTAACAATATTTATTGTTATGAAAATAATCAGAGACCCCAACTACAGTAAATGCTACATGCTATAAAACTTTATTCAGACGACGGTATTATTTTGTCATAGCTATCATGCCTGTATAAACATTAAACCGTGCGTGTATTTAGATGTATGGAACTATGCATATTAAAGTTAATTATTTTATGTTACACAATGCAAAATCGTGTGTTTACAACCCCTTTCAGTGAAATGTGTAGAAAGATCCGTGTCTCTTCTCCGGAGCCTGGTCACATGCGCGCTCGGGAATAATGGCTGCACAGGAACCGTCACCACCATCTTCATTAGAAGGCAACAAACCTGGCTTCCCCAAGAAAATACTCGCCAACAAGCTGGAGGACAAGCATCTGTGCAATATCTGTCTGAAAATCCTTAGGAGACCGTTTCAGGCGCAGTGCGGACATCGTTTCTGTTCTTATTGTTTTAATAAAGCAGTGAGGTAAGCGGCATTCAGTCCAGATGGCCCACCTGACACGACACTACAAAAGATGGACACGACCTGTCAGGCCTCCCGTGCCATTTTTATGGTATATTTTATGGGGATACAAGCAGTAAACGTTGCCTCAGATCGGGCAACATAAATAAATGCAGGCTGTCAGGTTGTGTTCGGCTTCTTGTTTAGCTGGGCGAGCTGGGAAACTACAATAGCCAGACATTTATTGCAGCTATTGTCAAAATCAACTGTTACTATATGTGGTGTGCCTTTGTATTTATCCGCGATTTTTTTTGTGTGCTTGTGTGTATGAATCCTTTACTTTTCCATCGCAGCTCCGGACCACAGAAATGCAGTGCCTGTATAAAGGAGGACATATTTGAAGAACCAACATCAATTTTGAAACAGGGCTGTGTAAGTATTCGTTTTATTATACAGTAAAATTTAAATGGTAGACAATAGCGTTGAATTATTTTTAGTGTTGATAACCCTTCCAAAAATAAAATAATAAAATTAAAATTATGATTCACAAACTATAATCACTGAAGTTTCCTCTAAAATGCCACGTCTACTAAAATACTTTTACTATTGTAAAACCACCATAATTGTTTTTGTTTTGTATATTTCGGACATTTTTTGTAACAGTGGTGGCTAACACAAAGTTCCCTTAAAAATTTGGAAAAATATCCAGTTTCACTATAATACAGTTTTTCTAATTTTACATTAATTGAAGTACAGTAACTGCAGTAATTGTGGCAGAAGCTGTGACTTCCTCTGAAGTTTTTCGGAAGGGTGTTGGCAAATGTTAGGCATTTTAGGCAGCCAGTTTTTATACATTGAAAGGATGATAACTATAATGGTAACAATAACGGCAAACGTTTAATACACATTGTAATTCTATAAGAATAGAAAATTCCACACCACAGAGGAACAGTATTATTGAAACAGTTTTTTTTTCTGTGTGCTTAAAATAAACAGAATGTTATCTTCCATTGGTGTGAACGATAATTATCTTTATAGTCATAGTTCTTGGTGTGAACAGGCCTTAACCAATTTTTCCACTGTCAGTAATGAGACAAATGTGACCCTGGACCACAAAACCAGTCATAAGGGTCAATTTTTCAAAATTGAGATTTATACATCATCTGAAAGCTGAATAAATAAGGTTTGTTATGATAGGACAATATTTGGCCTAGATACAACTATTTGAAAATCTGGAATCTGAGAGTGCAAAAAAATCTAAATATTGACAAAATCTCCTTTAAATTTGTCCAAATGAACTTCTTAGCAATGCATATTACTAATCAAAAATTAAGTTTTGATATATTTACAGTAGGAAATTTACAAAATATCTTCATCAAACATGATCTTTACTTAATGTCCTAATGATTTTTGGCATAAAAGAAAAATCTATAATTTTGACCCATACAATGTATGTTTGGCTATTGCTATAATATACCCCAGCGACTTAAGACTGGTTTTGTGGTCCAGGGTTACAAATGAAAGTTGGAAGAAGATTTCAGTTTCACTATGTGAAAATTCTTTTTAGGCTTTTCCTGACAATGCTGCCAAAAGAGAAGTTGAAGCTCTTGAAGCTGTTTGCATCAATGAGGAATGCAGCTGGACAGGCACCATCAAAGAATATGAGGTACTGCGTGTCCCTTCCCTGCTTTAAAAAAACTGCTTAAACCAGCTTTGCCAGGCTCGTACATAACTGGTTGGCAAGCAGATCACCTAGCCTGACCATCTGAACAGTGCCTCAAACCCACTAACAAACCAGCTTGACCAGACTGGGGGATCAACTAAGACCAGCAAATCATCTTAATCATTTATTTATTTTATTACGCAGTGTTGTTTGTAGTTTACAAACCGTTTTAAAATGACATGCACCATCTGAATGGTTCTTTATCTCTCAAAGGCAAACCATGAGGGAAAGTGTGACTTCAGGATCCTTCCCTGCCCATCATGCAAAGAGCTTCTGAGAGCCAATGAACTTGAACGTCACAATGAGAGGGAATGCCCAGAAAGGACTCTTAATTGTAAATACTGCAAGGAGCCATTTCATTTTAAAAACATTAAGGTAACACTCTTTGTTTTTTTTTTTTTTTTTTTTTATTAAATGTACCTGTAATGTGAGGGTCATTACTCAATCCTTTATTCATTCATGGCTTTCATCTTTTTGGTTTTGGATTTTTGTGATACTGCTAAAGAACATGTTTTTTTTAGGCCCATGATGAGATATGCCCTAAATACCCAATGATTTGTGAAGGCTGTGCCAAGAAAAAAATTCCCAGAGAGAAAGTAAGTAAATAGTATTTAAACTGTTTACATTATTTTTTTGTATTTATATTGTGTGTGTATTTATGCCGATAGAGCTTTTTCATAGTTACTTTCATTAGGGTATCTGTCTTTTCCTTCTGCAGTATGTGGACCACATTAAACTGTGCACCAAATTCAGAACACCTTGCAGATTTCACGTTGTAGGCTGTGATATGACGGTAGGTAATCAGACTTTTTCTGCATCCATTAGACTTCATATTCATTTCGGTTCTACAAATGTATTTTAGCATCAGGCTCTCTGATTTCTTGTAGGTGGAAAAGGAGAAGATCCATGACCATGAGCAAGCCTGTTCCTACGAGCACTTAAACCTCCTATTGCACTTCATCATGGGCATCAAGGTGAACTTGGAGAGTCTGCAACCTCAGAGTCTGGAACTGGCCAGCCATAAGATCCACGAGCTGCATCAGTCTCTGCGGGAGCTGGAGCTGAAGATGGGGCAGCTGAGTGGAGCAGGGGCTCCCGTGCAGGGGGCCTGTGCGCCGCTGCTGCCACCGCCGGTTCCGACGCTGGGTACGTCTTTTACCCCACTCCCTACAGCCATCGGGGCAGCCTTGGAGCTGCAGCTACACAGTGAGAAGACCAAAGTGGCAGAGCTCAGCCGCCGCTGTCAGGAGCTGGAGCTGAAGGTAAGCACCTTTGAGAACATCGTCTGCGTGCTCAACCGTGAGATGGAGCGCTCCGCCACCACCATGGAGGCCTATAACCGTCAGCACCGGCTTGACCAGGACAAGATTGAGATACTCAACAACAAGGTGAAGAGACTGATGTAAAAGCAGATATGTTTTTGTTTAGTCTGAGATATAGTTTCCTTCAATACTAGATTTTTATGCAGGTACGGCAGTTGGAGAGGACAGTAGGCCTTAGGGATCTCTCCATCGTGGAGATGGAGGCAAAGATGAGGGAGATGTCCGCTGCCACTTATGATGGTGTATTTGTTTGGAAGATCTCTGACTTCTCGAAGAAGAGACAAGATGCTGTAGCCGGACGGGCACCTGCTATGTTCTCGCCTGGTAATTTAATTTTGTATATTTTACTTTTATAGTTTCATGTTAATTAAGAATAGCTTTGATATGGAAATCTTAAGGTATGGCATCTCACTCCAAAGTGCCCTGTTCTGTGTTACAGCATTTTACACAAGCAAATATGGCTATAAGATGTGTTTGCGCATCTATCTGAATGGGGATGGGACGGGACGTGGTACTCACTTGTCTCTGTTCTTCGTGGTGATGAGGGGACACAGTGATGCCTTGCTTAAGTGGCCTTTCAATCAGAAGGTCAGTGTGATCAACTTCTGATCATTTTTTATTCCTGAAATCCTGACAGGCTTTCCAAATTCAAGTCAGTGAAGTGCTGCTTCTTTTTTGTCCTATTATTTTATTCAAAAATACATAAATGCAATTTGTGGTGTGACTCATTACTAACTTACTGATAGTAATGAATAAAAAAAACAAAGAAGAAAATACTTGGAAAAAAATACCTAGACCTTGAATTCACTCACATGTATTTAAGATGTAAGAAAAATATATAATCATTCCAAATTTTGGGGTTGTAAAATTGTATTTTATTTATTATTTTAAGACAGTAATGCCCATCAAAGCTACATTTATTTTATCAAAAATACAGTAAAATCACTAATATTTCAAATTGTCATAATATTTCACAATAACTCTTTAAGTTTAATATATAAATAAATATATTTAAAGTAATTTTTCCTATGATGGCAAAGGGTGAATCTACTCCAGTCTTCAGTGTCACATGATCCATCAGAAATATTTCTTATATGGTGATTTGTTGTTAAAAAAAGAATTTATGATTCTTAAATAGAAATTTGAAATAAAATAAAACGGCTTTTATATAAAATAGAAATCTTTTGTAACATTGTCTTTACTGTCATTTTTTAGTGTCATTATGGAATAGAAGTATTAATTTCTTAAAAAGAAAAACCTAACCCCAAACTTTTGAATGATAGTGTTATGTTTTTGCTTTTTACTTGGTTACCACAACATTGCATTTTTACAGTCATTTAATTTGTTTTATACCATTTTCAAGAAACATTTTTATGTCAACTATGTGAAATCAACATGTAACATCTTTGTTGTGGACACTCCTAAAGTATGTCATTCATGCACATATAATGTGTGACCGTGGCCATTTTCCATCCCTTTATGTTCTCGCATTTATGTGCTTTTTATGGGGTTCTTGTTCCTTCCACTGAATCGTGAATGACTGGCTTCAGCTTTGCAACCATTCATACCTGTCTAAACTCAGACCTTTTTGGACATTTAAATATTTATCCAACACCTTGGTCCTCAGGTCACCCTCATGTTGCTGGATCAGAACAACAGGGAGCACATCATCGATGCCTTCCGGCCAGACATTTCCTCTTCCTCCTTCCAGAGGCCTGTGAGTGACATGAACATTGCCAGCGGCTGCCCTCTCTTCTGCCCTCTCTCCAAACTAGACTCCAAGAACTCCTACATCCGAGATGACACCATCTTCATCAAGGCCATCGTTGACCTCACAGGCCTTTAAGGTGTCAGATGCCGCTGCTCCGCCATGCTCCTCTCTCCAGCCTGTAGTGGTTCCCGTGCAGTACTTTTTTCCTTGAGGCCTGTTCCCTCGGTCCGAGCTCTTTGCCATGCTCACATGAGCCCAAAGAGACGACGGTACCCAGTGCAATACTGCACTGGGTGTGACACCGCTCTGCATTATGTACCAAAATCGTTCCCAGAGTTTGTGCAGTTCTACTGTAATATAGTTGCCCTTTGGGAACCTCTCACTCTCTCGTAGTGGGATAGCTGTCAGCTGTGATTGTAACGTAACTACTTGCCTGTGCCATAGATGTGGCACCTTGCCTTTTATAGAGATTGAGAAGACTTTCTCCACAAGACAGACGTCATTTCATTTCCAAGCGCTTGGCTTGTGTCGCACTCACTATTTGGGTACTTTTTTTTTGCTTTGCTTAGTGTTTGAGCTACTCGTAAGTGAATGTTTCGTGCGTAGACGGACACGGAGTCACACTAACGAATGATGTCGATGCGTTCATTTTGCGACTGCTTGGGTAACTTGCTTCATACGCATCGACGGTCTTCTGACATTCCCTTTGAGCATTGTGTGCCTCGAATGTTTCTCGTTTTCATTGGCTTTCTGTAGTGGTGGACATTGCTTGAATTTAAAGTGCAGAATTTGGGATTCGATAACCTGAGGAGTTTGTGTGTGTGTGAAGGTGTGATCTGTTTTTTGGCCTTCGTTTCCATTTTCGGTGTTCTTTGATGTATTAGTTTGCATGTTGGATCTGTGGAAGATACATTCAAGTTAGCAGCAGACCAGGTTTACACCCTGAGCCTGAGAAGCGAAGGCAGTTTCATTGTAAAATCGCTGTCGAAGAAAACAACTAAATCATGCTGGTGTTAAAACCATCCAGTTTTCCTTTGGACCTCAAATGCCTCATCAGCCAACGTGGTTATACACGAATAAAAGATGCAGCCTTTAGCCTAAAGGTAGTGTAAGTAGGACAGATAATCTTGTGTGCTTTGTGACGTGGAAAGGCTGATGTTTGTTAGCATTTTGATGTTTTCTTGTGTTTTTGTGGTGTTCCGTTGATATTGTGCTGCTTTGGGCAAACATTATGGATGCCATTAAAACTATATGACTTGCTTTGGACCGTGTCGATCAGTATAAACCAAGCAGGTGTTTGAGAACTCGTAGTCAGTGATTCCTGTCATCTTTTTCCCTGAAAGACTGTGGGGTTTGCATTCTGTAAATGTGCTAGAAAATGAGGAATGTGATTTGTTATGCCATTTTGAAGTAGCCTCAGTCCTTAATAGACAGTCAGTTCAATGCATTTTGTCCATGAGATTTCTTTTGGTTTATTTGCAACCAGAGAAGGCATTACTATACATATACAATGCATAACTCCTACATAAGGGCTTTTAGTATACAGCACGTCTTCCATGTGAGCTTTTTGGTCTGGTTATTTTCTGAAACCGAGTCTGAGATGCTTTTTTAAGATGCCTTCATGCTAACAAAGCACCTGAACCCAGCCTATTTTCAAACCAGTTCCCACAGATATCGAAACCTCTCTGTGCATGAGATGTTTTGATAGAGAAGAAGAAGAAAAAACATATTGTAAATTATTGGTTTACTTTGTAGACCAACATTTTATTTGTATTGCTTTACCTTTTTTATCTGTTGATTGAGATGCAGTATATGACGGTTATAAATGTGAGTGTGGTATATTGTTAATTTAAGTATAAATAGATAAACTATACAGTGTACACGGTTTTACGACTGATGTAGCTGTGGATATAACAAATATGAATCATAAATATATATCATAGATTTATATTGATAATACATGTACTATTTCCTGTTGGGATGGTTTCAAAATGTGTTTGGGCTCTTTTTGGGCTTTGGTAAGTTCTCCTTCACTTTGGCAGCATCCTCTGAGGGAATGAGATTCTCCTGGTTTTTCCTCTCTCTCTCAAGAACCTGTCTACATGAATAAATCTCACCGTCGTAGATTTCCTCGCTTGCTTTTTGCCCCAATGAGATTTCAGAGTACTCGTGTGAATAGTTCTACAGATGTGACGTGCCTCTGTAGCATAACTGCTTCTATACAAATGTTCTCTATACATAGCTTTAGCTAACATTGCATGTGGCCAGGGTGTTGTATTGTAAATCATATTAATATTCTTTGAGAGTTTTGGAAAACACACTTTTTATTTGCATATTATTTTGAGTAGAAGTCACATGATTTACTAGTAGTAGTGCACACATTTTAGCTTGTGCAATTATACAAGTGTCCTTCCTGTTCTTGAGTGTGAAATCTACTGTTTGCATTCACTCAATCTGGGCTCATGTTCATACGCTGAATAGGTGAAATGCTTGACCTTACGTGGGTGAGAGCCCCCTTTATCTGTAAGAAATAATACGTTAACTGACTCTGACTTGCTTTTTATTTTTGGATAAGCATACACTAACACTAGAAATATGCTATTTTTTAAGTTTTTGCATACCGTTGAGATTAAAACTCGCAGAAATAATAATTTATGGAATCCAGGACTGATTTTTTTCTTCTTCGGCTAACTAAGATTTGTATACTTTTTATTTCCGAGGTTGCATTTCATAGAGGTTGCTTTAATAATCAGACTTTCTACGTAACTTTGTATGCCTTTCTCATGGTGTCTCAGTGCCACTGATCTTCCCGATTCTGTTTTAAAGAGCTAGAGATGTTACTGTGAAGGCACTGTGGGTTTCTTCCGCAAATTGTGGTAGTCAATGTGCCAAGGAAGGAACCTCTGTGTGATTCATGCTGTTATGATTTAATTCTCAGTGAAATCTAAAATAAAGTCTTTTCTGTTCTCTTCTTTCTGTCTTGTATCATTGTAAGTTCTGTTGTATCACACTTGACCACAGGGGGGTGCTCATGCACCATTGATCATTTTGCACTGTGGGGTCATTTTTGGAAGATGAGCTGAGCTTATCAGAGAATTATTTCCTGTTAACTGTGATTTATTTTGTACATATATTAATGAACAAATCAAAGGTACAGTATGTGTCCAAACATTATCTCTCCTTGCATAAATGCATTTCTCACTCTCTATTCCAGGAAATAGCCTATGAGCTGTTATGGGGGTGTAATAAAAGGGCTTCTCAGACTGATGGCTTTCACAGAGTCCAGTGAAGTGCTCTTGAGTTCAGGGCTTCCCTGTTGGACTGAGAGCTACTGTTAGAGGTGAAGAGGGTGATGTCTGAGCAATAGCACTTTCTGCCAAGCACACATATCCTGCATTACTTGATTGTTAGAGGAAGCACAGCTGAAAGTGGTTTGTTTTATCTGGTTAAAGTATTCAGCCGATATTCGTCAAGGTGATATAATCTTTGGAAAAAATGCTTTTGTAGTTCAGCAGTAGGAAAATATAGTAGATCTTTGTGTTAATCTTCAGACATGTACACAAAAGAAAGATTTCAAGATAGCCAGTCATGAAGCCTAATAGCTTACGTTGAATCAAGTGTAGGCTTTACGAATTAGATTTCCCCCCTTCTTATGTCTGTCATTGTACAGCTTTAGTCTTTTGGTTTATGGAACAATTTGAATGAAAGTACAAGATAGAAGATTGCCTAAAAGGGCTTTCCTGTAGGAAATATGTCCATGAACAGGAGCCTTGTTAAGTATATTCATTTGAGTAAATGATGGCAGAATTTTCATTTTTAGGTGAGTATTCCTATTTATTTATTTTTGTAAGAGCTCAGTATATTTTGCACACACATGCTTCATTATTTCCCCCCTGCCATGTTCCGGCATAAAAGGGCAATACCAGAGATCTTCTCACTAGACAGTGTTCACTTAGGCTTTTTGTCCATGACTTTTCCCCTGGGCATATCTGGAGCTCTGTATCACAGTTAACAGACCCTAATCTGAGGATTAGCAAGAGGGCATTCCCTCTATCACAGCTTCCTCTCTGTGTGTAGTCAGCAGATAGAAAATGATGGGTCTGAAAGAAACAAAGCTGTCCAATGCTCGAAGCTGGTCAGTATCGAGGCTTTTCAAAATGTTCAGATTAATCCCAATTGCTTCATTTAAATGGTGCTGATTCTTAAAAATTATAATTCTCTTATAAGATCTATATAATATCTTTTACTCTATGGCTATTTTTAGTGGCGGCACGATAATGTATTTGTATAGCTGTGTCTGTCCTGCAGATGTCACTGTGTTCTTTTGAACTAACCCCCTTAACTGCATAGTTTGTGCCATATTGTTCATTTTGGCATCCTCAGCACCATCTTCAGAAATCATATTTTAGCTGAATTGTGAATGTGAGTTCACAGTCTGTATTGAATTCAATGCAGTGAAGGACTGTAATGAGAAAGACTTGTCATTCTCGATTTCTCTCGACGCAAAAATAAACTGCGCGACCAGTGTAGTCCAATTCACAAACATGGAAATTTCTTTAATTTTCAAAACAAAATCGGCATAATTTTTAAACTAATATTAATCTAAATGGTTTTGAATAAAAATCAGAAATTAATTTAGTTGAATATGTCAATACCCAGCCTACTTGTCAATGATTGACTATTGCAGCTCAAGCGTATATGTCACAAGTTTCAATTTTATATTGTTTAACTTTTTGCTTAATTATAGGCTCAGTGTATTGTTACATGTTAAACAGCAGCATTTTTTAAAAAACAAATTAGCCCCATTAGGATATGTTTTAAATGCTTTCATTGTGGTTGCATGTAATAATGTGAAGTATAGTGTTTATTTTCTTTTGTCATATTTATTGTGTACAAGACAAATTAACTGGAGCTTTAATCATCTGCTGTATTAATGTGTTCTGTTACATCATCCAAGCAGAGAGACTTCCTCTTGAGTCCGTTTCCCCTGTAACATACTGATTTCCCATCATCTCAGCAGCCCTAAAGACATCCCCTGTGCTGGGGCTCAGGTTACCATTTAGGGATGTACAAAGAACACTTTGACCCACTTGAGAAAACAGACTCAGACATCCTCCTGGAGCCCAAAAACTGCTGATTTATCTTAGCAGTAACAGATTACACTTGCTGTTACTTTAAGTATTGCACCTGATGCCAGTGTCAACCAGCACATCCTTTCAAAGGAACTGTCGTAATGCTTGGAAAAATAAAAGGCAGTAACCACTGTTTGGCTGTCTTTTATACAGCGACTTTTATAAAAGATGATTAAAAAAATAAGTTAAGCTTGTCTGATTGGAGACAGCTAATATGCTGTATGACGATTATACACATTGTTTTCTTGAACAAAGTTAATATTTCTGTGTTCTGTTCAGGGTTATTGTTTTTAACTTAAACTACAACTATTGAAATCTTTTTTGTTAATTGAAATTTAGCTAAATTTAAACGAAAATTAGAAATGTTTCATTAGGAACTAAAACCGAAATAAATCTAAATAGTATTAACAAAATAATAATAGTAATATAAATGACAAAAGCACACAACAAAATAAAAAAAAATGAAAATACAGAGGAAAAACTATTAAAAAAAATGTACTATTATATAGTATATGCTGTAAATAATACTAAAATTACACTGATTGTAATGAGACATAAAATAACTCCCAACAAAGCAACCATTGTATCAGAGTTAATGATCAGGTCCCACTAGCAGTCTGGTGTTATCCACAGCCAATTATTTCAGAGTATACTGGTCAAACAAAACCACATTTAGACCAGTCCTCACTGTCTCCCTCTATGGTAAAGGGATATTTCACCTAAAAATAAAACTCGTCATTTACACATCGTCATGTTGTTCTAAACCTGTATAAATTGTGCATAGCAAATGAAGATGTTTGGAAAGTCTGTGGGGTCCAATCTTATTTGGACCACAGGTTTGGAACAACAAGAGGGTGAGTGAATAATGACGGAACTTTCATTTTTAAGTGAATTATCCCTTTCACGTGGGTGTAACTCTTACATCATAGAGGCAGGGCTCTGAGGGTTAACATGGCATGATTATGGTTCACAGTGGGGAAAGTTGGAGTGGTCTTTTGGGGAAGGTGACTGGACGGAATGGATCTACCTGCTGAGAGAACATGGCTTTGCGCTGAAGGAGTCATGCTGAGAGTGACTGGGTTTGCTAAGCCTTTTCCCACATGGAGGTTTCCATGTCTTTGATGGCTGCTTTAAAATGTCTGACGGCAGCTTTTGTATGTTTGATGGAAAATGTGTGTTCTGTAAACATGCCCTTTCCAGTAATTCATCTACAAATGCTGTGGAACTTTGTCAGATACAAATAGCAGCCTAAAATATGAAGAATATGTATGTCTGAGATTATGTGACTGTTTTATCAATTTATTTTATTATTCTTTAGTGACAAAAAGATTGTCTGTAGTCCATTCATCTGTGTGAAATAAGAGATGTTCTAGTTTGTTGGTAAGTTTTGTGTCAGCATCTTAAAACTGTAGGAGGCTGTCTTCAGGGAAAAGTTCTCCACTAAACCCTGGGAGATCTTTTCATGTGGTGGACCTCCAGATCTCATGCATTCTTCTTGGCTGACTTCACTTCCATGGCTGCTTCCAGTCTGCGGCTCTACCTCGTAGTTCTTCAAAAGATTTGGTAAGGCTTAAAATCAAACCTCCTTCATCACTCTTCTTGTAATGACCAGTGTGGATTTTAATATGGCCATTGCCCCCCAATAAGCATCATTACTAAATGGAAATAAAACATAATTTGCCTTTCCAAAGAAAAAAAAAAAGTTTGTCTATTGCACCACTGTTATTCACGGTTTTCACAAATATGAGCAATGATGAGTATGGATTCTGGAATTACTGGAAGTTTTCCCTTCATGCCACATAGTGGAATGTGTATTTCTACAATCTTAAGCAGAGATGGAAAGTTGAATTAGTGACTCAGGACTCAAGTTGCATTTTAATAGACTTCAGACTTGACTTGACCTGACAAAAGAGTTTAAGAATATTTTAACAACAACTCAGGTCTCTTATACTTAACTACAAATATCATAAATAATTTGTGGTTTATTTGTATGGTTTTATTATATCCATGCCACATATTTTGTGTATGTAGTGGTAGATCGGACTTATATCATAGAATGATGGCATTCGTCTGCGTATTGTGCATAAACTCCAAAATGGCATAAGATTATGAAACCTGGAGGGAGCCACTGTGCCATATGTTCTTACATTTCATTAGCATGTCATTAGCAAAGAATATGGAAAAACAATGTATGAAATTTTATTTTCAACAAGGCATAATTACCACCCCCGCTCCCCTCTGAAATTAACCCAGGTAATGTGAATAATTAAGGCTACCCACCACTATTTTCTGTATCTGCCACTGACCCCGGGGTTACTCAATAGAGGTTGCATGTTGTCACACAGGAAACCATTGTGTTTTTCAGCAGAATTTAAACAGTAAGCAATGTAAAAGATAAAGAATTATCAAACTGTTTTTATGACCAGCAGATAGTCTATTGTAAATAAAGGAATGTGTATATTATATATTTAAAACAAATGCAACAACTTTCCCCAATAAGACAACTGACCCCAACTTTACAAGAAAAAAAAAAAAGCAGAATCTTCATTTCTAGTTAAAATATACCTTGAGTTCAATAGTTGACTTTTGTCTGAATGTGTCTTGCTACAGAAAAAAATGATTATATTTGAACTTTTTTTTATTAATTTAATAGATTTTTTTTTTTACAAAGTGACTTACTATGGAGGAAATTTTTATTTTTATCTGAATTATTATTATTATTAGCTTTATTTTTTTATTTACTCTACCAAAGAGTGTTCTTTTCTCCTCTAAATGCCTCATCAGTATGTTTGAGTTTTTCATGAGCTGAGAGATAACAGGAAATCTATTTGATATTGATGTGCAAGACAAGTGTGAGATTGAAAATGTTATTTTAGCTTCTTAGATGTCATAGCCTCTTAGAAAGTAATTTGCATTAAATACTTAGAAACACATCTAGGGGAAATGGTTGAATAACCTTAAATGGACACACATGTTGAATATGCATTATGATTTGTTGGGGTGTTTTCCGTTTTGTCCTAATCTACAGCCAACCCCGAATGACTATATGAATGTAGACCTTTTTCTTGCAAGAAAATCAATTTTCATAACTTTTTGCCACTAATGCCACAACACTTAGAAATGAGGAAAATCTTGAACAATTTGTTATAAGAGCCAATATTTATACACAATGTCAAGTTCGAAGTATAAGCTATATTAGTACACAAGTTACACTGTAAGAAAAGCCTGTAAAAAGTAGGGCTTAATGTACTTTTAATGTGAAGGAATAAAATATTCAAGTTGAGGAAATGAATATGATGAAAATGAGTATGATGAAAAGCTTTGTATGCACTTCCCTTTAGATACAGTAAGATAAAAAAAAAACATAAAAACACAGTTGAACAAACAGAAACATAAAATACCACTGGAAGTGCACTTTTTAATCAGTGTTTACTCAGTTTCATTCTGATGTTGTTGTGGCTCGTCTGAATGCTGTTTTCTTCTGCATCGCAGCGTTCGAGCTGAAAAGGCGTAAAGAAAAGGGTTCACGCAACTGTTGATAAAGAAAAGAGCCCCGGTTACATTGTTGCTGACATCTGATTCCCATGACAATGCCATTAAGACAAAGTTGTTGATCATACAGGGGGTCCCAAATACGAAGAAGACCACTACGATTCTGATGGCCAGTTTTGTCAGTCTGTGGCTTTTGAAGGAAGATGACTGACTTATCCGTTGATGAAGTCGAAGGTAGAAGAACAACAGGCTGAAGAGAGGCACAACAAACATCACTAGAGTCTCGACAAGTAAGACAACTAGTTTTTCTTGATTATTTCTATAATCCTGATGACACAATATAAGCCTGTCCTTCTGCTTCACATTTCGGAAATAAAGAGCATAAGAACCCAGAGCTCCACTTGATGTCCATATCCCAAAAATCAGCCCCTTTTGGCCCTTCTGTCCAAGCTTCGCCCATCGCTGTGGATACAGCACCTGCAGGTACCTTTGCACACTCAACAAGGTGACAGAAAGCACACTACTGTAGAGGCTCCAGTACACGACATAGGAGAATAACTTACACAGACCTTGGCCAAAAACCCAGCCGTTCAGAAGGGCATAGATCCACACAGGCAGAGAAATCAGACTCAATAGATCCGAGACAGCCAGATTCAGCATCAGTTTTGGGGTGAAACTGCCCTCCTTTAAATGTTGGGTGAGCATGACCAGCACCGCTATATTACCTGGTACACCCAGAGCAAAGCACAATCCCAGAACAGTGCTGGATACTAGCTCCTCCACTGAGCTACGGCCAAACAGAGAAGTGTTAGAAATGTTCTGGTACTCCATCTTCATCTGCCAGTTGCTGATGTGAATATGAAGGTTTGCCTAGCAATAGCTAAGTAAGAGGACCAGTTTTACTCTTAGTCTGGCCGTATAAGGTGCATGAATGTGGTTTGTAAGTTGCACTTCCTTCCTTCTTCAACATCTAAAAATGTAATGCAATAATGTGTATTTGGGAGGGTGCACAGAGGTCTAGCTGCTGCATCTTTCAACATTTTTTGACTTTTATCTAGACAAAAAGTTACCGTATTGTTCCGAATATTGCTCCCTCTTTTTCAAGATGTACCTTTTGCATAAAGCCTTTTGAAGACTGAATCTTGCCTTATTCCTAAAAAAAGTAAAACATTATATATAGATATATCAGGGTCAGAAATTAACAGGAGCTTGTGCAAAAAATGACACCTAAATGAACAAATATTTCTCACAAATTCAAGATAAAGGGGGAAAAAATTGCCCCTGCTCAATTGACCGTTCGCAAAACCCGCCCATGCTTAGTTACTGTTTCCATGACCGACAAACAATGCTGCTCTCACACTACAAATCACGTTCTCATGCAGTGAAAAATACATCGCAGAGCAAAGAGGAAACTGACAACACACCGACAGAGAAGACACAGCAGGTTACTTCTGATATGAAACAAGATCTCAGGACCCTCAGCTTTTAAGCTGTGTCATTTTTAAAGAAATTAAAACAAATACCGTTTTGTGGCTCTTCAATGTGTCGTGACCGATCACTACAGCTGTTGTGATTAAAATGAAATGTGAAAATTAATGTAAAGTGTCTATTCACGGAATTACATTTTGATTTGCTCACACTGCTTCAGATTGCTTTTTACCATTGTTTTTTTTTAACGTTACACAAAACAAGTATTTTAAAGGAATTTAGCTTACTGCCGTTACCGTGGCAGCCAACAACAGCACAGCTTAACCCTCCGAGCCTTAATAACCAGCTGTCGGGCAAGATGGCATAGCATGTTTCAATCAATCAAGCTCTTTGCAAACGGTCAATTAGAAATGCAATGGCCAATCAGAGATGCTTATACCAAAATGTTTCAACGGAGCTTAGAAATGCAATGGCCAATCAGAGATGCTTATACCAAAAACGAAGAAAATATTCAAATCGCGTTACTAGCTCTATATTACTTGCAGGATGTTTTTCGTGTCACTGCATGATGAGCAGTGTCTTCATGCACATCAACAACAACATTTCTTTAAAACTCATAGCTAGAATCAAGTAATCATTGCTTACCAGGTAGTCCAACTTACTCGCTTCCTCTCCAAGCTATCTCATTTTTTGTCTGCTCTCTGTATCAATAAGAAGTGTGTCATAAATCTCAGGGTGCCCGCAGATGGCAACAGTAATGCTCTCCTCTATGTTGCCTGACAAGAATAGACGTCTATTCGCGTCTTTGCATTGACTATGTATGTAATCTACTCGCGCAAATAATTAAATTCGGTTTTGGTGTTCACACCATTAGATTAGTCAATGCTGAAAATGTGCCAATCAGAAAACTCTGGCGTTGTTGTTGAGTGTGCGCAGTCACTGATTGAATTTGTTGTCTTCGTGAATTCCCTCATCATAAAGAATACGGCACAGATACAATGTAAATAAAATAATCATTTTGTATAGCCTCAGTGATTATTACAGGAGATTTTGCATAACTTGGTAGACTAGGTTAGCGTTATGGACCGATATGTTTATCTCTGAAGCCAGAGCCAGAATATGATAATCCATTTCCTCCAGTTTTTAAATGTATATTAATCAACATTAATAATCATTATTACAATATCAAGCAATAATCAACAATAACGATTTTTGTCATAGTATAACAGTCCTATTAGCTCCTGTTTTTAAATGTATAATTTAGATACAATTTTAAACAGTCAATTGTTATCGGCAACAGTTTAAAGTATTTTGAGTGATTTAAGTAATTGGTTAAATTTAAAGAAATAGTTCACCCAAAAATGAAAACTCTGTCATCAATTACTCGCCCTCATGTCGTTCCAAACCAGTAAGACCTTCGTTCATCTTCGGAACACAAATTAAGATATTTTTGATGAAATCAGAGAGCTTTCTTACCCTCCATAGACAGCAACGCAAGTATCACACTAAAGGCCCAGGAAGGTAGGAAGGGCATCGTTAAAATAGTCCATGTGACATCAGTGGTTCAACCATAATTTTATGAATTTTATAATGACTTTATTTAACAATTTCTTCTCTTCTGTGTCAGCCTTCGACGCACATTTATGACAGCACCACAGCGCATGCGTGTGCATTCCTCCGCTTGCAAACAAGCCGCAGCCCATCCGGGCTCTACATCAGAACGTCGGTTCTGTCTTGCGTTGTTATTAATCCGGAGACCTTTTGGTTCTTTTTGTTTATTTCTAAATTGGTGAAATTATATTTTGCTATCTTGTCCTCTCGGAAGCAAAATTTCAGATTTCTCTACTCGATCTACTCATATCATTTATGAGTGGTAGGTTATGAATTATATTAAGATTGTCTCATTATTGCTTGAAGGGATCAACCATGTAATTAAGAGACAAAAAATAATCTCTTACCTTAAAAGGGAATCGGCTTAGATTACTATTTTACAGGAAACTCATCTGATTGAAACAGACCTTGAAGCTCAGATTAGGGTAGTTGGGTCAGGTTTTCAGTTCCACGTTCAAAGTTTTAATTTATAAGAAGTTCATTTTTAGGTTTGAGGATATGATGAAAGATACAGGAGGATGTTACATTCTTATTCTAGGCCTTTTTTTTTTTTTTTTTTTTGGAAAAAAGGGTCCTTATCAGAAGTCTGTATGCCCCAAATACATTTGAACCTACTTTTTTTCTGAATATATAATTTTTCTGTTAATCACATAATTATTGAAGGAGATTTTTAACTATGCACTCGACCCCAGCTTAGACCACCTAAAAATATAGCAACTTTGAGGCTGCTAAATTGAATGTGTTTTGAAGATTTTGGCCTGCTTATGCATGGAGAATCATAAACCCTAAATTTAGAGACTTTACATATTATTTGTACCTTCAATGGATGTCCAATAGAATATTTTAACCCTACATCACATCATTGGCGATTACAATCTTCACTACTTGGTAACCCCAAATTCTTGGAGTTTCTTGAAAAAGAATGGGTGTTTTTATGGAAACCAATAAGCAGCCTGATGAATGTGACTCTTACAGGCCTGTGAGTCTTTTAAATGTTAATTGTAAACTGCTGTCTAAGCTTTTAGCAAGAAGACTTTAATCATTCCTTCCTCAGGTACTAAACCTGGACCAGACAGGTTTTATTCAACAAAGGCTGTCTTACTCCAACGTCAGGAGTCTGCTAAACATAATACAATAATTTGTGTATTCACAAATTTCCAAAACTCAAGTGCCCTATCATATTCAACATGCTTAACGTATGGCAGGACATCATGAAATTTACAGGGAGAAGGGGCTTTTTGTCAGGTCACCATTGATTTGCAGAAATTCTCCCCAGCATTAAAAATTATTTGTTTCATATATGGCATGGAAAAGGGATAAGAGTGACCGGTGTTTTATTCCTAGATAACACCTTAATGACATTTAACCAACTAAAGAAAAAAATTGAGGTTGAGCTCTTCAGAATTATGCCTATGGAGATACTAACTGCAGTGTTTAGGGGATATAGTACCATGTTCGAACAGATGTGGGGGCCTGTTATGGAGCATCTACCAACAAGTTTACAAGAGATCGTATTTAAGGAAAGATTTGTATTTGAATAAGCATTTCTTTTCACTGAACAACTTGCTTACTTAAGGGGCTTTCGCACTGGATGAATCATTTCATAGTTCCTAGAACTATTGGTGGAAGTACCTGCTTTTTGGCGTGTTTACACCGCAGGAACTAGGAACGGTTTTAGTTCTAGGAACTCCATTTGGGGGAATTAAATTAGCTCCTACTTCAGAGTAGGGTCTAAAATTGTTCTATAGGATCTACAAGTGGTGTAAGTGTACGCTGATTGGCCAAACGCAGGAAAACGTCCCCATGGGAGAAATTGGTTTTCTAGAGGAACGACCCTGCTGGCTAGTTCCTAGAACTACGCGGTGCGAAAGCCTGTCTATACTGAATGAGATGGAACCATCTGAAGGGCAAATAGTTGTATAAAAAGGATCATGATAGGCTGAGTCTTTTTTTTTTTTTAGAGGTCAAAAGTGGGCCCCTGTAAGGTACACACCCAAGCTCTCAAGGTCAGAAAATGGTCCAAAGTTGAGAGCAATGCAGTTTCTCCCAGGAGAACGAGAGTATCTAATGACGCCTCAGCAGGATGCTGGATTGGTACATGTCTGTAAAAAGGGGCCCTGAGGTTGTCTAGGTCATTTCTCTTCTTCCTCTGCTGCATTCTAATTGGACAGGTGGCAGCAAGTGGTCTGAATGCACAAATATATGAAAGGTGAAAGGGTGAAAAGCAAGGTCCGATGGGATTGCTCCGTGTGCAGTGGGTGGACATTGCTTGCCACCGTGTTATGGTTCATGACTGCAAAATGTTTACTCTGAGCACTTCAGTGATATCAGGCATTAGCATCAGAGTTACGCTAAAATCTCCAGTATGTTTTCTCCCGTGACCACATTTCAGTTTGTACATAAATTACTGAAGCCACTAACAATGCAATTTAAATCCAAACAGAGAGCAGCGTTTCTTGAATTTTCAAGGAATCGTCTCACCAATATGCAGATCATGAAATTAACATTCTTTTAAAGAGTCTTTAAAGACTGTATTTATCTTCTGTGAACTTAATAAAATCAATGGTTCCTTGAGTGTGTAGAAGCCCGTCAAACAATAACATTTGGATAATTAATGGCGATCCTTTCATATGTTAGAGCAACAGCTCATTTTCTACTTTTTACCCCCATCTGGTAGTGCCTAAATTTACTATAGACACCAGAAGCTCCAACAAAGATTCCTTACAGGATGGGAGTCATTTGTCATTTTTAAGATTAGAAGCATGGCAAGAAAACTAGCATGCTTGTGTGGCAGAAAGGAGTGAATTATGAGGTTTCAGAAGTTTGTCCATTGCGTTCTTTCAGAATGGGCAGCTCACAGAGCTCATGGAAACTTGTATCTGTGCTTGAGTAGTAATATTTATATCGATTGAGATGACTGCCCACTGAAGGTTATCAGTGAATTTGTATTCCACAGCGGTCTGTACGTAGGTTTTTATTGTAGCTTAGCATTGCACAAATGGTCTGTTTCAGAATCTTTCAAAAATATTTTAAGGCATCATAGATAATGTAGGCAACTTGTTTATGCTGTGCCTTCTTTTAGCCAGATTTTAAGTCTAAGAATAGACTGACAAGCTTGACAAGCAAAAAAAATAATCCAATATGGCAGAGAAGAAATGTTGATTATAAATGTAGCTACTTATGCCTTTCAGTACAGAAAAGTGGCCACATTTTATTTAAAGATCCAATTCTCGCTATTAACAAACCATTAACTACGACTTTTGCCTCAAACTCCTAATTTGCTACTTACTAATAGTTAGGGTTAGGATTAGGGATGTAGAATATGGTCATGCAGAATATGTGCTTTGTAAGTACTAATAAACAGCCAATGTTAATAATAAAAAGTGAAAGTGAAAAGTGAAAGTGACGTGACATGACATGTGGCCAAGTTTGGTAACCCATACTCTGAATTAGTGCTCTGCATTTAACCCATCCTAAGTGCAAACACACAGTGAACACACACACACCGTGAACACACACCCGGAGCAGTGGGCAGCCATTTATGTTGCGGCGCCCGGGGAGCAGTTGGGGGTTCGGTGCCTTGCTCAAGGGCACCTTATTAGCATAAGCATGCTAATAAGCAACTAGTCAATAGTGAGAATTGGTCCCTATACTGAAGTGTTACCAGTACTAATAAACAGTACAGTGTAAAGAAAATATATATCTTTTTGTAATGTACAGTATTATATTTTTATGCTTAGCATCATGCCAAAGAAGGAGTCTCCTATGAAGTGCTGCTTGCTTATGAGGTTCCATGAAGATAAAGATGCTGCCTAAGGTGCAGTCATTAGCAAAGTTTTGTGGGTAAAAAAAAGGTTAATTGCCCATAGTCAATGTTATAGCACATGTTGAAACAGCTTGCACTGAAGTCACTTTCAAACCAAGCAACTTTCTAATGCTCAATTTGACAAGTTTTAGAAAGAATAAATGTGGCAAAATTTCAATGACTTGCGAGCAACAGTAATTGTGACTGCACCTTTAGAAGGATGACTATGACTATACGGGCTGTCGACAGCGAGGCAGTGCAGTAGGTTTTGGAACAGAACTACACATTGTATGTTACATTTATGCCTTTGCCAGATGCTTTCTTACTAAAGCATTTTGCAAATTGACTTATTCATTTAAACCTATGCATTACACACCTTGTGGCAAAATACAGAGCCTGTTGCAGAGCTGCTCTGCATTGTACACACTGACTTTATGAAAAGTTTCAAACCAACTGGAAATGGACGGACAGGTTTTGGCTTTTACAGTAGACTGATTTATTGAAGAAAACCTGAAATGTTCTGGACCACCAGATGCTTGGAATGTATAGCTGGAACACGGCAGTGAAAGTAATTTTTATAAAGAATTCATCCAAAAAAATGATAGTTCTTAAACATATCTGTAGAACACTAGTCTGATTTATCTTTGAACAGGCAGTCATAATAGCATTTTGAAATGATTTGGATGACTACAACATTTAATCTACATTTCCCATTACAAGTGATTTTAGAAAGCATCAAGCAAATAAAAGATAGGACTTTCATGATGATTTAATGTTTTTGGAGAACTTTGTTGTCCTTGAGTCTTCAAGTAGCCCTTTAAGCTGGGTTTCATCTGATTCTCCTTGTGAGATGTCCTTGCATTTAACAAAGAATCCATTCTTCAGCGGTTTTATAACCTAACGGAGGTTTGTGTGGTTAGATGTAGAGGAGGCTCTGTCTCTAAACTCCCTGGATCACCAGGCTTTATTTTCCTTTCAGGAACATGGCTACTGTGAGACAGGAGGGCCTCTCGAAAAGGCTGTGTTTTTCTTGTCAACGGCTACTGTTTTTGTTCGAGGGGTTTGTGTTCTCGCTGATCGAGCGTTGCTGACGTGGAGAGGCATGGTGCTTAATTAAGAATTTCCCTTCACATCTGCAAAAGCCTGCGAGAAATGGGAAAATCGTTCGAAAAAGCAGGAACTCAATATGGCTCTCATTAGGAAGTGTATTATGAAGGGGTTTATTGCATGTCTGCAGTATGTTCGGCTTGGCACAGACAGTCTCACAGATGTTAGCACTTTGTTGCATATCGCCACCTATGTTGACTGTGATGTGAAGCTTGATCTTCATCGAGTAAAATGCTTTGTCTTCACAGCTACCGAGAAACTTTATTAATTGCCTTTAGTCTTTGCTCTACGGGACAGTGAGGAGTAGACAGGAAAGTGGAGAGAGGGAAAGAGAGAGAGAGGGGGAACAGGTCCGGGAAGCGGCACAGGTCAGATCCAAACCTACGTTCTCGTGAGCATGTGCACCACCCACTGTGCCACAGCTCCAGCAGCTACTGAGGAAATTGAAGGGGACATGAAAAACATAACTCAAAAAGTGGGTCATTTAGAAATAAAAAGGGATGTCTGTTTTAAAGAAAGGTAGAAATTTCAAGAATATAAATGCAGAGCAATACAGAATACATGATGTTGTTCCTCTCTCACTTGTCAGCTCTCAGGAGGTATAAGGACGGAATGGGGACATGGTCTAACAAGATGAATGGTATTACTGAAGATGGCAAATGTGTAAAAAGTCAGTTGAAAGTATGTTTTTTTTGTCTTTAAAATAAGCCTCTCATTTTAGATAACACTTTAGCAGTGTTGAGGAAGCTGAAAATACAGTGAAGGTACTATTTTGATATATTTACATAATATATTATAAAAATAAAATATGTATAACACCCCTATCTAACTACACTTTCTATCTTCTGCAGAACACAAAAGGAGGTAATTTAATGAATATCTGGTTGGAAGAATAACACAAAACACACCTGGCAAATGAATAGTGAGCCACATGCACTTTTTTATTATTGTTTTACTTTTGTGTGCTTTATTAAGCTTTAAAGTGAATCAGAGTTTTCTGCTATTGTACTTCATTCACCCAACCGAATGTTCATTCAATTATCTCCTATTGTGTTCCACAGAACACAATAGGATTAGTCATACTGACAGTCCTACTGAGTACAGACAGTCATACTGATTTGGAATGAAATGAGAGTGAGTAAATGATGACAGAGTAATTTTTCAGTGAACCCTTTAAGTTAGCCGCACTGCTATTTTCATTTAGTTGAAAACCACTTATTACTTTCTACACCTTATTTTTTACAGATGACCTTTATGCATTTATTTAGTTCTCCAGATGTAGCCTACAGACAACGTTACACCTTTTAAAATAACTCTCCGCTTTGATCATGTCACTAACATAGTTTTACAGGGTCATGCACCTACACGGGCACCTGGAGCACGTCTGTATTTTGCGTGGTAGGATGTTTTGTACATGATAATGACAGTTATTTTGGTGGCTTCACTTCTGTTTTGGAGGTCTGAAGTAGAGGCGTTTAAACAGTAGCATTGAATTATATAACAGAAGGAGGCTGAGAAAAGGAGAGGACAGCATAAGTGGTCCCTCTGTGGTTCTAGGAAGCGAGAGAGGGAGAGAGAGAGATGTTGAGTAGAGGCCTAGACACCTCTACAACATGGTGAACTCATTTTGCCCCTCTGCTGGATGCGGTAATAGATTGGGGATTTCACAGGCCCAAAGCTGTGAATGCTCTGGCACTAAATTTTGTTTCAGTTACTCTGAGAAGAAATGGTTTTCATAGAGGACAGCTCGAGTCAATTTCCCTCCGTCTTGAAGCCTTGTGGGACTTGTGAGGAAACAGTTTTTGTGTGAAACATTTGTTTCTCCTCATCTTGAATCTGAAACCTTGGGATGTTGTTATCAATCTCAAAAAGAAACTGGTAAATGAAATAAAACAAAAAAAGTTAATATTGTAGGACCATGTAAGTGTTTGAGAAACAAGTGCATAATGAATGAAATGGTGGCCTACAGACAGAGGAAGTCAGGAGAGACATTGATGGATGACTGAAGGTCTCAGTAAAAGGCTTTAGCATGGCACAATGCTTTGTATAAACATACATAAAGTAGCAGGGGTTCACCTAGCCTGTGAAATGCCTGCAAACCTTCTGGCAAGCCAAAGGAGGTCATGACCTCAGAGGGAAACAAAGATGTACTGTTTGCTATGTATACGCTCTGAAATGACTCCTTCGTTTAAGACTATTAGTGTTCAAGTTTGTTTACAAGTCAATTTTGCTTTATTTTCACTCAGATACTGCATTAAAGAAATACCCTGAAAGTCTGCTAAATTGGAACAACTAATTTTGTGCTTAATGCACTTTAATTGTACGGCTGTAGTGCTGAAGTCCAGTTAAAATATATTGAAGTATATTTGATTGTGCTACAAATATACTTCAGGTACACTTTAAATTTCTTGCATTTATAAAACCGATATTATTCAAAGATCACACAGTCCTCATCAATAGTGTCATTAAAACACAATTAGGCTTAATATTAAGACATTTGCATTGTGCACAAGTAGTAGCCTACTCCAAATAAAGTTTAATTATGATTTTTGTCAGTAAGTCTTGAGTGATATATCAGTAAATATGTTAATAGATTTGAATTATACTTATTATGAAATAAATGTATTTTAAATATATTACTTTTTTTTTTTTACTAACGAAGCTTAGGATTTCATAAAAAGCACTTCGATTAATTCTAATGTGAAAAAAGTGTATTACTAGAGCCAAAAAATGTAGTAATATCATTATGGCACAAGAGCTGTTGGCTTGTTGAATCTGGAATATTCTTTTAAACTTAATGTTAATCAAGTCATGGTTTTGCCTTGTCTCTGTGTAGTTTTAAAACTCATGGCATGTCTGGTTCGCTTATTCACAAAGCACAAACTAATGTCTGTAGACGTCTTGTTGAACTCTTAACTGATCTGGGTATTTGGGATGTGCACACCTGTTTGGTATTTTTGACTCTTAATTGGTGCCATGCGCACTGACCCGTGGTAGCAAGTGCCCCTGTTTTACGCAGGATTGACCCCATGAGGAAAGATAAATAGTGAGAAAGGTCATAGATCTCCGTTTCTCTTTCAATCCCCAACTGTCTTCTGGAATCCAGAGAACTGCATAAAGATACCTTTTCTACAGGTTAACAGCTTCCTGAGCCGGTTCAGCTGCTAGACCACTGGGCAATATCTGCTGGCTAAATATTTAAATACAGAAATAGCTTAGATGGACTGACTGAACTGAGTAAACCATATGTTTGTAATATGACAGGATTCAACACCATTATCACATAGTTGACATTGTGTCCAAAACGTGAGAAATGTAGGGGAACTGCATCATTTTCCGTCTGTCTGCTATGCACCTGGATAGAGTTAAGCCTGTGAAATTATTGTCCATTTGCCCCTTAACTTTTTGAAACTTGATCATTTCCAGATGTCACTATGGTTCTAGCCCAGAGCTACAGAGCAACTTGAATGCAAATCACATATAAGCACATCAACGCACAGTTTTTTTGTAATTCATCCAGAATTTCCATGTTGAAAAATGATGCGAGGTGATTTCTGACTTTATTCTGAAAGATGATGGATAACAGCTTAATTTCTCTTTTCTATAGATGGACAATTCAGTACAGATTTGTTGCATTGTGACAGTACCTTGTAGACACTGAAATGGTGTCCTTATGAGAGGACACAAGGAGTGAAGACGCATATCTACGTGAATGCATTAGTAATTGCAGATATTCCTACAGTACATAAACTGCAGTTCTAGCATACATACATTTTCTTTATTTAGACACAGAAATGTACCTTATTAGCATACTGACAGCATGTAAAAGGTGATTTATGCATTAAACCTACAAATATATTAGATGGTTGAATTCATAATTACTTTTAATTTAGTTGCATTTTATGTATTAAATGTATTGACCCGAATATAAGACGACCCCCCCTTTTTCCAGATGTACCTTTTGGAAAAAGGCTTTTTGAAAACCAAATCTTGTTTTTTTTTCTCTCTGTAAAACACATTTTTTCTTAAATTATTTTCATATTGCATATTTTTCCTATTTTAATTTTTGTTTTTGAAAGTATGGTAAATACTGGTAAAATGTACCAACAATGACATTTCAAAAATACACTTTTTGATATACCATAAAAATAACAGGTAGCCCATCTGAATTATATAACATTTAGGCTATCCTTCTCATAGTAGCCTGCCAAAATTGTATTAACAGTAGACGTGAAATATTATTGTAGTCTTCAAATCTGTGTACTGTCTTATGTTTTAAAATCACTTACAGAGGAAGTTTGTTCCCATCAGGCTAACATGACAGTCACGACTCATGCAGCTGTAAGCTTTTCTTTTTCTTTTGTTTTCACTCGCGATCTTTACAACACACATTACATTACATATTTCATGGCACAGTCGTTTTATGCGTTTTTGGCGCCACCTGTTGTCGTGGGTGTATTATTGACATGTCAAAGTCTAGACCCTGAATAAAAGACCACCGCTTTTTTTCAGATGTATTTCCAAGAAAAAAAACATTCTTATACTCGGGTCAATACGGTAATAAAATATTGTAACAAATTATTGGCACTGTGCATTTCACTGCCTACACACTATAAAATTAAAAAGTGTGGGGTTAGTAAGATTTTTGAAAAAAAGTATCTTATGCTCAGCAAGGCTGCATTTATTAGATCAAAAATACAATAAAGTAATATTGTGAAATATTCTCTTTTAAATTTGAATTTATTCTTGCAATGACAAACTGAATGTTTAGCAGCCATTTTCCAGTCTTCACTGTCACATGATCCTTCAGAAATCATTCTAATATACCGATTTGATGCTCAAGTAACATTCCTTATTAATGTTGAAAATGGTTGTGCTGCTTAATATTTTTGTGGGAGCTGTTACCATTTTTTCATTATTATTTGATGTATAGAAAGTTTTTAAAAGAACAGCATATATTTAAAATAGACATTTTATTTAAGGTAAAAATAATTAAATAAAAAGTAATGTTATTATTTATAATGTAATATAAAAAATTAATAGTTTTACATTTTTAAAAAAGGTATACATTAGGGCTGGGCAATTTTTCGATTAATCGTTTTTTTTAATGACGTCGATTCGATATCGATTCTCAAAAGCCGTGAATCGATCTTTTCCGGTATTTAGTTCAGCACACATTTAAAACAAGATCTGATTAATGTGATTCTTATCATTAGTCTTCTCCACTAGATGTCACCCTTATTTACCTCACGCGATGTTACAACAGGAAGCCCGTCATTCATTCAGTGCTTATCATGGCAGAGATACTGTTGATGAGAACCGAGAACCAAGAACCAAGCCATACGTGTGATTCGCAATGCTCAGGTGAAATACTACAGTAATACAATAAATCTGTGGAAGCATTTGATATCACGCATTAGGCGCCATGATTTCCGCAATGAATGAATGAATGGAGGATGGCGCGACGCAGTTTTTTTTTACTACACACACAACTTACTAAAGCGCGGACGACGCTCGCGGTGTGTTCATCTTCTGCCGTCTCACTATATGATGATATTAACACACGAATATCATCTCCAGCTGCTCTGAGGGTCATTTCATTAGCATTGTACCGTTTAATTTGAGAAAACTACCGTCATATCACATACACAGCAGCTGCAAGTTACTCACGGCAACCCGTCAAAATAAAAGTTTAGTTTAACGTGCAGAAACTGTCAGAATATTTTACTATTTAGCAGTCTTAAGACTCAATGCTACTACTACTAATAAATATTAATAAATCTTTATTTTAAAAGGAATAACCCCATTTGTTTTCTTTTTAATTTTAACAGTAAACCTCTGTTGTGCAGCACTTTGTTTGCCAAAAAATAAAAGGGTTTAATTTTCATTTGATTAGGATAAATTAAATTAATGTTTTATGCCTTCATCTGATTACCAGAAAAATTAAGAAGAACATTTTATAGGTCCCTATTATTGTTTAAGAAGGGACCATATACAAAAAAAGAATAGCCTGTGGTTCTTAATTTCTTTTTATTAATTCACCATTTGTAAACTGATGTTTACTGTTCATTTTTTAGAAATATCAATAACTTTTGTATTAAAACTATATTCACTGAATGTAATCAAAAAATCGGGAATCGAATCGGGACATCTGAATCGATACCCAGCCCTAGTATACATACAGTATGTAAATACTTTTTAGTGTGTGAATATTGTATGTTACAGCGTATATACAAAAATTTATGTTTAAACATTATGTACAGAATATCGTACATCAAGCTGGACTTTTTACATCAAATAGCACACGTCTGTTTGATTCTGTCTGAATCAGGAGTCATGTTTTGCTTCAGAACTGAGAATCCACTGGAGACATGTAGACTCAGTCTACCACGAGGATGGGTTTTCAGCGGCAGTCCACATCGATTAACTTTTGCAGTGTTCTTTCATTACAAAGCGAATCATTCCTATACAACATCTACTCCTTTGTTTCTTTTCCTCTTTCTTTCTTCCTGTCTCTTTATTTCTGAAAGCAGTCTATGGCTCCAGGCCTGAGCTTTTAAAAGCTCTCAAATCTGGAGCAGGAACACTCCAGCTGGGTCACGTTATTGTTGCGCTTCCCATATTTCCAAAATCCCAAAAACTGTCAGAATTAGATTAGTATGCGCGCCATAGGACATGGCCCATGGAATATAATTAATGGTTAATATAATGTGGATAATAGTTTAATATAATAGTGGATACATTTACTTGAGGATTTCTTATTTGTTCAAATGCATGGGTAAATAATCAAGTGAAGCACTCTATTACTAATATCATGTTTTGAATTCTAATGAAGAAATTGTCATATAGAACCATTCACAGAAATTGAAATTCAGAATCAGGCTTGCCATCCCTTCAGTCCTTTTGTGACTTGGACTTAAATTCAGGCTCAAGTCGGACCGCCAAATGTGAATGGAGAGCCTGTGAGGAAGTCTTTTTGTCTCCCATGAAATAATGAAAAACGGGCGCTTAAATCAGCTGAGCAGTGATGTCACCGGGGAAGCCCTGACCTCAGACAAAGCCTGAGGAGGGGAGCCCAGCCGCCTGGAACAGAGCACTATTGTCCATGCGCCACTGTATCAAGACTTGTCCGATGGTTTCAATTGAATTGTGCCGGTGTTTTTTCGATGAGTCAGTTTTTCTGTGGTATTGGCCTCTTTTTCCACAGACAGTTTACTTTAGAACTTGCTTACCGTAGAGAGAATGCATGAACAGACTATGAGTAAGGAGCAGCAGAAGTCATAAAAATCCAGTGCGAGCGTAAAAGAGCCAGCTGTGTTTCCTGCAGTTTTCTGCTGGTGGTGATTGGGACACATTCCAGTGGTGCTCTGCTCCTGTGATTAGAACCGAAAGAGCATCTGAGAATAAATCACCTGGCCTTCTGATGCAGTCTTTGCTCTGTCCATGTGTGTTTTCGCCCAAGCATTAATATATGTGGTATATAAACTTGAATGCAGGAAGCATTGCGTCTTTCTGTCTCACTTCATGGCCAGTTATGCAACTATGTTTGGATACTTAGTTCACAATGTTCCAGCTTGCTTTCAAGTTCAGTGACAGAGAATGCCTTTTCTCTTGGCATCATGGCAACATACACAAAGGCTTGTTTTGCAGGAAATAAGGCAATAGTCTGTATCTCAGAATGAAATCTACGATAGAATCTGTCAGAAACAGAAGCTAAAAATCACTTTAGTAATTGAGATGGCAGGAAATGGGCAGTCAGCTGCTGTAGTTATTGGATGCTTAAAGATAGTTACAATACCGTTCAAAAGTTTGGGGTCAGTATCATTTTTTTTAAAAAATAGTATTATTTAGTAAGGATGCATTAAATTGATCAAATGTGACACTGAATACTTTTACTATTTTTTTTTTACAAAAATAAATGTTGTTATTTTGAACTTTCTATTCATCAAAGAATCCTGAACAAAAGCATCATGGTGTTAAAAAAATATTAAGCCCAATTATTTTTAACATTAATAAGAAATCCTTGAGCACCGAATGTCACAAGATCCTTCAGAAATCATCGTAATATGCTGAATATTAGAATGATTTCTTAAGGACCTTATGACACTGAAAACTGGAGTAATGGCAGCTGAAAATTCAGTTTCACCATCACAGGTATAAATAACTCCTTTATTTATTTATTTTAGATAGAAAACATGTTAAGTTGTTATATTATTTTACAATATTACAATTTTACTGTATTTTTTTATCAAATAAATGTAGCCTTGGTGAGCATTAGAGATGTCTTTTTAAAAGCATTAAAAAAACTTTTGAACTGCTTGTGAAGAGTTAAGTAATAGTTCACCAAAAATTAATTCTTAATTCATTCTCAGACATATGACTTGCTTTCTTCTGTGGAGCACTAAATTTAGAGAAATTTTGAATGTTGTGGGTCATTATACCTTTACAGTGGCAAAAACACCATAACTTATCATTAAAATAGTCAGCTGGACTTGTGTGTCATATTCCAATGCTTCTGAAGCCATATGAAATCTTTATGAGAAATCAGTCTCCATTTATTGTGTACCCACAAAGAATGAGATGGGTTTCGAACATGTTCATTTGTGGATGAACTTTCAATTAGGCAGCGTTGTAGTCAGCTCATTTGAGGCCAAGACATTGTCACTGATTTAGACTCGACCCTTCCTCTTCTGTTCAGCTATTCTGGACTACAACACTGCTCTAAGATAACATCACAGTGTTATAGCAGAGGACGGCAAGATCTTCAGAACATTGACAGTGACATATGCTAATTACATTAGCTAAAACTGAAGAGAAAGGCAAAACAAAAAAGTAAGGGAAACCTGGTTCAAATTATCAGAGTATTGACCTTTATGTAACAAGATTCTTCTGTATAAATGAGTCATTATAGTCTTGTTTTAATTTTCGTTTCTGTGGCGTGTAATGCATTTACTGGAACATATTTTTTTTTTCTTTTCCAGTGAACACTCCTGTTTACAGTTCTTTTTTTAATGCTAAAGTCATCATGTGCAATACTGTTGAACCACTGAAGGATCGACGTACAGATTCTTGTCATGATGTTGGAGATATTTTTTTAAATACCATTATATACTCTTATATGTATATATAAACTATACATTTAAATACCCTATACTTCTCATTAAGTCTTTGCAATAGATCTGATCATTTGTTATCAGCATGAATGGATTAGTTGACTTGGATTCAAAGAGACAGGATTGATTTGCCAGTTCCAGCCCAAACTCAATCTCCCACCATCATGAGTGTGAAAGTGTCCATATGCTGTGCACTACAACCTGCACTGTATGTGCTTCTCAGTTTGGCACACTGATATCATTAATCTGTCTTCAACTTTCATTGAAATCACTGTTCACTCAATCAATAGCATGTGTTTCATTTACACTAGAGGAGGGCTTCAATGATGATGTCAACCGTGATGGTCCTTAGACACACGAATTGTGCTTGGTTGCTTGCGTTTTGGTTCTGTCACTTGTTTGCCATGAGTCTTCACATTTGTAAAAATCCTCCAACCCAGAACAAACAATTATAGAGAATCTTTTTTGAGCTGTTAGAGATGTGGTTTGACAGGGAAGAGATGTCATCCATGGACACGCAGAATGTTGCTGGCAATTACAATGAAACTGGGTCATTCCCCACGGCTAGTTCAATACATAATTACGCAGAAATGCCTCGATCCGGCCTCTATTCTTACAGGCTCTGCGGCGGACTCACGTAGGAGTCACGCCTGGAGTGAGAACATTTGTGAGAGGTCCAGCTGTGCGTGTGCTCAGGGATGATTTTCACTTGAAGTACCTCTGCCCAATAATGGGCCATTTAGCTTTTTTGTGTTAATGTCTGGAGTTCTCTTCTCTGTGCAAGACTCAAATGACTGGGTCAAGTTATCCTAATGAATAAATCACTAAGATGCAGATTTTTTTTTTCTCTAAGATTAATATATTGGGGAGAGTGAGGTAAGCGGTGCCACTCTTCGCTAACTCAAGGAAAAATTAAATTGATGTCCACTATATATATATGTATATGTGTGTATATATGTGTATATATATATATACATTTGCTATAATTATAAGTAGTAGACATCCATTTAATTTTAATTGCTACTAATTATATTTTGAGGATGCCTTTCAGGATCACAGATAACAGTGTCATCTCTTTTGTGCATAAAGGGATTCTAGCACATGCACATTAGAGGGTGACACGGGAGTGAATTTTCAAACCTCTCCCGTCCCACTCCCACAAAAAATAATCTCTTCCTGTCCCAATCCCACGAAAAAACTGGGGGAAAATCCCGTCCTTTTCCCTCCCACTCCCGTGTTGTTTTTTTGGCCGAAATCTGTCAGTTACAGTAAAAATATAGTTCAGATCACAGCGTGCCCACCTTAGTTGAATAAAAACCCAAAATGTATTTTTTTGTTATTATATTGAACTGAAAGCCATTTTATGCACAGTGTACATTGCACAGATTAAATTTCATGTAAATCATCAATGCTAACACGTTTTCTATTTGAATTTTTTTTTTTCATTTGAAAGTAGACATTTCACTCTCTATAGATATATTTTTCAAAGACGGAGTTTCGAAGTTTCTCGCTCAAGTTCATAGAGACCTAAAGCGCATCCTGTTTGCTTAAAAGCGCAACGTTTCGTTGTTATTCTGAGTGCACACAAATAAACGTCCTTACAGATTCTAAAGATGTATTAGGCTACTTGTATCTGTATGACCAAAAATTACGGAGATTTTAAGAGCAAGTGAGCGCACTGGCGCCTGTCCTGCAGCGAGTGCGCTATTCAGCTTCCACTCCCCACAAACACACTTCAATAGCGCACATTTCTCTAGGTTAACATCATATTGAGCGGCCATGTAAAGTTGCTACTACATGCATCTTTCAGATGAAAAGCCATATTTGAGGTTGATGAATGATAGGTGAGCGTTTGGATGTCCTGCCCGAGTGTATTACCACATAGACCAGCCGTTAACAATCTGTCCATAACGGACTGCGTCATTCACTTAACCAGCCACAGCAAAGCAAACAAGAGGTGAGCATAAAGAGACAGTAGCTGCACGGATCTCAGGCTGCCTGGCGGACATCTCTGCATGGATGAAAGAACATCACCTACAGCTCAACCTGGCAAAGACTGAGCTTCTTGTCATCCCTGCCACTCCGACTCTACAGCATGACTTCTCGATTCAGTTAGGCACATCAATAATTACCCCATCAACTTAGGTCAGAAATCTTGGTGTAATCGTTGATGACCAGCTGACCTTCAAAGAGCACATTGCAAAGACTGCTCGATCTTGCAGGTTTGCGCTACACAACATCAGGAAAATCAGGCCCTTCCTGACAGAGCATGCTGCACAACTTCTTGTCCAGGCCCTTGTCGTTTCTAGGCTGGACTACTGCAATGCTCTTCTGGCTGGTCTTCCATCAAACGCAATCAAACCTCTACAAATGATTCAGAATGCAGCGGCACGACTGGTCTTCAATGAGCCCAAAATAACCCATGTTACACCTCTCTTCATCTCACTGCACTGGCTACCAGTGGCAGCTCGCATCAAGTTCAAGACACTGATGCTTGCATACAGAACGACCACAGGCTCAGCACCCTCCTACTTCCACTCACTATTACGAATCTACATCCCCTCCAGAAGTCTGAGATCTGCTAGTGAGCGACGCCTTGTGGTACCATCACAGAGAGGCTCAAAATCACTCTCCAGAACATTCTCATTCACCATTCCTGGATGGTGGAATAATCTTCCCACCCCTATCCGGAATGCTGGATCCCTGTCAATCTTCAAGCAACAACTGAAAACTCATCTCTTTCGGCACTACTTGACTTCATCCTAAACTTGTTCTTAAAAAAAAAAAAAAAAAAAATGTCCCTTTATCTTTCTCTCCTTCCCTTGCTAGCTCGTACTTATTTGAACAATGACTGAGACTTGGTGTTACGAGCACTTCCTCTGTCTGATTGCCTCTTCAAGATGAATCGCTTTATGTATTCCCCAATTGTAAGTCGCTTTGGATAAAAGCGTCTGCCAAATGACTAAATGTAAATGAGACAGGGCAACTAGTATTGAGTTCAGAATTAAAATATACAGTTTATAGTTTATTTATATGAATGAATGAATGAGGCATATATATATATATATATATATATATATATATATGGTATATTTGTTTGTATAGCTGGGTATCATTACTATTCCCGGTCCCGCCCACTCCCGATTACATTTTTTCCTGTCCCGTCCCAATCACGTGATTCGTAGCGATTTTGATTCCCGACCTGTGGGATTCCCGAAAAAATGTCAGCCTCTAATGCACATTACATTATATTTGCACTGAAATGTGCGTTATTAATATTTTAACAGCAGTATTTACTGTTTGGAAGGTTTATATTTATATTTTAATTAGTGCTGTCAAACGATTAATTTCGATTAATCACATCCAAAATAAAAGTTTTTGTTTACATAATATATGTGTATACTGTGTATATTTATAATGTGTATATATAAATACAAACACATGCATGTATACGTTTAAGAAAAATTTTATGTTTATATATTAAATATTTATAATATAAGAATATAAATATATAAATGTATAAACATGTAAATATTTTCAAAATATATACTGTATGCGTGTGTATTTATATATACATAATAAATATACACAGTGCACATACATATATTATGTAAACAAAAACTTCTATTTTGGATGGAATTAATCACGATTAATCGTTTGACAGCACTAATTTTAATATGTCCATATTGTAAATTTCAGCAAATTTGCAAAAATGTACTTTTACAAACCCCAAGACATAAGGACTTTTATTGTAACTTATTCAGACAGAGGCAGCTATTATTTTCTACCTGGGAAGTATGAGAAACACCATCTGTTTTGAGTATCCTTTGACCTTTGATCTGTTTTGGAAGCGCACATCTTTGAGAATTTAAGCATTTAAACTCACTTCCTTTTCCATCGTTTAACAGGAGCCATGACAGGACAAGAGCCATAACATCTCCCAGTGATTAAAAATATCTCCCAAGCACAGTATGGCTGTTAATAACAGAAGCTGCAAACATTTATCTGAAGCAGATGTGGCTCTAGGCGTAATTATCTTTATTGACCATTATGTAAAAAGAAGCCTTGCAGAGTTAGAAAGCCCATTTGAGATGTTTTTTGTTTCTGTTCTTTGGCTACAAGTTAAATGTTATCTCTGTACTAAAAGCAGAGTAAACAATATAAAAAAAATCTGTTTGACCTTACACAAGATTACACTCCTCAGGATGAACATGTGTACTGGTTTATCGGATGAGCTCTTGTACTCAACAGCATAAAAAATAGCATTCAACATAAAATGTCTTCCAATAATTAAAAGACCTTTCTCTAAATTCCACTTTAAAAGGATTGTTCACCTAAAAATTAAAATTCTGTCATTAATCACTAACTTTCTCCACTGTAAAAAAAAAAAGTTGGGCTGCCTTAAAATTTTAAGTTTGCCCAACTTTTTTTTTTTTTTTTACAGTGTGGGCCTTGAATGTCGTTGTTCTGTTGCTGTCTACACAGGGTCAGAAACCTCTCGGATTTCATCAAAAATATCTTAATTTGTGTTCCGAATATGAACGAAGGTCTTGGTTTGGAATGACATGAGGGTGCGTAATTAATGACAGAATTTTCATTTTTGGGTGAACTATCCCATTAACAGCCCTGACTGGGTTGCTACATGTACCCACTAATCAGTTTATTATTATTATTCTTGTTGTGTAAATTGTGTTTGGTCATAAAAGTATCAATGTATAAAATCCTGTACGTGACATTTCATGAATACTGCCCCAAAAAGGAGACATCCTATAAAGAGAGCCTAATAAAATATATTTAATCTCACAAATCAGTAATGGTAAACAGGCAGCTGCTTAGCTCATTCATATTGCCAATTCTTCCAGCATACCTCATTCACCTCGGCAGTCCCGTCTCTTGATGGAAGAGGAAGTGAGCTTAAATTGTCAGATGTTTCAGCCCCTCCATTATGGATAGCAAGCTGAACTTTTCAAAAGTTTTTCACATCTGTTTCATACATTATATGATCATGTGAACACTTGAAATGTGACTTTGATAACTTGAAGATGATATTATAGAGGTGGATGATTCGCAATGAGAGACAATCTGCAAGAATCAGTTGGACTGTTTTTGCATGTCAGGTTTGAATTGAGTCTGAGTCAAGCTTACAAGTTAGGCTTGTCTGTTTAAAGAGATTTAAAGAAAGTACATTTTTTTCAGCTTATCTGCAGCATGCTATTCATTACCATCAGTAATTATTTTCATCTCATTGCATATAAATTAGTGTGACTCATTAACCCAGGTATAAGTGGACAGCAATTTGAATAAACATAGAAATAGAAACATGCAACTATCATACAGTTTTGAAATTTTGACCATAATAATTAAATGTGTTGAGCATGAGGTGAGTGTATAAATATTGCTTACCCAACTATTTTTTGCTCTGTATTCATTCACAAATACCAGGAAGGCTACTTAATGTCTTATCGCAGATGTAGACAATGAAAGATTATTTTACAGCTTGATTGAAGGATGTAATACTCTACACAACTTTTAAAATCTGAACAGATTTTGGAAATATACTTTTATTGGATATTCTAGTACTGGATATAAATACAAATTGTTTTGAGTTTATAAATGGATGAACCTTGATAGCCGAAAATGAGTAAAAGCAAACATTTTTGTTAGATAGCTGACATAGGACAGACAGCCCGGGTTTGTTTGCCAGAGGTGTTTGTGGTAATTGATAGCCCATTGTGAAGTGGCACCGTTTCTCTGAGGTGACTGACTGGGTCCAGAGTCAGAGGATGATAAAATCTGTGTGCACTATGAGGCGTGAGGTTAGCTGCACTCTCCTGATGGTCTTAAAGGGCAATCCGGAGCTGAAAGTGGAGGGGCTGATCTCTCGGGAGCTCCAATTTCCACGTGTACACAGTGCCTCTATTGAGCCCAACTATCCACCAAAGCACCACAAGCTCTCGGCGAGGCAGCAAAGCACTAAAGTAAGATGGATTGCAGTGTTTCATCAGAGAAAATGATCATTTAAGTGTGTTCAACTTGGACATTTTTAGGATCTGAAATTTATGGAAAAGTTTTACTGGGAACTATAGGCCAAAGTTAAAGTAATGCATCAGAAAAAGTGGTTTGAGTGTCTGTTCAAAACTGTCCCTTTGGACAGATTATGTAGCGGTTTCAAGTTTTTTTCAGTTTATTTTTCACAATATCATTCCTAGAGCTATTTTGATAAGAGTGTTACAATGTGTATTCAAAAATATATCAGATGACAATGGAGATGGCAGATAATTTGGTAACATTTTACATTACATTATTCAGGTGACATAGTTCGTTTCAATTAATGTCAACACCAACAAGAACATAGTAAGGATTTTTAATGTATTTGTCATTAAAGTCTCTTAAGCTCACCAAGGCTGCATGTATTTGATCAAAATACAGTAAAATGATAATATTGTGAAATAATAACTGTTTTCTATTTGAATATATTTTAAATGTATTCCTGTGATGACAAAGAAGTCCAGTCTTCATTGTCACATGATCCTTCCAAAAATAATGCTGATTTGGTCCTCAAAGAACATTATTAACAATGCTGAAAAGAGTTGTGATGATTAATATTTTTGTTGAAACTGTATTATGAATAGAAAGTTAAAAGAAGTGTTTTTGAAATATAATTATTTTGTAACATTATAAATGTATTTTTTATATTAGTTGAATGCATCCTTGTGGAACAGAAGTATTAATTGCTTTTAAATTAATCATATTGCCCCCCAAACTTTTAAACAGTAGTGTATATTTAAAAAAATCCTCAGTAATGCTAAGTAATTACATATTGTCAGCCATTAGTGTTAATCAAAATACTTCAATAATCAGTGATTCTGTTAATCAGTAATTATCCAGTAACATGAACACTGAAATGTAAACTAGTTTCAAATCAGCTTGTGTAATGCTACTAAACAGAGGAATGGATCTTGTGGTGTAAACTGTTTTTCTACTGAGATGATTTATTACTACATGTGCATTGTGCAACCACAAAGCATATATGGTAAACATTTTAGGGATTTTCTTTGAGCACCGGAGCGAGAGGGAGCTTTATTCAGCCTGATCTCTAAAAGGAAATTTCAGGAGGTCTCCCCAGGGAAAGGGTATTTCCTCCAGGTCTGCAGAGTTCACTGAGGGATGTTCTTGTAGTGTGTTCTCGATAGCGCTGTAAGCTTGTCTGCTGATGAGGAAACCAGGTTACCTCAAAAATGCAGTGCAAAAAGTAGGAGTAAGATGTTAGAGGATTATTCATACTCATTGTATACAGTAGATACTCCCCTAAGTGAAAGAAATCACATACAATTGCTCAAAATGCATCTTCGTAGTCATTTAACCATCAAATTGGCTGATAGGCCTAAATAAGATGTATGATGACTGTGTAGACATATAATGTTGGTCTAAACAGACATTTATCAGTGCTGTGGAAACTATTTCTTATTTTTGGCAACATAGTCAGTATTGCCCAAGTACACAACATCTTTCCTTTCACAACAGATGGTGGCCCTTGAGTTATGATGATATCTACTGATGTGCTTCCTGAGATTTCACAGATGCTGTTGTTAAGAACTGTGAGCAAAAGACTTTTAGTTCATATCTAGTTCATGTCATCATATACTGTACATGTGTCTGGCAGTCCTACCAGGTTTTTTTCTTAGGAGCAAAGGGAGTCACTTTCACTTCAAAACAATTTGGATGAGAAAATATGCAACATAATAATACCACAATAGAAATGTCACAAAATATATTGATCACAGAGTGTGTAAATATCTTTTGCCTCATTTAACATGATTGCATTCTCATTGAGATCCTAATCATGCTATAAATGTGAAGGGGAAAACTGCGAAAACCAGCCTGAATTGCTAAATTGCTTGAAATTATATGATGATGAGTAAGTAAATTAGTGGTTCAAAAAAGGTGGTTATTAATCATAATATCTAAGCAACACCTCTTTTCCCTTCAATGAATTAAACCTCCCTCAAAACTAGAGAGGAGGCTTCACTAGATAGGGTTCATTTGTGTGTGTGTGTGTGTGTGTGTGTGTGTGGGTTGGTGGGCTGCTTTAATAGCGATTTCCCTTCAGCTCAGGACAGCCTCTGCATTGGCTACTGGGTATGACTTGTTGAAAGATGAAGGAGAGGAAAAGTACACAGATGGAATTGTTATTGCACAGTGGATGCCATGGCAACAAAGCAAGAGATTGAAAGACAGAAACACCCTCAATATTTTATTGTAACACTAAGTCCTACTTTTATTCAGGTAGAATGCATTGCATTAATCAAAATTGACAGTAAGGACATTTGCAGTGTTGCAAGATTCAAATTTACTATTCATCAAAGAATAAATAATTTGACAGTTTCCACACAAATATTATGCAGCACAACTGTTTTCAACATTCATAATAATAACTGTTTCCTAAACACTAAATAAGTGTATAATGATCTCTGAAGACTGGAGTATTGACTGCTGAAAATTCAGCTTAATCATCACATGAATAAATTACATAAAAAGAGATAAGAAAACGTAAATAAATTACATAAATAGAAAATATTTCACAATATTACTGTTTTACTGTCTTTTTCAGCAAATAAATGCTACCTTGGTGAACTTAAGTTAGTTTTTCAAAAACATTAGAAAAGTCAAAATAAAAGTGAAAAGCTAAACCAACATTTATTTCTAATAGTTATGAGTTCATTTAAATGGTATCAGTCAGTATCATAAGCAATATACTTGAATACAGTGATTATAACCTTGTATTATTGGGTCAAATTCAATAACATTTTCCTATAAATATGTTAGCACAATTTAGAGATGTCTAAATGACATATGACCTCAGCAGGAAAAGTGATTAAAAACTCTCTGAGTGTCATGAACAATAGAACGCTGATAATCTAATACAGAAGGAGGCCTGAACTGACTTGGCATGAATCAGAAAAAAGAAGCAATGGCCTTAATCTGAATCAATGAAAACAATTCAGTGAGAAAAAAATGTTACAGCTAATTTTGAATTAGACCAGGCTGCCCTCTGTTACACATTCATTTAATGACATTTCTCAATGAAAAGCTGAAATTGAACAGGATTGAATTTCCTTTCATGCTGTGATTACAATGGGACAATCAGGGTGAGAGAAGCCAGGAATATGATTCCCAGTGGACTATAGTGTGAATCTCCACCCGTCTATCCGCTCTCGGGCCTTAATGATCCTCAATCAGTTTAGTCTTACCCTAGTCTCCAGATAAACACATTTCAGTGGCTCATTCATTTTCATGAGTTTGGGAGATAGGCCCTGCTCATTGCAGCTGTCACTCCTGATTTTTCCATATCGCACTGACACTCTGTCCAACATTTTAGAGCACAGGCTCCTATTCAGACCAATTTGACCTAATTTCATCTCCGGTTTGTGGCTGTCTCGCGTCTATACAGGTGCAAAATTTGGCCTTATTGCCATAAATAAGCTAAAGGACTGTGGGCACATGTGCATTTGCCTGCTTCAACCTCATAGACGTCTAGAACCGTTAGAGCTTGTGTCCTCTGTTCCCTTGGCAACCAAATATAAAATCTCAGAAAGGATAAGAAAAATGCCATGCACTGGCCAAAGGAGAGATGCTTTATGAGTTTTGGATGGGTGCATTTGAACAAAGACAGAAATATGGTCCTTTTTCACAGGGTGGGTAAAAAATAACCCTTGACGGTAATACTAGCTGGGCCCCTTCAGATAAGAACCTTCCCCTGTGGTTCAGTGATAGCGGTTTATTAGAATTCTGTGTTGCTCTCAGAGTCAAGATAGGCTGGCAAGGCTTTGAGTGAATAGACTTGATTTTAGTGCTGATACAGAGGATTGGAAAACAAATACATAATGGAATGTTACCGTCATGTAATTGCTGGTAATGAAAGCATGAAAGAATAAGGACTATTATGTGGTTACCTTTGCCCATGGCTAAAATTCAGCTTTGAAAGAAAATCTGTTCATTTGAAAAGTTTTCATGGTTGATATTCTATTCAGTACTAGGATAAAACAAGGAATATGATCCATAAAGGCTTTGTATTTATTTGACTAATGGTAAAACATTGTTGCCGTTGCTCATGGAAAGCTTTGATCTTCTGATGGGCATTTGTTTCAGAACGCTTTTTGGAAAAAATGGGATAGTGTACTCGGAGAATAAACCAAAGCCTCTTACTCCACATCAAGGGTATAGCCTGGGGAAACTGAGACGCTTTGAATATTGGTGTAATATATATTTCCTCCAACTCTGGCAGTGATGTATCTCTTGGTAAAGTTTGGTGAGATAATTGAAAAGCTGAACAGACATTTTCCGATGTTTCTTTTGTGTTCATGATGGATGCTTTGCTAAGTACAATATTTCCCAGATATGTTTTTGTTATGATTATGGATTTGGCAGACTCTTTTATCCAAATGTATTTGGGATATACATTTCATTAGTCCAAAGGTTCCCTGGGAATCGAACATTGCCACTGTTTGCTCCGTGCTCTAATTGAGCTATAGAAAATAAAAATAGGAACCTAAGTAATAAAAAAGTAAGTCAATAATTATTCCTTAAGTCTTTGAAGTACAAAGAAATCTCTGTGATTTTTCTGTATGTAATAAGGGAGGGTGTCTCTTGTGTAATTCTGGATGATCTCAGACAGAAATGTCAGAAAGGGTCTACAAGACCTCCATGTTAAATTGTCATTTGCCTTGGGGGGACGTCATAAATTGTGCAAGAGTTTGATTTGGCCGGTTCATCTTGGATCGGTCTCGAAACATGTGTAGGGAAGGGGACAGTTATTTATTTTTACAAACAGCCATCTGTCGTGGCAGATTGCAAAATGGCTGCCCTCTAAATATGATCTGAATCCAGAGCAGGACACAACCCCAAAGAACAACACACTGGGGCTTAAAAACTTTCCAGAATAACTTAATGGCCTAAATATCACTTGTGTAGACATTTACGTTTTTATTTGTTGTCAAATTGTCTATTAAAACTCAATTACAGTAAGCATATGTTTTACAACAGCCAAGTTTCTACTTGCATATCAACCAGATGCTTTTCCTGTTCATGTCGTTCATAAAGGTTCCTTTCAGTTCATCGGATTAACTAATTTGTCATACAGTACAGCACCAATCTGTTGATGACCCGAACAGACAGGAAGAGAGAAAAAAGAGCATATAGAGGAGAGTGCAGCGAGGACAATTTTAATTAGAATCAAATTGCTGAGAATTGAAATGAATACATTTATTTTGGCCTCAACTGCACAATCATTACTAAAATGTCAAATGTGAGTATTTGCCACTAAATGAAAATGCATAAGGCAAACAGTGTTGTCTGTGTAACTCTTAAAGGTTAAGGTTATCATGGTGTGAAATAATACATCAATGCAATACATCTTCATGAAGATCTAATAAGAAACAAGCAGTCTAATACACTTTACATTCTTGTTTCCTTATGCCCTAAAATGTGCAGCCATTTATTTTCATAAATGGTTGAAATCCATTGATATCCTTGTTGATTTGCCCTATGCTGAGCTAAATGAGATACTGTATCTTCATGAAATTACAGGTTTATATGTGGACCTCACAAGCGGAACAAGAGGGTTTGGATTACAGAGCTGTCCGTCAATCACTCTGGTCTAGATATGGACCCACCAGGAAACAAGCAAACAGATGGCTTGGTGTCTTGAGAATGAAGCTTCCTCACCCACCCCCCACAAACCCCGAAAATAAACCATTGGTAAAATACTGTAAGCCCCTTGGATTTGTTTAAACTCTTCATCCAGACTAATGCAGAATTCACCACAATTTACTGCTGGTTCTTAATCTTGTGAATGAACCATTCTGATTGATTCTCGCCTCTAGATTTTCTGGATTTCCAGGATTTTGTGATTGATTACAGTATGTTACTTCTGATATGGATAAGGATACAAAGCAATTTCTCATTTTGAAATGACATCACACATTTCATTGAAAACACAAAGACATTTTACAAATATTTGGTCCCAAACTGCAGATGGGATGAGCTCTATTTTTGGGGCAGGCGTCTGATCCTGTGGGCCTAAAGCTGTTGAGGGGACTGGGTTTATACTCAAGCAGGTGTCCCCACCGACATCTGTCTCAGTTCTCAGGGGAACCACCAACAGATCAGCAGCAACCTTCTGACAATACATAAGACGAGGACTGATGAACTTTATTCCCATCTGAAAAGGTACATTTTATTACTCTACTAGGTGGGAAACTGTATTTGAATTGCATTTTTGGGCAGAGGGGATGAGGATTAGATACCCACATTTTTTTTCTCCCTTACAATTTGATACAATCATAAAAATTTATGTCAAATAGTGTATGTTCAATTTAAAATCTTTCTGATAATCCAGAAATTAATAGATTTTCAACCTTGTGAAATCGCTCTGTTTGTCATTTCCACAACAAAGCAACAAGATGCTTCATGAAATATTTATTTAGTTTTCATTACCCATTTTCTTGTGAAATTTAACCAGGCAGAAAAAAAAATTCCCAAAAGCCTACTCACCCATATGAATTGATCTATGCCCATCTAAAATTAAGCAGTACTCTGTCTTCATACATTTCATGTGTTCTTGTTGGATTTGGCCAGGATTCTGCTCATTTCTCCCCCCTCTTGACCTGGATAATAAGATTAAAAAGCCCTCTGATCAGTAATGCATGCAACATCTCTGAGGGAATATTTTGAAAGCTCTGAGAGTGTTTGGTGTATAATGCTGACTGTAAATCACAGGAAGACTGACACTCACTCCATGGTGATTACACAGTGGCACTGTGGAGATGTGGGTCAATCTCTGAAGGAATGGTGCATAGTGGGAAGTGAGGATAGATGAGGAGAGAGATGACAGAAGGGAGATGGCTTGAGCTCTCATAAGGATTCCAGGCATGCTCAGGAGTGATATTGAATCCTGGTCTTATGCATGTCCTGTAAATAAAAATCTACGGCAAACAAAGAAACTGCTGCTCTCTTATCGCTTTTTCTGGTCCCAGAGGAGGGAAAGAGAGCGCGAGAATCCAAATGATAGGGTAGAGAAACGCATTGCGATTCTTTGGTATTCTGTTTAAACAATAAAGTGGCATTGTTGGCATTTGGTGTTGTAGAGAAGGCTTTGCATTAAAGGTCAGTAAATCTGTACCTAGATGTAGTTTAAAATGAAAACAGAGAACCACAGACATATTAATGACTCGGTGTGAAGGCTCTTATGGACAGACTTCACTGGTGTACTGTGGGTTTAGTGAGATTCTAGTTGCTTATACTGTCCAGTGGGGTCCAAATGTCTGAGGCAACATTGAAAATCTGGGTAATAACAAAACTGTAAGCAATTAAAGTTTTAGATTTCGATTTTTTTTTTTTCTAAAAATAAAGAAATTCTGGTATAAAATGAATTAGAAATGTTTAAGAATTAGAAGACAGACAGGGTGTATTTTTTATTCTAATTAATTTTCAATTTCTCTTTAATTTATGCCAGTTTTCATTTCTTTTTTCTTCTCATTGTTAGTTTTAGTTGATTTAGCTTTTATTTTAATTTTAGTATTTTAAGGCTGCCAAAGTTAATATTCTAACTGGTATGATTTAAAAATGTAACATTTCTTGGCACAATGTAGAGTTACAATATTTCTCTTTAGTGGCAATTTTTATGCTTAATGCAGGCAAGTTGTAAAAGTTTCCAGTTATTATACCATGTATCGAAAATGGAAAGTAAAATTAATCTATGGCCATTTTTATTTTAGTTTTGCTTTGAAGACTTTATTTTATTTAGGTTCGTTTTTTGCCATTTTTTTCTAGTGTTTATTTCATTTAACCTGTTTTTTATTTTTGTTAATGATAATAACACTGTTGAAAGAAATACTGGTACCACTTTAGAGTAGGGACCAATTCTCACTATTAACTAGTTGCTTATTAGCATGTCTATTATTAACATATTGGCTGTTTATTAGTACTTATAAAGCATTTATTCTGCATGATATTCTACATCTTTAATCCTGCCCAATACCTAAACTACCTTACAAACTATTAATAAGCAGCAACAAATTAGGTGTTTATTGAGCCAAAAGTCGTAGTTAATGGTTTGTTAATAGCAAGAATTGGAGCTTAAAGTAAAGTGTGACCGAAATGCTCTTACATACTAAGAAGTTATGAAATTCATGTTGATTTTTCAGTTGTTTTATTCAATTTTTTATGCGTATCATTAGTTGAAAGGCATTACTTGATTTTGTGTAAATGTCACATGGACATTTAAAGCTGCTTGATTTTCATTGGTTTGGTATTCCCACTGCACACTTTATACATAGCAGTGAGCTCAGATCCAATGGTGCTGGGCGAAGGATGAACAGAGGCTGTGTCGTTCTCTGGGCTAGAATCAGCCTGTCTGGATGTGGGATTAAGGGGTGAGGAGGGACATGAAGCTTTTTAGACTCTGCACGCAAAGATGGACTGGTTGTGATTACCAAGCCCTGTATTAGTGGTGCTGTTGCTTGTTGAATCGGGCTCAAAGTTGTCTTTACACTACAGAGTTTGTGTTATGGATAGAGTGTTGCTGTGTGATGCTATGGATACATGGCTTAAACTATTCTAACAAACCAACAAGTGGAATTTTTTTTTGTGGCTTCCTTTGTGTTGGATTGATTTCAGATCTGCTGGAGACAGAGTCCCTCAAAGCTTCCAGGGTATGGTCTGAAATATTTCATTAGTGTTTCAGCTGTGTTGGAGATGCTTCCAACCACAAACCAACAACACACACACCTACTCTGAAGTTCAGCATAAATTATTGTGCTCACGTTGCTGATTTGTGCATGACATCATGAAGGATGTGGTGATGTTCAGGTCCAGGAGCTTTCCGTTCAAATGTCAAGTTCACTAGGATAAAATTAGAGAGCTTTCTGCTTAGTCATTATGAGTCACTGTAACCTTTCAGTAGTTTTAGTGTGTGCCCTTCTTTAAATTTTGGGATAAAATGGTTGATTTTCATTTTCAACTGAATATTTTATTCTATATTTTGAGAGATATCTGACGCTATTGATCAATGTGAGTTTTTTAAATCCAAATAAAATGTAAGTGGGGAGACCAGAAATGGTGTAATGCATTTTGTTTTAACATCTATAACTTTTATAGATTTTTTTATGCTGTTTCAAACTTTGATATACGTTTATAATCTTCTTAAACTGTGTAAGAGTCAAGTTAAAAAAAAATCTCAAATCTTGTGAGAATCGGCTACCCCACTAACACACTAATATACAACATATTGGTATTTAAATATTGTGCAAGATTTATTATATTAAAAAAGTAATTTTAATTTGAATGGTGTAGATGGAAAGCTTGTGTTGATATCAAATCAAGCCAGAAAAAGTTGATTCAGTACCAGTTCCCTGATTTAACATTTACTAACCTGATTGCAAATCAAATTATGAGCCAGACATGCCAATTTACTGTTTTACCTCAATTCAGTTTAATCCTGTGAATCCTCTATATTTTTGCATAGAGACATGGTAATCTATGACAGTGATTTCATCCCTGTTTTTGAACCTTGGTAAGTTCAATGATGTAGGCATGATTTATATGGATTATCTTTTATACAGTGTTCGTTTGTACTTGTTTCAGAAATAACAAAGCCTCAACAAGATTTACTTTCCTATTCGTAAGAGCTAGTGCACCCGTTTCACAGTTACCAATAGGAACAGAAGGCTAGGACATTGCCTATATGCATTCATTTAGCTGTGATATACAGGGAAGAGAGCGAATAGCCTAGCAAATATTGAATAAGCCTCTGAGCTGTCACAAACGATGATCTACTTTTACGAGTGTGTCCTCGTACCGTCTCTGAAAAGTAAACTTTTATAAGCAAACCAAGGAAAGCTGTTCAGGGTAATAGGCGTGAATAATGGCTTACCAGCTTCCATTCTCAGTGCTACCAGATATGAGGGAGATTTTGTCCTCCTGTTAGTATTTACTGAACTTAACGAGAATATATGAGAAGAGTCGGTGGCTAAACCTCACCAAAGAAAACCCATAAGCATCATGGCTGTCCAAAGATAACAAGCAAAACAATGCGCTAGGAGAGACACAGAGGCACTGCGGAGAGTGGCTTGCCAAGAGAGGCTTTCCGAGGTATTTGATTGCAGAATTGCTCCTGAATTACCTTGGCAAGAATGCAGGTTACACTCCATAGATGGGGAGAGGAACTCATGCCAGGAGAGCAGTGGGTATCATTATGCTATCATGTTTGCAGCATTCATTGTGTTTGCAAGCAATACATTGCCCTACTGTTTTGTTAATGGCTTTCCTTCTTTTTCTTTTATAATTTCTCTGAGCATGTTGAGCATCGGTGGTTAGGTTTTATTGTGTTTTAAATGAAAGATAATTAGTCTGCATTTCTGCACACAATCAACCTCAAGCGCTGTGAGAAAATGAAGCTTCTTAAAGGGCCAATCCCTACATAAATAAAAAATTGTCATCATTTATTCACACTCACGTTGTTCCAAACCTGCAAAACAAGGACGGTTTATAGTCTCCACATCTGTCAAGCTCCAATAAGGACCAAAAACATGATGAAAGCAGTCCATAAGAGCCTCGTCTATAACAACAAATAGAATTTCTGTCTTTTCCTCCCACACAGCTATCTAATGACACTTTCACGTTTTTTTTTCCTCCCTTTTGGAACTTGAGAGCTACTGATGACTATGAACTGTCATTGTATATCATTTGTACCATTTAATGTGAACCACTTCTTTAATTCATCGTTCAGAAAAGCTTGTCACATGATTCACCATACCAAATTACCAGACCCTTTATACAAGGCTATATAAGTCAAAATAACAGGCTATAAAAATTAGTTTGCTATATGAAAAATAACTATCCTTTATGCCATTTTTTTGTCAAGTGATGGATTAGACAAAAATTTCAATGGGAATTATACGTAATGATAGGTTTTGCAAAACCAGAAAAGGCATGATCTGCCATGCAGAGCATGTAGTTTTGAAAATGAGACCGAACACACTTCTCATGAGAGTTTTTAAAAGTACAAACCACAATATTCAGTGTTTAGGGTTAATTAATTTGTGCATTCAGCTAGCTTAAATAAGAAATTCAATGGTTAAGAATTGCTTGATCATCCATAGAACATTTGAGCAGCCTTAATAGCATCATTTGATTGAAGGATATAGCCTGTTGTAGTGTGTTAAATTGATCTTTTGGCTCCATGACTCCTGTTTATATCTGTCCAGACCTCTTCCCTGACTGCCAAAGGCTTCTTTCTGTAAACTGACCCTAATGGGATGGTCATAGTTGGCAGGATCAAGAATATAATTGCCCTTAAAAGCCGAAAAGTGACAGGAGTCTGCTTGGACAGAGGATCCCTTGTTGAAATAAGCAAATAAGCTTGAGTTTAAGTGTACCACTGTTAAGTCAGCACATGTCAGTTCTATAGACAGCGGCCCATTGCAGGCATAGTTTACGAAAAGAATCCAAGAGGTTAAGCTCAACTCAAATTTGCTTGATATATAAATAGTCTCACCCTAAAAACAAATATGAACAAACCTTTTTTTTGTACTTCTCTAATGTCTTGACCAGTTGACCATTCTCAGGCTGTTTGATTTGTTTTGTTTCTGTCTCTATGAACAACACTCTTGGCTTTTTGTAAGATACTGTATGAGACTAAACATTCACAATGAAATGTCCGTTCTTTGATGACATGCCCATCTTGGCTCCTGAAATGAATCTAAAAAGGGCTGTGAGCTGAGCTTGCGTGACACTTAACGGCCAGCTACAGCAACTGAAAACACACAGAATACACACTACCCAGCTGTCCTGCTGCTCCCCACTGGGCCCTGGCACAAACAAAACTCATTTGGCCTCAGCTCCCCTGAATTGAACACAGTGTCCATGGAGAGAGAGCTTCATCTTTCCACAGTCAAGTGCACTTGGCAGCCAATTAATGACAAAAAGATGTGGAGGAAAAACACCTTCCACGGCACTTTTTGCTGTGGCTGTTTCTTTGGACGAGAGGAAAATTAGCCATCAAAATGGACAGGTAATGCATCTAACTCCTCCAAACTCAATCTTGTTTTTTTTTTCTGACAAAAATTAGAAGAAATTGAGTTTTGAAACGGAGTGTCTGAGTGTTATTTACAGCTAGGGTCTCTTGAAGACCTTTTCTTCTCTCTGAGAGAGTGAAACATTCTGCTATAGGAACCAGTGCCAGCTGAAGAGCATCAGTGCCAGCTCCTTTTCATTCTTCACAACAACCGATGGCATTATTTAGTCTGCTGTGTTGCTAAAAACAGGCCCATCGATGCTCAACGACACTCAGCTTTCCAGATCCATGGGACCGTGGTTAAGCATTCTGACATCATACTCTCTCAGACGCTCTTAAGTAGCAGATGACCATTCTGTCACTTCGTAAACAGGACAGAAGGAACTTCTGCTGAAGATGAGAACCGTCCATGGGAAACAGGTGAACTCCTGATACTTGCAAGATATTCTGAATGACCATGGGATACTGTAACCGAAAGCTCATACTTTGAGGACAAACGCTGACATTAGCAGAATAGTGTACCATTAAGTGTGCTCATTATTTATTTATTTTGTTATAACCTTGGCTCGTTGAAAAAAACGTATGTTTTAGCAAAACTCCAAAAATATGTATAACCATACAGTACAATTCACTGCAGTTTCCAGCTGAAATGAACACAAGTGGCAGTAAAACACCAATGATTTTTATTCCTTTTCACACAAAATATGCTTACATGGCAGATTATTGATTAATAAAGATTCATGTTATGACCTCAAAATACTTTTACCATAGTGCATGATTTATAGACTAATACATTTTGACATTTGCATCACATCAGCTTCATGGATTTTCTCATACAGTAAACTTGCTCGGTAGACCACCCGGTGCAGCATTGCACTTTCAGTATGGGGCACCTGGGTATAAGTCTTGTGAAACACGAGTCATGACACTGAATAAAACAGTTCAAAGACAGCCAGCTAAAATGGCATGGTTTTGTTATAGGGGACCTGTTATGCAAAAATCACTTTTATAAGGTGTTTGAGCACAGTTGTGTGGCAGCAATGTGTGAAAAAAAACAGCCTATGATGGTAAAAATCCACCCATTAATTTTTCTGTGATCCCAATAAATTATAAATAGTCTCTCCAAACAAGCGGTTCCAGATTCAAAAAAAGGCCCACCCATTTGTGACGATCTCTGCCCTATTAGCATAAACACAGCCATGAGTGAGAAGCAGCAGTCCACCATTACTGTTTTCTTGCTGTAGCTGCTGGAGATATACAATGTCAGTGCCAAAGAGGTATTACAAGTGTTGCGTTTTGGTATGCACCAACAAAATAGTCATATTTTGTTTTCCAAATTGCCTTTCTGAAAGAGCTTCTTGGCACTCTGTAAGGCTAATGTTGCTAAAGCTACCATTGTCTCTGCCTGTTTTCACGATGCTGCCTTCACATGCTACCAGAATAATCATAAATAGGAATGTGGTAGTTAAAAATTATTTTCTTAAGAAAAAAAACTCCTGAGTGTACGTTTTAAAGATGAAATAATGTTGATTTGTGGTCCAGAGGCGTGTAGCAGCCACTCTGGCATGTTCTTGACTCTGTAGCTTTGTGTTTGGTGTCTGTGTTGCCTCATCCAAGGCTTTCTTTCCAATCCACCATTGAACTGTGCAAAATGGCCAGACATTGGCCTGGTCTGGTGGTAATCAGAGAAGCCTGTCTGCCCTGGAGCACAAATAGGATTTAGCATGGCTTGGATTTTTGCTCTCTTCCCAATGACAAAAAAGCACAACCTCCTCAGCTTTCTTCTAGCAGACTAAAACAGTGAGGTCATTTTCCAAGTGTCTCCTGAAAAGGTATCCCTCATCTGATAGTCAGACCTGACCAGACATGAGGATTTCAACGGCAGCAAATCAGTCACCAAAGTGTTTAGCTCCATTGAAAAAAATCCTGATTTAGAAAGAAAGAGAATGTGAATGCTGTGACTCATGCCTACAGGATGAGGTAGCTTAGCATTACAGATGATTGGGGTAATGTTCTGGACGAATAGCCCTTTCTCCACAGAGATTATACATGGAAGTCTTGGAAAAGGTGATACGCCCAGGGTCAGGAGTGTGTCAACATATGTTCATACGATCATGCTCCTTGACTACATCAAATAGATTCAGTAAGATAAATTGATATGATTAAGCCCACTCTTTTGTCTAAGTAATATGGCCATGATCATATTTCCCTCCGTATCTGAATGGTTTTGCTCTGAAGTCGTAATGTTAAAAATAAGTGGCTGCAGAAACCATTAGACAGTTTCAGATTTGTGTAAGGAAGAGGTGTTAATTAATTAATGACAAGGACTGTCAAGTCTGCTTGTTTGCTTCAAGATACTGTACCGGAAGGACCTTCTGGTCAAACTTCTGAGGAAAATGCTTCTAAGAATAGCTTGAAGAAGTGTAGCATTTGTGTGTATACATCTGTGTGCATCTTAATTAGACATCGCTTCAATGAGTAGGTTGACGTTTAATCACCCATGTACGTGTATTACATTTTTTAACGTTTTTGAAAAGTCTATTATGACAGCATTTATTTGAATTAGTTTTTTTTTTGTAGCATCGTAAATGTTTGTACTGTCACTTTTGATCATTTTATCAAATTTAAACATGCTTGCTGAATAAGTTCAAGAAATTCAAGAAAAAAGATTGATATTTTAAGGATGCAGGTTCACACACATGCTTGTTTTTGTAGTGCTTTGGTCTTGAATGGGGAAAAATTTAAGAGTTTTTCTTTTTTGTCACTATAAAAATCTATGATTTTGATTTTCAAGGTCTAAATGTCCAAAGAAAATTAACATGAGAAACTGACAATGGCTTTCTTTAGGATTTAGCACAACAACTGAATTGACAGAACAGTGTATTATTAAAATGATCTTAAAAAATAAAGAAAAATGGTTTGTGCTTCCCTAATCATCTTAATATGTAAATCTGCACATTGCTGTAGTTATGTGCACGTATGGTGTTCGTGTGCATTACGGTTTTTGCACAAACACAAGCAATCATACCAGCAGATTAATAGAGCATGGAGATGTGTTTACTGCTGCTGCTTTAAGAGCTCCCAGGAGGCAATAATAACTCTCTGTGTCAATAGCAGGGCACATCACAGACGGCCAGTATGGTGCTACCATATGCCAGTCTCATGAGGAGGGATCGTGATAAAATTGTCTCAAACAGGGCTGTGGAGAAAGGGGGATATTGGGTAGACACACTCTTTCACTGTAGGTGATATGGGGAAGAGGTAAGTGAAGGAGTGGAGGGGTCCTGGGTCATTGCGGTGGGTAATATTTCAGGATTTGATGATTTATTGCAGATCTTTTACTAGTATAAATGCTTTCACAATGCAGGTGATTGTTTTTGGAGGGAGACTGAACCCAGGCATGAGCTTATTGGACACAAGAAGACATTGAGCGATCTCTATCTGATCCGTATTACATGTCATGCTGGGACTAGATGAGCCCATATAGACATCCCAGAGTCTCTCAATCAGACTATGCTCTAATACTCTCAGGGCATGATTGGAGCGTCGGACCAGGGCTGCAACCTGCTGTTTGAGGCACTACATGAGACTGACTGTGAAAGGCAGCACTATGAATATCCATGGCTTACCTTTTCTGGTTGGATACGGATGACTCATTAATGCTTTGTGGAGGGATGTGATGTTGCAGTGCTAACCGATGAGAGGTCATGCAGACCAGTATAGATGTTCAGTTTAATCCTTTCATGACAGGATTTATTTGGCATTTTTGACAACAAACTCCAGGTTTTGAGTCAGATAATCTTAAAAAATGTACTGCAGTTAATATAGTAACACTACAATGTGCATATTAGGGGTGTCATGTGCCTATTTATTTATTTGAGGGTGTACCAGAGGTGGTAAAAAAGGTAAAATATTATTTATTTATTTGAGGGTGTACCAGAGGTGGTAAAAAAGGTAAAATATTATTTTTGATTTGATTTGATTGCCTTGCCTTGCCAATATTTTATTCACAATAGAGCATAGATACCATAACAAATGTTTAAACTGAGACATTTTATGCACAAAATTAGCTCATTTCAAATTTGATGCCTGCTACAGCTCTCAAAATAGTTGGGATGGGGGCATGTTTACCATGGTGCAGCATCTCCTCTTCTTTTCAAAACAGTTTGAAGACATCTGGCCATCGAGGTTATGAGTTTGTGGAGTTTTGGTGTTGGAATTTGGTCCCATTCTTGCTTGATATAGGTTTCCAGCTGCTGAAGAGTTCGTGGTCGTCTTTGACATATTTTTTGTTTAATGATGTGCCAAATGTTCTCTATTGGTGAAAGTTCTGGACTGCAGGCAGGCCAATTCAGCACCCGGACTCTTCCACTACGAAGCCATGCAGTTGTAATAACTGCAGTATGTGGTTTTGCATTGTCCTGCTGAAATACACAAGGCCTTCCCTGAAATAGACGTCGTCTGGAGGGGAGCATATGTGGCTCTAAAACCTTTATATACCTTTCAGCATTCATAGTGCCTTCCAAAACATGCAAGCTGCCCATACCGTATGCACTTATGCACCCCCATACCATCAGAGATGCTGGCTTTTGAACTGAATGCTGATGACACACTGGAAGGTCTCCCTCCTCTTTAGCCCGGAGGACACGGCGTCCGTGATTTCCAACAAGAATGTCAAATTTGGACTCGTCTGACCATAGAACACTTTTCTAAACAGTCCATTTTAAATGAGCCTTGGCCCACAGGACACGGTGGCGCTTCTGGACCATGTTCACATATCGCTTCCTTTTTGCATGATAGAGCTTTAGTTGGCATCTGCAGATGGCACAGCGGATTGTGTTTACCGACAGTAGTTTCTGGAAGTATTCCTGGGCCCATTTAGTAATGTCAATGACAGAATCATGCCGATGAGTGATGCAGTGTCGTCTGAGGGCCCAAAGACCATGGGCATCCAACAAAGGTCTTCGGCCTTGTCCCTTACACACAGAGATTTCTCCAGTTTTTCTGAATCTTTTGATGATGTTATGCACTGTAGATGATGAGATTTGCAAAGCCTTTGCAATTTGACGTTGAGGAACGTTGTTTTTAAAGTATTCCACAATCTTTTTACGCACTCTTTCACAGATTTGAGAGCCTCTGCCCATCTGTACTTCTGAGAGACTCTGCCTCTCTAAGACATCCCTTTTATAGCTAATCATGTTACAGACCTGATGTCAATTAACTTAATTAGTTGCTAGATGTTCTCCCAGCTGAATCTTTTCACAATTTCTTGATTTTTCAGCCCTTTGTTGCCCCCGTGCCAACTTTTTTGAGACCCAAATTTGAAATGAGCTCATTTAGTGGATTAAAGTGTAAAATGTCTTTGTTTAAACATTTATGTTCTCTATGTTATATTGTGAATAAAATATTGGCTCATGTGATTTGAAAATCTTTTAGTTTTCATTTTATTCAAATTTAAAAAAACATTCCAACATTTCCGGAATTCGGGTTGTATTATACTACGTAACAATATTATATTATATACAATATAACAAAATTATTATAGCCTATATTATTTTATCATTTTTATTTATTAATTTATTGCTGTAATTATTTATTTATTTATGTTTATTTTAATTTTTTTGCTTAGAAATTTCCCCCTGGTTGATCAATAAGTGATCTGCCATTGCCTCATTTGATCAACAAATGATCAATAAGTCATGGCAATAAGTCATTCTTTCAATTATTAAGGTAATTTAACCAATCTCAAATTCTTCTTTTTTTTTCTTTTTTTTTGTTATTCAAAAAAATTCAACTGGACAATATATTTTTTTAAATGAGTTGAAATGACATACAGCCAATTTGATTATACTTAACTATTTAAATATATATTTTTAAAGCTGACATAGGTGAAAAATGTTTTACATAGTATATATCAAAACAAGTTTGTATATGATAATTTTGAATAGCCATCATGCTTGTGCATATTAAATGTTACAGTTAACTCTGCACTTACCTATATGATTACACACTAACATGTGCACTGAAATGTAAAGTGCAGGATTTCCAGGACTAACCTGGAAGTAATAAGCATCTTTCAGCAGCGGCAGAAGAATGTGTACGTGCTGCTGTGTGTCTTCTCCTTCCTCTCTTTTGCACCTTGAGACTGAAACAGTGTGTTCTTTGTCTTAAACACTGCCTAGTGGCACACACAGTTGAAGTTACGGAAACAAAAACAAGAGGGCCACCATGTTCATTCATCCTTCCGAGATACTCTCCCAGCATTTCAATGCACACCCCTTTCTCTAATGGACTTTGCAGGCGTCTGCAGCCCGGCCCACAATGGAATCGGGGGTCTGCTGTGCACGTCAGTCACACATGAATGAACCCTGTAAGCCTAACCCCTTCAGTCTTCCTTTATGCCACGGAGTGAATATTGAGATAAATGGATGCACCAGTCATTAGATGGGCTGGGTGGGGGTTAAAATCAGCAGTGAATACAGAGTTCTATTATACAACTCAGCTTGGTGTTTTTTTTAAGGGGGAAAAACGTCCAGACATTGCCACTGGGTTTTCAGGAAGACAGTTGTTTAACTTTTAAGTTGTTCACCTCTGTTAATCTCCGCTGAGGATGTTCTGATTGAACATTTCCTCTGTGTCTTCCTAGACCGATCCCTGCTTTAAAACTGCAGTCGGAAATGCTTGCTGACTGACAGGCGGAAAGAGAAATAAGGGAACCGGAGGAGAGAGGGAGAGTAAATTAGAATCCGAGTGGTGCTGAGTTCTTAGACCCGTCTGAGGGGACGGCTGATGACAGCCGAGGTGAGAGCTGAGCTGCCGCTTTAATGTCAGTCACGCTCTCTCACTCATACATCTTTTCATTTATCATGAAATCTTTTCCTCTCTGATCTCCGTTTTCTCACTGTCTAGGGCTTCTTTCTCATTCTTGACTCTCGTTTTAATGCCCTTCAGAGATGTTCACTTCTTTCCTCGAACTTGCTGTCTCATTGAGAACGAATAATCTACAGATGTTAGATGGTTTCACTGGCTCCAGGAGAAGTGGTTTTTGGCTCTGTTTTTTGCATTGCTTGTAAGACATGACTGAGCCAAGTACAAATGTTGAGGTTTTATGAGTTTCCAAGTTTATTTCACAACTTTACATATTGTGAAATGAACTTGGGATACATATATCTGAATATGCATCTGATAATATTTTTTATATATATATATATATATATAAATTTTTTTACACTTATTTTCCCAGGATGTTGAATTTCTGTTGCTTCAATACAGATTCCACTTCCTCTGGGGTGTAGCCATTTAAATTCATATTCACACTCATGAATGAAAGGATGAGAGGGAGTAAATTTTACAATTCTAAATTTTGTACAATCCTGGTATATACAGATATTTATGCAGAATACTCGTTCTGTTTTATCCATCACTTACGGACGTGGCCATGTTCTGTTCCTCTGCATATCTTTGAATGTTTGAGCTGGCAGTCAGTCAATGAGAACTGCTGATTTAGCTGCTGTTTAAATAGCTCAGACTCATTTGATGAGTTTTTGAGTGAAGGGTCTTCAGTCACTTATATCTCTCTAGTGTCTCCTACCGTAGTTTGTGGAGCACCGTGAGAATATGGTAGTGCGGTAGGATGAAGAAAACGCCATCATTAAACTATGTGTTATGGTTTCTGGCCACCACTATGTCTCCATCTTCACTAACCAAACCTCAGCTTTGAAGTTAGGCATTAAATTACTGGGGAGTTTTAAGGGCTTGTTGTTTTAAGGACATAGATTTTTGCTCGGTGTCAGCTTGTTGCTATGAAACGCCGTCGTGAACATCTCTGTGGGCTTATGCGATTACTCAGAGATCCATCAACTTAAGGATACAGACTCATCTGGGTGCATTGTTATGACTATAGAGTCTATATGATGATAGTTTGAGGGAAAGGCTGTTTGGGCCAATTGTAATTTTGTTGATCTCCAAATACACAACAAAGGTCATGGCCTCCAGCAAATATGCATCTCCAATTACAACTAATAGCACTTTTCAAGCCCAGCAGTCCACGTTTCTCCAATCACTGCTTGTTGTACAGCAGTATCTTCCATTAAACTATTCTAGCACTGAAAGTTAAATATACATTTGTGAAAGGATGAGGATGTTTGTGAATGTATTTTATGGTAGAGTAGATCTGTCATGGTTTGTAAATCTAGTCTTGAACTGGTTGCCCTGAATAATCAAAACACAAAAGTAATATGTTGTCATGGTAACTATGGTTGGTGATATATCTCTCTATGATTGCTTTGGAAATACATAAGAATTTTCCTCAGAAAACCAGGTGGTATTTTCTCAATATATTTTCATTAACAATTTGCCTGGAGGGGTAGAAAATTAAATTGTGCAAACGGGAAGTGGAATTTAAATTTGCCTACACATTACATTATATAAAGTAGGAAGAAAATTACCACATATTTCTCACAATTGCTTTACTTTATTGAATAGAACATTCAAGAATAGTGATTTCATGGTCAAAAATGGCTCATTACTGATTTCCTTCTCTCTTTATTTAAAGTAAAAAAGCATAGCGAGAATATAAATTCATGTACATATAAATGTCCTTTTTCTAAACATAACTCAGCTGGAAACTTTTACAATGAAGTCTATTCAGACAATACATTAAAACAAAACCATGCAGCAGTTCACTTTACACAGTGCATTTTGTTTTAAAAGTGAAGTGCTGGTAACTATTAGAGCACAGCAAATATGTTACAGTCGTATTAAGACAGAAAAGATGTTTGTGCGTGTGATTCTACACGACTCAAACTTCTTAAACCAATTTATTGGATGACATCATGCACCATAAACATATCAATGAAAAATGTGTGGAAGATTCCCCCCCCCCACCCCATGTGGCCAGCAGTTTTTCTTTGTTTCTCTCATGCAGGGCTTGACATTTGGCAGCATGAGCTTCTAGAGGCCACAGGAGGTGACTATATATTAACTTTCAGATGTCATAAATTGTCAGGTTTCTCAGAAAATGGTGTAATCTTTCGCCAGTTACTGCATAAGGAAGGGCTTAGCGGGCATGTGTTTGGTAGAGACCACATATCCAGTGATTCATAGAGAGATGCAGTCTTTGAAAAATGAGATTCAATGATAATGACCGAAAATGCTTTAGAGGTGAACAGTATTCTATAACCCATCTCTATAGCATTATAGCAGAATTCCTTATAGCAATAACTTCTTTAACTATGCTGTATGTTGTTTTTAATCTGTTAATACCTTGCAAGGGGAGCAGGAAAGGAATTTGATTCTTGGCCTAGATTTGTCAAAGTTCCTGTCTGTGCATTTAAATACATTGTGGAAGTGTTGGAGCCTTCGGGAGGAAATTGCCGCAGCTCTCCATTATTGAACAGAAGTCAGTGCAGTGTAATTACAGCCTGAATCTCTGAACAATAGATTACGAATGTTACCTGTTCCAGAAATAGAAACATGAAAGAATGCCAGACCCATTACAATATAACAAAACAGTTTGTTCAAGACACAGTCATGAAAAATAAACCCACAATTCGTTGTACATGATTAAATAACTTGGGTATAAAATAAAAAGGCAACAATTTGTACTTATTATCTAGTACATTTTTTCGGATGACTGTGGCAGATGTGGCTGTTAATAAATAGAGATATGCTTGCAATGTGTCCTAACCTCCATATCCAAAGTGTAATGAACTCATTACACCTCATTTATAGATATGAATGAAGGAGATGAATCTATGAATCGTGTTATGAATACACAAGTGGCAAGTGATATAAAAAAAAAAAAAAAAAAAAAAAAAAACAGATCGGAGGCATAATAAAACACTGTATTAACAACAATAAATATGGCTATAAACGCCTGTATATGTGTGTGTGGGGGTATATATATTGCATGTGTGTATGTGTGTGTGTGTGTGTGTGTGTGTGTATACAGTATATATATATATATATATATATATATATGTATATGTATATTGCGTGTGATTGTGTATAGTACTTAGAAAAGTCAGTGGGGTATAAAACAACACTGGTCTTTAAAATACATTTTGTGGGTTTGGCAGAACATGAGGATGAATTTTCTATCCGTTCATGTATGTGGAATTAAAGCATTTGATAGATGAAGTGCTGATACTTTGTATTCTTGTGGTGTCATTTGTTTTTGTTTTCTATGGATTGTCCCTGGATAAATGTTGAACATGATCTGTGCTTTGAAAGTACTGGCAAATCTGCATTGAATGTATTAAATTCAAAACATGCTTCATTAGGGTTTTTAAGGGCCATATGTAGGGTATGAAAATAAGGAATAAACCTACAGCACCACTCCGGGAGGTTTGTGGGGCCTCTTAGAAATCTGAACTGGTAGTTTATTGTAAGGGAACACTAGCGGGATTCCAGCGACCCGCTCCCCCTGTAAAAACGGAAGAACTAGTCATTTAACATGGTGATGGGAAAGAAGTTATTCGCGGCCGATTTCAGTTTTGGACTTTTGTAAAAACTAGAGAGCCATGTAAACGCAGCTATTAAGGTGTATGGACGGCATATTTCTCCATGTTATTTTAGAACACCTGGGTCCCCTGAGAGCCCATGGAGATTTGTGGAGTGTTGCTGCTAGAATTTTTTCAAGCTGTAATTGCACTTGCTTTATCCTTGGGGAGAACTTAAACACAAACAATAGGTGTGATTGGCACCTGAGATGCTTTTCTGTTCAAAGAAACTAAAGAAAATGATAAAAATATAGTCTTTACCACAAAATGATGTGGACAGCTGAAGGAACAATATATGTGAGACATCTGGACTTAGCCAAGCGTACACTTATATTTCCTTGTGGCAGCAAATATGGTTTTGATGACAGTCCACAAAATGTGACAGTTTTAAAATATTTGCGGTTGCATTTTAACACCTGGGAGGAATGTTTCTGTTGTACTCACTAACTTTTTGCTTTTAATTGCACATAAGTGTTTTCTCAGATCTGGGCACAAAATTGTTTAAAGGGATAGTTCACTCAAATTAAATATTATCATCATTTACTCACCTTTAGGTTGGTTCTAACTGTATGACAAGTGAAAATTTGAATATTAAGCCGGTTGTTCTTTTCTACACATTTGATGAATGATAGTTAAAGCTTTACAAGTATAAAAAAACATGTTTCATAAAATTTTTATAAAAGTGGTAAAATAAGATGTTTGCTACATTCCAGGTCTTCTGTAGCCACATGATAGATCAAATGTAGGCCTATTAGTAATTATAGGATGTTAACCAGTGCGATCAGATTTGTGTAAGTGCTTATAAGAATTGGATCACTCTGATTTAAAAAAACAAATGTTTATTGAATAATTTGTTAATCTATCAAACATAACTAATTATTTGATGGACCCACCAAAGAGAGCTAGGATGGTTGTAGATGTTGTATTTTAGTGAATAACTATCAAAATGTATTGTATGGCTTCAGAAAACTTGGCATAGAGCACACATGTTACAGTATATAAACCACTTTTATGATACATGAATAGTCCTTTAAGACATGTTTTAAGCTTTTTCATTTTGGGGTGAACTATTGCTTTTAAGCATTATATGTAAATCTTAGATCCATGGAAGAACAAGGCGATTTCTTAGAAGCATTGGCCTTGGCATTTGGTTTAAAAATGTCATGTACATTTATATTTAAAGTCCAACTTCAAGTACATTTAAAATGTCATGCACTTTGAAAATCACATTACCCTAGACCTCTTCTGGCATTGATCTAATGGCACAGGCTTTTCATGGAAGCTGTCTCAATCCACAATCCTTTAAAAATCACAGCGTTATCTGTTACCCTCAGATCTCGACAAGGAAAACTGAAGTTGTTTGTTCAAAGCCTCAAAGCAATGAGCTTCACTCTTGATCCCTGATTTATTATGGCTTGAGGACAGTGTTCAATAACAAACATAGCTCTGCCCTCAGTGTAGCTCTGAGTGTCCTTATGTTTTCTACTGTGTGTTAAAAATGAGCTCTGTTGGGTGAGGTGTCTAAGGTCCAACTCAGGGTGAGAGGCCACATGCTGGGTCTCCTATCATGCTCACCCCACCAGCCCAATGACCTGTGAACACACAGCTGTCTGCTGAGACTGCTCATACAGAGTTATTTTTGTTATTAAACCACTGAAGCAGAACAAATGGGGAAAAAGACACAGATGTCCAGATATGAGTTTCAAAAAATTAAATCTAGTTAGCCACATTTAATACTTATGCATTTTATAACTACTGTATTGTGGTGTTCCATAGTTACGTGTTTGAAAAATAACTTTACTCATAAGCGAGTGAGAAAAATGCAGAAAGAATAATCATAGTTTGAAGGACACTTTATATAGGAAGGTCATCTGTGTTCACATTCCTCTCTGAATAGTTGAAGCCGTGGCAGTTAATTTTCTTTCTGTTTCAAAGCTAAAGTTTCAAAGGTGCATAAAGCAATCTAACTCTCATAATATTATAGTTTGTACTTTTAGCAGAATGTATCTCTCTGAGACAAACCTAGTTTGGTACGTTTGGTTTCTGATATATACGCGATATTCAAAGCATCTTCATAGTACATGCTTTGTTCTTTAAAGGGATATTTCACCCAGGAAGTGAAAATTCTTGCATCGACTAAATTCTTGCATGACTTTCTTTCTTATGTTGAACACAAAAGGAGATATTTTGAAAAATAGTTTTAAATTAAACAAGTCATTGGAGTCCAGTGCTGTTTTGGACCCCATTGACTTTCATTGTATGTACCAAAGCCAATAAAACATTCTTTAAAATATCTTCTTTTGTGTTTCACAGAAGAAAGATTGTCATAAAGGTTTGAAATGACATGAGGGTAAATTAATTAATTATGACAGAATTTTCATTTCCTTAAGGTTGATCCTTATAAATGATAAATCCCAATTAATTACTTCCTATCGACTAATTGAATAACTAAATGTCTGAACTGTCCTTCTGTCCACCATTACAGTATATCATTGTTTCACATTTTGCAATGAGGAATGCAGTCAGAAGTTATTGTTGAACACATTTCAAACATAGTCAAACATTAAAGCAGGTTTCAGGAAGAATATGCATAACATTTGTAGTATGCTGTGCTATGTGCTGCATATGCACTAATGTAAGTGCATGGATGTGTGAAAGCGTATGGATGTGTGTCTGTGAGTGAGTGAGTGAGAGGGGGAGAGTTTGTTCCGAGGAGTTGACAGAACCGGCTGACGTGCTGAGGCGTGACTTGTCCTCTATTTAGCACCCTGCAGGATTACTCACACACGGGATGTGGATATGCAAATGACAGAAAGAACTGATAAGAAGCAGAGAGCAGGAGAGAGAAAGTGAAGGACGGGATCTTGTAGAAGACGGACATCGTTTGGAGGTGGGATGAAGTAGTGGCTTTGCCAGGGAATGATATTTCAGAGGTCTTATGAGAAAGAACACGTTGGAAAAGCAGATACATAAATGGCACGCTATCACAGTAAGAATATGACATTTTAAAGTCAGTCTAGATAACACAGAGGTGCATATACCCTGAGAAGAGCATGTTTGTAGATATCACTAGGTTTCTGCAGTATTTCATACTTAAACATCTGGCTCTGTTCCAAAACTTAGTAAAGTGAACTGCCTCCTAAACTTCATAAAATCTTTTAAAAAGAATAGTTCACCCTTCACATAAATAAACTCGCAAATGATTTCAATGAAGTTTGCCATTAACAATGGTGCACACTCACAGTACTATAAAACTATAAAAGTACATAACATAGACTTGTATTTAGTAATATAATATATTTTATGGATTTATTTAATAAACAATAATAACAATAACATAACATACTCACAATAACATTTTAATCAGTAAATGTCAGTATGCAGTGAAATATGATATAATATTATTCATTTGCGTTCATAATTTAGAGTATTTGTATTCAACATCCCAATAACCTATAGAAGACAAGTGGTTTGGAAGATGGATGGATGTATTGAACACTTATATTTTCATCGTGGAATTTTTTTGTTCTTTTTTTCCTACGCTGAACTTGTCTCAATGCATTCTGGAATCTCATACATGTGATCCTGCATTAGAGTTTTGTCAAAAAGTATTTTAGATGGCATTATTAAATTATCTATTTTTTTAGAAGGGAACTCATCTATGATGACTTAAAACCATGTATACAGCTTTTATTTAAATGTATTTTATTTATTTAGTTATATATATGATTATATATATTTAAGTCATAGCATAAAACAGCCTAATCAGCATTAAGGGAGCAGGCGTTTGGCTGAGACAGGTGCAGAAAGACAGATACAAATGAGGTGTGTACAGGCTGCACACACACTTTGCAGAGGCTGACACTGTATGTAGTACTAAGTTGACTGTGCAGTGCTGACAGAAGACACTTCCAGACTGATCTGGGATCTGCTCCTCTGTCTCTTTCATAGTGGGTATTGTATACATTTTAGAAGAATAGAGCTGGTCTAAGATCAGCATAAGAAAGACATCCATCAGGAGCATTCCCAGCAGCTCTCCATAGAGATAGCTGCCATAACCTCAACTCAGCTCATCTGCCCAGTAAAATACCCCTTATCCTGTTCTTTGTTCCTTCCCCGCCCTCTCATTCATCTAAGCAGAGATGCCTGGCAGAAAAGAGACAAAGAGCCAGTAAGAGTGAAGACGATCCACAGTTCAGACTGATCACAAAGCCCGAGTCTTAAAAGAGACTATCCAGGAAATCTCTTGTCATACTTGCAGTGCAAAAAGCTCCACATCGCTTTTTCAATCCATTCAGCGGCTAGCTATTCTCACTACGGCAAAAACACATTTTCAGAAATATATCAAAAAGAGACTCTTAATAGAGTATTAGACTGTTAGGTTAGGGTAGAGTTAGTGGAATAAGTTGACATGTTCTTAAAAAGTTACTTAAAGTGATTTTAAGCAGACAGTCTACTAATACTCTATCAGAATAAAGTGTTACCTTAGATTTTAACCATAGGTGGAGCATGTGTAAGGCTGGGCAAAGCGGTAATTTCCAGGCGATTGGGTCAAAAATGCAACTGCACAGTTAAACTAAATCTGTCACGAATAAAATGAAAATGAAGTGTTAATTGCACCATTAAAATTAGATCTGCTCATGTTACATAATCATTCTTTTTACGTATTTTTACAGAGTTGCGCATTATAACCAATCACACATGAGTCTGTTGAGCTTATGAATGCAATGGCCAATCAGAGGCATTCAGATGAGTCATCGGTTCACCCTCTGCCAATAATTTTACATACATTTACATAAATGTATTTTTCATACGTTTTCATTGATTTGATGTTTAATTTAGTTAACATTTACTCGTATATTTTTGGACTAAAAAATATATTTTACATTTATTTTTTATATTATATATATATATAAATAATTTATTTTCAAAATATATTAAAAATGCATTTTTGTATTTGCCCAAAATGTATTTAAGATGTACATGTATTATTTGTTCCACTTGATGTGCATTTTGTAATGTATTTAGGCATTTGGTGGTTTAAATGAGATTTTCATATTTTCAAATTTGAAAAATATAATTTCTTAACCCTCATGGCCAACATATACACACGTGTATATATACATATGCCATATAAGATTAAGTTAAAAAAAAAACTACGCTTACAAAATGTCAATTATAGACTCCTTTTTAGACAGTTATCAACTACAGATGAAAGAGTTTCCTAAACTACAGGATTTGAAGTCCTTTGCTTGTGAAAAGACAACTTTGTAAAGCTTTGCTGGGTGTACCAAAGCTTAGTCTTGTCTGTGGCATGCAGTCAACATGTGTTATTGCGCTCCTAGCTTGTCGAACCAGAGACATAAACCTCTAGGACACCTTAATCTCTGCAGAAATACACCCTGACACACAGTTGTGCGCCTCTACCTGCTTCATATGAATAAATCATCCGTCCAAACTGGCGGTCTGTCTCTGTACTCAGCACTGGCAGTGGTGCTTCATTCCCAGCACTGCCGGAGATATGGCTTTATACTCTGCGGGCCTGGATAGACGCTCATATTGAGCTCAATATTTCCTGAGTCGATAGGGTGAAGAGAGAGACTGCACATGTGTGATAAAAGTGCCACAACATACCTTAACTGATGTATTACCCCATTTATTTGGTGAAGGGAAGGAGAGGCAGGGGACATTGGATAAGAGCGTTGTCTTTTGTCACAACTGGTGAAAGTCAGAGGACGTACACACTTTTTCCTCAGAGTTGTACGTGATGGTGGGTTGGGGATTACGTGGTGTCTGTGGGACGTTGTACAATGTCATCAGAGCTGATTGCGGAAAGGCAGATGGAGTAGGACAGAGGGGAGGGATGGGGTGTCTTGAAAGAAAAGAAGGGGAGATGAAGAGAGGAGTGAAATATCAGACATTCAGGGAGAGTTGGACATCAATCACCAAAGCCTGTCAGAGAAGAGGTCTGAATCAGATTCATTAAAGTCTTAACGTGTATCTCTCCCCTCTGCTTCTTGTAAATTTGTGTTGCATGAGACGTTTAAAGAGGCACATATTAATGAAGTACCAAATACTAGAGCAAGAGTTTCTCAGTAGGGGAGTAGAAGGGACACATTATAAACCTTATCAGCCTAGCTCATGAATATTAATTAGATGACATCATGCTCACCCAGTAGTTCTAACTGATTTTCTGAAAGGCAGGTAAGTGGGTACTAATTGTTGCTTTACTCTTAAAATGTGACAGTTATTTCCAAAAAAGGAGAACAGGGAGACAAATATTGAAATTTGACGTGTTACTACAGCCCTGATTATTGCATACACTTAAAATATGCATATGATGACATAATTGATTAATCTGTTGCTCTGACATTCCAGTAATGTTCAGTTTGAGCTCATACACTCATCAAAACCTCATATTTGACCCCTGTCCACGATAAACATGTAGCTATTTCAGCTCTGGACAGTTTTAGAATGATTTTATATATTACTATATTAAAATACTAGGTAATATAATAGGAAAATCATTTTTAAAATAACACTATGTCCCTCAACAACTTTTCTGTATTAAATACAGCTGACATAGCCTAACAATCCATCTCTGTGGTCCTCTTATCTATTGATAGGTTCTCTTGAATAAGAACTGCACATGGATGGTGTACAGTGTCATTCTATTTTTAAAGCAATGGTTAATAGCAGTTGGTGGGAATAAAATATTTTAGATTTTAAGTTTTTCACAAAATTGGAATGACTGTCATTCAAAGTTTCATGCATCTTGTTTTTTTTTTTTTTTAATTAAATAGTTTACTGTAGGTAAATCATGTTTTCAGCGACAAATAAGAGTGTACAGTCTAGTATTAGCTTCTGTTTAACATATTTTCCCATCAGTTTTCCATAAAATCAGAGCAGAATATATACTAAATTCTGTATGGGTCTGCATGTAAGTAGTAAAGAAGTATATTCTCGAAAATATTGTGTCTTATATGAATTCTTTCGAGACAGTCATAGTTAATTATTTGTGATTATGTATGTATGTATATAAGCATTAAACCTGCATTATACAGAACATGAATATTCATTAGCAAGCCTGCAAACTTTGCTGGTATTTGCATAAATGTTAATGATGTATGAGTGTTTGTGCTGCTTGTGTCTCAGGAGCTATGGGAACTGAGCATTCGTCCATCTCTTATTCACTCTATAGAATCCTCTTTGAGCACTGATATCTCTGTCAACCCCCAACCCTCTGCTTTCACTGGACTCACAATGTCGTGAGCTGCTCTGAAGGATACGGCTTATTTGTTTTTCTATAATATGGTCAGTGCCGTTGGTGTTAAAGGAATGTGTAGGCATTTCAATTTCCCTGCTGAATAAAAAAAAACACCATGTCTTTGTAAAAACATACAGAACCAAAGAAGAATGAAAGATGCAGATTCTGCTCTCTAAATTACCCTGAACGATAGTAAATGTTCTTTGTGGCTGTGCCTCATTCTTTTCCATCTTCTCATCAAAACGGATAAAAGACATTCAGTATGTGTGGTAAAAACAATAGATTACGCAGTGTTGTGTGATCTTGTGTGATTTGTAGTGCGGTTTCTCAGAGAGCATGTTAATCTTTCATTTTTATGGATCTTCATATACCTCGCTGCCAGAGAGATGCTCATCTACTACTGGCTAACAAAAGCAGCAGCAAAGTCTGACACAATTTCCATGGCTCCTGAGGTCTGAACCCCTCAGAGGTTGTCGGGTCACCGGGGTCACCAGAAAGCCTAATCTGCTGTGTTTGTCCTGAGAAATTTACAGGCTTTTTATGTACGTGCACAGCGATGGTGACCTGTGTGTGTGTGGTCTGAAACATCACTCTCTCTCACTATATCACCAAATCACATGTGTCTGCAACAATTCTTTCATCCCCTCTCTTGTTTTGGTCTCGGTATTTTGTAAAAAGCTGGTAAGGCCGTAATGGCTGTTTTTCATTTCCCAAAGCCTAATGACCATAATTCACTGCATCGCCTATGCTGGATTAATGCATAAATGTGGAGGGTAGAAAATAGCCTTTCACCTCTTCCTGTGCCGTTCTTTATTCATGCCAATCCCTATCTTTGCTTTATAAATTATGAATCAAGTCCAATTATGACCGCAGGCCCATTTCACTGATGGCCATTTCACTGGTTCTCCTTCCACTTAATCTATGCTTTTTACACTCACACAGGCCATTAGTGTTTTAATTTCCCAGACCTGGTGGCTAAGTCTGGGTTGCAGCGCTCCAAGAGTAACTTCTACGAGCTGTCCAAATGACCTTCCCTCAGTTAACCCATCCCGCACGGGCTCCCTCCTGCATAATAGATAAAGCTAAGACTTGGGAGGAGAGGGAGGGCATGGGACACGAGCCAGTATTACCTGTGAATTCATTTTTAATGAGGTAAACAGGTCTGTCCGGGTCATGAGGGTGACTGTGAGTTGTGAGTCCTGTCTCATCATTGCTCCCTTCTCCTCTGACACTTTACCCAGCCGCAGGCAGGGCTTCTCCGCTCATAATTAGATCTCACTTGTGCTGATAGAAAGTGCCCTGCTAGCCGTCAAGCCCTCGCTTCTTCTGCGAATGGACTGCCACCAATTACGTGGGTAAATGAACTGAATGCGAGCTGTGCTCTCAGCAACCTTTTCTTTAATTTGTAGAGTCTGTACCTCTAGGTAGATTCGGTTATAGCCAGCAAATATGTTTTCCACATGTGGAAAAAATATGTACTGAGACCCTTGTAAGAAAAACTATATGTTTAGAATTATATGAAAGTATAGTGCAACTCCCTGTTGCTTTGTGTTTAAGAAATGGTTGAAAAAGCTCTTTTAAAAGCTGTAAGCAGCAGAACAGCATTTGGAGCTACATTTTTCTGATGTTTGGCAGTAGTTTTGCTGTTTTTAAACCAATACTGTTTCATTCCAGTAACAAGTTTCTCTTTCCAACAAGTAGCAAAGTAACAAGGCCAAAATGTTTTTCATGGCATATTGTATGCGTATACAGGTTCACTGCCAAGTGAGCTGAGATAACCAAAAATGCTTCTCCCTGTTTAGTGTTGGAAAATCAAAAATGAATAATTGTTAATCAGTTAGGTTAGTTATGTCAGTACATTTTAAGTGAACTGATCAAATAAAGGATTGTAAAGTGTTGAGAAGAACAGCTCTGATCATATTGTAAATTAGATATGAATCGGATATGAATATATTCACACTCCAATAACTGACTTCTTAAAGCTAGTGTTGAAACATTTTCTTTGTTTTGCTGGGTGAAAGTTTCATTCCATCCTGATAGCAATCAATAATTAAAGGGGTTTAAATATAAAATATATATATATCTTCTGTGGAAGGCTCATAAAATGGACAGTAAAATGTTTGTCCAATTATTGCATGCAATGTTGAATGTCTTGCCTGTCATGTTAACCTGTGTTTTTGCATACCTCTGCGCAGCCAATAGCGAGAGTTTGGGGCGTGGCTACTGTAGCTGAGCCAGAGAGTGTTTAGCTGGTGTGGAAAAAGAGACTTTTCAGAAGTGCAAGCCAAAATGTGAAGACTTGCCAAAATACAAAGAGAGACATAACGGGGTACAACAAGGGTAAACATCAGCATTGTTTTTACAAGATGGAGGAATGTTTGGATTTTAATCAATACGACAAATTGCAGAGTTTGTTCTTGACAAGTGAGCTAAACTTTAAATATGTTGGACCTTTTATTGAAAGCAGTCTACTTTTACCTGTTGACTTGTGCCTTGACTTAGACCTGTAAGAGCCATGTTTGTGCTGTTTGAGGTGAGTGAGGCGTGACATATGAAAGGGGCGTTTGCAAAGGTTGTTTATTTTTGTAGTTCCACCAGATGACACTAGGAACGCAGAAACGGCATACTCCAGCTTTAAAGTGTTTTAATCATTTTTACTTGTTTTCCCACTAAAATATCTAAAAATCCTTACAACATAAATAAATTTACAAAGAAACACTGTTTTTTTTTAGCTTAAAGAAATATAGGCCCTTTATAGCTTCAATGCACTTTTGTTAGTTGCTTGTAGTATAGCTAACAAGTGTTGTGTTTGGGCATATATGTACATTATTGTATATAGACAATGAAAAAAATATAATAGTTCATTATATATGTGCATGATGAGGAGGTTTATGTCTATGCAGTAAGTATGTTCACACTGTTGCTGCTGTTTCAGAGAGCTGCATGCTGGTAACTTGACTGTAGTCTCAGTTATGAGTAGTAGATTCCCCAACAACCAGACACTGGTATTTGCTTGTTTTTCCACTCTGACTCAGAGGATCTAAATGTGCCTCTTTTTAAACACTACAATGAGTCTAAACATCTTCTCACAAGCTGGGTTCCTGTAGCTTGTGTCTGGTTACGGCTAGAAGAAATTGGCTGTTGGGGAACGATGCGCACACCGTTGTCATCTGGGAAATCAGTTGGTGGATGCATTTTCCCGTGGATGTCAACAGCACAGGGACGCCTGACGAACCTGGAGGGCTCCCGCTCCCACTGCTATTCCCTGCGAAGCACTGTGATTCGATGAAGGAAATAGTGTGAGAGAAAGGTGAGAGTATGAACAGATGGAGAGGGGGTAATAGTGTTCTCAGGAAGATAGAGACCCTGAGAAAAAAGATGTGTACACATATACACACTCACTCACTGATGTTCATGCACTTCAGTTGTGTTGTGTTATGTTCTGTGCATATCAGCAGACATAAATAGATAGACATACTCACTGGATATATGACATTATGGTGGGCATTATATTAATGCACTTCCATAAAGTCTCTTATAAAGGATTGGGAGTTGACATCTCATTCTGGCTGCTTTTCCCTTCACCACCCACCACATATATACTGTACATTTGCAGAAAAACATGGACACCATTACCAAGAGCATCTCTCTGTGGAGTTCACCTTGGGAAATATCCTATGCCTGTTCATCTCTGTTCTTCGCATTGTATTTTTCCATTCAAGGCGAACCTGAAATTGATATCATTTTTGCTTCGTGACAGGAAAAAAAACTTGCTTTTGAATTTGATCAGTGGCTGGGCCTGATTTGAAATGTAGTGATTCTCTCTCTGAAATGAGACCTAGATTAAAATCCCATGTCGACCGGGCATATCATCACAGATTCATGACTTATTGAGCACAGGCTGATGGGGGTTGATTTTCTCTCAACAGAAAAAAACATTCTTGATTCCTCTCTGGGGGTTCGAGTGCCCCGTCTCCACGGGTGCCCCTGTGTTGCCCCCCCCCCCCCCCCCCCCCCAGAGGACTAAAGGTCAGTTTTTGACACGACGAGAGACATCATCTCATTGTTAATGAAATATGTTTCTCGTTTGAAATGAGGAAGCTTGGAGTGAAATATTCGATCTGCTGGCTCTTTGTTCCATGCTTATTTCAAGAAAAGCTGCTGTTTGCACAAAACGCCGGGTGCCTTATAGTCCGGTAATTGCAGCTGGCTTGGTTGGATGTTCTTCTACCTGCAGTGCACGTGGGGGGAGGTGTTTGTGGGTAGTGCAGATGGAAAGGTGAATAACCTGACACTCTGAAAGGGAAGAGTATTTACAGAAGCGCAGGGGAGCACGAAAAGCCGGAGGTTGCGGCACAGAGATGGTTCCACTTAGGAGAGGCATTTAAGGTTTAAAAAAGGGAGAACCAACCTTGACTAAAACGACTCTTTTTGGGTTTTTTCCATGGCGAGGTTGGATTTGGGGGATTAAAGGTTGATTATGCTGATCACCGTACATAATCCCATCATCCGCTGTGTCATTCTCGTCATCAAACACACAAGGTCCTTCCTCCTTTATCCTCTCTGTTAATTCTAATCTGAAATGTATGTTAATGCAGCTTGGGATATATCCCTTTCATCCAATCATTGGCTGCTCCAGTTTATAGTAAATGGTCTCTCTCTTTTTCTCTTTCTCCTCCTCTCTTCTCAGTGTGTGTGCGTGTGTGTATGAGTTTGCGACTCAGCCTTGAGGCATCCCGTTTCAGCTCCTCAGCTTCCAGTCAGAGGGAGAAAGGGGAGGGTGGTGTATATAAGAGAGTGGTAGGTGGGAGTGGGGTCTGACCGCAAAGTGTCTACTGTTTAAAAGAAAGGGACTTCTCCCTCCCTCTCTCTCTCTCTCTCTTTCACTCATTCCCTCTCTCAGCATCAGCAGACATACACTGGCTGAATGGAGCACTCTCACTGAGAGCAGAGAGATAGAAGGAAATGACAGGACTGTCATCTGTCTAAAGAAAATTAAAAAGCACTTCAAGAGTTCCTGATGTTTTTAACCTTCCGTTTGGCAACACATCGCAGTTCCCTAGACGGAGGCACATCTCTGAGCCTGTAGAGGAGGATTGGTCTCACTAAGGTAAGCTGTGATGCTTCAAGTCACTTCCATCTACCTGTTAGTGTGACAGATTTGCATGTTAAATGACTCTGTGCTCTTTGAGTGTTATTAAATGCTAAATTTGAATCATGGTTTAAAGGATGTTGTGGCACTTTGTAATACTGTTGTATAACAAGAGTCATTTTGTACACTGTGCAAACATTTTACCTTTAGGTGTACAACAGATGTCACTGAGGCAGTAACCTTAAAAGGACAATTTTGCACCTAATCTACTCCTAAAAGGTGCATATTTGTACCTTAGAGTAGCAATATGCATCCTTAAGGTACTACCATGCACCTTTTAGGGGTAAATGTAATACAAAGATGTACCTTTAAAGGTACTGCCCCATTGACAAGCTAGTATACCCCTAAAGGTATACTTTTTGCACGTTTTCTGACAGTGTAATTGTTAGCTAGGGACTTCTAAAGGTTGATGCATTGGCTTGCTTTAGGCTGCTCATTATGGTTTATAGGGGAAGTGGTCCACATTTGTTTTAAGCTCAGCAATTATTCCAGCTCCACTTGAGGGTGGAATACAGTAGCGTCTGCTCTGAGTGCTGATAGTTTGGCGTAACTCTACACGTGGTGTGCTTGTCTGCAGCTGTGGGTCAGCCGGTGTCCATTACCTGGCAGACAGTGTTATCCCTTTCCAGGATCTCTGTCCTCTCTCCATCCAGGGAGAGCAGCAGCTGGTTTGTGTTAGCGTTTCTCTCTTTAGTCTGCTGCTCTTCGTGTAGCTCCGCTGTCAGCTGCCAGCTCTTTTCTCTCGCCTCATCCGCGGTGGGGTGGTGGGGGGTGTTGAACGGTTCTCGGATCAGTGCGCTGTCCTTACTGATGGGTTGTATCCGTTTAGGAGAATGGAGAAACTGAGGTGATGAGAAGATGTGCGTGTGTGTGGCAGTAGGGGGAGGGGTCTAGGCTGGGAAACGCAGAGGCTGAGAGACGCCTTATGAGTGCGTATAGTGAACGAGGTGGGGGTCAATGACAGAGACCCCCTGGATCCAAGGGTCCTAAATGGGAGGGAGGTTCTTCTGTGAATGAAGGAAACTTAGTCGTTAGCATTGAGGGGCAAAACTCATGACTGCATAAAGGATTCTTGGTTATGTTATCTTCTCTTTAAGTTCTTTTTTGAGAAAAAGAAATGTGATGTGAGTGTTCTCAGAACACGACTGAACACATTAAACATTCCTATTTTATAATAGCCCTAATATTTGATCTGTTTTGTTGTGTGATGTCAATGCCTCCTGGGTAGTTAAAATCTCCTCAGCTCTATGCCATCATTATCTTGAAGACATTAGAAGTGCCAACCACACAAGGTTGTTGCCTAGACGGAGTGTTTAAATGTTTTATGATGCTATGTGCAGTGTATTCATTGACAGTGCCACTCAGAACAAAGCTGAGTGGGAAACTAGCCTTTGTTTGAACAGCTGTCAGCTCTGCTCCTGGCCTGGCAATGCACTTGGAGCGGCTATTGGACCCTCTGTGTTCTCCTGTGGTTGTCTGTCTGTCAGTCTGTCTGTCTGTCTGTCTATCTCTGTATCAATTTGTTTGTCTATTATAGGTCTGTCAGTCAATTAAATATTTTAATTTAATTAATTACATGAAATGCTGATTAATTAGTCACAAATAAACTAATCACAATTTATCACATATATCAATATTTTGCTAAGGAAAACAACCAAATGAAGATAATTAAAATTCAAGTTATTTTGGCAGACAAATAAAGATAAATAATATGAACAAAGTTACTCAATGTTTTTATGATGCTACGTCAAGTTTAACTTTCAAAAAGTATTTTTATATTCTTTTTTTGAATAGCTTCATCTATCAGTCCGTCTGTTTTTCTATCTATCTATCTATCTGTCTGTCTGTCTGTCTGTCTGTCTGTCTGTCTATCTGTCGGTCTGTCTGGTCTGTCTGTCTCTGTTTGTTTGCAGTCTCCTGTGTCTGTGTCTGTCAGTCTCTTTGAAAAATGCTCTGTAAAGAAGGATTATTTTCTTCCACACTCAAAATTAGCCACAGAGGCATTCAGAATGATTTGCCGGCATCAGTGAACAAAGATTTCCTCAGTAGACTTCAGTGTGTTAAAGTGTCACAGCCCCAGATGGTTTTAATGGCTGTCTGATGTTAATGTAACATGGCTAGGAAACCATGAGCCCTATCGGTGGCAGCCAAGAGATGAGCCCACGTGTCTTCTTCCTCAGAAATGAGGAACTCTGGTTAGTTGTTAGTGACCCTGCGTGCTAGAATGCATTCGTCACTACAAACCCCGGATAAGGAAAGTTTTAAGTTAGCAGAAGAGTTTGGGATGTTGTAAAAGAGAATCAGAGTATCTGAATTGATGACAATTCTGTCTCCAATATGAACAGTGAAAATAGATGTCTTAGTCAATATTCTTGCATTTCAGTGTGGGAAAACAGATTTTTCTTTCCAGAAGGAGGAAAAACATTCAATAGGGTCGATATGTTGAAAGAGCTTGTTGCTCAGTCCCAGAAGATCATACTGTGATGAAGCTAATTGCTATAGGTATGTAGTGTAAGTAATTGGATCTGGCAGCATGCAGTTTATAGGTCTTTTTTCAGAGAGCAGCCATGCTAAATCACACTTGATCATGGCTTATCTTCCTAAATCAGCAAGAGGAAAAACAAAATTTATTGGTGTTGGAGAAAAAGCAATTTCCTGTTACACACAAACAAAAAACATACTAGCTTTTATTTTTTCTAGAACAGGAAAGAATGATCAATAGCTTTCCATTTTGGGAAGGGATTGCTTTTTGCCTATGAAAAAAAAGGACCTCCATGTTCAAATAAGTCTTTTTACTCTGTAGCAAATTGACTTATGGATTAAAATACAGTCTTTTATTCTTTGCAGTTCCTGCCAGACCACAATATATCCTTTAGAAAACAAAACAAAATGTAAAACAAATTTATCTTTCTAAGACCAATATGTTGAGGCACTGTCGGCATGGTGCGGAAATAGTGTTTGAACTGTGTTGCGACAAATGGGAGTCAGAAATAGCAGGAGTTTCTGCTTTTAAGGTCTGAACATATGAGGCTGCTTTTCTGGCTGTAACAGAGGTTAAGCTAATAAACACGGGGTCACCAGTGCTGGAAATGTAAAATGAGACGGCAAGTAACAAATGTTCCTCCTTCATTCCTTCCATCTGGACTTTGAAAGCACACATGGATGCAGGAATTATTCAACTTCTTTCCCGGTAGACTTCTCTAATGTCTCTGGTCTCAGATGTTGACTGACATGTCCTAAACTTTCCATTTCTCCTTAATCAGCATGATGGAGTTCACCTTTGGCAATGTCATCCTAGCTGTATCGTGTCTGCTTTGAGTGCTTCTTTGGGGAAAGTGCAGCAATGTTAGCGAACCACAGGTCCATTCAGAGCAGTGCAAACACCTCTATCTCTGCCCATACACCAGCCAGGCTTATCACTCACTTACACACGTTCACACACACACACACACACACACACACACACACACACACACACACACACACACACACACACACACCTCCTATCGGTGCAATCAGATCTCCCAGCATCATTAGAGCTCTGTAAATGGGGCTCGACTGTCATGAAACCCAGCTTTTTCATTGTGAAAACAACCTGCATTGCCTTTCACTTATCAGTCTGCATGTAATCTTATGCCTCTACTATATATAGATAAAAATAGCCCACAGGAATGGAATGATCAGTAATAAAAACAGAAAATTTCAGTATGCCGGTTTCAGTTTAAAATTGAATTAAAGAAGAACTACATTTAAACTCTGGCAATGAAATCAGATGCAAGATTAATAATTACTTAATCTCATTATTATGAGAATGGCATAGCTGGAAATATAATACACAGTGGCGAATGTTCTTAGGTTCTGGTTTCACACCTTGCTGTCAATCCACCGATGGGAGAAATGCCAAGAGAATGCGTTGGGTGAGAGATCACTTTATGTGGCATTTGAGAGACCTTTAAGCTCACATTGCACATATAGTGGTGAGACAGCATGTCTGCGTGTTTATGATTGCCCGACATATTCATTTGTTTGACTCTGGTCAGTGAACCCACTGCAAGCCATGACTGAATTCCTTTTGAAGCACAGACAAGCCAAAGAAAATAGAGTAGCGAGGCATAGACAATCATCAGCTCGTTTGAGGCCAGTGGACAGTCACAATGCACATTCCGCATTCACACATTCACATCACAGCTTAAAAGTAACAGGATGTCAGACAGATGAAAAATATCAGTAAAAGAGAAGAAGAACTGCAGAACTATAGAAAGAAAGAACAGAATAAAATGGAAGGTCTAATGGTCAACTGAGCCACTCCTCCTAAATGAGCATTGCTCAGGAAGGCGATGACTTACAAATCCATTTATGAAACAATAACAGTGGCTATATGCCTTGCCATCGATCTGAGAGCACACACCATTGAACAGCGTTATGAGCTGGTCTGGAAATCCATCTCTGTGTTGGATGATTATGAGCTGCTTCGTGGTGCTGGTTTCAGCAGACCTCTGTCTGATTATGACCTTGGAAAACCATGCCATCGATAAGCATCCTCTTCTCATACTCAAATTTGTAATTTTTTTAATAATGATTTATTAGCATTTTTCGGGTCTTCACCACAGATCAGACACCTTTCAGCAGGTTTACTGCTTTGCTGACTGGATTAAGAAGTATTTACTCAATTTCATCATACAGTGTATGGCATACCTCTGGGAGAAATATTTTTTTCATCATTGACTCCTTCCCAGTATTAAACAAACTGTCAGGGCATTTTATGACATCTATTAAGGTGAATAGAGTCTAGACAATACCAATTAATTCACTACTGTGGGTGACCCATATTAAGGCTGCATCCCAGTGAAGGCAAGTGCTTTCTGTCATGTGTGACCTACAAAACTGAGTCTACTTGATGATTTCATAGGAATAAACTGTGGAAGAGTTGTGCTTCCCCTCTGTTCAACAGACTGTGGATGAATGTCATCTCTAATCATTGAATATGAAACTGAACGATGAACTGTTAAAGCAACCACAGCATTTTTTACAGTTCAATAACCATCTATTTAACAGACAATTTACCACCTCATCAGTCCTCTAAAGTCAGGAAGAAAAGCCTAGATTTATTTTATTTTTATTTTATTTTATTTATTTTATTTCAAACACATTAACAGCTTCTGCCACATCAACAGATGTCATCTCAATATAATGTGCTACTAATTCCCATCCACTTTACAATAATAATATGTTTTGTACTTTGTGATCTGGTTTTTGGCATATTCCTTTTATGTTTTATGTCTATGTAGTATACCTCAGATCACAGCTAATTATGCCACGGTCCCAAACCGCTAACTTGCTAATTGCTCAATTATGTGAGGAGCTGCAAACTTCTAATTTAACAAATAGCAAGTAAGCTAATTTGTTTGTGGCACATTGGTGTGGTGGAAGAATCGTTTTAACTGTCACTATAATTTATGACTTACAAAAGTATTCATCTGGTCTCTGTGTGAGGTATTCTGCCTTTCAAACGCTCTAGTCAGCATTCAGCACTTAGCACAACGCAGGACCAATTTAGATCACTGGCACTAAATATGTGTGCCAGCAGGTTCACCCCCCATTGAAATTCCTCTCACATTATAGACACACGGAAGCCAACTGGCCCAGCCAGAGTCTGAGAAAGTAACAATGTATAAAAACTAGACCTGGCATGAGAAAGCAGCAGTCACATTGTGTCTGGTTTATCTGAAAGTGCCAGTAAGCAGCAGCATTAGCATACTGCTCTGAGCTCAGCACTGTATTGATGGAGCTCTAATAAAAGAGACTGGCTTTGTATATTTCTCGCTGTTCAAAATGTGAAAAAATGAAGAAATATTTTCTAATCTAATGTTAATAACTGCTGATTCTTTCATAGCCAAGCATATCCATCATTGCTGCCATGAAGCCAGGCTGTCCTCATTATATTTCATATTTGATTGTTCATTCATTTACAGTCCACCTTCACCAGGGGTTAAGGGCAAATGCTCACACAAAGACCAGCTCCTTCAAATTCATTTTCTTTCTTCGATTCTTGTGGCGACAAGCCAGGTTTCAAAGTGAAAAAGCCAGCTACCCATCCAGAACTAAAACCGCAAAGCGATTCAAAGCAATTTTCTGCCTATTTTGCTGATTTAATCCCAGGGTTTAGATGTGAGGAACAAGAAGCGGAGTAGGTCCCCTTCGCCCCCAAGGGTCCAGATCGGGAGTCTCCCATCATCGAGCCCCCCTTAAGCGCTCCATCACAGAAGCGCTCATCCCTGTCTGTCTAATCACGGATGGGCAGCAGCAGCGTGGGATTCCTCTCGCTGGAGCTCATCTGTCAGTCCCGCTAATCACATGTCAAAGTGAGCTCTCCACTTACTAAACAGATCCTGAAAAGATATTACCTGCTGTTGACCTTGCAAGCTGTGGCTTTGGGTCCCTGCAGCCGTGACAAAATTATGATCTGTGTTACCACTTTATATTGCTCTTTTGTTACTGAAGGACTGTGGAGGGTTTGCCTTAAAGGGATAGTTCATCAAACAAAATGAAAATTCTGTCATCATGTAGATGCCCTCACATCATTCCAAACCTGTATAAGAAGATACACATAAAGAAGATATTTTGCAATATTTTTATTTGTCTTTGACCACACTGACTTTCATTTAATGCACAAAAGCATTCTTAAAAATATTTTCGAAATTATTAAAGAATTGTAAATTTTGAGGGATCTCTTTTATGTCAAAATCAGTACTCTAAAATATAAAGAATCTTTTAAAAAAATCAAATGAAAATAATACATTTTAAGGGGTTAAATGTGTTTGAATGGCTAGGCAAGGTGCAGGCTGAAAAATGCACACATAAATGTACTTAATTTGCTATAAATATTGGGTGTTTTATGGTATTGAAAAGTCAGTGTGTCAGCACTTTGAGAAGGTGGTTATTTCGATCTTAAATGGGTCCCATTTGGTTTTCATAACATTCAGGAAAACAGCTATTCGGAAAACTAAATCTACAATCCTGTAGTTGCCAAGTATGTAACCATATGACATGTGCGTCAGGACTCTTTAAACACACATCCTCAATCTCCGTTACACCCCGTAATATAGCACAGTAATATCCTTGAAAAGGTATTACAGGCATTTTATTTTAATTAAATTTGTAACAGACCATTGCACTTAGTGCGGTGACAAGCCTCCCAAGCCTTGCAAAAACTATACTTCTAACTTCTTTTAATGAGGAAAGTGTTGTGTTTTAATGCATAACTCTGCTGCTGTCTGGAGAATGGTCAAAGAATGCTAACTTTTATGAGAAGCGTGAACTCTGAACACCCACGCTAGCGGAAGCGCTGCAGATGGTCTCCTCTGCGCGAGTATTAATCTGTCAGCATGGGCTGTGGGCAGAGCGTCAGAGAGGAGAGTACGCTCCTCAGATTCAGGTGTCGCCTGCTGCGTGTCATGGCAGCCTGTCATAGGAAACGCTGCTGGAGCCCTCGTTCCTGAGCTGAAGTTTGCCTTGCTTTCATTGACCAGAGCTGATCTTTGTGGAAGCCAAGGCAACCATAACCTGAGTTGTACTTAGTGTCTGTCTGTCCTGCAGTGTTGCTGACTGGCATGTATGTGTAATTGTGTTTTTTTTTTTGCTTCTTTTTTTTGGCTGGCAATTTTATTCTGAATATGAATACTCCCTAGTGTGATATGGTTTGCTTTAGTTGAATATAATTAATTCTGGTTGGATAGGAAACACGAGTCGAGGATTAAAACATTTAATTTTCCTTTTTCTTATGTCTACACTACACTACATACCTTAGATTTTTTTTAATTCATATAAATTACTTATTTTCATATTATTTTATTTTTAATATTGATAATTTATATTTAAGATGGAATGATTTATTTAAATTAACATTCATTTTATATGTTGTTTTTAATTGTGCTTTAGAAATATTGCTGAAGCATGAATGTTTTTTAAAATTCATTAAATGACTGAATTTTACATTATTTATGTAATGTGTATGTTTCATTTTCCATTTTGCAAGTGCAATTTGACACTGGATTCACACTGGACATGCATTAGAATGAAATGTGTAAAAGCAATCTGAGTGACTGTTCTAATTCAATTTTGCAGGATTAAACCCACATCTCCAGCATCTTAAAACAGTTTGAACAATCACGCCAGTAAGAAGAGTCAAGGAGCAAATCATCATGGGGATGCGAGGCCTGCTACTGGCCTGTCTGGCAGTAGCCATGTTAGTTCATCTCTCTAGTGCTGGCCTGGTGAAAAGAGTAATTAGACACAGAAGAGAATCACTGTCACCGACCACTGAGAACTTGACCCTCCCAAGTCCTGATCAGCCTGTGGTTTTTAACCATGTATACAACATTAACGTTCCCTCTGAATCCCTGTGTTCTGTGGACATGGATTCACCAGGAACAACACCAGTGAAGCCAAAACCGGCCAATCTGCAGTCTGACCAACACATAGAACACACCATGGACGGAGAGAATCAGATTGTTTTTACGCATAGGATTAACATTCCCAAAAAAGCTTGCGGTTGTGATAACCACATGCCTGACCTGAAGGATCTTCTGAACAGGCTGGAAATGCTGGAGGCAGAGGTATCCAGTCTAAGAGAGCAGTGCACCAGTGGAACAGGCTGCTGTAGTGCTCAGGTTACAGGTAAGGACAAATATTACATACTGTAGATACTTTGGTAGTCCATTAGGAGGCTGAGCTTTATTAAAAATGTATTCAAAAGAATGCTGACTAAGTTAAAATTATAGTTCATCTTAAATGGACTCTCACCCCAAAATGGAAATTCTTTACTCATCCTCATGTTGTTCCAAACCTGCATACATTTCTTTCTTCTGTAATACACAAAGGAAGATATTTTAAACAATATAGTTAACCAAACATTTGGGCCTTTGACATCCATTTTATAATGGACAAAAAATAAATAATAATTAAAGACATTTTTAAAAATGTCATCTTTTGTTCTACAGAAGAAAGAAAGTCAAACAGTTTTGGAACAAAGTGAGGGTGAGTAAATGGTGACAGAATTTTCATTTTTGGGTGAACTATCTCTTTAACTTTTGTTTTTTATCCACTAACACTCATAACACAGATACATATAAATATCTATATTTTTCTTTTTCTTTTTGCTAGGAGTAGCTCAGAGTTTAATCACTACATAAATATTAGCGGAGGCTGATAGCATAAAGTCATAAACAGACCAATCAGAATGCATATCCAAATGACACAAAGCCATTTGCTTCCATTCAAATTGTGGCAAAAAAAATGGAGAAAGGTGTAAGCTAAAGTCATTATCAGAGATACTGTAACCATTCAAGCCACTTGGTTTTTAGTATCACATTGTGCATCATCAAGCCTTCTTGTGGTTAGGGCAAGAGGTGTCATTTAAAATTCATTTCATCCTCACAAACAACTCAGGTCATTACTTAGATTTTCATTGTGATTTCAAAACAAACCTGTCAAAATTAGTTTTGCTTCTTATTTTGAAGTAGTATCATTTAAAAAAAAAAGTAGTGTATCATAAACATGCAGCACAACCAGTTTGCTCCAATTGACTGTAATGACTGGTTCTTTTTAGTGAATCAAACATACAGCTTTCAGTTAACTGTGACACTTCAATCAGTGTAGTTTTTACAGACTGGTTAAATGACAGCATGTAGTTAAAAAAAACGTGTTTTGTCTGTAATGTAAAAATCTAAATGAATTGCCATATTTTTGTTTGTGTAGTACTGCTAGGGATGTTAAAGTCAAATGGCAGTTATTGGATTGCATTTACTTACACTGACCTTTTTTTATTATTATTGAAATTGGCAAGAAAATGTCTGCTTTTTAGTATTTATTCTTTAAAAGTACTAAAAGAAATGTTAATGGAGCCATTAATGAATTGTTAAATTCTGTACAATTCCATTCCTGTCTAAACCAGCATGAAAGTGTTTCTCAGCAAAAGCCAAAAATGACTAAAAACCTCTTTAGCAGGTGAAGTCACAACCAAACCCTACTGCAGTGGCCGTGGAAACTACAGCACTGAGACCTGCAGCTGTGTGTGTGAGCCTGGTTGGAAGGGAGTCAACTGCTCAGAGCCAGAATGCCCCAACTTTTGCCAGGATCAAGGCCGCTGTGAAGATGGCAAGTGCGTCTGCTTCGAGGGCTTTGGCGGTGAGGATTGCAGCATCGAGCTGTGCCCTGTGGATTGCAGTGAGAATGGAGAGTGCATCAACGGGGCTTGCATCTGCGTGGAGGGCTTCATCGGTGAGGACTGCAGTTTAACCAACTGCCTAAACAACTGCCTCGGCAGGGGGCGCTGTGTGGATGACGAATGTGTATGTGATGAGCCTTGGACGGGCTTTGACTGCTCCGAGCTCATCTGTCCCAACGACTGCTACGACCGTGGCCGCTGTGACAATGGAACCTGCTATTGTGAAGAGGGCTTTACTGGGGAGGACTGTGGGGAGCTTACCTGCCCCAAAAACTGCAATCACCATGGCAGGTGTGTCAATGGGCAGTGCGTTTGCAACATTGGCTACAGCGGAGATGACTGCTCCAAGCTAACCTGCCTCAATGACTGCAATCAGAGAGGGCACTGCTTCAACGGGAAGTGCATATGTGATCCTGGGTTCGAGGGTGAGGACTGCAGCATTCTTTCCTGCCCTGACAACTGCAATGACAGGGGACAGTGCATCAACGGTGAGTGTATTTGTGATGATGGATATGAAGGTGACGACTGCTCTGAGCTTTCCTGCCCCAATAACTGTCACGATCATGGCCGATGCGTCAACGGGAAGTGCATTTGCAAAGTTGGCTTTGCTGGAGAAGACTGCAGCATCAAGCCCTGTTCCCATGACTGCCATGGACGCGGAGAGTGTGTGGACGGCAAATGCATTTGCCATGATGGCTTTGCTGGAGAACACTGTGGCATCAAGAACTGTCCCCATCACTGCCATGGACATGGGCAATGTGTGGACGGCAAGTGCATTTGCCACCATGGCTTTGCTGGAGAAGATTGCAGCATCAAAACCTGTCCCAGTCACTGCCATGGACGTGGACAATGTGTGGATGGCAAGTGCATTTGCCATGATGGTTTTGCTGGAGAAGATTGCAGCATCAAAACCTGTCCCAATCATTGCCATGGACACGGACAGTGTGTAGATGGCAAGTGTGTTTGCAATGAAGGTTTTGGTGGAGAAGATTGCAGTATCAAAACCTGTCCTAATGACTGTCATGAGCACGGAAAGTGTGTGGATGGCAAGTGTGTTTGCCATGATGGTTTTGCTGGAGAAGACTGCAGCATCAAAACCTGTCCCAATGACTGTCATGAGCGTGGAAAGTGTGTGGATGGCAAGTGTGTTTGCCATGATGGTTTTGCTGGAGAAGACTGCAGCATCAAAACCTGTCCCAATGACTGTCATGAGCGTGGAAAGTGTGTGGATGGCAAGTGTGTTTGCCATGATGGTTTTGCTGGAGAAGACTGCAGCATCAAAACCTGTCCCAATGACTGTCATGAGCGTGGAAAATGTGTGGATGGCAAGTGTGTTTGCCATGATGGTTTTGCTGGAGAAGACTGCAGCATCAAAACCTGTCCCAATGACTGTCATGAGCGTGGAAAATGTGTGGATGGCAAGTGTGTTTGCCATGATGGTTTTGCTGGAGAAGACTGCAGCATCAAAACCTGTCCCAATGACTGTCATGAGCGTGGAAAGTGTGTGGATGGCAAGTGTGTTTGCCATGATGGTTTTGCTGGAGAAGACTGCAGCATCAAAACCTGTCCCAATGACTGTCATGAGCTTGGAAAGTGTGTGGATGGCAAGTGTGTTTGCCATGATGGTTTTGCTGGAGAAGACTGCAGCATCAAAACCTGTCCCAATGACTGTCATGAGCATGGACAGTGTGTGGACGGCAAGTGCGTTTGTCATGCTGGTTTTACAGGCCATGACTGCAGCGAGTTGACTTGCCCCAATGACTGCCATAACCGAGGATTTTGTGTAAATGGCCAATGTGTGTGTAACAGTGGGTTCACTGGGGAGGACTGTGGTACAAAGACATGTCCCGACAACTGCCAAAACCGTGGCTACTGTGAAGATGGAAAGTGTGTCTGCTCTGAGGGCTATACCGGTGAGGACTGCTCTGTTCTGACCTGCCCAGCAAACTGCAATGATCAAGGCCAATGTCTGAATGGAATGTGCATATGTGATTTAGGCTTCACTGGCGACGACTGCTCTGAAAGTAAGTCACTACATTTTACACTGGAATATGTAACACTGAATATGTATAGGTTATACTTACACTCTTTTGTCTATTATACTTTCTCAAAGGAAAACCAAGTCTGTCCTGATTTTTACAGAACCCCAATATGAGCTAATCGAGTAATAATAAGCGGATTTAGCCGTAAAATGCGCGCTTTTTTTGTGAGCACTTTAAATTGTCTTTAAAATCTCCATATATTACATTACATTATATATTATATTATATTATTATTAATATGTATTATATTATTATGTGTATATATAAATACAACACATACAGTATATATGTTGAAAATATTTACTTGTAATTACATGTATATATTTATATTCATATAATTTGTTATATATAAATATATTTAATATACAAACATAACATATTTTTCCTAAATATATACATGCATTTGTGTGTATTTATATAAATATATATAACCTCAGAAATGTCATCATATAAAATCAAACAACAGTTTCAAATTGGTTTCCCAAACACTCCTCCCCATCTGCCATTGGTCAGACTAACTAATAGTCCCGCCCTAAAATCATGTTATTGGTTGAGTGTTGCTATGGCAGGAAATGTGTTGATAGCACTATAGAGCCACATTGTTTTAGGAAATCAATCTATGAATGGTTTATGTATTTGTCTCTGCACATTCAGCTGGCATTCAGCTTTTTTATTCAGAGGTTCTTCTAAGATTTAGTGAATACTTTGACATGTTTCAATCCACAGTCTCCCCACCCAGAGACCTGACTGTGACTAAGGTCAATCCAGAAACAGTGGACGTTGCTTGGGTCAATGAGATGCTCGTGACGGAGTATCTTATCACCTATGTGCCTACGGCTCCTGGTGGTTTGGAGATGGAAATGAAAGTTTCTGGTGAAAAGAAGACAGCCACTATTAGGGAGCTCGAGCCTGGCATAGAGTACCTAATCAGTGTCTTTGCTGTCCTGAACAGCAAGATGAGTGTCCCTGTCAGTGCCAGAATAGCCACACGTAAGTCACCCATCATCATCTTAGGAAAATTATTTGTTATTTTGTCCTCCTGAGTATATTGTGAAACTGATTTATACCCTACAATTAGATCTTCCTGAACCTGAGGGTCTGAAATTCAAATCGGTTAGAGAGACCGCAGTGGAGGTTGAGTGGGACCCCTTGAACATCCCCTTTGATGGCTGGAACCTCATCTTCAGAAACACAGTGAGTGTCCTGGCATGCTCCGTAAGTCTCTAGGGTGGCTATGGTCCAAAAGAGTATCGTTGCCCTCATATTTTCTCCTGAAAGATGTGATTATAAAAGAACCGTTCTGTTTGCAAGTAATAGTTTAAAATGAGAAGCTCAAAAGGCGCCCAGTGGAAAATAGCTGAGTGGTGCCACTAAGCAAAAAGCTACTGTCGAGAAGTCTGCGGTTTTGCAAGACAAAACCCTCTAAGAAGCTCCTGGCAACAGCATGCCTGACCATGTGCCACAGAACTCTTATTGTCTTTGTAATGCTTTATTTTCTTTCTCAAGGGCTTATGCAAACTCCAAAAAACACCACCATTAGAACATGCAAGCCTCCCCTACATCCCTCTTTTAAAACACAGCTTGGCAGTCTCATTCACGCGTCAAGTTTAGGGATGTCAATGCCAAAATAATTCTCACTGTGAATTAAAACACTCATCCAAGTAGAATCAGCTAATAGACCAAAGTGTTTACTCTCTGGACACCCTCTCATTACCCCGTAGTTCATGGGAGCTTGACTTTGTTTTCCTGAGGTTGCTTCTTTGATGCTTTGTGGTGCTCTTTTATTAACCAGCAGAACCTTTGACCAGCGATCTGTTATTAGATTTAATATATTCACCAATTCAGTTCACCCAAAAAAAAATCTGTTTTTGAATGGCAGAAAGAAGAGGATGGAGAGATTTTGAACTTTCTCACCTCTCCTGAGACCACCTTTGAGCAGTCTGGTCTTGGATCTGGACAAGAGTATGAAGTCAAGCTTGAGGTCGTAAAGAACAACACCCGTGGACCCCCAGCCAGCAAGAACATTGTCACAAGTAAGCAGCTGTCGACAGCATTTAACTGACCAGTCTGCTAATTTTCAGGACTTTTTTTTTTAAAGAGACAGGAGGTCTTACCTGAAATTAGAAAGAGCAGTCAGCGGTTTATGTTAATTGGCAGTTATTTGCAGTGCAGTGAGTTGCTGAGCATTTCAAATTATTATTTTGAGTTAGAATAACTGAATATGTAAGTGCTAGTTTCCCAGGACCTTATTTTGACCTAAGAAAATAAGACTATTATTCAGCAAGAATACATTAAATTGATCAAAAGTGACAGTAAGGATTTTTACTTTGTTACAGATGATTTATTTGCAATAAAATGCTGTTCTTTTGAACTTTCTATTCATCCAAGAATCCTAAAGCAGCAAATCAGCATATTAGAATGATTTCTGACAGATCAAGTGATCAGATTGGGGAAATGGATGCTTGAAAATTCAGCTTTTCCATAACAGGGATAAATTGCATTTTAAAATACATTAAAAATAGAAAACAGTTATAATAATAATATTTCACAATATTACTTAATATTACTTTAACACATCTAGTTAGTATTTATACAATTTAAGGTCTTAGTAAAGATATTGAATAACATACTGTATGTTTATTTGATAATTTGATTGGGATATATTGCTCATATGGGTCTGTCACCTTCCTATATCATTATGAAACAAAAGTGACATTCTAAATATATTAAAATTTTTGTATTATGCCACATATTCTGAGTTACAGCTACAGAACAGAGAATTTCTAGCACATCTTTCAAATCAAATTTTATACTTCAAAAATAGCTTTTGGTTTGCTGAAAAACCTTTTACCATTGTGACATTTCCCAAAAATCCTTTCACTTTTATCTTCTATTAGAACACACTAAAGAGTATATTGGAAAGAGATGTGCCGTTATAACATTGGCCTCTTATGCTGTCAGTGCAAGTAACCAGAGTTTTCCTTCATGACAGGCTGTTTTTGCTGTTTTACAAATGTCTAAAAAAATCTCCCAGCATGCCTCTAACGCTCCATCTACTCCATTTCTTCGACTTGTGCCACATAGGATTTGCATTAAAGGGGGACTAATTGCTCAAAGTGAGTTCTCTCCCTCACTCTCTGTGTGTGGGAGGCACCACTCAGCAACATGAGAGGCTGTCCTCCCGTGAGATAACTAGCGCATTGGAGCATCTCACATGCACAAATCTGCTCTAAGCTGCATGCAGTTCCTCTATATTATCTTACGCTCACATGAGTATGAGCTCTCAGTACAGTTCCTAATCTAACAAACTGATTTAACCATGAAAATAAGGATCTAAGTAGCTATTTTACTTGTACTCTTTTTAGTCTTGGAGAAGCAGGTGTGCAGATACAATTCTTTGGTCTTATTGTCAAATGTAGTGATAGTGCTTTTTTTTGATAGAGTCAAAAAACTCTAGAGTGATTCAAGTGTTGCTTGAATCTTCAAGTAACACAGTCTTCAAGTGTTGCGATTCTATTTCAGGAAAAAAATGAAATTGTGTTATTTCTTGATTGAATTAGAACTATTTTATTCATAATATTTTGATAAAATGTCAATATATTTTTTTATTTTATGCACTATTTACTAGTTTAATCATTTATTTTTTATTAAGCATAGTGACAATATGAAAAATACATAGTATAATTTGTATTTTTAAATAAAAATGTATAGCTACCATTTTATTTTAGGAGAGCGATCATCATATTTTGAGGTTCTTGATGTCAAAAACTGTATAGCAGATGTTTTTAACTCATCGGCTTGCGTAAATGTTCCCATTTTGTTGCTTTTTTCCCAGCTGTCACAAACCTCTCCTCTCATCCACAGTGATTGATGCTCCCAGCCAGGTGGATGTGCGTGATGTGACAGACACTACAGCCCTTATCACCTGGTTTCAGCCTGTTGCCCAGGTGGACGGGATCTCTGTGTCATATCGCCCAGTCACAGATAAAGACAGGAACACAATCGAGCTTTCCTCCATGGATACCCAGTACCATCTGGCTGAGCTGTACCCTGACACCGAGTATGAGGTCTCTCTCATGACCCGCAGGGGAGAGATGAACAGCTTTCCAGTATATAGGACCTTCACAACAGGTACAAACTCTCTAGAAATCATTTCAGAGCTTAAAGCGAAAATTCAGTCTGCTTTAGCAGGTCTACTGATAATTGTGTTGTACTTAGACCTGCATTTTGAAGCAATTTTCTTTGTCTTGCCCTGGAGGATAACCATACGTCTACAGGAAGTATTTTCTTTTATCCACATGTTGGCGTGTTTCAGACCTTGATGCCCCCATGCACCTCAAGGCAGTTGAACAGACAGATGAGAGCATAACTCTGGAGTGGGAAAACAGCATATACGATGTCCTCAATTACCGTGTCAAATACGGCCCACTTTCTGGAAGGGAGCATGGAGAACTGGTCTTCCCCAGCGGCCCGCAATCTACCACTCGGGCTAAAATCACTGGTGAGAGGCCAATTCGAATTACACAATAATTCCTCTCCAGAGATTACAAACCACATCAATTACAAGCAGGTAATACAGAGCAAAAACGGTGTTTGAAAACTGGAATAAAATTAGGCCATGCTGCAATGCAGTCCAAACACTAGAGTAGTTTTCAGTCCATCTGCACATCCAAGCCATTTGTACCCTTTTGAAATTAGAAATGTAGTTCTCAGGTGTTGAAGTGTGAAGTCATTTTCAGAAAACATCCTCAAAAAGGATTTAAAACAATTGGAATCCCACTGCAGGTCTGAACAGAAATAGGCTAATTCTAAATTTTCCTGCATTTTTAAGCTTCAAAGTGGCTTTTTTCGTACTAGTACTTATCAGCACTTTATTTCTAAATGAGTACCTTTGTTTTAGTAACGTGAAGTGTTTACATGACTAAAAGCGAATGAGATGCTATCCTTTTTGTTGGTAATGCCTTATTCATGCCTTAAATGAAGTAACACTGGTGCTTCAATGTGAAAATCCGAGTCAAAAAGGGAAAGCGGAGGCATTTTTCGTCGCAGCAGCACTTCTATTATACACTTGTGCTTTGAGGCAATCTCCTGCGCTAATTCTTATTCTCTACAACCATGTGTTACCGCAAGCAGGGATTATCATGGCTGGGAGAAAAATATATTCAAAATGGATAATAGATTCTTTGTCTGGTTTGCTCCTTTGTCCTTGGGAGGCCTGTTCCCTGTAAATAAGGCGGACGATCTGTTTGGCTAATAACGCAGAGTCTCTTTCTCTCTCACACACATATCTCACTAGTTGTCTCTTTCACACAGTTATTATCTGTAATTGCTGTCACGCCTGTGATTTTATTGATAATGAGTTTCCTCTGCATTAGGCGTAATTTCATGCTGAAGGACTCCTGCACAGTGACCTCTGCAGGAGCCAATACAGGCATTAAGAGGGGTAAAGTGTGGGATTTGGGCTAAGGGCTCTTATGAATGGGGGCTGTGGGGATCTGAGAATATCTTGTATGATGGTAAATATTGTTTCTGGCCTGTGGAGAAGCTCTTTGATGCAGCCACTGAAAGGCATTAGATTGATATGGTGTGCAGATGAAATCGAAACCGCGCTGTGGCAAGAACGAAAACAATTGCCTATGGAGGCTCCAAAAACAACTAATGTGAGAGATTAATGGTTTCGTTTTGTCTAATGATTTGAGAGGACTGAATTTGCTGGGCTCTTTCTTAGGCCTTAGGCCTGGGACAGAGTATGGAATGGGAGTGACGTCAATCAAGGAAGAGCGTGAGAGTTTGCCTGCGACTACCAATGCTGTGACTGGTAAGACTTAACCAAATGATCAGTAACTCACTTGTATTTTATGTTTTTTTTTACTTCATTTAATGTGCTTGTCTTCCCCATTTTCTCCTCTTATTAGTGGAGTTAAAAGTGCATGTGAGTTCTATTGTCGTAATAAACCCACTTGTAGGTATGGAATGCTAATTCTGAAAGGAATAGTTAAGGAAAAACCATTAATTCACACTTATATCAAAAGTGAATGATGACCGGGGTTGTCAAGTTCCAAAATGACAAAAAAGCACCATATAAAAGTGCTCATGTATCATAAAAATAGTCCATATGACTCCTGTGCCATAATCCAAATCATCTAAAGCCTTTGTGTGACAAACAGACTAATAACGTAAATAATGATTTACTGAAAATAGTGACATCCACCATAGCTCTTTTTGGTTTATTCATGTTGGATTATTTTTAATGAATCATTTGATCCAGTTCACAAAACAGGTCTAAATGATTTGTTCAGTTCTCAAGTTCAGCTCACTGACTCAATGATTCGGTTGCAGTGATTAACAGCTCCCTGAATTATCAAAAGTAGCTTGAATATAACAAATGAGTAATTTTTATGATGTCTGTGGTGCTTCTTGCAGCTTAAATGCTCCAATTTCCATTCATTGTAATTGCATGGAAAAAACATCCAGTTTCTCCTGTTGTATTCAATGTTAGAAAATACAGGTTGGGACAACATGATGATGAGTAAATGATGACAGAGTTGTCTTTAATGTAACGCCCCTGTCCTCTTAGATATTGATGCTCCCAAAGACCTTGAAGTAAGTGAGACCACAGAGACCACATTGGCACTGGTTTGGAGAAGGCCAGTCGCCAAAATCGACACCTATGTGCTAGTGTTTACATCTGCGGATGGCACAGAAACTGAATTGGAGGTACCTGGTGCTGCCAATACCTACATCCTGACTGACCTGAGTCCCGGCATGCTGTATACCATCAGCCTGACTGCCAAGAGAGGAAGAAAGATGAGTGCGCCAGCCACTCTGTCAGCATCCACAGGTTAGTATGCATCATTACATTTTCATTTATATATTAAGAATGCATCTTCACATCCCCGTTTCTCTTACCTCTAGAGTGACAAAAGCAATATTGGTTTGGACCATAAAATAAGCTTTCAAAAAATATGATTTGAATTTTTTTTTCACCCTATAAACATATTTATTCAGCAGGCCACTGAGGATCTTGACTATTTTCCTCCCTTAAGTGCCAATATTTCTTTTGGAGTTTGAAGATACTGCAGTCCTTGTTCTATGAATTTGAATTAAACATTTTGTAGCTACTTATCATGAGAAAACTTCCATAAAGATCTCAAAATGCTACCATGTACTGGAAACTGGAGCTTAATATCCCTATTCTCTACCCTCATTAATGGCATGTGGGTTTCTTTTTCTTTTTAAAGAAAAGCCAATGAAAGCCCAAATCTCTGCGGACAGGATGCCACTTAACTTACAGTATTTTTTTTACCAAAATGTTTTTGCTTTTATAACAGAATAATCATTAACTAATACCAAGGAGCGACAGAATATAACATCATTGTTTGCTTTGGTTGCCAAGGCAAGACAACAGATATAGTGTTTCTCAAGATCCCAAACACACATACACTCACACACGCACAGAAAGCTCATTCATGTGATAATCGTCAGAGTGAGCCCACTCCCCTTTTGGATTTGCGTGATTTGACCACAATGAACTGTGGAGCGGACTGATAAATAGGACACATGCTGAGCCGCCTGTTAAAATGTTGTCTCTGAAATCACCAGCACTATAATCCCAATGCATTTATTTCAGCAGCCATTATCGGCCTTAGACACGGCACACAAACACAGGCATACACTTCCCTCAGACCCGATGGAAATGGGAAGGTGGGGGGCAGGGAGACCTTTAGGTCTGGGCTTTCTTCTGTTCACTGAATGCTTCTCTGGCATGATTATGAGAGTTTCAGCTTGTAACATGGAGACCGGATGACCATCTCAAAGGAAACATATGAGGACACAACCACAAAAAGGATAGAGCAAACAGTCACATATGCATGCACAAAGTTATTCAAGATTCAAGATTTTATTTGTCACATACACAATTATACAGAGTATAACCAGCAGTGAAATGTTAGTGTTAGTATGCTATGTTGTGTTAAGGTATGGTCACATACGTGAATTTTCAGCAAAATATTGTGGGCAAAAAAAGGTCTATTGTCAATAGTATAGCTATTTATGAAGCAAAGCTTACACAGAAGTCACTTTCAAACCAAGAAGCTTTCTGTTGGAACAGTTGTGACCAACTTGAACCGAAATTGCTGTGGGGAAATCATTCAGCCTTACACAAAATTCCCACATGGATACCTATTAAAATGACTAAAATTTGCCTGCAAAAATTCACGAGCAATGATAAATGTGACCACATCTTTATGCCTCTGCATGCATACAACAAAGGCTTTATCCAAACACCTTTAAGGTGTCTGTTGCCTGAGGATCTCACAATGATAAAGCCATTCTTTTATTCTATTCCCATCTGCATGCAGTGAAGGCCATTCCTCAGACATACATGGGCCGCTTTCAGTGCCGGGTACTCTATTGGATAAGTGTGCAAAATGAATCAATTTCCCCAAATTTCAGTTCCCATGAATGGCACGAGATGATCAATGAGTTGTTTTGCTGTTTGACAGCTTCGTATTGTTTCATCTCCAGGTTTCAAAAGCGACAACCGGCCCTTATGCCTGGGAAGGTCATTCACTTCATCCCCATTGTCTCTCACCCTATTTGCACGCCACGTTTCTGCCCTCTTGAATGTGCATAGACAGGATAATGGTTAGCCCACCTTGCATCTCTTAGCTATCTGCCCCCTCTTTGCCTGTGAATGCTGACAATGCACAATGATGTTCAATTATAGGTTGCAATGCACCGCGCTGCATGGCTGCCTCCCATATTTGAAGTGTTCAGCGTACCTCTGCTCAGGCAGGCTAGGCAGAACCTTCAAAAATTAATGGCTTTTCTCAGGGCCATTAATACTAAAGCTGTCTCAGCAAGCTGGTGCTTGGATGTTAATAGGTTGCAAGAGAAAAGACTGCAAATTAGTTTGTCACTACAACTTTTTGAAAGTTATTACTCACTGTTATTACTGTTGTTGTTTTTTTCACTGCATGGGCAGATGTTCCTGTTCTGTTTGGAACAGATGGAGATGAATTTGTTAGGAGTAACACATTAAAAGGTTTATTGTTGCTCATAACATGGATTTTCCCTTTAATTTTTAAAATGCTTTGCATTGTTTTGAATAATGTGAAGCTTGTTTGTTTTCTGGTCTTTTTGTTTGTATTTCAATTCATTCGATTCCAAGCAATAAAAAACGACCATCATCTCAAAGAGAGAAAGCCTTCAGAAATCAGCCAAACCTGTTCAGTCACCGTTACCTATGATGTTCTTCTCCTATATGTACCTTTTCTTGCCAAATTAATTATCTTCTGATTTGTTTGTCATCCAGATGAAGAGAAGCCTCAGGTGGGCAACATCACCATCTCTGATATGTCCTGGGACAGCTTCAGTGTGTCCTGGGAGCTGGACAGAGGAGAGGTTGAAGGCTTTCTGGTTGAAGTATCTGACCCAGATGGCTTATCTGATGGCCAGAACCATACTCTATCCAGCCAGGAGTTCAGCCTGGCTGTCACTGACCTCTCCCCTAGTACTTTCTACAGGGTCACACTGTATGGGCTGTACAAGGGAGAGCTCTTAGATCCTGTCTTTGCTGAAGCCATCACAGGTATCAATTCTTGCCCAATCTTGGACCAGCTTGGTCTTCTCTTCCAGTTTTCTTTGGATCAAATGCTGTGTCTCAAGCAGCAAAACTGACTAACCTCTTTTCTCTTCTGATGTGCAGTTCATCACATCACATGGTGAATTAAAACTAACACATTTTTATTATTATTTTAACCAGTTTTTGTAGTCCTCATAGTGTATTCATTTCTTCATCTACTATCATCTAATACTGAAACTAGTTTCCAACTAGTATTTCTTGTATTTTCCACTATTAATATAGAAGGTAAAGTTCAACAAGGTTTTTTTTTCAACAAAATAATGAATATAATGCAGCCACATCCAATATGACTGATTTCAGGATAATTCTCAAATAATTAATACTTTTATTCAGCATGGATGCATTAATCAAATGTGCTTTGATGCATTGAACAATATTACCATTTTTTTCTGTAATTAAGACAGTTATGGTGTTAAGAGAGTTTAAAAATATTTTTTTTTGAATCTTGCAATCCCAAAATTTTAAATTAATTTAATGCAGCCTCATCCATCATGACTGAATCCAAAATAAATCCCATGGTATGAATAAGTCTATTTCTATATATAGTATACAAAAAGCAATACGTCAAATATGTCAGAATAAACCGTTTTCATAAAATTAAATTTATACTAAAACATATGCATACTTGTAGAACAAAGAGTACTTCATTAATCCCTGACAAGTGAGTTCCTAATAAAATGCAGTAATACTCTGACAGTACATGATTTCAGACGCAGATAATCTCTCAGATTTGCAGAGCACTAACAAACCAAGCCTCTTTTAAGTCAACGACAGATTCTGTCATCTGCTGAATTTTATGTTGAAGTAACACTGACATTCAGAGCACACCTGCACTGCATCATAATGCCTCCCCACACATTCACGTCTGCATAATCACCAGCACAGCCTCCAGGTGCAGTAAATGACCTCTGCCTGTCATCGCTGGTACATTTGTGTTTAACAGGCAAAACAAAGTTAGACTAATGATGCCTTTTTTATTCTAATTGACTGCGCCATTCAAATCACATTGTTGGTGAGTCAATTTAAATCATTTATTTTGTGACATTTATAGTCTACCAGCAAACCAGACAAGTTGTATTGTAGCAAACATACATTTATTAGGCGCATACCAACGTTTTGCCCCTCCTCAGAGAGTCGAATAGAGCGGGTGACTGGGCTGGGGTGTACTGCCATGGAAGTGATCCTGAGGAGTTTTTGTCGCTTCTTGTGAAGGATCTTTTCAGTATGCACGCCCAGCTTTCTGACCCTGCGCTACTTCTCATTCTTATGCCTCACTTTCACACATTTTCTTGGCGTTTATCAGCCAGTGGCTGCAGGGGCCACAGTTGTAGCAGTCTCTCAAGTCTGCATGCAAATAGGCAGAGGAGAAGGGGAACTGATTGGATTTCTGTTAACCTCTTCTCTATTCGTGTCACATGACCCATGAACTCTTGCCTCTCTCTGGGCTGAGTAATACAAGCTTTTAAAACCAGAAAAGTGTACAATGTTTACAGAAACTTCAGCAGTTTTCTTGCTCTGGTTGGTTTGCGTATCCCTGCTGCAACATTTAGCTGTGTCAACACCGATATCCCCCTCAGAGGTTTTAGCTGCCTGCTGTAGAATTACTGCTTCCAGACCTTGTTTCTGTAGGTTAGCCGGCGCCTTTTCCACCTCCACAAACAGATGCCTCTTTGTCAAACCGGAGAGACTTAGAAGCCAGTCAGATGAAAGTGATCCTTGGAGAGCACATGTTAGTACTCTTGAAATGCCTCAAACACTGCTGACACTCTTAAACAAGTGAACAGTGCTAATGAAGAGGGACAGCTCCACAGGATTTCTCCTCGCTGGTTTTCATTTCCAACACTGTTCCACATTCAACAAATGTCTTTTCTGTTTCACATCACCCAGAGCTTTAGAGGAAGAAGAGGTTCAGTCTGGTCATGGGTCTTTTTTCCCCCTTTTCTTTTAAAAGTTTAGTTTAGGACAACAAGGCTCTATTTAGGCATTGTCAGATTGGAACAATACTACATTGTTTTTTTAATATTTTTGATCTCAGTATTGAGTAACTATTGAATTTCCATTCAATTTCTATAATTTGTTGATTGCCTTCTATGTATATCCAGTATCCAATTATTGCTATTTTATTCTTAATTAACAAGATTAATCCCAAATTTAAATTCTAAATATAAACTATATTTATTGTATATAACATGTTAATTAACTATATTTATTATATATAAAATGGTATTTTTTAAATTTGCATTTAGAAATAATTCATACATTTATAACCTGGCTGCTGGATTGTTAAACATCTCTGTTTTTTAATTTTATGACTGGCATTTAGAAATTAGACTGAGCAGAAATAAAAATGTACAAGATCAAATTAAGTCAATTTATTATAATTCAACATGATCTTCCTTCTCCTTAATACTTCATATACTTCCAAAGTAAAGGCAAGTAAAACTAATATGTAAAATGTGTGCAAGGCAGTAACTGGTTCTTGGAACATGAAGATGAAGAGCAAACCACAGCATATTAAGACTGGACCATATTCTGGCAAATACAAGGCTATTGTTAAAAATACAATGCATTGCTCATGTGGTCAAGACATCCCTGAGGCTTTAGGTTTTCAGTTTTACATATCCTTACCACAGCGATTTCTACTCGAGAGACGTCCCTCTCAGAATTCAAATCTTTCATTGTCATTGGTCTTCTTGCAAGATCAGCTAAAACGAGACAAAAATTCATTTCCAGGATGAGCCCAACTGTCAATATGATTATTATGGATGTCATTGTCCTAGAACAGCTCTGTCTTGAACCCTGCACGACTGCTATTATATGACGATACAATTATATGATGGTGGAACCTAATATAATGGTGGAAAATTCATCAATGTCAATTTTTTTTTTCTCTACTATCCAACAGATCTCATTCCATATTCTAATCCAAATATGTAAATTAAATTTACTGGCTCACTGATTTCAGCATCACCTGCCACAGATATAGGAACAACTGATAGATGATTGAACAATTGATTTAAAAAACAGCCTATTTTCATGCATGAGTAACATAATCGCTGAATTGTCTCATACAGCAGCGTCTTCCCCTTCTCAAATTTATATGACTTTAACAAACACCACAAATAGGGGAAAAATGGTTTAGGGAACCACATTCGCTGTTCTTGGCCATTTAACCTCTTCTAAGTACATTCCACAGAGTTTACAGAGGAAGAACAACTTTATTATTTTGTCAACCAGAAACTGAACCTGAAGTGGAGCATCTTTCGGTCTCGGACATCACCCCGCACAGCTTTAAACTGACATGGACAGCACCAGAGGGCATCTTTGATACATTCACTCTCAAAGTCGTCGATTCTAACGGCCTGAGCCAACCTCTCCAGATCAGTGTGTCTGGAGACAAGCGAACAGAAGCGGTGACAGGTCTCAATGAGGATACGGAGTATGAAATCGAGCTCTTTGGGATCATTTTGGGACGGAAATTCCAGCCCATTTTGGCTGTAGCTCGAACAGGTATTTGGATTTTTAAGAGAAGCTGCGAAACCACTAACTCTTTTTTTCTTCATTTTCTATGTTTTAATGTTTCTGTCAGCTAGCAGGTTTGGTCAAAACTCATATCCATGAAAAATGAAGTCTTTTTCATTCATCCATAACCTCCTTTCCCATTTTTTTTAAACTATATTACAACATCACTCATTGTATTCTTTTTCCTTATTGTGTCTGCAGAGTAGCTCAAGAGTCTCTCATTAACAACAACGGTTGCATCCAAGTCTTATCTCACCAGTTTTACTTTCTCCATCTCTATCTGCTGTGTGATTAAGGGTTTTATTTACAAAGCAGGACCAACTATTTTGTTTATTTGTCCTGATTGTGTGCTTGTCTCTAGCAATCTTCCTTTATATTAGTGAGCTTCATTTTCCACTTGTGTGTGATGTTGGCATGTCACACTATTGTGCCTCTGTACTGGGGGGCAAGTTAATCTTCTTGCATCTGTCACGCGAGATTCTGAGGTCCAGCGCTGAGAAATAGCTTTAAGGCCTGGGCCTTTGTCTGCGTGTCCTTTCTCTGTAGTCACACAGTCATCCTCATGTCCTGAATGTTTCCTTTGATGCATCTATTTGTTGCAGCACAATAAATGGTGTATTCTTAAGAAGTTTCTTTACACCAACTGTATTTTTGTTTCTCTTTCAGTCTGAAATTACTTGTTTCTGGGGAAGGGCTTTTAACTCCTATTTGTCAAATGCTAGAACACAGATTTTTAACAGTATATTTCTTTTCTGTGTGTCATTCTTACCAAGGTCTGGGAACACCCAAGGGGATACGCTTTTCTGATGTGACGGATACATCGGCTACTGTTCACTGGACTTTGCCCCGTACCCTTGTAGACAGCTACCGGGTCACCTATGTGCCCGTTCAGGGTGGTAAGTGACGCGGTCATGGTTTTAGCAGTTACTTTTTATATACAATTCAAAAGTTTGCATTTTATTATATATTCAAACAAATTAAAATGACTTGATTTTTTTTATATTTTAAAATGTAATTTATTCTTGTGCAAAGCTGAATTTTCAGCATCCATTACTCCAGTCTTCAGTGTCACATGATTCTTCAGAAATCAGTCTAATATGATGAACTGGAGCTCAAGAATATATTTGTTTATTTATTTATTTATTGGATGAATAGAAAGTTCAAACAACAGCATTTATATGAAATAGAACCATAATAAATGTCTTTATTATTTGATCAATTCAATGTGTCATTTCTGAATAAAAGTATTAATTTCTTTTGAAAAAAGAGCTTTCATACACCAAACGTTTGAATGGAAGTGTACATATATCAGTACTATTTATAGCACATTTGGATCTTTTGTTCTGGAAATGAAAGCAAAGCCTTCTTCCCTCCAAGTTGGCACACAGTCCATCTTAAGAAAGTGAGACTTTACTGTGTGTTTTTCTATGCATTTGGATGTTGGAAAATCATAGTATTATTTGTACTTCCTCAGTTTATGATTTGTCATAAAGTATCTTATGTAATATATTGCACAAGTTGCGGAGGAAATTCTAGACTGCCGTCTTGTTATAATAAATTGAAATCAAGAGATGTCCCCCTAAAGTCTCATAGTGTCCTTTTGGCCTCTCTGTGATCAGTGCAGGTTTTTAGATCAGGCCCATCTTCAGTTATGTGAATCTATCAGTGCATATCATAAATCAAACCACACTGTTTTATCCATCAGCACAGCATTCTTGCGTATCACCATCCCATTCAATCACAGACAGTGCTGCCCTCTAGTGATAGTTTATCTCAGTGTTCTGTCTCCCCCTGCAGGCAGCCCTATGACACTGAGAGTAGATGGAGAAGAGTCTCAAGCCATGCTGCCTAATCTGACCCCAGGAGTGACCTACCAGGTCACTGTCATCGCTGTGAAGGGCTTGGAGGAGAGCGAACCAGGATCTGATAGAGTCACGACAGGTACGACTAGAGTATTATTCTAGAAAATAATCAGTGCTGGGTGTAATGCAAGTACAAGGTAATTAGTTAATGTAAAATAATTACTTTTCAGTCAAAAAGTAGTGTAATTTGATTACATTTTAGATTCTGTAATCTCATTACTATTTAATGACCTTAAGTTACTTGTTACATTTTAGTTACTTTTTAGCATTTTAAATAAATTGAAATAAGTTAGGTACTTTTAAAGCATTAATTATGCACCTGTCATAAGCGAGATCTATAATATAATGTATAATCTGAGAGAGAAATATGAGGTGCTGAATGCATGACAACATAAAAATAAATTAGTAATGTAATTGCTTTTTCAATTGTGTAATTAATAAATTAATGTAATGTAATTATTATTAAACAAGTAATAAGTAATTTGTAGTGCATTACTATTTTTGAGTAATTTACACAACATTGATTATAATCTCACAAATTGCATGTTATCATAGTTTATGGAATAGGAAAGCTCTCACCAAAATCAGCAAGAGTGAATAGTTATTATTAAATAATTGAACAATAATATAAAAATATTTATTAATTATTAACTTATTTATTTTACTTTTAAAATAAGTAATACAATTTTTTTTAGCACCTCATATTCATAGCTAGATTCTGTATTATTCAGCTTTCCTGTCTTGCAGAAGCCTAGTAATCGACTCCAAGCTGTCTCTCAGTGATTTTGCTTCTCTTTTGTCTCTCTGTTTGTATCTGTTGGCCCTCAGCCCTGGATAAGCCACAAGGTCTGACAGCAGTCAACATCACTGACACTGAAGCTCTGCTGCTGTGGCAGCCGTCCATTGCTACTGTGGATGGATATGTCATCACTTACAGCGCAGACAGTGGTAACAACTCAGACTGTCATTAATTATTCTTGAAGGAAGGCTGTTTCAGGTGCTACAGACTAAAAAAAATAAAGCAGTGAGTCTCAGTTGTGTGTTTTGTTCTTTTGTCAGTGGCTCCAGTGATGGAACGGGTGTCTGGGAACACTGTGGAGTTTGAGATGAGCTCCCTCACACCTGCCACCCTATACACCGTTAAAGTCTATGCTGTCAGAGAGGCAGCCAAGAGCGCCGCAACCACCACAGAGTTCACCACAGGTAAGGTGAACACTCGTCACCCTTACACACAAACAACACAAGACATCTAGACGCTCATACAAGAGAAATATTTATTTTATATGTGCCTTCTGACATCTGTTTCTACTGGGCAAAAATACATGGGCACCTTTCACCTTCAAATCATGAAGAATGTATTTTAATAATCATTCAATTAAATATTTTTTCACACTTTTTACAGAATCAACTAATAAAAATACACAGTCTCTTCATACGAATATTTCCCATTTCTCTTATTTCAAGCTTCAACATTTTTTACACTAACTACTGATTTTTCTTATGAATCATAATTTTAAATGTAATAATTCATATTTTTATGATGGTTTTTGCGTCTGGGAAAAGGATAAAACAACAAAATACACTAATACATAATGTGACCTTCAACAAAATTAAAAAAATTGAAATCTGTTCCTGTTAATAATCAGCTCCTGGGACATAAAAGTGCACATAAAAGTTAAAGAAACACCCACACACATTTGACAGCATCGAGATCATGCTGTATAATCTTAAAATGAAACCTGCTAGCCCATAGTGAGGATTCTTTCTTGTAATTTGAGCAGTGACAATTATAAGTGCATAAAAAATTTACTTGAGAACAAAAATCTTAACATTAGATAAAGCCAGGTTGAAAATTCTGGTTTCATTTCATTTATAGTGGGGAAAGAAATTATTTGATCCCCTGCTGATTTTGTACGTTTGCCCACTGACAAAGAAATGATCAGTCTATAATTTTAATGGTAGGTTTATTTTAAAGGTGACATATCATGAAAATCTGACTTTTCCAGGTTTTAAGTGCTATAATCAGGTCCCCAGTGCATCTACCAACTAAGGAAACGTGAAAAAGATAAACCCAGAAACTTTGTTTTAGTAAGCCTTTTTCTGCAAGCTTCTGAAAAAACAAGCGCGTCTGATTTCGCTCCCTTGGTGACGTTGCAAAGGGCTCTCATTATAATATTACCGCCCCTTAATCTGTAAGTTTCCACCCGCTGCTCCGTCATTTTGATTTCGCAAGCGACAACGGTGTACCAGCTCTAATGCCATGGTGAAAGTTTGAGCAAAACATGCTAACTGTTCTGTCTTTGGCTGCACAGACGAGCACAGAACACTGTTTAGAGTCCCAGCCTCAGAGGAGACAACAGAGCAGTGGATTTATTGATTTATTTACTGTATGCTGCTGCCACACAGATCTAAAATAATCATGCGATTTATTTCCCAGCTGTTTACCTTCACAGACATAACTGACTGTTTTTGTAACTCGTGTGTTTTTAACGTAAACTTGTGTGAGAATGAGAACTTAGTTTACTCACATGCTGTGACAGACGCTTTCTGTCCATGTGCTTCGGATGTGTGCACTCAGAAAACCGTATATCAGAAGTTTAAACTAATATGGTTTAAAAAGCATGATTTCAGCGCGATAAGCCTGATAATCAGAACCAAAACAGATGTTTTTAGCAGGTATGCGGGAGCAGCAGCTCATTTGGATTTAAAGAAACGGGCACGAAAACCAGAGTGTTTCTGCTTCCACTCAAAATAGACATTTTCAAAATGATGTAATAAATGATCTGTGGGGTATTTTGAGCTGAAACTTCAGACACATTCTGGGGACACCAGAGACATATATTATATATTGTAAAAAGGGGCATAATATGTATCCTTTAACAGTGAGAGACAGAATAACAACAAAAAAATCCAGAAAAACGCATTAGCAAACGCTCATGTGCTAAAACATTAGCCACATTTAAATCCAGTCTCAAAACTCATCTGTTTAGCTGTGCATTTGTTGAATGAGCACTGTACTACATCCGAACTGACTGCATTGTATTTTATGTATAATCCTCTTCTATTTAACTGTTTTAAATTTCATTTTAAATCAATTTCTATATCATTTTAAAATTCCTTGTTTTATTATTTTTAATTCCTTGTTTTTATTGCTGTGAATGATTATTTCACTTTCTTTTATGTAAAGCACTTTGAATTACCACTGTGTATGAAATGTGCTATATAAATAAACTTGCCTTGCCTTGCATTTCAAAAAAGTTCTAAATTGATTTGCATTTTAATGAGTCAAATGAGTATTTAACCCCTTCACAAAACATGACTTAGTACTTTGTGGCAAAACCCTTGTTGGCAGTCACAGAGGTCAGACGTTTCTTGTAGTTGGCCACCAGGTTTGCGCACATCTCAGGAGGGATTTTGTTCCGCTCCTCTTTGCAGATCCTCTCCAAGTCATTAAGGTTTCGAGGCTGACGTTTGGCAACTCGAACCTTCAGCTCCCTCCACAGATTTTCTATGATATTAAGGTCTGGAGACTGGCTAGGCCACTCCAGGACCTTTATGTGCTTCTTCTTGAGCCACTCCTTTGTTGCCTTGGCCATGTTTCATTTGTCATTCACTTTGGGTCATTGTCATGCTGGAATACCCATCCACGACCCATTTTCAATGATCTGAGTGGCTTCAATGCCCTGGCCCTGACGGTACATGGCCCCGTCCATCGTCCCTTTGATGCGGTGCAGTTGTCCTGTCCCCTTAGCAGAAAAACACCCCCAAAGCATAATGTTTCCACCTCCATGTTTGACGGTGGGGATGGTGTTCTTGGGGTCATAGGCAGCATTCCTCCTCCTCCAAACACGGCGAGTTGAGTTGATGCCAAAGAGCTCGATTTTGGTCTCATCTGACCACAACACTTTCACCCAGTTCTCCTCTGAATCATTGGCAAACTTCAGACGGGCCTGTACATGTGCTTTCTTGAGCAGGGGGACCTTACGGGCGCTGCAGGATTTCAGTCCTTCACGGCGTAGTGTGTTTACCAATTGTTTTCTTGGTGACTATGGTCCCAGCTGCCTTGAGATCATTGACAAGATCCTCCCATGCAGTGTTCGAACTATACCGTGGGGGTCGTGCGCTTACAATGACTTACAAAGATACATAACAGCTACAAGTGTATGCACTAGGCTACTTGCTTTATGCAAGCACTATATAGGATAAATCACTCTACAGGATTTACTCTATTATACTTTATCGACACGAAGTGATAGGCAAAACAACAAACAGCCACCCACAAATAGTCTATTTAGCATCAGGCTGTCAATCGAGAGTCACGCAGACCTATAACAACCCAGCCACGACACATAATTGCGAATAACATGCCTTACATTAACACAGAATGCCTTGTGTTCTTTTTGTAATGGTGGCTATATGATGCTAACTGCAGAATGGATTTCAAGGACTTCGCGCGCAGATCAACGGCCTCCAAAGTTTATATTTTTTCTACGAATCTTTGAGTTAACATACACTAAACATGAGTGGAATTTGCACCGCAGCGCCCCCACACCTTGATGCTCATGACAAGAATAGCATGTATAGTTATCTTTATTGAAGTGAATTAGGTTTAAATCGCCGTCATGCATTGAATGATATTTTTGCAATTTTACACATAATAATCCACGATGATCACATTACACAAAACTGAAATTGCACTTCAAAATAACACATTGTCAATATTTTTTGAGACCCCCCAAAATTTCACAAATCACTTTTTCAGGGGAGCCCATGTCTTATTAAGGGGAGCCGAGCTCCCCCTAGCTCCCCCGTAGTTCGCACCCTGCTCCCGTGTAGTTCTGGGCTGATTCCTCACTGTTCTCATGATCATTGAAACTCCACGAGGTGAGATCTTGCATGGAGCCCCAGTACGAGGGAGATTGACAGTTAATTTGTGTTTCTTCCATTTGCGAATAATTGCACCAACTATTGTCACCTTCTCACCAAGCTGCTTGGCGATGGTCTTGTAGCCCATTCCAGCCTTGTGTAGGTCTACAATCTTGTCCCTGACATCCTTGGACAGCTCTTTGGTCTTGGTCATGGTGGAGAGTTTGGAATCTGTGATCGATTGCTTCTGTGGACAGGTGTCTTTTATACAGGTAACAAACTGAGATTAGGAGCACTCCCTTTAAGAGAAGCTCCTTACCTGTATAAAAGACACCTGGGAGCCAGAAATCTTGCTGATTGATAGGGGATCAAATACATATTTGACTTTGAAATGCAAATCAATTTATAACTTTTTTGAAATGTTTTTCTGGATTTTTTTGTTGTTGTTATTCTGTCTCTCACTGTTCAAATAAACCTACCAATAAAATTATAGACTGATCATTTCTTTGTCAGTGGGCAAACATACAAAATCAGCAGGAGATCAAATAATTTTTTCCCGACTGTACATATTAGACTCAAAAAGTTTTTTTACAGAGGGGAAATTTGGATATCTCTTTTTATCACTTCATAAATCAGAAAATACTATCAACAGCCAGAACAAAAAAAAAATCACCATTTTGAAGGAATAAAATATTGTATAAAACCTGGCAAATTATATATGAACAAACCCCTCAGTAAAAACCTTCAGAATACAGATAGGAATAAAACTTTAATGATTGGTGTGTGTATATATATATATTACTGAAGTTGAGATATTTGGCTCAGTGCAGAAGAAAAATCTCATTTTGAGAAAATGGCCTTTAAAGATATGTATTGTAATTAAAATCTATAGATGCAAACAGATAAAGTGCTATGAAAGAAACGCTTAAAAGTGTATTTTGGATGTTTTCCTTTCACTAAATCCTTTATGAAAAGCCCAAAAAACAGTGCATAAAGAAAGAGTGTTTTTGCCTGTAAATGTCTCACCTTAAGAATTCTGAATGCAAAGTTTATAACATAATACCCTATGCTGCAGATGTTGATGCCCCTCAGAATCTGGCTGCCAGTAATATTCAAACAGAAAGTGCCATGTTGACATGGAAGCCACCAAGAGCAGACATCAGTGGGTATATCCTCAGCTTTGAGTCCGCTGATGGCATTGTCAAGGTGAGTGGACCACCTGAACGAACAACCCAACTTTAAACATAATTTATAGCCTTAAAACTGAAGCTTGGTCATTTTTCTGGTCTGCAGTGATTATTAAATGTCTAATGCCGATTCTGTGCTGTACTGAAATGTTCCTGGTTTTCTTCTCTTGGCTCAGGAGGTTGTCCTTAGCCCCACGGCAACATTTTACAGCATGTCTCAGCTGACTTCCTCCACAGAGTACACAGTCAGACTGCAGGCCATCGCTGGGCCAAAGAGAAGCAGAATCATCTCCACAGTCTTCACCACCAGTGAGCCAATAACCTGAAAACACAACTTCATGATCACAAACTCTGAACAAAATAAACTAGCCTCTGGTCAAACACTTTTCTCTTTCTTTATCACAGTTGGAGTGCTGTACAAGCATCCTAAAGACTGCTCGCAGACTCTGTTAAATGGAGAAACAACCTCAGGCCTGTACACTATTTACCTGCGTGGAGATGAGACTCAGCCTCTGCAGGTCTACTGTGATATGACCACTGATGGAGGCGGCTGGATTGTGAGTAATTCTTCCTCAAATAACATGCAGGATAGAAAGATTGACTGTCCTGATCCTACAGGAGGTATTTAAAGTGATAGTTCACACAAAAATGAAATACTGAATCTGTAAATGCTGTAAGTATATGTGTCAGGCTTTACATGGTTAAATTAAAGTCTCATAATACACAGAGCAAACACACATGTCATTGTAATAATGTGGTACCTCCATACAGGCGTTTGTGAGACGCCAGAGCGGTAAAGTGGAGTTTTTCAGAAACTGGAAGAACTACACTGCAGGCTTCGGTGACCTGAATGATGAATTCTGGTTGGGTATGTTTACATCTGTGCACACATAACAAACTACTAATATTGCCCTAGGAAGCCCTAAGGTATTATGATATGGAGCAATTTTGAGCATGTTGGTCTACAAATCTCATTCCGTGTGTCTGCAGGTCTTTCTAACCTCCATAAGATCACCTCCTCTGGGCAGTATGAGCTGCGTGTGGACCTCAGAGATAAGGGCGAGTCTGCATATGCGCAGTATGACAAGTTTTCAGTCTCAGAACCACGCAGTCGCTACAAAGTGCATGTTGGAGGATTCAGCGGCACTGCAGGTCTGCAAGATCTCTCTCTTATTCATCAACATATAGTTGTCATTTTGTTTATATATACAGTCATGGCCAAAAATATCGGCACCCTTGGTAAACATGATCAAAGAAGGCTGTGAAAATTAATCTGCATTGTTAATCCTTTTGATCTTTTATTTTTTTAAAAATCACAAAAATCGAACCTTTCATTGGATAATAAGAATTTAAAATGGGGGGAAATATCATTATGAAATAAATGTTTTTCTCTAATACACATTGGCCACAATTAACAGCACCCTTTTATTCAATACTTTTTGAAACCTCCATTTGCCAAAATAGTATAGGAGTTTTCTCCTATAATGCCTGATGAGGTTAGAGAACACCTGTCAAGAGATCAGAGACCATTCCTTTATCCAGAATCTCTCCAGACCCTTTAAATTCCCAGCTCCATGTTGGTGATTCTTCTCTTCAGTTCACCTCACTCATTTTCTATAGGGTTCAGGTCAGAGGACTGGAATGGCCAAAGCAGAAGCTGGGTTTTGTGCTCACATGGGGTACTTTTTATCCCTGTGTTCACCAAAACCATCTTGAGTGTTTGCTGCTAAATTTTGAAATGCTAATTTTTTAGTTTCATCTGACAATAGAATTCAGTCCCATTTGAAGTTCCAGTTGTGTCTGATAACTGAATAAGCTAGAGATTGTTTTTGGATGAGCTAGGAGAATTTTTCTTGAAACCCTCCCAAACAACATGTGGTGATATAGGTGCTGTTTGACCATTTGTTTTAAGGTTTTTTGACCCCGAGACTCAACTATTTTCTGCAATTCTCCAGCTGTGGTCCTTGGAGAGTCTTTAGCCACTCAAATTCTCCTGCTCACCATGCATTAGGACGATATAGACCCTTTTAGGGCCGACGTCACAATTACGTCACAGCGCTAACTGGAGGCAAAACAAAGGGAAAACTGGAGGCGGCCCATTCAAACAGCGCAGATTCGGCTTCACAAGGAGCTTAAAATATCATCTTGTTGTGATGTTGGGTGCCCAAATCGATGTTGTAGAGGCTCCAATTTAAAATTTTAAGGCATACCTGCTGCCACTGCCAGACAAAAAAAAAACGACGACCGCTGTGGTTAAACGAGATAAAACGAGCGGACTGGACAGAAACGATCGTCAAAAATGCTCGCGTTTGCAGCGCACACTTCTTATCAGAAAAGGTTAAATAAAGTATTGTCTTTTGTTGTTATGGGCTCGTCTAAAGATTTAATATGCATCTCACTATGTCGTGTATGAAATAATGTTTGTGTGCATGTGTGTAAAACAACAAACTGACGATTTATATGCTTAATCATATGTAATTGTATATACATTGTTGTGATTAATTGTGGCTTTGAATAATAATGTAGCTGTAAAAATAGTTGCCTGCTGAAATTGAAAAATATATGCATCTTCATGACTAGATAGACACGGTGAGTTTGTCTTAACTATACACGTTAGATGTGAGTCACTCAACCGGAGGGAATCCTGTCAGATCGTCCATCCTTTGAGTAAAAGCGTGTGCGGGTCGGCCAATCTGGTTTCGTCCATTAACGTTAACCTTTTCAAATAACAATCGCGGTCCTGGACAGTGCAGCTATACCTTACATATGCAGGTAAAATTGGAATTTCTCCAGTTATTATTAAAAAACAAGCTAACAGACTTCATAGTTAGCGTTAGTGAAGCGGTCAGGGGACTCTTTCTGCCTCCAGCTAAGCTCCGCCCACAGAAAAATGTCACAATGTTTACTAACAGAAAAAGGGTCTATAGACACACGTCCTCTTCCAGGCAGTTTCGTAACATTTTATGTTGATTCGAAATTCTTAATTATTGCCCTGATGGTGGAAATGGGAATTTTCACTGCTCTAGCCCTTTTCTTAAAGCCACTTCACTAATTTGTGAAGCTCAATTATCTTTTGCTGCACATCAGAAATATATTCTTTGTTTTTTCTCATTGTGATGGGTGACTAAGGGAATTTGGGCTTTGTTTTCCCTCCTATTTATATTTCTGTGAAACAGGAAGCCATGGCTGGATAATTTCATGTTCATAATCACCTGGAGTGCTCAAAATTGTGAATATGAATGGGAATATACTTCAGAGATATTTTACTCATAAGAATTTCTAGGGGTGCCAATAATTGTGTCCAACATGTATTTGAGAAAAACATTTATTTCATAATGATATTTCCCCCCCCATTTTAAATTCTTATTATCCAATGAAAGGTTAGATTTTTGTGAATTTTTTAAATAAAAGATTAAAAGGATTAACAATGCAGATTAATTTTCACAGCCTTCTTTGATCATATTTACCAAGGATGCCAGTATTTTTGGCCATGACTGTATATTTATATATATACACACACATTTTATTATATTGTTGTTTTATGTATAGTTTAATAATAATATTTTATAAGTATATTTTATAATAAGTATTTATGTGAATTAATTAATTAAATAATTAATTACATTTTGTCTAATATATTTTTATACTATCATTCAAGAGTTTTGGGGTTCGATAAGATAGTTTGATCAAAAATACTGTCAAATGTTGTGAAATATTACATTGTAAAATAACAATTTTCTATGTGAATATATTTTAAATGTAATTTATTTCTGTAAATTTTTTCAAATGTAATTTATCCCTAATATAACTTTTGTGCTGCTTAATATTTTTGTTGAAATTGTTTTTTTTTTTCAGATTTCCTTGATAAATAGGAGGTTAAAAGGAACAGTATTTGTTTGAAATAGATTTTTTTAAATTTTTGCTGAATAAAAGTATTAATTTCTTTAAAAAAAATCGTACTGAGACCAAACTTTTGAAAAGTAGTGTATATGACTTTGTAATAATTTTGTAATGCTCTTTTAAAGGTGACTCAATGACGTATCACCACGGCCGTCCATTCTCGACCTACGACAATGACAACGATATAGCTGTCACCAACTGTGCTCTGTCTTACAAGGGAGCTTTCTGGTACAAAAACTGTCATCGAGTGAATATAATGGGAAGATATGGAGACAACAGTCATAGCAAGGTACAAATGTCATATGTGCTTTCTCACCTGTCTAATAATATGAAGTAGAGACAGATTTAGATTGTTTTACACTGTTGTATCTCCAGGGTGTAAACTGGTTCCACTGGAAGGGTCATGAGCACTCCATCGAGTTTGCAGAGATGAAGATCAGGCCCACCAACTTCAGGAATTTTGAGGGGAGAAGAAAGCGATCGTAAACCAGTCCGCTCCAGCTCGAACCAAGCAACCCTCCACTGCTGACCATTCGCCCCTTGTTTCTCCTGCATCATCTCATCCCCTTCATCTACCAAAGTCACTGCCAGGAGCCCAGCCTTCTCTTCACACTCTCCTATTCATGGAGAACAAGTACAAAAAAAAGTACTACAGCCCCCCCCCATTCAAAGCTACAGTCCATACACAGTTGTGTGTGTACCACTTCTGTGCATGTCAATCTGACAGTAAACCAATAGACTCATAGTGAAGTGTTTAACATTACACACTGTGCCTGTACATCATAAGCACACCAAAGACAGACACTCCAGTAACATCTATATGATACAATGCCTACGGAGAGGAGATTTTGAGTTTGGCTCGGTGCTTTCCAGTTTAAAAAAAATAATGATATTATTCTTTCTGTATATCCCATACAGTTACAGTGGGAAGAGTTGAATGTTTGTGTGTGGTATTTTTGCTTCAGAGCCTCTTCCCTAGGCTGTGAATTAGCCTCAATAATTATTTATCCTTTAATTTCTCAATTAGGGTGAGAAGATTAATGGCACATGATAAAACTCAGCATTTAATATGCAGGACTGCATAAAAAAATATCTAGTGGGGAGGCTCAGAGATTTTGTTCATCTCTTTCGTCTGTGACAAATCTAAGTACCCATGCTCTCTGTTTTCTCTCTCCCACGACTCATGCATTCATCAGTTCTGAAGTGGCACATTTCTGGAACCGGTACATACACAGTACCTACTGCTAAGTGTTCATTTATATGCACCTTTCGTCGTGTTTCCTGCACCCTATAACTATATTGGCATTCAGTCACCGAGCATAAGAATCTTGATTTGTTGATTGTTATCCTCTAAAAAAAAAAAAAAAAAAAATGAAACAAAAGTTAAGGCAGGACCTATGTTCAGTCTTTTGTTTAAGTGATACTGTGTTCGCCAGTTATGAGCTTGTATAATGTTCAAGATTCAGGAAAAGGAAAAGTAATGGCCAGGTAATTGGAATTATTGTAAACATAGCCTTATATGAAGTTCTGTTTGCAAAAAAAAAAAGAATTAAAGGAACACTCCACTTTTTTTGGAAATAGGCTCATTTTACAACTCCCCTAGAGTTAAACAGATGAGTTTTACCGTTTTTGAATCCATTCAGCTGATCTCTGGGTCTGGCGGTAGCACTTTTAGCTTAGCTTAGCATAGATCATTGAATCAGATTAGACCATTAGCATCGTGATCAAAAATGACCAAAGAGTTTCGATAATTTTCCTATTTAAAGCTCAACTCTTCTGTAGTTACATCGTGTACTAAGACCGGCGGAAAATGAAAAGTTGCCTATGATATATACAGTCATTTCACTGCGCCTGCTGCACTCATGGTACGGCAGCAAGTTTCCTTGATTATTCAGAATCAGAATCAGAATCAGCTTTATTCGCCAAGTGTGTGCAAACACACAAGGAATTTGTTGTGGTTTTTAAGAAGCTCTTGGTACATACATGCATACATACATACATACATATAAACATACATATCTGACATGAGAACAGAACATTTAAATAAGCCTTAACAATAATAATAATAATAATGTGTCTGAATCTGGAACAGAATGAGAGTATAGTTCCTAGCCATATCGGCCTAGAAAATCGCAACTTTTCATTTTCCGCCGGTCTTTAGTACACAATGTAACTACAGAAGAGTTGAGCTTTAAATAGGAAAATTATCGAAACTCTTTGGTCATTTTTGATCACGATGCTAATGGTATAATCTGATTCAATGATCTATGCTAAAGCTAAGCTAAAAGTGCTACCGCCAGACCCGGAGATCGGCTGAATGGATTCAAAAACGGTAAAACTCAACTGTTTAACTCTAGGGGAGTTGTAAAATGAGCCTATTTCCAAAAAAAGTGGAGTGTTCCTTTAATATACAGAATAAGTCTAACTGTTAAGTGTTCGCCCCTACCCTGCTTTCGACTAAACCACTGACCCTATACAATACCTGTGTAAATTATGTCTCGTTTTGGTATTTGAATATTTTTGTTTGTTTGTTTATTAAATGGGTGTACAACAGGTGTTTCTTTGTAACCCCTCTTACAATAAAACAGATTTTGTTTAATAAATCACTTTTGCAGAGTGCGCTTATTTGGACACTCATTCAAAAAGCGAGCCTAATGTAACACAACTTTCACATGTTATTCAAATCCGGAATGTGAGTCATTACTTCCTAAACGGATGTGAGGGTTTACAACAGAGATGTTTTCCTAGTAACATCATGTGTTGCCAAATTGTGCGATGAAAATGCGCATAAATGGTGAAGATTCGGAAATTTGTGTGGGTTTCTTTACCATTTTAAATGAATAAATTAAATTATTTAACATGAAATAAATAATTTAATCGTGAAACTCAAATCAAGCTAATATTTCTCCTCACTCAATCATTAAATCACTCATTCGCTTTTGAATATCCCAGAGTCATCTGGCAACTCTGAATAAAACACTCCCCGTGATAGGCTACAGTACATTGTAAATATGATAACTAGCCTAACCTTTATAGCTTAGCTGGATTATGTTATGCATAAAGTCCACTTACTAGATAGAAAATTAACTTTGCTTTGCTTTAAAAGTGGGTAGCGACTGGTTTACTGTCGCTGAAGTCTAAAAATACCTCATGAGAGCGTTTCAAGACCTCTCAAGAAGGGTTGGGCAATTTTGCTAAACAAACGCGTGCGTGTTAGGCAATATGGGCGAACCTGACATTCAAGTTTGTAACTTTAGGCTACCTACGTTTGTGATGCAGTTTTTAAATATTCGAAAAAGGTCGCGATATAAACTTTTGAAATACTTTGCTGTAGCTGGATTAATAACACTCGTAGTTATCCTCGTTTTAAGCAGCACAACACGGCCGTCTCTACCAAAGAAGACTCCAGCACCTAAAGAGCTCGTGATCTCACCATCAACATACAAATTCATTCTGAACCAGCCAGAACTGTGTGAGAAGAAGAATCCTTTCCTGGTTCTTATGATCCCAGTGACTCTCAAAGACACAGAGGCGAGGACTGCTATTAGAAGGACATGGGGTCAAGATGGCTTGATTCCTCGTGTGACCGTTTTGCATTTGTTTGTCATTGGTCAGCCAGCACAAAGTGACCCAGTACTGCAGGAGCACCTTGAGAGGGAGAGCAAGGAATATGGGGACATCATTCAAATGGACTTTGTGGACAGCTACCATAATCTCACCATCAAGACGATGATGATTATGAACTGGATAGCCACTTACTGCCAGGGAGCCTGGTATGCCATGAAGATCGATGCAGATATCTTTCTCAATGTGCGTTACCTGGTGGACTACTTGCATGACCAGAGCGAGTCCTCAAGGAAAGACTACATAACTGGATCAGTCATCTCAGATGCTGTTCCTCACAGGGACAGCTTCAACAAATGGTACATCTCAGAGGATCTTTACCCAGACTCCTGGTATCCTCCATACGTGTCTGGAGCTGCATATGTCTTTTCTACTGACTTGGCCAGAAAAATATCCTGGGCCTCTAGATTTGTGCGACCGATTCCACTCGAAGATGTCTATGTGGGGTTGTGCCTACATGTCCTGGGTGTAAAACCAGTTTATGCAACAACATTTCTGGGATTTAGGAATCTTTTTGAGGTGCGCAGACTGAAGTATGAAAGGTGCACTTTTGTCAAGCGCATTATAGTGAATGGCTTTAACCCACAGAATCTTCTCCGCATTTGGCATGACTTCCAGAAGTCTTATTTTACATGTTGATACAATTGAAATAACTAAAATTGTATTTGACGTACCTTGAAGCTGCTAAACTTATGTGTAGTATTTGCTAGTACCATTCCTTTAACAGAGTTCACATGAGATCCAGCACTGTAACATATGCAAGGGAGAACAAAATATTGTTTTACTGAAAGGGCCAAGAACACTTACAAAAAGGGGGAATAGACAGCTGTTGAGGTGTGGTATGTAGAAAATAATAAATATAAGAGAAAAAAATCAATCAATGTAGAGGGGGAGGAAGGTATATAAATATGTGGAAGTGGAAGAGGTTATGTAAAACACTTTCTTAGATAAACTATTTCAAAGACTATTTTTTAATGCTGGCTGTGGGCCACAGACCTCAGGTATTATAAGTGATCCTTCACCTATTTCATAGTTTTTTTATTCTTCTGCCTTCTGGAGGATGGCAGAAAAATACAAACACTTTGAATTGGGTGAGAGAGGTCACTTATATTACCTGAAGAAGGAGGATTGGAGGCCTTAAGAAGAGGAGATACTGCTGTGATATGCTCAGGATTTTTCTTTATAGTGTGAGTCTGTATAAATCTCATTAATCTGTTTTCAATGATTAAGAGGCAGCTTACTGGCTCTTTTATTTGTCCTTTTGTAATTACTTGTTCAATTTAGAAATCATAGCTGCCCTTACAGATATATCAGCAATTTATTTTATTAAGCAGATTGCACTATTTGAACAAAGCATGATGGAGCTTTAGGCTCTTTTCATTCTGTGCTGAAGTTGCACATATCATTATAAAAGAGTTTTTTACCACCACGTATGAACTTCAAACAATAAATATATTTATTTTTGAAGGCGAAAAATACTTGTTTCTTCTGTGTATTACATTTTGAGATGCTGGTACGTGATTTAAACAGAAGGGGGCGCAGTTTCCCTAAAAATAGCGAGTGGATGAAACAGCGCTCTGAGTGGATATTTAGGTTATTTCTGGTAAGAAAATATTTATTTAAAGATTAAGTGGTTAATATTTATCTATTTACAATTCAACTACTTGCTATATGGTCATGCCCAGTAAATGTACTGCTCAGAGCACAGAACTATTTGTGAGTTTGTTTGTATAATGAAGCAGAAATGATTAGCGCTGTCATCACTTTCTTTTGCATTTACAGCCTGTGGTGCACTTTGTGCCTGGAAATCAGCTGCTCAAATATAATAATAAACAAAGCATTTAACACACCATAGAAAAGTAAATTCAGTCTGTTTAATTACACTGGATGATAATTAAGCGCTGGATTATGTTTGTAGCTGTTATGATATTGTGTAACAGTAGATTGGCAGAGTTACAAAATTGCAGTGAGCTTCCTAGCCACAGCGTGATTAAGCATCATAGGCGTGTTTCTGAACGAATCTTTTGAGTGAACGAATTCAATATAAATATTATTCGTCGGTCTCTTTGAACGAATCTCTGAGCAAATCGGAGCGGCACTGAACGATGCTGAGCGGTGATCAATTTAAATTAACATAACTTTTAAAATCTTAAATTTATGCTATTTTATGAGTTGGCATTTGAAGGGAATCGCTTTTGATGCTTAAACTTTCAATAGTCTATTAAATTTGCATACACGCAAATGGCCACTAAATTAATCTATTTGATCAAAGATTCAAAAGAATCGAGTCACTGAATCAAAATCCCAACCACTAGTTCTGAGTAAGCAGCTCACTGCTTTTGAAGCACAGCCGTGGACCCACAAGTGGGTGGGGCTGAACTTAACTATTATGACGTCATGGCAACAGGCTCCCACTACACACAGCTCATTAAACATGTATTTCTCATCTAGGCTAGACCGCTTGCTTTAAACCCTACCGAGAAGCTGTCAGTCTGAAGAGGGCGGTTTCGTTATGCGCGAGGACTGTCGGTTTGAGTGAGTGACGGTAAACTGAGTCCTTCCAAGAAGCGCAGTAGAAGCGATGCCACCGGTTTGTCTCCGACTAGAACTTATTTGGGGGTTTGTAGTCGATTTTATTTGATCGGTGAGCAAGCGATCAATCAGCAGCAGCGGAGGTGAAGACGCCGGGGTGCTTTCTGCTGTGAGTAAGCGATTGCTTTATTTTGTTTTATCGGTTGCTATAGGTTGTTATGCATCTTGATGATTTTCTAATACTTTTTGTGTTTGTTTGAAGTAATTGTAAACTACACGTGCAAATGTAATGTTTAAAACATGTCTGCTTACTAACAGCATCTCGCTCCATCCATCCACCCACTCATCCGTCTGTCATTTTCATGTTCTCATTTACAGTTTTGACAGATAATATGCTGTGCTAGATATAAACTATTTCAGACCTCTCTCTCTCTCTCTCTCAGTGTGCAATGTAATTTTTAATAATTTCTACATTAATAATTTAATGTAATAGTTTGTTGTATTATAAAATGTTATGTCAGTTCAGTGTGTTGTTTTTAAGTGTTTGTGTTACAGTTCAGTGTTTGTGTCTCTGTTCATGGTTCCTTCTATGTGTGTCGTTTTTCCTCATAGCTTCTGTCATATAGGCTCTTCCCAGCTTGTCTGTGTTGTGAGCTCAGGCGGACCACCCCTCTCCACCCACCTCAAGATGCACATGAATAGTTTATTAAACCAGTGCAGTAAGTAACAATGCTTAGGAATTAATCGATGTTTTTGTGACTACATGAAACAGCTAGCTTTCCATAAAGACGTGCTGCTATACACCTGCATGTGCATTAACTTGCCCTGCTTAATGCATTGGATGCTTGACTGATGTCGTCATTAGAGGGGGTTTATAATCTGTACTTGACATTTCTCATCTCAGTATGGCTGGGAATAAGTTAGTGGATTCACATTGAGCATGTCATGAAGAGAAGCATGGAATAGATGTTCGGATTTGCTCTAACACTCTTGATCTTGTGGCCATGGTCAGGGTCTCATTAGTCAGTGTTTTGATGTTGTCTCAGACAAGGCCGTTGTGTATTTTTCCATGTATAAAATAGAGTTAATAAGTTTTTAGTCTGTCCTATACAGTGTTTTTCCATAGAGTCCATCGTTAAAATATGATTATTGTTTCTGGTATTGTGTTGTCTTTGCTTTTGATTGATATTAGTCCACTATTTTTCATTCATGGGGGTGTATATCGTTCAGTCTGTGCCTTTGTGTTGACGTAGCTGAAATCCTCCCTGCCCTTTGCTGCGAGACAGGAAAACATAGTTTTCCTCCTCCATTTACTTCCAAAAGTACACTGCCCAGTCCTGTCTCTCTCATATAAAACAGCACAGGACTTAGAGAAGTTCTAAAAATAATAGCCTCAAAAGTACTTCTTCATTCCACATATACTGTCTTGTTTGTCTTTCTAAATATGTTGGTGCATGTTGAGCACAGACTTGTGAAACACAAAAATGTAATAAGTCTAAGTTGAGGGTAGATTAAAAAAGAAGCAAACCTTAGAAGATAAGATGATTTGAGGAAGTGCCAAAGTGATCAAACCTTGAGATGTGCTTGGAGTCCAGTTGCATGCCTGACAGTGACTGATATCTTCTGATAAAATAAAAGCAGCACTTGCATACAACCGGATATGCCATGGTTGATTCTAAAATGCCACAGCAGCAATTACATATATATTATATATTATCGTTCAAATGTTTGGGATCAGTATTTTTTATTTTTTTTTAAATGATACTTTTGTTCGGCAAGGGTGCATTAAATGCTGTTCTTTTGAACTTTTTATTCATCAGAGAATCCTGAAGAAAGTATAATGGTTTCATCAAAAATATTAATCAGCAAAACTGTTTTCAACATTAATAATAAGAAATGATTATTGAGCACCAGATCAACATATGAGAATGATTTCTGAAGGATCATGTAACACTGGAAGTAATGGGTGCTGAAAATTTAGCTTTCTTCTTAGGCATAAATTACATTTTAAAATGTATTCAAATAGAAAACAGCTATGTTAAATTGTAATAATATTTCCAAATATTGCTGTTTTTGGTAAAAAAAAAAAAAAAAATGCAGGCTTAAAGCCATTGCACACTGAGTCCGAAATTTGAGTCCGAAATTTTCGCACGGTTAAAAAAATAAATACAACCTCATGTTGTCAATCACGTTTACACACCGCCTCCGAAACTTTCGACCATCATAAAAAAATTCGGATCAGGTTCGATTTTCAATCTTTTCTGCGTTTTCGCATCCGTAGCATGCATTTTGATAGGAAAGGATGACAAATACGAAAAAATAAAAAGGAAAAACACATGCGAAGATTTCGGACTCAGTTTGCAAGGACCTTAAATGAGAATAAGATACTTATTTGAAAAAAAAAAAAAATATATATATATATATATATATAATACCAGCTCCAAATTGTTAAAAAAGAAAAGGTGTATATATAATATTACAGTGCTGGTCGATATACTTTATGTAATTATCAGAATTCAGAATATCTGATATCTAGTTAGTTAGTTTTAGTATATTTTAGTGTCTGTTTTGCAAATAAGCAAAATTATTCTTCCCACATGATGCTTATTTTTACTCGCACAGAAGCTGAGGCTTTCCATGCTTTAGCTTTGACATGATATATCACTGACATATGAGTACAGCAAAAATATATTTCAGTGGATCACAGTTATATTGTCACTGTTTGCAATTGCAGCCTATTAGGCAGCACATCGTTGTGACAAAGCAGTCTTTATTCAGAGTCATTGTTAGGAAACTAGATTTCTCCTGCTGTTCCTTTGATCGATTTTTCCCAGACAGGTGGGCTCCGGTCTTAACAAACTCATTACAACTAGCCATCACACCTAAATTGCTTAATAAATTGAGTTTGTGCATGCACGCATGTGAGTTTGATCAGTTCAATATGCTGCGTTTGGACATGCAGGAACCAATGCTCCCAAAAGACAGAAAAGAGATGGAAAAGAGAAAGATATCAGCAAGACTTCTGACATTTTTGATGTTTGGTATGCCACTGTGCTGAATGTTGTTTTGTGTAGAGAAAGAGAGTGGGAGAGAATGTGAGGGGGAGACTTCTGGAACGATGCCAAAGTTCTCTCTTCTCCAACAGATCCAGTCTGGAATAGACTACAGCTTCTGCCCCTGCAGTTCACACCAATCCCAGCAGCCACATGAGAAACCGTGTGCAGAGAGAGAGAACTTGTCATGATGTGGATAAAAAGAATGCAAAAAAACAAATGCATGTTGTGCAAAAGTGCTTATTATAGTGCAAGTGGTGTGAATTTCATGACTTGAACATGTGATCTACTCACATGTTCTTATCACTGTCTCATCTCTGTTCTGGCCTGTAAGCAAGTTCAGGACTCTGTGTCATGCCGCTTCTCTTGCTACTGTCTCCTTAGGAAGAATAGCTTCTGCTGTTATATTCCTCCTCAATTGTTTACTGTAAATGTAATATGGTACAGTAGGGCTGTCAAAATGGCTGAAAAACTACATTCGAATTTTGTACTTAAATATTATCAAAATTCGAATTATATTCGAATTTAAAAGGCATAATTTCAGTTAGGGGAAAAAAAGCTTTTGGCTTCTCTCCTGAGGCCACATTGAGCAAAATATTACTAATGCATGTTTATTCAAAGCATAAAATAACACGACTACCTTTGAAAAATGTGCATGTTTAAAATAATGTTTAACCATATAGAATTAATTACGTTGCTTAAACAGTTAGAAACAAAAAAGCATCATGTATATACACATTTAATACAAAGCACGGAAAACCAATCAAAGAATGATGTTATTTCATTTAAAAACACGAGATGCAGTGGAATGGGGAGAGACCCGTCCCGCCATAAAGTTTTGAGACATGTTTTTTCAAAGTTGAACTTACAATAATTTTAAATCGCTTTCTAAATATCCGACTCTCTTTTGCGAGACGCGAGTGCAACGCTGATAGATGTCCCTCTAGAAAATGCGCAAAATATGCGTTCTGTGTGAACGGCTTGGTTTCAGTTTTGACATAAACAACATCATCTCCGCATTGATGTTCTATTTTTCCGCAGTATTTTGAATGAACAACGTATCCAGTGGGTTCAACTGGATAGACTAAAAAAAGCATTAAAATGCAATGACACCTAACTTACCTACATCTTCATCGCATCTTGTGCACCACTGATAAGGCAGCCTGACGGACACCTAAAATTCGAATGCAACGTTTTGCATTCGAATGTGGATTTTTATTTTAAATTCGACGAATATTCGAAATTCGATTTTTTTTGACAGCCCTATGGTACAGTCATACTGACATACAGTCATACTGTAAATGTAATATTATAGGGCTCTGGTAGATCTGAACCTATATACAAAAACGTTTTTCTCTTATCAGTTTGTAAAAGAAGCCATATAGCAAAAGGGTAGCAAAGGTTCTGTCCTTTACAACATATTCTATCCTCAAATAAAAAATGAGGTCAGTGTTGTTATTGTTAGTTGAAAAAAAAAATATACAAATATCAGATGAAACTTGAATGAAAATTTGAAATTTTGTCTTGGCAACTAACAAAAATAAAATCCATTTAACTATTAAAACTATATATATATATATATATATATATATATATATATAAATTTAAGTTAAAATGAAATAATAATACTAAAACAACACTGGATAAGTCACAAATCTAAATTCGTAATTTAAACTAATATCTAAATTTGGACATGTTTTTCACATTTCTGCCCTTTAAGGCATGCCACATGCTTCCTGTTCTGGTGTTAATCAGTGAGTCACATCAACTATGGAGTGTTTATGTGATGCAAAGAGCAGACCTGTGACCCTTGCGGAGGAGAGTCATTAGACTAATAAATAATGCTAATGAACTCCATGTTGCTGCCTGCTGCGTTATCAAACATTTCAGATAAAAATAATTCTCAGATTTGTGCTTATACAAGATCTCAAGCTGTGGTTTTATAGTTTATTAACTAGGCTAAAAAAATAAGTGTATTTTTTGGTTGTTTAATGTTTTCTAAGAGTTATAAATTCTTTTTTATTTAAAAATAATCTATTTGTAGTATTTCGGCGTTTTAATGTAATTCATAGTTTCTACTTAACTTATTAGTTCTGCGTGCTGAAGCATCAGTCTTCCTGTAAAAGTTGAGGGTTGATTTCCTCTCGTGTGCATGTGAAGTCGGGTTTCAGCCTTGTGACGGTATCCTCTGACGTGCTGGGCACTGTGTAAACTTTAAGTCAGTGTTTCCCTTTGACCCGCATATTTCACAAACCCTGAGTCTCCTCACAGTGCCAGACGTCAGCTGCCACTTAGATAGATGTTTCCTCTTGGAGGTTGAGTCCACTTTCATTGAGAATTTTATCACTGTAGTGTTAACTTGTGGTTTTGTCTAAAACTAAATCAGCTTGCATGCTTGATCTATAGCTTCATCTGTTTTTTTCTCGTAAATCAGCATGTTGTAGGATGATGCGTCATTTTGCACTTTGGTGCAATAACCGGAACATGTCAAAGATCTGTTTTTGTTAGTGCTATCAAATGACTAATCACGATTAATCACATCCAAAATAAGTTTTTTATTTGTTTTGTTTTTTTACATATTATATGTGTGTAATGTGTATTTTTATTATGTATATATAAATACATAAACATGCATGTATATATTTAAGGTTTTTTTTATATTATTAAATATATTTATATATAATATAAATTATATGAATATAAATTTATACATGTAAATATTTTCAAAATATATATGTGTGTGTATTTATATATACATAATAAAACAGTACACATATAGTAAACAAACTTTTTATTTTGGATGCGATTAATCATGATTAATCATTTGACAGCACTAGTTTTTAGTTTTTATTATTGTTTTCAGAATGTATCATATACTCAAGCTTCACCGGAGGTCAATTGTTGTTTTGAAAGCTATTATTCATGTAAGCATGTGCAAACATGTTCAATGAGGAGCCTCCAAAAGTCAAAATTCACTCATGAAATCTTTTATTTATCGTTCTGGAAATAAACACAGAAAACAGCAGATGAAAAAGACTTTGAGTGAAACAGACAGAGACCCGACAGTATTGCACTCTAAGCGTTTTGCTTTTTAGTGAGGTTGTAAAACTGAAAAGGCTGTGATTGTGCATCTGCTGCTGGAAACACAAAGACCACATGTGTGCGCTCTACCCATGATGAATACTGCTAGATGATTCCCGTGGTTTGTGTAAGCGTGCCACCCTGTGCTGTTCCCCGGCAGCATCATTGGCCTGTGAAGACAGTCCCCATTGACTTCAACGCCCTACTTTATTCTCAGTGCCTCCCCAACATGGAAATACTGATGCATTAAGTTGTAAACACAGGTCTAGACTGCAAATCCTACAAAAGTGTAAACTCACAATAGATTGTGTGTTATCAGATATTACACAGTGATGACACACAACACATAAAGATTACCGTTTCATGCTGTAAGGTCTGTTTTTTTGTTTTCCCAGAGGCTGAATTTGTGCAGTTTTTCAACTAACTGCCCAGCCTCACAAGAAAACCACAGTGATGTGTGACAATGTTGATTCCATGTTGCAAATATCCTGTGTGGGTTTAGATTTCAGACACCCACCATATACACAAGCACTCTACTGTTCAAAGGTTTGTGGTTGGTAAGATTTTGAAATGTTTTTGAAAGAAGTCTCTTATGCTCATCAAGGCTCCATTTATTTGCTTAAACATATAAATGCTTCTATGCTTAAAAATACAGTAAAAACTATTATTATTCATTTGCAGTGTTTCAAGACACTTCAGAATTCATTCTAATAATGTATGCTGTTTTGGTGCTCAGGAAATGATGCAGATCCAGGCAGTCGAGTAAATTACTATGATCAATTACAGAGATCAATTTTAAAAAGGAATAACAAATTTATTAAATAAAAGTTATTAATACAATAAAAGAGTTAAACTCTAAACAAAATTAAGATCTATTTTATTGGGGTGTGTAATAGGCCTATGTATTCGTACCGAAAATTTTCGGTACGGGTCTTTAGGCTCGGTACGCATGTGCAGGGGCGGACTGGCCATCGGGAGAACCGGGAGAATTCCCGGTGGCCTGGCAGCCAATTTGGCCCGCTGCCCTGCATTTTTTTTTTTTTTTATAATTTATTATTATTATTTTATATTGTTGTTGTTGTTTTTGTTGCCTACCGAATGTACTAAAGTGATTATTTCCGAATTCGCCATTCAATAATAAAACTCTAATAAATCATGCCTTGACTGGCAACGCGATTCGCCTCGCGCGCGCTCCGCGCATCCGCGGAAAGGACGCGAGACTCTAGAATGGAGTGGAAGCGCCCAGGTGGAGCAGAGAGGCAAAACTGTCCTGTTCAGGGCTTCAAGTGCAGGTCAGTTACATCTGTAAATAGACTATTGGAGTTTTATCTTTGTTTACTTAGTTAAACATTAAACTGCTAGCATATGTTAGCAGTAGCTGTCAATTACTGCAAACTTAACAAAAGGACATAATTACTATTGTAAAGAGACGGAATTTAGCAGATAAATATTCACATAGTTTTATAACGGGTTTAGGAGGAGTTATGGCAGACAACAACACAACCCTTAGGAAAATTAACCGTGGTTTTACTAAAAATAAAACCAAAAAACATGATTACTATAGTTAAACCATGGTAATCACAAATTAATAATGGTTTTGCTACACGATATAGTTTCACCATGGTATTTGTAGTAAAACTCTGGTTATACAAATAGTAATCAATCCACCAAAAACATGGTTACTTTTACCATAGGTCTAATAATACCATGGTTAATTTTCCTTAGGACCAAACATGACCCATGATAATGCAAAAACATATTCAATTTTAAGATTTTTCTATAAATATATATTCAAGATGTAGCTATTATTGTGCTAATTTTGACAAGATAAAACAATAATGTAATACTTAATTTTTTTTCTAAAATAAATGTATACTATGTGCAAACAAATTATAACGAGGTGGCTGTTTTGCAACAAGGTTCTGGAAAAGTGACAGGTGCAAGAAAATTAGTGAAAAAAGTAAACATACACACGAGAGACATAGAGATGTCAGGGAAAATGAAGAGACTAAAAAGGAAAATGGAAGTTCAAAAGATAACCTTTAATTATTTTGCATGCCCCCAGCCTAGGAATTGAAACTTTTTTATGCAATGATGATGATGGCCATACAAAAAATATTGTTGTCCGGTTTCAAAATTTGTTGTGGGTGTATGGGATGGCCTGGATGAGAGTGAGATTTCCCGGCCTGAAATTTTGTTCCAGTCCGCCCCTGCGCATGTGTACCGAACAGCATTGCTTTAACCACTGCACAAATGGAGCTTCATTGGAAAATTCCATTTTCAAATAGTGTTACTTTTTATAAGAAACAAAGATCGCTAAACGCCTCAGTTCAAACGGCAGCGCGGAGCACCAGTGAGCGTGATCATCCCTTCCTCTTTACTTCTAGTTTTAACGCGAAATAAACATGAATAAACATCTCATGCCTCATGTAATCACGCAATCAGTGTTTCAACTGCATCAAAGACATCAAAACAAAATGTCACATAGCATTTAATTTACCTCAGGCAAGTCATCAGTGTCCACAGCTCATTAGTTCGCTACGGAAATTAAGTCTAGAGAAGAGCATTTTGTGAAATATTAGACTATATACTCATTATGTTTTACTTTACCTGCTAGTGATGTCTTAATTATTTGATGTATGTTTAAATAAATATTTTATGAAACCAGTTGACAACCACTGTGAAAATGAATATATTTCAACAACAATTAGAAATTGAGTCATTTAGAAGTTAATTTAAAAACTGCATTATGTGCAATTTACATGTTTACATACAATTTTTAAGTTGAGTGTTGATTATTATATATAAAAATAAATAGTAATTAAATTTAAGTTTGGGCTCAGTTGTTAATTGTAACCGTATAGTAATGTAAAAGGGCTCACTATAGTTTAGAGCATAAGCTGGTAGGCTGATTTTTATCCCTAGTTAATTTTTAATTATTATTTAATTTATTTAAAGAGAGCAATTTGTTCAGTAAACCACTGTTTATAAAAAAAAAAAAAGCAATTTTATGTTTAGTTTCCCCCTGCTGTACTGAAATCATACTGAACTGTTACGTCAAAACCGAGGTACGTACCGAACCGTCATGTCTGGGTGTAACTGTACACATACTATCTTATTCAATAAATAAGATTATACAAATTAATATATATATATATATATATATATATATATATATATATATATATATATATATATATATAGGGATAAAGTAATGAATATCAGAAGTAAAATAAAGTACCAAAATAAGTAAGATATACCGGTATGTAGAATGCAAGGAGAGGGAAACAGCAAAAGAAGCATATACAACCCCAAATCAGAAAAAGTTGGGACAGTATGGAAAACGCAAATAAAAAAAGAAAGTAGTGATTTCTAAATTTACTTTGACTTGTATTTCATTGCAGACAATATGAACACAAAATATTTCATGTTTTGTCTGGTCAACTTCATGTCATTTGTAAATATACATCCTTTCCTGTCATTCAGACCTGCAACACATTCCAAAAAAAGTTGGGACAATAAAGCATTTACCACTTTGTAATGTTGCCATTCCTTTTCACAACACTTAAAAGACGTTTAGGGACTGAAGACACCAAGTGATGAAGTTTTTCAGGTGTAATTTTGTCCCATTCTTCCTGCAAACATGTCTTAAGGTGGGCAACAGTACGGGGTCTTCGTTGTCGCATTTTGCGCTTCAAAATGCGCCACACATTCTCTATTGGAGACAGGTCGGGACTGCAGGCAGGCCAGTCAAGTACCCGTACCCTCTTCCTCCGCAGCCAGGACTTTGTAATGTGTGCAGAATGTGGTTTTGCATTCAGAAAAAAAATTGTCTTGTTGAAATATGCATGGACGTCCCTGGAAAAGATGTCTTCTTGAAGGCAGCATATGGTGCGCCAAAATCTCTATGTACTTTTCAGCATTAATGGTGCCATCACAGAAGTGCAAGTTACCTCTGCCAAGGGCACTGACACAACCCCATACCATGACAGACCCTGGCTTTTGGACTTGTTGCTGGTAACAGTCTGGATGATCCTTTTCTTCTTTGGTCCGGAGCATCCATTCCTCCCAAAAAATACCTGAAATACTGATTCATCTGACCACAGTACACGTTTCCACTGTGTGATGGTCAATCCCAGATGCCTCCGAGCCCAGAGAAGTCGACGGCGCTTCTGGACACTGTTAACATAGGGCTTCCTTTTGGCACAGTACAGTTTTAACTGGCATTTGTGGATGTAACTACGTATTGTGGTACTTGACAAAGGTTTGCCAAAGTAGTCCTGAGCCCATGTGGTGATATCGCTTATAGATGAATGACGATTCTTGATGCAGTGCCGCCTGAGGGATCGGAGATCACGGTTGTTCAGCTTAGGCTTGCGCCCTTGTCCTTTACGCACTGAAATTCCTCCAGATTCCTTGAATCTTTTAATTATGTTATGCACTGTTGAAGGTGAAATATCCAAATCTCTTCCTATCTTTCTTTGAGGAACATTGTTTTTAAACATTTCAATAATTTTCTCACGTATTTGTTGGCAAACTGGCGATCCTCGGCCCATCTTTGCTCCTAAAGGACTAGACCTTTCTTGGATGCTGCTTTTGTACCAAATCATAATTACAATCACCTGTTGACATCAACTGTTTCAAATCACATCATTATTTAACCAATTTACCTCATTACTAGCCCTAAATTGCTCCTGTCCCAACTTTTTTTGGAATGTGTTGCAGGTCTGAATGACAGGAAAGGATGTATATTTACAAATGACATGAAGTTGACCAGACAAAACATGAAATATTTTGTTCATATTGTCTGCAATGAAATACAAGTCAAAGTAAATTTAGAGATCACTACTTTCTTTTTTTATTTGCGTTTTCCATACTGTCCCAACTTTTTCTGATTTGGGGTTGTACATGTACATCTCAGAAAATTAGAATATGGTGAAAAAGTTCATTTTTTCTTGTAACTTATTTCAAAAAGTGAAACTTTAATATATTTTAGATTCATTACATGTAAAGTAAAACACTTCAAAAGTTTTTTTGTTTAGATTTTGATGATTAGAGCTCACAGCTTATGAAAGTCAAAATTCAGTATCTCAAAATATTAGAGTATTTACATTTGAGTTTCTTTTTTTTTTCTTTTTTTGGCCTGTCAGTAGCACAGATAACACATGACAGTACATATGCATGGCTATACTATCATCATTCACAGCCTTTTTTTTCTTTTTTTTTTAATTAAATATATTTATTTATTTATTTATTTATTTATTTTTTAATATTAATTAATTAATTAAATTTTATATACCCTTTTACTTAACCACACTGTGACAGACAAGACCAGGGGACAGAGAAAACAAGAGAGAGAAAGAAGAAAGAAAAAAAAAAAAAAAAAAAAAAAGGTTGTGGGGAAAGTCAACAAAGAAGGGGAAGAGAGAGAGAGAAAAAAGGAGAATGGGGGATAGAGAGAGAGAGGGAGAAAAAAACAAAAACAAAAAAACAGACAATTTGCTTCAATACCTGCTGACAAAAAGAGAAAACAACCGAAGACACAACATCAAAGAGACTGCAGCAACAACCAACATCTGTATAAATCACAATAAATTCTAAATGTTAAATGTTATTGAGCAGCACACATAACTAATATTACAAAATAAGTTTTGAAGCAACAGCAGATCAAGACAATGTGTGTCTGTGAGCACCTGTTTTTACACCAATGTGAATGCTTGAGTGTACACCTGTGTGTGTGAGCGCGCTTGTGTTCATAAGGTTCCTCCATGTAAATGTTTAATAGTGTGTGTGGGGAACAACAGCCCCATCCCGCAAGGCATGAAGCAGGCACGGAACAGACCCGGGCCCCAAACATCCGGAGGCCCCCCAGGGCACGAGACCCCCAGGAGAACCACCGCAGGGACAACCGCGGCCTCCACCCAAAAAAGGGCAGAGGAGAGCCCGAAGGCGGGACCTCCGACAGCCACAGTGTAGGCGCCCCAGGGTGCCGTGGCGGCAAGCCCGCAGGCTCCACCGGCAGCCGACCACACCAGGGCGGACCAGGCCCTGGGCCCGGAGACCCAAAGGCCCCCCACCCCACAAACGGGGCCCAGCAAGGCCAGTAGGGCCAGGCCCCGCCAATCGACCGCCGAGAGCGGGCCGGCGCTCGCCCGAGCATCCTGCCCCGGCGCGAGAAATCACCAACGCACCGGCGGCATCCTCCACCGGCAGGGCATGGTGGTGGGGTGGGGGTCGACTAAGATGATGAGTGAGGCGGAGTCTAAGGCCCGACCTGACACATAGACGTAGACGACAAGCACACATATACACAAGCATATGTTCCCACCCTCATGCACGCAAACAAATATTCACACCTTCGCCCCACATGTAGACACACAAAAATGGACACAGTACCCACACTCACACTCCCCATATGCACTCTATACTCCTAGATCCAGGCACCACCACCCCCAGAGGGGTAGCCAGCGCCCGATCCCGGAGCTGAACCCCCTTCGCTCCGGCGTGGGGACAGGAAGACCACCCCGGTCCCCGCAGCAGCAGAGAAAATCAACAGCCCAGACCCCGACCGGGCGGCCAGCTCATCCTCACAGCCCCCGGCCCCAGACAGAGAACAGAGAACAGGGGTGTGAAAAAAAGAAAAAAAAAAAAAAAAAAAAAAAAAAAAAAAAAAACGACCCCATGCTTCACCCCACCCGCTCAAATGTAGTGTTGGTGTGTGTTGTTCTAAGGTGCTTTAAAACAGGGGAGGGGCACCCTCCACAAGCTTGTGTCAGCTCGTCCCCTCCCTAGAGCCCTCAATGTCTATGTGCAACTTAAAATTGAGAAGTGGGCACTGGCACCAGAGGGAAGGCTGAATGAACAGACCGCCCTCCGGATGCCATTCAGTGTGCCCACCCCCAAGGCCCTATATGTATGTGTCATGTGACAGTAAGTAATGAGAATGTCTAAGCTGTAATGTGTAATTGAGATGCAGGCGGCCACGAGGAGACAGAGGAGTACCACCTCCCCCGCATCCCAGCGACTCACCCGCACCTCAAAACCCTACCTATGTGTTGGTGTGATGGAGCGGGAGAAGTGAAGCCTTAGGGATGGGGAGGAAAACATCAGAGGGGGCAAAATACCCCCCCCTCTGGAGCCAGCTCCCCCGCTGACCCCCATAGGCACCCCCGTTACCCCAAATCTGCCCAGGGCGGGGGGCCAGGCCCATCCAGACCAGGGCCCATGGCAGCCCGGGGCGGCCCACCAGACCCCACAGCAGAGGAAAAACTACCCCACCCCATCATCCAGTCACTTCCCAAACTACATAAGACAATAAGACACCCAGGTAAAGCCCGTATACCCCGCCTCTATTGGACCCCCCCCCCCGCGGAGGCACCGATGCATCGAAGACCCCCACACCAGAGCCGGGCCCAAGCGCATGCACCAACCCATGCTCCCGGCGGCACACCAACCAGGACCCAAGCCCCCCAGGCCCAGCCGTGACCCCAAGCCGGAGGCAGAGCGTCCCCAGATCCCCAAACCCCCCCCGGACCAACCCCGGAACAGTGCGGCCGCCAGGCTGGCAACCTACGTCCGCCGGCACAGGCATCCCCAGCAGCGCCGCATGCCGCCGCCAGAGAAACAGCATCTAAGAGTCACCAATACCCCATCCAGGCCAAGGCCGCAGCCCCAGCGCCAAACCCCCCAAGAAACCCATCCCCAGGGAACCCCCAGATGCCCCAGGCCCATATTGCCACCCCACGCCAACAACAAAAACCACAGCCGGACAGAATCGGGACCCCCACCCACACTAGGTGATGGAGCTGATCAAAGGAGCCCAGAGAGATTGATCTAATGTGTCAGCAGAAGCTGTTTCAAGGCTAATATAATCCCACAAATAATCTCTATATTGGTTGATATTAAGATTATTTTTATTTTTCCAGTTCATGAGGACAGTCTTCTTAGCAATGCATAGGGCAGTGAAAGCCATGTGGATTGTGTTATCTTCTGTAGTGACACCATCTAGGTCGCCCAACAAGCAGACTAAAGGAGAGGCTGGAATAGAGCATTTAAGACACTTTGATAAATCTTCACAAATCCTGTACCAGTACCTCTGAACAGGTGGACAGAACCATAGAGCGTGGATGTAATTGTCAGGTGTATTGCCTTTACAGTGTGAGCAGTTGTTAGAAGCTGTAAAACCCATCCTGAACATCCGATGACCTGTGTAGTGCACTCTATGCAGAATTTTGTATTGTATTAATTGTAATCCAGGATTTCTAATCAGTTCAAAGGTTTTTAAACATATCTGAGACCAGAAATTATGGTCCCAGCTTACTGATAGATCTGCTTCCCATTTTGCAATAGGAAGTGATACTGATTCATCTATATTGGAAAGTGCCCTGTATATTTTAGACATTAATTTGGGGGTTTTGAGATTAAGAAAATCTGACACACTTGGTGGTATTTGTAAATTGATATGATTAGACTTAAATTTCCTTTTTACAATAGATTTAATTTGTTGATATTCTAAAAATCTGTTCTTATTAATCCCATATTGTTTAATTAATTTGTCAAAGGGAATAAAGTCTGTCCCTTTGAATATATGTTCCAGGTATTTAATACCTTTACAACTCCAATCTGTGAAGTTTATCATATTGTTGTTTAGCAATATGTCAGGATTGTTCCAGATAGGGGTACGTTTGCATGGGATTAGTGAAGACTCCGTCATTTTTAGAAACTCCCACCATGCTGTCAGAGAAGAGCTGATACTGATGCTTTTAAAGCATACGTGTCGTTTACTGATCGAGCTAATGAATGGCAGATCCGAAATCTCTATATTATTGCATAATGCCTGTTCTACATCTAGCCAAGGCTCATCTAAGAGGGTGTGTTTTAACCACCCTGAAATGTGTTGAAGCCTATTGGCTAAGAAATAGTGGTAAAAGTTAGGTAGATCTAGTCCTCCTTTATCCTTGGTCTTTTGCAGCGTTTTTAAGCTAATACGCGGGGGTTTACCTTTCCAAAGGAATTTAGAGATAGAGGAGTCCAAAGATCTAAACCAGTCAGGTGGTGGTTTACTCGGGATCATTGCAAATAAATAATTAATTCTTGGCAAAACCATCATTTTTATTGAGGTGACTCTTCCCATGAGTGATATGGGTAGAGACCTCCATCTGGTTAGATCATCTTCTACCTTCTTTAAAAGTGGGATGTGGTTTAATTTAATCAAATCTGTCAGCTTAGGAGAAACATTAATACCTAAATATTTAATATTTCCAGATTGCAATGGAGTGGAAGAATTCTGGAAGGAACAATTAATTGGAAGAACTGTTGATTTTAACCAGTTTATTGAATAATCTGAGACTCTTGAGAAAGAGTTTATTAATGTAATTACCTCAGAGAGAGTGGTTTGTGAATGTTGAAGAAAAAGTAACACATCATCTGCGTAAAGACTAACTTTATGTTCTACATTCTTGCATTTAATGCCTTTAATCACTGTTGCCTGTCTAATTGCTGCTGCTAGTGGTTCAATAAAAATTGCAAACAGTGAGGGGGAGAGGGGGCATCCCTGCCTGGTGCCCCTCTTAAGACAGAAGCTAGAGGACGTTTGGGCATTTGTCCTGACACATGCTGTTGGAGAGTTATATAATATTTTTAACCAGTTTATGAAAGAGTTTCCAAAACCAAATTTGTGTAAAGTTGCAAATAGAAAATTCCAGTTAACCCTATCAAAAGCTTTTTCTGCATCTAGAGACAATATTGTAATTTGAAGGTTTCTATTGCATGAATAGTCTATCAAGTTAAGTAACCTACGAGTATTTGTTGAGGAGTGCCTGCCTTTTATGAAACCAGTTTGGTCGTAATGAATTATGAGAGGGGTTATCTTCTCTATTCTTTTTGAGATAGCTTTGCAGATTATTTTAGTGTCCACATTAATAAGGGATATTGGACGATAGCTAGTAGGCAATACAGGGTCTTTGCCTGGTTTTAGTAAGAGACTAATGTTGGCAGAATTCATATTTGGTGGAAGTCTGCCATTTTCTTTGGTTTCCTGCAACATTCTGTAGAATGTTGGTGCCAGAATAGCCCAGAATTCTTTATAGAATTCTGCTGGAAAGCCATCTGGACCTGGAGCCTTTTTATTGGGCATACTGTTCAAAGCTTCCTGAAGTTCATCTGATGTCAGTGGAGAATCCAATGCCATCGCTTGATTGTCTGTTAATTTCGGAAGAGTTATATTGTCAAGAAATTGGTCAACTTCGTCTTTAGATGGGTTTATCTGTGGAGAATATAAAGATTCGTAAAAATCTCTGAAAGTGTTGTTTATTCTTTCAGGGTCATATACTGTATCCCCAGTTAAATCTTTAACAGCACATATCGTTGTTTTTTCTTTATTTATTTTTAACTGGTTCGCTAAGAATTGACCTGATTTGTTACCATATTCAAATTCTTGCCAGCGAAGTCTTTGTGCTAAGAATTTAGTTTTTTTATTAATAATTTCATTTAATTCTAGTTTTGCTTTACATATTTTTTTCAGCATTTCCTGTTCCTGGGAGGATACGTAGGATTCTTCTAAAGTTTTTATGGTTTCTTCTAATTCCTGAATACATTTATTTTCTCTTTTCTTTTTATGCGATGAGAATGAGATTATTCTACCTCTCACCACAGCTTTGCCTGCTTCCCAGAGAACAGATGCTGATGTTCCAGGCAGGTCATTATAGTCTAAATATAAAGCCCACTCTTCTTTAAAATATTTAATAAAATCGTCGTCTTTAAGCAATGATGTATTGAATCTCCAGTTATTACTTGGTGGAGTGGTCTTCTTATTTACTAGAGTTAAAGAAACAGCAGCATGATCGCTGACAGCTATAGTGTGTATCTCTGTGTCTGAAATGTCACTCAGCAGTGAGCTGCTGACTAGGAAATAATCCAGACGAGAGTAAGAGTGATGGACATGTGAGAAGAAAGTAAATTCCCTACTGTTGGTGTGGAGAGAACGCCATGCATCGCAAAGTCCATAGTCGCTCATGTACTGTTTAACTATATTTGTGGATTCCCAATTGCGCTGAGTTCCAGCTGTACTTAGCCTGTCCATTTCTTTACTTATTATGTTTACTTATTAGAGTATTTACATTTGAGTTTCAATAAATGACCATCCATTCCATACAGTATAAATTCTGGGTATCTCTTGTTCTTTGAAACCACAATAATGGGGAAGACTGCTGACTTGGCAATGGTCCAGAAGACGATCATTGACACCCTCCACAAAGAGGGTAAGTCACAGAGGGTCATTACTGAAAGGTGTGGCTGTTTACAGAGTGCTGTATCAAAGCATATTAAATGCAAAGTTGACTGGAAGGAAGAAATTGGGTAGGAAAAGGTGCACAAGCAACAGGGATGACCGCAAGCTTGAGAATACTGTCAAGCAAAGCCGATTCAAACACTTGTGAGAGCTTCACAAGGAGTGGACTGAAGCTGGAGTCAGTGCATCAAGAGTCACCACGCTCAGACATCTTCAGGAAAAGGGCTACCAAGCCACTTCTGAAACAGAAACATCGTCAGAAGCATCTTACCTGGGCTGTGGAGAAAAAGAACTGGACTGTTGCTCGGTGGTCCAAAGTCCTCTTTTCAGATAAAAGTAAATTTTGCATTTCATTTGGAAATCAAGGTCTGGAGTCTGGAGGAAGACTGGGGAGGCACAGAATCCAAGCTGCTTGAAGTCCAGTGTGAAGTTTCCACAGTCAGGGATGATTTGGGGTGCCGTGACGTCTGCTGGTGTTGGTCCATTGTGTTTTATCAAGTCCAAAGTCAATGCAGCCGTCTACCAGGAGATTTTAGAGAACTTTATGCTTCCATCTGCTGACAAGCTTTATGGAGATGCTGATTTCCTTTTCCAGCAGGACTTTAGCACCTGCCCACAGTGCCAAAACCACTTCCAAGTGCTTTGCTGACCATGATATTACTGTGCTTGATTGGCCAGCCAACATGCCTGACCTGAACCCCATATGGAATCTATGGGATATTTTCAAGAGAAAGATGAGAAACAGTCGATCCAACAATCCAGATGAGCTGAAGGCTCAATAGTGCCTCAGCAGTGCCACAGTTTGATCGCTATGCAACACCTCACTGATGCTGGAGTTTGTGCTAAAGGAGCCCCGACCAAGTATTGAGTGCATAAATTAACATACTTTAAAGAACTTAAACTTTTATGTTTTGCTAATCCTTTTTCTGATTGATTTTAGGAAATATTCTAATAGATTGAGATACTGATTTTTGACTTTCATTAGCTGTAAGCTCTAATCATCAAAATTAAAACAAAAAAACTTTTGAAGTGTTTTACTTTACATATAATTAATCTAAAATATATGAAAGTTTCACTTTTTTAAATAAGTTACAAGAAAAAAAATACTTTTTCACCATATTCTAATTTTCTGAGATGTACCTGTATATAAAATGTGGATGTGGTTTCTTTGTCAAATAGACTTATCCATTATGTTGTTGTTGTAAAGACTAGGGCAGATCAGGCTAGGTCATTGTGACCAGTCAAATGTTGCGGTTTTCACACCTTTAGAACAAATACAGCAAAACAAGCACTTTGAAATATCATATCTTAAATTACAAAAACACAGTTTCTGGAAAAGAACATCTAGTAGCATTACTAATTCTGAGAAACATTAGTACTCAGGCAGTATTTGAAATATGTCCAATATCTAACAAAACACCAATAAAGGATATATTTTCCTACCACATATGAAATGTGAGTAGAACATACATATTCTTGGAGAATACTACAAATATTACATCTTGGATCAAAAGATAAACATAAATATTTACTTAAAGAGTAGTAAATATTTAAATATGAATATTATTATCATTGCTGACAAAAATACATTGTGCTACTTAATATTTTTGTGGAAATTGTCAGGATTCTTTGAAGAATAGAAAATTCAAAGCAAAATAATATTTTGTAAAGGTTTACTTTTGATCAGTTTATTACATTCTTGCTAAATAAAAGTATTGTTTTTTTTTTTGTTTAAAAAAGATCTCTTTTGAATGGTAATGTACATTACATTGCTCAAAAGTCTTGTTACCGCTTGCAACAAGCCCTGTCATTTTTTTTTTTAACTCGAGCTGTTCTAAACCATGCAACCTCTTTTTATTTTTTTTTTGTGAGTTTAATAGTAACAATGCCCTTTTGTATACAGCAAAAGCATACAATGTCCATTACCTATTAAACTAAAAAAAATGACATAACACCATATAAATATATCCCTTTTGTCTGTGGTACGCTTTCACACTATTGAAAAGATCAGACTGAGCATTCTTCAAAATGTTTCCTTTCCTGTCCCACTGAAAAAAGAAAGTCATATGTTTGGAATGACATGAAGGTAAATGATGACAGAATCTAACTTTTTCCACGAACTACCTTTTTAAATGCATCTGTACAGTGTGTCTCAATAAACCCAACAGTAAATTGCAGTCTTCATCTTTGTCTTAATTGTTTGTAAGTTGTTGATGTCTCATTTGTGTTTCGATCAAGAACAGTTGAATCTGTCCTCCTCTGCATGCTGTCCACGACTATTTTAAGACATCTTTTAGACCCTGCCGTGGCAGAAGAGAGCATTCATTGAGCTAATCGAGTACTTGTGAGCTTCAAACCAGAGCTTCACTTTCATCTATACTTCCTTCAGAAACTACTAATTTTTAGAGCTTTGTGCTTGACAAATAATTTCTGAGGGTTTTTACAAAGAATTCTTTGATTTAAAAGATTATGAAAGTGTTTTTCTGTAATTGTAAAACTTTTTAACATCACATTCTGACTCTTTGACACTTTTCTCAACACTGTGTTTGTGTGTTGGGTTCTCAGCAGAGATCTCCAGGATGTGCGAGGTGGACGTTTCATCTGAGCCCACCAGCCCAACGCTGTATAGAGAGTCTTCTGATACATACTGTCATGTGGACCGCTGGCAGAAGCTACGCACAGCCGTCCGCAAGCTAGAATTCTGGGAGAACTTCACACACGAGCTGATTGGCAGTGGCTTCTTCTCAAAGGTTTACAAGGTAACAGTTAAAATATCTTGAATCTGATGACATGAATCTGTAAGTGATAATATCTAAATATGCCGTAAATAATGTATGTACAGTAAGTGCTAAGAAATTTGACAGATTTTCTCCTTGGTGCTTTAACACATTGGCTGTTGAAAAATGTTCTCACAACAAATAAAGCAGTGTAAAATGTTGACTTCATATGTGCATTTATTTTGTTAGTTTCACAATAAATATTTTAGCAAATAATATTTTGCATAATTATATCATAAAAGTTTATAGTGAAATAGTATTATATATTATAGTGAATATAGTGTGTATCTTAATGCCTCTCATACAGTGCAGTATTGTAGTCCTACTAATTAGGACATATTTTACAGCTAAACCCAGTTTGAGGTGGCCCCTGTGCTGGAGTACACTATACCCATTAATGGGTTCCTGATGAGTCCCTGCTGTTTATATTACATAACCAATGATTGCACAGCTCAACCGTCCCAGCAGTTCTGTCCCTTCCTGTATATTAACATGGAAGTGTTTCTCTGTGATTGTACTTTATAGAGAGAAAGGAATGTTTGGTACCACTTTAGAATAGGGACCAATTCTCACTATTAACTAGTTGATTATTAGCATGTCTGTTATTAACATATTGGCTGTTTATTAGTACTTACAAAGCACATATTCTACATGACAATATTCTACATCCCTAATCCTACATAATACCTAAAGTTAACAACTACCTTACAAACTATTAATAAGCAGCAGCAAATTGGGAGTTTATTGAGGGAAAAGTCATAGTTAATGGTTTGTTAATAGCGAGAACTGGATCTTAAAATAAAGTGTGACCGAATGTTTAAATACCACTTGAAGATTCGTTCCCTGTTCTGTCTTTCATTTTATTTAATTTATTTTCAGGTAATCCACAAAACCACACGGAAGGTGATGGTAGTAAAGATCTATAAGAATGATGTTGATCAAGACAGCATTGTACGAGAAATCAGCCTTCTGCAGAAACTCTCACACCCCAACATAGTGAGGTAAGCCAGTTATTAATGCTAATTAAAAACTCGTCATAAACTGTAACTCTTATTTATTTTTTATTTATCATATGTTTATTATTTATACGTTTCTCATGTAACTCCATTATCTAAATGCCTAATAGATGTTCAGGCCTATTATTTACACTTTCCATTCTCATGAAGGTTTATATGTATGCTGTGTAGTTACACCACCAGTCAAACATTTGGACACACCAGACTGATTCTGTGGTATCTTCAGAACCTTTTAATCTGAGGCATTTTGCTTTAAGGTTTGCAATTAGTTTTTTGTTTTGTTTTGATCAAATTAATGTATTTGATCACGGAATTGTCTGCTAGTGTTTAAAATTCAAGGCATTAATGTTTGCCTACAAAACCACCACTGACTCTGCACCTCTTTACCTAAATTCATTACTTCAGACTCATGTGCCCTCTAGAAACTTGTGTTCTGCAAGTGAACGTCGCTTTATTGTGCCATCCCAAAGAGGCACAAAATCACTTTCACAGACTTTTAAAATCTGAGCAGCTGAGTCCTTAGCCATCTTCAAGATTCGGCTAAAAACACATCTCTTCCATCTTTATTAGACCCTCTAAATCTAGCTTTCTTTTAGATTTGCACTCTATTCATTTACTCCTTGTTTTCTTTAAAAAAAAACTAACACTAGCTTTTCTAGTCTTTTTGTATTCTATATGTTTTCTTTTTATTTATTATATAATTAACAAAAGCAAAAAGGCCTCTAATGCTAGCTTGCTCCATTCTTTTTCTGTTCTATCGGTTTTCCTTTTTATTTATTATATAATAAAAAAAAAACTTGCTACGTATACTGCGTTAAGCTAACTGAGACTTATAGCACTTGTGTATCATTGCTCTTTTGTTGATTTTGATTGCTTCCATTGTCCTCATTTGTAAGTCGCTTTGGATAAAAGCATCTGCTAAATGACTAAATGTAATGTAATGTAAAATGTATCCCAGGATGCACCTCATGAAGCTCATGAAGAGTGTGCAGTGCTGCAATCTAGACAAATAGAGGCTTCTTTGAAGAAGTTAAAATATAAGATAGTTTTAAATTTTGGTCATTTGTGTTATTTCAGAGGTTTCTGCCCTTGCTAGTATTCTTAAACAGTAATAATGAAGAATGAGTAGTAGGTGTTTCCAAACGCCTGTAGAGATGTACATACTTGATACATACAAGACTGTTACAGGTTACAAGTCACACTAAGCTCTGTCCAGCACAGCGCTCTTAAACTGCTGTTAATCTTGCACTATGACGTGTTTGTCTAAGCAATCTCAGAATGGCTTTTTCCAGTGTGTTGCGGAAGGACAAAGCCATATTCAAAACTGCCTGTACAGTGTTAATTTATCACAGCTTTCCAGTTACTGCCAGCTGTCATCACCTCAGTACAGATGACAGTCATGTTAACCCATGAACAGAACTGCAGAATGTGACAGAAACCGCATGAGGTCACCATGACACAGTGACATATTACATTCACTGCTTAACTAATTCATGGTTCTCGAATATGTTACTAAAAACAAGTGAAAACCTGAACATCGTTTTAACATCAAATTTACCTAATTTTCAATTTCTGCTCAATTGTTGGGCATTTGACACATGACCGGGGCTTTAGACTGTATTTAGGCTGAACCTACTTGACAAGGCAGATTTAGGGAACGGCTCATAACCTCCCACATCTCTTTTTACAGGTATCTGGGTATTTGTGTCAAAGAGGACAAGTTGTACCCAATTCTGGAGGTGAGATCTCTATTTTCTCAGCCTCAAAATCTAAAAGTTTGTTCCGCAGTTTTGAGTTTATTTTATGCAATAGATTGTACTATTGTACAATTAGATTTTTGAAATATCATATAGATGTGATGCTTTGAAACTGTACAATTGATGGGCTCAACAATAAGAATGTTTCAGCTTTTCTTTTACAGTGTTTTATGTGTCAGAAAATATATTTTATGTTTAGCAAAAGATAAACAATTTACTACCAATAATTAATTACATGTGCACATTTTATATAGATATACACAATTAAATGAAATTGAAACATATACTGTATGTGCATGTGTATTAGTTACATAATACAACATTATATAAGAAATCAACTCCCCAAAATCAGTAGCAGAAAATGTCACCAACAACAGCTGTGTTTCATCTGCCAAGAAGTGAACAATTATGAGCCTATACCAGTTTTTATTTTATTTTATTTTACAGTAAGGTTTCATTTGTTAACATTAGATGAGTTCATTTGCAAAGATACAGATTACTCCGTTTTTTAACAATTCTCAGAAATCATGTTTTTTCATTGTGCATTCCAATTAATCTCAATCAAACCGCAGTTGGGTTATTTTGACTAGGTTAAAAAATAACTAAAAAAAATCAACTTACACAATTAAACGCAATAAAAAACATAACATAATAAAAACATGATTTAAAAAAAAAAAAGCTGAGTTATCTGTTTTTGCAAATAAACTCTTCATTAGTTAACATGAACTAACAATAAATAATACTTCTACAGAATTTATTAATATTAGCCAAAATCAAAAGTTGTAGTAAACATTAGTTAATACACTGTGAAATAACTTGAACAAACAATGAGCAGTTTTTTTAGTAACATTAACAAAGATTAATAAATTCTTTAATGTATATTAATGCATTTACTAATGTTAACAAATGGGACCTTATTGTAAAGTTTTTTTTTTTTTGTTATTTTATTTGCCCCAAAGAGATCCTTATTGCTGAGCCCTGCACATAACAATAACAATAAAAGTGAAAGTGTGTGTTTGTTTTGTTCCCTTACGGGCTGTGTTTGTCTGTACAGTATGTTAGTGGAGGATGTTTAGAGGAGCTGTTGGCCAGGAAAGATGTGCCTCTGTGCTGGAGAGAGAAAGTAGACCTGGCCTCTGATATCACCAGAGGGATGATTTACCTCCACTACAAGAACATCTACCACAGAGATCTGAACTCTAAGGTACAGCAGGACTCTCAATAACACACGTCTTGCTTTGAGAAGTGCAGTGTAAAAGGGTTTATACAATTCCTCTGAGTATTCATCAGATATTAGAGAATGGCTGTCTAGTCTTTCATGGAATTCTCCCCTGAGAAATACAGCCATAGATGTTTGCGTGAGAGTGTCATTGGTTGCCAGGATTCACACAAGTGCTCACCAAACCTGGGGTGAGGGGCGAGGCAACAAGGCCAGTCCATTGTGATGGTAATAAACTCTCCCACTCTGTCTTGCTCTCGCTGTCACATACACACTCTCCCTAACCCTTCCCATCTCATTTGAAAATGCAAAATGCACAAACAGTGTATAAGCTCGCAGATCCCATAACCCCCCCTTTTCGTTTTTAGTCAGGTCTCGACTGTCTATTTGTCAGCCATTCAGATATGAACAATGAGCAAACAAAAATGCCAGCCACACAATTTACACAATCATGACATCTAGCACGTTGCTAGCACGTTGCACTGCAAGTTGGCAGAAGTTGGTATGACTATGGGAAGTTGTGTCAGAAAATAGAAGCTATACGGGTCGACTGCTTCCCTGAAGCTGGTGTTTTTAAGTACTTGCATTCATACGTTCATACGCTGAATAGCATAAAGTGTCACAGAACTACAAGATCTAAATATGATCTTCTACAATCCGATTAAAACATATAATGTATGTTTATCTGTATGAAATAATGTTTTTTCAACAACGGTATTATTTTATTGTCACTGAGATACTATAATAGTTTTTGTTAATATTTTGAATCCTTTATTTTTATAGTTCTGTTTTCATTTTCATTTTAGTTACAGTTAGTACAATGGTACCTTGGCATTTAGCTGAAGTACAAATAAAATATACATACATACATACATACATCAACTTTCATTTTAAAGTAATGAAAATGCTGTTTATTGTTTTAATTACATTTTTAATTTTAGTTTTATTTAACTATAATAACCCTGGACAACAGCAGCTCTAACTTTTCTAAGTGCAAAATTATAAAAACATACGAGTATTGTATTTTTGTCTAAGCATTTTATTTTATTATTTTAATTTTTTTTAGAATATTTCCTTATCATGGGGAAGTCGTGGCCTAATGGTTAGAGAGTCGGACTCGTAATCCAAAGGTTGCGAGTTCGAGTCTCGGGCCGGCAGGAATTGAAGGTGGGGGGAGTGAATGTACAGCGCTCTCTTCACCTTCAATACCACGACTGAGGTGACACTTTACCCCAACTGCTCCCCGGGCGCCGCAGCATAAATGGCTGCCCACTGCTCCGGGTGTGTGTTCACGTGTGTGTGTGTGTGTGTGTGTGTTCACTGCTGTGTGTGTGCACTTTGGATGGGTTAAATGCAGAGCACAAATTCCGAGTATGGGTAACCATACTTGGACACATGTCACGTCACGTCACTTTCACGTCACTTATTATAATATATTATAATAATTATATATAATTACTAGAATGAAATGATTATAATTATTATAAAAAAAATTCTGTTGATTATTTTTGTTGAATCAAACAACCTTAGTGCTTTTCTTTCAAACCCACCCATTAGCTGCATAGCCAGAGGGTGTTGCAACACTTGGCATATGCATGAGTTACTGTTCTAAATTTGGAGACTTCTAGACTCAGGGCTGTGCTTGGAGTTTTCTTAGCCCTATAATCATAGGTCAGTTTTTGGGACGGAGGCTTAGCTGAGGTTTCTAATTCAGTCCAGATGCAAAACTCACTGTTGTATCCATCAGCACTTTCTGCTCCAAGAGTCCCACTGGTCTTATGTAACTTCTCGGTTGTACCTGGATTCCTCCTGCTCTGGTCAGCCTCAATGTTTCCTCATTTGCCTTTCTTCTAAAATAACAGGCCATTTTTATTACACCCTCAATCATTTTGCTTTAAACTGAGTTTTCAGACTACACGGTAATGTTTCTAGCCATGACACATCATCACTAGAGACCATTCAAACTGAAAGCGAGGTATAACATTGCATATTGTTACCCCTGGAGTGATAGAGATGGAGGAGAGGAATTGTAGGCGGTCCAGACCCTTTGGCGAGGTACAGGGTCAGCTGAATAATTCATTAAACGGAGACGGTGATGACGAGAAACGTCTTTCATTTGAGCCTGGGAGTTCTGCTTCAGCCGCCAGGCACATTGTCTCAGAAGAACATTACAGACATGCTACAGATACTAAACCACAAAAAATCTTATTTATGCTTGAATTGTATTTGTCTTTATCTGTATGGCATTTAGATGCTTAGTAATTCCACAGTTTACATTCACACAAAAATTACACAAACAAGTCAGTCAGCACAGCTTCAAACTTTATATTTGATTTGTGTTCATTTGGAAACTATAATATAAATGTCTGCCATATAGAAGTGTTATTTGGTACTAGACAAGTTCAGATTTCGGAAATGCTATGTAAGAGTTTTTGCAGGATATTATGAGTTTTGAAACTTTCTGCTGGTTTTTGGCGCCGCCTTTTGGCAGAAAAGAACAGCACATTCATGTCAAATAATTAAGGCGCTTGGTTAAAAATGTAAAAATAATGTTGTTTTGCCTGGTCTATATCTGGTATACTTGAATGAATATGACATTATTTAAAAAGAAAGAAAGTTTAATTCATATTGCAATTATTTATTAGTGAAAATAAAGCTGTATATGCAGTACTGTTTAAAAGTTTGAGGTCAATTAGTTTATTTTTTAAGAAATTAATACTTTTATTGATCAAGGATGCATTAAATTGATAAAAGGTGACAGTAAAGACATGGATTTAAAAAAAAATGCTTTGAACAATCTATTCTTTAAAGAATCCTAAAAAAAATCAATGTTTTCTCAAAAACATTTCACTAATAATAATAAATGTTTCTTGAGCCGCACATCAGCATATTGGAATGATTTCTGAAAGATCATGTGACACTGAAGACTGGAGTAATGGCTGTAATAATATTACTGTTTTTACTTTATTATATTTTACTGCATTATACTTTACAGTCCTAAGAGTGAGAATAAACTAATAGTAATAGTACAAAGAGACTAAAATACTTATTTTGCATCAAAACATCTGTGTGTTTGTGTCTCCTGAAGAATTGTCTAATAAGGGTGACCGCGAGAGGCAGAGAAGCTCTGGTTACTGATTTTGGTTTGGCTCGAGAGGTGGTTGAACTTCCTGCAAAGGACAGAAAGCTTTCACTTGTGGGCTCTGCTTTCTGGATGGCCCCTGAGATGCTGCGTGGGGAGCCCTACGACCGCAAGGTAATGACTTAAAATTGCCAGAGCAAGATGTGAAATGGTGGTCTTATGTACGTGATGTTCTAAAGCATTCTCTAGTTCTCACCTACTGATTTTGCTTTATGTAACGTTAGGTGGATGTGTTCTCTTTTGGAATTGTTTTGTGTGAAATTCTGGCTATGATCCCAGCAGACCCAGAAATCCTTCCAAGAACACAGGTGATTATAAATAGAATTATTGACGCTTTGGAAATGCCAGAAAATATTACATCCAGTATCAATTTTCTGCAAAAAAACCTTACTGTCCCCATATGCATTTATGATTATGTGTGTTGCAGGACTATGGCCTGGACGTATCAGCATTTGGGAAAATGGTCAGTGAGTGTCCTCAGCGTCTTTTAGAGCTGGCAGCCAGCTGCTGTCTGGTAAGTGACCTTGTTACCTTTCGTGTATATCAAATGGACACACATTTCCTCTGTCAGTTATGCCTAAAAACGAACAAACCCTTTGAAAAAGGAAGTAAAGTGTTACCATTGACTGTTGGTGTTTCTCATGCAGATAGAGGCTTTCCGAAGACCCTCTTTCACAGAGCTTCAAGACGAGTTGGGTGAAATCGCGGAGACTTTGGAGGCTCCTCACAATGATCTCACCACAGGCTGATCTGCGGCACATCCTCTGGTCTCCCATCAGCCCTGCGAATGGACACAAGCAGCTGAATTTTGTACATAGACTAAAGCACAATGACAAATGCAGCAGAACCGCAGATTTCTCTCTGGGCTGTTTGCATTGAAAGAGTAAATCAAGGAAAAGGTCGCTATTTATTATGAACGTTCTACAAGTAACTAGATGGCCTACAGTTCAACTCCGCACAGCTGTACATAATATATATACTGTGCAATATATAGTAATAGTATAACAAGAGAAATATTGTATCAGGTTCCAGCTAAAGTGTTTAGCATTGTCATCATTTACAAAGCTACAGATTTTCAAACCTATTGCTATTTCTGTTTTGTATATGAATCATTTTATATTGAAAAACAACCCTAAAATAGGTTTTGAGGCTTAAGATAACCATTGATAAAAGGACTAACTTGAGGGTCTCAAGTTTTAAATAACCAAATAATATTTTCATAGGCTTCAGTATATTGATACTTGATTACATTTGATTATACAAGAGAAAGTAATTTATTTTGGTACCAATTGCCCAAATAGGAAAAAAGTAAATTTGTATTGCTGACTTTTTTTTTAAAAGCGACATATTTGAAAAATGAGTGTACTTTTTGTGATTTGAAAAGCAATTTATACAGGAGCAAGCACTCAGCTCATCACTTGTGGTTTTTCCTCCACTGAGCTGAGCTGCTGATCTTTGGAAATTCTCCATAAGACTCTGCAGCCACCGCAGGATGAGGCCCATTTCCTGCCTGCAAGGGCCTCGTGTTACTGCTGCAGTGTTCTCATTGTGCCGAGTGTTTGTGAAAACTGTTTTACTTTTCAACATTCAAAGCTTAAATGTTTCATGTTTTAACACTTTTTGTCCATTTTAGTTGTTTGCCATGTGTTGTGAATTTCAGTACTCACACATACAGTATGTATCAGAAGCGCGAGATGGCACCAGTCCGACTCCAATAAACAGTGACACCAAACAATTTCTCTGGACATATTATTGACTGTAACTGAATAAGAAATGTGAGATTAAATCTTTAAGACCAACCTGCTGTAGTATTCTGAAAACTTGTGCAACTTCTCAGTCCACTAATTCTGAAATCAATATTCCTTTCTAATTTCAAATGCGTAACTTGGCACTATTGATTTGTATTTGTTTTTAAGATTTATATATGTTCTGCTTAGATGTCATTTCAGTTTTTAATCATTATGCTCTAGTAGTGAATTGCGTGTTGAACATCGTTCAAGTTAACTTTAACAAAATCTACATTCTGTGTCTCAGAGGAAGCTTGAGTTCTTGTGAATCTTGTGTCGAGAACTGTGTCATGCTAACCTCAAATCTCTGAAACAAGCCTGATGTCTGTATAGTCTGAATCCTCCTGTGGTTTGTAGTGTTTTTGTAATACATGATATAAAAAGAGAAAAGGAAGCAAAGTGAATGGTGTGTATTTTTAAAATAAATCCTTTGAAAATCTACCGGTTTTGTCTTATGATAAATACAGCACGTGAACTGCACTATTAGCATCAGGATTTTATAAACCGTCTCTGCTTGATAGAACTTGACGTATAATAAGAAACATTTGTGTAACTATCATATCAAAATGCGCTTACTTTCATGTCTGGTTACCTGGCAACTTTGTCTACTGTGTGGACTCTTAAGATTTCCACTGCTAATCAGGCTTCTTTGTGGTGCCTGCTATCAAACCACTCAATGCAAATGCTTTGAATAATCATGAATGACAATCAGTGTATCATGGGATTATTCTCTTTATGTGATCCTGGGCTATTGAATTAATAACTCAGGTGAAATGTGACAAGTTTAAAACTGCCCTGGACTTTATCTACATCAGATTAAACAACCCTTAAGAGTTTGAACAGACTTTATAATGGAAATGGCTCTGCACATTCTTAAGTTCCTTTAGAAATCATTGTTTGAACGTCGTATCATTGCTTGTTTTCCCTCGGGGATCAATTTTATACACCCCTTGTTTTGTCCTTGCTTGACCTGAAAACAAAATGGAACAATTTAACTGGTGCTCTAAGTGTTTATACAACGGCCTGTTTGTTTCCAGCTGTACCAAAATACTGAATAGATGTGAATGAATAATGAAACACTGGCTTTTCTTCTGGTTTCTGGCGGTGAGCTTTGTTAAAGCAAAGCAAGTCTGTTGCTGTTCAGATCAAAGGCACTTGTTGAGCAGATGATGTATTATTAGCTTCATGTTTTATCAAGCTTTATAGCAGTAAGAGAGCGAAAGTCCATCATTTAATGTTTTTAACATAGCGTATGGTCATAGTTAACTAGAATATTAACAATATAAGATTAGATTTGGATGAAGTTAATATATATAACTGTCTGTTTTTCTGCCAAGCTCATGTTCATTTGTGTCAGTTTCTGTTGGCTGAATCTACTACTGTGACCATTACACACAAAGACAACATCATCCAGAAAACAGTGAGTCCAGATAAAGAGATACATACTGTTCCTTTTACACAGAACACAATCCCATAATGCACTGCAACAAGCTCTGTGGGAAAAAAATAAATGAATTCAAGCTATTTAAAGCACTATTTGTGCGGCACACAATTTTGCTACCGTTGTAGTGTTCCAAATCAGACACTTATGAGGCTCCATAGAAAAAGAAGAAGAGAGAGATTTTAAAAATCCTAAATTTGTTCAAAACTCCAGACATTTATAAATCATGGCAGGCTCTGCAACCATTTTTCCGACAACAGTAGTGAGGCAATCTGTCCATTAGATGGCAGTGTCTTGTATGATTCACACTTACCTGCACTGAATTACAGGTTACCTTTGTATTGCACAGTTAAAACTCGTTTTACTGGCACAGAATATTTTTTTCTTTCATTTAAATAAATAAATAAATGCGGTTCCTTTGAACTATTAATCAAACAATCCTGAAAAAATATGCTTTCTGCAAAAATATAAAAAATATTGAAAAAGCAAAAAAATAAATAAAATCCAAAACATTTTGGAGCACCATATCAGTATATTCGAATGATTTCTGAAAGATCATGTGACACTGAAGAATGGCTGCTGAAAAATCTTTGCCATCACAGGAATAACTTACATTTAATATATATTAAAATAGAAAAGTTATTTTAAATTGTAATGACATTTTTCAATTTGACTGTTTCTACTGTACTTGTATCAAATAAAAGCAGTCTTGATGAACATAAGAGACTTCTTTCAAAAAAAAAAAAAATTCTTATCAACCCCAAACTTTGACAGTTAGTGTACATGGATCAGTGTATAGCCTTGCTCCATTTGCTCTTTATTTTAGACTATACTATTTTCTTACTGTAAAATAGAGCTGTCTTGTCCCCAGGAGCCGGTTTGAAAACACCTGGTCTAGCAGAGCCTTTTCATCCAGAGCTACAGTGCATTAATTTCCGGTAGTCTCTGTGGGGCTGAATATGCTGGAAGTATGATCAGTGTAACGCTCTGGTTACTGGGTCACCTTTACCTGAGACAGAAAACTGTGTTAACAGCACAGATCTCGCACCAATTCAACTATTATTATTAACAATAGCAGTTTCTGCATAAGGGCTCGCATGATTTCAAGATCCCTGGTAGGCTTTCAGGGCAGGCATTCTTCAGAGTTTGGTCAACCAAAATAAATTAAACTAGCCCGAGTAAAAAAAGATGTCAGCTGAACTTCACAGTGGACAAATCAGCATGATTGAAAACCTCAGTGATTGTATTTTTTTCTTCAAATAACAAGTCAAGAGAGTAGGGGTGCAACGGATCACAAAACTCACGGCTCAGATCATATTGCAGGTTTTGAGTCACAGATCATTTTTTGGTGAGCAATAAATAAATAACAAAATAAATATTTATTAAGTGTCACTGGCCCATCTGTGGGCCCACACTGTAAAAAAAATAAAAGTTGGGTAAACTTAAAAGTTTAAGGTAACCAGCTTCAGCAGATTTTTGAGTTTTCTCAATAAGTTGCTGAAGCGGGTTACCTTAAACTTTTAAAGTTTGCACAACTTTTATTTTTTTACATAAAAAAAATTATTTTTCCCTATCACATAGTAAGCATCAGAACTTGTATATCATTTGAAAGCTTATAACCTCAAAATTCATCCTGTGAAAACCATTTTTAAATTGGACATTGCATTACCATCTTTTGGCGGCCTCCTTCCCCTTAGTGTGCGGTGTCAAGTGTCATATTACAAAATATATTACGGTCTTTTAGAACCAAAACTTTTTATAATCTTGACAAAATACATATCGTTGGAAAGGGCTGAGTCTCAGAATTCCATATTTGGTCATTTTGTGGTAGGAGTAAAATTGACAGAAAATTAGACATTTGTGACAGAAAAATGCATTTAAAAAAATCAATGCAGTTTGACTGGCACCCGGTGGCTGTTTGTGGTATAACGCCCTACATGCAATTTCACAGGAACCTCAATTTTTTATATCAAATTTAAATTTGGAACATATCTTATTTAGACATATGGCTTTAATTTTATAGCAAATTTGGATTTAAAAATATTTTGCAAAATATTTATTTTATATAATATGTTATAGTACAGTTACCATTAAGCTAACCACCTTTTTCGTCAACCCGGAAGTAAGCCTATGGGTGAGACTTCCGGTTAACAAGAAGAATAACAATGTGCAGTAAATGGTAAAATTGTTTGCACTACAAACCAGTGTGTTCATAATTAAGATAATATGGTAAAACACACCAATTTTCAATATCAAGCAGCAAAACTAATGGTTTTGTACAGCTAAAAATAGCTGGACGTGGATGAGACCGGAAGCTAGACCCATAGAATTCACAAATGGATGTAAAATCTCATTTTTACGGTAAGAAAAAGGTGGATATATTAGATTACATGCAAGTAGAAGGCTTAATGAATCTTACCACTTAGGCTATTTTAACAGACAACAAGTGCAAGTACAAATCTTTCATATGGGACACACTTATTCTTTCCCAGAAATGTCATAAGACCTTGAAGAATAGAAGGCAATAATCAAGCATCTTATGAGACATCATCTATGAGTTTAATGTTGTGTCCACCTGGAGTGATAGCAGTCTGATGTTCGTTCAGCCCTGCTGCCTCTGACCTTCTTACAACCCCCCACCCGAACAAACACATCTACAGGACTCTGGATCCTCGGTGGGGGTCACACGCCTCCCACAGCCTGTTATGAGAGTCATGATCGATGCAAACCATTCAAATGTCAGCGCTCCTGCCATAGTGTGCATAACACAACATAACATAACACGCTAACACACAAACATAAGTAATAAATATTATTTTAAGGCACCACAGAGAATAGTTTGTGGGTTATGAGTAATACACACTTTAATATCCTACCGTTAAAAGGTTTATTGTGCTCGGAAGTGGTTTCTGCTTCAGTAAGGTACATATTCTCAGCAGAATAAAATGAATTGATAAGGTTAATGGAGTGTGAAATTTAGGACAGGCAAGTGACTAAAGGACGGGTCACAGAAGAAACAACTTTGAGGGAGTTTACAGCACATCACTGATATACTAGCCACGGTATGAGTCAACAGTACTTGAGGCCACAGTGTACTTTTGCAAAATATAACTTCAGATATAAACATTCACATAAAAATGAGTAAGTATGATCCATTAGGCTAATAAGGACGTGAAATAAAAAGGACTTTTTTTATCCATTTTTATCATTATGAGACATGTTTACAGCAGATATAAAGTGTAGTAAACATCAAATCATTGATCTGCATTACTGTTCACTATATATATGTGACCCAGGACCTCAAAACCAGTCTTAAGGGTACATTTTTTTAAATTGAGATTTATACATCATCTGAAAGCTGAATAAATAAGCTTTCCATTGATGTATGGTTTGTTAGGATAATATTTGGCCGAGATACAACTATTTGAAAATCTGGAATCTAAGGGTGCAAAAAATGTAAATATTAAGAAAATCACCTTTAAAGTTGTCCAAATGAAGTTCTTAGCTATGCATATTACGAATCAAAAAATAAGTTTTGATATATTTACGGTAGTAAATTTACAAAATATCTTCATGGAACATTATCTTTAATTAATATCCTAATGATTTTTGGCTTAAAAGAAAAATTTATAATTTTGACCCATACAATGTATTGCTGGCTATTGCTACAAATATACCCCAGCGACTTAAGACTGGTTTTGTGTTCTAGGGTCACATTTTACAATGCATATTTCACAGAAAAAAAGCAATGTTCAGGAGTCATACTTATTTTTTTTTAAACCAATTTGTGTTTAAAAGTAAAAAAAATAAATAAAAAAATAACTGGATTAAAAACACTATTTGTTGTTAATTTTTCTGAAGAACTGTTCACACTGCAGTATCTTATTTTTATATTAGTTAATATAATTATTAATTACACATTTTGGACATATTTTCCCCATGTATTCCATGTTTATTAAGACACACCTGTTTAAAATAAACCTGTCCTTAAACACAACATGTAAAAAAAAAAAATACACTGGCCAGAATAAGCTGCATATGGATGAGATCTCTTAGTCAGAAGCCTGGCGAGCGAGACTAGCATCAGTATAACCCAGTTTCCATTTCCATTAGGAATACATTTCACTTTCCAATGGTCTTCTGTTCAGAAAACATCATCCCTACTTAACAAATTGTGCAATTTGTATTCTCAAGCCCCTGGGAAAAGATTAATTTGTTCACTTAAAACTGACCTCTAATTTGCTGACCACATAAAGTGAAGGTCTCGGTGCATCACTGGACCTCAGCGAACAGTAATTTGTTTTCCGGGAAGGGTTGGCGCTTCATGTGGGTGTAAATGGGGCTGTGCATTATTGTTGTTTTCTGTAATTGAAGTGCTGAAATGACAGATGATTTACAGGTTTTGCCAATAGCAGGATGAAAGCTGGCCAGTCACAGCATAATATGCTGGTCTCAATGATAGGGCCATTTGTTATCTGATGACTACAGGTAACTGGACTCAAAAGGGTTTCAAATAAAACATAAACAAAGTGGGTTTGTACTTCAGAATGATATAGGGAGAAACTGTTGTCAGATCTTGAAAAAAATAGCCTTTATTGTTGTTATACTCCACACTGCACCAATTTCATATAAACATAACACATCTTTTCAATGACATGCCAACATGCATAAACACTAATTATGCAATGCAACCTTGTCCCAGAAAGGCTTTGAACAAGTTGCGGGCAGTTATTTGTAGCCCTGTGATCAATATTAATCTAACAGTGTGAGGAGAAAGAGAGCAGGAATCTGGGTCAGTGATAAGGAAATGGACAGAGATGCAGGACCGTGCAGGAATGGAGCCGAGCGCTAGCGTTTATGCAAAGAAAACCTGCCAGGTCAAGATGAAGGATGGTTGGAGGAAGGACACAGAAATAGATCGACACAGAATCAAGACTCTTTGACTGAATGCTCTTGTTTATAGGGTGATGATGATTAAGGCCACGGCTGGTGCTAAAATAAGCGCTGCCCTCCAGAGAGAGCGGGACAGTAATCTGTCTTAACATTGATAGTCTAAGCCTCACAGCAGAGCACTGATAAGTCTAACATTGTTGCAGTCACGCTTCTAACACCAAAAGCTATTTAAATAATTACATTTATTTTTTAGATTAGTTACAAAATGTTTGAGTTTTAGCGAAGTTTTCTTTCCTTCTTAAAGGGATAGTTCACCCTCATGTCGTTCCAAACTCCGTAAGACCTTCGTTCATCTTCGGAACACAAATTAAGACATTTTTGATGAATTCCGAGAGCTCTCTGACCCTCCCATAGACAGCAAGGATCCTTAAACGATCAAGGCTCAGAAACGTAGTAAGAACATCGTTAAAATAATCCATGTGACATCACTGGTTCAACCGTAATTTTACGAAGCTACGAGAATACTTTTTATGTGCAAAGAAAACAAAAATAACGACTTACGTATGTGATACTCTCCAAAATGAACGGTGTGATGTGGAGGAGATGAATTGTTGAATAAAGTCGTTATCTTTGCGCACAAAAAGTATTCTCGTAGCTTCGTAAAATTACGGTTGAACCAGTGAATCATGGATTATTTTGAAAGTGACGAAAGTGAAAGTGACGTGAACATACGGCCAAGTATGGTGACCCATACTCGGAATTTGTGCTCTGCAATTAACCCATCTAAAGTGCACACACACAGCAGTGAACACACACCCGGAGCAGTGGGCAGCCATTTATGCTGCGGCGCCCGGGGAGCAGTTGGGGGTTCGGTGCCTTTGCTCAAGGGCACCTCAGTCATGGTATTGAAGGTGGAAGAGAGCGCTGTACATTCATTACCTCCCACCTACAATTCCTGCCAGTCCCGAGACTCGAACTCACAACCTTTGGATTACGAGTCCGACTCTCTAACCATTAGGCCACGACTTCCCCACAATGTCCTTAACGATGTCCTTACAACGTTTCTGGAGCCTTGATCGTGTAAGGATCCTTGCTGTCTATGGGAGGGTCAGAGAGCTCTCGGAATGCATCAAAAATATCTTAATTTGTGTTCCGAAGATGAACAAAGGTCTTACAGGTTTGGAACGACATGAGGATGAGTAATTAATGACACAATTTTCATTTTTGGGTGAACTATCCCTTTAATATACACGAATGTTACCGTTTAACCATATATGATCAAAAATAGTATATAAATAAATAACAAAAATAGAGTATATAAATTAACGTCATATTAAGTCATGTTCATTTACACAAATTTAAAATATTAATGATGTATTACTAAATGTAGAAATTACGGTAATTTAATTAACAATGAACAATATTTTAAGCATTTATTAATGTTGATTACAACATTAATTAATGTTAATGGATTGAACCTCTTTGTAAAGATTTACAGAGTACATTATATACGAGAGAGAGAGAGAGAGAGAGAATGAAAATATTAAGATTGTCTGACATTGGGTAAGACAGTATAAGTACATCACTAAGTAGGTCAACTCTGATGGCTGTAAAAGGAAGTGATGAAAAAGTGTCATTTTTGATTAGCATCATTAATGTTTAATGTTCTGTTTTATGTATGCATAATATTAATAATGTGTAATGCCTAATGATCTGTTTAATGTCAAATTCTTAATCACCAAATGTGAAAAGTATTTTTGATGATTCAGTTGCAGTGGTTTGCACTTATGCACCTTCCCATAATATACTGTTATTCGTCATATTGTGTTTTACTGTGATCGCAAAAAGCGGAAACTCATGGGGAATTAGACAAAGAATAATGTAGGAAATCTGCTGCATAAAGCTGCAGAAGAATGCTTCTAATATGGCAGTGTCTGCTCTATTTTGAGGACTGTATCTATATACTGTGTGCTTATTTTGTTTTTGTTTTGTTGCTCAGGTGAGTAGAAAGTGAGCAAGGTGGGAGGATGGGTAATGAAAATAGAAGGGAGTGGTGTAAACGACAAAAGCAATGATGAAGAAACTCAACCTCAGGGCAGAAGCTATGATCAGGAGAAGGGTGAGATGAAGTGAAGGATGGCCAAGGGAGTGAATGTGAGAAGATGAGAACAATGCAAAGATGATCAAATTAAAGACAAGACAGAGGTAACATGAGCTATACGTTCAGCTCACATGCACACAGACTGATGGGTAATGAGGTGGATAGATAAAGGGAGGTGGAATTAATAGTGACCGTATTTGCTGGAGTGAATGTGTGTGTTTAGAGATAAATGAGCTGTAGAGCAGAACAGATATGAGAGCCCTTTCATCAGCAAGGAGACTGAAATATAAAATACAACAGCATAGAAACAGAGGCCAAGAGAAAACAAAGACAGGGGGAATATTATGGATGGTAGCTCCTGATAAAATAAAATAAATTAAAATAAAAAAAAAAAATAAATAAAATTAAAAAAAAAAAAATTAAATAAAATGAAATAATGGCGGATTGTTTTAGAGCAGCATCAAATGTACAGTGGTGTGAATTTTTTTTTTGCCCCTTCCTGTTTTTACAATTTTTTTTTTTGCATATTTGTCACACTTGAATGATTCAGATCATCAAACAAATTTTAATATTGCACAAAGATAACCCGAGTAAATACAAAATGCAGTTTTGAAATAATAATTTCATTTTATTGAGGGAAAAAAGCTGTCCAAACCTGCCTGGCACTACATGAAAAAGTAATTGCCCTCTAAATCTAATAACTTGAATAACTGGTTGTGCCACCCTTTGCAAGCAACAACTGTAATCAAGCGTTTGCGATAACTGGCAATGAGTCTTTCACATCGCTGTGGAGGAATTTTGGCCCACTCTTCTTTGCAGAATTGTTTTAATTCAGCCACACTGGCGGGTTTTTAAGCATGAATGTACTGTTTAAGGTCATGCCACACCATCTCAATCGGATTTAAGACCGGACTTTGATTTGGCCACTCCAAAACCTTAATTTTGTTTTTCTAGAGCCATTCAGAGGTGGACTTGCTGGTGTGTTTGGGATCATTGTCCTGCTCAGGGGCGTAGCAGCCATTTTAAAAGTGTGTGGGGGGGGGGGCAGCTGTCAGGCGATTTGACCCTCAAAGGAAAATAAATGATGTACATAATGTACAAAGTAAGTACAGATAATAAATTCTAAATAGAATACAAATTGGCGTTTTAGAGCACCATAGTTGCAATTTTGGGAACCCTATTTTGTGATATCATACTCAAATTTGAAAAATAACTTCAGGACTTGGGATTTTGAGACCACTGTGAACATCTATATTTGAGCCCACTGTGAACATCTATATTTGAGCCCACTGTGAACATCTATATTTTCTGATGAAATAGAAATATACTTTTTATGAAATAAAGATATTTCATGGACAATATTTCAATTACACTACACTTGAACAATAACTTTTATCTTAATTCTTAACACTTGGACTTGGGAAAGGATAATTCTAATTGTACTTAAAAAAAAAAAATTAGGAGCACAGTCAAAAATTTAGGAGCACCTTCTAATCAATAATCAAAAATTCTGATAAAAAAAATTAACCTTCCCATTATGAGGCGATATTTGACTCCTTAAAGTGATTTACAGGGAATTTAGTTTTTACCTTAGTAATGACATTTTTGTAACTTTATTAAAAGTATGTCATATTTTGTTAAATATATATATATATATATATATATATATAGTGAGGTCAATAAGTATTTGATCACCCTGTGATTTTGCAAGTTCTCTTACTTAGAAATCATGGAGGGGGTCTACAATTTTCAGCATAGGTGCATTTCCACTGTGAGAGACAGAATCTAAAAATAAAAATCCGGAAATCACATTATATGATTTTTTAACAATTTATTTGTGAATTACTGTGTCAAATAAGTATTTGATCACTTGCTTATCCGCCAGATTTCTGACCCTCAAAGACCTGTTATTTTGCTTTTAAATAGTCCAGCTACACTCTGCTCATGATTCTAAATTAGTAGCACCTGTTTGAGGTCGTTAGCTGTCATAAAGACACCTGTGCACCCCACAATCAGCCAAAGTCTAAGTAGCAACATGGGCAAAACCAAAGAGCTGTCAAAAGACACAAGAGACAAAATTGTAGACCTTCACAAAGCTGGAAAGGGCTACGGGGCAATTGCCAAGCGGCTTGGTGAAAAAAGAACAACTGTTGGAGCAATTGTCAGAAAATGGAAGAGGCTAATGATGACTGTCAATGTCCCTCGTACTGGGGCCCCACGGAAGATCTCTCCTCGTCGGGTATCAATGATGCTAAGAATGGTGAAGAATCAGCCCAGAACTACACGGGAGGAGCTGGTCAATGCCGTGAAGAGAGCTGGGACCATCGTTTCCAAGGCTACTGTCAGTAATACACTAAGACGTCATGGTTTAAAATCTTGCATCGCACGGAAGGTTCCCCTGCTTAAGTCAGCCCATGTCCAGGCCCGTCTGAAGTTTGCCAGGGACCATCTGGATGATCCAGAGGAGTCATGGGAGAAAGTCCTGTGGTCAGATGATACCAAAGTAGAACTTTTTGGTCTTAACTCCATTCGCCGTGTTTGGAGGAAGAAGAATGATAAGTATCATCCCAATAATACCATACCTACAGTGAAGCATGGGGCTGGAAGCATCATGCTCTGGGGGTGTTTTTCTGCACAGGGGACAGGACGACTGCACTGTATTAAGGAGAGGATGAACGGGGCCATGTATTGTGACATATTGGGCAAAAATCTCCTTCCCTCAGTCAGAGCATTAAAGATGGGTCGTGGCTGGGTCTTCCAACATGACAATGACCCAAAGCACACAGCCAGGAAAACCAAGGAGTGGCTCCGTAAGAAGCATATCAAGGTTCTGGAGTGGCCTAGCCAGTCTCCAGACCTAAATCCAATAGAAAATCTTTGGAGGGAGCTGAAACTCCGTGTTGCTCAGCGACAGCCCCGAAACCTGACAGATCTAGAGAAGATCTGTATGGAGGAGTGGGCCAAAATCCCTCCTGCAGTGTGTGCAAACCTGGTGAAGAACTACAGGAACCGTTTGACCTCTGTAATTGTTAACAAAGGCTTCTGTACCAAATATTAAAATGTTTTGACTCAAGTGATCAAATAATTATTTGACACAGTAATTCACAAATAGATTGTTAAAAAATCATACAATGTGATTTCCGGATTTTTATTTTTAGATTCTGTCTCTCACAGTGGAAATGCACCTATGCTGAAAATTGTAGACCCCTCCATGATTTCTAAGTAAGAGAACTTGCAAAATCACAGGGTGATCAAATACTTATTGACCTCACTATATATATATATATATAAGCTTTTTAACATTTCTAATTAAAACAACAGAATAAAAACAAGAATAACAAGTAGATTAAGAATAAGTTACCAATTAAAATGAAATCAGTATTTAAGAAATAAATTTGCACTACAGAGGTGGCACAGAAGAACACACAAGTGCCTTGTAGGTGTATTTTCAGACGATTAATGAGGCTCAGAGGTTATGATTTTATTGTTTATTGAATATAGAAATATTAAATGATTTAAATAACAGAAAAAAAAGATACTTTAAAAATTAAACTAAAACTGCCAGTAGGTGGCGGCAAGTCACTGATTTAATCACTGAATCATTCATTCAATTGATTCTTTTGAACAGCTGATTCATTCAGAAACGAAATAAGTGACTGTCTTTATGAATGGGTAATTGAATCATTGACTCACTAGATTCGTTTACAAACGCGTTCATTCATAAACGAATTTGTCGGAAACTATTTTCGTTGGCAAAATTTTCGCAGAGCAAAATAAGGCCACAGTGTCGTAGTCAGACAATATAAATCACTTAATATTAACTTCGTTTAATTAACTGTTATTGGGAAACAGATGAAAAATTGACACGCTTTAGCAGCAGTTCTATGGATGTTTTGCCCTCTAAGGGTGCTTGCTTCTCAATATCCCTCCTCGCTTCCTCGCTCCTCCATCCTATGACCCGCAAACCGATCGAGCTCAGAGGCGAGGAACGAGGAGTCTTCCTGAGGAGCTGAGCGAGGATACACTGGTGTATCCTATGCTGAAGTCTTTTTCATCGAAAAACCTGACGCACGTGTAAATTCTCCTCCCCCTTCTCATCTGTTGTAATAATTTTAATTTATATTTTACCTTTGCAATTTAAATAAACCATACATGTCATATTTCAACAGGGCATCTTGCTTTATTAATATTTATTTTGAATGTCTTAAAAAACAAACTTTAACAACATGGGCAGATCCATTTTGCGCAGCTGATGGCGCTCTGAAGTGACGCTAAAGGGAGCGAGGATATATTATTTCACTTGATTAAATTCCTCTGTCCTCGCGTCTTTTCCGTGCATCCTTCCCTCGCTAAGATGCGTGGAAAGGAAACGAGGATGCACAAATAAGAATTGAGAAGCACCCCAAGTCTTCGAGCCGGTCACGTGACTGAAAACTATCAATTGCAAAAGCAAGTTAGAAACCGTTGAAGCTCCCTCAGCGCAACACAAATATGTTGATCGGGTCAGTTGCACAGGTGCTCCTAAATATTTTTTCATAGTCTACTCGCACGCAGTAGTTTCAGTAACAGTAGGTTAAATCATAACATGGAAATGTAATCGTGTCATCGCGACATAACACATAGCCTACTTACTGTGTGTGTTTGGGGGGGAAGAAAGGATGTAATCGTCCTCCGCTTTGTTTTCTGGGGTGCATTTTACCCCAGACCGCCAAAAAGAGCAAAGAAGTGAATGAATGTAAACAGCTAGAGCAGCAGGAGATTTGAATCTCACGGCAGACGCGCCCAAGAGATGATTCGCCTTGTGATTGGCTGAATGTTAGTTCACTCAATTCTAAGTAACAAATCAGAGAACGCGGGTGGAAATATTGGCGGTGGGTCAAAATAGTTCGGGGGCAGAATCACCTGTTTCTAATAGTGTGGGGGACGTGTGTCCCCCGTCCCCCGGCTAGGGGTGTGCGATACTGCAAATTTTGGTATCGATGCGATACCGAGTAAATACTGAAAGCAACGCTCAAAGTTTTCACATTATGCATTTTCCTCCCATAGAAAACCATTATAAAGAAAAGTTTAACGTAAGTGGCTTATTGAATGAAGACAGTGATATGAAAAATAACTATTAAACCATAACTCGTTTTATATTGAAAGGATTTTTGTATGTTATGTACGTACTGTATTTTCTGTTTTATACATACTGTAATATTTGTAATATTTGTTTGTTACTGTTGCAATAAAAACTGTGATATGAAAAGGCCAAATTCGGTATATAGTTTATAAAAAATATATACTATGTAGGTAAGCAGATGAACCCAGAACATGAATGCAACACGCTGAATTTAATTTCCTCTCATTGATAACCAATATAAAAACATTTTATATGGTGCAATGGAGGAAGACAGTGATAAAGACCAAATAAATAAAGTATATAAAGACTAAATTCAGTAGGCCTATACAGTTTGTTAATAAAATATAATATGTGGCAAGTAGCTGAGCCCAGAATATATAAGCAAACATGCTATATTACATGTTAAGCATTTTACTCCCATAGAAAACCATTATAATGAAAACATTTAAAGTGGCTTAATGCATTAAGAAATAATATTAAAAGGCCAAACTCAGTATACACCTTACAGCAGGCCAGGGCTGTGCAGAGACCTTTGGAGGGGCAGGTGCTCAAAGTATAAAAGGGGCACATGGAACATGGCTTTTAATAGGGCTGTGCTCCTTGCTGATATGTGTATCGAAATGGATGCTTCTTTATTGATACAGCAGCAAATGCCATGACGCAGGTTTGAAAAAGAAACAGAACAGAAAAGACCATTTTAAAGGGATACTCCACCCCAAAATGAAAATTTTGTAGTTTTTCACTTACCCCCATGTCGTTCCGAACCCGTAAAAGCTTCGTTAGTCTTCAGAACACAATTTAAGATATTTTGGATGAAAACCGGGAGGCTTGTGACTGTCCCATTGACTGCCAAGTAAATTGCACTGTCAAGGTCCATAAAAGTATGAAAAGCATCGCCAGAATACTTCATCTGCCATCAGTGGTTCAAACATAATGTTATGAAGCGACGAGAATATTTTTGTACGGAAATAAAACAAAAATAATGACTTTATTCAACAATTAGGCACAGTAACGTCTCCTCTGTGTCTCAGTCTTCTGTATCAGCCTCAACCACTGATCTATAATGACTGGATCGCTCGTTGCGTTCTAAACTGCCGACAGGCAGTGAAGCCACCGGAAGTGTTCGATCCACCATCTTACTATTCCCTACCAGCAGAGAGCACCATTGAGTCACATGCAAACCGATTACCTAAAATCACCCGATTTGAAGCGAATCAGTCAAACGGGATTAGTTTTTATGTTATGTGTATGTAAATTAATTTTTACTTCAGATGTTATCTGCAATGTTTATGGTCTTTTTGGGCAGGATAAGCGATATATTTAAATCGTTAAGGTGGGTGTGTCTGCTGCGCACTGTCGACACAGGTAATGTTAACTGATCCAACACAAAATATAGCCTATTTCTTTATGTACGTAATTATTCAGGAATTATTAAACATGAACGTATTAGTATCAGAAATTGATTTGAATATACAATGAATATAGCCTCTGTTACTATATTGCTCTATGTTGTACTGAAATTAAAAGCTTAATTTACCATGCATCATCTTGAAATAAAGCTTCTTGCTTCTTCCGTACTGTAAATTAGTCAGTTATTTCTCTGAATAAATTATGATGTGTATATTTTTAATGTCATGATTGAGCAACATCTATTTCAGACTCTCCAAGATCGCGCAAATATGTTTACTAGCATTACCGTTTATGTAAAATGTAACATAAATGCTAAATTAATAATTAATTTAACCACCGTTTAAAGGGGTGGTTGATTGCGATTTCACTTTTTTAACATTAGTTAGTGTGTAATGTTGCTGTTTGAGCATAAACAATATCTGCAGAGTTGCAGCGCTGAAAGTTCAATGCAAACGGAGATATCGTCTTTTAAAATTCTGGCAGTTTAATGCCTACAAAAACGACAGGTAAGGGACTACAACGAGTTACTTCCCGGGTCTGATATGTCACAGACCCAGATAAACCCCGCCCCCGGGAACACGCAGCAAAGGGGGCGAGGCCATGCTGCGCTGCTTTAGAGAAGAGGAAGAGAAAACTAAATCTCTTCATATGAATCGCGATTCTGTCTTCTAACGATTCTAATGGATTCTCAAGTTTCAAAATCATTAAAGCAGCAGTTCTTAATACTGTTACTCTGTCGCCCTGCTCTGCATCTCTCTCTCTCTCTTGCTCTCTCTCTCAGATCGTCAGATCAGCTCCAACAAACTGTTCCAATTATACACTTATTTTCACACAGCAATGAGAAGCATTATAAATGGACACGCGTGCGGTTGCTGTGCTGTATTGAAGCTTTAATCAGGATAAAACCGTATATTAAAAGCTAACAGAAGCAGTAGCACTTACAAATAGCAGCGTATTTAAAAGTATGAGACAACAACAACCAAACATACCATTAAGAGCCGTGCTTGCACAGATTCTGCACGATCCTCTTCACTAATATCCTCTGGGTCTCAATCGGGCTCAAATTGATAAGCATTATAGACAACACCACTGTTTACAATTCAACCGGAGCACATGCCACTGAGGAGAGGGGCGGGACGTTCAGACGTGCAGTAGAGGCGGTTTAGCCAATCACAACACACTGAGCCAGCTAACCAATCTCAGCCCATTGCGTTTTCTGAAGGAGGAGCTTCATAGAACCAGGAAATAAATCGAGGCGTTTGTCAGAGAAGGGACAGAGAGGTGTGGAATAAAGGTAAATTATGTGAAAAATAATGTGTTTTTTAAAAAAACAAGCATGAACACATGCTAGACTGCACCCCATAAACACAATCAAGCCTAGAAAAAAACCAGTCAACCACCCCTTTAAATCATTACCTGCTTCAAAACGAATGCTGTTAACAAAATCATTGTTGAAACATTTGCAGTTAGCTTACTGTACGAATAAAAACACTATAACAAAATTATAAACAATGAATAACTGTACAAGACGAAGGTATATGTGTATGCAAAGCATAAATGTTTCTTCAGATTTCAGAATGAGCACTTTGTCATTTGTTATATATATGTTGAGGTCGTGTCCGTCTGATGTTTATCGTGTTCATCTGATGTTCGCTACCGTAATATATATGAACGTAACTTTTTAATAAACAGGGGAAATTCCCGACATTAAAAAAATAACCGTTTACCTGCCTAGGATGTTTGCATTGTAAGAATGCACAGGGATACTTCAGATTTTAAAACGCTGACTTGTTAGGTGATGTTTTCTCATTAAATTCGTACGATTTCCTATTAATTCAATGGAATGCATTGGAACAGTGGGGAATACCAACCAATATGGCAGTGCGGCGGCTTCACTTTCATGACGTCATGAGCAATCCAGTTCTCTATTATAGATCAGTGGCCTCAAAACAGGGTTCTTCTTCGTCGATTTACGCTTTGATTTGAACGCAAACAGCGCACCCTTGTGGCCCGGCTGATACAGAAGAGTATGCATTTTGTGTCCAGAGGATAATCTCCAAAATGGCGCTACACTGACACAGAGGAGACGTTACTGTGCCTAATTGTTGAATAAAGTCGTTATTTTTGTTTTATTTCCATACAAAAAGTATTCTCGTCGCTTCATAACATTATGATTGAACCACTGATGGCAGATGAAGTATTCTGGCGATGCTTTTCATACTTTTATGGACCTTGACAGTGCAATTTACTTGGCAGTCACTGGGACAGTCACAAGCCTCCCGGTTTTCATCCAAAATATCTTAAATTGTGTTCTGAAGACTAACGAAGCTTTTACGGGTTCGGAACGACATGGGGGTAAGTGAAAAACTACAAAATTTTCATTTTGGGGTGGAGTATCCCTTTAAGTTTAAATGTTAAAGACATTTTTTGCACCTCTTAATTACTCTGGAATGATATTATTATTATTGTTGTTGTTGTTATTGTGTTTACAGGGTATGGTGGTTTTGCTGTTGTAAACACTACTGTTGTTGTTGTAGAAAAAAATATTCCTGTCTTATTTAAAATAGAATTCTATTCTAATCCTGATCTGAATTTATTCATTATTTGAATGATAATGATTATAAAAACAGGATTGATAAGTATAATTCGGAGGACGAGAAAATCAGCATAAGCCTGTTTTACCAGTGTTGTGATAATTATTTTTAAGGCACTCTACGTTTTTTAAATAAATACTGTAATAATAATAGTTCAAAGTATGACGTTTTTAGTCAGATAACATAAAAAAGACTAAACTTAAACTATAAACTTTTCCCAATTAAACAGCAAGAACGAAAGAGAACAAGCACCTTTGTTTTTATTACTGTGTGTAGAACTACGTTAGCTGCATTTTTAATATTTAATATTAATTTTAATAAAATGTAAATTCGTCCCCGGCACTTTATTCAAGCTCGAGCAGGTGTTTTCACATAGAGGTTTCTAGATTTAAATTAAAGAGACATGACCTGACGTTTTATTCGTATCCAAAATGAGGAGATATGATGATATGAATATATTATGATATTTTTACGTGTGAATTCCACTCACTTAACTGTAGAGGGCTCCAAAGTAGCAAAACTACACAAAACTACATGCAGTTGCTTTAAAAACAGGAAAAAAATACTGAGCAATATCAAAAGAGACAGAAAGGACAGAATGAGAAAGCTCAGAATGGAGTATATTAGCAGACACATAACCGAGAAGAATACATGTGCTCTAATAAACAGCTTCAGTGAACTACGTCATGAGAAAGTAACCCTGAAATCGATGAGGGATTACCCACAGTTCCATTACACTTCAAATTAAATCTCTGAAATAAAATACCAGCTGCCACCAAAAGCTCACAGTCCTCCAAGGAATGAAACAATGTGTCACAAACCGAATGACTCATGAAGCTCAGCCAGCCAATAAAGTGCAGACATCCTTTTTATAACGTCTTTATGATGCTTTGCCGTGACCTTTCAGCAGAAATGCAGGAGAGTTTTTATCCTGGGGTCCTATTATCTTTGAAATAACCACTGTCACTGCCATGCTTTATTAATATCCTAATATGAAGAAAAAAAAACATACAGAACCCTATAGATTTTATGACAGCACCAAACACCTCATTTTCTTATCTGCTAATTAAAGCACCAAGTTTGACAATCCAGCTCAGGCAGTCAGCAGTCACCTGTGGCAAGAAAAGAAATCTGCTGCTACAGATGTGAGCACACGCTGTGTCTTCTCTCCTGACGCCGTCGCTCCTTTAGGACTCAAATTAGGTTCTTTGAGAACCAGTGTACATGTAGACTGTTAAAAACAAAAATTAGGTCATCTATTACACCAATTAACCAGTACATTTAATGTAAATGCACATCTGAAGCACTTTGAGCCTGATATCAGTTTACCCTTCATCTATGCTATTGTGAGAAACAAAAATGCACTTATTAGTGCCAGACAGCTTTGATGGACAAAGATGGATCTTAAAAGTCTTATCAACACCACAGACTGCGCAGATTATGTTGATAAGACAAGAGAAACTAGAGAGAAGGAAGGAGTGAGAGACAAAAAGAAAGAAAGAGATAGAAAGAATAGACCTACCTTTTGAGAAAGGGCACGTCGTCTGGGTGAATATTGGACTTGTATTCGTACAGACAGGTGCAGGCTTTCACCCTTTTTGACAGGGCATGTCTGGGTCGAGATCTCCAGGCCTCTCTCATCCTGACATTCAGAGGAACGTCTGCCACTAGCAATCGCAACTGTGACCAAGTCAGCTACACATTCAGACACAAAGGCAATGTGTATAATAAAACGTGGATTGGCTGCACTATACATGAATCTCTCAGAAGAGATTTTGAATTAATTTAATACATATTGTATTGAATTCTTACCTTTTTGTACTAATCATTTTATGGACAAAGGATGCCAGTAGTAAAGCATTTTATTTTTTTTGAGAAACTGAGCATTTGTTTAATACTGTATCTTACTGTTTGGGGTTGTAAGATTTTTTTTAATGTTTTTGAAATAAGTCTCTTATGCTCAGGATAAACTTATTAAAAAATATTGTGAAATATTATTACAATTTTAAATACCAGTTTCTATGTTAATGTTTTAAAATTTAATTTATTCCTGTGATGACAAATCTGACTTTCCATCAGCTATTCTATTCAAAAATGTATTCTTAATATCATTGTAGAAAACAGTCATGGTGCTTATTATTTCTGTGCAAACTGACTTTTTTTCAGGACTCTTTGATTAATAGAAAGTTCAAAAGAAAATATATATATATTTTTTTACATTATAAATGTCTTTACTTTTTTTTTTTTTTGGTTTAATGCATCCTTGCTTGCTTAATGAAAATTATTAATTGTTTTCATTAAAAAAAACTTCCTGAACACAGACTTTTAAAAGGCTTTTGTCATAAAAATGTTTACACATATTATTTCTTATAAATACACAGTTGAAAACTGTACTTAAAATTATGTTTATACCGTATACACCTTCAGATTTGGATCTTTAATTGTTGTATTAGTAATCAATAAGGCCAAACAATACAGTGTGTAAGTGGCTAAAGTGGCTTTGAATGACAAGGCCATTTTTTATTCCTGAATAACCAAAGCTAACTAAGCTTCAATAGAGAAGTTTTCTTGGAACATGTCCATATCTAAATAATAGATATTCAGCCTTCTACTAAAAGCTGCCCGACACTCTTTCAAATCATTAGAGTTTCAGTAAACTTTCATCTTTGGACAGTAAGCTACTCACATAACAGCCATTCTCAGCAATAAAACACTCTCAGCATTTGCTCCGTCAGGGTCACTCACACTCGCTCAGGGCCTGATGTGGAGAGACGTGGCTCTCCCACTGAGACAAGCGCAGGAGTGTGAAGCGATGACAATATACCTGACGTCCCTGCTGGTCAAGCCTAGCGTTTCAGTGTTCTCTCTCAGGCTGATACACGTGTTTTAGCACAAGGCTACGTCAAAAAACGTGTTACTCAACTAGCTGAACGACCGTTTTAAAAACAAGTACATGCGCTGCGGGAACACAAAATAGTATAACCAGTGTTATTTAGTTCAAATACCACTTATGTAACATACCGTGGTGATGCCACAGGTGTGCTTCTATTCAGCAGTTCTCATCCATTAATGATTCACTCCTATAATTGCCATCAGCACGTATTTTCACCTCTAGTAAGCAGCAGGCCTTGAAAACACATTTTTTGTGGAGTTTGTAGACCTACATTTGAAATGTTCAATGCTCAGAGGAACACAACGTGCTGAGGAGACTTTGATGTTGAGACGCCATCCACAGATAAATGAGAAGACAGCCTCTTGAAATTTAGAGCAATTACTGTAGTCTGATTAGCTAAATTAGGCCAATCAGTAGCATGATAGCATCAGTTGATGACGAAAAAGAAGTGCATCATGGATAAACCAGCAAACCTTAGGAGGGCGAGTCAAATTGAAGTCTGATTTGCTATTTTTCTGATTAACTAGGTTAATAACTGAACCACTTGCTGTGCAATCCATATTAGTACAACAACAACAAAACAATTGTCTATGCAGGCATCTCAAATAATACAAATGGTGTTTGGGATAAAACACTGAAGCTGTGATTATTTTAGAATATCATGCATTTAAATGTCACTACAACCTGACAAATATCATTGACACAGATGTCCTGAGAAATAACACTCTGTCTCAGTGACAGCTGAAGCTTCTGAGTCTGTAAACAGCATAAAAGAATCTGACAGCAGCCTACTTGTGATTTTCAGTCACAAAAGATGGTATACATTTGGGGTAGCCTGTGGGAAAACGTCACTGGTTTAGCTAATTTCTTTTGCTGCCACTAGGTTTCAATGAACATTTCAAATTATGTACTTTCAAAGGAAGACTGGGATGTATAGAATAGTGTTTAATCTTGAATCAATATAATACACAGAATTATGCCTATTCGTAAGAGGAAACTTATTCTACTATTATCTTTATTAATCTTGAATTAATATAATACATAGAATTCTGCCTATTTGTAAGAAGAAACTATTCTACTATTATCTACTATTATTAGTCTGACTGTGTGAAGCAGGTGTGTGTTAAGGATTGCAATGAGCCGAGAACTGAACGAACTATTTAAAGCTTGAAAAACCCATTTATGGAGAAGACTTTGTTCAGGAGCTAGAAATACATGCATGGCAAGCTATTGATCACCTTCAAGGACATATATATGGTAAAAGATACCTGTCCCAAAATACAAAGGAGCACATATGGAATACTGTGGAGCTTCAGGCATATACTGTATATACGAGTGTAAAACAGACATTCTGGAGTTACCTTTGCAAACCGTAACTCGACTTTGCTGCTTGATCAATAAAGTCTACTGGCTTCAAAAACTCTCTAGCAATTTATTTTTGAACAAGGAAAATTCTACAACAGGTGCAAATATTGCTCCATACTGTATAATAGAATTGCAAACGCATTTCTTTCAGCACGTTGTTACGAGTTAAACTGAGGTATGACTTGAAATAATTTTTGGTAATAAACGTGTATATAATCCACAGACTGGCTTATTTAATCTGACACGACTGAAAACAAAGTACGCTCATTTTACAACTTGGCTGTTTTAGTGTTTGCCAGTGTCAACAAAAGTATTCTCGTATCTTCATAAATTTAAGGTTGAACCACTGATGTCACATGAACTATTTTAACAATGTATTTTACTACCTCTCCGGGCCTTAAATGTGGTAGTTGCGTTGCTGTCTATGTAGGGTCATAGATCCATCTTATGGATTTCATCAAAAATATCTTAATTTGTGTTCCGAAGATGACATGATAATTAATGTAATTGACAGAATTTTTAGGTGAACTTATCCTTTAACTCAGCTTTAAATTTCGTCCTCAAGCAACAGCAGTGTGAACAAATCAGTCAGGTGAATGATTCAATGAGTCACTCATAAAGAAAGTCACATGTTGTTGCTTTGATGCCTTGATGACATCCAGTTGATGAATGCAACCTCAAGAGGGCACAGCCTTCGATATAAGACACAGCTAATGACTCCTTCACAGACAGTATTGTATTGTTCTTGAATGAATCAGTGTTTTTTATAGGATTGGATACATTTTTGATTCAATTATTCAATGATGCCACCTACTTGTGTAACAATATAAACTGCAGAAAGACATCCTGTCTAGATCGCACAAACAAAGTCAAGAAGATCATAAATATCAGTAGTCTTGGAATGCCTCTTATCCGAATTCAACAAAATACACTAGGTCTTATTCTTTGTAGTAATTGTTCATCTTATCTATCTCTAAAAGTAAGGCTACAGTCAGAGAGCTGGCACAGAAAGTAACCAAGATTTTTCCTGAAAACTGCAAATATTCGGGGGGGGGAAGTCGTGGCCTAATGGTTAGAGAGTTGGACTCGTAATCCAAAGGTTGTGGGTTCGAATCTCGGGTCCGGCAGGGATTGTTGGTGGGGGAGTGAATAACCAGCGCTCTCTCCTCCTTCAATACCACGACTGAGGTGTCCTTGAGCAAGGCACCGAACCCCCAACTGCTCCCCGGGCGCTGTAACATGGCTGCCCGGGTGTGTATTCACTTAGGATGGGTTAAATGCAGAGAATACATTTCACTGCTGGTTATATACTCGCTATATAATCGTGTATGTGACAAATAAAATAATTCTAAATTCTAATTCTTCTATTCACTGTCATCAGTTTGGTTCATTATCAATGTGCACAGACATCACAATGGTCTCCATATAATATGAAACAAAATGTTATATAACAGCAATACAGATAATCTCAGTGGAGCTCTTCTATCTACACACCAGCCTCCACAATCACCAGTGGCATCACGGCATTATTATTATCACTCAGTGAAGCAAAGCGGGGTCTAGCGTTCTCTAGTTCCACATAATCATGATGGATGCACTGGGGCAATGCACCCGATATCTCCCTTCTCCCATCAGCACACATTCCCCTAATCACTTCAGACACCAAGATGCTCGAGCCAGTCACGCCTAATAAACCAACTAGAAATAGATGATGCAATGTTGCCTCTCTCTTCTGTGAGTGAGTGTCAAGCAGTGATTGCAGTATGCAGTAGGAAAAGTCATGAAGCTTTGCTTTCCTCAGCTTGGAGTCATTTTATTATTGCAGCCGTTGGCGCATTAGGTTACAGTCCATTGCACCGCAGCATGTCAATGCCATAACCCAACAAAACTCATAGCTGCCCACCTTGTACACCCAACTGCTCTGCTTGCATCTGCTGCTGCCTAAGCCTGGATGATCTTTACGGTTTATAGCTGAGTTCAATTCAATTAACCTTCAAGCTGCAAACATCTGCGACTTTCAGTTAACCCTTATTTTAGCGTGCAGGCATGGGGTGTGGGAAAATTCAGACAAGGAAAGGTTAGTCTAAGCCTCATGATTCTGAGCAGAGGACTGCGCCTGCAGAGCCAGAGCTGGGCCAGAGCCATGAGAGCAGAGTGCTTCATTAATCTAATGTTGCTAACTCATTTTCTTTACATATTATCTTTGCTTTAGACTTCGTAGTGTGCACAGGACAGTATTTTTAAACATTTACACTGACTATTATAGAGATATTACATGGGGTTTTTAGAGAACCCAAGGACATTTAATTAGGGAATTAGCTTGGAAAAAAACAGCATTGCTTTGGTTTGAATCAAGTATGATGACACTTTATGATTTTTTCTACCCATATGAGTCACCATTATGAATGTATAATTTTTTTCCATGTCAAACTAACACAATGTTTCTAGAAAAGTCACAGTTTCTTGTCTACTTTTTGGAAAAACACAAGAATGCAGCTTCAATCATTTCTGCCTCCTGAATTTTGATTAAGCCAGAGGAAATTAATATAATGGAAACTGAAAAAAGAAAATGAATAGAAAATAATTACAAAATTATTCCCTGGGAGTTGTAAAATGAAGGTTGATTAGTATTGACTTGACCTTGATTTCACTTGTTTTACATAACATCTGAGGCACTTAAAGATGCATTGCCACAAAGCATCAGACATTTTTACATTCCAAACATTTTTCAGACTCCTTTCCATCATGATCAATAAATGCATGAAAGCAGTGGGTGGTCAAATATGATTTAGCAGATGTGATGCGTTACAGATTCCAGGAAGGTATTTGGGTTTTACGCTGTTTGGTGTAATGACAAGACAGAGACTAAGTGGCGTTGTGCCCTTGGTATATGTGGGGCAAATAGCAGCAAGTCCCAGAGAACACATTCTGCTTCTCTCTGGCAGCCTGTACATGCTTGTGTTGGTCAGAGATTGATTGCTCCCCTCTCTCTACCTCCTCCATGCCCTCACAAAGAATCAAACTGCTTGACCGGCAAAAAACAAAAAAAAAATAAAAATGCAGAGCACTCTCTCCCTTTCTTTTTGTAAGGCTATTGCTTTATACATATTGATGATAATGTTTTTAATTACACTTCAATGTTTATATTTTTCCGACTGAATCACAGAATGTTTTTGTGGTGCTGATGAGCTTGTCTGACTCATTATTTTTAATGAACACAAAGTCCCAAGAGATCATCAGTTTCTCAACTCTAGTATAGCAGCACCAATTAAACAGTGCAAGCTGTGATTATGTCAAGAGATTTGGCAGAGTGGCCTCCGCTGCTCTTCGGGTCACTATTGGAAACAGGAAACTGAAAAAGAAAAGGAGTGAAAGAGAGGGAGGACTAAAAGGAAAGAGACAGAGGGAGGTTGTTCTAGATTAGTTCATGCTGTCCAGCATCTAATGAAAGCACATGGCAACAGGCTTTCTGTTCTGTACCACAGGGAATCTCACCGCAGTCGTTTTCTATTACTCACACTCATACCAGACCCTTTTGCTCATGAGAGAAGGACTGATCTCCCTGGACTATTTGCTTCCAGCCCAGACTATACTTCCATTCGGAGTGTGTGCGATTGTGTGAGCATGTGTGTAGCAGTCTATCCATCCACTCCTCGAACCGCTTATCCTACTGTATGTAGAGTCACAGGATGTGTTGTATAAATAGCATTTAGAGATCATCACGGATAGATTTAGAAAATGGCAAATCTAAGTAAATGTCACCCATTTTTATTTCTCTAGACACGGCTGGTCACATGTTCACTGAGGGAGATAAATCGCATTCAGGTAAAAGAAAGAAGACTCGAGACAAAATTCCACTTAAAACTGGGTACATTTTACTGTAAAACAGGTTAGGAAACATTTCCAGTGTTCATTGCTGTGAAGAGGTTGTACAAGGAAAAACAAACAGTTGTACAGAAAACTACCTTCCTGAATACAACGTCTCATAGTAAATACTGTGAACACTGAGCTAAAGAGATAGAAACTAGGAGCTTATGCTTGGTCATTTAAAGTAGCAAATTGACAAGATGAGCTAATTTGCTTAAGAAATATTAACCATTTAACTGAACTAATCACTATAATGTCATATACTATATTTGGCAATGTAGCCAGACTAAGAAAAACATACATGTTTACTGTCATCACTCTTCAAGACTTTCTAGATATTGTAATATAGGCTATTTAAAGTATTATCATTGCTACTGACAATGCTTAAAAGTGATTCGTTTCACCCGTTAGGCTTTGCAGAAATAAAAAGACACACTGCAAGTGTGCAAAAACATATTTCTCTTAAAAACACCATGAGCCAAGGAGTCTAATGGCACAATCATGTTGCTATCAGTCATTCAGCATTTAATCTAATCGACCACTCCATATCAAACAGCAGGACGCCAGCTTATACACAGGACAAGAATAATATAACATCAACTAAAATATTCAGTTTTTAAAAGCTGGAAAAATAATGTTACATATGAAGCAGTGTAACAGTCCAGACATTAAAAAAAATGATATCTTGGTGTAATAATCAGGCTCCTGGAGGCATTTTCTATTCCCAAGCAGGTAACACATCAAAACCATACCAGAACCATTTGAACATTCTGTCAATGTTTCTCAAATTCTCTTTAATATCAGCATATCAGGATTTCAGGTTTGCTTTACAAACTCCAAAGGGAACTAACTGTCATGCATATAAGTGCCTTATCGATTTTAAAGTTTACCAATTATTAATGTTTGAATTAGCATCACAATAATCATTTAGTTTAACTGCTTCATATCAAGATCATTAATAATTTGCACAGTCAACAGAGAGAAACTGCCTGAAGCCTTCAAATATTATTGCCCAAAGCTCAATGACATCCCATATGTCTCTCTCCATTGCGCTGCAAAGCCAGTGGCCATGGTAAAAATAAAACGGATGCTGCTGGATACATAAACAACATACAAAGGTATTCAAACAGCAGCATTCTAGAATCATTTCAGTGTGTCCTAGAAACAAAGCAGCTCATGTTACAATGTCTGTTGCTACAGAAAATAGTTTGGAGAGATGCACAAGGATGGGTTAGTTGGGAATGAGGCACGCATGCATGTTTCCACCAACTCTCCTTTCATTTCCTAAAACACGACGCATAACAATGAATATATGAAATAACTTTCTGATGCATGACACAATCAACACGAGGCCATACGGCATACACTAATTATCTTATTGCAAGAGTAGGGGCGTCTTCACACCTGACGTGCCAAAGACCTTTCTGCCAATCCAGATGGCTCCATGATCTTCAGAGCTCTTGCTGAGTCCTTATGATTCTCATGTGCCATTGGCTCAATCAGTGACAACACACAAGAAATCAAATGCTATGTTCTATTACACCCATAGATCATAATCATACCTAGCCATTTTACAATCATTATAGCATTATAGCATACAACGACTTTGGTAGAAACAGTGCAGAAATGATTACATGTGTTTAAATGAGCTTGGATAGCAAAATACAAAGCCATATCGAGACATGCAATCGTCTGAACAGTAAAGAAGAGGTCGGGCTGTTTTGATTTGATCTAATCAGAACACACTCATTCCCTGATGGCCCTACAGATACAGAGATTTTGTGCTTTATTTGATTTTCAGGGCGTCTGCATGAGTGGTCAGAGATGATGTACAAGGCAAACACAGATGCATCCTTCACATCTCAGTGCTCCTGTCCGCATCTCTAAAGCTAAAACACACTCACAAACAGATATGGATATATGCGTGATTCTTCACATGCTCTCATAACGGCAAATTTCAACTAGAGTTTTATGCTCTAAATATAGCAACATTAGGGATCTTTTTCCCGTTTGCTTCCATTGAATATCACAATGCCTTCTTATTTTTGTATTATTACCCTAGAAAAACTAACCACATTGCACTTTTTCTATCTGGCAGCTTTTTATGAAATGCTTTGGACTGTCTATTGCACCAGCTGCTGCTGTTTTACACTTGAACATCCACTCGTGATGATTAAAGATTACAACTATCTACTGTTTTATCTGTTTGGTGCATCCAAAACACACCCACGCACCAACTAGAGTGATTCGTGAACTTTTTCCTCCACAGAGAACCACTTTAAAGACTAAATGTACTATCCCGTATACTATGAAAAAAACTAATCTTGATATTCAAAACAGGATCACAGTAACACTTAAAGAGAAATATTGCAGATACAATTGCACTTTGACTTATCAGAAATGGAAAATGATCAGTTATCCAGTTAACGTTGTCTACAGTATATTACTGTCAAAATAAATCAATTTTAAAATTTTATTCAATGTTGTTTTTTCTTTAAGATGCTAGAATTTTTTTAAAAAAAATTTTTGAAGTTAAAGGATAGAATCTGCCGATCTAAAATGAGCTCCGTCTACACATGCCTTAATGTTACACATACAGTACATGAGTCTATAGAAATCTAAAACATCTAAACACACAAAGCTCCTGATACAGATATAAAGTGTGTGCTATTTCAACACCACTCAGGTAACTCAATCATTCAGAACAGCTTTCTATTGAAAAAAAGGTTTCGCTTTCCTCTTCTCTCTCTATCTAAAGATGGTAAAGTACAGAGGGAGGCCAGTTAAACGAATGAAACCTGAGTTATATTCCCTCTAATGAATCCTAAAAAACACCATTAACAACTAAAACAGTGCAATATTATGCTGAAAGATAAATTACAGTAGTTCTTTTATAGAGTTTGAGTGAATATGTACATACAACAGATATGTAGTTCCACAGTTTATCCTGCATTTGTAGATAGTGAATAACACAATAACCTCAAGGCGTTTTTCACTGTTAAATGGCCTCGTTTCACTGCCCCTGCTAGTTAACCACAAAAACAGCTACTCAAAAGTACTAAAAACAAATCTGTTCCTATTTTTTCCTCCTCCTTAAAACAGCTTTTTCAATTCTCAAAGAAACTGAACATTATTTTCTAAACCTCTCACAGGTTAAAGGTTAAGACCTGCGGAGATCTACCGAATGTTTCTCTTTCAAGCTGAAAGCTCAAATGGATGGGGTGAAGACACAGCAACTAACAGTAATGGCTGCTTCCCCATCTGAGGGCGGAGAATTGGAACGTCTTCTCAATGTCACCCATCCTCATCCTCATCTTCCTCCTTCCACCTCAGGGCTTTTCCGCCCAGGCTCTCTCCGGAGGGAACATTGCCGCGTGGGCCCTAAAGAAAGCTACCTGCCTCTTGGGCTGCTTAAACCAACGACTCAATGTCACAGAAGGTCATCGTAGTCAAGAAGTTTGGAGTGCCGGCGGCTCTTCCACAAGCGGTAGAGGCGGAAATCGAAGTACATCTCGATCATCTCCTTACCTGAGTGTGGAGAGAGCACAACATTTTTATCTCTCCTTAAAATATCTGACCATAAAATTACAGGCAGCATGTCACACATCAACAGTACCATCCGCTGAGTAAAATAGATCTACATTAGGAGGCATTTATAGGCATTTGTGGGTGTTTTAAATACAGTTCTCTATTTAAAACAGTGGTAATTATCCTCAACAGTGCAAATCAAGCTGTGTAGAGTCCATAGGGGACAAAAGGAGATGGAAGAGGAGGGATGAGGCAAGTGGGCCTCCTCCTGGGTCCAATGAAGAGACAGAAACAGTGGGGGAAGTTAATGAGGTTTTAATTGGAGAATAATTACTGTCAAATCAATAGCTGCAGCATGGATGAAAGTTGGGGTCAGAGTTCATGTGGCACATGCATGTGAAATGCATGTTCCATAGTTTGTTTACTGTATGTGTGTCAGAATATGTGATTGGTCATGTCTGTAGTGTGTGTGTGCACTGCGCAGTACACTCACCCTGAGCTGACAGTTCCAGAGGAGACTTAAACTCAATGGCATGAGGTTTCATCAGTCTCTTGAGGTTTTGAAAAAGCTGAGGACGAGAGAAAGTTTTGCTGTTTCACTACTTTCACAATTCAAACTAGCAAAAGACCATCAGCATCACTCACAATATTCCCAATTTACACCTGTTTTAATACTGTTTCAGGTTAATACTGATACCAATATTTGGATAGCAGAGCGGTTGATAATGTAACTGTAATATATATATATATATATATATATATATATATTAGGGCTGTCAATCATTTAAAAAATTTAATCGTGAATAATTGCATGATTGTCATGAGTTAACTCGTGATTAATCGCAAATTAATCGCACATTTTTAATTTGCTCTAAATGTACCTTAAATTAATACTTTTCGAGTTTTTAATACTCTAATCAACATGGGCATGGACAAATATGGATGCTTTATGCAAAATGTATGTTTATTATTATTGAAACCATAGTCAACATATAGCATGAAGACTAGACATGTTTCAAAGGTCATAGATGTTTTTCAAAGAACTTGTTCATGTCTATTAGACACATGAAAAAAAGAAATACCAGGTTCCCATTACTTCTCTTTCTTTGCACTGAGCAATTTACTGACACAAACCTGTTTACATTTCTGCACGACAGGGCAGCTCACTTCTTCTGAACATGCAAAATGTACATTTATTATTTATTATTAGATTTGTTTCCCTCTCTGCGCCCACATACTGTATTTTGAATGCAGCTAAATTCTCAATAAAACTGTTTTCATTGATATATTTTACTGTTTCTGTTGTCAGACAACGGAATGAATATGAAATAGTGACTGAAACGCGACCCATTAAGACTACATAACCAGCTCTCCCTTCCAAGATGTTAATCTGCACAAAAAATCATGATAATCGCACCGTCGTCTGATGAAAACAAATACACATAAGATAAAGACAATAGCTGTGCTGTGATTTCGGCTATACTTGCATGTAAAATTAGAGAAGCAACATAATATCTGTGTTTAACTGAAAGCGCTGCTCCTCTCCGCCTCTCGCTGAACAGAAACCGAGCAGACGCAGAGAGAGAGAGAGAGAGAGAGAGTGTGTGCGCGCGCTGGGAAAGCAAGACCTCGCGCGGCAGTATTGGGCGCTTTTTTTGAAGGGAATAAAAGTCGCTAAAGGGGTCTGCAATGTCGCTAAGTTGGCAACACTGTGCATCTCCATTTCTCCAACAACAGGTTAGGCCACGGGTCAAACAGAAAATGCACGCTGCGTTAATCACGCGTTAATAAAATTAGTGCCATTAAAATGAATTTGCGTTAACGCGTTAACTTTGACAGCACTAATATATATATATATATTTGATACATAATATCATGTAATAAATGCAAATGAAATATACACAAAATAATTAGTTTTTTTTTAATTTAATTATTAAATAATTATTATGATGATCATTATTGACTTAAAATATCAAATATTGTGTGTATATATAACAATAATGACAAGTGTTCAATAATAATAATAATAATAATAATAACTTGCTGTTTTAATAAAAACTATATTTGAATGCTTTACTACTTTGGTTTTATTATAATTACAGTTATTATTAATGTGTATATTTAGCAATAATAACAATAACAAGTATTTCATAATAGCAATAATTTGATAATTTATGACAATATAATTATTTAGTTTTAACTAACTTCTTTGTCTGTACATTTCAAAATATCCAAATATCAGTCTATAACTGCTATAAAAATCTATAACTATTTAAAGCTAACCAAAGTCTTTATCCGAACTTTCACTCTGATCGACTTGATAATCTGATTGACTGCTAATAGGAGCCATACAGTGATGAATGTGCATCATAAACCAGAGGAAGCTGAACAGGGCGACCCGAGGAGCATTAAACTGAGTGTTCTGTGGTTCTGTGATTGACCTCCGCTAGAGGGGGTCTGGTAGTGTCAATGAGAATCCTTCATATCAGGACAAAGCCTGACAGAGTGCATTAATTGCCTCCTGCTATTCCCCTTCCAATCCTTCGACTTCTGTTTCTCTGGTCGCTGTCAGTATAATCTCTCATCTGGGCATCTTTTCTAGAAGCTATTCTCCACCTCTCTAATCGATCATGAAAGGCACAGAAAGCCTCGTGAATCCACGCTCAGCTAATCAATCTCTTTCCATTGTAGTGAAGCAAGGGGTGTCTGGCTCTTCAGGCCATTTCATCTTCTTTCATCGTGATACACACATGACACAACTGTAAAAATCATAATAATTTACAGCATATTAGCAGCTGAAATCAAATTAACAACAACAGAACCAGGACTCATGAGGAACTGGCTCAAGCTCATGGTTTTGATGAAGCACAGCTCAGCAAATTAGTCTCTTCCCTTTATTCAGTATAAAATTACATGTGCTCAGGCAGTCGTTACAAGCTTATTAGCTTTCTAGTATAGAACACACAAGACATATGGCCAAGCTGCTGCTGCCTTGGCACAGCTACTAGAAAACAAATCACAGAGACAGTGTATTACAGTTATCTGATGCTAACACAACAACCAAAGCGCGTGCACACAGAAAAAAAAAAAAATACTCTTTTGAAGTGGATCTTTTAAATTAATTTGATCCAGTCTGAATGATTTGTTTACAGACTCGCATGGCCCACTTATGACACTTTTGTGGTGCTTTTGTATCCTTTATGAATTATTGTTATTGCATGTAAATGCATACAATATTTAAATTGCATACGGGTTTGGAATGACATGAGGGTGAGTAAATGATGATAGCATTTCGAATTATGCAGGAATATTCCCTTAAACACAAAAAGAAGGCACAGAGCTGTTGGGCTGCTTGGTGCACCTGGTCAGGCTCTATATATAGCAAGTTCACTCAAGCTCTTTCTCTCCCCTTCAGAAGTAGCAGGGCAGTGCTGAGAGGACCATAGGGGAAAATTGCTAAATGCAGCGAAAAAGCCTCTGTTTCTTTTTTTTTTTTTACCTTTACTTCAGTTATTTTCTCTCTGTAGATCTGTCTTCATAAACCACCTGGATGAAATATTCATGTGGCAGAAATTCTAAGAGACTCTAGTTTCGTGCATGGTCATGTGTGCCTCAATCAGGGACTGTGTGCACTTCAATCAAGAGACTGCATCCAAATTTGTTTACAAAGTGTCTGCCATACAGGTGCACCACAGTGCTGTCAACGTTCAGCGTTGAAGAATATTAACTATGCTTAAAAATGATCTGTGTGACTTGCATATTGGAATACTTTGCATATAGGTGTGGAAAGAGAGGACAGAAAACTGGAAATTTTGTCTCTGCAGTGCACAACTCACCAGACAATCAGACAAAATGCGTGTTTACAGCACTATTTACACTCATAAATATGCATATGCACTCTTTTATCATTCAAAACAGTGAATGTCAAATGCGAGTACATTCAGACACATCTGTTTATGTGTATGATTCATACATGATCTCACAGTCATGAAGTGTTCCTGAATTATGAAAACAACAAGCTGAAATCTGATCTGACCATTCAAACGGAAACATATTTCCAAAAATCTGATTTTAAATCATGTAGAGATGTGGTTTGGATCAGATTTGTCTGTATTTTGGACGTGACAACATAGTACCACTGTATTCTTTGAAAAACCTTAAAGGAAATATCATGGTAATCATCCAATACCATGGTAATACAACAGTACTTTTCTGTGTGAAAGGTTATATTTAGAAGACTGTTTCCAAAAGTAATTTTCTCGTAATTGTGAGTTTTTATCTCATATTTTTGACTTTTCTTCTGAGAATTGTGAGTTAATGTGTTGCAATCGCAAGTTAAAGGATTAGTTTACTTTCAGAATAAAAATTTCCAAATAATTTACTCACCCCCATGCCATCCAAGATGTTGATGTCTTCCCTTCTTCAGTCGAAAAGAAATTCAGGTTTTTGAGGAAAACATTCCAGGATTTTTCTCCATATAGTGGACTTCAATGGGACCCAACGGGTTGCAGTTTCAATATAGCTTCAAAGGGCTCTACACAATCCCAGTCGAGGAATAAGGGTCTTATCTAGCGAAATGATCTGTCATTTTCAAAAAAAACTAAACAAAAAAACATTCTATACTTTTTAACCACAAATGCTCATCTTGCACTAGCTCTACCCAATGCATTACACAGTCACATTGGAAAGGTCACAGAAAGTCAAACTCCCTTTACAAAAAAAGGTAATAAAATGATGTTGGATGATTTTGAATGAGTTTTTTGCCCTACACTACCTTTTTGAACCAAAGTACACAGACAAATAACTAACCACGCGTGACCTTTCCAATGTAATTACGTAATGCGTGAAGACACGCATGTGCATCGCAGAGCTAGTGCAAGATGAGCATTTGTGGTAAAAAAGCATATAATTATTTTTTTTTTTTTTTTTAAAACGACTGATCGTTTCGCTAGATAATACCCTTATTCCTCAGCTGGGATTGTGTAGAGCCCTTTGAAGCTGCACTGAAACTGCAATTTGGACCTTCAACCTATTGGCTGCCACTGAAGTCCACTATCTATATGGAGAAAAATCTTGGAATGTTTTCCTCAAAATACTTCATTTCTTTGCGACCAAATAAAGAAAGACATGAACATCTTTGATGACATCAGAATTTTTTTATTCTGGAAGTTAACTAATCCTTTAACATCTCACAATTTACAATCTCACAAAAGTTGGAATTGTGAGATAAAAAGTCACAATTACCTATTTATTTTTTAACTCCATGGTGGAAACATGCTCCCATAGTTATAAGCCCATATCCAGACTGGCACAGCTGAATACATGTCCAGAGTTGTAGTGGCCAGAGGCTACAGTCAGTATGTGCCACTGAGAGACTGCGTGTGTGTACATGTTAGAGTGTGTGCGTGTGTGAGAGTATATGCGGCAGAGAATTGTGGGGGCGGCGGGGTGACAGACTGTCTATCTGTCAGTCACAGAGCAGTTGCTTGTCAATCTGGCACCCTCATCTCCTGCTATCATATTCCTGCCTGACCCTGACCACACTCCCACCGGTCTTCCTCTGTTTCTCACGCACACACCTGCCACAGCATGAAAGTATGAGGCTGTACAGTAATGTCAGCTCGGCAAGTGTGCTAAAATCCATAAATGACTATTAACATAAAGGATATCACTGTAAATACAAACTATGTACATAGTCTCTCTATATATACACTGAAAGCCTGTCTTAATAATTTCCTGTCTTGTCTTTATGACAAAAGGCCTATGGCATGAAACATGGGTTGAAACACGCAGGGAGGTGAGCAGATGGGATTATCTACCTTTTCTCCGTTCGCATTGCCGAGCACATAGCAGCCCATAATGTGGATGAGGTTAGGCTCTGGATTTAATAAGCTCATGAATCTGCCGAGTCTCTTCCAGAACCTGCACACAAAAGCTCAGAATGATTACAAAGTAAGGCCACACAGTTTTTATATTGTAATCACAATTAAAAAGGTCATTTTTAATAAACTGACATATAAAATATCTATTCTGTGCAGGGAAACTGAATGCCATCTTTAGGTAGTCTATACATCCAAAATGATCTGAGCTGTGATCTTGAATTATTTATTTCTGTTTTATTCAGCAGTAAATAAAGAGTGTCTTAACAGTGTCCTCTTTGCAACATGAAAACAAAACCATCATTCAAATTTTGAATAAATTATATATAGCACCGATTGCATGATAATCTTGGAACATTCTCATAATAATCACTGAAGCGGTCACTGCACGTTTATATAGCTTCACAAAACTATTTGAGCCCTGCAGTTTAACACAAGCTCACCAACTGTCACTCACTATTATAGTCAATGACTGCACAGTAAATCCTGGATTTACAATGTGTATTGCGGATTGTTCATTATTATGTGAACATTCTATTTGTGTTGTATGTTGTTTGAAATTGAAGCAATTTTTCACATTTAGTTATTTATAGGGATGCAAACTCATCAGGGGTGAAAAAGGTGACAAAGATGTGACTCCCCTGGGGGGCTCCTGGGAACAGGTCGGGAAGAGTTTTTCTTCAAAAGGTGGATTGACAGTCTATTTTAGCATGAAGATACCGGGAAAAAACTCACCCTACACTTTAGGTAGTTTTTGACCACTGTTTTTCAGCGTTAATTCAAAATTCAATATGACGAGTAATATTATTATTATTAAAATAATTAAATTGAATCATAAAAACCATCTAAAAATGAAACCAACAAAGAACTACTGCATAGTACCACTAATACTAATACATTAATACCAATATTCTTGTGTTCACTTTCAAATGTTCAATTATTAGCATTTTTATTTTGGTGGAAACCCAAGACAGGCTTTAAGGATTATCATTACAAATCTGGAAAGATAATTGAGTGTATACATTTTCAAATGCACATTATGATCGAACCAAACTCACAAAGTTTGTGTGGAGCAGCATTTACTGTGAAACGAAAAAAAATAGCTAAATAAACTCACAAATTACCTGTTTTGGATTCAAAAAAGGTGATTTTCACCAAAAGGTGACATGTTTGCATCCGTGAATTAGGCTAATTGCTGGAGCCACCATCATAATCTCAATTTTTTTATGAATTGTGCAGCACAATTACAAATAAAACAAAAAGAAACAGATATGACAGGCTGCACTTTGTTTTGTGAAGGTGAACACTCACTGTATCATGTCCTCCTCCTTCTCTACTTTAGCAAATGTGGCCACTTTGTTCTTCAGTAGGTAGAGATGACCTGGACCTCCCTGGAGAATACAGAGAGCCAATTTACACAGTGCAAAATAACATGTACATAAATACTCCACATGCAGACTTGTGAAAAAGCGAGTTATGCAAATAATCACACACATATTTTTTCAAACCTGACAGAAGATGAGCATGTTCCAGATTTTGCAGCCTTTTCTGTAGGCGGTGAGTTTCTTTTCAATCTCCTCTGAAGAGCAGAGAGATGAGAGAAGACAGATAGCAGAGAAGTGGAGAGAGAGGCAGCAAGGGAATCATATGAAATTACAGCCCAGCTTTTTCATAGTAAACAAACAGCAGGAGCAAACATCAGGCATACGAAAAAAAAAAAGAAAAAAAAACCTTTTGGCCAATTAACACATACCTAGTATATCATCAAAGGTGGCATGCTCATGATCCTGTGGGCAGAAAACAGGGCAAGAATAACGACTCGTAAAAAAAAACAAGAGCTGCATAAATCTGCGACAGGAATTATCAGTTGGTAAATATTACGTGGCGTTTTTATTTGAACATAATTTGAAGCATAATATAAGCACTACATCACTAGCTCAGCATTACAAAGCAGCAATTTCAAACAACGATGATTTACACTACTAAAACTTGCATGCGAGAGCTGACTGGTAGACATCATTAGCTGTGCTTAACACAAGGGGCTTTATACTGGATAATCAAACTTTAATTCTCTTTGATCCCATGTATGACTGCATCATTAAATTATACTCACATAGAGAATGGGGATTATGGAGGGGTCGTTCCATACGGATGATGTTGGGAACGTATTCAGCCTTTGGTACTTTTGATGAAATTAGCTGTTCAAAAACAAGGATGAATAATACACACTTTTATTAATGAGCCCATCGATGATCAAACAGCTGCGCTACATGTAATGAGGATCTGGCGATGAGTTCATAAAAAGGCATTTGGCTCATGTCAAAATGGTTGAAAGATGAATGTACCATGATTTTGGGTGGGATGAAGTCATCGCCCTCACAAGCTGCTCTTTCCGACTCTCTCTCTTCCTCCCAGTTGATATCATCGCAGTCTTCTTCATCCAGATTGCCAGACGATGCCTGGAGGTCTCCACCTGGGGAAGAGGGTATATGCAATTACACACAAACACAACACAAGCACATAAACAACAAATGAGATGACAGGTCCTATCAACAAGCATTCTGTCGCTCAGGTCTGAGAGGTTAGTCGTCCTAACATAACCTTTCCCGCTTGTTTATGAGAAGTTCTTACACAACAACACGTTTAGTGATATAGAACACAAAGAGAATGCACACATATAGACAGCAGAGTACATTCATGGTGAACAGACATTTTACACATAGACACAGGTGCTGATGTGTGATGAATTGCACGATGTGAAAATATCATATTCAGATTTTGTTTTACTTTTTTTTAATTTAAGGACATTAAATCCAACCATTAAAAATTATATTGTCTTAATACAAAAAAATATATATTAATATAATATTAATATAAAATTAATATAAAATAAATAAAGTTTGGGGTTTTATTCTGTAATGATGAATTAAATTGATTAAAAGTGACAGTAAAGACACACAATGTTACAGAAGATTTCTGTTTTAAATAAATGTCCTTCTTTTGAACTTTCTATTCATCAAAGTATCCAGAAAAATAATGTTTTCCACAAAATATTAAACAGCACAATAATAATAATAATAACACATTCTTTAGCACCAAATCAGAATATTAGAATGATTTCTGAGGGTTCATGTGACACTGAAACTCGAGTAATGGCATCATTATAGGAATAAATTATATTTTAAAATGTATGTAAATAGTAAACAGTTACTGTACTTTAAATTGCAATATTTCAAAATACTAGCATTTTACTGTAAAACCCGAATTCCGGAAATGTTGGGACATTTTTTAATATTCAATAAATTTGAATAAAATTTTGAACATTAATAAAAGACTTTCAACTGACCAATAACCAGCCAATATTTTATTCGTAGAATCATCTCTTTGAAATTTTCATTTTATTCAAAAAATAAAAGGCTTCCCAACATTTCCGAATTTGGGTTGTATTGTTGGATCAAATAAATGTAGCATTGGTGAGCGTAAACAAATTTTGAAATTTGAATGATAGCATATTTTAACCAAATTCAAATTGTGATGACACCTCTTCCCTTTTAAGGCAAGTCAGTCCAACCTCTATCCACGATGATAAAGAATCTGTGAGAGTGCGTAATTGTGGAATACTTTAAAAACAACGTTCCTCAACGTCAATCAAAGGCTTTGCAAATCTCCTCATCTACAGTGCATAACATCATCAAAAGATTCAGAGAAACTGGAGAAATCTTGTGCGTAACAAGGCCAAAGACCTTTGTTGGAAGATGACACTGCATAACTCATCGGCATGATTCTGTCATTGACATTACTAAATGGGCCCAGGAATACTTCCAGAAACCACTTCGTAAGCTGTGCCATCTAGATGCCAACTATCTATCATGCAAAAAGGAAGCCATATGTGAACATGGTCCAGAAGCGCCGTCGTGTCCTGTGGGCCAAGGCTCATTTAAAATGGACTGTTTCAAAGTGGAAAAGTGTTCAATGGTCAGACGAGCCCAAATTTGACATTCTTGTTGGAAATCCTGTGTTCCTGTGGCTCAGTGGTAGAGCATTGCGTTAGCAGCGCAAAAGGTTGTGGGTTCCATTCCCAGGGAACACACATACTGATAAAAAAATGTATAGCATGAATGCACTGTAAGTCGCTTTGGATAAAAGCGTCTGCTAAATGCATAAATGTAAATGTAAATCATGGACGCCGTGTCCTCCAGGCTAAAGAGGAGGGAGTCCTTCCAGCATGTTATCAGAGTTCATTTCAAAAGCCAGCATCTCTGATGGTATGTCATAATTGCATACGGTATGGGCAGCTTGACACTATGAATGCTAAAAGGTATATAAAGGTTTTAGAGCAACATATGCTCCCCTCCAGACGACGTCTATTTCAGGGAAGGCCTTGTGTATTTCAGCAGGACCACATACTGTAGCTATTACAACAGATGGCTTCGTAACCGGGTGCTGAATTGGCGCCTGCAGTCCAGATCGAGAACATTTGGCATCATTAAATGCAAAGTCGACCACGAACTGCTGGAAACCTAATCAGAAGAATGGGACCAGAATTCCAACACCAAAACTCCAGAGATGCCCAGGTCTTCAAACTGTTTTGAAAAGAAGAGGAGATGCATGGTAAACATGCCCCCGTCCCAACTATTTTGAGACCTGTAGCAGGCATCAAATTTGAAATGAGCTCATTTTGTGCATAACATTTTAAAATTTCTCAGTTTAAACATTTGTTATGTTCTCTATGGTCTATTGTGAATAAAATATTGGCTCATGTGATTTGAAATTCTTTAGTTTTCATTTTATTCAAATTAAAAAAACTTCCCAACATTTCCGGAATTTGGGTTGTATTTTGGATCAAATAAATGTAGCATTGGTGAGCGTAAACAAATTTTGAAATTTGAATGGTAGCATATTTAAAAATTCAATTGTGATGACACCTCTTGTACCTTTTAAGGCAAGTCAGTCCAACCTCTATCCACTTCAATGGATAAAGACAGAAATCTCTGAATCTGTCTGTCAATGTTATGTTTAAATAAGGCAGAGATATGATCTTAACAGGCATTGTAAGATTAACCCATGTATGAGTGTTTGTGTGAGTGACCAATGATGTGCATTTACTGAAATCAGAAAATGAGACAACATGTCTGTATATGTGTGTGGACTCACTGTCTCTGGAGTCATGGAGAGAGTCAGGCTTGACGGGTGTGGGGTCACTCCAGGACCGGCTGAAACTCTTCGCTCTGCGATCAGCAAATGCTAATAACGAAGCGGAGGAGGAAAGCATCACACACACTGCTGGTTGACATGTTTGAGGATTTCTCTGTTTTAGGCGGACTAGCTCTAAAAACACTGTAAGTGTATACTGTTATTGATAAGAGGGGAGGCGAATTATTCAGAAACTAAATCGCATCGCTAGTTATACATCAGACAAGTGCACCAAATGGTTTTGTTTTCATCCTTTTTACCAGAAAACCCCTGAAAATTATCATCTGACACCATGAATTATTGTCAAGCAATGGCAAGCAATGGCATGTTTGCATATTTACATTTAAAAAATTGCACAAATATACAGATGAAATCAGACAAACGTATTGACAACATACACACAACCATACATAAGCATTAACAAACACATTTACTCCCTCACACAAACACACACACAAACGTCTGCAAACAACTCACTCTGGGCCTTCACTTTCTTGCTGCCAACCATCCTCAGGTGTTTCCGGAAGTTTCTGGGATAGAAAGGATTTGTAGAAGCACAGTGGATTGGAAAAAAGGTATAAGACAACAGGGAAAAGCACAAGAAAAATGGGAGATGGAGGAAGAGGAGACAAAAATGGAAATGTTAAATACACTTTCAAACAATCCATTTATATATGGTAGCATTAGCATGGCTGATTATGAACGGGGATGAGTGTTTGAAGTTATACAACAAGCTCAGTGCACTCCAAACAAATCTCCAGTCCTCACAGTTCCTCTGTAATAAACAGGCATAAATAAACAGTTTGTCCCAGTTTGACATTGCTTCAGGCTTCAGAAACACAACATTTACTCATCTGTGGGTCTGTATTTTCCGATATTTTCATTACTGTATTCTCAAGCACACTGTCTGAGCTATTAGCTTGAAGTCACCATTAAATCCAAATTGACAATCCTCATTTAGTATGGAATATTGCCGTGTTTATTATAAATGATTTATCAGTGCACAACATTATTTTTTTAAAATCCATATGCCCTCGTAATCTTTAATCAAAATAACTTCCCCTTCTCCTTGTAATTACATCGCTACTCTTCTCTGATGAAATTTTCACTGGCGTGAAATAGGGGCAGTAATTTCTTTCTTCCACCAACTTGTCACTCACATGAGAACGCAACAAATAGCAAACGACAATGATCCAATAAACCAATCAATTTCTAGTGGACAAATCAAGTCCCGCTCTACATTATGTCTTGTTCTAGAAGCCAGATATACATCACATCTATTTCATGCAGATTTCAAAATAACATAATAGAAAACTGAATTTTTATCTGAATTTAATATTTCCAGTAAAAGTTTTACAACTAAGTAAACAGTATTTTTGAATATGTTTATACTTACTATTGAATGATGAACAAACATGAGAAATGACTCCTGTTTATTCTACATAAGACAGGTCGCCACCAGCAAGGCCGTCCTTTTGAAAGCACAGGCTCTCTCAAATACTATTCTATACTTTAAAAATAGGATAAGGTATTTTTTTTACTTGCACTGGCAAGCAAAAACATTTGATTTTGTGTGATGTTATATCTATATAGATGAGTATCAGTATAGGACATCTGGCATGTTGCGAACACTCTGACATTATGTTTTGTTTGTTTTTTTGTTGTTTTACGTGTTAGAACACACAGACACTATTTTACAACTATTTATTCACCACACATACAGTTGTGTTCAAAACGAAAGAATAGCAGTGTTTAAAAAAGCAAGTAAAGCTCAAAGACGCCGTCCTTTCGACCTCCTCTCCCAACCATTTTGCTGGCTAACTTCAGTCACTGGACAAACTCTGTGAACTGCGTGCGCGCATCTCATACCAACAGAAACAAGGGAATGCTGCGTTATTTGCCTCACAGAAACATTCTGCAATGGTTCCATTCGAGCTTACAGGGTTCTCCGTACAGCTCGGAAGAACGAAAGAGCTCACAGGGAAAAGCAAAGGTGGGGGCGTTTGTTTCTACATCAACAACTCGTGGTGTGATGAAAGGAACCTACACTGTATTAAATCCTTCTGCTCCCCTGAAATTTCATATGCTTCTGTGTAGACCATTCTGGTTACCGAGGGAATTTACAGCGATCATAATCACGGCTGTATACATTCCCCCTCAAGCCAACACAGACCAGGCACTGGGAACTGTATGGGAATATAAGCGAGCAGGAAACCGCGTACCCAGATGCAGCGTTTATTATTACGGGGGGTTTAATAAAGACTTCAGAACTAGCTCCAAAATACAGCATCACCATCAACACACGTGTGATCGTGTACTGGACCATTGTTACTCCCCCTTCCGGGACGCTTACACCCTCCCCCGCCCACCTTTCGGCAAATCTGATCACTCCTCCGTTCTTGCTTCTGCCTGCTTATAGGCAGAACTGAAACGAGAAGCACCCCCCTCAGGACAGTTCAATGCTGGTCGGACCAATCGGACGCTATACTTCAGGACTGTTTTGAGACTGGGACATGTTCCGGGCAGCATCTGATGGTGACATAGAGGAGTACTCAGATTCTGTAACGTGTTTCTTGTATAGGGATGTAATTCCGACCAAAACAATACGCATCTACCCCAACCAAAAACCGTGGATTAACAGCGATGTTCGATCAGCCTTGTCAGCGCGGACATCTGCCTTTAAATCCGGAAACACTGACGATCGAAACAAGCCAGTTACGATCTCAGGAGATCCATCAAAGCAGCCAAACGACAATTTGAAGAACAATTCAACAACAACAACCCAAGAAGCATGTGGCAGGGCATCAACAACATCACAGGCTTTAAAGGGAATAAACCAGCTACTGTGAACATTGCCGCCTCTCTACCGGATGAGCTGAATAACTTTTATGTCGTTTCGAGGCTCATAACACCGCCCACACAGAGAGCGCTCCACAGCTGCTGCAGAAGAGGTGAGTCCACTATCCCTTTCTGTCGCGGAATGTAACTCGATCCTTCAAACGGGTAACATCCGCAAAGCTGTGGGCCATGGCATCCCAGGCCGTGTGCTCAAAGCATGCGCTTAAACAGCCGGGGTTTTTACAGACATCTTCAATCATGTCCCTCTCTCTGGCTGTGGTGCCACCATGCTTCACTTGTCTTCACAGTGCTTGAACGACTGTGCTTGACACCCATCTTCAGCAAGTGTTTTGAGAAGGTCGTCTGAGACCACAACTGTCTGTGCTGCCTGCCTAGACCCAAAAAGAACAATCTTGCTTCATCAGTCCACAAAATATTGCGCCATTTCTCTTTAAGGCCAGTCAATGTGTTCTTTATAGCCATTGTAACACTCTTCATTTTTTGAGAAGCAACAGTCTGGGACTTTGCGGGATCCTGGACTTCTTGCTGATAGCTTGGCTTCTCTCCGCTGATCAACACTGGCGCAGGGCTGCTTCTCAGCCCACTCCTGTTCCCTGTACACACACGACTACTCACACAGGTAACGTTTAGTTTCTTTGCCGATGACACAACCTGGAGGCCTGATCATGAGACGGCCTGGCTGAGTCCCTTTGCCAGGAGAACCACCTTTGGCTATTCTCGATCCATTTGAATGGTAAACAGCTTTTCCGTTTTCGGCGTTCCTCATCTTTTCACATGGTCCACTGCCATTTTAAAGCATTTGATATAAAGTTTGGAATGAGCCCAGAGCAGCCTATCATTCTTCTGCACTTCTTGACCGGCTCTCTCACACCTGGTTTGGAAAAACAGCACCGCTGGCAACCGCATTTTAAGCTCCGATTTTCAGAGAGAAATGTGCATTTGCTGCCTGCCCCACTTGTTTGACACATCCTTCTAATTAAACTCCACACTGCTATTATTTTGAACCGCCCTTTTCACATCTACACCAGCGGTGTATAAGCAGGAGGATCATCAAGGACTCCAGCCATCCATCCCACAGACTGTTCTCTGCTGCCCTCAGTCTGCAGCATCCGATTGGTTTTCTATTACTCTACACACCTACTACAAAATATTTGCCGTTCATGTAGAACATATAATTTTCTGCCAAAAACATGATTGATCTGGTTAGTGATACCATTGGACTGCTATGTTATTGTTGAACACCTGTACAACTATATAATATTTTGTTATTTGTTGCCCTTATTTTTTTGTGTACCATAATGTCAAATGTGCACATGTGTATTGATAACAGACCTTTATAGTACACACATGATTGTCTGTATTGCATAGTGTTTGTTGCTATTTTGTACATTGCCTGTACAGTTTGTAAATATTACTGTCTATATTGTTTCTTGTTTCTTTGTCCTGTCCCGTTGCACGCTCTCAAATTATCACTCAAAGGCACTTGTGCTGTGGTGCACTGTGACAATAAAAAGTTTGATTTGGTGATTTGATCTATGATGAGTATCAGTATAAACACTCCATTAGCCAGAGAAACATAGAAAATGACTTTGAACCTTAAAGGGATAGTTCACCCAAAAATGAAAATTACCCCATGATTTACTCACCCTCAAGCCATGCTAGGTGTATACAACTTCCTTCAAACAGTTATATTAAAAAATGTCTTGGCTCTTCCAATGGCAGTGAATGGGGTTCAAGATTTTGAGGCCAAAAAACTGCATCCATACATTACAAAAATTGCTCCACGTGGCTTAGGGGAGATTAATAAAGGCTTTCTGAAGTGAACTGATGAATTTGTGTAAGAAAAATATCCTTATTTAAAACTTTCTAAATAAACTTTATACTTTAGCTTCCACTAACTGTCGTATGCGCGTTCACGAGAGAGTGGCGATCCAGCGGAGGACATAGGGGTAGCGTAAGCTCCAGTGAAAATATGCTAGTCTTGCAAGAACCAAGTTTTGTTTACAGCAGAGAAAAAACAGTCTCCTCTTGATTTATATCAAAATCCTCTGACATTTTTCTTTACAAGTCCTCGTTTTGTACTTTTAATTCATGACCAGAGTTTTGTTTTGCCTTCTCTGTGTTTCTGCGTTAGCCTACATCCTACATCTTCCGCTGGAACGCCATTCTCTCATGAATGAGAGTACAACGCGAGCTATTGGAAGCTAGAGATTATGGTTTGTAAAATTTTAAAGATGGATATTTTTTCCTACACAAACACATCAATTCACTTCAGAGGCAATTATTAACCCCCTGGAGCCATGTGGAGTACTTTTTATAATGTATCTTCAAAACCTTAAACCCCATTCACTGCCATTAAAAAGCTTGGAAGAGCCAGGACATATTTTAATCTAATTTTGATTGTATTTGTCTGAAAGAATAAAGTCATACACACCTAGGATGTCTTGAGGGTGAGTAAATCATGGGGTGATTTTAATTTTTGGGTGAACTATCCCTTTAAATTGAACTTATAGTTAGGTGTTTCACTGCTTCTAAAGCATAGTTATTACAGTAAAACTGGCAAACAATTTGTATAGTCTTGTAGAAAGTACAAAAAATGCTACCACTGTGCTTCACTAAATCATTAACAATTTGAATAATCTTATAGAAAGTGCAAAAATGCTTTCATTTTATGAACTCATTACTGCAGTTTCAAACCAGAAATACCAGAAAATCACTCACAGAAAATTGTCCACTACAAACATCCTCATCAGAGAATGAAAGCAAGTTCAGTTTACCCACTCTTTCAACTGACAGCCTCTCTCCTCTCGTTAGCACTCAACACTTGTTCTCCATGCATCATGTCACCATGGTTACACTGTAGTGTAGTATAGTAGGAGAGTGTGCTGTGGAGAGGTAGGTGGTCTTTCCTCATTTGCCAACAAATAATAGAGCAGCTCACACAGTCAATGCGGAGCCTTTAAAATAAATGAGAGCTGGGCAAGGGATGAAATTATGAGGCAATGGGTTTTACAAAATGCAGAATCAAAACTGATGGCCACAGTGTCATATTTCCCACAGTCAATATCTTACCGTTAGCATTTTTTTCTGCAGGCATAAAAATGCAGTTGCACAACACCACAATATTAGAAAGCAGCACTGCTGCCTAAGCTAGTTAAATATACTGCGAGAAAACTAATATTCCTGCAGTACAGTGATGCATAGCAGAGGACATTTTTTATAGTATGTAGCCACTATGACACTCTAATCAAATCCACCAACATGAACATACAAAAGAGAAACGGGCTTTTTTAATATCGCTGTTATATTTGAGATGGTTACAAAGAGCACGGTGACAATGCATCTGTATAGTTGTCAGAACTGCTTTTCTCCTTATGTCCGTCTAGCTGACATGCTTCTAAACTGCTGTCAAAATCAATGTGCCGGTTGACAAGGAATGAGTGCAGATCTTCATCGAGTTTCAAAAATAGAAGTGCATATCAAGAGAGCTATGTCTTTTCAGCAGGCCATTTTTAATTAAACGCTCTAATGATCTTAATCCTCATTTGTGAGTGTGCTGAAAATAGAGCGATCAGTCAGATCACCAAAGTGAGACATGTTGTTCCTCACAGATATATATATATATATATATATATTATATCTGTTCCTTTTTATACAAAGAATAAAATATCACACATTGAAGCACAGCCATTTAATGCGTACAACAGGAAAGAATCATCAGAAGATCTAGTGCATTTTTCTCCATCAGATAAAGAAACTCAGCATAATCCAAAATACTATGAGCGACTACTATATTTAAGCGGTAATTTACTCAAATTCAAATTATTGTATTATTAGTTCCATGCTCAGGAAACAGACCGGTAGATACTGTTTTTTAGAAACATCTTGGCCACTTCAAAATAACTAAAGTGAATGAGGACTGTCAAGCTCGCAAGTCATCATAAAAAGTATCTGAAAAGTAGTCAAAATGACTCATTCACTTTATTTCAGGTCTTTATTCAAGTTGTTCAATGAACATCTTGACATATGCCCTACTTCTCTTGGGTGCATTCATGAGAAGTACAGCTATATGATTTGTGAATGAATCATTCATTTGAATCATCTAATGTCATTCACAAAACTAAAATGATTTGTTCACTAATCGGACGTGTCCAATACAACTGTGCAGTTAACTTACTGACTCAGTTATTCACAGTTGAAGCAAGTTAACAGCTCACTGGAGAGGAAAATTATTAGCAAATAAATTAACTTAAGTTGGTATGTTTGTCACACAAAGCTGTTTATAATGCTTTAAAAACAACACAGAAGTCATATGGAAATAAATGGATTGTGATTCAGCGTAATTGTATGGAAACAAAGGACCAACACATTACTATTATTATTATTATTATTTAACATTATAAAACTGCATTTTTGCATTTGACAGAAGAAAGACACTCATACAAGTTTTGAAAGACATAAAAGTGAGTAAATTATGGCACAATTTTCTTTTTTGAGTGAGCATATCCTTTCATGTGCAGTTGTTTTGTAATCATAATGGATGCAACCAATTATCTGCAACCCTCCCACAGTCAGAGGACAGAGACCGGCATCTACAGTAATGCTGTTCAGCAGTGTCATGGGATCTCTCAAAGCTACTGCTCTTACCATGTTTTTTGTTCTGCAGAACACCCTGAATTACCACAGGGGAGCTGAACTCTGTTAAACCTTTGCTTGGAAGAGGAGAATCGTATCTGTACCTTTCAATTTACCTTCAGAGCACTGCACATTAGTTCTCTCTAGCAATTCAGAATCATGTTGGAAGAAGTTTTTGATGATCTGCCAGCAGACCAATTAGGATTTACCGGTAAACAAGTGTTTTTAAATATGTAAGCCAATTCGGCCTGGCGTAATGAAATTTGCTGTTGAGTTATTCATGGCGCTCATGGCATTAGTGTGCTGCGTGACACTAGACCGATAAGTGAAACTCTGAAAGTGTTCAGTTGTCAGCTGTATTGACTAACACACTCCGGTCACCGCACCTTTGGTTATTCGATTGGCCTATTGATCCAAAAAGCCAAACACAGTCAGACACACACACATATACACAAGTGCTTTGTGTGTGTACGGGTCAAGGTTTTACCTTCATTCAAAGGCAGTAAAACCTGAAATTACTTACATTGTGAGGACCACAAAATGGCTTAATAAACATACATTTGTGTGAGGGTTAGGTTTAGAGGTCAGAAATATCAATAGCTAAGTTAAAATAAATAAATAAATAAACACCCACTACTATAGAAAAATAAACGCGTCACCTCTGACCCAGACAATAAGCCTACCCAGTACAGTATATAAAAAAAAGGTTGTTTGTTAACATTTATTTAATAAATGAACAAAAAAAGACTATTAGTCAGTGTTACAACATTATATGAATATCATATTATTAGTCAGAATGTTAGAAAATAGCAGTTAGAAATGTTAAGAAAATGTTTATTTTTCTCCACTGACCCGTCACAAGACCCTTTCTTATTTAAATCTAAAGAAGCTGGTTTCTGTTTCAAAGTAAACATAAATAAATATTGTGACTTCATTTTTTATAATTGCAACTTTATTTCCTGTAATTGTGACTACACACTACCATTCACAAGTTTGGGGTCTGAAATAATTCTCTTATACAGACCAAAGCTGCATTTATTTGATCAAAAATACAGTAAAACAGTAATATTGCGAAATATTATAATATAAATTATAAAATAATAAATTATTTTAATATATTTTAATGTGTAATTTATTCCTGTGATAGGCAATCCTTAGTCTTCAGTGCCACATGATCCTGCAAAAATCATTCTAGTATCCTGACTTGGGCCTCAAGAATCTTTTTTACAGTTGAAAAATCATTGCTTAATATTTTATGGAAGCTGCAGCACATTTTTTCCAGGATCCACTGATGAATGGAAAGTTTAAAATAATGTATTATTTTAAGGTTTTGTAAAGATATTAATTTCTTAAAAAGTATTAAATAAAATCTTACTGACACCAACATTCTGAATGGAAGTGTATCTAACAATTGTGACTTTATTTCTTATTTTAAACTTCATCTCACAATAACCACCTTTATTGTTTACTCTGAAGTGGAAACTAGCTTCTGTAGAAATCTCTGGGTTTCAATCAATAAACTGCTGCTGGCTTTCTGCTTGGTAAGCCTAGCATCACGACTCCACAAGGAAGTGTGCCATGAACGAAAAGCAGATCCTCATGTAGTGTGCAGGACTGGAGTGTGGACTTTAAAGATTCTGAGGGGATACACACACCATAATACTACACTAACACAGGACAACACAAAACACAAACACCACCTCTCCACTGTCTCATTCTACATGTGTGTGTTGAGGGAAGGGCTGTGACACAGGACATTAGGGGCATTAGACAGTACCTCTCCATCAGTGCGGTGGCCTCTTGCTCTCTTTTCCTCCTCTTTCTCTCTGCAATTCCATGGAACACCCTGCTGGGACCGGTCACAGTGTTACAGGCTGTGGGTATAGGTGTGTGTGCACAGGGAGCAGTGAGAGGGGAAAAAATCTAGAGTGGCTAGGAAGGTTCAAACCACAACAGGTGACCACCACCACCACAGGTCAACGGGACACTACAGTCACGCTAACACACTAAACACACACTTACACACACTAAACACTACGACCACAGTGAAGTCAAGTGTAACAGACACTCAGTCACCAACCAGCACAGAGGATAAATTCCCAGAAATCTGTAACATCTTTGTGGGAGTGGTTATCATATCTGCTGTGCATCTATTGTTTTTCCCAGGGTCACAGAAGGTACAGCCATCATTACTGACAGCTGATGTTAAATCAAACCCCTGTCCTCAGCAGATGAGGTTAATGACAGCCCAGAAGCTACGTTCAGACAGTGTGTGTGTGCATGTAATTGCATGTAGATGTGACTGCATCCTGAAATCCTTCAGAGCCTTGACAGACTGGTGACGGTCTTGGAACACTGCGTGCAAATCTTGAGATGAGTGACTTTTCTAGAGTATATTCGGGCTATATTTATATATTTCGTGTGCAATATTCAACACAAGTTATGGCAGCAATCACCATATTCCAGGGCCAGTCTACCATTTTGTCATATTTTTTTTTTAAATATACCTTGCATTATAGTCAAAACACAAGCTCTGTTCCAAAATCTAGTCAACTGTCTACCTAGATCTTATTTTAGGAAATCGTAGGCAGACTCCTGACATGAAGGCTATTCCTAAAGTTATGTAGATACATTTTTCTGCTCTCTTACCCCTTGTTTTTAAGATATACAGTAGTTTAAGGCAGCATTGTAAATGGAGATTTTGACTATAGTTTATTCAGTATCAAAACTTCATAATTGTATTATTTTATGTAATTAAAAATTTATTTTATTTTTATTTGTGTGCTCCAGGTAATTTAGACACTACAGTATCATTTTTGTAGCTTATCAGCATGCATGAAAAGGTTTTATGTTATGGTGTTATTTTGCATTTCTTTCAGACATATTTACAATAAATGAGAAAGAAGTAGCATGCTAGTATGATATTTTGAATTCAGTCTTAGTCAAGTTCACCTGTACTTGAACTAAAGCATCAACATACTGCTGTCTGATTCCTGTCCTTTTATTTTTACTATTAAAAAAATGCTTTTCAACAGGAGTTGAGTCTCCTGTGAGCTTTAAGTGCCATTTATGCAGCATTCAGAGTTGCCTATGAAGAACGTTCCAGCTCAGTCACTTATGAGTTTTCATTTCAGTTAGGATGTTGACAATGGAGAGCAAGCCAGTAAATCTCAGTCGGTTTTGGAATAGAGCTTTTGTAACTTATTTGTGGTTAATACCCAGAAAACTTTAAGGGTCAAGCCATCATAGTAGAACAACAAACCAGCAGTTGAAATGTGATTAGTGACACCGGTCCGAGTGACTCACAATTGGTGTTGGTGTATCATGAGCAGTATTTGTGCTGTGTGAGACAGAGTTCCTTCATAACTTCAAACACTCTGTCTAATGCTGGTGGAGTGAGAGTTAACACAGGACAGGAGAGGCAGCAGCACAGAGGAGCAGAGGGTGGGGATGGAGTGATATGTTGAGTTTTTAAAACAGTGGGCTAATGAGTAAGGTATACTCACGATATTCTTTGGAGCCAAGGAAAAATGCACAATAAAGAAGATAAAAAGAGGAAAGAGAGAGCAGGTGCTTTAACCATCACAAGAAAACACATGAAAAGCAAATTAAAAGGTAAGGTATGCAGGAAATACAGAGCATTTTTTCAAATATAAACACTGGATCGGGTTTTATGAAAGGATCACCAAGTGCTTTATCACTACCTATTAAAGTCAATTATCACAAAGTGGCAGCTCTACAGCCGACCACAGGAGAAAACACTGACATTTCACACAAATTGAAAGGATTCTGAAGTGAAAGTGTCAATTAAACCCAGCAAAAAGGGGAATGAATAAGTCAGAAGAGAAAGTGAATTAAGTAGCTGCAGAGATAGCAAAGTATTCATAGACAGAAGGAGGGATACAGTGGGAGGGGAAAGGCAAGGAGAACTGACACCAGATGATGAGGTGGGAGGGCACAGTGAGGTTGAGGGGGAGACAACAACCATGTCGGCTGGAGGGAGGTGGACTGCACCCCAGTGGGGGGGTCTCAGCCAGTGGGCTCTGTGATTAAGACTTCTGCCCGACAGGTGATAATTAAGCAGTCAGGCTGAGCGAGAACGTCTGTGCACGAAGAATAATGAAGCCCGAAATCACTCAAAAAAGAAAAAGAAAAACAAGGAAGATAGGAAACAGGAAGGAACGGAGGAAAGTAAGAGAACAAAGAAGGTAAAGAGAAAGAGGAGGGGACACAGGAATGGAAAGAACAGGAAAAGGGGAAAGACAAATTGAAACAGGAAGGGGACGAAAAAGAGGAAAGGGAAGAGAAAAATGAAGAGGGAAAGTGAAAGTAGAAGGGGAAAAGAGAATGAAGAAGGCAAAGAAACAGAGAAAGGGAAAAAAATAAATGGAAAGAAAAAGAGGAAGAGAAAGTGGAAAAGGAAAAGAAAGGAGAAAAGAAAGAGGAAAAGGAAGAAAAAGAAAGCTAAGAGAAAGAGGAAGGGAACAGAAATGGAGATGGAGAAAGAAAGATAAAGAGACAAAGGAAAAATAAGAGGAATTGATGGGGATGAAAAAGAAAGAAAAAGGAAGAGATAAAAAGGGAAAGTAGAAGTGGAAAAGAGAATGCAGAAGGCAAAGAGAAAGAAAAAGGGAAAAAAGAACTGGAAAGAAAAAGAGGAAGAGAAAAAGGAAATGGAATAATAAAGGAGAAAATAAAGAGGAAAAGGAAGTAAACAAAGAATGCAAAGAGCAAGAGGAAGGAAACAGAAATGGAAATAAAGATGAAGAGACAAAGAAAAAGAAAAAGGAAGTGAAAAAAGAAGGGGGAGAAAGAATAAAAGGCAAATAAAGTTGTAATGAGAATGAGGCAATGATAAAGAGGAAAGGAAACAGAAATGGAAAGAGAAGAATGAACAGACAAAGGAATGAAAATTTAAATAAAAAGACTGGGAGAAAAGAGGAAGAAACAAAAGCCAGAGGAAGTTGAAGAAGGTAAAAAGAGGATCAGGAAAATAAAGAAGATGGCAAAAAAGAAAAAGAAAAAGAAAGGGGAACAGGAATGAAAATAATGATAAAAGAAAGAAAGAAAGATGTGAAATAGAATACCTCCTGTCCTCCCACATGCATGAGTCAGGATAGTTAAATTACATGTCTGCTTCATAGACCAACCCCACTCATGAGGAAGCAGAAGATTTGATGCAATGAATTCCCATGTTTACTCACGCTTGCATGGTGGTGGTCGCAGTTTTGAAGCTAAACATGTTCTCTTTAGGGAACCAGCTGTTCCTGTGATCCTCTGCAAACAAAAAGAGATAGCCTAAGCAAAGGTAACAGGTACGGTGTAAATCTCACAATGAATTAACCAATAATCCATCATTCAGTGATGGTGATCTTCTCCTTACCTCGATCTTCAGAGGACACACGGTCCTCACTGTACATCCTCTCCAGCTTCTTGTGCTGTTTGCCACCACCGTGAGGTGACGTCTCAAGGTCTAGAGAGCGCTGGCTCTGGCAGTGTGGCCGAATGCAGGCCACACAGTCTGGTGTGCAATCCTCCCTCGACCTGCTCCGTCTCGACCCCCAGTCCTGGATGTTATGGGTGCTCCCTGAGCTCTGCAAAGGTTGCGTGAGAGGCTGGTGTGTAGAGCCGTTGTTTCCACGATGGTGGCTTCCTCGATGATGGTTGCCACGTAAACTGGAGGGAGCACCGGTTCTTGGTGGGTCTGTGGTCCTCTTCAGCACCTCTAGCTCCAGGCTCTCCTTGCTTCCCTGGCCTCCAAGCATATCCCGCTCCCTAGTAATGGTGTAGACGCGTGCTGGCTTCAAAGAGCTCTCTACACACCTTTGATGATGCTGGTCCTCAGAAGAAAGGCTGCGTTCTACGGAGAGACGATGCTTGGAACTGGTAGGAAGGGGTGCAGACTGGCTGCCTGGCTGAACCTCTTCTTGACTGGGCTTGACTATGAGAGTGTGTTGGAAGTATGGCTGGAGGCTGTTATTGTTGTTCAGTCGGCTGATGTCTGGGGAGTCTGTGTCTTGACCGATGAAGGTGTCAGATAGCAAGTGATCTGGAGTGAGAGTCAGAAAGAGACTAAGATAAACAATTTTTTCATCATCTCGTCTCGGCAAAGCAACAGGTGCCAATCAAGCTCTCCTGTAATTATCAATTAAAGGATGACTGGGTGAGTGGACAGAAGTGGAATTAATGTTGAAACTGAATAATGATGCTTTCCTAAGTCAAGTACTAATAAATTCAAGCACTTCACAAGGAGGAGACAAAAGACTTGAGGACAAATGAAGGTAGGGCATGAGGTGGAATGGACCTAACCTGATCCGTTGCGGTTCTCAGGGTGAGTGTGAGAAAGGAACTCTCCAAATGCTCGAGCTGCTCTGCAGAGAGACAAACAGGAGACCAAATCAAAGAATGGAGATAGAACTCTCTGTCTTGATGCACTTTCACATGCTACTGCTTTTAGTTCTCAGTAGGCATTCCGAATCTAGTTGTTAAGTCTGATGTCACGCATCACAGTTTCCAGGTCCAAACGCTCTTTCGATCTAAAAGCAAACAACAAATGGTGCTATTATAAAGTCACAGACAGTGTGATGTAGTGCTACCGAAAAATCCTCTTAACCTTTACTAAAATCTCAGCTGGTCAGATAGTGATTCATATTTTCTGAATCATTAAAATACTGGTGCCAGGAGAATGCAGTGTACACGGTTAGTTTTTAAAAGCTGAAAGGTACAGTGCTCATAAATGGCTGCTGAGATAGTATTCTCACTTGAAATGGCACAGAAGCTTGGACCTGGAAACAGTATTCAATACATCACGTCTTAACAAGCAGATCGTTTTTCATGATAATATTGCAAACAGCTTCCATATTTCATATCCATATTGGTGGAACTCTCTGTCCTAAAGTGTTACATAAGCCCTATTCGGACGGTAATTGCTTCTCAGGGGGACGTAAGTGATTTTCACCATATACAGGGGGTAGTTGGTGATTTAATTGCCGTCCGAATCCAGAATGTCGGTGTTTTTCTCTCACCACCCCCGTGAAAATCCCCGGCTGAATTACCTACTGTTTTTTGACAACACTGCGGTCGTGTGGTCACTTAATTGCTGTCCGAATCCACATCTCTGAGTTTACGAGAAGAAATCGATTCAAAATTCAGTGTTTAATCCCTTTTTGAGCACTACCTAACACCGTAACGTTGTACTTCGGTGTAATTTACATATTATTTCTGAAATGCTGGAAAGTATTTAAAAGAACAATACTTCATGACTGCTCAACCACAGCGACTGGGAGCAGAAAAAGAAGAAAAGCACATAAACTTTCAAATAGGTCTTTATTATGGCAGCAGCAGGTATGCAATACAATTTTAAAATGTGTATTATAAACAGATATATATCGCGTATAATTATATACAACTATAGCGCATCTATTTTCCTATTTTTAAACAGGAGATTTAAATAATCAAATAATAAATATTATAAAATATGCTTGGAATAATAATAATACATTTTACATAATAATAAGTATTTTTAAATACATTTTACACAATAATAAGAATACATTTGTAAATAAAATTCATTTTATTTATGGCAGACAATCATGTGATTGGCCACAGCGCGTTCCCGGGTGCGCAGGATCACAGAACTCGCTCCTCCACTGTGAATAAATCTCCATCCGAATCCATGAGTTTTATCACTGAGGTGATATGTACATTTATTTTTACAGACGTCCATATGAGAAACAATTACCGTCCGCATCGGGCTATAGAGACATTTACAGATCACTAACTTGATAAAGCAATTTTAGATATTGCCCTTGGCCACTGACGTGATTGAGTGATTTATGGTTTCACATTTAAATGTAATGTCCTCTTTATAATTCTACTCACTGAATCAGATGTGAGATGTGCAGTCAAGACTAAATACTGTTTTTTACTCTTCATAAAACAGAAGAATACAGGTCTAACTCAGTCTATTTCCCATTTCCAAACACCTCACAAGTGAAAATGAGAAACATTAGCAGATAATGTCACAAGATGTGGCTCTAATTTAAACTGGGCTACCACACCTGCAGATGCTTTCAGAAAAATGCAGAATTACTCCACATCCCATAACTTGTTTGAGCAATGAGGTGTAAAGCACTGAATGAAATCTAGATACAACCGGCTTCCAGTATGAGGTCACTCAGCTGCTCTGGCACAAGAACATGGCCCCCTTATGACTTTCTATATAAAGAGAGGGAGAGATAGCTCAGGAAGCATAGCATGGAAGATTGGGTGGTTATAAAGAAGGAAAAAGGAAACAACTTTATTAGTAGATCCATGTGTTCTCAACAATAAAATACAGGTATCAAAGAACTCTTTGTGCTACATTGCCATACCTTCCTCTGATTTAACCAACAGGATGGCCTTCATGCAATGTTTGAAAAAAAAAAGGCTTCCAAAATTCTGAAGTCCATTGAAAAAAAAAAATGAAAAAAAAAATAGAAAGGATGCATTTGCACTCCCGATGGCCCGTACAATTAGCATACCCAGATGATTTATACAAATCATTAATGCATTCGAAGAGCTGCTACACTACATTATCAAATGTATCACTCCAAATCTTAACCATGGGAAAGACTTACACAGTATTCCCCTCCTGTGTGGCACAGCAAGAACACAACTAATGTATCCTAATTACTCGCATATGCTGGGGGAGTAAACCACTACAATGTACAAATGAAAAATAGCACCAAACCTGTTTCACACTCCTTGTCTTTAATTTAGTTCCCAGCTAATGATGCCTTCCCACACAAGCTCACTAAATATGTAGATTCTAACATGCATAAATACACTGAAGCCCACCTCCATCACTGCACCCTTGAGAAACATGGAAGCTACACAAATGCACCTAGATGAAAATGGTGAACTGACACAAGCACATAAACCCATAATCAGCACGCTATTGGCAAATTGTGCAGTCTCTGCACTTCTCTAGGGACGCTGGGAAATGGGATGGTTCTGTTGTTGGAGTAGCCATGCTTTCCTGCAATGACACTTTGAATAATTAAATAGTAGCCAGCATGTGCATCCCTCTCTCTCCTCGCTCAACAAACTCTTCTAACAGATGGGAAGAGTGGTGCAGAGTGGAATCATCCAATCACTTTCTCATCATTCTTCTCACTGTCTCACGCCACAGAGCCTGGAGTAGATACAAGCTAAGTGTTTTAACATGTGATGGGGCGAGAGGTCAGGGGTGAACTAGAACTAAAAGAGAGCACAGCATTTATGTTATGATCTTACTGACTTGGTTAACTTGAAATGGACTCTGTGGTGCTCTTAAAATAACACGTTTGGCGTCTAGTCAGTGAGGAGATGTGTGGTCAGGCAGATAACAGGAGAAATAGGATGGGGCGGCCGACAGCAGAGGAGGAAGTACAACACAGAAGGCTGCTTGGAAAAAGTTCCCTGCTAGGACACAAATCATTTTCAATGAGATTGCTGGGCGGAACTCAGAGAGGGAGCAATCCCGTAAAACTGCTGTGAATGTGAAATAGATAAGTGAAGTGGGTGTCTGAGGGCAATGTGCCAGAATTCAAAGCTTAAATGGGCTGGCCTAGTAGAAACTTTTTATATTTACATCAAAATTTAGTTTTGAAAGCTGGTGTTTTTAAAAATCGTGTTCTACCTTAAAACCAGGTCCTCATCAACTATTAATTAAAGGGATAGTTCACCCACAAACAAAAAAAATTATCCCATAATTGACTTACCCTCAAGCCATGACTTTCTTCTTTCAGAGGAATACAATTGGAGTTATATTAAAAAATGTCTTGACTCTTCCAAGCACTCTTTCCAATGGCACTGAATGGCTGTAATTTCTAGCTTCCACTAACTGTTGTGCATGTGTACACAAGAGAGTGGTGTCATCCACTGGACACCACTCTTTCGTGAATGCAGTACGAGTTAGCAGAAGCTAGAAATGATGGTTTATAAAGTTTTAAATATGGATATTTTTATTGCACAAATGCATTGATTCGCTTCAGGAGGCCTTTATTAACCACCCAGAGCCATGTGGAACACTTTTTATGATGTAGGCCTATTTATGCACTTTATTAGACTTCTATTGGACTATTGAATATCAACAACCATTCACTGCCATTATAAAGCTTAGAAGAGCCAGGACATTTTTTAATGTAACTCAGATTGTATTAATCTGAAAGAATAAAGTCTTACATCTAGGATGTCTCGAGGGTGTGTAAATCATGGGTTAATTTTCATTTTTGGGTGAACCATCCCTTTAATAGTTTTGCAAACTACACACACACAACATTCATTTAAAATATGTAGGCTATATGGCTGTTTACTATATAGTTCATGAAATTGGACATAAAGTAATATTTTTCACTTGAAAAACTTTTAATAGATAATGATAACATTATTAATAAGAAATAATAATACAATTATTTATAATAAAATATTAATAATAAAAAAGTTATTACATTGTCATAATTAAGAATTGGAATATTTGGATATTTAACATGTAATTATACTAAAATTGATTTGGGGACTGTATTCAGGCACTAAAGAGAGCACTCAATTAAAATTTCTCTGTGCCAACAGGACCACTTGGGGTCCTAATGGAGACCCGATTTCTCATTATACTGACCTGCTGTTCAAGTCAACCGGTCCTCCGTAAAACATCCCAGTCCTCCCTATGGTTAGTCCATTCTGTGGCCGGGCCACGTTGGTCACTAGTTAATGTAATGCTCAAATAACAAGAAATTGCAATGAATCTGCACAAAAGAGATGCCCCACAACTAACATTCAACATCAAATCTGCAATAAGCTATTTAACAGGCACTGATGGTGCTAAAGATGATCCAGGAAAAGACAGCATCCCTCATTTCCTCATTTATTTCGTTATAGCAAGTTACTGGTACACATTCAAGCACTGTTCAATTATTTACTGTATATGGCTTGTTTCCAAGTATCGAGCCATCATGGGCCTCTCAGCTGGAGGTCCCTGACGGTCAGAGGCCCCCCATCGCTTGACCCCGTTGGCTTGTTTTATAATCTATCCTTTGTTAAAGATGGTCACAAGGAGTAAAGGAGGGAAAACGATACCACATCCCACACCTTCACAGCTAAACCTCAAAAATGCCCGTGCTTGTCCACTCTCTGTAATTCATTTGCGCTTCTTGAAAATCCAATTGTTCTGCATTAATACCTTCTGCCTAAGAGCGGGGCACAACCAATTACCTAGGATAGTTTACTGTTCTTTTTTTAAACTGAACCGATTAAAAACAACAATGCTACGCAGTTGGAGATATGAATAATAAATACTGGGAAGCACTAGGGTATTAGATGCCCAAATCACTCACAATCTTATTGCCCCTCTCTCTCACACACACAGACTAGCCTTCGTCTCATGCCAGTATGTTTGACGGTGTAGAAGCATGTACATCGGGGAGCATCTCTCATGTTTTCAGCCATGTGACAAAATGGGGGAAGGGAGAACGCAAGGGAACTCAGAGAGAAGCGTTTTAACCACGTTACCTAAAGCAGATGCTTTAACCAAGACTGCTGGACAAAAGCCCTGTGGTGGTCCACAAGAAGAGGCGGATGACTAGTGACTCAGATGAACAACATGAAGATACGAGCAGATGTAAAAGCAATAACTGCCCCAACGTGGACTCAAATACACACTGGCATATAGATCGAAAGTGCGAGGCTTTACAAAGTAAAGTAAAAACAAAGTACTTTGTAAAGTACAAAGTAAAATGGAGAGTAGAGATAACAAACCCTGGAGCTGTTCTTGCACTGCTGTTTTCAGGCGTCTGTTCACACACAATCAGATCCAGGAATGACTGCTTTTGCCCTGGGTGACACTGACTTCAGCAGACCGCCTTGGTGTGCTACACTAATTTAGTAAAAAGCAAGTACAATTTGTTCCTGAGTGCCTCTCTGCATTATCCAGAACATACGTGTGTGACATGACCCCTTTCTCTCGTCCTCCTCCTCGTTCACTCGCTAACAAACTGTTCTTTTTGCTGATTTGATTTCTTAGTGTACTGTTCAGACCATCATGTCACACTGTCCTCACTGCCATCTAAGAGTTTTTGTCATTGACAGCTAGAATTTATGTAAGCTTGTAGTGTGAACTAAACAGTGAGTCATATTCATTTTGAAAATGCTCAACATCTGCCATTGGCATTCAGCTTTTAAAATCTCCATATTAGAAATTCATTAACACTTAATGAGCAGGTCTCTAAATTAGTCGCACTAGCAAACATTTTAGCTCCAAATGGCAATTGAACAAAACGTCCCAGCTGATCCATTCCAAATGTTCGAGACCTTTTAGAACTAAAAACTCCCCCTACAGTACAAAAAGGCCATTTATTGGAACTAAGCTGCAAAAGGGCTTGTTCAGAATTCTTCGGTGGGCAACTTCGCTTGCTCATTAGTAAAACAAGAAGAGAAGGCAAGATGTTATTATTCAGAAGAGGAAGATCTAGCACATTATTCCAGATGGTATAACTAACAAGCAAGCTTTTGGGGAAGTTTGCCTAAATTTGTGCTGTTTTGGCTGTGGGGTAACCTCAACATCGGTGTACAGCCTTCCAAAAAATCTCAATGTTAGAGTGACTAGTTTCTTTTATTAAGATCCCTAATCATATCAGTCTGACCATCAAAATTTGTGCTGTACGTTTCACTGTTTAGTCAACCTGTCAATGTCATGAAGGCTTTCTACAGAGGTGGACCAACTATATTAGACCCAACAGAAAATCTTAAGTCTGCAAGTAAACATCTCACAAATGCACACGTCATTCAATAATAAATTTAAAAATGAGACTCAGTAACAAAAAAAATTAATCACAAAACACTAAAATATAAGATGATGCTATAAAACGTTGACTAAAATTATTGAAGAAAATAAAAATATACGATAAACATTGTAAGAGCTATTTATTTATTGGTTTTCTAATGCAATAACTCCATAAAACATTAGCCAAAAAAACAAAAAACAGCATGTGTCCCAGCCTGACCCTAAGCATCGTCACACACATATAAACATACGAGTTTTTGTATAATCTGGGCCTCCCTCCAGTACAACTGCAGGTGGTCTCAAGATTTAATTAGACATTTACATGTCAGCCTGTGAGACAACTGGGAAGCTTGTAGATCTATAGCCTCTCACTGCGTAGCTCTAATTGGCATCGGGCTGTCATTTTAGTGTGGTTCCCACTTTCTGTCTGTGTCTTTGGACGCAGAAGAAATTTGAACCTAAAGCTGGACATAAAGAACACTTCACAAGTAATGCTGTTGTCAAGTAGCCACATCGGGCTTCCACAAGGCCCATGTAGTTCAGTCAATATCCAAACAGTCTGTATAGGCATCTTACTCAACAGTAGCCCATCTGAGAAAGTCAACTAGGTTGAAGCAGCAGTAGAGACAGGGAGGAAACTCACTGGAAATGATCACGCTTTCCTCCTGTCCAGACTCAAAGAGTATATTTCTCTGTTCAAAGCATAAAGCACATACTGAAGTGCTTCTCGGCTAAGTCGGAAACTGTCAAGCATCACCCAGCTAAACAGATGAATTATAGAGAGAGGATGAATACAGCATTAATCACACTGTCACTGTAATGCAGAGGGAGTCTCAAGGGCCGGTCAGAAGTTTGGTGACAGCTGATTCAGGAAAACCGCAGCGATGTCATGGTGAGTTCAGAAGGTTGTTAATGGTCATTTACAGCGTGTGGACAAATCAACGAGTGACTAACTGATTGACTCAGCGAGGAAGCCTCTCAAAGGCTCACAATCATGTTGGTTGGGTCCAATCACTTCACAAAACTCCAGATGACGTATATAAACAAATATACAAGTAAAAAGAACAAACAGTCTCAGTAAAGTAGGCCTAATCTAGTAGTGACTTCATGACGACTGAGAATATTGCCAGCTGTGACTGAGAGTGACGTAGTGTCATGGAAAATCAGCCATATGAATAATAATATGAGCAAACAAAAACCAAAATGACAATGAAAATAAAACTGTACTTAATTTTAGATATATTAGAAGTATAATTAATAAAAACATTAAAAATAACATACAAAATAATAAAAATAAAAAAAATGTTTAAGTAATCACCAGGATACTGTAAAGTGAATTCGGAAAATAGCATATGATGATGATAATAATAATAATAACAATAATAACAACAATAATAATTTTTATCATCATCATCACCACCAGTATATCATTGTTATAACAAGGACAACAATAAAACAAAAGCAAAAACAACAACAAACTTATAATAAATATGGTCACTGATGTTAGCTCAACAGTAACTAAACAAAATTTTTGATTCTTTCTGAGCAAACTAGTCCAAATAGTGTTGTCACGACACCATAAATAGCCTAATTTAATTTACATTAAAAAGCCCTTAGAAGTAATTTAAGTCAAAATGTATTTTTTTTTTAAACAAAGTTACTAGCAAGCTAGTTATGTATACAAAGTGTAGTCAACAGGCATTACAGGCTCCGGAACTGTCACTGATACATTACTGACAGATTTGTAGTGTTTTACAGTCGTCAACGGCAAGGAAACTATGAAGTGTGATGAGATGTGATAGTTTCACATGAGCCTCCATGAGACGTGCTGCAGAGACTCACCTAACTTTTGCGGCAACAGAAGAAATCGCATCATTCCTTAAATTCTTCTTCTTGGACACGGCAGTTCCCATGCTGCAGTGAAACCACCAGTGTGTAAAAGCAGCTCATTCCACTCGTCTCATCTGCAATGAGGAAAGAAATGCACACTGCAAACAAATCATCCGCAGAGTGGAGATACGATCTCCTCTCTCTTCTCCCTGATTCAAACTGCTGCTCAGGGTCTGTGTCAGATGTTCCGTTTGCTCCTCATGTTTAGGAACGCGACGTCCAGCTGAATTTCACCACGTGAAGTTTATGTTCTTTAGTGAGCGGAGTTTGAGCTAGTACAGCAACGTGAAGAGAGGTGCGCTGCTAGTACGCCAGATTGTGCTCACGCGCAGCGCACTTGCTCTCTCTCTCTCTCTCTCTCTCTCTCTCTCTCTCTCTCTCTCTCGCTCTCCTCAGTTTCTCATATTGGTCCAGATTAAACGACGGTGGACATTACGGAAACTAGTGCCATATAAGGAAGAAGTGGCTCAGCTTGTCGTTTGGCGTCAGCTTAAAAGTGGACAAAAGAAACGAACTACAGGTACAGTGTGTTTATTTATGAAAGTCAGTTTCTGTATGGCACATGGTATATATTTTACCATTTTATATACAAACACACACACACACACACACACACAGAGAGACATTGGACATTTCCACCAGCGGCCTATAGCTATTGCCCAAGAAAAAGATGCATTTCATTAAACACAATGACCCCAATAGCCATTGTGGGATTTTTAACAGAATTTAAGCAATTTGTAAAACAGCAAAAAAATTAAAAAGTAAAAAAAGTACTAATTCATTTTTTTCCGACCAGCAGGCTATAAATAATAAAATGTGTAACATTAGCAATAACATTTAAATCACACACCTTTCCTCAATAAATGACCATTTGCCTCAACCTAGCAATTGTAAAAATAGTCATGACAGACATTAAATGTACACAATTTTCACTAAAAATGCTAGTAAATTTCACAAAGAAATCGACAAAGACACAGCAAGTAACACATTGAGCTTAATGTGATTTTTTTTTAAGTAGAAAGTCTGAGACAGTACTTGTAAAAACTACTCTGATAACTCTTTTTTACAGCTTTGAAAAATATATTTACAGACATAAACCTAACTGTTGTATATAACCACTTTCATTTAGACTTCAATTAATTTCAAACAACAAATTACAACAAAAGAATAAGTCTTTGTTGGCATCCTTTTTCTTTGTGTCGAGGTTGAAGTTCCTTTACTGTGTGTTCAGAAAGCCTCTTTTGTGTGTCTCTTTAAAAGCTGCAGTCAGAAGACCAAGTGTGGTTAACCTGCCTCAGCATGACCACATTCCTTACCAATTTTGAAAAAGAAGATGAAGGCTTACTGAAAATGTTCATGCTACAACCTTTACATAAGACAAGAAAGCAGAAGTTATCCTTGGTTGGCTTTAACAGTCCTGTTACAGGAATACTAAGTGGTTAATTGTAATTGGGAATGGAGAAGTATTCTATTCAGGTTACAAGCCGAGGAAACGGGATATGATGAAAATATTTATATGCACTTCCCTTTACACTCTTAAAAATAAAGGTGTTTCACGATGCCATAGAAGAACCTTGTTTGTCTAAATGGTTCCATAAGGAACCTTTTAACATCTGAAGAACCTTTCTGTTTCACAAAAGGTTCTTTGTGGCAAAAGAAGGTCAGAAGGTCTTCAGATTATTAAAAGGTTATAAAAGAGATGGTTCTTTAAAGAACCTTTGACTGAATGGTTCTTTGTGGAACCAAAAACGGTTCTTCTATGGCATCGCTGTGAAGAAACCTTTTAAGCACCTTTATTGTTAAGAGCGTAGGCACAGTTCAAAAGCAAATAATTAATATTAGACTCATATACCACCAGAAAAGCTTCAGAATTGCTTTACAGCTTACTCAGTTTCATTCTGATGCTGTTGTGGCTCGTCTGAATGCTGTTTTTTTCTGCATCGCAGCGTTCGAGCTGAGAAGGCATAAAGAAAAGGGTTCACGCAACTGTTGATAAAGAAAAGAGCCCCGGTTACATTGTTGCTGACATCTGATTCCCATGATAATGCCATTAAGACAAAGTTGTTGATCATACAGGGGGTCCCAAATACGAAGAAGACCACTACGATTCTGATGGCCAGTTTTGTCAGCCTGTGGCTTTTGAAGGAAGATGACTGACTTATCCGTTGATGAAGTCGAAGGTAGAAGAACAACAGGCTGAAGAGAGGCACAACAAACATCACTAGAGTCTCGACAAGTAAGACAGCTACTTGTTCTTGTTTATTTGTATAATCCTGATAACAGTGTAAAAGCCTGTCCTTCTTCTTCTTCACATTTCGGAAATAAAGAGCATAAGAACCCAGAGCTCCACTTGATGTCCATATCCCAAAAATCAGCCCCTTTTGGCCCTTCTGTCCAAGCTTCGCCCATCGCTGTGGATACAGCACCTGTAGGTACCTTTGCACACTCAACAAGGTGACAGAAAGTACACTACTGTAGAGGCTCCAGTACACGACATAGGAGAATAACTTACACAGACCTTGGCCAAAAACCCAGCCGTTCAGAAGGGCATAGATCCACACAGGCAGAGAAATCAGACTCAATAGATCCGAGACAGCCAGATTCAGCATCAGTTTTGGGGTAAAACTGCCCTCCTTTAAATGTTGGATGAGCATGACCAGCACCGCTATATTACCTGGTACACCCAGAGCAAAGCACAATCCCAGAACAGTGCTGGATACTAGCTCCTCCACTGAGGAACGGGCAAACAGAGAGCTGTTAGAAATGTTCTGGTACTCCATGGTCATCTGCCAATTGGTGATGTGAATATGAAGGTTTGCTCTGTAATAGTGAGGAAGTAGTTTCAGGAAGTGAACTTTGATCACAATTGTTGTCGTGTGGAAAGATTTGCAAAAGTGTGAAAAAAAACAGTGCAGTTAAAAATTATTTGCATACTTTTTTTAAATGTTAATCTAGCAATATAAGGCTGTGCATGAATGCAGTGTTTGTTTTAATTTAAGTAGCATTTCCTTCTAAAAATGTTAATGTATTAAAGTAATGTGTGTTTATAAGCTGTTAGCATGCTTGTTGTGGTTGAAGCTGTAACCTGACTGACCTTTCACACAGAGCACATTTCCCATGCTAAGCAGCCACAGTAGCATATGTATGCACCTCCACATTCTGGAAATATCATTTCAACCAGAAAGGCCAAGAAACTAAAGATGCGCAATATATCAGGTCAATATCGCCCATCATTAGTTATGAGTTATTAGATTAATTTTGCCATCACATAACAGTTAATTTTAACAGATCTGAAAATGAATTAAGTTTGTAATCTATGATTTCGATTTTTTTTCTTAACAAAATAGTATAGTTTTTTAATATCGGCTGCTGAAATACTCTACAAAAAACATTCTGTGATTGTGTAAAAGTATATAAACAAAAGAACATGCTTGTATATTTTGTGTGTTTCATTAGCATTATGTCTACAGTTTAATAATTATGCAGTATGTAGTTCCCCTTTAGTAGTGCTTGTGCATTTCCCCCTTGTATGCTATGTATTACTGCTTGTGTGTTTTGCATTTAGATTTTCAGACATGAGTCGGCTCATCAGAGCGACAATATCCATGAATAAACTGTCTACAAAAGCAAAAGCAATGTCAATAACAGCTCATTTTAACTGCCTGTGTCATCACATTTTTACAAAGCAATGACCTTCAACCTAATGTCATCCTTATTCTTAAACGGTACACATAAATCCAAGGCTGTGGAAAAAAATGGTGAGAAATTAAATTTTGAACCTCTGGATTAATGGGTTCTGCTCTGAGGTCAGGACAATGCTAAGATACAGTATAATAATGCAGAATTGCTTAGTGTTTCCTGTACAAGTGTAGTCTATACGTCATGCTAATACATCCATCCAGAAGGCTGATGAAGTGATCTGATAGCTCCCTCTAGCACACAGAGAGCTGGAATCACTGGGAATGCAAAACAGGAACGTTCATCACCTTCTCTATAGGAGTACTGACTTATTTATTGCCTCAGATGATTTCATGCATAAATGTGCCAGAGGAAATTTCTAAGGCAGCGAGTAACCACTTCACCTTCACTGATGCTGGAACTGGCATGACTGCTGTAGAAATAAATGAAGGGCATAGAAGAATATCATGTATGACAGGCCTAAGTGTGTTTTAACTAGATTGCACAATATGCATAACACATACCATTTATAAAAACGTTCCATAAAATAGGAAAATAAATAATAGCTTGAAATAACTGATAGTGATCCATATTTGTTATTTTTATAAATATATATATATATATATATATATATATATCTTCTTCTTTAATGAAAGAAACCAGTTCAAATGAAACTCAGCAGAATATGTGGTGCTTTGTGAGTATCTTCATTTTATTGCTTTTTTTGTGATCAAGTGTTTAATAATATTAATGATAATGCTATATGCTATGCTATGCTAATATGCTATGCTTATAATATAAATGATAATATAGCAGTATAATTTGTGTTAAAAGGAACACACTTGAGGGTTTGGTACATAAAATGTGTGTGTGTGCGTGTGTGTGTGTGTGTGTGTGTGATTTACCACCCACAATTTTTATTATTTATATTTTAATTTATTTTTTATGTTTTTCTATTCATGTCTTCATCTGCTTCCTGTTTGGATTCTACATGATTATTTGTCATTAAAATATGATTTAATTTTTTTTGCCAATTTTAGACTTCATAGAAATACTTTGCATACAGACTGTATTTAAATTTAGATCAGTGACGCTAATGCAAACACTCCACTTCACTGTAACACGCAGCCCATACTGGTCTTGCTAAACAGCCTCTAGCGAGGCAAGCAGGCATGTTATGATTACTCCTGCAGTTTGTTGGGACAAAGTAATGAGATTCTGTTTTGGAATTGAGACAATTTCAAATTGAGGCCTTTGTTTCAGCAAATATTATATATTCCATGCAGCAGGTTGAAACAAAACACACACACGCGCACACACACACAGAATGACAGAGAAAACGCTGTAAACAAGCAAAATAAATTGGTGCCTGAGAGAGATGAGGTGTGGTGAATTTTTCCTGCAATAATTCTAAATTAATTTTCACTGTGTCAGAGATGTCTCTGATTTATTGTTTGCTGAACTGATATGGGTAGAATCCAAAGATAACTTAGTTAAAAGGAGAGAACTAAATCAGATTACGCTGTATACCTGTCTAATTTCATCAACAGAATGGAGTGTGACTTTTACCATGACCTTCAAGAGCAGAGCATATACACTGCAGGAGACCTTCAGATGCAATATATCTTGGCATATCAACTTAAAGACTTTCTTATTGAGCAAACACAATTGATTGATATGCATGTCAATAACCATTTGAAGAGTGATCTGTTTGTTTGTATGAACGCAATGAATACATCCATGTGATTGGCTGGTGAGAAACGCAAGGCGGGGCAAACGGAGGTGGAATGGAACACATATAAAGACACGTGAGGAAAAAAGGACAGACAAGAAGTAGACAGATGGACATGGAAAGAGGTGAAGGGAGGAAAAGAGAGACTGATGAGACAGGTGGAGGGTAAATGAAGAGAGAATGAGGGAAATAACGAGTAGCCGTTAATTGGATTTGTGATACGCTTAATTAAATCAGCCTTCTGTCCTGTTGTGGAGATACTGACAGATCAATGTCAGCATACATGTACAGTATGTGTCAAAAGTTTGGACACCCCTTACTGAATGTTGCTCATGACCTTTTCGGTCCTTTTTTTTACTAAAGGATTCTGCTTTAATGCTTGAAATTAGTTTTACTTTATTTTTATCAAAGAGTGAAAGAAAATCCGTGCAGGAAACTCATTTAACCCATTTTTGAACATATATGCTAAATATTCACTGCCATTTTACTGCTGGTGTGGAAAAGCAAACAAACATGGTTCACCTTGGTTTATTACCATAAACAGTTACAATAGCCAATTGAGGAAATATGAATTGCTCAAAAGACTCGTTCTTTTTCTGTTCTTCAGTTAAACAGCCATAGTAGGGAGCATCATCAAAGTCTTAGTATCCAACCGAATTCTGCAAATCAAATCATCTAGACCATTTTTTCAATCAACAGTAAACAAGAAGCTCATTTTATCTCCCCCAAGATCTTGGTAAAAATATCCTCACTCTAATTTTCATACTCTTTCAGTCGTGACACGACACACTTGATCCCATCAGTTTCCTCTGAGTCATCAAACTGAAATCCCATGGTAGCTGCGTGACCTAAATATCTCCAGGAGACTGGCAGCATAACAGGTGATGGAGGAAAAAAAGCCATATGAATGAGATTACAGCTAGCTGGCAGGGTCTCAGACCTTACGGCCTTCTTGGCTGGTTCAATTGGCCTGTGGATCAGGTGGCTATATGACAAGGAGGTAGAAATGAAACTGAGATATCATGTGCTTTCAACAAGTTTTTGTTTAGAAGTTTGCTGAAGGAGATCTACAATACTTAAGCTATCTGTTTGCATTCCCATTTAACGCGATGGCAATATATATATATATTTTTATATAAATATTATTATATTATAAATCACTTTTATGCTTTTTTAAAGCACTCCAAAAACAATCTTGTGTTAAAACATCTAATGTAATATAATTAAATATTTGCAGAGAATGTCACTTGTTATAGAGTTGTTGACATATTTGGTCACACTTTATTTTAAGGTCCAATTCTCGCTATTAACAAAACCATTAAGTATAAATTTTGCCTCAGGAAACTTCTAATTTGCTGCTTATTAATAGTAAGGTAGTTGTTAAGTTTAGGTATTGGGTAGGATTATAATATGGTCATGCAGCATATGTGCTTTATAAGTACTAATAAACAGCCAATATGTTAATAATAGGCAGGCTAATAAGCAACTACTTAAAGGGGTGGTTGATTGCGATTTCACTTTTTTAACATTAGTGTGTAATGTTGCTGTTTGAGCATAAACAATATCTGCAGACTTGCAGCGCTGAAAGTTCAATGCAAACGGAGATATCGTCTTTTAAAATTCTGGCAGTTTAATGCCTACAAAAACGACAGGTAAGGGACTACAACGAGTTACTTCCCGGGTCTGATACATCACAGACCCAGATAAACCCCGCCCCCGGGAACACGCAGCAAAGGGGGCGAGGCCATGCTGCTCTGCTTTAGAGAAGAGGAAGAGAAAACTAGGGGTGCACGTAAAAAGCTATTCATATGAATCGCGATTCTGTCTTCTAACGATTCTAATGGATTCTCAAGTTTCAAAATCATTAAAGCAGCAGTTCTTAATACTGTTACTCTGTCGCCCTGCTCTGCATATCTCTCTCTCTCTCTCTCATTCAGATCATCAGATCAGCTCCAACAAACTGTTCCAATTATACACTTATTTTCACAAAGCAATGAGAAGCATTATAAATGGACACGCGTGCAGTTGCTGTGCTGTATTAAAGCTTTAATCAGGATAAAACCGTATATTAAAAGCTAACAGAAGCAGTAGCACTTACAAATAGCAGCGTATTTAAAAGTATGAGACAACAACAACCAAACATACCATTAAGAGCCATGCTTGCACAGGTTCTGCACGATCCTCTTCACTAATATCCTCTGGGTCTCAATCGGGCTCAAATTGATAAGCATTATAGACAACGGCACTGTTTACAATTCAACCGGAGCACATGCCACTGAGGAGAGGGGCGGGACGTTCAGACGTGCTCTAGAGGCGGTTTAGCGAATCACAACACACTGAGCCAGCTAACCAATCTCAGCCCATCGCGTATTTCTGAAGGAGGGGCTTCATAAAACCAGGAAATAAATCAAGGCGTTTGTCAGAGAAGGGACAGAGAGGTGTGGAATAAAGGTAAATTATGTGAAAAATAATGCGTTTTTTAAAAAACCAAGCATGAACACATGCTAGACTGCACCCCATAAACACAATCAAGCCTAGAAAAAAAACAGTCAACCACCCCTTTAATAGTGAGAATTGGTCCCTATACTAAAGTGTTACCACATATTTTTGTAGGCAAACCCAGAAGTTAGCATCACCCTGATGGTTCCCTCAACAAAAACCCAATAGGTTTACATATGAAGAGTTCAGTTGCAAAAGCCGTGCAATTTGAAATTTTCTTCTAAAATGAACATTTTTATAAGGCTCCTATGTTTAGGTTCAGTAATTTCACTTTAATGGTAACGAATAGGTTCTTTTAATTGCCATTAAAGTGAAATAACTGAACGTAAACGTAGGAGCCTGAGAAAAATGCTAATTTTAGATGAAAATTTCAGACGTCACTTAGAGGCTTTTGCATTTGAACGCTTCATATTATTGTAAAAAATAACCTCTGTGACCAACAAATGTTTATGATTCTTACACATTTTGTTCAGCATGATAATCTTAACGAATGAACACAACATAATGACTTTTTAAAAGCCTAAATACAATCGGCAGAAGCACAAAGCTTAAACAAACTACAATTGCATTGCTTCTATGTCGCCACCATTAAAGGGGACATGAACACACACAGTTTCACCCAGTCTCATGTTAATCTTGAGTACCTATAGAGTAGTACTGCATCCTTCATATCTCCAAAAAGTCTTTAGTTTTATCATATTTATAAAAGAAAGATACAGCTTTACGATTCTCTCCGAATAAAGCTGAGCTCCTGCGGAGCACCGTGGGCGGAGCTAAAGAGTGTCAAGCACTTGAGTGCCGATCGCCAACAAAACACAGACATTTGATGCCGTTTCACTTACCATCTGCAGTTCTGAATCATGACCGGGATCTTTTATAGCTGGGACCGCTCCATCTTTCAGTATCAAAAGACACTGGGCACGTTCTTCCGGGATGAATGCCCATATAAGGAGTTCCACCGTCGTTTACGTCAGCAAGAGCCACGATTAAAAAAAACTTTTCGAAACTTGTACGAACCCGGAAGGAAGATTTTTGCCACAGAAATAGTCAATAGTCAATCATTTTTTTAAACTTTGGCCATGCTTAGCATGAGAATCCAACTCTTTAACAGTGTAAATAACTCTGAATGGACGAAACAGCATTGTACCCCCCCCCCCCCCCCCCAAGCTTCAAACAACTCTTTGATCTACTGACAGTCCCCATTCATTCATTTATTCATTCAGCTTTTGTATTCCTTGAAAAAAGTCAAACCAGTTTACATGAGGGTGAGTACATGCTGACAGAATTCTCAGTTTTGGGTTCCTATTGCTTTAGAGGACAAGCAGGCCATCTGCATGTGGTGAAAACCGAGAGAAGACCACATAGATTCTCGAACTTCATGAACTTCACATCCCCCACATATTTAGTTCACACACAGACCTGTTGTTATAAGATCACGCTTCTCAGAGATGCTGATGAGAAACAACCAGGACACTGAGAGGTGTTTTAACACCTCCCACATATCTCAGGGTCGTCACCCTCGCAGAAGTGGGCTGTGTCTTAACTTGTGAGGTGATTCTAGTCACATCTCAGACATGTGATTTTTTTTGAATTCCCAACTTGGGAAACGCATGTTTGTGACGCAGCTGTCAGAAGTTTTAAATACATCTTCATTGTCTGTGATGTTTATTCGTTGGAGGACCCTGAATAGAGTGTTTAAAGCGTATCTGTCATCATTTTCAAAATAGTAATACCATGCTCTTTAAAAGGTATCGCTGGCGAATCCAATTTTGTGTTCTAGTTCTTTTCAAACAGTTTCCCTCAGGTCATACCTCCAGCTTTGACTCAGCCGCTGAGAGGAAGCTGCTGTTTTATCACTTGATAACAGCACTATTAGCTCAGGTCTAGGCAACACAGGAAGACTTTAAGACTGGTGTCGTGTGGATTTTCACATTTTCTGGGCTGTTTTTAGCTGTTTAGGTAATTGGTGACGCACATCAGGAGATTCATCCCCGTCTGCCCACCTTCGCACCAAAACATCAGTGCATATAGCAAGCGTGTGTAGGTTCTATTATTACCTGCGACCTCTTCCCAGAGCTGGAAATGCGGATTGATCCAGCTGTCTCCCCCTGAGAAGCAATGGGAGGGCTGCAAGAGGTCAGGCCACTCTTTTTAATTGCATACTGCTCAGGTTAGATAGGATACTGACGTAAATGATCGGTTTCAACTTAATAGATCTAATTTGTTGTCATAGACATGATACATTTCTGCATTATTGTACATGTATTTGCATAAAAAGAATGGAAAAACGCACAACTTAATATCATTATGGACTCAAATTACACATACATATTATTGTTCAGAATCTTTCATATATTTTAAATGTTTTTAAAAGAGGTCTCTTACTGTATGCTCAGCAGGACATTTATTTACATTTACATTTATGCATTTAGCAGACGCTTTTATCCAAAGCGACATACATTGCATTCAAGTTGCAGTTTTTACATTTGATCAGCTCTTGCTTTCCCTGGGAATCGAACCCATGATCTTGGCGTTGCTAGCGCCATGCTCTACCACTTGAGCTACAGGAAAGCCATTTGATCTATTTGATCTATAAAACAGTAAAAACAGAAATATCGCAAAACATTATAGCAATTTAAAAAAAAAACAGTTTTCTATTTTAATATATTTTAAAATGTGATTTATTCCTGTGATAACAAAGCTGAATTTTCAGCAGCGATTACTCCAGTCTTTAGTGTCACATGAGTCTTCTAATATCATTCTAATATGCTGATTTGGTGCTTATGAAACATTTATTATCAATGTTGAAATCAGTTGTGCTATTTTTTTTCAGGATTCTTTGATGAATAGAAAGTTTAAAAGAACAACATTTATTTGAAATAGAAATCTTTTGTGACTTTACTTCCACTTTTGATCAGTTTAAGATATTAGAGGATATAGAAAATACCAAAATTAAGAAAACTTTCAAACAGGATTCATTCAGAAATGAAAATGGTAGAACAACAATTATAAAAGATTATTTTTCTTTATATATAATCCAATAAATTTGATGTTCTGAATCTTTCACAGTCATGATGCCCTACAGTATCATATCTGAAAAATATTACTCAGTATTTAAATTATTGATCCACCATGATACACTATGATTCACTCTGCTTCCTCCGAGGCCTCACCCACAATAACCATGGTTGGTTTATGTACACAACTCCACATTAATTTTTCACACCAAAATCAAATATAATCTACTGAAATGTCAAAGTCAGATATTCTCTAGAGTTAAATTTCTAATTATTCAATTTATCTTTTTCTTTTTCATTCCAGGCATTTATTTGCAAAACAGAATCTTATCTTTGTCAAATGGCAATTGTTTTGAATCACAGTTTCCACAAAAAATATTAAGCAGCATAACTGTTTTTAACATTGATAATAATAAGAAATGTTTCTTGAGCACCAAATCAACATATTATATGGTTTCTGAAGGATCACGTGAAGAGACTAAAACAAACTATTAAAAACCCTGAACGGTATGAGCTATATATGTGACAACAAATAAAACAGTCAAAGTATTAAGTATAAATATCTCAAGCATAAGTCATAGCATAACGCAAAAACACTCTAATTAGCCTTGAAGGTCTAATTTAGCCTTTAAAAATATTAACTTTTGATTTCATCTGTTTTATGATGGTCTATAAGGATTAATCAAAGCTTAACAATAAAGCTTGTTTAAAGCTTAAACAATAAACACTGTTCCATCTCCGTGTTCCTCGACTCCACACAGTAGTCACAGTGACAATTATTTGAATGTATTATCTAATCATGAACACACTGGTATGTAGTGCAGTTTTACTGTTTACTGCACGTTGTTATTCTTCTCGTTATTTCCCTATAGCAGCTAATAAACCGGAAGTCTCATCCATAGGCTTACTTCTTCTTTGAAGGTGATGTGAAATAGAAAGTATATATTTTCAGGATGATACTTTATTCATATTTACAATTCTTATTTTTCACAGTATAAGTGGTTATTTGTACACGAAATATATAGCTTCCTTTATAGAAAGGGGCTTTTCGGAAGGGGATCATCATATTTGGGGGTCCAAAGCATCAAAAAGTCTCTATTCTGAACAAATCTGGTTGAAAAACATTAAGTGCAAATTAGCCTTGAAGGTCTAATTTATCCTTTAAAAATATTAACTTTCTGTTTCATCTGTTTTATGATGGCCTATAAGGATTAATCAAAGCTTTTTAGTAAAAATAACTTTATAATCCTGCCTTCAATTACTTCCTGTAAATATAATGTAGCTGTTTAGCTAGATTCTGATATGATGATTTATGTAACTCAGACACAACCAATCAGGTCAGGACTCTTTCGGCTTGGTTTCACGGCTCAGTTGGAGGACGAGCTCCAGTTCCTTGGAGGAAAAGGGGGAGGATAGGGAAAGATCCATAAGGAAAACTCAATTTAGCTGCTCATTTTCACTTTTATCCGCCCTCTGTGCCACCTGTAAGTCAGAAGGGGGCCCAGTGGTGGGTAAACGCGTCAGGCCCAGCTGTCATTTATCCAAGCATGTCTGCTGTGATCCCTCCATGGGCCACTTTAATTACTCGTCACCTCCTCCTCTGTCCCTGTGCTGCCTTTTTCTCCAACCAGTCTGCTGAGATGGGTCACACAGCAGGTGCTGGTAATTACTCATCCAGAATCCTTCAGTGTGTCCAACAGGATGAAAAAAAAAACTTTGGCCCTTTTTCCATCTAGTGCACGGCCTGTCAGGACCCAGATGACCTGCTTGTTTAACATGGCTGAAATATCATTGACATTATATGGCTAGAGGCTTTTATTAGCTTTATGTAAATTCAGACACACAAGCAGCCATAATTATGAGGCATTTACATTTGAATAAATAGCACTTCCCTGGATGGCTTGAGATTCTCAACTAGAAGCTTTAAAAATAGGAAGGCCAATAAGCGATACATCATTTTGGGGGGACTAACTGAATTTACAGTAGAATTCCTTTTGGCAAAAAAAAAAAATAAATTTGGGTCTGTATTTATATGAACATGCAGAATGTTTTATCAGATTGAATAATGAACCTCAGTTTCTAAAACAGTTTGCCACCCACAATGTAAATGAAGTTGCTCCTGATGTAAATTAATACAAAACATCTCTATGTGGTCTCTATTGTAAAAAAAAGGTCACATACCTTGGTGATGGTTATCGATGTCCTGCAGCCGTTCCTACAGTATAACTCATTAGCTCTGAAAGTGATCCAAACATTCCTCAGTGCTGCGATAAAGATGTTAGGAAAGTGGACCCTCAGGGAGTCGCAAAGTTGTATGGAAAAGAAAATTATTATTAAAAAATTAAAACAAAATAATAATGAAATTTAATAACTGTTCATAATATTGTTCGTTATCATGATGACGACGATGATGATGATGATGATTATTGGCCTAGACTATTATTATACAGAGTAATATCATTATTCCAATAACTGGTCAAAGATCATGAGATTAATCAATTATTTACTATTTTATTCAATTATTAATTATAAAGATAACAATAAAGATATAAGTCTAAAAACGTTCTCAATATTAAAGAATAGCAGAGTCCACACCACAACTCTAAAGATAAAGGCACAGAGAAACGATATCGTTGTAATCATTTTTAGAACGATTTTTTTCAAGCTGATGAACAATAAAAACATTGTAACCCAATCAGAATCAATCCTGCTATAATGAGCAGGAGAGTTTAAAGCAGCAGACACACATGCGCTTAGAATAAATAGACGATGTGCAGCCATTTGTAAATATTATGGGTCTAGCTAAAGACCAGGCTATAGAAATACAAAGACGGTTCACTCCTATACTTAAGAATGGGAGAAACTGCATTGTGCAATATGGCGGAATAGTCCCAGACATATACATATCTATGGTCCCACCTTCTAAATGAAAGAGCCAATCGCTGATTGGTAAAGTCACTGCAGCGGCTGTTAAAAGCTCTGGTTCCCATAGAAACCTGAGGCTAGAGCAGCCGATGCGCATGTGCAGTCATAAGCGCGTTATGACTGCGCATGCGCGTTGGCTGGTCTAGCCTGAAAAATAAGCTTTTTAAACTCTATTTGAGCATAAGAAGCAACATTCATGGGGCAGTTCATTTCAGATTTTGTTGCTGATTTGAAATATGTATTTTAATGCTTCGAGTTCATTCAGTAATTTAATGCTCAAGTTTAATGCTTGGTGTGTCTTACCATATTATTTGAATGTATTATCTAATCATGAACACACTGGTATGTAGTGCAGTTTTACTGTTTACTGCACGTTGTTATTCTTCTCGTTATTTCCCTATAGCAGCTAATAAACCGGAAGTCTCACCCATAGGCTTACTTCCGTGTTGAAGGTGGATAATCATTCTTGATGTGAACGGTACGCTAATGGTGATAGGCAAAAAATTGTGTAAACTGAAATAACTTAGGAAGACTATACAGAAATATATTTTCAGGATGATATTTTATTCATATTTACAATTCTTATTTTTCACAGTAGCCTATAAGTGTTTTGAACATGAAAAATATTGCTGCCTTTATAGAAAGGGGCTCTTCGCAAGGGGATCATCATATTTGGAGTCCAAAGCATCAGAAGTCTCTATTCTGAACAAATCTGGTTGAATAAAATTTACATAGAGGCAGCCTATTACATTTCCGTTTTTTCCTTCCTAAATGCATATTCAAAGCAACTGAGGAACCTTGAAATTGTAATCTTAGAAATTATTACACCATGTAATTTATGCTACTAAATAAAATGTACTGCTCATGGTAGTAAAACAGAAACATGTTGCATGATAAATCTAATTTATGGACTCGCTGAAAACAAGAACACCCTTAGGATAAAGACATAACACATAACAAAATTAAAAAGAAAAGCATAATTGCAATAAATAAATTAGACACCATGATACTAATTAAGTAACATTTCATAATGTTTTATTTAAATGACTTTTATTATAACTTACAATCCTAGTATGTAAGCCATATTAAAGAATTTATCCTTTAATAGACATGATAAAAATCAATGAAATTTCAGCTCCTTCTTTTTCTGAATCATTTATTCTATTGATCCTGCATCGGCAACGTATGCTGTCTTCAAGTGAGCGACTCAGTAACCCAATTGACCCTCATGCAAGCGTATGCCATTGAGCGGAGGCTGGAGATGATCCAACTTTATCTGGGCACTGACCCAATTACCTGCTTATGCTTTTATTACTTAAAAAAAAAGTACAGGATGGGGAAGGAATATGCTGACCTATCAGATACTGAAGATTCACCATGAATTGCCCTTGCTGTGTGCACATAACCCCGCACTGGAGTCTCAGCTCAGTTTATCTTTGACTTTGTGTGTCCCATTTATTCTTTTTATACAAGTGCAGTTCACACCATATTGGTCTGATTTTTATTTTTTATAAATAAAATATTTTTTTATTTACTTTATTAGTGCACATTGCTAGTCTTGACGTGAACGATTAATCCGTGCAAGTTAATCTGCTGAAAAAAACTGTTTGTTTTGGTAATCTTTAATCAAAATCTGAACATTTCTTTCCGCTCTGGAATGGCATGCCTTCTCTGATGACGTCAGTTTGACGGCTTGGGCGGAATAGGCCTATCCTTAAACACATCCCTCCAACCGTTAGGTTGCTATGAGTGAGAGACAGAGAGGAGAAGCGCAAAAATAAAACAACACCCTCTATTCAATTTCATTTTCATATTCAGTTTCAGCTGGACATACAGTACATCACTACACTGAAATATAGTCGGCAACAACTTCCGGTTCACGCGGACTTTAAGAATTTCCTCCTCATTTGGTTCAATCTATTGTTGATCTGGTCTGTCACGCGTGTGGAATGTATTGATCTGTATCACTCGTGTGACCTACTTTTCTCTAAATGCCTACTTAATCAAGGATGAACTGCACTACCCCAAAGAATTTCAGTCATGTCGCACTCGAGAGACAGCGACTAGACCCTGTTTTGCTGAAACTCTGCCAAATTGACGCCCCTGCACGATTATATTTACCCGGCTTAAATATAGAAACGATCAACAAAATCTGTTCAACAGATTTCCAGTTTCTTTCTCTGGTGTTCTTTCTCTAATAATTTTTATGTCAGTGTCTCATTTTTGGATTGGTTGGTATCAAGTAGCTCCATGCCAAAATGCATCTCAGAAGAGAAAGCAGTCCCTCCAGACTACAGAACTGAAAGTTGTCTTTGGATAAGATGTAGAGTGTTGGAGAGATGTAGAGACATATGGAATTACAAGTCTTACATCCGGTGATTAGAAATTAAATCTCAAGAGAGAAAATTTCTCGTAAAATTTATTCTAAATTCATGAAAACATTTAGCACACAAAAATCACTTACTCCCAGTGGACTTTAATTAATTGGTATACATACAGTATATTGCCTATGCAATAAATCATTGACTCTAGTCTGAATTCGTAATTGTTTAACAATAAATAAAACAAAAATGATATGACAAAATGGATCCGAATTCACCCAAAATTTTTAAAAATGGCACATTCACATTAGGCTGGAATACACGGCATGATTTTTAAAATCTGACGAGGCAAATGCATGACAAAGGCTGTCCCAATTTGAAGGCTCCTTCAAATGCGACCTTGAAATGCATGAAAGATGCAACTATTGGCTCCTTCACAGCCTAGAATGTCCAAAGATTTAATTTGCGCCAGCGATGATTTATTTATTTATTTATTTTTTTAAAAAGAACCAAGATAATTTTATTTAGAGAGGTTGTAAACCCTGTTTTGTTTTCATACAGTTCAATAACCCTTGTGGTCAAGCCGAGCATTGTTGATAATCCTGATTTATCAATATTCAAATGAGGTGCATATAGGTGCTAATTTTGCTTTAAGCTTTTATGCGCACACAAATAGGCTAAATTTACGTCACACAACAGAATAGAACTGAACTTTATGGATCTCAACACTTTTTTTTTTAAAGTTCAAACTTCTTTTAGCTTAACACGTCGTGTTAAAATAGCTGTTATCGGTGTGAGAGGCTGAGAAGAGAACAGTGGGTTCCACTGTATGTTTATATATGGGATTTCGTGTTCTCTCCAGCTCTTCAAAAATAGTACTTGGTTTGAGGATATGAGCCACAAATCTCTACCAACAAATCTTATGTGTGCAACAGATTTATTTGCCTTTCAAATCTCTACACTTTCGTTGCCAGACAGCTCGCAGTAAAGATTCTCCAGCCTCTCGTCTCATTGGCTGCAGTTGGGCTGTTCTTGTGCCAACTCCAACTATGCTTTCTAAACCTTCAACCTTCCAATCCACACATAGATTTCTGAGACCTTATCCAGCTTTAGTTTCATCATCTTGAAAAGTTTAAAAGCCATCTTAAAAGGGCTATAAACCATCGCCCTGAACTACACCAAATGATGTCTTTAGAGGCATTCTTTAAACTGTCCTTTATACCAACTAGGCCCATAACTTCTCTCCTCACTTCAGCATAACTGCTGAACTGTTATTCTCTCTGTTAAAAGGCTTTTGTGAGCTAGCCAGGGTCTCGTATCTGATTAGATTATGACTTTAAGTGGAGCTCTGGGCTGTGACTTTGAATATGTTGCCAGAAGGTAGTTAATCTTGAAGATAGCTGGAGGTGAAAGGGACAAAGGAAGGAGAGGCGCCTCGATACTAATCAGCTCAAAAGTCAATCAAAACCGAAGACTCAGCCATGGGGAAAATTTTAAAGTGATGGGAGGCAGATTTTTGAGGATGTGACATCAGGCCAATAAAAAAACCAGTCACTCATGCCAAATAGAAACATTAAACAACTCAGAAACATAAAATAATCACTGTATCTACATTCAAATATAGTTTCTCTACTTTGTGGTTATATCTGCTTATATCACTTTGCATGTCTTCCAGACAAACTTCCAAAAAGACTGTCTTTAGTGAGTCAAAAATCATTCAAACATTGATTCATTGCAAAATTCAATAATATGTTAGTGATAATGTTGGGGGGGGGGGCTAATGGATAGCGAGTCGGACTTGTAACCAGAAGGTTGTGGGTTCGAATCTCAGGTCCGGCAGGGATTGTAGGTGGGGGGAGTGAATAACCAGCACTCTCTCCACCTTCAATACCACGACTGAGGTGAGACCCTTGAGCAAGGCACCAAACCCCCAACTGCTCCCCGGGCACCGCAGCTTTGGCTGCCCACTGCTCCAGGTGTATGTTCACTACTGTGTGTGTGCACTTGGATGGGTTAAATGCAGAGCAAAAATTCCAAGTATGGGTCACCATACTTGGCCACACACCACTTCCATTTCCCCTTTCTTTTTTATTCAAGTGCAGATGGTCTCACATTCTGAGGTAAGTATTTTGGATTTTCTCTGTCTTTGTGATCTTGATATCCACTTTCTACACGTAATTCTCCAGCTGCTGCTCTGTCTGGAACACACACACACACACACACACACACACACACACACACACACACACACACACACACACACACACACACACACACACACACACACACACACACACACACACACACACACACGAATTAGTAAAATTACTTCTGCAATGATTATTGAAGTCCTCATGAAAACAGAACAAAATAATAATTATCATATATTACACAAAATCATATATTATTAGGTCAATTTTTCTTATATCAACATTATCACAATTCATCCCCCAACAATTGTTTTAAAAATTAACACTGCAAAATACATTGTAAAACAACTTGTGCAATGTAAGTCGCTTTGGAGCGTCTGCTACATAAATGTAAATGTAAATGTAAAACATTTTCCACTTTGGGGTCTTGTCCAAGGTCCTGAAAATCAACTCTGACTGGACTTTCTGTGGTGCTGAATTTTGAGTAAAGAAAACTAAAGCATCACAGTTTTGTTTATACTTTACTTATCTGTTCATAATGCTCTTTATAATTATCAGGCAGACATTTCAGATCCATTTTTTTCCATTCCCCTTAATTAGCCATATTGAGGTATTTTATATTCACATGTTTTCTCTGATGCTCTGGCATATTTAATTTACATGAAACTTCTAATGTTTCCATTATGCTTCACTGCATTGTATAAACACAGTTTGAAGTGCATTTCAATCCAAATATTCCTCAGATCTGAAAGAAGAGGGGCTGATTGAGCTAGAGCACATTTTCTTAATGGTATTATGCAATAATCTCTTGTATAAGCACTTAGATTCTTGTACTGCGATTCTATGCAGGATTTTACAAGAGGAACAAGAACAAAGATTTCAAAAAGCAGTGCATCTAAAATTTTCATAAAGTGTTTCTCATTTAAAAGATTATACATGGCCCAGATGTCACAATGGTTTAGCTACTATTTTGGCCTTTCAGAGTTTGATTACAAAATTAGTTTTGATACGTACAAGACTGGTCATTTGTTTGTGTGACTATTTGTCAAGCAGAACAATTATTACACAGTTGTTAATATGCTAGTTTAGTAATAAATAATAATAATAAAAATTTGCTGCACTGTAAAAAGTGAAATTGTGTAACCAATTACTTAATATTAATTACTTTAATCATTTTATTAATTATTTTGTCTATGTTCACTTGAATAAACCATACCGTTTGATGCTAAGTTATCAGTACAGCTGATAAAAGTTAAATATCAGCTGTTTCCTAGATATCTAAACTCCTGAATAACTCAAGGTTTTCCTTTTTTAGAACAGGTACTTCAGGTTTCAAAATATGTCCTTGTAGTAAAAAAAAAGAAAAAGAAATGACATTTTTCTTGTCATTAAGTTTGAAATATTCAATATTTGCTGATGTACCTGTATATGTAGTCAGCTGCATATTTTTGCATGTTTGTGAATAACAGCATCATCAGCATACATTTGACAGACACCAGAGATTTTATTAACATATATGCTGAACAGCAATGTAGAAACCTGTAATTGACCCTGTGTGAGGCATTATAACACTTCTCACACGGTTCATCGCTGCTGACACCTGATGAAAAGTTACTGTGACAGCTTAAGTATAATACTGTCATTGTTATATATATATATATATATATATATATATATATATATATATATATATATATATATTACTTCTGACAACTAAGAGGCAAAACTTAATTTTTTCAAACCACACAATGAAACTTAGGCTTATTTTAAAATGCAGCGAAGGACTTACATCCAGAAATCCAATTTTCAAAATGTGCTTTTTGTGATACCAAAATAAAACACTAGTGCCACGTGCTTTTTTTTTTTACTTTAATATTGTGCATAAATTCAAAGACAGAATGCAGTGACAAGGGGAAAAACTACATGAACCAGTATATGGTTAAATACATATAGACATTTGCAGACAACAAGCTCAGACTCGTTCTTCAGATGAAAAGGTGAATGAAGAGCAGGAATAAATGCAGTATGTGAATGTGGCTGTATGCTAAATACGGTGCTCATTCCTCACCTTCCATGACAGCCTGCTTCACTGGCTCTAATTCTGGACACTATTTTGGTCAGGTCATTGAAAGAAGCATGGGACAGGTCACCACCTGTGAAATATAATAAGAGAATTAGGTATTTGCCATGGGCTCTAAAGAAGGGTAAGAAGTTGTATGTTACTAAAATTGATTGTATACCTCACATAAGAAGTTTTGGGGGGATTGATACAAAACTTGATTTTAGAAATCTAGTCACCTTAAAGCCAGTTCTTTTTTAATGGATGGAAAACATAGAACCGAATCACTCTTATGAGTCGGTTCTTTCCATTACAAAGACGAGTTACTGACTGAAATTAGTAGAAATAATTCCATTCATTGAAAAAAACGGTCATGGTACCTGAAATATATAAATAGATGAATTGAGGACTCGATTTGGGGGTCCTATTAAAGAGGAAATCGTAACTCTTTTTTTTGAGACATGAACTCTCCTGGTTCTCTTGATTTTGCAGGATTCATCATGATGTTGGTTGTAGTAGCACACATCAAACAAAGTATTTCCATAGAGGTAGCCAGTTTCCTAGTCAGCACAGAAAGACCATTTATATATACGGCTGAAAGCCAAGAAAACCAGAAGCAATGATGAGAAGATGAAAGGACAGTCACAGCAATCTAATCAAATTTGCCAAACACCAGTGGGCCAATTGTGACCTTTTATACTCACAGTAGTGACTGTCTTGATGCATAAATCATACCAATCTCAATCTTCAGACCTAGAGGACCGTGTCAAAAAAAGAGCACATATCCACCTGTCTCATTTATAATTCCGTGCAAAAGCTTAATCATCTTATGGCCTCAGGGGAGCATGTCTGAGTGGTGATTATGCAGAAACAAAAATGATATGCTTACAGCCAGGATTTATTTATACCACCTGATTTATAAATCTTGTTTTGAAGCCGAGCAATCTTGAATTTTAATGATCATTAATCAATGTACTTTTTTTTTTTTTATCTACACCTATAACCAACATAGTTCTGTATAAATATCACAGGTCAGAGTGAACCAAACTCACAGCCTGAAAGTACGACTTGGCCTTGCATAACCCTCCATTATTAATCCCATATTCAGCTATCAGTATTTCTCTAACCTTCACTCTCTCTGCCAGCGTTTCCATAGCAGCCACCACCCAAACAAAGAGTCTCCATAGTAGGTGAGATCTATGTCATTCTGGCTTTTCAGAGTCAACGTAATCACCACTGAGGCACCCATCGACTGAAACACAGCTGCTGAAAGCTGAATTATATTTCAGACTCTGCATGATTAAGACATTATGAAAATGTTTGGAGTCAATTTTTTTTAAGAAATTAAAACTTATTAATACTTATTATTCAGCATTAAATTGATCAAAAATGACATTAAAGACATTTAAATGTTACAAAATATTGCCATTTCATAAATGTTATTTGCACAAAAATATTCAGCACAACTGTTTTCAACATTGATAAAAGCAAGACATAATTCTTGCGCACAAAATCAACATATTAGAATGATTTTTGATGGATCATGTGACACTCAAGACTGGAGTAATTTGACTGTTTTACAGTATTTTTGACCAAATACATTTTTAGAAAGCATAACATACTTTCTTCAAAAATATTAAAAATATTACCAACCCTAAACTAATGAGGTATTCACAGTAGCATAGATAGATAGACAGACAGACATATTCCACTAGCATGGTATATATCACAACATAGCAGGAGGCAACTTACAGTATTAGTGATGACAGAGAAAGCAGGGCAGTAACTGGCCCCAACCTCAAAGCACTTACATCAGCCATTAGATCCCAGACCAGCCATGAGAACTGAGTGTGCTGGAACAGGGATTTTCAACTGGAAGGGGACTTTGCAGAACAGCTTACAAGTCTGGTATCTGCTCCTGCTGTTTGAAGATTTAGAAACTAGATCATCTTTTCTTAGATTCACATCCAAAGAGCCATAATAGCAGGCTTTGAGCACAGACCTTCAAAATTCTCACTTAGTATTGTTATTAGCAATATTACTGATCTTAATATGTTAGTATAGCACTTTCCCACATGTAACTATATCCGATTAGATATGTTCACAGTATCATATTAACATTCCAGTTAACAAAAATATGTTTCAAGAATGTTTTGGTAATGTTCCCTTTAATAGTTGAAAACTTTATTTCTGAAAGTTCTCTGCATGTTCTTAAAAATGCATGTTCTTTTGTTTTTTTTTTTGTGGGGGGGGGGGGGATTTGTGAATATTAAGGAAACATTCCATATTACCATTTTGCAAACATTATAGAAGCATTAGATTTGAATGCACTCTAAACATCCTGAAACTAAGACAAACATCCAACTAAAATGTTTTAGATATAATTGCCTTTTCCTGCATCACACAAGATCTGTTCAATCACTGACAAACAATAGAACACATTTCCATTAAGTTTCTTAAAATATATTGTTGGTAAATATCCAGAATATTATCAGCTACTCTTTTTGTTTGTAATATAAAATATCCCATTACTATATCGATGTGAGTAACCGCTGCAAACAAATCAGTTCAGAAGTCAACTGTCCAAATGAATCATGAATCGTGAACAATTTGAACCATATTGCAAGCCTGTTTGGCTGATTAGATCGAAAGTGTGATTCATTCACGAATCTGACATTCTTAACAGCTGACAGAAAACAAAATGACTACTAAAATATTGTCAGTGAAAATGACCCTCAGGCCATTTTTATATTATAATCTCTATTGACACACAAGGATTTATCAGTAATCATTTACACAGTGGTATTGACTGGGACTCATGCCCCAGTAAAAATGGTTCAGTGGTCCAGAACGTTCCTGCTGGGATGCTAATTTTGCAGCAGTATATACTGTAGTATGTATCCTGTGTGCACACGCGCCAAAATGAGCAGTATACAACAGAGCTTTTGGTGTGAAGTACTGTATCCCATAATGCAATGCACTTGACCTTTCATGTCTAGTGTGAATGATGAATCAGAGTAAAATTAGCCAAGAGGTTTCAGATCTCTGTCTTGACTCATCATTTGATCGGACTGCCAAACTTTAAGACTTTCAAATAACCCTTTTATTTTTATTTTATGTTACTCAGTTGATCTTCTGAGATTTCATCACGTGTACCAACTAATAACACAAACAGAAGAGGGGAAGAGTTCATCTACCCCCAAAAGACTCCTGTGAATTGTTTCCATTAAAGTTTAATGCTTGTGGGGCAAGCTATCGCAGTTTGATGGAATACAGCAAGCAGCATTGCTGAAGGTCTCATCAGAATCTGCTGAATAAAATTAGTATAGTTCTGCTTACTTAATTCAGTGCAAGTCACATCAGCAAGACTGTTCACCTCCCCAAAAGTGAGCTCCTGTTTCTTAAACTTAACATGATGATGCAGTCCTCCTGTCTGATGCAGTGCTGGGTCCAGAGAGCATGAGAACAGCCTGAGGATATATCTGATTAATACACTGAAAAAAAACTCTCACCTGTCTAAAGATTCCACACCTGATGCTGTCTGATGTTGTCACTAGATAGAGCAGTGTGTCTAGATAAGGCAGCTTAGAGAGTTTATGCTCTCAGTATCATACATATATGATTATAAGAGGGGATTGAGACCATGCTGATAAGGTTTGGATGGTCAGCATGACACAGTTAGCCCCTGCTGTTTGATGCTGGAACTACACCAACTTGCTCCAATAAACATGTGGTTTTGATTTTTTTAAATACCTTTCACTTTTGTTAATGATAAGTATAAAACTTAAATGATTGTCAGTGTTCCTCATCTAGTATTGATTTGGTCATGTGAGTTTGAGAGGTTCTTATGAGACATGGGGTCTGCAGATAGATTCTTCTTTATCATTTTATAACTGTAAAACTGAAATACTAATAAGTAAAACATCCAATGCATCTTAAATTGAACTATTTCATTTATATAGTTTGACCTGGAGCTACGTATGTAATCTTAAGGGAGTGTTTGTTGGCACTCACTTTGATGAGGTGTATGTGGCCAGAGCGCCTCCCAGAGGAAAATACCTTTCACTTTTGTTAATGATAAGTATAAAACTGAGGTGTTCCTCAGGATTTGGTCATTCTGTGGGGTCTGCAGATAGATTCTTCTTTATCATTTTATAACTGTACAAATACTAATAAGAAACAAGAAGAAATAATTTATATAGTTTGACGTTTTTAAAGTGTTTGTTGGCATTAAATGTGGCCACGAGAGGAAGCTTTAACAAGAAACAAGAAGAAATGTTTAAATACTTATTCATAAGCTAGAGGAGGATGGGACAATCTCTACTGAACTACCGTTCTGCATTAGTGAGCATTTCCGGTAAGTTCAGAGCAGTGTTATTTTAGCAATATTTATTCATTAATATTTTGAATTGGTCTTTATTTTTGAAATATTTTTAGTTTCCATTATAATATTTTAAGTTTTAGTAATTGCTTTGTCATTTTTTATTAGTTTATTTATTTATTTTTTATTATTATTTTTTTTACATTTCTATTTAGCTTCATATTTATTTTTATATTTATATTTTTAGTGCTTCAACTTGAAAGAAAATTAGAAATGAGCTGAAATAAGTTTAGCTTTTTAAAGAATATGTTTTTTATTTTATTAAGATTTTATTTTTATTAAGAATATTTTATTCATCTTGTTTCAATTAACAAAAATTATTTCTATTAATTTTAGTTAAAAATAACAACACTGGTTCAAAGTACCTACATGAAGAGAGTCTGGAAAACAGATTGGGATGTCAATATTTTTTTTTTTAGCAGGTTTTATACTGTAAATTAGTTGTGATTTTATTTTTTGGCTTTGACCAAATTAATCTAACATTTTGAGATTTTCCTACTAATTAACAAATCATAGGAAGTGTCATTAGATAAAAAAGTGATTCCTATTTAACATTTTAGGTGAAATCAAGTAGACAAAACTGAACACAACAGGTCCTGGCAGCAATAATTAGTGCGCTGCCACCTAGTGATGAAACAAAACACCTCAACAGCATAGGTCTTTTGAAATTGTAATAAAATCATTGGCCACAAACAAAACATGCTTTTATTTTATTACTTTATTAATCATTTTAAAGTTATTAAAGTTTAAAAACCTCTCATAAATAATTTCATATTATCACAGTTAGACTATCAGTCAGCATTGAGGCACAGACATACTCCCTGCAGTACCCAGTGAGAAATGTGCTTGGTGGTGAAAAGATCAGCCTCAAACACCAGTCCAACACCCATAGCATTCCTCCTCATAGAGGTGGTGTAGACTGGAGTCCTCAGGGTGTTCTAGAAAGTAAACCAAAAATACACATTGCTTACAGATTACAAGTATTTCCAGGCAGATATTCCAAGACATCATGATAAAAAAAAATGAAGCATCTTGCCTGGAGTTTGAGGCGGTGTGCTTCAATGGGAATGATTTTGAGAATGGGTAGTTGAGACACTAAAACTCTAGGTTTGCTGCGCACCAGACAGCCTTTTTCAATGTCCCAGTCTGCCCCCTCCAGATACAGGCCTGATACAAAACATCCTAACAGAGAAAAGAAAGAACGTGTTTTTAACCTGTGCTTAAGTCTCAGAGTCTTCATGTTCATTTTTATAAGCAGGGTGTTGTGCGCTCTCACCCTGTCCTGGTCTCTCTTTGACCTCGTCCTCACTCCTGTAGTGTGTAACCTGTGTGTAAAGAGTGGAGTGATCCAGAGGCCAGCCGTTCTTCCTGCAGGTGGCCTGGACCAGTGCTGTCAGGTATGATTCTGGGATATGCAAGCCTGAGAGCCACATCACACAGGGCTCTCCCTCATCCACCTACATAAATGAAAAACAATGAGAAAAAAACATGTATTCATTCATTTAGTTATTTAGTTAGTTAGTAGCCCATTTGATAAATTCAATTAGAAGTTCATTTACAGGACCTGGCCTAATTTTTTTTTTAAAGACAAAAGGGGGCAGTAACACCTCTGTTGTTCATCCAAGTGCACAGATCGACTACTGTTCAAAAGTTTGAGGTCAGTCAGTAAAAATGTATTTATTTTTAAAGAAACTAATACTTTTATTCAGTGAAAGTGATTTTAAAATTGTTATCAAAATATCTATTTCAAATAAATTATTTTCTTTTGATTTTTCAATCAAAGAATCCTGAAAAAAAATGTATCACAGTTTCCAAAAACATTATTAATATTAATATAATACTGATAATATTAAGAAATGTTTCATGAGCACCAAATCAGTATATTAGAATTATCTTTGAAGGATCATGTGACACTGAAGATTGGAGTAACGCTAAAAATTCAGCTTTGCCAACAGAGAAATAAATGACATTTTAACATATTAACAGACAAGTTATTTTAAATTGCAATAATATTTCACTGTTTTACTGTATTTTTTCATCAAATAACAGCATTGATAAGATACTTATTCTCCATATTCAAAAAACGAATACTGAAAAAAAAAAAAATTAAAAAGCCTTACCAACCCCAAACAAAATGGTAGTGTCTCAGCCATTTCAAATAATCAGGCAATTAATCGGTGTCACTATTATAGACTGCTCTATCCTATTCTTGCTTATACATTTAAAAAAAAAAAATTGTTAACATTTAGCTTTTTGTTACTTACTGTCCTATTATTACATAGTAAGTAACAAAAAGCTAAGAGTGTATTTAAAAAAAATACTGTCTTATATGGTGTGATATTTGATTCTCACCCATGAGCTGTACTGTTCATGTCGCCTCTTGAAGTGGATCATCCAGTTTCCTAGAGACTTTAGAGTATCTGGTGCCAGTTTCCTCCAGATAACAGGAATCTGCCCATTAAACAGAGCTCTCGCCACCTCATCTAACTCGCTGCTCATTCCAACCTCACCAGCCAGGGCCTTTAGCCAGAAAACACACACACACACACACACACACACATGGTCTGCTGTGAAACCTACCAATTTGAATGCACCATAAACAGTTGTATTAATTGTAAGCTGGAATAGTTTTTTTTGTCTCTTTGTCTTCATGTCACTCACTCGCTGGAGCTCAGCCAGAGAACGACTCATCCTGAGAGTGAGTTTGTTAAAGCGTTCCAGCTCTTGTAGCAGCACTACAGATGTTGGAGAGATCTCCAGCCCCAACTTCTTGCGAATCACGTCCAGGTCAAACACTTCAGGTAGTTTGCTCTGAATGTCCCGTGCCACCTGGCTGATGTACTCATCTCTACTAATGCCACCGCCAGTGTCACCTAAAGATTTTACATGCCAGTAAATATATTTATAGCATTTTGAAAATAACTGTTATTCACTGATATGTCAAATATATTAACTGTATGTATATTTAAATTTGTATATTGTTAATATGTAGGCACAATGATCATAGTGATCATATTTCAGTATTGTAAAGCAATATAAACCAGGTACCTGTCTGTGGTTGTAGCTCAATAAGATGAGTCCATATGTCTCGGGCAGCCTGTGTGTAGTATCCGATCTCAGCATTAGGGTGCAAACCAAACACCTCTGCTGTGTTAGTAAGAGGCAGCGACTCTATCTCATCTGCAAAACGTGGAGAGTTTGAGTGTCGGAAATTCAAACCAGTCTTTCTGATGCTAGATTGTAGGAAGCAACATACCAACATAAACCTGCTTGGGTCCATCTGGTGGGATCTTGTAGTCCACATCTTTATTGTGAAAGAAGTGGAAGGGCTGGAAGGTGTCAAAGATGAAGTCGCCCAGATACTCATCCATGTAAACTGTGAGGATCCTTCGATCAAAGCTATCAATAGCCCTGCCACCATACATCACCTGAGACAAACGAGACAAAATACTTTACTGTATTTGACAAATGTTCCTATTTTAATAGATTTTAAAATGTTATTTTATTTCTGTGATGGCAGAAGCCATTATATTTATTTCAGTTGAAAACCTTTATTGAATTTTTTTCATTATTTTTGTGGAAACCATGATATTTTTTTAGGATTCTTTGATCAACAGAAAGTTCAAAAGAACAGCATTTATTTGGAATAAAATATTTTGTAGCAATATAATAGGCTTTTTTTCTTAATCATTATAGTTTTTTCACCTTATAAATGACACAACTTAAATTAGTTTTTTACCTCGCCAATTAAGTATTTGAGACTTCCCCATGGTATCATGGAATCTCCTTGAGTGTGAGCTTTGGTCAGGTAGGTGTCCAAAATTTCCATACACACCTGCGAGACAATGAAACAACATAATTGAAAAGCAATGAAAAATGTCTTAAGCTTACCTTAAACTACCTGAACATTTCAAGGACCTTTGGGTTAGAGGAGACTTACCAGGAAGTCAGACTCATTGAAATCATAAGGCACATTCCAGCCGATCTTGCCATACTTGCGTCTTTCCTGAACCACAGCATGGAAGAAGGCCAGCACATAAACCAGACTGCGAAAGGCTGGGTGAGGACAGTTCATCACCTTATCATTAGGGATCTTAAAATATGTCGCCCTCATGTTCAGCTTCAGTCCATTTGGAGGTTCTGTCACAACCTGAAGGTGGCAAACAAGTTAACATGGAAATGGATATTCACACATTAAATGTTCACACATTAAATGTGTCCTGACCTTGAAGGATTTCTGCAGGATGCCGATGGGAAAGTCTTTAATGGGCTCTGTAGTGAGCCATAAGCGGAAGTCTGGGTGGGGTTTAGTGATTCTTTCCAGTGCTTTCTCTAGATCCTTCAGCCATTTCACTAACAGGTGACAGTTTTGCAGCATCAGCCACTGGCCTCGTGCCACTGCGGTTTCCAACAGTTGCAATGCAACCTGAAACACAAATGTCATATTTGTACCTTTTTACAGATTGTCTTGTAGAGTTCAAGGGTAGATTTCCCAAATATGTCTGTTAGCATATTACTGGTGGTCAAGATGCAATGCACCACTGCAGTGCACTGTGCTGGTGTCAGATATCATAGCTATAACATATCGACCTGTAGCATATAGCATGTAGCAGTATTTGTGGGAGTGCACATTTACCTTCTCCTGTCCCTGCCCCATGGCAAGAAATTTGAGTCTGTTGGCCCCAAAACCGGAGCGTTTGGCTAACTTCATCAGATCACTGGCTGGTTCTGAGCCTGGACTCAGAATAAACACAATGGGAGAGTTTGGGGAGCTCTGGTCAAAGATGGCTTCAAAACTGATCACGGGAGGCTGCACGTATCTGAGTGACACAGTAAAGAAGTGAGAAAGAGAAAGTTAGCACTTATTCTCCTAACAAATGCCACTGTTTCTAATTGTCGTTCATTAAAAGCTTGGATGTTTGTAATATGAACATTAAGGCTGGAATATACCGCATGACTTTTGCCCTAGTTTTTGCTACAATTTGCACTCTGTAAGTCAAAGCCAGTCTGCAGATTTTGGGAAGTGGGAGTTGACAGATTGTACAGAAAATGGTGTAGTGAATTATGCACAGACTAAGATTTTCTTTTTAGCTTAGTTCAGACCAGTCGGAGGATATAAAACAAAGTTTGATATTTTCAGCCATATTTAGAACACATTGTTTTCATTTGTCATGCATTTATGATGCCTAGTCTTTCTTTATAACAATTTTACAAGTCAGCAAAAAGTTTTAAAAGTTGTGCAGTGCATTCCACCCTTCAGTCTACATTTTGCCTCCAAAGTGCTTACTAAAGTCTTATTTTTATAGTGCCTTTCCAAAAACCCAAGGTTGCTTTACAAAGTTAGATTAAAAAAAATAAAAATAGACAAATAACAAACAAATAAACCAAACTACAGTTCACAGACCAAGAGCTGAAGAGTAATATCTCTAAATATAACAAATATAATCTTTAGAGGTCTTAAGAGGTTTTTTAATATGATGATGTTATGCATAAGTGAATTTGTATTTCCTCTTACTTCTCTCCCATGGTAAGCGTGACGTAATCACTGACGGCACGATAGACTCGGTCCAGCCTGAAGCAGCGGATCAGCAGAAGCTTCTGGAAGGGAGTGAGGTTGTCCTTGTACTTCATGGGAAAAGAAGCCTGCTCTGGAGCATCCAAGTCATACCACTGCAGCAGAAACAGAAAGACATTATGGGTCAGACTCAAAAAGTGATAGTATCTCACTGTGGGTTCATCAGGTGCGTGTTTAGTGATTTCCGCCACTCACTTTCTTCCATTCCTCAGGATTCTTTTCTATATCATCTGCTAAAGTACCAAATTCATTAGGAAAGAGTTCCATAAGGCGCACTATGTCCTCCCAACCTTGATCAGGCAACCAGTCACACAGCTTCTTACGTTTGCTCTTTTCCAAAGAGAGGTTACCTGGAGAGAGAAGGCAGATTTGTTTTGTTTTTTTGTTTTTTTATATTGTAAAAGAGGGAGAGAAGTCTTCCTGAAGCTTCTACCTTTGAGGAAGAACTCTAGTTCATCCTGGGGTGCTCGGCCCTCACCCTGCTCAATCTTAATGGTCATGTTGAAGGAGAAGAGAAGTTTGTGTCTTTCAAACAGACCTAAACAACAATGCATAAAATAAGTTTGGTTTAAATCCATTGAAGAAATAACTGATTTAATTTCAACTTTTTCCTGTCATCACTAGTTGCTAATGTTCATGGACTATAAAAGGTCTTAATCAGATGGTGCGCTCTTTAGCAGTTAATTACAGTATATAACAAAAATTTTAATTTCAATTTGTGATCAGAATCCATTAGACTTTAAGAGTTTAACAGGCTCACCTGTACAGCCATAGTTATAGACATTCTGTGTAAGTGTATCCATGATGTTCTTCAGTCTAGTTGGCAGGATTGCGTTGGGCATAGACTTGGACAGTGAGAGGTCAAACACCTCTAAAAAGGAAGCAAGTGAATACTGGTACATGGTGTTGACCAGAGCCATCTCAGCCAGCACAAAGAACAAGACAGCTCCCCGCTTGGCAGCCGGACGGTAGCCGTCTCTCAGTGTTTCAAGATCACTGGCTGTCTTTTCTGCAAGCTTCAGTTTTTCAAACACCTTTTGGAGTCAAATAATGATTGTTAAATTGTAAACTGCACATATCCTGTTTAGTTTAATTAATCAGTATGTACACTACAATTCAAAAGTTTGGAGACGGTACAATAAAAAAAAAAGAAATGAATACTTTCATTAAGCAAGGATGTATCAAACTGATCAAAAGTCACAGGACTGTCTTTTATATGGATACAAAAAAATCTGATTTCAAATAAATGCTGTTCTTTCTATTTATCAAAGAATCCTGGCAAAATGTATAAGCACAAAAAAATGTAAGCAGTGCAACTGTTTTCAACATTGATAATAATACGAAATGTTTCATGAGCACTAAATCAGCATATTGGAATAATTTCTGAAAGATCGTGTGACACTGAAGACTGGAGCAATGGCTGCTGAAAATTCACCTTTGCCATCACAGGAATAAATAAGATTTTAAAATATATTAAAATAGAAACATCTGTCAAATACAGTAAAGTATTTTTTGTCATTTTCCCCGCTGTATGTTTGATCAAATAAAAGCAGTCTTCGTGAGACATCTTTCGAAAACAAAAAAAAATATTACCAATCCAAATTTTTGAACGGCAGTGTACTAGACTCTGTGATAAATATTTATGAAATAATTAATAGGCCATTATGCATTTGTATGGTGTGCAATTAACTAACCTCACTGGCTTTGGTCTTGGTTTCGTCCAGAGTCTGTATGAGCTCTACGTTATCTAGCATGTTTCCTGTGGAGGTGGCCAGCTCTCTCAACAGCGAGTCCTCAAGGTCTTTCAGCAAACGTTTGTTCTCACTAGTCTCTTGAATAAGCCGCTCTCTCTGCTCTTCTTTGTCCTTCTGCTCAAATCCCACAATAACACTCAGCAGCTGGTCTTCCAGGCCCTTTAGGGTTACTGAAAAAAGATTTTAACAGAAAGATTAAATGAAAAGCTGTAAAGTCCCAGACTAAGTGCATATTCACATCTAAGTCAGAAAAAATGCATCTTCACTCCTAAAAACTAGGTGATTAAAGGGGTCATATGATGCAATTTCGTTTTCCTTTTCTTTAGTGTGTTATGTAGCTGTTTGTGCATATATAAGATCTGCAGAGTTACAAAGCTCAAAGTCTCCCACAAAATGATTTATTCTATCTAAAAGAGAAGGCTGATCCAGCCCGGGATAAAATGGCTCATTCAAACACGCCCCCACATGTCTATGTCACTATGTGGAAATATTTGCATAATGCCGCCCAAATGTTCACGCAAAGAAAGAAGGTGTGGTTTCAGTAACTGCAGTAGTGTTGATGCAGCCATGACAGGGAGACGCTGTGTGTTTCTATTCGAAAGCAAAAGCACTTTATTTGGCCTTCAGAAAGTACAACCCCAAATCAGAAAAAGTTGGGACGGTATGGAAAACGCAAATTAAAAAAGAAAGTAGTGATTTCTAAATTTACTTTGACTTGTATTTCATTGCAGACAATATGAACACAAAATATTTCATGTTTTGTCTGGTCAACTTCATGTCATTTGTAAATATACATCCTTTCCTGTCATTCAGACCTGCAACACATTCCAAACAAATTGGGACAGGAGCAATTTAGGGCTAGTAATGAGGTAAATTGGTTAAATAATGATGTGATTTGAAACAGTTGATGTCAACAGGTGATTGTAATTATGATTTGGTACAAAAGCAGCATCCAAGAAAGGTCTAGTCCTTTAGGAGCAAAGATGGGCCGAGGATCGCCAGTTTGCCAACAAATACGTGAGAAAATTATTGAAATGTTTAAAAATAATGTTCCTCAAAGAAAGATAGGAAGAGATTTGGATATTTCACCTTCAACAGTGCATAACATAATTAAAAGATTCAAGGAATTTCAGTGCGTAAAGGACAAGGGCTCAAGCCTAAGCTGAACAACCGTGATCTCCGATCCCTCAGGCGGCACTGCATCAAGAATCGTCATTCATCTATAAGCGATATCACCACATGGGCTCAGGACTACTTTGGCAAACCTTTGTCAAGTACCACAATACGTAGTTACATCCACAAATGCCAGTTAAAACTGTACTGTGCCAAAAGGAAGCCCTATGTTAACAGTGTCCAGAAGCGCCGTCGACTTCTCTGGGCTCGGAGGCATCTGGGATGGACCATCACACAGTGGAAACATGTACTGTGGTCAGATGAATCAGTATTTCAGGTATTTTTTGGGAGGAATGGACGCCGTGTGCTCCGGACCAAAGAAGAGAAGGATCATCCAGACTGTTACCAGCAACAAGTCCAAAAGCCAGGGTCTGTCATGGTATGGGGTTGTGTCAGTGCCCTTGGCAAAGGTAACTTGCACTTCTGTGATGGCACCATTAATGCTGAAAAGTACATAGAGATTTTGGAGCACAATATGCTGCCTTCAAGAAGACATCTTTTCCAGGGACGTCCATGCATATTTCAACAAGACAATGCAAAACCACATTCTGCACACATTACAAAGTCCTGGCTGCGGAGGAAGAGGGTACGGGTACTTGACTGGCCTGCCTGCAGTCCCGACCTGTCTCCAATAGAGAATGTGTGGCGCATTTTGAAGCGCAAAATGCGACAACGAAGACCCCATACTGTTGCCCACCTTAAGACTTGTTTGCAGGAAGAATGGGACAAAATTACACCTGAAACACTTCATCACTTGGTGTCTTCAGTCCCTAAACGTCTTTTAAGTGTTGTGAAAAGGAATGGCAACATTACAAAGTGGTAAATGCTTTACTGTCCCAACTTTTTTTGGAATGTGTTGCAGGTCTGAATGACAGGAAAGGATGTATATTTACAAATGACATGAAGTTGACCAGACAAAACATGAAATATTTTGTGTTCATATTGTCTGCAATGAAATACAAGTCAAAGTAAATTTAGAAATCACTACTTTCTTTTTTTATTTGCGTTTTCCATACTGTCCCAACTTTTTCTGATTTGGGGTTGTAGATGCAGTTAGGAATCATTGTTAAGATTTGTTTACAACAGAACAGCACAACCCAAATGTTCGAATTTGTGCAACGCATTTTATGGATGACAGTTTGAACCTAGGAGAATACAAGACTGGCTGTGCACAAAGGCCATTTCTTAAAAAATAGGGTAAATTCCAACTTTGCTATGACAATCTGGCGCTTCTGAATCAGTGACTAAGTATGTTTTGTTATTAGTTTAAGTATTTGCTATTGACTGTTCAAATGCAGAGTTTTGCACAGTGTAGATTAACGCGTCGTGTGTGTGTGTGTGAGAGAGAGAGAGAGAGAGAGAGAGAGACAAGGTCACATCACAGTGGAGTCAGCTGTCTTAACCGCGGCTTGTGTACTGCAAATACATACGAGCATCATCACTGTGTCTGTCACGCGACTCTGTTCCCCGCTCGGGCTTGACCTGATGGTAAAACTAAGGACATTAACTGTCTTTATATTTACTTTGAAAGCTGAAGCTCGCGATGATGGTTAGGGGCGTTACATTTCCGATGCGTGCTTGTTGTGTTCGGCCAATGCACTGTGTCAGCTGGCCAATCAGAGCAGACTGCACTTGTCGGAAAGGGGGGGCTTTGTAGAAAACGATGCGTTTGAGAGAGGCGAGGCATAGAGGAACTACAATAATGTACAGTATTTGAAAAATAATGTGTTTTTTGAGCATTAAAGTATGTCAACATATTCTGTTACACCAAATGCAAAAAAAAAAAAGATCTTTAAAATAGCATCATATGACCCCTTTAAAACTGTAATTAAAATAATGATCAAAAATGGGCACTGGACTTATACATAAATACATTTGTGATAAATTGTGAGTGTTGTATACTTCCATTTGCATGGAGACCTGGTGGCAACCGGTTTACTAAAAAAAATTGCTCTCACCTGTGTAATTGATAACCATTGCCTTCCCAAATACTGCAGGAGAGAACTTGGGGTTTGCAAGTTTGGTATTGAGGTAAAGTTTAAAGTTGGGATCATAGTCAACTTCCTTATCACCAAGTACGACAACCTGACGTCCCTCTGGCCCTTTTACATTCTTCTCAAGGACGTTGTCAATAACTGGATCAATATATTCATCCACATCTTGGAAAAGGAAGGGGAAACCATACTTAATGGCTAACTCCAGCCCCTTCAAGAAGTCTGGGTCATTGAATGATGAGATCTGCAAATCAGAATATTGATTGTAAAAATAGACCAGGATTGATTACAGATAAACAAAGCAGCCTTAAGTGATATAATGACGTAAAACCTTCAGATTGTTCTTATCTTCCTTCTTTTTGATCCAGTTGAGGGCTTGCTGCTGGGGGTCAATGCACAAGGGGAAGCGGCTGGATCTGGTGGTCAGGATGCCATTCTGCACTGAAAGTTCATCTGGAGGAAGACCTTCAGATCCCCATCTAAGGGAATGCACACAGTTTTTCCGTCATCACCAACAAATACACAATTGATATCCATTCTTCTACACATCACTAGGTGACTCACCTGCTGATCTCCACCTCATCAGTTAGCAGGTTTTCTATTCGGAAAGGCTGGCTAAGAGGAATGCCTCTCTCCAGGACGTCTGCCTGCCACACCTCATACACCATTTCATTGCGAAATTCCCAGCTGAATGCTCCCTCGTAGCTGAGGAAGGCAGCGCAGACCAGACAGTCTCCTAGAAGACGCACTCGCCGCTGCTGCAGCTCCTCCAGGTCCTCTGTCCAGCTACATGCAGATAGACATACAGCACATGACTAATGACTAAAATCTCATTTAGTTTGGAGATAATAATTTAAGCCTTGATGTCAGGAATCTGTTCTTCTGATTTGCATTTCATTTGCATTCAGGTTTTTAGGATTCTAATGAGTAGGCTGACCGCTTATTCTCTGATCCCAGGCCTGAGATGAGTTTGTCAGCAGCAATGAGTCTTCTCTCCATGACCTCGGCCTCCTCCTGAAGAAGTTGCTTTTCTGTTATGGCAGCCTCATATTTGTCTCCAAGAGTTCCAAGCTCTTTCTGGATGACACTGAGCTCATTCTGGATTCGCTCCAGCTCACGTTTGCTCTGGAAGAAATTCCTCTCCAGACGAGCTACCTTTAAATGTAATTTTGTGATTTAATTTCAGCTAAATGAGATGTAATAAACTTTAAGCAACTGAATTCATGCATTTATAGTCTCAGTTATATAAGCATATCAGACCTTCTCTCTCTTAGGTTTGATGTCTCTGGCCACTTCACAGTAACCCATGACTGCCTCCACGAACCTTAGCATGCCAGAACCGGCTTTACTGATGGCTTGCATCTCCTCCAAACTGGTGTTAAGGTTCTTTAGGTAGGCTGGTTATATGGCAAGGAGAAGGTAATACAATAGATTATCACAATTTTCACGGGTGGGTTTACGTTGAAAACTAAAAAACCTCCTCTAGGCTTTGGGATCACAGAGTAGCATCAAGACGATGAATACATAGGGTGGTTTACCTTTGACAGTCTTGACTTGACTGGCAGTGATTGAGTCACAGTCCATTTCCATAAGCGAACGTAGGAAGTTGGCCTCTGAAATCATGCCCTTGGCTGACTTCCAGCTGATCTCTTTATAGCCACGTATCACCAGGATGCACTCACACACAACCTGCACCTGTTTGGGTGGCTTGGCAAATGATCTACAATACCACAAACAAGAGGGTGGAGGAGAGGATGAGCACAGAACCATACATGTAAATCATGTAAACCACAAAAACACTTTTGCCTACTTTAACCATTAACACTAAGACCATTAACACTTTGCCTATTCTATTCCTGTTATATATATAGTCCAGAAGCACAGTGGCCACCTGATTTCTGTGACATCAGATTTGTCCAGGTCTTGCAGGGCGAGGCGAGCGGCCTCTAAAGCAGGAAGAGCCTCAGCTAGAGAGCTCTCAGCATCCTTCTTCTCCACCACTATCACCTTATTCTGTTCCTCTATCTCTTTAGCCTTCTCCTCTGCCAGGGCTTTCTTCTCCTCCGCTGAAAGAGACAGAGTTTACAATCTATTTTTGACTTGATATAAATTACCCATAGTGCTTGTATGTGATGTTGTACTAACCGACAGCAGTATTAGAGCAGATCTCTTCTAGAAGGATCTCACAGGCTGAAGTCTTCTCTGCCAGCACCACTTTCTGCTCAGCTAGCTTGGTGTTGAGCTCTGCTAGCTGCTCGCTTGCCTCCTTCAGCTTATCCAAACCTCCTTCCAGACGTTTATATTGTGCTGGATAGTGCATACAGATTAGTGTTATTTTAGTATTATTTATATAATATTATAGTCCTTATTAATATTTGAAATTATATTTTATTTTTATATTTTCTGTTTTTGTTTCAATTGCAGAAATTTTGTGATTTTGTCTATTTTATTAGTTTCAGCTTATTTCATTTAGTTACATTTATAATATTTATATTTTATTTTAGTTTTAATTAACAATAACGACACTGATACATATGCAGTATAATATTTCAAAATCACAGACAAATGTTTCCAAGCAGCTAAAGAGAAATTTGCTCTTACCCAGTATGTATTTATCTTTATCCTCCAGCAGGTTGGAGTAGGAGCTAATGAAGTCCAGGAAGTTTTTTGGGGTGACGTAGTTGCTGCGGCGGAGTGTCTGCTGGAACAGTTTACTATACTCGCCTACAGAGCTGTGCACCATGCACACATGAGCAATCACTGTCTCTGAATGACACTCTGGGATCATTGGATTCTCACCTGAAATGAGACACGATACTTAAACTAGCATGAATGAGCTGCACTGTTGTTGGCTGGTGAAAAATAATGATCGTATCTATAAAGTGCATTGAAATCTTTAGTCAAGACAAACCTAAGAAGGACTTGGCCACTGCGTGTAGGGCCTGAGGGGGCCATGGGGAGAACCAGTCAATGCTTGTATTATTAACCAATCCTGATGCACAAAAAAAAAAAAAAAAAAACATGAAACTCTGAAAGTAACAGTAAGACCTAATTTTTGATACATTGTTCACACACCTGGGAAATTCCTACAACGTGTTCTGAGAGTGTCTCCAACAGGTGACATGGCCAGCACTATGTGCAAGTTGTTGGCACTCTTATTGACAAAGTATTGCCATACACTCTCTTTCGAAGGACCAGAGCCATTTTTCATAGCCTCATCTCGCAGCTGGTTCAGGACTGATTCCTTCTCGTCATCAGGGAACAGTGCTGGAACCATCCCTGACAACACACAGTAATTGCTGTTAGCATTTCATTTGAATACAATCCATAAAACTGTGACAATTGTTCATGTTTACATCCAAAGGGATTCAAAGTAAATAGATTCATTAATAAATGTGTATCTTACCTCATTAAACTTCATTAAGTCAGTTGTTTTAAATACCTGATGTAAGCATGTTGTTAATGAGCTCCAGAAAACCTTCCTCAGCCACATGGGCATCAGTAAACAGGAAGACCATTTTCTTATTCTCTATACCCAATTTAAGGTATAGAGTTTTTAGATCCTCACGGAAGTTAATCTCTGAGTATCCTCTACTAAGCGCAATTTCAAACACCTATAAACAAAGAGCATAAAAGGATTCACAGCATTCCTAAATTACCAAATAAGAAAGAATGAAGGGAACAAATTAGGTAAAGTGAAGAAAAAATACAGGAAAAATTATATATAAATTTGCATAAAAAAATATATGAAAAACGGCGGAAACAGTTTGAGCCGATGAATTACCTCATAACCTGCAGTGAAGGCAGCAAGTTTCATAAGAGACTGTTTCCCTGAACCACCTACGCCAACCAGCAACGCATGACTACGGTCCATTCTGATGATGCGGTGAATGATGGTCAGGTGCTCCAGAGCATCATCAAAAAGCACCAAGTTCATTCTGGTCTTATTTTCATTAAACTCCTCCAGGATCTCCTACAGGGGTCAGAGAAAAAAAAAAGTGTTATAACCAATAATAAAAGCTTCGGATTGCCAAGCCTGTTCATTTGCAGATATATTAATGGATTTCTGCTTTGGAAAGCGTGTGTACAAATAATGCATGAATTGAAAAAAATATATATAGCTTGAATGAAATGTATAAATGTATAAAATCATCTACCAAGTGCATGAATGTAAATGTAAATAAAATATAAAGACATCTATGCACCTGGAACAGAGCTTTTGATGCATCATAGTCCAGTATATCCTCATAAACTCTTGGCTCAGACTTCAGAGCTGTTCTGTAATCTCCAAACAGAATGGGGTCTCTCATGGCTGAATCGAGGTCTGATCTGAAGTGCTCTTCAATCAGATTCTTTATATGCCCCTGGACCTGCAGAGAGCAAAGTTGTGGCATGTTACAATAAGTGTGTAGTTTAAGATGGAGACAATTACATGTTTTTGTAACATGCTACTTTTTTAAATAATTATTTTAAAAATACTTTCTATAAATATTACAGATACATTAATATGTAGTATTTATAGAAGTTATTACATTATTATGAACTACAGGAAGCAAGCATACCGTAATTTTGTCAGTTTCATTGATAAGTCTGTCGTGGAAGACTCTTAAGCATTCATTTCTCCATACACGGACAAACTGGGTGACCGTACAGAACCTGGTGCGGGAGTTAACACACGCTTATTATTAAAATAAATGTCACAAACTGGTCATAAAAGACACTACATTGTGTTGAATAGTGAAGCATAGTGGTATAGAGTATTAAATGTTATAGAGTGGTATAAAGCAGTGTTTCTCAACCTATTTGAGTATAACATTCAAAGGCCCCCAGTATAATAAAATATTAACATAACTTTAACTATAATACATCTATTAACTATAATATATTATTAACAGAAACTAAACAATACTTAAAAATTTGTTATTGAGAGTAAAAATTAAATATGATTTCAGTTTACATCTTGATTGTGTTTTTATTATTGTTTTATGCATATTAGATTTTTTTCAATATATTAATAACAATATTAAAATGAATTAAATTAGATTAATAACAACAACAACAATTATTATAATTATAATTATAATTTTATTTTAAGTAGTGGAAACATCGAACTAAAAAGAACTTCCTCAGTTCTTTCTAATTCACTTGAATTATGAAACTCTTTACCTTTCAGGATTGGTCAACGTCAAGCCATGGTAGACTCTGGAGAGATCTCGCAGGTTAAAGATATAGTGGAACTTGGAAGGTGTTGGCGGTAGGTCCTTAATTATGGTTTTGTACAACTCCAGAGTACAGAAGGTTAACTTGTCACAGATGTTTTGAATGCATTCCTCAAAGGGCTAAAAATACAATAGTAAAAATTTTGATTAAAATCTTTCATTTCATTACTAAAACAAGGATCCAAATCATCATTTCAATATGAGTGAAAAAGAATTGCAATATATCGATAGGATATGATTGTGTTGGCACAGGCCTAAAATAGACAGATAGAGACTTTTGTATGACTTTATGACAGCAATTGCCATTTGTTCTGATATTGGGAGCTGAATTATTTCTCACACCTTGGTGTGTCCTTTAAGAATAGAAGAGTAGATGAGATGCAGGGACTCCTCCTGAGGGAAGGGGATGTTGAAAACACTAAAAAGAGAGATGAATCGAGGGTCCACTTCATTCCTACCGCCCCCAGCCTTTCCCATGGCTGCAATGAAGCCCAAGTCCTTTATGAGTTTACAGTTAAGTTCCTTTCCTCTGTCATACATGCCTCCCTTGTCCAACAGCAGCTTTAGGAGAGCTATAGGCTGCTGAGTGCCATATTCATCCACCTGAGATCAAACAAATGTGAATCCATGATGAGGTGAAAGTTCAGGGTCAGATATGACCTATGGTATAAATCCATTCTTACCCTTGGCATGTTGAGGTCATCCATAAACACAAGGAGCCTTTTGCCCATTGGAGGACCATATGTGTCCTTGGTTCTCTTTTCAACACTTGCCTCCAGAGTTCTCTGCAGGTCCATAGATGTTGTTCTCGACGAGAAATTGATGATCATCATTATCTGAAAAAAGGTGCATCTTGTTATCCTGTGTTTTAAGGTCAACTGAAGTGCATTATTTTTAGTTTTAAACAGCTTGTGTGATAGTCATGGCAATGGACTTACAGTTGTATCTGTATTAAGATTACTCAGGAAGTTCTGGATGGTGGCTGTTTTAGAGGTGCCAGACTCTCCAACCAGCACCACTGGCCTTTTCACCTTCACCATCTGTTCCAACAGCCAATTAGCACGAGTGGTGTCCACTGTCGGGACTGATAGAGAGTAATGGATGAAGTAAGACTTCAGTGAAGCATACTTAATAAAAAGAAATACTCCACACCGGTCAAAAGTTTGGAATCATTAAGATTGTTTTTAATGATTTCAAAAGAAGTCTAATGCATATGTTGAAAAGTTTTTGCTGCTTAAAATTTTATAGAAACCGTGATTTATTTTTTAAGATTCTTTGATAAAGAGAAAGTTCTAGTTAGTCTATTTTTTTAAACAAAAGTTTTTGGTAACATCATAAATGTCTTTATTGTCAATGTATTGAAATTTCAACAAAAACATTAAGCAAAAACTGTTCAATGTTTATCATAATAAGAAATGTTTCTTAAGCAACAAATCAGCATATTAGACTGATTTCTGAAGGATCACATGATACTGAGAACTGGAGTAATGGCCGCTGAAAATTATACTTTGCCATCACAGAAATTAATTACATTTTAAAATATATTAAAGTAGAGAACAGTTATTTTATGTTGCAATCATATTTACTGTATTTTGGCGGTGAGCATAAAAAAAACATATTTTAAAAATATTACAAATCTCAGTATTTCCAATCTTTTCACCAGTAGAGTAGATTAGTAGAGAGAAGGAAAAAAGTTTAGAGAAATGCAAAGAAGAAGCAAAGGGAAGTAAGCTGCTTTACCAAGGATGTCAATGAATTTCATATCAGGGTTATGAATGTATTTTGAGACCATGGAGCTCCAGGGAACCCACTTCTTTTGGGTTCCATCAAAATGAAAATCATAGAGAGTTGGCAAGTAAACTGCAAAATTAAATGAAAGATTAAAAATAAATTAATTACACAATAAGAATACATTATTAAAACATGTTATCAAATTATGCCTACAGTTTCAGGTGTGGTAAGAAACACTTATATTTCCTTAATTCACCGCTATTACCAAGCATGGCAAAAAATATAATTTTGGACCCTGCTGCCACCTCACCTGGAATCTGTCCAGGGCCAGCAAGCACCTTCTCATCATGAACACTGTTCAGAGAGGACAACTTTTTTATGAACTCATCAAACTTCTGTCGGCCTTTGTCCAAAAGAGTAGCCCCAAGCGAACAGTAGAGTGCCTCTAGAAAATAACACTCCAGCTCCTCAGAAATGAAGTCCTCATTCTCCAGTAGAGACTCCAGCATCACAGTCAACTGCATCACCTAAAGGAAAAAAGAGGATTGTGTTACATGCTATAAAGATCACTTACATTGTAGCGCTGTCCAGATCTCTACTGACTCGCTCACCATGTTTAAATCAGTCTGTGGGATCACAGTCTTCAGTTTCTCTGTCTGTTTACCTTCAACTATACCATCCACTATCATATCAATGGCACTTGGTACATACTTTTCAAACAGTTTACAGAGATCTGTCTGTTCCTGTTGACACAGCAAAGGCACGTTGAAAATATAATCTTTAATATCACTAATATATAAAAAATACAACTCTCAGCCTTCTTGCTTGAAGAAATGGCAGTGGAAATTTTGAGGCTAAGTTAAGGGCAGCGTAGAAATAGTCTTACTTTGAGGGCTCTGCTGTTGACCCATTTTTCCCAGTAGGGAGCATAACGAAGGTTTTTGGGGTCCACAAACACCATTCCACAACGAGAAACAGTAGCAGGGGAGGCATACTGCAGATCTCCAACCTAAAACACATCACATATGTTTGCAAGCCTACAACAGTTACATTGAGTTCTTGTACTTTGACAAAATTAAGGGTTTAAATGATACCTCAAAGAGCAGAGCACAGTGGTTCTGTAGGCGAATTCGCTCTCCATTAGCCAGTGTGAGAAGCTTGTTATCATCCATAACTGAATTCATGTTCTCCACCCATAGAGCATCCACATCTCCATCAAACAGGACATACCTGTGAAGCCAAGCCAGAGTTATTGTAGAATTCTGTTCAGTTACATTCCTTTGATTTAAAATAGATGTACTGTAGATTAATTATCCATTATAAGCCTTGACTTTCACCTCCTTTCTTTTTTGTCTGTGGGTTTATTGATGTCACGGAATATGTTAGATAGTATCCCATCAGTCCAATCTCGGGTGACCGGATCCAGGATTCCATACAGCTCAATCACACTCATCGCTTTAGGGTTCAGGCTGTACATTTTGGTCAGCAGGCCCAACCTACAGATACAATTTAACAGTTCTGTGTACTTGCCTGGGAGAACAACTTGTTTGTGAACATGTAGCAGAATTTCTAGACATTTTGTGTATATACTAAATATATATATTGTTTATGAGTAGACAAAGACCTGGTCTGTGATTGGCAGAGTGTGTTGATCACCACAGATTTCCCTCCTCCTGTCGGTCCAACCACCATGGTTGTGTGTCTGGTCATCATGGTCTCATACATTTGCACCACTTTGTCCACCTACATTCACAATTAAGTCATGAATCAGTACACTTAATCATTACAATCCACTGAGAATGAGTTTTGAAGGGAAGAATCACCTGGTTGGGCAACACAATATATTTATTCTCCTGCAAGGTGGCCTCTACAGCATCATTAAAGCTGGGGTAACGCACACGTGGGCAGTCGAGCCCGGGGAACAGATCTGAGATAAGGCCCAAAAACAGAGGAACGTCCTCAAATACAAACTTGGGCAGGTTCATATCTCGAAGAGCCCTCATTAAAACGACATCCTAGTGGGAGTAAAGAAAGGAGAAAAGGAGAGAAAGAAAACGGGTAAATTTGTGACTGCAGTTCACTGAGGTGGGTTGGAGGAGGAGAGGATGATGCAGAGAGATCAGTACCTCACTGAGATCAGGTGAACCTCTCTTCAGTTCCCCTGCCATTACTAACACTGACTTCAGTGCTCTAAGCCCAAAGTCATAGTGTGACTGTTTAGACAGCTGCTCCCGTGCTAGTTTGTACAGCACTGTCATCTTCTTTGCCAAAACCTACAAGTAAATAATTTATGAAATTAGTTTTCTGTTTGCCTGTTTACACAATTAAAACCACTGAGGAACGTTGTTCAATGTTCATGTGCATGTTTTTGATTTAAAACAATTCCATAATTTATTCTGTATTTATATGTATTCTAATTAGTAATGCTTTTGTGAGATTCTATTGATACCATCTTAGAAAATGAATCTAAGAATTTTTGTGATTGACCAGTATAAATGTCTAACAGCTTTGTATTGCTGTATTTCCACACAAAATAGGCAACAAAACACTTTTTCTTTACAAAGACATATATTTTAAAGTGACAGTTCACCCTAAATTTAAAATTCTGTCATAAATTCTTCTCCCCTATGTCAGTCCAAAGCCATAAGATTTTTAACAAAACCTTTTTGAAGCATTCAAGTGTTGGTTGCATGTACTTTTAATGGAGTCACCAAAATCTCTTAGGTTTCATTAAAAATATATACAAAGTTCTGTCATGAAACTCTAGATGGCACAGGCTGATTGGTTCATGTTGCATACGCAGCCAATGGGCTTGCTGCTTTACATTTAAATAGTTGGTTAGCATTCACTTGAGCATTTTGCAGCGTGCTTTCAGAGTTCCTCTGAAACCCTCCACCTTCCCCAGCTCCACCTGTATAGATCTGCTACGGGTTACTTTATATGCTATTTGTGCAGCAGCGTTATGCCATGTTGTCATGATAGAACTTCATTTATGTTTTGAAGATGAACAAAAGACTTATGGTTTGGAATGACTTGTTGGGTGAGTAAATGATGACTGAATTTTCTACTTCATTTAATCTACTAAAAGCCTAGCCCTCATTTTCACAAAGAAGGAGTCCCCACCTTAGCCACGAGGAAGCCTTCAGAGAAGAGCATGATTTCACAGATCTGCTGCAGGTCTGGTACAATGACTACCACTGGTCTGAATAAAGCTTTCACTGACTCGGGAAGTTCTGTGCGGCCAGCATAACCAGGGTTCATCGTGATGAAGATCCCAATACGGCTATCCAGACTGATTTCTTGACCTTCAAACTAACAACACAAAAACACAAGACACTCAGAACCTGAAATAATTACATCAATTATCTTTCAGTATTTGACTAGTGGCTCAGGAAAAATATTCCATTAACAAACTCACATGAAACCTCTTGAGGTGCAGCATTAGAGCGTTTCGGATGGTTTGGATCTGGGAGGAGATGACTGACAACACTGAGGCGTCAATGCGGTTGAACTCATCAAAACAGCCCCAGGCTCCACACTGAGCTAAACCAGAGAGGATTTTCCCAACAGCCTAGAGGATACGAAATCAAAATCTAATTTAATAACACACATTTAAATGATAGGGAATTGACATTAAATACATCTAAACTTTAACAAAAGATTTCTATTTCAAATAAATGCTGTTCTTTTGAACCTTCTATTCATCAAAGAATTCTGGAAAACAAAAATGTGTCACTGCTTCCACAAGAATATAAAGCAGCACATCTCTTACCATGTAGTCCATGCCCTCTCCACAGTTGGTGACCACACACAAAAGCCCCAAAGCTTTAGCCAGATCTTTAGTGGATTCAGTTTTCCCTGTACCCGCAGGACCGGCTGGTGCTCCACCCAGGAACATAGACAAGGCCTGACAATACATGATACCATGTATTAATAAGACATTTACATACAAAACAGACCATTTAGCGCCAGACAACTGTGTTGTCAGAGTACCTGAGTAAGTGTGAGATAGATACGGTCAGTTAGGGGAGTAATGACCAACCGGCCGTTCAGCCCCATGTACTCATAGCCGTAGGAGAACTGAGCACTGCACTGCCGCACAAACAGCTCATCGGGCTCTTTAACCCAGTAGAATCTCAACTGACTCTCCCATTCAAACTCACGGGCATCTGTGATACTGCCCACAGAAAAAGTGTGTGTTAGGAAGAAAACTGCAACCAATTGGAGGTTTTAAGTGACTTGTACATGACTGTAAAGTCTTTGTATCTTACCTATCTCTGACAAAATTGTCAACAATGTCCCTAGCATGGACATCAATAATGAGCACAGTGTTGATTTTCTGTCTGTCGTTCTTCTTTAAGGGTTGTGTGATGCGCCTCACCAGGTCATCGATCTGCTTGTGCATTTTCTTTGCATACTGTTTCAATGCCTGCTTTTCTCCTTGACTCATCCTTTTGAAGACATCCTCCACCTGCCAGGTCCACCACACCTGGTTTGCCGCCAGCACCACCATTCCCTGGTAGTCAAGCATCCAGTCCATCCTGACGGGCAGGTAGAAAGACCACATTATAAAATTTCCACAAAATCTTTTAATCAGACAGACAAGCAAGTTCAATAAGAAATTTTGATTGATAGCACTGACTCATGATGCTCTAGTGCATGTCCTCACCTAGTCTTTCGGTGGCTGTAGAAGTAAATAGCTTCTTTGGTGATGAGTCTGTTGGTTCTCCTCATCTCCAGCAGCACTCCAGTCATCCAGTCCTCCACACGGCCCTCTGCAGGTACAGGCTGTTTGAGGTCCATCACCTCTCCCTCAGCAGAAACCATTGCACTTGCTACCATCTCTCCATTCATTCCCGTATCAAAACGCAATGCTGCTATGTTGTCATACATCTGTGGATGAGGAAAAACAGGATGATTGTTTCATTTATGGCAGGGGTGGGGTACGTTGATCCTGGAGGGCCACTCTCCTGCAGAGTTTAGCTCCAACCCTGAAAAAAAAAAAACCTAACTGCATCCTGAAGACCTTGATTAGCTGGATCAGGTGTGTTTAATTAGGGTTGGAGCTAAACTCTGCAGGGACACCGGCCCTCCAGGATCAACGTTCCCCACCCCTGATTTAGGGTCTGTTGTGCAGCTGTTAATTTTGGACCAGAATTCAGTTCATTTGAATGATTTTAATATAACGGTGAGGAACGCATAAATAATAGTAAGTTGTCTAATAATATTTTTTTATTTTTTTTATTGTACATGGAATGGGTCAACTTTTTGAGCTCATATGACTGGACAAATTCTACTTGGTCTATCCCTGTAGTTCACGTTATTGGACACTTTAGCTCATGGAAACTAATCAAGGTTGACTGTGAATAGTACAATGGTAACGGTAATGGTAATGGCAGGGGTAACCTGATTGCTTTTGCGTAATGTAGTACTGATGCCACTAGGAAGTCTGTCATTTTACTGGAAGATTGAGTTATTTTTATAAACAATGATATGGTCAAAAAAAAATTAAAAATGAAATGCATGGGAATCATTCCCAATAAGATCAGCAAGCTGCATTTACAAAACAGTAAGGGTGAATATTTATTTCACGCTGACTTCAAAGTGATGCTTTTCTTTAGTACACAAAAGTACCTTGATCATGTGCTCCTGCACACAAGTAGGCTCACTGCTGCCCAGAATACTGAGCAGCTCATCGTCAGAAATGAAGAAAAAACGTGGGAAAGCGTTCCGCTTGGAATCAAGGTAATCATTAAGACTCTTTTGACACCTCTCCAAACCATCGCTTAGGTTCTGCAGATCGGCCAGACGATTTGGAACCAGACAGCATCTCTTAATGCCAGGGTCTTTCACTGTGTCAGTCATTATCTGGTGGTATTCAAAAGAGAAGGGATTTACATTCTTTTCAAAAACAGGGTTACGGATTTGTTGTTGGTGCAGAACCTACTTTTTTGAACATTTTGTCAATATTGTCAAATTTTTTGGCTTCCTCAGGTAGCTGAGAGCTAATGTCACCTCCAATGAAGATGCTTTCCAGGTACATCCATTTTTGCTGTACTAACATCCATACCTACACATTTCAGAATAAAAGTAAAGAAATAAGAACGTGAGCCAGTGCAATTTTAAAGTCAAGTCGTTGTTGGCAGTGATGATTTCCAGTGACCTCAATAATCTCACTGATGAGTGATAGATTCTTCTCCCACTGCTGTACAGTGGCCAGGAAGGGACCAACATAGTGGCTGCCTGCCATACTCTGCAGGTTCATGGCATCATCATCCAGGCGCTGAAGAATGTCATCCACAGCACCAAGAATGAAACCATGCTCCTGTGTGCCTTTTAAAAATCGCTGCACACTAAACTTCATAGTTTCCCAAGTTGCTTCCACTTCTTTAACTCCCTGTAAAAATGCACACAAGCATACTCTGTAATCTCTCATCATTTACATTTATGTACCCTCACGTTGTTCCAAAACTATGTGCATTTCATTCTTCTGTGGAGCATAAAAGATGATATTTAGAAGAATGTTGATAAGCAAACAGTTTCAGTTATCAACTTTTTTCTTTCTATACCAACTATCTTCTTTTATGTTCCAAAGAAGAAAGGAATGCATAGAGGTTTGGAATGACCTGCGAGCAAGTAAACAATGACAACATTTTAAGGTGGAATATCCCTTTATCACTTGTGTTGAAATTAAAACCATTGCTATAACAAGAAGTGCAGTTGAATTTCATTATTAATGATATTTCTAACCTTCTCAATGCCGAGCTCCTTCACAGCTGAGGTGACGATTTCACTGATGACATTGCCATATTTGTGCAGCTCCATGGAGAACATGTTCTCCAGAGTGAAGGTGTTTGGGTTCATCTCAAAGCTGGTGCCTGTCCTCTCCATTAGATCCTTCCAGTGCCTGCAGAAACCAAGTGAGCACTTAAGTCTCACAGTGCATATACATATAGCTAGCACTTTATCTTAGATTAAGCTAACTTTTTGAAGATCCCTAAAGGCAGAACCATGTTACTTTAAGTTGAAACATTGTTAAACAAAATCGTAAAACAAGTATTTACCTGTCTCTGAGAGCCTCATTTTTTAGGTCCAAGAGGAGAGGGATTGACTCTTTAAATTCCTTCATGCGGCCCTCCAAGAAGAAAGATACAGGAAGAGCTCTCACATCCTTTGGCAGCTTCCGCAAGCTCTTGATAAGTCCCTCTATACCTTCCTGCAGGAGCTTTATGTCCAGATTCACCCAAAGGGTCTGTGACCACTCTGCCTTAGCCTCCTGATGAATATTCACACACTGGTGTCACAACTGCTCAGAACATAAGTCAAAGTTTATATAATTAATTGTCATTCTAACCTTCTGGCTTTTATAAATCTCATAGATCTGTCTCAGGCCCTTCATCTCCTTTTGTACATTGAGAAGCTCTGGGTACATAGTGATGGGCAGGTTGAACAGTTTCTCAGCTTTAGCCAGTTCCTGACGGCTTGCCTCTACCCTATCCAGCTCCGTCTCATAGGTAGCCATGATCTTCAAACCTATAAGAGTACAAAAACAAACGTTATGTAATACTAGGTTGGTAAGATATGAAAAACAAAACCCATCAGGATAGTACACTTGCCTTTCTCTAGATCATCTCCCACGGCTCCAGGCCCATGCATGTTGAAGCTCTCTGCAAATATGGAGAGCTCCTGTTTATACTCCTCAGTCTGGTTTAGAGTGATCTGATTGGAACATTGGAATTGGAACATTTAGAAATCAAAGATCAAATATGTTGCTTCTCTACAGTAATTTAACTTGATTGGTAAATGATCGGTACTACCTCTGCAAAGGTCTTTTTTACTTTTGCCAGGCTGCGGTCAACCCGTCTAGACTCTTTAAAAAGTTCACTCCACAAAATGAAGATGTTTGCAGACAGCTGCACCTCCTCCTCTGTAGTCTTGAATTGTAAAGCAGATCAAATTTATAATTTTATTCGGCAAGGATGCATTAAATAGATCAAAAGTGAGAGCACTGACATTTATAATGTCAAAAGCTTTCTATTTCAAATAAATTATGTTTTTTTTTTTTTTTTGTTAAACTGTCTATTCGTTAAATAATCCTGAAAAAATGCTATCAGGGGTTCCACAAAAATATTAAGCGGCACAACTGTTTTCAACACTGAAAATAATAAGAAATGTTACTTGAGCACCAAATCAGCATGTTATAATAATTTCTGAAAGATAATGTGACACTGAAGACTGGAGCTATGGATGCTGAAAATTCGGCTTTGCCACAGAATAAGTAGAATTTTGAAATATATTAACATAGAAAACAGTTATTTTTAAAAAAGTAAGAATATTTCATAAAAATATAGTTTTTCTGTATTTTTGATCAAATAAATGCTGCCTTGGTGAGCATAAGAGACTTCTTCTAAAAACAAAATAAAGCTGTAGTGACTCTTTTTGAATGGTAGTTTTAATTTTAGTGGCTTGACTGGCACAAATTGGATCAATAAAAGCACCACAAAGCATTTTATCACCTTTCATAAAGCATATTGGTGTAGGCCTAAGGAAAAATGGACTGTTGCACTACCGTCTGATAGGCTTAAGTTTACTCACCTCCACATTGTACATGCTCAGAGTCCTGTATCTCTCTTGAATATCGTTGATTCTCATCTCCACTGAGAGAGACATGTCTCTAATGTCTCTGATTGTGCCCAGAACAAATTTCAGGTCCTCCAAGGTATTGGGGCTCCTCTTCAAATTATCTGACAATTTCTGTTCACAGTAAATTCATTCTTTAAAACCAGACTGCCTCACAATCTCAACATTTCACTTACTCGATTCTAGATGATGCAAAAATAACATTTAAAACAGTGCAACATTTGTCCTCACCAACAGCTCATTGCGCAGGTTAAAAAGCTCCTCTCGGGCCGAGTCATTGAGCAGCCTGCCCAGAGAAGTGACCCATGCTTGAGCGTTCTCCTGGACGGCACGGGCCAGTGGCTCCAGGTTCAGTCTGATTATGTGTTCATGCTTCACCAAGGGCTGCTTTGCCACCTCATTGCTGACCCTGACATAGAACTGAAACTTCTCATCATACATCACACACGAGGGCTTCTTGGCTGCAAACTTCTCCATGACAATAGCCTTGTCGAGTTTCCAGAGAGAGCGATAGCTCATCCAGGTTTTGAGGTAGGCACTGATTCCATTAAGGAGACGCTGCATTGTCTGGGAGACGGCTGTGGCTTGCTCATTTATCTGTGGAAGCTGGCATACTTCACTGTAAAAAGTGAAGATGAATGGTTTGTCCTCACCATCCACATGCTGTGGAGGGCATTGGATGCAACTGCCATGCATCCAGCGAACAAACAGCTAAAGAGTGACAAACAGGGAAAAAAAGTGACATGAGTGACCAAATATCTACATTGCACTAAATCTGTACTACATACAGTATGTGAAAATATTTGCTTTCTAATTGCACAACAGAGTATGGAGTGCTGCAGGGATGATGCACTTTTATAGGACAAAACCCAGAAACAAGTTATTATTTAAGTACTTTCAATTCCATCATCCCAAATTCACTGTTGTTTTTCTTATAGGTTTTTCATCTTTTATTCCATGACATAAAATACAGCAGTAATACACCCTCATGATTTTTTAAAGTCTTTACTTGTCTTGAAAAAGATTGCTAACAAGTGGCTAAATTGGACTACTAGGTTTTCAGGGACAGTAAACATCATCACAGGAAAACTCTTCTAACTAGTCTGCTTTCACAGCCTTGCCGTGTTTATAATCGCACTCTTAGAAACTATTCTAATTCAAGCTTTTTAAGATAAAACTCTTTTTTTTTTTTTTTTTTAATAAAGGCCGAAAGAGTTGTTGGAAACTTTGTGATGGTGATGTTGCAATCGCAGTGTAGTTCACATATAGCCTATGTTTAGCTGTTTACTTCTGTTTAATGTAATTTAGGCTTTAAAATTCATAAATGTTGAGTTCGTTTGAGAAGATTATCATGATGAACAAAACATGTAAGAATACTGATCTTTTGTTGAACACAGAGCTTATTTTCTTCAAGTATCCAAAAGCCAATGGAAAAATACTGTTGTGTTTTTACTGAGGGAACCACGGTGTTGCTAACTTCTGGGAGGGCCTGCAAAAATTCATCATCACTGCAGTGCTGCATTTTCTATCTAAATGTAGTTCATTGTCAACATACCCTGATGCTCTCCACACAGTCACCGACACACTGTCTAATAAGCTTGTACACCTCACTGCTTTTGGGAAGCAAAGCAATCTCAGGTGCAGCTAGGATGGTGTCGATTTGGAAGAGTGGAGTAGTGCCTATCAGTGCGGCGTTAAAAGCTTGAATATTGCTGAAAGACAATGGTAATGGTAAGCATTAAAAAAGCATGAGACCATCTTTGTAAATGCATCTGAGAAACAGTCAAGTAAACCTACTGAAGCACCATCTTGCTAAGTGAATCAAAGATCTTGCGCTCCCAATAAGCATAGAATTGAGCCATGCGTTTGGATTTGCCAGTGCTGGTCCCCATAATCAGACTCTCTATCTTGGTGAGGAGTGGACTGATAGCTGCATACTTATTTACAAGAAGGTTCACTGCCTTTGCCCTTTCACACTCAATGAAGTCACAGAACTCCTTAATTCCTGGAACAACAGACAGATAACTCATTGCCACTATGTACCTGATGTGTCTGCTTATGGGCTGTATTTCGAATGACTATATAACACTCTTAACCTGGTAGGTATCCGTTTTTATCTGCCACTGGGAATTTGAAAAGGTTTGCCGATTCAATGGATTTAAGTCTTTCATCAATGTCTCGTTCATTCTTCTGAATTTGGTTCACAAGGGACTCAAATTTTGAAGTGGCCTGGTTTCCACGTTGGACGAATTGTGGTATACCTGTAAAACAAGTGTAAATGAAGTTCATTTTTTAAGAAATTACTTCAGTTAGAACTTTCAGAACTACAAAACTAGCAACCACAAATATTATTATGGGGTATGCAAATAACTGGTATCCCCTGTGTAAGTTACCTAGAAAATTCCAGTTGACTCTTCTGCACCCAAAGCTTAGCACTCGCCTCAGTTCTTGCACCTGATCAGCCATTAGTGAGAACTCAGCATCATTTAGATTGTCTATCAGAGAATGGTAACGGTTTACTAACTTCTTCAGTCCTTTTATGTGCCTACATGCAAAACAACAACAAAAAAAAGGTCAAAACACTTCAAGAAATATTTCAAGGATGTCTATTTTGGTCAAATGTCACAACACATTTTTTTCAGGGAAAAGTTAGGGAGACTACCTCAGAAACTTGTCTTCCTGCAGAGCAACATTTTGTGCCTCACTTGGTGTTAAGATACCCAAGTAATCCAGATACTTGGTCTCAGCTATGATCTCCTGCAGTTCAGGGGCAAAATTGACAGAGTAGCACACATCCTTTTCCACAGCCTTCTCTGACCCCTGAGCAGCCTGCAATCACAGCCATATTCACATATAAGCACATTTTTATGTACATGTTAGCTTCGAGGCAGAGGGGAACATAGACACTGAGATTACTTGTCTGGACATTTTAATATTGTAATGGCCATTATAAATTTTCACTGCTATCTTTTTCTCACAGCTGACAGATAGCTTTCCCTGTCACTCAACATACGGTATTGAGCTGTGTGGAGTCTACACAGACAGCCCCAGCACTGTTGACCATGATCAGCACACTTCTCTTCATCAGGAGGGACAGAGTCTGATTAGTCTCTGCTTTCCATTGGTTAAACAGCTCCGTTTCATAGTCCCTCATACGCATAGCCACCTCTAAGAATTTGGATACCACCTGCAAAATGAAAAGTTAAAAACAGTCAGGACATTTTCATTCATACAGGTTGGGGTTGCATAGAGAGCAAAACTACACATTTTCAAAATTAACCCATCATGGATTGCTTGAACGTGGGTTGTTGTAACCCTGAATACAAAGTCCTGAATGATGATGATGGTTTTGGGATCACCTGCCCATGATTGGACAGGCTTTTTAGGAGGCATTTACAGTACATAACAACTACACTGTTCTTACAGTAAATCACACTCTTGGAACAGAATGCAGGGGCCTCAAGGCGTGTTTTAAAACTTGAACTATCTTGTATGAAAATGCAACACTAGTGGGACGCTTAAAAATGATACTATGCAATGGTCAAAGACGTCCATCTGAATATCCACGGCTGTAGCAGTGGTGCTTTAAAGGAATGAATTTAAAGATGCACCTATTCCAAGATTTTTACAGTACAAACTACAATATGATTTTAACATTTATCTTTTTAAATTGTTTTTTACACTCACCTCGTCATTCTAGTAACAAAAACTTGACTTAAGCAAAACAAGGACTTACTGCTTTTCCCTCTTCACTGTCCATCATCTCACGTGCCTCCTTGAAACGTCTAATGGGATACCTCATGCGGTCTAGCAGGAAACGCTCCCAAATAATGGCTCCTGCCACAGGAGGATTATTCTTATTGAGCGGTGGGTTATCTTTGAACTTCACGAATAGTTCATTAAGAAGGTCCATCTAGGCAACAACAATACCAAAGAAGACACATGAGAATAGCAAGAAATGCAATCTCTGTATCACCATGGCAACATTTAAATCAAACATATCCTTCAAAGGTTTTTAAGGTCCTGAGGCACCTCTTTGCAGTACTGAGCAAGAATATCATTAAACTTCTTCATCAACTGATTGTTGATGGCATCTCTGGAGCGGATGTGTTTAAATTTCAGCAGCAGGTCAAAGGCTGCCGATGAGGAACGCAGCGTCTTGAAGGAGTAATTGATGAAATTGATAGCTTCTCTTTCAATTGCCTTAAACAAAAGATACCAATTAATACAGCATTAATATCAAAGATAAATAAAAAATGAAAATTGTAAAAAATGTAGTTGTTGTCACAAAGTTGTACCTGAACTTCTGTTCTAAATTCTTGCATGACCATTTTCCAACTGCTCATTTTGCGGATGTCAAAAGGGTCAAAGGAAACTTCCTCAATGGGTTCGACGAGGCAGTTTACACGGTGTAAAACCTCATCTATTCGCTTTGGATCACCCGTCACTGCTTTTAACTCTGGTCCAAAAATAATGTAGAACTCATCCAGAGTCTATAAGTGATTATTAATTTGGGAGAAGGTTACTGTCTGTGAGGAATATTTCCTTGGACAAATTTCTTCAAGTAAAATAGAAAGTTATTAAATTAAATATGCTTGGTCTGATTTGGCTTACCTGCAAGATGTTATACAAGTCCTGACAGATTGAAGCCATATAGTCTGTTTTTTCAAACAGCTTTTTGCGATCAAATTCCCAGCGGGGATCTCGGTCTGATTTCTCAATCCGTGCACGGACCTCAAAATAACTGGTCTTCCACTGATCCAGGACTTGCTTTCCATCCTGAGCCTTGGCTTTGGCCACCACCCTCTCGTCTCTGCAGAATATTAATGACTGTGGTGATTACAATCATTGTAATTTAACTTTTTTTGTGTGTGAAACTTCTAATTTGATTAAACATTTAATAAAAAGTATAATCCTTTTTTTATTTTTAGCCCAACAGAATTCATTTCAAACTCAAATGCTACCTGGAACATTTTCATATTTTTGTGCATGTTACTGCTGGCTTGTGGTTTGAGCTACTTTTACAGATTTTGCTTACTCACTTAAACAGAACACGGACATTCACGACTCTAGCAACCCGTTCAGACAGTTCCCAGGCAATGCGTTCCATCAGAGATTCCAAACGCTCATCTGTGTTGTAATGCCTGGATAATATCCAGATCATACGCAGCCCGTTCATCAGTTCAGGAATAGTGTCCAAGACTACATTGAAATCCAGTCCTGTGACAAGGTTCTGTAAATAACAAAACACTGATGAGAAACACTGTATTTTTGAGCCTTGACCTTGTTGTTCTGCTGACATCAGCAAATTTTGTTTTTCATATTTTCCAAAAGAAAAAAAATGACAACATACAGATTCGAAATGAGGATGACTAAATAATGAATTTTTATATTGGGCTGCTTTGTTGTACTTGTACCTGAAGTTGTGTCTTGAAAATTGAAACCGATTTCTCAAACTGAATTTTGAGACGCTCACACTGAATTTTTTTTTTTTTTTTTACTGTAAAGCTGCTTTGAAGCAACTGGTATTATAAATAAACTTGATATTTCTTTTAAAGACTACCCATGGTTACTCCTCACCCTGAAATGTCTCTCCATTGTGGTGAGGAATTGTACATTATTGACAGACTCCTCATGGTATTTGCTAAGCTCAGCTGTGGTCTTTTCCAGTTCCTGCATTATGAATGAGTCGGAACGGGTCATCACGTCCAGAATCTTCTTCACCACTTGCAGGTTCAGCTGCTCGCTCAAACTACCGAAGACAGCAACACGTTCACGCCAGAACTCAATTTCTGCCAAAGGACCAGGTCCCTTTATAAGAGAAAGAACAATAAGTCAGTTAATTGTTTAAATGTTCTGTTTAGGTTGCCCATCACCGATCTACTGAGTAGAAAATCACAACATAACAAGAATTTCATCATGATTAGTTAATCTAAATTTCACAAACCTGTGGTTTCTTTCTTTTCTGCTCTTCAATAACAATTGTGATTTGTGTGTGCCAATTCATCCCACACTGCTCTAGTTTCTCCACCATGCCTGGATTAGACAAGAGCACCTCCACTCCACCCTCCAAATCCATGTCTGGAATGTGCAGTTTAAATTCACCTATAACATAAATATCAAAATATTAAGAAGCACAACTGTTTTGAACAGTGATAACAATCAGAAATGTTTCTTGAGCACCAAATCAACATTTGTTTTCTGGAGGATCATGTGACACCGAAGACTGGAGTAATGGCTAATTAAATTTCTGGTTTGCCATCACAGGAATAAATTACTTTTTAAAATATGTTAAAATAGAAAACAGCTATTTTGAATTGTAAAAATATTTCACAGTATTATTATTTAAATGTTTAATAGTACATGCAGTCTTGGTGAACATAAGTGACAACAACAAAAAAAAACACACAAATAAAAAAAGACTCCAAACTGTTTAATATTAGTGTTTATGTGTATACAGTATACTTTTTTCTGACTCTGAAAGGAAACTATAATACCTTCAAGCTGCTGTAGGGTTTGGTCTATGACCTGCAAGAATTTATGTGCGCTGTGGAGCAGATCATCTCGGACCTCAAAAGCCCCACGGGATTCTGCAGGCTGCTGTTTCTCATCTCCTGTTGTCTTACACACTGCGTCCCTCTCTTGAGAGCCAGCAACACCATGATAGCCACCATCAGTGAGCCTCAGCTGGTTCACTGAGAGAAGAGGGATGTACACCTGCAAAGAAAGCATTCAATAAAGATACACACTTCCATAGCATAATTAATGATAATCCATTTATACGGGGATGAGATGTTTAGTCACACACATGGTTGAAAAGCCCTCCAAGCATCATCAAGGGATGGTCATTCATCATGCCAAACTCAATAAGTTTGGGCATCAGATTATTAGCCTCGTTTATATCTGCAGGTTCAGTGATAGTTTCTGGATAGAGTAAAACAACGGACACATCAGTTAAATAAGAAATGTTAAAAACATAAATGAAACACACACACACACACACATTTTGAGAGCACTCCACCTACCATTGGTGTTTCTCAGGAAGTAGAGGACATTGTATTTTTCAAACCTCTGTGGGATATTGTTCACGTCCACATCAAGCTCTACGTGATACACAACCTGAACCTCAATCTTGTGATAACAAGAAACAATAAAAATACAATTTGTCAAAGCATTGTTAAAAATACACAGACAGATGATCAGGGGCCTGTTTCATAAAACAAGTTTACAAAATAAGCTAGGTTTATTTCAGTTAGTCTGACTTATTGTCAATTGATTTGGTTCAAAATAAGCCAGACTAACTGAAATAAGCCTGGCTTGTTTGGTAAACTTGTATGAAACAGCTCCCAGATCTCCTACACATCTTGATTATTAACCATTCTGTTTAATAAATATGTAAAATAAATAGAATTACATTGGGAGATAGTTTATTCCCTTTTGTTGCCTCTGTCAAGCCCTCAACTGCAGGATCCTGACTCTCAGAGTCTTCTACGTTTGAGGAGTCCTGGCTTTGTCTGTTTTGACCATTTCTGTTCTCTTCAGTCATGTGCGGACAATGGCAAAGAAAAATAGAAAAAGAAAAAAAAAAATTGTAACTTTGAGCAATTTGCATTTATCATATTCATAATAATAACCATTTAGGAAGCACACTCACTGTCAGCAGGGGTTATCTCTCTGTTTGAGATGAGGGAACCTTCAGACAAAACAGATGGGCTTTTCTCCGAGTCATTTTCTAGACAGGGAAATAATTTTATTTTCAAAAACGTAAAAGACTTGGTAACATTTGTTATTTAACATATTAGACCTTCCTTAAGACTTCTTATTAATAAGTGAGCAAAGTGATATATTTGACTTTTGAACTTCAGATCTCAGGCACGCGAAAGTCGTTAGAAACTGTACATAGTGAATGGCAACAGATACATTTACGTTGACATGAAAACGTACCAACAGGAATTTCCACTTCAACCTCTTCTTCTCGTATATTCTTGAAGAAAAACAGCGCTGAGGGCGCCTCTTCCCCTGTGACTACGTTTAAAAAGTGTATGATTTTCTGCTCTTCCTCTCCATCACCGCGACTGAGTAACTCCTCAAAGCAGCCTGAATCAGGCAAGTCAAACATCACACATACTGCGTTTTTAATCCACTCCACTCTGGGGTCATCGTGAGGCATTTTTGTTCTTCTTTGGGTGGGAATTACTACATAATACAAGTTTGTAAGTTGTATGGAAAACTATTTAGACGTTCATTGTAGCAACCGACAGCGCGCTCTGGTTTAGTTGACGTTGCTATAACAACAGTAACAATGCGCGTCACGCGCGTTATGATGACGGTGTTTTTTTCCAGATTGTGTTATTCATTTTATTCTGAATCACATTGGTTATTAGAAATAGAGATAAGAAGAAAACGTACTATATAAAATCTATTATATATTTATTTTGATGCATAATTAACATTTAAGTCACGCTGCTAAAAGTAGACCTATAATTGTGTTCTAAACCGTGGTCATGTAATGTCTTTATTTATTTTTATTCATTTAATTTTTTACATGTGTATTTACTTTTCTTACGAGCTGTGTTCATTGATACGTTCTCTGCTGTCCATCCACCTCTTTTTACAACAGGGCTCTTCAACAAAATACCACCAGGTGGCGTTTTGCCTTTTAAACACTGATCTCGAGCTTCACAGCGTGATTCCCCCCCCAGTTTTATAGAAACTGAACAAGCATTATGAAAGAAACAAGTATAATCCGGAAATAAATATAAGACACAATATAAAGAAAAATGTCAGATACGGTATATTTACATAAGGAACATTTATATATACACACATACACAGAGAGCTGTTTTAGCAGCAAATTTGACTATCTCAAGGTATGACTACTTTACAGCATTAATCTGATTTTACATTGTAATGGCTAAGGATGGAATTAGCAAAAATTTGAAAAAAATAATTCACAGAAATAATCCCCATGACATTAATTCTGAGGGAATATGCCCTCCTCAATTTATATGGTTGTTACAGTAATACTAATAACAATAATGCATTTCAAAACCTTTAGATACATTTTAGCAAAAATGTGCCATAGTCACAGAATGTGTGCCCCAAATCAGGTCCTGGAGTACTCCTAATAATGCACATTTTGTATGTTTCCACAATCAAACACATCTGATTAAACTCATCAGCTCATTAGTAGAGACTCCAAGACCTGAAATGGGTCTGTCACACAAGGGAGACATCCGAAATGTGTACTGCTGTTGGTACCAAGGCTGTAATAATTATATTACATTATATTGTAATATTTAGAATAATTATATTGTAACTAATATGAGAAAAGCCAAACACACAGAAGCAATTTGAGATCATTACATACACCTTTCACTGATGAAAAACAAGAAAGTGTTTTCTTTGAAGAACAAGACTGATAAACAATGCTCTACTCCCTGACAAAGTCTACACAGTTTAACATGTTTTCCCTGCTACACTTTAACCCGCATTTGGCACTGATTTATCTAATCTATGGCTAAAATAGGTTTAGTCCAACAAGAATGCATGTAAACTGTTACCATTAATGCCACATACTATGTGTGTTACCATTGAAAAATGAAAGCAGAAATTATAGTGACACCATGGTACCATTTATATTGCCCACCACATTATTTTTTAGCATCATCTTGATAGAAAGTAGCATCACAGATTTAGCTTGCACATTCACCGATCTATGAAACTTTCCTCTTCTTTACTTTTACAAAAGTACTAGAAGCAAGACTTTCAAGGGGATATTATGAGGAATTTCAAACACAACTTATGTTCACTCATCTTCTCTGCCAGCTTATCTTCTAGCCTTCTCCAGGGGCTTTTGTTGCTGACGTGTCTTTGTTTTTATTGTCCTCACCGCTAAAGCTCACAGCCACAGCCACAATAATGCCAAGCACCACTGCAGCTACAACTGCTGCTATTATCACTTTGTACTTAATATTCTCCCAGCGCTTCTTCTGTTTCACCTTAGTCGAGGTCTTTGCGAATTTTTCACACTGAAAAGAAATAAGTACAGTCATCAAAATAATTATTATTATATATATATAGAGAGAGAGATTCTTGATGAAACAGAAATGGAGTTTTTTCAGAATTAGAACTGACATTTTTGACTGAAAAATAAGAGTGGAAAAACATGCAAGGCTTTGTATTTTTGTACTGGGTGTTTTGTATTCTTAACTGTAATTATAGTCTTTGTTTGGACCAGTAACTGACACCAACTACACAGTGTAAATCATAAATCATGCTTGTTTATTCAGGCCATATGAGAACTGGCCCTCTGACTGAGTCTGGCTTTTTTTTACTTATTTTTTTTCTCTTCTCCACTAGTGTCACCTGTTAAGTTTTGGTTTCTTGCAACTGTTGCCTTTAGCTTGTTCAGTTAGGGTAAACACATTTGATCTGAATTTAACTGGATGACACTAACTTTGCAACATCAACACTGAACTGAATTGAGCTGAATAATGACATTACTGCATTCTGAATTTAACTCATTTCATAATTTTATATTTAACTTGTGATACTGACAGTTATTCAACTGAATTAACCTAAACTGAGATGAAAAATAACACTATTGTGCTCCTTTACAGCTGAAATTGAAGGTGTTGCTTCATAACTGATCAATTTTACAACAGTTACACTATTTCCCCTTTTATTATTGTGTTTTTATTCATTTTTATGAAGCTGCTTTAAAACAATATGTATTGAATAAAGCTCTATATAAACAAATGTGACTTGACCAACCAAGACTTCCAATGGGATTTTTAGTATGTTTATATAAAACATGAAACCAAAGTGAACTTGTTGCCTGACCGCATGGCATATACTGCACAAACAGCCTGCTACACTATTACACAAGTTTTGTTCATTTCATAACAAAAGGAAATGGCTTTCTAAAATTAACAAGGTAAACTAAACGCAGGATGCAAATTGTACACTCTTTTTTCCGTACACCCCACCTACACACTATTTATAGACTCCAATTTGACATGCCCTTGCTTTCCCTAGAAACACTTGAAATTCCAGAAACCTAGTTTATGATCATAAGATTCCTCAACAAACCATAAAACAAGATCATAGAACCATAGAATGCATAAATAATTGGGAATGCTTTTTGTCAAGCAGTTTTAAAGGCATAAATTATATGTATTAAATGATAATATAAACTATCAATATGATAATATAAACTAACATGTTCAAGTAGTTTATCAGCTCGGTCCTCAAGCTCCCCGAGTTTTCCTGCACGCTCATCAGCCTTGTTCATGTTATCCAGCATGATAACTTTGATTTCCTCCACATCCTCCTGGGTCTGACGGAGGCGGCTCTGCCCATTCTCCTGTAGACAGATGAAATAGATTTATTGGGAAACACAGAATGACTCATGGCAAACATCCTTTATAGGGTACATTATCATCAATAAATTTCTGCAACAACATAAATTTCCCTATGAGAGACTAAATTGTCCTATTAGATGTTTAACAGAAGAGAAATGCAATCAATGACTGATTAAAAACAAAAAGTGTCAATGAAGACTTCCTGGACACCTCCCATGATAATAGGCTTGGAGTTCTGTTGACAACAAGCACTGGGAATGGAATTCTGGAACAGAGCCTCTGCTCTCTCAGTTTAAAATGGAACAGCGCAGGGGAGAGACAGAGAAACTGTGCATTTCTACAAGCTATTGCAGCAAAACCCACAATGAGGCCTTTGTGAAAACAACATGGCTGAGATCCACGAAATCCATGAGATCCATTGAGAGACTGTGACCTCACTGACATTAGCAGTCTACAGCATCTGACACACTGTGTATATCAGCTGAGTCAGAATGTTAATTCCTCTCTTTGTGCTCAGAAGGATGCAAGTGACTTGAGGTCAAGGTTTAGTTGATGAGTGGCCTATCGTAGATGGGAAACTGTCACACAAAGATCAATGAAATTATTCATTTTACAGGAAATACCACTTATTATTCATGCCATCTCACGTAAAAGCCGTACACAATAGAACAGTGGTTCTCAAAATGGGTCACAAGTTTTAACAGGAACAGCAGGGATAAAAAACAATGCTGAATGCAAATTGTAAAAAAATGCAACTAACATTATAATATAATTGTGTCTAGACTATCAAAATAAATAAGTTTGTTTTACAAGTAAGGAGAAACCCATATATTGTTTTGTTGACACTGAAGGCTAAACTCTAGAGTAGCGCAATGAGCATATTTTTAAAAAATATTAACAGCATGAAATTTCAAGAGACATTTATCATCGAATAATAGACCAATTAATACTTTTCAATGTTTTGATTTTAAGAATATTTTGTTTACATTTGTACTAGAAACAATACATATATAATTAAACAAATATCTGTGTATAAATAAATAAATAGCCACATATGGATGCTAAAGCAAAACCAGTGATATTAGCTAGTCTTATGAACAGAAAAAAAAAAAAACTTCAGAAAACAAGACTCATAAAATAAACCATAAAATGGGCCACACACTGTATACATAAATAAATATCAGTGTAGAAATAAATATGTAAATATCTGGATGCTAAAGAAAAATGAGTGATATACAGGTGCATCTCAAATTAGAATGTCGTGAAAAAGTTCATTTTTTCTTGTAAGTTATTTCAAAAAGTGAAACTTTCATATATTTTAGATTCATTGCATGTAAAGTAAAACATTTCAAAAGTTTTTTTGTTTTAATTTTGATGATTAGAGCTTACAGCTCATGAAAGTCAAAAATCAGTATCTCAAAATATTAGAATATTTACATTTGAGTTTCAATTAATGACCATCCCTACAGTATAAATTCCAGGTATCTCTTTGAAACCACAATAATGGAGAAGACTGCTGACTTGTCAATGATCCAGAAGACAAACATTGACGCCCTCCACAAAGAGGGTAAGTCACAGAAGGTCATTACTGAAATGTGTGGCTGTTTACAGAGTGCTGTATCAAAGCATATTAAATGCAAAGTTGACTGGAAGGAAGAATTTGGGTAGGAAAAGGTGCACAAGCAACAGGGATGACTGCAAACTTGAGAATACTGTCAAGCAAAGCTGATTCAAACACTTGTGAGAGCTTCACAAGGAGTGGACTGAAGCTGGAGTCAGTGCATCAAGAGTCACCACGCTCAGACGTCTTCAGGAAAAGGGCTACCAAGCCACTTCTGAACCAGAGACAACGTCAGAAGCATCTTACCTGGGCTGTGAAGAAAAAGAACTGGACTGTTGCTCAGTGGTCCAAAGTCCTCTTTTCAGATGAAAGTAAATTTGGCATTTCATTTGGAAATCAAGGTCCCAGAGTCTGGAGGAAGAGTGGAGAGGCACAGAATCCATGTTGCTTGAAGTCCAGTGTGAAGTTTCCACAGTCAGTGATGATTTGGGCTGCCATGTTCTGCTGGTGTTGGTCCACTGTGTTTTCTGAAGTCCACAGTCAACGCAGCCATCTACCAGGAAATTTTAGAGCACTTTATGCTTCCTTCTGCTGACGAGCTTTATGGAGATGCTGATTTCATTTTCCAGCAGGACTTGGCACCTGCCCACACTGCCAAAGGTACCAAAAGCTGGTTCAATGACCATGGTGTTACTGTGCTTGATTGGCCAGCAAACTCGCCTGACCTGAACCCCATAGAGAATCTATGGGGTATTGTCAAGAGGAAGATGAGAGACACCAGACCCAACAATGCAGATGACCTGAAGGCCACTGTCAAAGAAACCTGGGCTTCCATACCACCTCAGCAGTGCCACAAACAGATCACCTCCATGCCACGCCGAATTGAGGCAGTAATTAAAGCAAAAGGAGCCCCTACCAAGTATTGAGTACATATACAGTAAATGAACATACTTTCCAGAAGGCCAACAATTCACTAAAAATGTTTTTTTTTATTGGTCTTATGAAGTATTCTAATTTGTTGAGATGTTGGTGGGTTTTTGTTAAATGTGAGCCTAAATCATCACAATTAAAAGAACCAAAGACTTAAACTACTTCAGTCTGTGTGCATTGAATTTATTTAATGCACGAGTTTCACAATTTGAGTTGAATTACTGAAATAAATGAACTTTTCTGTGACATTCTAATTGATTGAGATGCACCAGTAGTCTTATGGATTTAAGTAAACAAGTTTGAGGAAACAAGATTTTAGTAAAATGTGGCCATGAAATGGGCCACACATTGCACAATAAATAAATACAATTGTAATATATTGAGGTATACTATAGAAATCTTCATCTTTAAAATAGTAGAAGCACAAAAGCTCAAACAAAAACTTATTACAGAAGATCATGTTGATAATCAGTTTTTCATCACTCTTCGCATATGAACAGAACTACAGGATACACATCTCTTTTTACATCCTTTCTTTGCCTCCTTCCTTCCCTTCCTTCCTCTCTCAATTTGACTGCTATAATGAATATGGAATTTCCTTGAGCAAAATCCCCTCTCTTATGTGTTTCAACTAAACACTAAGTGTCATGTTGTCATTTCAAGCCACCTGAGATAAAACCATCAACAAAAAGGGTTAAAGAGCTTCTGAATGACATTCAAATGACTTTTAACATAGGGGAAAAAAATGTGTCACATTTACATCGACTTACATTGCATTCAAGTTACAGTTCTACATTTTATCAGCTCTTGCTTTCCCTGGGAATCGAACCCATGATCTTGGCGTTACTAGCGCCATGCTCTACCATTTGAGCTACAGGAAAGCCTGTAAAAAAAGTCATGTAAAAAAACAAAAAAGACAACTTAAAAACTAAATGTTGTCTGACTTGTGCAATCAATGCCAATCAACTAGGCCCTATGTACTGTATCTTATCCCTCAAATTACGTTTGAGTGAAAACTGCTATTCTATATATAGACTGTCAAAACAGTAATCGTCTAGTCATCAAAATCAAAGTCAGTGTATAATTTCACTTTCATAATGCAGTGACAGTTGGTATATATAAATATAGATGAAAGTAACGAAACCTGCTTAGACCACAGCATTTAACAAACTTAAAGCAACTGTTTGCAGTGTTTACATCGAGTCGACAGCATTTACCTAACAACGTTGCTTTAAAATTTGCTCTAAACAGCTTGCTTTTAAACGTTCTTCAGCCGTCACGTGGCCATATTTGTCATTTTAATAACTAATGGCATCTCCACCTTAAAACGAAACAAAAAAGAACGTACAGCTTCAAATACAAAACAACTTACCACCATTGTTTAATCTGTCGTTGTTAATACACCATAAACTGTCGCCGCATATACTGCATCTGAAAGAGACACCACCAGCTGATAAGAGAAAATAACACAAGCTCGATATCTTACAACTTCACGCACGTCTTTACACAACTCTTCCAAAGCTTTAATCTTCCACTCTACTGCTGTGCTGTAAGGAAGTACGCTGCTGGGGCGTGTCGCACTGCGCAGCTGCGTGAAAGTGCATGTCGTGTACGCCCATCTCCGGACTTGCTATACTGCCTGCTATTGTTTTTGGCCATGTACCAGAATGTGCACTTTAAAGTGAGCGTACGGCAGTATTGGTAAAATATACACACAAAGCAAATCAAGCTTAGCTGGCACAAAAGGGCGGTGTCCGATTCGCGAAAACATAAATCATTGCTTTTGTGAATCGATTCTATTTAAAGAATCACAAATTATGCTAATAAAAAACTTACCGCAGAAATCTGATGGGAAAACTTTGTTGCAGATGGTGTTGGAAAAACAAGATAAAATCACAGCTGGGGAAAATGCTGGGATAATGAATTGGTTAGTGTTCAGGCCTGGCTGTACTTGCTCTTTCGTTTTGTTTTAATGCAGAGCTACAGTTGCAGTCAAACGTTTACATACACCTTGCAAAATCTGCTAAATGTTAATTATTTTACCAAAATAAGAGGGATAATACAAAATGCATGTTTTTTTGTTTTTTTAATACTGACCTGAATAAAATATTTTACATAAAATATGTTTACATAGTCCACAAGAGAAAATAATAGTTGAATTTATAAAAATGACCTGTTCAAAAGTTTACATATACTTGATTGTTAATACTGTGTTGTTACCTGAATGATCCACAGCACAGCTGTTTGTTTTGTTTAGTGATAGATAGAGTCCCTTTGTTTGTCCTGAACACTTAAACTCAAGTCAAGGTCAAGGTCAAGTTTAGTTTATTATCCACGAAGGGCAATTTGTTCCACAGCCAGCAGTAAACCATATGCAAACAACAAACAAGCATCACAACACACAGACAAAAACAATGACTTATTGTCATTGTCATTAAACTGCCTGCTGTTCTTCAGAAAAATCCTTCAGGTTTCACAAACTTTGGTTTTCCAGCATTTGTGTGTATTTGAACCCTTTCCAACAATGACTGTATGATTTTGAGATCCATCTTTTCACACTGAGGTCACCTGAGGGACTCATATGCAACTATTAAAGAATGTTCAAATGCTCACTGATGCTCCAGAAGGAAAAACCATGCATTAAGAGCCGGGGGTGAAACATTTTGAACAGAATGAAGATGTGTACATTTTTCTTATTTTGTCTAAATAATATTTTTTTTTCATTTAGTATTGCCCTTCAAAAGCTACAGAAGATACTTGTTTCCCAGAAGACGAAATAAGTTAAATTTACCCTGATCTTCAAATTCAAAAAGGTTATTAATGCATCATTCAGGTAACAACTCAGTATTAAGAATCAAGTGTATGTAAACTTTTGAACGGGTCATTTAATTAATTTCAATAATTGTTTTCTCTTGTGGACTATATGTAAACATCTTTTTAGTGAAATATCTTATTCAGGCCAGTATTAAAAAAATAACATGCATTTTGTATGATCCCTCTTATTTTGGTAAAATAATTAACATTTTGCAGATTTTGCAAGATGTATATGTAAACTTTTTGACTTCAACTGTATATGAATCTAGAGTACACAATCCACTAACTATAAAAACATTATTTTCCGATTGGTGTGTACATCACTTAAGTTTGTTTGGTGGCTTTCGTATCAGCTAAGGTCAAAACTTGCTTTTTGTCCCTCTCTAGACATGCAATGCTGATTGGTGGATGTACCGAACTAAATTAATACAAACTCATACAATAATAGAAAATTGTTCACCATTAGTGTATTAAGATTTAAAATGAGAGAGAGGAAGATAAAAAAAACCCATCATACTCACTTTTGCTGAGATCAAATTTTTATTTACAAAATATCACATTTCCCAGATATTTGTTTATGCTAATAAGACTCAAATCCAAGGCACTTAAAGGGTTTTTAAATTATTACTTGTAGTAGATGATTAAAAAATTATTCAATGTCTTGATCAAAAAGGTTTGCTTATAATAATGAGGGTGAATAACACATAAAAATGCTTAATGGAAGCAACATGAGATACAGCATAATAAGAATCAGGTTTACAAACATTCAACACAGTCAAGTCATTCTGACTACACAGACATCCAATGCCTTGACCTCTCCGAAGCAAAGTGCATAAAGCTACCCAGCAAACAAGAACATTCAGAGAAGCGATTTTTCATTGAATTGAGATATGTAAAAAGTGTTAGCATTTTTAAATAAAAACTGCAAATTGAAAATTACAGTACAGGCTCTAAAACATTCCTCCGTTCTCGAGACAGGAAAAAGTTACACGTCTTGGGTTTCATTAAGATCCCGCAGTGCAAGGCCAAACTTTTGATGCAGTACTCTTAAATTCTGATTACAGTACTGACTGCATGTGGTACAGTGCAAGTGTTACACTGCATGTCAAATTCAATGCAGTGATTTGAGGATACAGAAAATATCCATCATTCCTATCTAAATGACCTTGTTCATGTGCTCTTGTTCCACTAAAAAATGTTAATTTGTTCTATAGGATGACAATCAGTTTCTCTGTTTTGAAGTTTGGGGCATTGCCAATTTTCAGTAAAGATTTAACACAGGAAAAGTACCCTAAACATCTTACAATTTTAGAATTTCCTCAATGAAATGGTGTTTTTGGGTAATGCAACAGTTACAAGAACACATTTTTGTTTGACCTTTTACAAATAACAATTGTGGGCAAAAGCACAAAGACAGTGACCCATCAAATACAAAATAGAGACACTTGAAGATCTAAAAGTATTCCATAATTACAAGTAACATCTTATGAAATCGAATCTAACAGTCTTAAATATACTTCATAATTCAATAGATAGTACTTTCACCCATTACCTTCCCGAATCAATGCCAGTATATGACCATTTCTAGGGTATCTTCATTATGAATAATATTGCAAGTATTTGTATACAGCGGTGGCATTTTATCAGGCTTTAGAGAACCATAAAGACAGCTGAAGTGGCCACTAGGATGATCTTTCAGGAGGAGAGAAGTATGAAAACACTTCAAGATTCCGAAGCTGTCATTATGGAAGCTATTCATTTTAAGGTGGTGTGATACCATAAGATATGAAGGTATATGAGCTAAATGTGCAAATAAAAGATATGTGTGTGTGTTCCTGAAGTTATGGCCTGTGCTGGTGTGTGGACATGGTTGCATATATCTGTATGTGTATGAGAGAGTGTTTGTAACTGACAGATATCCTATGGTGGTGGTAAAGTGGGAGGTTTGGGTGCGGGTGAACTGGTTGGGATCACACCAGTAGCAAGGAATATGACAATCAGTACAATGATAAGGACTATCACAACAATAACCACAACCAGCTTCACGTTCTTCCACCAGTAAGCGCGAGCAACCTTCTGAGAGGTGTGCTTGAAGTTCTGGGCCTAAGAAGCAGAAAAAAAGACCAGTACAATGTCAGCTAGAGTGGGGCTATAGCTGCATACATTAAAAGTGTGGGGAAAATAAGATTCAGCAAGGACACATTCAACTGAACAAAACATACAGTAACTTTTTTTTTTTTAGATTTCCATTTCAAACAAATGTTGTTTTTTGAACTTTCCATTCATTATAAATTGAAGCACAGCTAATAAGTATTGTTTCTTGAGCACCAAATCAGCATATTAGAATGATTTCTGAAGGATCTCATTCTAATATGTAATATGTAACTAATATGTAACTACCGGAAATTCAGCCTTGCCATTAAATAATTATTTACATTATAAAATATATTAAAATAGAAAACAGTTATTTAAAATTAGAATGTTTTACAATATTACTTTTTATATAAAAAAAAAAAATGCTGATTTTTTTTTTCATGAATGAACAAAAAAAAAAAAATTTAAAAGTACTGAAAAATCTTACTAACCCTAAATTTATGAATGGTAATGTACGTTGTAAAAAAGTGTGCTGGGATTACAGCTGTAATATGTGATTAGAATCAGTTTTTGTACTGAAAGACACACCCCAGCTTGTAGATCTTCAGATTTGCCCATCAGATCATCCAGTCTTTCTCCACGGGCCAAGATCCGATCTACATTCTGGGTCATAATATCCTTGACCCCATCCACTTGAGACTGCAGAGATTGAACTCGATCCACATTCTGTGAAGACTCTCCTTCTCTTGGTTCCTGCATTGAGAAGAATTAAAAACCAAAACATGATCAAAATAGCTCCAAGAATATGAAAATCTAGAAAGTTTGTAAAAAGTTATTTTTGGCAAAAGCCAATAAACCAGAGTAAAATAAATGAATAAATAAATAAATAAATAGATAGATAGATAGATAGATAGTTGATCAAAAACCTACGACTAGTTCAAAAAAGTAGTTTTTTTTAAATAATCTCAAATGTGACCCTGGACCAGTCATAAGGGTAAATTTTTTTAAATTGAAAATGTATACATCATCTGAAAGCTGAATAAATAAGCTTTCCATTGATGTATGTTTGTTATGATAGGACAATATTTGGTCGTGATACAACCAGAGGCGGACAATAGTGAAGTATTTTTACTTTGCTTTAAAAGTACTTTTCAAGTGTCTGTACTTCATCAGAGTGTTTTTCTTTAGAAAACCTTACTTCACAACATTCCAAAGCATAATATTGTACTGCACTACGTTTCATATTAAATATAATTTAATACTTAATTACATTAGAAATATATTACTTACTTTCTTTTACTCAAGTAAAAGTAATTCAAAGATTTACTTGAGTACAATAAAGTACTACATTTGTAATGTTCTTAAGTATTAAAAGTAAAACAAACGACAACTTTTATTTATGAAATGTAGTGCAGTAGAACGCATGACATTATGCTTTGGAATGTAGAAAGTAAAGTTTTCCAAAGAAAAACCCTCTGATAAACTACAGATACTTTTTTTTTAAATAAATTTACTTGAGTAAAGTAAAAATGCTTCACTACTGTCCGCCTCTGGATACAACTATTTGAAAATCTGGAATCTGAGGGTGCAACAAAAATAAAAAATATTGAGAAAACCGCCTCTAAAGTTGTCCAAATTAAGTTCTTAGCAATGCATATTACCAGTGTTGGGGGTAACGCATTACAAGTAACGCGAGTTACGTAATAATATTACTTTTTTCAAGTAACTAGTAAAGTAACGCATTACTTTTTAATTTACAGGAAAATATCTGAGTTACTTTTTCAAAAAAGTAACGCTAGTTACTTTTTCCCATTTATTGAATGACAGTGCGCTGTGTGAACATGTTACTGTAGTTCTAGACTAAATGTGAATGTGCATTAATTCATCTCACTCACAAAAAACTGATTTAGTATTCATCAAAATGAATTAAAACAGTGAAATGCAAACTCAGAATATGACGCAAACCTGCAATAATTAAATATGGTAAATAACACAAATGTATCTAATCCCATTTTATTAACCAATGTTTTGCTGACCTTTGATGATTCAGTTAGACCATACTAATAAGCACAAATGACTTTAGATAAACTAACAATTGTGCTTCATAGTTTTTTTATTGCTGAAGAGTGTTGAACCTTCTTCTCCTGCATTCTATTTAACAGACGTGAATTTACTTTTCCTTCAGCCTGAGGTTTATTCATTACATTTTTTGGTGTGAAAGGGCTTTTACATTCGCTATAAATAGAACTTCTTGTATTAAAAACAATCAAGCCCTGCTCATATTTAAAAAGTAACGCAAAAGTAACGCAAAAGTAATGTAACGCATTACTTTCCATAAAAAGTAACTAAGTAACGTAATTAGTTACTTTTTTAGGGAGTAACGCAATATTGTAATGCATTACTTTTAAAAGTAACTTTCCCCAACACTGCATATTACTAATCAAAAATTAAGTTTTGATATATTTACAGTAGGAAATTTAAAAAATATCTTCATGGAACATGAAAAATTGATCATTTTGACCCATACAATGTATTGTTGGCACAAATATATAATTAATGATTTGATTGACAGCAGTGGTTCTTGAAGCAAAGATGTTCAGTACGAAGAGATCTAAAATATGATATGAATGTATGCATGAAACACTGCATAACATACAATAATTTACACACATAAAATGCGATAACATCAAAACCTTGTCTTTTTAAATGCATATGAGTATACACTGACCAAAATTATAAATGCAACACTTTTGTTTTTGCTCCCATTTTTCATGAGCTGAACTCAAAGATCTAAGACTTTTTCTATGTACACAAAAGTAAAAACCTGATCAACTCTATGCGAAGGAGATGTGTTGCACTGCGTGAGGCAAATGGTGGTCACACCAGATACTGACTGGTTTCCGGACCCCCCAATACAGTAAAACTGCACATTTTAGAGTGGCCTTTTATTGTGGCCAGCCTAAGGCACACCTGTGCAATAATCATGCTGTCTAATCAGCATCTTGATATGCCACACCTGTGAGGTGGATGGATTATCTCGACAAAGGAGAAGTGCTCACTAACACAGATTTAGACAGATTTGTGAACAATATTTGAGAGAAATAGGCCTTTTGTGTACATAGAAAAAGTCTTAGATCTTTGAGTTCAGCTCATGAAAAATGGGGGCAAAAACAAAAGTGTTGCGTTTATAATTTTGGTCAGTGTATGTAGAGCTACATTTAATCAGTCTGATATAAGAAAATTCATGATTTAAGCAATTAAAAACATACAGTAAGGGCTGTTATACTACCCATTTCTATATTCAATAAAACATTAATCTCAGTTAAGAGAACTACATTATATGAAAAACTGTGCACAGTAATGCCTTTAGATGTGAGATCATGTGTGATATTGACAAAACCGATGCAACAAGATAGCTTTACCAAGTTCACACCTCGAAACACTAATAAAGTACTGTAACACTGGTAAACGCAGCGCAAGACCCCATAATAACCATATTTTGCATTGTTCATTTTGCCATTTAAGTACTTTCCCCCCCATGTTTAGCCACGTTAAACACCTTTAAGTCCTCTTGCACTGCTGAAACTTCATAAACAAAAGATGTTACCAGGAAACCAAAAGCAATGCTGCGTCACTACCTGTCCTACCCTTTCTATTCTAGTCACTGGCTGAGTGTGTTGTGTCACAAGGCCTTCAGAATGGCAGAAAGCTATTAGGTAACATTGGATACTGATGGCCTTAAAGGGATAGTTCACCCAAAAATGAAAATTCTGTCATCATTTACTCACCCTCAAGTAGTTCCAAACCTGTATGAATGTCTTTGTTCTGCTGAACACAAAGGAAGATATTTTGAAGAAAGTTTGTAACCAGGCTGTTTTTAGGCACCATTGACTTCCATAGTAGGAATATAAATACTAGGAAGTCAATGGTGCCCCAGAACGGCTCTGTTTCCCACATTCTTCAGAATATCTTCCTTTGTGTTCAGCAGAACAAAGACATTCATACAGGTTTGGAACTACTTGAGGGTGAGTAAATGATTACAGAATTTTCATTTTTGGGTGAACTATCCCTTTAAGTACCATTATTGTGGCAAAATGGGGCCATGTGATATCCATTACTACAATGTGATGACAACAACATAATACAAATTAAAAATGTATCCCTCTAGTTATCCATCTTCTCCCTCTAACAGTCCCTCTAATAACAGAGCCAAATATTTTCAAGATCAAACATCACAATTTCAAACCACCAGTTCTTCAAAATACTGTCGAATAACGATATTTAAACCACAGCCTCGCAAAAAAATGGCAGAGGATGTCTTATATTGTGGTACTGTTGAAATTTACACACACACACACACACACACACACAAAAGGTCTAAGTTACTGTCGGTCAACTTCATCTTAAGCAAGCCAGCATGCAGATCTCACACTTATGGTTCACTTCAACAGTCAAAGGCGACGTGTGATGTGATCAGCATATTTCTTGTAAACTCTAGTTAAAATATATTTAAATTAATAACCATTTAATAAGTGTTGAGCTCAACAGTTGGTTGTCTTGTAAAGCGGTTATGCTTCACAGCTCAAGGTAAATTCAATCTATCTGTGTAAACAAATCTGTACAAGAAATGTGCAATGCAAATTGGATGAAGCTTAAGTATAAAAGTATTATCTAAACAGCACATTTGTTTTAGAAATCTCAACCAAATTAAATTATCGACGTTAACTCACAACAGGAACGTAGAAATAAGTATAACTTGAAAAACGAGCTTCGCCTTGTTTTGAGTGCGTCAACCTACATCAACCGGTAAAACTATTTTTTTTTAAATATCAACCTGCTTTAGCGTAAACATTTCTACTACTAAAAATAATATGATTTACATGGACACAGACAAGAGCTGAGCTTACACAGTAGATTAGTTAGTTTTAAATTCAATAAGCGATGCAACAAGAAGCACCTGCTGACTATTGTTCATCTCGTAACTTACCGTACTATTTTGATCAGCCAACCCCATGGTTTCACTGTTTGGTGTTTTAATTTATTCCACGTAAAAGGAACAATTGCACTCTGTCCTTTGGAGTTCAAATGTTTGTAACTGTTTCTTCGAATGACCGACAGATGTAAACCGCTTCAACACTTCCTGGTCTCTAATTCAGTCTGTTCCTCCGGCGAACGAGTTGGCTTTGGTCCACCTCTCATAACATCCTCAAGAGGGCGCTGGATTCATGACGCAGAAACACCTGTGAGGTGAGGGCGCGGAGACTCTTATCCAACCATCAACATTTCTGCACCTCAGGAATGACAGGATTGTTCTCGCAAGGCCGGTCAGACCAGTGAGTCAATTGGACTTTTCTAAAAGAATAAATAAAAAATAGCTGATTTGTTTTTTTTTCAATGTTTATGTCATGAAAGTTTGTTTTTAAAGTAGTCTTAACAATTTAGGGCAAAGCGATTAGACTCCTATGAACGAAACAACTCTTTTCTTCCGCCAATGTAACAATTGGCTCCACCTAAATGCCTCAAGCATTACATGTATTCATGTCGAGCAGTATACCATTCCAAAATGACATCATACTAGAAAAAAATACATATTATATATATATTTTAATCATTTAGCAGACGCTTTTATCCAAAGCGACTACAAAAAGACTATAGAAAGAATGAGGATAAATGAGGACAACAGAAGCAATCGATGGTAGTATTAAAACAACTAAAAACAGATCCAAAACTAAAAGCTAAACTTTATAAATACTACATATACACATTTTAAAAATAAAGAAATTATATAAAAACGACAAATGCATACAACAAAATTTCAAAACTTAACATTTAAATGAAAAACAAAGCTAAAAACGATTCAAAATATTCAAGAACAAAAGGTAATGATTCTAACATAACACTAAGCCAAACACCAAAAAACAACTACATATGTGTATGTACAACCACACACACATTTATAAATTCAATATATATATATATTTCATTTCCATTTAGTTTGTTGAAGTATTAAAATAACTCAAATTAAAACGTAATAAAAGACCTATACAGATATAATAAATTCAGGCACAATTTAACTAAAATTAAAATAGATAAATACAAATCAAACGACAGTAGTTTATCAGTAATCCTAAAAAAAACCCTGCCAAACACACATGCTAAAAAACAACTTAGTCAAAAAATGGTTATAAAAACTGAAACTAGTAGGAAAGTACTATACTTTATTAATAATACATAAACAGATGAAGAACTATCCAATACTTTGATAGGTTTTATTTTTCAAAATCAGATGTAGAACATACATTGAAAAGAAACCAAGTCATAAAATGAAGTTTTACAATTTAAATAAAACATTTTTAAAAATAAACACTGACAACAGTAACTTTTTACTATTACTGTAAAAAAACAAGTTATCAAAACAGTTCAATCTTAAAAGCAATCATATTATTCATGCACTGCAACCCATGTTTTTTTCCTGGTACATGTTTTTGAGCTTTCAGTTTCACTCAGAAAAAAAAACAAAAATTGTGTGGTAGTTCCCTGTACAACATTTTTAACATGATCCTGACATCATCCTTCTCTTGACTATACTGTTTTGGCCACACATAGGTATTTTACATGACATGAACATAAGAAACTGCATTTACATTATGATACAATTAAAGACTTTTGTATAAAAGATCTGTATCAGTTTTCAGTGGCCTTGTTTAATGATGATATCGGTCATGCCGTCAATCTTGTGCAGCTCCAAGTTCTGTTGATGGAAAGAAGAGCTTTTAGATTTACAGTAATCAAATGTTGAGACAATTCAGTAGATCACAAACATGTAAAACATGTTTCCTCATGTAAGCTACAAAACATTCAATGCATACTAATGCAAGACACAGAACTATAACCAAAAGACAACATGCTTTTATTAAATCAACAACAGACCTCCATCTACATTCGTTTTTGAAATCATTCCATATAACAGAGAGTACCCACTTTCTCATTAGCCAAGTGCAGAAGGGCCACAAAAGCCAATGGTACTGAGAGATTGGTAGCCATGGTTGAGGGAAGCCTAGGGGAAAAAGAGAAAAGAAGAGTTCATGTACAGTACATGCAAGAAAAATGGCAATCCTTAGTATTTCTTCCATGAGTCACAACAGTGAAAAGATACATAGCAGCACATTTCAAAAACTGTACCTTTGTACAAGATTCCTGACAGACTGGCTGAATGATTTTTCTCCAGGTACTTCTGTTGTTTCCTCACTGTCAACCTGCTAGAAATGGTCATTTAAGTAATTAAACTAAACTGAAACGCACTGAAAAATAAAAAAAGCTTTAATAAGCCCAGAAAGTTACAATTACAAACCTTTGCTGGTTTTTTCAGGACTCTCTGTTAGGAGACCCCACATAGTGGTCTTCAGCTTCTTCATGTCCATCTTTTTGGCTATCTTGGCATAGTTTATCACAATAGTATTTACCTAGAGCAAACAGCAAATACAATTAATTCATGAGTTATCATCCAAAACATTTGAAATAAAAACAAATAATGTAGTGTAGTGAAGTAGCCCAACATCTCTACTCTCATCTTACCTTGTGAGGCTCAGGGACGAGACAGTCCTCTCCGTATGTAGAGATGTCATCTGTGTCCAGAGAGAAAGGGGTCGGTCGGTCTGTTTGGGAGTAATCGGATCCTCCAAAGCCTTCAGCATCCTCACTGTCTCCTTCCTGTTCACAAAAACCACTAACCGTTAAACAGACCATCTTCATGACTACCTATGACATGTAATAGTGTGTGGTGTACCTGAAGACCAGGACAGAAGTTGGCTGTGTCATTAGCGTTGTTGTAGTCATACTCCATATCCTCACCCAGCTCTCCTGATAATCTTTTCTTTCCTTCTGCGCTGAGCTGGAGTGAGAAAATAATCAGTCATATTTGTAAGATGAACAAAATGAACCAAATTGGCAGTCAATCTCCTGAACAGCATTCTTCTAATGTTGTTTTAGATGCACCACAACCAATATTCTGTAGGGTACACAGCAATGCAGACAGGAGTATTAAACATTCAAGCACTTACTATGTTGGAGGGTTTGAGGCTGAGCTGTGACAGGTTACTGGGTGGATACTGGAAGTCTGCTGGAAGTGTGGTTTTCTTATTGCTGGTGTTCAAAGCTGATTTACTAATAGTGGTTGCTGCCTGGAAATAAGCATATCATTGTCAGTTTGTCACCAAGTAATCTGCTGCTTACTTGTACAAGCTTTTGCTAGAGGGAATAAATTGCATAGTATGAATTGCTGTTATAAAACTTTTTGTCCATTATAGAAGTCATGAAAAGACATGACAATTTGCAAATGCAAACTTACTCTAGTTGTCCGAAAGTAATTATGAAAGTTGATATCTCCCTTAAAGTCAATTACAAGAGGATTCTTTGGTGCTCGTTTCCGAGGTTCTTTGTCTGGTTTGTGATCCTCTAGACAGAATAAAATATAAATTGGGTGAAAAATGGCACAAAGAAAAGCAAGAAATTAAGAAATCCACGCCAATGTATTTTTTTGTAGTTAAACACTCCTAGGTTAATCTATGACTTACGCTTATGTCCAGGTTTGAAGAGCCAGTAGCCAGGTCCAACCCAGGTGGCCATGGTCCTGGGACTGAAGTACGAGTACTCTCTGGGCTGATCAGACAACTGCAGACACATGGTGGCAATATCCACCTCGCCAATAGGAATAACGCCTCTGTTAATAACACAAATACACCTCACAGTGAATAGGCATAACAAAACAGCACAGAAGAAATTTTGATGTAAATGAAATGGGTTAATCTGAAAAGTCAGAGACATAAAATACAACATGAATCGTAGCAGCTAAGGTAAGGTTGAGCTTAGGTTTCTTGTCTAAATAAGTGAAAATGCACAATATCAAACTGTAACCATTCACTCATTGTGAATAGAGTGTGAAACAGTTTGTTTGCAATGCAACAATTAGCAAACATTTGGTGCAATACATTTTGTAAGCACTAACCGTCCTTTCTGAGGGCTCTTTGAACAAGCTTCTCTGTGTTCCTTAAACTCCTCACAGTCTCCCTGTCTGCCCTCGTCCACATCTACATCTGCATCAAAATTATCCCCAAAATCTGGACCCACATCCTCATCTGGCTCAATGTCTGCATTGGCATCGAATGCGTGCTCTCCCTGCTTCATATTCTCAAGAAGCTGGTTGAGGTTTGTGGTCTATATTGACAATAAGAATGAGAAGCACATCAGTTTAAAACACTTAATATCACACTTTACATTTAAAAAAAATTTTTTAATTTAATACTTTTTCCAGCAAGGATGCATTATATTGATCAAAAGTGACAGTGAAGACATTCATAATGTTACAAAAGATTTAGAAAGAAAATGCTGTTCTTTTGAATTTCATCAAAGAAATCTGAAAAGAAAAAGAATCCAAGAAAAAAAGATTCAAAACGGTCTCACCTGTTCAGGAGTCCATCTAGTAAAGGAGAAATCTTCTAAGGATGGACAAATTGATCTGTCCTCTAGTGTCTTTAAATGACCTGGAAGAATTAAAAGGAATTAAAAAGCTCATGCTGTCAAACATCTCAGTGTGGTCATACCTCACAACACATGCAGAAACATTTAGGCTATGAATACAGAATATTACTTAGTAAACCCAGGACTAAACTGCTCCATGACTTTGAACAGAGTGTGATACGTAAAGCCAGTTTACCTATAAATGGTGAGGCAGGAACATGCTGACGGGGCACCTGCACAGGAGGCAGTTGTGACTTCAGTAAGGTCATATGTGAAGGGAAACGCAGCTCACAGCGACTGTCTTCACTGAACAGCACAGAGAGGAACACTCCTGCTGTACTGTTCTCATCGAAGGAAGCGGCCATTCGCTGGAACATGGGGTCCACCTGTGCAAAAGAATGTTTTAGGTCTTTGTAGATTACATCACCTTCAAAAATGCTTAGGATCTTCACTCAATATTCTGGGAACATTTTAATTGTATTGCTGTCTATGCAGGGTCTGAGAGCTCTCGGATTTCATCAAAAATATCTTAATTTGTGTTCCGAAGATGAACAAAGATCTTACGGGTTTGGAACGACATGAGGGTGAGTAATTAATGACAGAATTTTCATTTTTGGGTGAACTATCCCTTTAATAGTATGATTTTCTATAAAGCTACTTTGAAACAATGAGTATTGTGAGAAGTGCCATCCAAATGAATTTGACTCGTCTTCACTTTAGTCATATTATTCACCTCACACTTCATCTCCGATTCAGAGAGATTGATGTTACTGAGGTTCTGCTCCACAGTCTTCTTCTGAGGTCTTTTCTTAGTCTGTTTAGCAGCCACCTGCTCTCCCTGACCACCCTCTGCTACCTCAGCCTCCTCCTCGCCATCTTGACCTGGAATGAGATGAGAATTTATTAATACTGTGCAGGATCCTAGGCCAGAGTATGACATCATTCATCCACCAGGAAGACAACTACCACCTAAACCTCTCCGACCAATCCAACATACAGCAAAAATAATCCTGTTATCTATGTTCTCGTAATATTCAAGAAGACCCATGATGACTCGAACAAATACTCACTCTCTCTTGGTTTGGTCTCAGATCCCAAGCCTCCTAGAACTCTGTAAGCATCAGCGTGAACTGCATCCACCCTCACCGCGTAGATTTTTGTGCTGGCATCCAGGGTCCCCGCTGCCACCTAGATCAACCCACCAACACAGTTGCGATATTGTTTCTGATAATGCTTTTAAACTGGTGCTCAATACAAATTCAGCGAGTTTCTACCTTGAAGTTGAGCTCTGAGTCTTTCTGCTTGAGAATGTCTGCCATGTAATCAATGAGGTGTAGGCCAAATGCATTCTTTGTGGTAATTTTCTGTAAAAAAAAAAGGCAACAAGTAATAGTGCTGTTGCATTTCAGATGCACACAAAGCAGGTTGAAAATATCAACTCACATTTTCAGTGGAAAGCTTGATGCAGGTAGAATAATGCTCAGATATCTGTGCGGATGACAGCTTAGGGACAACAGCAGGTGTGCCTGCAGTACTATGGTAAAGAGAAAAAAAAAAGTTTGTACTCTGCTAGCTTATTTTCATTTTGCAGCTGAACACCGGGGTTTTAACCTAACGTACCTGTGACTACCGGCCTCGTTAATGGAGGAGTCGATCACTCCGTGAAGGTCGATGACCTTGGATCTGCGTCTTTGACGTCTCTCCTGTTCATCATCGTTTCTCTGGATATTGTCCAGCAGAGGTGTGCTGGTGGCCGACAGCGCGGCTTTGTGTCCTATTGCCGGTGAGGACCACTGTCGTGGCCGGGATGTCGGGGTACTGAATGCGCTCATAACGAAACTATGGAACAATATTAGCTTGTTATATATCCATACACCTCCATGTAGCGTTTTCACCAAGAACAGTCTGCTAAACAGTAACGTTAGTTAGCTTGTAAGCTCCGGAGACCTCGCTATGTTAAACAACTTCAAGTAACGTAACGTTTATTTAGCTGCTTGAGAATAAGAGCGAATAGATAACAAACATATCCACAATATACACGTTAAATGAAGTCATAAGTTTATAAACCTAACTTAAAGCGAATTCATACATGCAAACGCTTCAGTTTCAGGATTCAATAAAGCGTTTTTTGAACCCTTGTTAGCTAGCTAGCGCTAAGCACGCTTCTGAACACGAAAGAGATTAAAATTATAAACGGTGGCTTTGAAAACGTACCTCAGATAGAGTACAAACAACAAGCGTTCAAGTTACCTGCAATTATCTGATGATTTTTAAGCGTGCAACTGATTCCAAACTTTCTCTATTCCGTCTGTTCAGACAACCATTTGAAAATTAGCGCCGAACGGTTACACGCGTCATCAGTGATGTCATACGTACAGACGTAAACGTCAGCTTGTGCGCAAAATACTTCATTTTATTCCACAACAACGGTCAATACAATACATATTTTATTCGATTGCATTTATTAATTTATTTGTTTTCTTTAATTAGTATGCACTCAAAGTTAAACATCTGAATTATAAAAAATATAGCTAAAGTAATGCCATCAACAACTTTCTCTAAATGTTATTTATTTCAAAAGGGTAATACTGGAACTCAGTAGTAAGTGCAATATTAAAAAGCAGCATCCTACCAAACTGTAGAATTGTATTGATGACCGGTGTAGACTAAAAACCTCTAACGGATTTCTCGTTGTCCGCTAGATGGCAGTAAAGTCGGTGTATTCCTTGTAAAGTATTCCTAGTGGTTAAACTGAATGATTGAAGTGTCAACTCCAAGACAGAATAAAAAAATAATAAAAACTCGATAAGTTTCCAGTTTTTGGGAAGCACCAAAACATTGACTTTACCATAGTAGTTCCAGTATGAAAAAAAAAATATTTTGAAGAAAGTTTGTAACCAGGCTGTTTTGGGGCACCATTGACTTCCATAGGAGGAAAAAAAAAATACTATGGAAGTCAATGGTGCCCCAGAACTGCTCTGTTTCCCACATTCTTCAGAATATCTTCCTTTGTGTTCAGCAGAACAAAGACATTGGTACAGGTTTGGAACTACTTGAGGGTGAGTAAATGATGACAGAATTTTCATTTTTGGGTGAACTATCCCTTTAAGGCTAAGTTTCATAATAGAGAAACGCACGTTTGTATATTTGTATTTGTTTGATGCACCTAAATATTCGAACGTCGTTTTATGCTTTTGATCTTTAGATTAGCCTATTTATATTACATCAAATGGTAAAATAGGGAAGAAATCCCAGTCAAAGAGATTTGAAAGGTGAATTCATTCTAGACTACAAAAAGGCATATGAATACATTTACATATGTAATGCCCATTTTTAATTGAAGATATGTCATAATAGCAACACTGTGAATATAAATTTAATTATTTAAATTAAGTAGCCTATAGGTTTTAATAAGAAGCGAAGATCTATATTATAGATTTTAGATTCTATAATAACCCCATTATTTACAATAAGTATTGCATTTAAAATAATAACACTAGTAACACTTGGGGCCAGCTTTGCCAATTCTGGGGGGAGTCGGACATTTAACCCCACAGCTCTTATTTATTGTTTGTTTGTTAAAATAAAAACTATATTTTTTACTCTATAAATGTAAAAATGTGTCCACAAATCCTTCATAAACAAATAGACACAAAAATATTAAGCATAATACAATGTCATAGATCACTGTTTCCCAGAGACACAAAATTAGATCAATTAACCTCAAAACTGTTTTGACTGACTAAATCTCACAAATGTTGACATTTAGATGAAATGGCAAAATGAAAAATAGCATAGCCATTTATCAAAAGTGTTGAGATTAGATTCTATGGTCAAGAGACAAAAAATTAAGTTGGTGGGAGTCATCTTGCCCCGGGGGGCATCTCACCCCATCTTACTCTATATTCTATTCTGAATCTTGTAAAAAGATCATGTAATTTTAGCCTTTAATCATCAATAAATTGATGGCTATTGGTGTTATAGAAGTGACCACAAGGATTCCATTTAAAAGGACAGCTGTGTTAAGGTAAGAAATATGAGCAGAATTTTCATTAAAAAAAAATATATTTTTATTGGATTGGAGTCCTGGATAAAAGCAAAACTCCTCAGTTTACCTCTATTTAACAGAGTAGATAAAAGAGGTTTGTCTACTATATTGCACCTTGAGGTCTGCATTGGTAACCTGCCTGGATAAGAGGCAAATACCTGCAGTGTGATTACTGATATATTTGAAATGTATTGCTGGAGGATTCGGTTGAACCATCGAGAGAATATCTTCCTCCAAAACGGGAAAACCAAATAGACAAGAGAGGGAGCAAGTGTGCACATGGCCAATGTATATCATTAACTATGGCATTTACCCACGTTAAATGTCAATAATGCTAGCTGGTGGGATTGATTATGAATTAGTTTGCTGATAACACACTGACCGCAATATATAAACATAACCAAATACGCTTTGTGAAGAAATGCTGATTTGGCTTTTCTTTCCTTTCTTGTGTTTTTTTTGTTTACCTTCAGCCTCGCTGTCTCTTGTTTTCTGCCAATTTCCTTCTTCCTTCCATACTCTCTTTCCTGTAAGCTATAGTGGCTTAAAGAGTTTATTTTAACCTTAAAATCAACTGATGTGTATTGAAGCAATGTATGAGCCTGCTAGCATTGACTTTGGTGTCAACACCGCTTCACGCCACAGAGACCCAACTCCTGCAGTCCTGCAGATAAAGATACATATTGATTTTATTTGGACTGTGAATACCTCGAGGAGCGAAAGGAGCCTGAAGGTCTTTCCTTTCTGAGTCAGCTGGTGGTGACCTCTGGTCAGTCTTGTGATTGACATACTCATTATACTGCATATGTTGCCACAGCAAATCTCTGAGGATAAACACTGCAAATCTATTAATACAGGAACTGATGATGAGACCACAAAAGAGTTACAGGGTGAATCAAGGCTAACAAGGTTTTTCGCAGTGCTAAAATAGTCACTTTAGAGTGACAGAAACAAACTTAAAGGCAGTCACAGCAGGTAGGAGGAGAAGATGAAGGCCTTGAACTCACAAGTTACAGCAGGCAGGATTTTTTTTACACCATTCTAGTGGAGTAATCCTCTGGTTAAAGGTGAAAAACGGCATGGAAGACATTTCAGAAATGTTTATGATTGGCATTGTCCTCTTCTGACACTACCTTCAGTTAGTCTAGGAAGAGAGCGAGATGGCCTTGAATTTGGTATTTGATGTATTTTGGTATTTGAAATCTTAATCAAATGAAATATTTTGATATCCAGAGTTTAACCTGCTGTAAATATCTTAATATTCCCTGCTTAGCACAGTGCCAGTTATTTAAAATCACTGACACACTGTTCTGTTTATGTAGCGTTGCAGACAGAAAGCTTGAAAATATGATGGGACATTCTAAAACGTATATTAATTACATAATACAATTACTATATTGTTGTTTCTTTATTCTGGCTTCAGTAATTTCCTAAACAGTAATTTCCTCCTCTAATAGTTTGTTCTCTTTTTCCCTGAAGAGTTTCTGGGAAAGAAAAAAGAAAACACTGAATAGGAAGGAAAGGCTGGACTGAATTACTTTGAATAAATTAGGATTGTGTAGCCTACAGTTGTTGTTTTATGAGCTGTATAAATACATATACCTAAATAAAATGTGGGGTGGACCAGTAAAGCATTTACTGCCATTTTTATTCCTTATTCGTTATAGTCTCATCTGACAACTTTCCTTTTTAAGTATGTTAATTTTGATCTGCATGACTTTGTCACAGTCTTTACTGAGATTAAGAACACAACAGCCTATTCATTGCAAAAGCTCTGGAGGTTTCTCATCAGTGATTTTCCTCTCTGGTGAGGGTTACATCTTGATTTCAGCAGGTTCTTCTGCTGTGTGCAGAGTTAATTAATCTGAGTCTGAGAGAAAGAAATGTCATTGTGCTCCTTGTGTCTCCACCAATCAGCAAGATGCAGTTTATATCAGACAATTTGATCGTCTCAGGCCTGATATTATTGGAGCATGCTGAGCTAAAGATGAGCTCTGTTTTAAGCATTGAAACAAATGAAAGATGTTACATCTTATAGTTTCTAATTTACATTTGAAAAATATTGCTCTAAAAATGTACATAACTTCAGTAAAGTTTAATACTGAAAATAGTTTTAGTTTAATGTGTTCTATATGAAGACAAAGGTGTTGATGATAAAATTGTTTTACTATCCTGTATTTACACCCAAAACCCCAATATTTCTACTGTTTTCTACTGTATTGCTACTGTTTACTGTTTGTTCTACTGTTTTACCATAACTATTTTATTCAAAACTCAATATTTATACTGTTTTACCATCCATAACTATTTTATCATTCAAAAAGCCAATATTTACTTATTATTTCAATAATCTACCTATATGTCTTTCTCAGGACTAGAGAGTTGCTTTTAATAAATGGCCTAAAAGTTGACTTTTAAGATTTTTAATAAACCTTGTTAGAGTAGAACAACCTGGAAATAGTTTTATTAAAATGTCTATTATTATTTTTATCATTAATACTATGACATATAATAGCTTTAGTAGCTTTATTTTTTATATGAAAGATACTTGTTGATAGATTTTATTTTCAAGTTTTTTGAATGACCGTGATTTACTGTGAGAAAACCTTTGAAAAATCATAGAAATGCTTCACCACAATAGTCAGTTATTTCAGTCAGCTTTTGTAAGTTTTGGGTGGACAGTAATTCAGGTTCTTTCAGCTCTCAGCTTGCTCTCATTTCTACTTTATTCAAAGGAAATTGCATTCAGTTTTAGGTAATAGAAATCCAGGTTGAGGGAGGATCTCTCTGCGCAATGTCTTCCTTCTTGACCTATAAGAAGTAGGTTGATGGGATGGGTTGTGCTTTTTAGGACGGAATGACACATGCAGACACATATAAGCACAACCCATCCCATCAACCTACCTCTATAGGTCAAGAAGGAAGACATTGCGCAGAGAGACGGAATGACACATGCAGACACATATAAGCACATGTGCACTCTCTATTTCTTAGCCTTTTCCATTTCTTTTCATGTATCTATTCAATGCATATAAGGTCTACAAGATATTTCCTTTCTGTCCAGACACACTTCTCTTACTCTCGTATTCTCACTTTCCCCTTTACTTATGAATTCATAATGTGGGTCTGGTTATTAATGTGAAAATATTGCAACCAAATTGGAGACATTTAGGCCTCCTCCACATGAGTGCAATCACTTCATCTGCTGCCATCCGCCCACTCTTTTTCATTTAGTCCCCAATTCTCTGCCATTCTCCTCTTTGTCTCTATTTATTTCCTTCACCTTACAACAGTCCTTCCAGACTTTATATACAGTAGTTGTCAAAAAATAATAATCAACGTATAATATACTGAGGAAAAAAAAAGTATAGCCTGAATGCACTGTAAGTCGCTTTGGATAAAAGCGTCTGCTAAATGCATAAATGTAAATGTAATAATAACCAAATTAGATTCACTACATTATATGTTTACTGCATTATGCAGTTTACATTATTAACTGGATTATTTTAAACCTGTAAATCCGATCCTTGCATTGCAGTTTGATACATGTTCTATTGTGGGTTTATTTGTGTTGCATGCTGTGTTGCATTCAGTGAGTGCTCTGTAAAAATAAAGCAGCAGAAGACAAAAGGTCCATTATCAAGCAATTACTTTATTAAATGTAATTTTCTTCCACCACTATTTACCTCTTTGAATATCTTCCTTTTATTTAATGTGACTATTAAGCTTTTCTTTTCCATAAAATATTTTAGGCGCTAATAGTTAATTTTCCTGGTACAGTTAACAAATACCTCAGAAGAAATGAAAACAATGTAAAAAAAAATTATGTACATACATATTCATATTCATGTAGATGTTTACAGATGTATGTAATATATGTAGATATTGGCAAATATACGTGTGTGTGTATATATATATATATATATATATATATATATCACATTTGGTCCCAATAATGTAGGGAATGCTAGGACCACACACACACATACACACACACACACACACACACACACACACACACACACACACACACACACACACACACACACACACACACACACACACACACACACACACACACACACTTTCCTGAGTTTCACTGAGGCCTTCATTACAACAATTATCTCATGTCCTTTAGATTTTAGGGTTATTTTAATAATTAATGTCCTCGTAGTGAGAGCAATTATGTAATTCTAGCTACTAATTGCATGTAAGAGTTAGAGACTAGAGGAATGCATTACTAGAGACTCACTGGCAGGATGCACTGAATCAGAGGTGTAGGGGTCACCCCGTCCCGCTCCTGCCTTGACTGATAGCTCAGAAAGCGTTTTGTGAGAGCCAAGAGCAGATGAATACTGATGGATGGCAGGGACACTGTGAGGAGGCATGCTAAGCTTTCTGGGAATCACAGACACACTGCCACCTTATATCTGCCAAACACTGGCAAAATCCAAACGCAAGCTCCCAAAAAAATTACCTAGGCAACGGGACCAGCCTCAGCATCCTAATTTTCCATCCTGAAATTCTTATTTGAAGTCTCTTTGATTAACTTCAGTAAGAGCTTTTCTGTTGCACTACAACACACACGTTTCTTGTTTTAGCTCAGGTTTGGATGCGATCGATTCACTCCTTCATGTGAAGGAGCCTTTGAAAGTGTTTATTGCATCCCATCATCCACCAAAACCGGCTCGCCAAAGTAAAATCTAAACAAATCAGTCCTGCTTAGTCTATTGATTAATGTGGTAACATGTCAAGGTGGATCTGGGGTTTCTCATGACTTTTAGTGCTATCTTTTAAATGCAGGCAAATATGGAAAGCCAAATAAACATAATTCAGTTTTAGATCTTTTACAAACATAAATGTAAATGTGAACATCACAATGAAGACTGCAGACGTCAATCAAGCCCTACGAGACCAGAACTTTTAAGATAAACATAAATATTTATGACTTGTTTTTAGAGATAATATTTGGTTGCTATGATTCCTTGTTTAATTTTATGTTTCTATTTCTCTCTTTGTTTTCCAGCCTCATGGAAATCATCACAGTTAAAACACAAGTTTATAAAACTGTTTCTTTAAACACAGCGTTTTTAGTGTGATATATTAGTGCTTTATCTTGAATATTTTATCTTTTAAAAAAAAAGACAGCTGGTAAATGTCTCAACAAATTAGTAAATACCCGTGTTAAATAGTAGCCATACTAACCAGTGTTGTTTTACTGGCTGCTTTTGAAAAGCTTTGAATGTGGGCTTAAAAAAAATCATCTTTTTTTAATGCCATTCTGGGATTTAATTAATTTTGTTTCATTTTTATGACAAGTTGAGTCTGTGCCGTCTCTTAATCTTTCATGCAGATATAATAGCACATTATCTTTGTGCGTGCACAGATGAAGAACTTCATCTTCAAGACTTTTGATATGTTCTGTTATCTTTAATCTCCTCTGAAAGCAATAAATCTTTCAGCACAATAATAAAGTGGCTCATTTAGTTATAATTTCTGAAAAATGTGACTATTTACATGCACATTAAAATTCTCAGACGGCATTCACAACAGGTTGATCATGCACACATTTCAGTTTTGGTTAAATCTACATTTTATCATGAACTTAAAAATAAACAAAATTAATTTTAGTATATTGAAGAGCATGATTTCAGCATAAAAACAGTTGTGCACAGATTTTATGCAATATATGTGTGCTTAAGCTACTATACACCTAGTGAATGAGACCCATGTTTTAAGTAAACAAGTGAATTGGCACTACATGTTAATTATACACAAAGAGATGTGTTTAAATTGGTATCTGATTAAGCAGTTACAATCAGCTGGAGGGAAATGGAAAATAAGAAAGTAAGAGAGAAACACAGAGAGCGAGAGAGAGAGAGAGAGAGAGAGATGAATGGAGACTTTTGTGCAGTTACAGAAACATTTTTGTCTGTGTAGCACTTAGAGGGAACACCTGCTGCAATCATACATATAGGCATCCAACCATCCAACCATGATGCTGTCTTTTTGTTCACTCACTCCAATTGTTCCTTCTCTTCTCTTGCTGGTTCCCCCTGAACATGTACTGATTTTTTTCCTCCTTGTAATGCATTTTCTTTCTTTTTCTGTAGGAGTGAATGTCAGAGAGATTGTGTGTAAATCTGAGAGTGTGTGCATACTCCACCACATACACTCAGTAGTCCGAGTAATAGCATGGTGATCATGAAAATCTGGACATGACGACATTGACTGAAAAGCCCTTAGAGGCAGCTGATTAACCTCTATGCAGATAATTCTATTTACAAAACAGAGAAGGCTAGTTAATGCAAACTCAGTGTAAATGGTGTTAAGGAATGATACAGACTTGAATCCTGATGACAAAGAAGTAAAAGGAGAGACTGAGTACATTTACATTAATACACTGACAACTAAATCTAAGTCTATTGCAATAACCTGTTTACTGGTAAACAACATTTACAACACTTCATTAAAAATCTGGTTATTAACTAGTGATTTTGTCAAAGAAAATGTATAAGCATCCATGTATTCCACGCAGAGAATTGTTTATTATGTGAGTTGTGATTTTAAATAAGGCATTAAAAACCCAAAGTATTCCATGGTGTCAGTGAGAAAATTGTACAGACTCATATTCTCCTCTCATGCTTGAAGTTTCTACGACTGTGTCACATTATGGTGGCATGAGATGAGAACACATTTTTTTAAATAATTTCTTGGGTCAAGAAAGAGTCAGAGTGTACAATATATTTCCTCCTTCCCTGCAGTGAAACGCTCGCTCTGATTGGATGCACTTAAAGAAATAGTTCACCCAAAAAATGCAAATTTGCTGAAAATGTACTCATTCTCAGGCCATCTAAGATGCAGATGAATTTGTTTCTTCATCGGAACAGATTTGAAGAAATTTAGCATTACATCACCGGATCCTCTGCCGTGAATGGGTGCTATTAGAATGAGACATAAAACAGCCGAAAAAAGCATCACATGTAATTCACATGATGTTTTGTGAGGCAATAGACCGCATGTTTGTAATGAAGAAATCCATCATAAAGATATTTTTAACTTAAAAAGTGTCCTCTATCCAAAATATTGCTTTCTCCGGTGAAGTTGTCTAGTCTGGATGCACAGATCAAGCACTGTTTATGCGGAAACTGTCTAAAACAGTTCTAAACAAATATGAATTTTGGCCAAATATGGACTTTTTCACTGGAGGAACATCTTAATGATGCATTTGTTTCACAAACACACAGCTTTTAACTTCACAAGATGTTCACTGATGGACTGGAGTTATGTGGATTACGTGTGGATTATTGTGATGTTTTTATCAGCTGTTTGATTCTGACGGCACCCATTCACTGCAGAGGATTGACTAACTAATGTATTATTCATTGAATAATAGGCCTTTCCTGTTTTCATTTTAAAATACTTATATAATTTCACGAATTTTTCAAAGTGTTTACAGTTTCCAGAAGATTCGATTAACTAACAGCTTTGCTTTCTCATTACTAATGCATATCCCCCATTTTCTTCCTTGGCCCCAAGATCCTCATTAGCTATGGAAGGTCTGCCGTATCCAGCCTACCTGACCCCGGACCACCTGCTCCGTAGCTTGCGCTCACTGCTCATCTGTGTGTATCCCACCAAGCCTGTCGTCATCATAGTACGCAGACTCCCCATGACAGACTCTGGCTGACCTCAATTGTCACCACATCACACTGTGCTGAAGAAGCTACTTTGAAACGGTAACCTTCCAAGATACAAGCTGCTCATAATAGTTCATCTAACAACAGCGAAGGGTTTTTAAATGAATTTTCAACGACAGACTTAAACTTGACAAGATAATTACTTGCTTGAAGAGATAATTGAACAAAATTACTCAAAATACACCTACAAAAAGAACACACTTTCAGTGAGAAAATAGTCTTGAATAGCAGCATTTTCAATTATAATAAAATCTAAAGTACTAAAATAGGTTATGAAAACCAGTTTTTTAAATTGGTTTAATAAACCATCCAAACGAACAGTTTAGAAGAGTGAGTTGGATTATTGTTGGCAGTAAAGCCACTACAACAGTGTTGGTGTTGGTGTATGCCTTCTTACTGAAAACAGCTTCATCCTTCGAGTTATACTATCATTTAACCTCCTTATAAGGTTGCTTCCTTACTTTGAACAGTTTTTTAGCCACTGTCACTGTTGACTAGAGGTCAATAATTAATTTTCTGCTTATAAAAAAGCTTTAAGATAAATACTACTGCAAAATAATGTGATGCACTGTATTGAACTTATTTAAATAAATGCACAGGGAGAGAGAAACCGTGAGCACATGTTCAAGTGCAAAAATATGTGTGAATGTGAAAAAACTCTCAAGAACACCAGCGGTTCCTCACACATTTGTGTGTGTGTTTGTTAGTGTGCTGTGTTTGTTGTGTGTGTGTTTGTTAGTGTGCGTCACTGACAGATCATGCCTTTGGACTAAAGTTTTAAACAAGCTCTCACTTAGTTGCAGTGGGTGGAAGGTGTTGATTTTATTATACTACATTAAACTCTATTTTGACAAAGACAGTTAGTGGTAAAAGATGTATGGATATACTTTAATGAACATTAAGCAAAAAAAAAGAGAAGCTTTGAACTTAGCAAACATTTAAAACACTTTGCTCATGAATATGTAGAGAAGAAAGAGCAAGATGGAGTGATGAATATCACTAATAATCACCTTTACCGATAACATAAATATTAAAGTGTAATTCATTATAATGTGTTTGTGACTTATAAAACCTTAATTATTGTAAATTCTATGATTTTTTTTTCAATGATCACACAACTAATTAACATGTACGTTTCACTGAGATACATTTTTTACAGAAAATACAATTCTGTAATGGAAATAGCAGCTTTTTAGGCTACTGTGCATTGCACTCTCACCTTATTTAAATAAAACCCCTTTTTGGAATCATTTGGATTAGTGTTCTGCTAAAAGATCCAAGTGTGCCCCCTGGAAACCATTTTGCTCGTAAATCTCGAGGTATATGCCATTATGCCATGTTTCCTAACAATATTTCCAGAACTATAAAGAAATCAGATTCTGTCAGTTAACTTAGTGTTTTAATTTGGTGCTTAGGGCCTCTGGCCAGCCTTCCAAGCTTGTTTAGTATGGTGTTTGCATCTAATAGTAATTTCACAGATTTTATTATTTTAGGATCCAACCACATTAAAATTATCTTATTGCGATCTTATAAGTAGGTTTTGCCTCTCAAATAATTGTTCTCAATGTACATCACAGTTCAAAAGGTTGGCAGTAAGTAAAAAGTTTTGAAGTTTTAAACTTTTGAAGGCTAGTGGGAATAAAATACATAAGCAGAAATCCATCAGAGATTTTAAAGTTCCATAATGTAAAATAAAACAATGAACAGCGGACGAATGCATTATAATATATTCACATTGAAAAGTTTTTTTTCAGTGTAATGTCAAGTGATAAACAACAAGGACATTTTCGTTTGCCCTTTTGTAAAGGACAAAATACAAACAAAATAAAAGTTTGATCAGCATTGTTTCCTTTTATGTATCTATATGACAGGTCATTTCTCACAGAGAGCTGAGCAAATAGATAGGCGCAAACCTGCAAAATGATCACAATAATGGAAAACGGTAAGCACATTCCTGCCTAGAGCAAAAAGGCCTTAATGTTTCCACGCATATTTGTGTATGCATGCATGTGTATGCGTATATCTTCGTGAATGTCAAAGTTGTTTTCTGTATGCCGCGTCCAGCTGGCTGGGATCTAGCAATAGTCTTTTAATTCCATTAGTGAAGGAAGGGTGAAATGCACACAGAGAAACAGGCCCTCCATCAATGTGTCAAATCTGTCATATTAACAGCTATTGGCTCCTACATACTCAATAGGACTCCAGCTGTCTCCAAGACCATTGATTTAGACACCGGAACCCACTCACTCAAGATAACAGTTTGTCCTCACATTTAAATTTGCTGTTAGATCACATCTTATAATTACAACACTTACTTTATTACATTCTCGATATATACTCTAATAGTGGCGGAGATGCAAATGTACTACACTAGTAATTCATCAGGTGCTTACTAAAATGGCAGCGCTAATGATAGGGTTTATGCAGTATTTGCAGCTTTTAGTTTCCATTATAACAGAACATTTCAATGCGTAAAAGGTACTTGATGCAGTCAATATGGTGTTTATATCTACAGCTGTGGAACAGGACATAATGCACCTGCACCCATCAGTGTGGTAGTTAACACCATCACAGGCTCTCACAGTGTTTCAAGTAATGTATTGAAACAGAGGCTGGTGTATAATGCATAAGTTTTGGAGCTTCTAGAAAACACAGTGTGTTTATTTTTCCTGGCAAACCTCTAGCAGGGAATCCACCCTACTCTATACAGCCTCGCTGGGAGATTTACGCATGGAGGTTTCAGCGGGTTGAGGAATTATAATTGGTAGGAGAAGCCGGATGAGGCTAATGCAGGCGTTTCTCATCCTGTGCCCCTCTACTAAGGGTCATGGTCTCTGTGGGGGTTATCCCACCCTCCTCCGGGCTGGAATGTCAACATCCCCTCCTGCAGAGCAAGTGAGAGATAGATAGAAGGGGACAGAAAGAGGATGAATGAGAGGAGAGAATGTCAGACCCTTACTGCTTTCCATTAGACTGAATAGAGAGGTAGGAGGGACCTTTAGTCTTTCTCATGAGCAGGTGAAACCTGTTATCACTGGCTGAGGCCGCCACATTCACTCAAGTCTCAAGTGAGATTGAACACAGATAAGTGGTTCTGTTAGCACAAAATTTTGGTTAAAACAGTCTATATACACTACCCTTTAAAAGTCTGGAGTCGGTAGGATTTAAAAAAAAAAAATTGATAACACTTTACTTAAAGCCTTCATGCATAATGCATTATAAAGGGTTATTAAAGAGTATTATAATTAGTCATTGTAATACATTATATCATGTCGTAAATAATTATAACAATGAATTCCTTAGTGTTATAATGTATTAACTGTGGTTACAGTCATTCATGAGATTGTACAATGCATTATAAGGTGCATTACAAGGCATAATTAATGCATTAAAACTATAAAGCATTATACATAAAGTGTTTCTGATTTCTTAATGCTCTTATGTTTCTTTTGCTCACCCAGGCTGCATTAATTTAATCAAAAATACAGTAGAATAGCAATACTGTGAAATTTAAGGTTTACTTCACATTTTAAAATGTCATTTATTCAGATGATTTTCAGTAACCATCGGTTCAGTTGCAAGTCTTCAGTGTCAAATAAATTTGCTCAGATAAATGTCTTATTATTGCAGGTTTTTTCCAGGATTAATTGATGAATAGAAAATCCAAACAAACCGCATATATTTGTAACAAAACATTTTGGCTGTATGTATATAATACACAATATTTTGAATGTATTATATATAAAGTGCCCTCCACTAAAATTGGCACCCTTGGTAAATATGAGCAGAGCAAAGGCAGCTGTGAAAATAAATCTGCATTGTTTATCCTTTTGATCTTTTGTTAAAAAAATTAACAAAATTCTAACCTATCATTGAAGTAAAACAATTGAAAGTGGGGAGAAAATCTCATGATGAAATAAATGTTTTTCTCCAATCCATGTTGGCCACAATTATTGGCACCCCTAGAAATATCTCTGAAGTATATTCCCATTCATATTTACATTTTTTAGCACACCAGGGTGACTAGGAGCATGAACTTGTCCAGCCATGGCTTCCTGTTCCACAGGATTATAAATATGAGGAACACAAAGGCCAAATTCCCTTAATCATCCATCACAATGAGAAAAACCAAAGAATAAAGTTCTGATGTGCAGAACAAGATTGTTGAGCTTCACAAAATAGAAAGAGGCTGTAAGAAAAGAGCTAAAGCATAAAAAATCCCCATTTTTGTTACAAATCTGCCTGGAAGAGGACGTGTCTATATCGTCCTCCTAATGAACGGTGAGGAGGAGAGTCTGAGTGGCCAAAGACTCTCCAACCTTCACAGCTGGAGAATTGAAGAGAGTAGTTGAGTCTTGGGGTCAGAAACCAAAAAAAATCTATCTGTTTATCTGTCTATCTATCTATCTATCTATCTATCTGTCTGTCTGTCTGTCTGTATATCTATCTATCATCTATCTATCTATCTATCTATCTATCCGTCCGTCCGTCCGTCCGTCCGTCTGTATATCTATCCATCCATCCATCCATCCATCCATCCATCGGTCTGTCTGTCTGTCTGTCTGTCTGTCTGTATATCTATCTATCTATCTATCTATCTATCTATCTATCTATCTATCTATCTATCTATCTGTCTGTCTGTCTGTCTATCTATGTATCTATCTATCTGTCTATCACACACACACACACACACACACACACACACACACACACACACACACACACACACACACACACACACTATAATATTTTATTAAATATACTTCATAAATCCATTCATAATAAACATTACTTCCTATTTTTCACAAAGATTAATGCATTGCATTTTGGGATTGCCTTGTTTTCCGAAGAATACATTCCTGCTGTCTTAGATTTTGGCCAAAACAGGGTGTCTGAGGATATATTCGGAGCATTATTTTTGTCATGGCAGTGCATATGATGCCTATGAATGCTGCTCATTAGCAGTTCTGGAACATAAGTATGTGTGAAACTATCTTTGATCTTCAGCAGCTCCATGCTTTGGGAGCATCACATAATTTTAATGAAGTATCCTTAAAATGGCGACAAACCTTCTAAACCATAACTCTAAAATCAGGCTGAATCTTGATACCATTTTACTAATGTTAAAAACAAGGTTTCGATGATGTATTATATCTATTCATAAAATGCACTGAGGATGAAATATAATTGTTTCATTTCTTTTCTAATGATGAGATTGATTACCAAGCTGCTGTTTGTTGCAGAATTTCAGCTTGACCTTTAAATTTCCCCGCAACAGGATGTTAGCATTAGATTAAGGACAGAAATGCTGTTTGAATCCAGATGAGTGAGAGATTAATGGTGCAATGCCAAGGGCAGTGCAATGTGGGCCATGAAATCTACTACAAATGCAAAAGAAGGATAGAGAGGATAGAGAAACAAATCCACAATATAAAACAGAGAAAGAGCTATTCTTACATGTCTAGAACAGAAAAATCACCAGCACAGTCCTCCGTATTCCACATGCCCTGTCAACAAGAGGCAATTTCATTTGTCATATCCAATGTGTTCGCTGCAGGCCAAACACATCATTGTTGTTATTATTTAATCACGTGTGGAGAGCTTGATGGGAAACTGAAAGAAAAAGGATGTCAGCAAGGAGAAACCAGAGGGGCACCCGGGCAGCTTGAGTCTTTTTCTGCTTTTCTCCCTCCTTCTGACAAACCCAGTGTCTGGAGGGTTTGAACCGCAACTAAGAACGTTGCTTGGATTTATTTAGATAATAGTATCTTCACCAAAGTAGCATATGAGATAGCTATAATAACTCAAATGTTAAATATTTTGGATCAATGAGGGTTATTATGAGTTAGTGGTTCAATATACGTTACATATATGTTTAAACTGCAATTGCTCAAAATTTGGACATGCAGTCTTATGTGGGGTTTTAAGCCTGATGAATGTTCACTCCTGACATGGTCGCTGGAGCCTCTAGCATCAGCACTGATTCAGCCTGCCTCAATTTGTAAGAAAGAGAAAAGACAGAAGAGAAAAATGTCAGTATACAAATATAAAACACAGCACACACTCATTCATATGATGTTTCTAGGCATAACAAACAAAAAGACGATGGTTTTATGATGGATCTCACTTCTCAGCACACTCTCAAATGCAGTTGAGACTGATACTTTTGATTTAAAAACAAAACAAAACAATTCACAGGATTTATTGTTTATTCTTTAAATGCAGGTAACATATTTATACTTTGACTTACAATAGCATTTCTGACTTAAACAACTTAAAGGGGCATACGCGACTGGTTTTCCAATACAACCATTATAAAATGGCACATTGAGGGAAATAATAACATTATTGTTCAGTGATGAACTGTAACACCTTTTAAATTGAACATATACACTTTTCACCATTTAATAACTACGAAGACAGGCTTTAGAAAGACAATTTGTATTCAGGCACTGATTTGAAAATTTGCAATTCAAATGTTTTGAGAATCACTGTACACATATTGTATCTTCAAAAGAGAACAAGTCACTCAAAATGAGGCTTTTTTTGTCTTATCTTGAAAGGTGTTGACATGCCTAGACCTGTTCTGCTTAGATTTAAAATCCATATTTTGTCTGGTTAGCATATACAAGGCTTCAAGAGTTGGATAGAGGCACTGACTACCAAAATTCTAGTGGAAGACCACCGTCTTCCAATCTTGCTATTCCACAAAAGGATCAGGTAAAAGAATGTAAACATTGTTAGAATTCAGAACCATCCTTGAAGTGGCAACCTCACTGAACTGTAGGAACAAAATCCTCATATAAAGCCCCTGACTTATTTCAAGATCCTCTGAACTCTTTGAGTTCATTAGCATTAGCAGGATCATTCCATGCATCATCTTGTAGTCTAGCTGTCAATCATACCCTGTATACTTTTTTTTTTTAGAGAAATGTCGCTTGAATCAAAGAGCAACAGGAGAAATAACTCTTCCATCTTTTTCCCTCACTCACTCAATGATTTGGTCCATTGATTGTTTTATTTAGTCAATGTTTTCCTGTCTGTCAAGTTTGAGCTATTTATTTTGGTTTTCCCAGTTTCATAAACTTCTTTCATCCCTAATAATTTCCAATAAGTTCTTAGCTTAATGCATAAAATTAGCATGGATGCACTGATACTAAAATTGTAATAAAGATAAGCTAATGGTTATATTTTGCTATATAGCTAAAAATGATAAATGACAGATAATAGAAATAAATAGTTTGTTTTATCTTAGTGAAATTAATAAAAAAATCAATAGTTTCACAAGTGAATTTTTCACAACATCATAATATATATGAAAAATCTATATTTATTTTGAGTTTTTCTAAAGATTACATTTGATGTTTATTTAAATTATTAGTGTTTTTAAATGATGACGATACACTGTGTGCATCGCTAAAAATGTAATAATTCAGTAAACATGTAGAAGCCATTAATTTTAAAATAAAAACATATTAAAACTTTAAAATGTATATTTGAAATGAATACTTTTAGCTCTAAATGCAGAACACAAAGTCAACTACTGCACTGAATATATAACAATTCATTCTGTAGAGATTCGCCACAAGTCTCCAAAACCTTCTTAAGAAAAGAGGGTGGCAAAACAGATTGACTTAGAGTTACTCCTCTTGACAGCTTTCGTAGGAGCAACATAGATCAACCCTGCTTCACAGACGGGGCACAACTCAACATCTGACCAGACAAACTGAGTGGAATTTCAACAAGCTCTCGATCATCGATAGATCTACCCTTTACTGTGAGACACAGACTTTTATCTTTCTCTCTGCTTATTAACTTCAATGGCTCATTTCGTGTGTCACAAATGATTAACGTGATCTGTCTTAACTAGCTGAAGCTGCTTGATTTGCTTCACGACTTCTAGAGCCAAATGGAGATGTTCAAACTCTTCCCTTCAGAGCACACACAGGCCTGAATACAGATATTTTAGACAAAGCATACAGAAGCATATGCATACAAAATACATAAATGAGAGCAAGCCAGCACAACATTGAAAGCAAAAGCGGATGGCCATTATTTTAACTTGGCCCACTGGTTCGGTTTAGTCATATCTGGTTCATTTTGTTGATGCATATTCAGTCATACAACATAATAAACTAACTCTTTTATAATATAATACAAATACATATTTGGAAAACCACTGCCAAACGCATATAAGAAATATTGACATACTGTTTAGCTTGGTAAACTCATTAACAGGCAACGTAAGCTTAAACTTTCAATAATAAGTCATTAACAATTATATTCTTAACTGATCAGTTGTTGATGTACTTCCAAATATGAATATACTTCTGAAAATATATGAATCAAAGTTGAGTTACATTTCTAACTGTTTACATAGACATAAAATAATGATCTGTACACTATTTCGTAATATCTGGTTAAGGGGTCAAATTTTCCTTGATCTATCTAATTAAAAAGTTTGATGTAGAAAGTGACTAAAAGCGTAAAAAATGAATGATAAAAGGCACAAAACGTATGATAAAAGATGTGGGGTGGCATCTGAGACTCTGCGTGGCCTTCTAAATAAACTGAAGTTATATTTGACCAAGGTCCCAATCATTTCAGTCTAACCTTACCTATAAGTGTGCAGATGTTGTTTTGTGAGCCTGTCACATTGTAATGCAGGCTTGCAAACAGAGTATTTCTGAAAGATGGAGCAGCGCCAACTCTATTAGACAACAAATCCCCAACACACAAGTAAGCACTGGTACTCTTTTTGCAAAATAAAGAGGAAGCATACGCAGAAAACCTAAAGGTACAGCAGCAAAATGGCTTGATAAATTCATGTCAGAGAGAATTCATGAAAACTAAATTAGGACTGTGCTTGGTGCAAGAAAACTGACATAAAATGACTTTTAAAATGATGTCATGACCCCTTTAATGTAACTAATGAAAGCATTGCCAAGAATTCTTGTGATCAGAGTCTTTTAGGACATTTCAAGTCAGTGAAACCAGCAGTCCAGGCCTCCTGTGCTGGATGGAAAGCAAAGTGCATCTTTCTTTCAGAATAACTGATGAACTATACCAGCTGGACTCATGTAGAGGTATGTTTAAACATGCACACTCTCACTCACACTCACTATGTTTACGTACGAACACGAATAATAACTTTGAGTGAAATTAAGCAGCCATGCAGAATGGCCTTGGGAGGGATGTGAGGAATGCTGGAGGTTGGATCAGTCCGTGTGTGAATGCTTTCATACACAGCTGTTGTCCTCCCCTCTGTGTTCTCTTCTCTTGGGTAATTACTCTGATTATAGAGAGATAGAGATAGATTCTCCTGTGCTCACACTCAGATAGATAAATATGGTCCACAGAGGTGCCACAAAACCCCAACTGGCAGATGAACAAAACTTGAATTACTCTTTTTATGTATGCGATTACCTATATGCCTTTCTCATCAGACATTCCTTATGTTCATCTTAAAGGGATTGCTTACCCCAAAATGAAAATACTTCCCCTCATGTTGTTCCAAACCTGTATGACTTGCTTTTTATAACAAACTAAAATATTAAAAAAGAAAATAAAAATATATTCAAAATATCTTATTTTACATTTTACAGAAGGAACCATAAGGGGTTCAATTTCATAAAGTTTTGGAATGACATGACCATAAACAACCTAATTTTCCCTTTTGGGTGCAGGTATGGTCATAATTAAGAAAGGACATTGGAATAAGATATTTTAATGTTTTTTTAAAGAAGTCTCTGCTTACCAAGGCAGCACATGTTTTATACAGTAAAAACAGTAATATTGTGAAAAATTATTACAATTTAAACTTAATGTATTTAACATAATTTATTCATGTTATGGCAAAGCTGATTTTTTAGCAGCCATTACTCTAGTCTTCAGTGTCAACTGATCCTTCAGAAATCCAAAATGCTGATTTAGTGCAGCATAAGAGACTTCTTTCAAAAACATTTAAAAACCTAATATTCCAGACGTTTGACTGGTAGTACTGTATATGCCTTCACACTATATATATATATATATATATATATATATATATATAGTAATTAAGCACATATTAATGCCTTATCCTGCATGACCTTATTCTAAATCCCTAATCCTACCCAATACCTAAACTTAACAACAACCTTACTAACTATTAATAAGCAGCAAATTAGGAATTTATTGAGGGAAAAGTCATGGTTAATAGTGAATAAGTGTTCCCTATTCTAAAGTGTTACCATATATATATGTGAAGTCAGATGCAGCATAAGCATCACAAACTGTTCTGAATTTCTAAAAAAGATCAGGAACATTTATTCCTGGAATGAGCTGTCAGCACCTGCCAAACAGTCAGGCACATTCTGATCACAGTCATTTACCGTCTGGAATATTCTAAACATATTGCAGCATAACAAGCCTCCTGCCACTGTGTGAACAATGAACGCTCAGACCCACAAACATGTGAAGAGCCAGTCTGTTACATATCATACATAAGAACAGCATGGATCTTCCTTTTGGAAAACGGACACCGCTGTCACAATTCGCAGCAGGTGGTCACTTCAACCCCCCCATCTCACATCTTCCCCTTTTGTCCCATAATCCTGTGTACCTCGGTATCATATTGCTGTGACTGTATCAAGGGAGGTGCCTGAAGGGCTAATTTTACTCTGGCCTTGTCCAGTGTCAGAGGAATGTGTGCGCATGAATGCTTGTACAACAGAAGAACTACAGAATTGGCCCTTGGCTAAGCTCCGCCTTATGACTAATCATACCTCAGCAGTCAGCAACTGTTGTGTCCATCCAGAGATGCAAAAATTTGAGTATGCAGCATAAAAACGGGCTGCCAAAATCACAACTGGTACCTGTAGGCATCAGTCGGCTATCCCACACTCCATTCCCCATCCTCCTGGTTGGACGGAGATATACATATTATTTTGTTGCCAGTGATCAGATGACACAAAAAGGTATATTGAGATTGAAATGGGTATGATTTGGTTCATCCTAATCACTTGAATCTTTACAAAGAAGGCAAATGTTGCGTCTTTCTGAGCATTATACGTGAGTGTTTGAATCTTTCAGGACTGCATTTTGTAAAAGAGTCATTTAAGCGTAAGTAGATCATAGAGTCTGTTGGTGCCGGTGGTTTACGATCTACTCACTGTTTATGATGCATTTGAAAACGTAGCCAAGAGTTCTTCAAAAATGCTTGTTCTCGACCGCAACACCATAGCAGCGCTAATAGAGATTTTATATGAAAGAATATTACAATAGTTGAATTATAATGGCAATTATTATACTCCATCTCCCTTTTTTTCTTGACAATCAATGTCATTGTAAATTCATGTCATTGAAGTGTTCAAAAGTACCAGTTATTGTAAATATTAGGAACAGTTCTGTTATATACTGATGTTTTCATGTATTCACTATTGCTTTTTATCGCATTACTGAGTGCATAATTTAAAAAAGCAGATAAAAAGATGTCATAATTAATTTCAGCCTATATAAAAATAAGATCTAATCAGTTCTTACCACTTTATGAGCACTTTTCACTAATAATCATGCTGTTCATCTCCAGTTCATTCCAAGGAGTAAGCCACAGTAACCAGGTTGGCAACAGTAACCAAGGGGCGGAACGTAGCAAAGGGTCAATTATGAAAAAAAAGCAGACAGGGAGAGAAAAAAAGAATAATCGACCGAAGAAAAAAAAAAAACTAGTACAAAAATTCTCTGCGCATCACATTTTTGTCCTCCAGATCTATTCTTCAGAGCACACAAAATCAGGACAGGCATTCAGAGCTTTCACCACCATGCATTTGTGTTTCCAGGCACACCTTGAAAAATCATTTAATATGGTTCTTTTGTATTTGCCTGTGTTGATATTGGCAACTGACATTGTTCATTTTCATTTCACAGGCTCGATCATTGCTCTAACTGACCGTGAAGCCACCAAGGCATTTTCAGTAGTATAATCTCTGCCCTCTGTGTTTTTGTTCAGTCTCAGCCAGTTTAGAGATTTTGAAGGCAGAATGTTCTTACAGAGAAAATATGCTGTGAAGTCTGCAGTAATCTCCCACTTGCAGATAAAGCACTGAAGAAACGACATGTGCTCAGGTATCATTTGAACCAGGTGGGCCATTTTTAGAGACTCGGGGGATTAAGAGGGGTACCTTCGTTGATATTTCTTAACCTATTCCTATTCCTCTTATACTCAGGTATAGTCGATAGACCAATACATGTGGTCCTATTCAATATTTACAGTATAATGACTCATTGTTCCTCTGCATCAGATGTCCATTAATGTAAACCTTTAAAATGTCTTCAGGGATTGCAGGATCAATCAATCAGGCTCTCATTTAAGCCAGCACAAAGCAACATGTCATTTACATCACTTTGGTAAGAAAGCATTTCCAAAAAAAAATCAATGTCAATGTTCCTCTAATCATAATTATGAACCTCATGAATAGAAAGTGACAAGAATGAAAGATGAAGGATCGTTTGAAATTAAAAACACTTAGCGTGTGTGTACTCAACCAGCTAAAACACACATCTGCACACACTCAAGGTAATCCTCAAGATTTACACTGGGGGAAGGACTGAAGAGGATTCATCAAACGATTACATCTCTGCAAAAATAGTGGCATTCGGTCTCCTTGACTCTTGTGCTTTTGCGCTCTCATTCTTGTAGGTTGTTACTGGAGTAAAAGCTGGAGGTCTCCGACACGGTCTTGGAGATGCTGCGAGAGGATGAGCCATTGGAGGTGAGCTCCCTGGAGGGGCTGTGAACTGCCGGCCTCCCAGCGGCCCCTCTGATGCTCCCAAACGTGACCTTCTGGCCAACTTCACTTGGCTGCATCACGCAGGAAACGGTGGTCTCCATTCGACTGGCCCTGTACAAACTGGTCTGGGTTTGAAGGTACCGGGTGGACTTGAGCTCTAGACCCTCATAGGATCCCTCAGGGACGCACGGACAACAGCGGAACGCTTGCTTAAATCCGGCACGGAACCTGAGGAAATATTTAGAAATGTAGGAGATGATGATGATGGGTTTAAAGTTGAAAATTGACTAGAAGATATTAAAGCTTTGTTGTCTTTCAAAGGCTTTTGTGATGGATTTCTCAGTGAGGCGGTAAAACCAGGATACATTAGAGAATAATACATCACAGCATTGGACTGCATTTTATGGCACAAAAAGATGGATCATTTTGAACAATAATGATATTATAGAGAATATTACAGGGACTCTGGAAAGAGCTAGACGTGCCTGTGTGTATGTGTGTGCACATCAATTACTGTGTTTTCACTCCAGGTGAAATTACCTGTCATTGAGGCAGCAGTAGATAATGGGGTTGTACATAGTGGAGCTCATTGCCAGCCACATGATAGTCAGATAGACCTGCTGAATGAAGGGATGCTCAAACAGATGCGGGTAGAACTGGTAAATCAGGAAATAGACGTGATAGGGGAGCCAGCAAACAGCAAACGTACATACCACCACAATCATCATCTTCACCACCTGAGGGTCAGCAAGAAGAGAAAATTTCAATATTGGTTATACTGTATGACTATAAATACATGTTCTGTCCTTCAAGCTGATTTCCTGGGCTTTGCATGCTGCCCACATTGCACAAAAACTGGCAGAATGCTGACAGAAATGTCCCCTAATAATTTTCTTGACAGCTTTTAGGTGGTTCAATGGCTTTAACATACCACCAGCAAGCAGCATGCAAACATTTCATTAAAAATCACATTAAAACGTAATTAATATAAAGCTAAAATTAAGCATTGTGCAGAGCCATTTATCAAAGAGCCAAATATATTTAAAAATAGCTTCAATAACATAAATGATATTTAAGGCTTATTGTTTCTATAATAAAATGTTTTCTTCTCTCCCAGCTTACTGTAATGTGAAGAAACAATTGATTTTCCTTCAAAAAAGTGTAAACTTTTGTGTCAGCCCGATATAGACACATTGGTTTAACCAATGCCTTGAGTTTAGGTGAGTTTAAATGGATGACAGTTAGAGTATTTGGGAAACCAAATAATATTTGCATTTCAATTTTCTGCAACTAGTGGCACTAAAATCATACACTATAGCTTTAAAGGCACACTCAGTAATTTTTCCCTCATTAAAACAAGTTTTGCATTTCATTTGCTTTTCATAAAAATGAAAAGTACTTTTGAAAAATATGTTTGAAATGAGGTAAACTCACATAAAATGAATCCAGTCATATTTCGCATAGAGCAAGTTGCCTCATGAAGGTCAGCATTTCCAAAACTGTGTGTCAATGGTACATTTAAATAACACTTTTTAAATCTGGAATAAAATCTGACAGCAATGGTATTTAAAGCACAAATTGGGCATCTTTATCTCCAACTACACATTGGCCTGGCTATTGTCCATGCACATTCATGAGTGAACTAACAGGCATCTGGCTCTTGTAATTGTAAGACAGGACTCTCCCACTCATTTTTATTCAACTTAATGTCTCATCACCTTATTATCGATATTTTTCTATGCAGAAGTAAGCTATTTTCTGTGAACGTGCGGGACTTTTGATTCATTAGCCGCTACAGGTAATAGTTATTTACACTACAATGTGTTCATGATTACGGAAATAAATGAACAAATAGAAAAGGTTGTAGCGCCAAACACTCGTCCGAAAGTCCAGTACACCAATAATATATGGTGCGTAGATCCAAAAAATACAAAAGTTTATAGACAAAAGAGATCCGCACTCATCCAAAAGTATTTTTCAGTCCAAAAGGACTTTTGCACTTTTTTGCACTATTTAGTGACCTCTGAGCAATAAATGATGTAAGCCTTTTTGGACTTTGGATGAGTGCGGATCTCTTTTGTCTATAAACTTTACGAAAATAAATTAAAATAATATTATAAGAGACACCAGTATGCAATATCAAGCAACATAACAACATGTTTTGTACTGTTTTGTACAGCTAAAAAAAAACTGGTGGCAGATGACAACTGAAGCCTTGCACATTCAAGTTAACAATAGCCGCACCTGCATTTAAGTTACAAATAAGGTGGATAATGTAGCTGGAATCATGCATTTCTACAATAGCATTAGTAACTGAAATCTTTTGTGTGATGCTGCATTCATGTTTCTTCAGCATATGTCCAAAATGGTACTTATATCAAATAACATCTTATTTTTCAGCTAATGCAGCTTATTTTTCACTACTTTGACTTTCTTGTTTTATCATTCTACCATAGAAAAAGCTGTCTTTGGACTGCTGTCAATAAGCTGCACCTGTCCTGACTACTCTAGGTCTGTGAAAGGTAGGTCAGTTGCCTTAAACTACTCTTTTTCTACAACGCTATTCCTGATCCGCATGAATCAGCATGAAAACCACAGTGACACACTCTGCCAGAAGCCAGAGTATGTAGTAGCAAATCACTCAGTCACCAGCAGACTGTCAGAGGCTCTTTGATGTTTATGAAGCTCAAACAGAAGACGGGGACATACAGGCGCTCCGAGGTAATATGTCACATTGTGTCATCATAAGTACTAACGATGGTTGCTTAAAAAATATATTAAGATAATTTGTGTGAGGAAGAAGAGGAAGATGGTGAGGCATAATGCTATAGCAATGATATGTTAAGTAGATATTGGAGAGGAGCATATCTTGACTTCATATCCTTCAAGTGTGGTGAATGAGGCAGAAACACATACAAACAGAGAATACAGATGAAAGAAGCAGACGGATCTTCTCACTGCGGGTGAGTTTTATAGTGATTATTTCATGTGGTCTTGTCTGACCCTCCTCCCCTGCGTGTGAACTCTGTCTGCTTTGTTAACTCAGAGTTCAGAGTCTGACCTGCACTGTGTGTAGGCAAATGTCACAAGGCTTAAAAGATGATGAAAAAAGGAGGAGCAAGAGGATGATGTGATGAAGACCTTGCGTTTGGCGTTCAGCTGCTCTTGATAACGGTCAGATGAATCTCCTGGGATCTCACTGGCCCACAGAGTCAAACCCACCACCAGGTAAGCACAGCCCATCACCAGGAGAGGGAGGAAGTAAATCAGCACTGCTACACACACAAAATACCTTCAAAAGGAAAGAAAGAAAGAAAAATATTTTTTATATTAACATTATTGTAACTCTAGTAATTTCTAGATGTTGTAATAATTAAATTTGCATGCAATTTTAGCATTCTTTTCATTAACAAGTTTCTGGTTTTCATGGGATGGGAAAGACCAACAGGAAAGTCCACACTCATTTTATCTATTTAAATATTTTTTTTGTAATTTTATTATGCAAATATGTAGTATTTCATCCATCCTATTGATTTTATTTATCAGTTTAATTTAACTCTCATTCTTGATCTTTTGTTTATTTCATATTATAAGAATGCAAAACAAGGCTTTTATATAATGTACAGCAAAAGAAAAAAAAGATATTGTGGCTATGAATTAGACATTTGTTACATGATTTTACTAAATTAAAAGAGGGAATGATTAGTACAATATGGCCACAAGTTAATGTGTCTATCTCTATAAAATTGTTTATTTAAATTACTAAAATCATCTGAGAAATGCATTCATGTAATTGTAATCATTCCTTTAGTGAATTGGGTGCATAATGCAAACAGCACGACCAAATGAATGACGTTATCAGCTGGCGCAATTCATTCTTGGTGAAATCTCCTCTCACTGTTCAGACTGTAATGTACAATTCCACTGATTCTTTTCTATTCTCAAAACAGTTTTGCTTTGCCAAATCTCCATCAGACTTGAGTCTTGTTGCCTGTCCAAAAAATCTAGGCACAGCTCATTTCTTACCCCTAATGCACTGGGTCTAATAAAGAACTAAGATTATAAATCAAACACAGTGCCACAGACAAGTCATCTATCAAAAATGAATATATTGCTTTATATTAATTCCTCAAAAGCAATTAAAAAGTGCTTAATGCATGAATTATTACAACCCGAATTCCGGAAATGTTGGGATTATTATTTTATTTTAATAAAATGAAAACTAAAGGAATTTCAAATCACATGAGACCATATTTTATTCACAATATAACATAGATAACATAACAAATGTTTAAATTGAGAAATGTTACAATTTTATGCACAAAATGAGCTCAATTCAAATTTGATGCCTGCCACAGGTCTCAAAATAGTTGGGACGGGGACATGTGAAGACGTCTGGGCATCGAGGTTATGCGTTTCTGGAGTTTTAGTGTTGGAATTTGGTCCCATTCTTGCCTGATATAGGTTTCCAGCTGCTGAAAAGTTTGTAGTTGTCTTTGATGTATTTTTCTTTAAATTATGTGCCAAATGTTCTCTATAGGTGAAAGATCTGGACTGCAGGCAGGCCAATTCAGCACCCAGACTCTTCTACTACGAAGCCAAGCTGTTGTAATAGCTGCAATATGTGGTTTTGTATTGTCCTGCTGAAATACACAAGGCCTTCCCTGAAATAGACGTCGTCTGGAGGGGAGCATATGTTGCTCTAAAACCATTATATACCTTTCAGCATTCATAGTTCCTTCCAAAACAAGCAAGCTGCCCATACCGTATGCACTTATGCACCCCCATACCATCAGAGATGCTGGCTTTTGAACTGAACGCTGATAACACGCTGGAAGGTCTCCCTCCTCTTTAGCCCGGAGGACACGGCGTCTGTGATTTCCAACAAGAATGACAAATTTGGACTCCTCTGACCATAGAACACTTTCCACTTTGAAACAGTCAATTTTAAATGAGCCTTGGCCCACAGGACACGACGGCGCTTCTGGACTATGTTCACATATGGCTTCCTTTTTGCATGATAGAGCTTTAGTTGGCATCTGCAGATGGCACGGCGGATTGTGTTTACCGACAGTGGTTTCTGGAAGTATTCCTGGGCCCATCTAGTAATGTCAATGACAGAATCATGCAGATGAGTGATGCAGTGTCATCTGAGGGCCCGAACACCATTGGCATCCAACAAAGGTCTTCGGCCTTGTCCCTTATGCACAGAGATTTCTCCAGTTTCTCTGAATTTTGATGATGTTATGCACTGTAGATGATGAGATTTGCAAAGCCTTTGCAATCTGACGTTGAGGAACATTGTTTTTAAAGTATTCCACAATCTTTTTACGCACTCTTTCACAGATTGGACAGCCTCTGCCCATCTTTACTTCTGAGAGACTCTGCCTCTCTAAGACATCCCTTTTATAGCTAATCATGTTACAGACCTGATGTCAATTAACTTAATTAGTTGCTAGATGTTCTCCCAGCTGAATCTTTTCAAAATTTCTTGCTTTTTCAAAGCTTTGTTGACAACTTTTTTGAGACCTGTAGCAGGCATCAAATTTGAAATGAGCTCATTTAGTGGATAAAATTGTAAAAATTTCTCAGTTTAAACATTTGTTATGTTCTCTATGTTCTATTGTAAATATAATATTGGTTCATGTGATTTGAAAGTCTTTTAGTTTTCATTTTATTCAAATTTTAAAAATGTCCCAACATTTCCAGAATTCGGGTTGTAAATAAACCTGTAAAAGGGAAACACAGCAACCAAATTGTATTAAGGTTTCCTTTAGTTTACGGTCTTAATCTATTAAAATGCACCACGTGTTTTTGAATCACAACGTTGACTTGCAATTCCACAGCCAGATGACAATACAGTGTTTACTTTCTTAAAGGAACTGCTCAATAATAATGTAGTAGTTTCCACATTAACACATAAAAAATCACAAATATGAATGAACATTTGTGAATATTATGTGAATAATACTATCATAAATATTACAGCCCTCATGAATATTAAATAGTTCAGTTTTAAAGTAATCTTAAACCATTCATTCATGTTGTAATTGATATTCATGAGAAAACCAATTTCAGATTGAGTTATGTGACTGCGCTCCTATAAAAATCATTTTTTCTCCAAATTGAACAAACTGGCGATGTTCTCTAAAAGCGGACAGTAAACACTGCAGGAAATGCCCTAAGGGCCAGACTGAGAGATACTCGTATCAGTAATGCCACCTGCCAATCTGAAGACAACACAAGAGACGAGTTCTCTGTAATATTGTTGCTTCCTGTGATTCCCTCCATGAGGGATTTGAAAAACGAGGCCATGATTAATTATACTTCCATTCTTTCATATTCCTTAGTGTCACAGGTGCACTGCTGTCATCAGGAAACTTGGACTTGGCCCCATTCATCCGCCTCCTTCCTACGCTAACAGCTTCTCCATGGCTGATGTTAAAGAATGTGTCCAGGAAAGATGATTGAACCAGGTACAGCATGAAAGAACTCTGATGAGGCAGTAGTCACCTCTCGCTGACCACAGCTTATACCGCACTCACCATTTCACTAACATTTAAGTGCAATCAGGAAAACAGGCGTTGAGAGAAGGAAAAGAGAAACCGAGAGACTGAGAATGAGAGCTTAACATTTCTTTTCTAGTTTCAGGTTCTGATGTTACTTAAAAGAGGTAATGGTGTGTTTTTGCCCCTGCACTAAGAATATACTACTGATCAAAATTTTGGAATAATTAAGATCTTTTCAAATGTTGTTGAAAGAAGTCTCTAATGCTTACCAATGCTGCATTTATTTGATCAAAAACAGTAACATGATGAAATATTATTACAAAATAACTTTTCTATATGAATATATTTTTAAATATTATTTTATTCCTGTGATGGCAAAGCTGAATCTTCAGCATTGTTTTTAATGAGGAAGAAATGAATGAGTGCACTTTTAAATAGGTGAGGAATTTAGAAAACATGCAGTGCTGAATCTCTGTTTGAATCTCAATGGTAATTGATTAAAAAAAGGTGAAAATCAAATCACTTATTTCAGGAGACCAAATTTACATTTATATCGAAAAATAAGGCAATCAGTGCATTATTGACAGCTTTTTTGTTATTGCATCTTGATGGTAAATTGTTGACAATTTAGTTTTAAGAATTTAAAGGGATAGTTCATTCAAAAATGTCATCTGTTTCTGTTATTCTCATCTTGTTCCAAACTTATATGACTTTCTTTCTTCTGTGGAGCACAAAAGTAGATATTTTCAAAAATGTCTCTGTGTTTTTTATCTAAACAATGACAGCGGGGTCTAATGTTATTTTGGACACCAAAACAAAAACAGTTCATCAAATATTCATCAAAATGCTGTATAATCTTTATGAGAGAGTCAGGTAAAAGACAGAGTTTTCCTTTTTTTATGTACTTCGAATTCCTTTAACTATACAGATTTAATCCATTTATTTTAAATATTAAAAGCTAACGTAAACTATCTGAGTAAACGTAAAACTTAATATTGAATCTCTGCATAGAACTTCTACATACAGGACCATACAACTGCAGCACTTAATAATAATAATAATAATAATAATGTGATGTATTGTCAAGTATGGTGACCCATACTCGAAATTGGTGCTCTGCATTTAACCCATCCAAGTGCATACACACAGCAGTGAGTAGTGAACACACACACCGTGAACACGCATCCGGAGCAGTGGGCAGCCAGTGCTCCAGCGCCCGGGTTCAGTGCCTTGCTCAAGGGTACCTCAGTCATGGTATTGAAGGTGGAGAGAGTGCTGTTCATTCACAATCCCCACCTTCAATCCCTGCCGGACCTGAGATTCGAACCCGCAACCTTTGGATTACAAGTCTGACTCTCTAACCATTAGGCCACGACTTCCCCCGACTTCTGCACAGAACATCAGTTTAGGAATAGTGCAAAGGTTTGGCTAACAACATAAAAAGGGAGCTAATTAATATACTGTATATATAAAGCTCAGGTTGTGCCAAATAATGATACCACAACCTAACCATCTTGTCCCACCCCCACTCTAAAACTCATTCTGAAACCACATACGCACTTTCATGCATTCCAGTACATTTAGACTAGCAAAGTAAAATTCCAGAGAGAAAGTGATTTTTCATCTGTGGATGTGGAAATTTCATCAACATTACTGAGAAGTTCCTGTATGAAATATTATAGTAGTTAAGTGGCGAATTGAAGTCTTAATTCATTGAGTATATTAGAATGCCATATGTCAGAACAAACGGTCAATTCACAGTCACAGGTAATGAAGAGATGCAGCAGTATGCCAGCTAGACTGATTGCTTTCAGCATCAAAGCAAAGACTTTCTACTTGCACTATGACAAATTATCTGACAGAACTGTGTTGAAAAAACAAGGCTGCCAGTTAGAAGCGATGGCTCAGTATCACACTTCCAATTGGTTTATACCTTTCAGATTTGGAGTGTCTGTGTTTACCATGAGCAAACAGTGTGAGGAACTGTCATGCAGCAGTAACTCACTAATGATATCTAAAATGCAAGTTACTGTTTTGTTTCAGCAGCACATTTAGGTAAATGGAGCATAAAGAACATCACGATACGTCTGTTATCAACTTCCTTCTCGCACAAAAAGAAAAATGAGAGTAATTAATGAAACATGCTAATAGAAAATAAATGTTTGCTTTTTGAACGCCTCGCAGATAGGACTAATGAATTAATACCCAAGGTAGAACACTTTGGGTGCAAATACAATCTTTATGAATTTTGTCATCCCCAAAAAAAACTAAAAAACAGCAATCAGCTTTTAGTTAGGACATTTGCAATAGAGGGAGAAATTGGCAATTATTTAATTTGAATCAAGACCAAGAATTGGTAAAAGTATGCAATGAAACCAGATGGAAGCCTAATTATAAAACAAATAAAGGTTGTTTTTTCCCTCATTCTCACCTCTGTATGTCCTCTAGCTTCTCTACTAAAACTTCCCTGGATCTCTGAGTCTGAGGAGAACATTTGCGAAAACAATCTTTGAATCTGTTCTTTCAGGATTTGGACACTTCAGTCAAGTATCAGAATAACAGGAAGGGAGAGAGACTGGAAAATCTGATATGGTTTACATGTGCCGGACAGGGTGATTATTCCTTATTTAGCAATACTTCACATCATATCGCTACCACCAAATGTTTGACCAATTATGGAAATGCCCAAATTACAAAAATGTTGTGGCCAGTGGTATAGCTAAGGGTTGAGAAATGTTTAAGTATAAGTAAGTACAAGTGTAAGGAAATACTCAACTTTATTTTCTTTGTATGGAGTTTGTTGAATTGTGCAATTTAAAATTGTTTATTTGTTCTCTTTAAATGCTATTTTTATGTTACTTTTAGTTAGAAAAAGTATGTAAAATAATGGTCAACAATAAATAAGAATAATGCAAATTAATGAGTTAATAAAAGTAATTTGAGAGTAATAAAATGTAGAGGAATACATTGTTATTTAAAAATGTATTTATTTTGGTGTAACTAGTGTTCTAGGCAAAATTGTTTTATGAATTTTATTCAGTGTTTGTAGGGTGAAAATGCTAAATCTACACTATTTTCATATATATTATCAATCAAAAGTTTGGGTTTATTAAGATTTTCTTTTTTAAAGAAATTAATACTTTAGCACGGATACATCAAATTGATCAAATGTGACAGTAAAGACATTTATAATGTTAAAAAAAGATTTCTATTTCACATAAATGCTGTTCTTTTGAACTTTCTATTCAAAGAATCCTGAAAAAATTTAGCATGGCGCATTAAATTGATCAAAAGCAAAAAAGACATTTGTAATGTTACATATATTATATTTATAATTTCTCATAAACATGGGTATTTCTCATTTCAAAAGCATACAATTGTTATTGACATGTTATTGAAATGTTATTTATTTGACCCCTTTTTGCACACTGGCCCCTTTGCAGATCTCTTCTTTTTAAGTTTCTATAACAGCTACTGGATGTGTCTTTTGTCGTCAGCATGCATTGTACTGTCTTCAGACACCACAATAAATCATATTATCTCATATTTGTGGAGCATTTTGTCTCTGTAATCTCTGGTAAAAATAAAAAGATTGCTAGCTGCACTGCAAGTTCTTCTGGTTGAGTCTCATGGCAATTTGCAGAAATCAGTGCCGCACAGAGCGCACCCTGTCAGAATCCAGATTGAGGAGAGCTCAATTTCCCCCTTTTCTCGCAAGAGCTGAGAAGAAACGAGAGAGACGGAGGGAGAGAGAGAGAGAGAGAGAGAGAGAGAGAGAGAGAGAGAGACCTGCAGCAAGCCTGGGTTGCCCAAAAAGACATCTTAGTTTCAGGCTATGCAAACTGAAACAGACTGGCCACATGCTGTTAGTGAGCTGTCAGTTTTTAGGTAGGGATGGCAGATAATGTGTTATCTGTGAACCACCATCAAACAGAGCCAAAGAACACGATGAAAGGGTCAGAACAGTGGCGGGGTGCTGAGATAACATCATATCTCTGCACTTTTTGTAGTCACACTGAATTAAATTCTTAGAAAGTTTTTTTTTGAGGAAAGATAATGTGGTATCTAGCTACTTTAGCTGGACTGCCAGATGTACCATGTAAGTTTATTCATAAGTCAGCATGTTTACAAATGCTTCTATATAATTGTGCTTTTGCAGTATCAAGTTTGGCTGTTTATTTGAAGGATGAAAAGGGAAATGGGGGTAAGATAAATGCAGTGTGATACTGGCTCCTGTTAAAGTATTTGATTCGATCTCTTTAAAATCCCAGTTGTTTCTCCTGAACAGCAATGAGGTTAGACTTTTACTTTAATTGATAGTTCTGCTATTCTGTCTGAAACTCATTAAAAACTTAACATTTACTTAAAAAAATATATTCTGAAAAATATCTGAATAATAATATAAAAGTGAGCGGGGTAGGACTGTATGGTTTGCGATTTTACTGATTTCAACTGACTAATGAAAAAGAAAAAAAAAGCTCCAGGTTTATTGTGATTATTTCTAGGCCAAAAATTGTGATTACATATCATTATGACTATTAATAATGATAATAATGATCTTTATTATTATTGCTATATTATAATTACTACTACTACTACACAAAATATTAAGTAATTTAATATTGTATAAAGTATTAAAAAAGAAATCATAATATTTCACTATAAAATAAAAAATATACTGTATTATACTGAAAAAGACTACATAACAATTGGTAACACTTTATTTAGGGTCTCTTAACTAGTTACTTATTAGCATGCATATTACTAGAATATTATCCATTTACTAGTACTAATTAAGCACATATTAATGCCTTATTCTACATGACCTTATTCTACATCCCTCTAAACTCAACAACTACCTTAACTATTAATAAGCAGCAAATTAGGAATTTATTGAGGGAAAAGTCGTAGTTAATAGTGAATAAGTGTTCCCTATTCTAAAGTGTTACCATTGCGATACTTCAACTAATCATGCAGCCTTATCTTCTTTTGTATTCTGCAGAAAGAAAATTATGCAGGTTTGGACCTGGACCGACATGAGGCTGATTAAATGTATACAGATTTTTCATTTTTAGGTGAACTATCCCTTTAAATGAAACAACAATAATAATATTGTCTTTCTCTGAGTGAAAAAAAATCATCTGGGTGGTCTGTTTGTGTATGTGAGAACAGAATTATATACATATACATGTGTGAATGTTATTTGAGTAACATACAGATAATTTGTCAGCACTTGAACATAAGCATGAGCTCATGTCAGGTATGTTGCATGTGAGCTTTCATAACACACCGGACTATTTATACTCTGGCATGTGTCTCGAGTCTATTATAACACCCAGCACGGCAAAGCCATGAATAAGAGCTAGACAGTGTGCCGTGCAACACTTCAAACTCAGTTCATGTGCTATAAAACAGACCTGGTGTCATTGCTAATCAGACTCATCTATTATGTTAACACGAGACAGGTCTCATCTCGGTTTGGCGCACTTAACCCATCTGTAAAAGTCATTACAGCTTCATTATAAAAAATACTAAGTGCTACATCCATTCAGACGTGGACGGTGTGATTGTTAAGCATGCTGTCCGTTGCTGACTAGATGACAATTACACTCAAATGTGGATTTAGAGGGAATTTTTTACCAAAAAAAAATATATTTTTACAAATAATAGTGACTTGATTTGACTTGACTTGATTTTTCATCTCATTGAGTGAATTTGTTATTTACAATCTGTGCTAAGAGTATCATGCGCAGACTGGTTCTATTTCTGTGTGTGAAGTAAGTGTGAAGCTCTGAAGAAGATTTAGAGATGAGCTAAACTAAAATATCTCATTTAAGACAAACAAGATGACTGCCATATTATGAGTAATCTTTACGCTGGTGTTGATGAACAGCTCACCGCTTACAGTTCTGAAGACAGTTTGGCTTCCTGCTGAGCACATCCAATCTCATGTGGATCTGAAGATGCTTGTGCTCAGTTTTTACTTCCTGCATGCTTGTCAGAATCGAGATGCTGTTAGACGTTACTGGAGTACAGTGCACAGCAAATCATTCTTACTCAGTATTTTTGGACTTGGTTTTCAGTTAAAAATATCTGAACATTCTAAAAACATCAAAGTACTCGAAAAGGAAATTTGTATGGATCTTACTTTTTTTGCTGTGGCACTTTAAACATTTACTTCACCATTTTCTTCATTTCTAATCATTTTAGGAAGAAAAAGGCACACCAATAGATCTTACTACTAATGATTGTATGCTTATTTGCTCTAATTAAGGGTAAGTATATCAAATTATATATTAAATGATCGTACAAGATCAATAATAATTTAAAGATTCCAGTTTGTCAGCCTGAGCAGGTAGGCTAGATGAGTTTTATTTCCATCCAGAAAAGTAATTTTTCCACATCTACTTTAACATCTCAGAGGAGTCTTCCTGACCAGTGTTGCCCTCATCTTGCTCAATGGAGCTTGTAAAACACTATTCTCTTTCTTTTCCTTTTTTTCTGCAAACTGAAATGAATATAAGCTATTAAATGTTTTTTTGCCCCAATGGCAAAAGGTTTTAAATCTAACAAAATGTTGACATCTGGTTTTAAGATGGGTCTTCAGTGATCCGATCGCGAGTGGTCAGTCGAGACACATTAACGCTTCCACCAGGTATTAACAAGCATTCCAAATATGACTACTTGTGTTTGGATTTTGTCGAGACACTCTCCTCTTATTTCAGCACACTCTACAATACATCACTTTTGCAGAGCACTGAGAGCAGTGCTCAAATACCGTCTGATTGTTTAGTCTGATTCACGCTCCACTGTTTCCACGTCCAACGGCTCTATCGGATCCCAAAAGAAAGCAACAAATGGTGCTAATATACACTCAAGGTGCACTGTAGTACTACTGAAATTCATGATCCTAACTGTTATCTCAATACTAAAATCTCAAATGCCCAGATAGACCATAATCCATGTGTTTTCACAGATTATAGCTAAGTCTAAATCGCTTGTGGGCGAGTGGTTGCAAACAGGCTTCCCTGCGATCTGAGGCACATTCGGGACAAATAAGTGTTTATACTAATGCCAGGTGTAAATATGGTCTTATTATCTTATTGTTCTTGTATTATTTTAAGGATATTTTAGTGTAAAATGACACAACAATAGAGATTAAGATAAATTAATGAATGTTTCTTGCAGAAAAGTGTGAATTATAAAGAAATATACTGTTCAGTAGAAAATGGATGTGTTAGCTTCCATACCCCCTGGTAGGAACACCAGTAAAGAGGTTTTATATCACAGCTCAACTGTGGTGTGAAAGACATGGACAAAATGTGAAATGAGTTTTAGTGAGTAAGAGACGGTGGGGTGCTTAAGGGAACATCTTGGGGGCCTTAGAAGGCTGACTCCTTTACTAACTAACAGAGAAGGACTCGCACTTCTCACTCACAGCAGTAAAGACAGACAGAAAGAGGAATATAACAAGTACACCGAAAAGCTGTACGAAACCGAATGTGAGGGAGAGGCAGAAACAGGTGATTGAAAAATACAGAGGAAGAAAATAAAACAGAAAGAAGGGAGGGAGAGAGAAGAAAAATTGGGTTTTTAAGGCATGCATCATAATAACACTACTTTTCAATGGTGTCTTTCTCTACGAAGATAACAGCAGTGATATATGTAATAAAGGTGAAGAATCTTGTTGAGCAAAAGTTTTGATTTAGGTTTAGTGTGTTCAAGTGTGTTAATATGTAATAAGTAATATTACAGCACTGGAAATTGTTATTGTTTTGCTAAGTGCACACTGTAGGTGTTTATTAATAAGCGACGACAGCAATGCTGTCTCCCGCACACAGTTCTCAGACACATGTTTCTATTTCGATTATAAGTCAAAATAGTTTTTGGAAATTTTAAAGATTTACATTTGTGTTTTAACTTGCAAATGAGCAAATGCTCCACAATAGATACCTGATATCTGGATGAGTGCATCACATACACTATTAATGGAAACAGTTCCCTGTTTAGCCAAGTTATTTGTGCAAAATCGGATTTCACGAGTTAAGCGGTTTTGTGACATCACATCTGGCACATCTGTGCACCCCTCCCCCACAGCTGTCCTCACCGTGTTTCAAAACAAAGTACCATCCATAAAAACTCTTTGCAGAATGATCTCGGCTTCTATTGGGCTCGATGTTCGATGTCTTTGTGCACCATTTTCACAGCACTTGACATTAGACCTCAGCACTTCAGATTAAAGTCGATCTGCGTACAAGCCAACTTTTTGAGAGTATATAACCACAGTACGGAGGAGTAATAATCATTAGAGTCTGCTCTTGTAAAGTCATTGTATTCACCCTAGGGCGAGATTTCCAATTATGTTTGCTTTAATAGTCTTGCACTCTTGTCTTTTCTCTCTCTTAGGACCATGACTTTTCTGTGTTTACTGTTTTCTTTGTAATGAAGCTCCTCTCTGTTGTTATATAATCAACATGTAGGGAAAAAGCAGTGCTGATTTTTGATTACTCCAAAATTACAGAGTACTAAAGGTAATATTTCCAGCAATATCCGGAAATGTGGGTGAAATTTGATCTGGAAAAGGAATTCTCATGCACCTACAGCCATAAATCTACATTTAAATACATTTCTGAAGCAAATATTCAACCTAAACATTTTCCAATATCAGCAAATGGTGGCATGGGGAATAAGCGTGCAGGTTAGTTAAAAGTGAGATGTTTACATCGTTTTGAAGTCGAGGACAGTGTACTCAGGCCAGTCGATGTAGCAGACCACCCTGCCGGGTAGCTGGTCCGTGTCGGAGTAGTAGTATTGGGGGAAGGCCAGCAGAAGAGCCAGCACCCAGATGACCCCGATGACCACCTTCGTCTGAGTTGCAGACATCCTCTGCTGCAGGGGATGAATGATGGCCATATATCTGTGGAAGAAACAGACAGATGTGCTGAGAGCTCCACATTTGTATACTGAGGTGCTTACTGCTTACTTTTTTTTCTTTAAGCTTATTTCAAGAATAGTATAATGCAAATTAGCTGAAAATGTACTCACCCTCAGGCCAACAAAGATGCAGATGAGTTTGTTTATTCATAATAGCAGATTTGGAGAAATTAACATCACATCACTTGCTCACCAATTGATCCTCTGCAGTGAATGGGTGCCGTCAGAATGAGAGTCCAAAAAGCTGATAAAAATATCATACTAAGGCTGCATGATCATCGCATGCGATTTATCATGCAGCCCTATAATAATCCAAAAGCAATCCACACAAACTCCAGTCTATCAATTGATGTCTTGTGAAGTGAAATGCTGCGTGTTTCTAAGAAACATCCTTCATTAAGACATTTAACTTTAAACTATTGTTTCCAGCTCAAATACAAGTCCTTGGTCCATAATATTTATTTCTCCATTGAAAAAGTCATCTTGCTGAATTGGGAGAGAAATTTGCACAGATCAATACTGTTTACAAGCAAAAACAGTCCAAAACCATTCTAAACAAATATGTTGGTGGATTTTGATGCGAGAGGACAACAGAGGATGGACTTTTTCACTGGATGAAGTGCTATTATATATTATGGACTCGCAAACATGCAACTTTTTACTTCTCAAGATGTTCATTGATGGACTGGAGTGGTGTGAATTACTTGTGGATTACTTGTGTGATGTTTTTTATCAGATGTTTGGACTCTCATTCTGACGGCACCCATTCACTGCAGAGGATCCTTTGGTGAGCAAGTTATGTAATGCTAAAATTCTCCAAATCTGTTCAGATGAAGATACAAAGTCATCTACATAATGAATTGCCTGAGGGTGAGAAAACTTGCTGGAAATTTGGATGTTTGGGTGAACTATTCTTTTAATGCACGTTTATGGTTCAGTAAATATTGTGTGTACTAAATGTTTTCGTTCTGGTTAAGGAAAATTTATTTTATGTAATCAAATAAATTAAAGTCTGAAATGCATTCAGTAATTTGATGTTAATTCAGTTATTTTAAGTCTCATTAAATAGCATTTTTTTAAATAAGATTTTTTTTTTTCTCCAACCAAGAGAAACTCTTCAAAGAGAAAAGAGTGTATTCACTTTCCTTAGAAAACCTTGGTGGTGTAAATGAAGACAAAGTGTCTGCTTGCGGATTTCACTCTCAGCACATTCAATTTAAACCACTTAGTTTCCCGCTGTGATCTTCATTGATTTGTACTTTAATCTGTCAACACATCAGTGACTTCATCACATCCACACAGACACACACACACACACACACACACACACACACACACACACACACACACACACACACACACACACACACACACACACACACACACACACATCTCTGTCCAACACAACAATCTCAGTGTTATCTAAGATAAATCCTCTTAAATCATTTGCTCCAATATGGAGCTGTATCATTATAAAACGGAATGAAAATGCCCAGAGAGTAAATCCCACACACACAGCTTACAAACCTATTGAGCGTCTACAATAGTGGATTTGTATGGTTTTTAGATTTGGGTTTGTGCTTTAGTAACAACAGGCTAGTGTATCATTGTAATAATATGAGCTCTGCAGTAATAAAGAAGATCTGTTCCTGTTATCGGTTATATGGACAGTGAATATACACTTGTGGCAGGATTTATTTCAATTATTCATTTGGAGCTGGGAGAAACCTTGCAGAACCTAATGTACCACTTTCAGATAGTATTCAAAGCCAGGCTATGTCAGCATTTTTTCTGAAGAGTAAAACATTGCTTTGTTTCCCTCAGAAGCTGTGTGCGACACGTGATCTCTACTAGAGTCGAGAACCAAGATTTTCACGATGTTCGGTTCTGTTAAAGGTTCTCAGCGTGAAACATAGAGTGCGACCAGTGAAGTCAGATTTTTGAGCGAATGACTCTTATGAGCTGTTTCGTTTTGGTGAATCACTAATAATTATAAATCATTTGGAACAGTTTCTCAATTAATCTCACTGATTTACTAAACCGTAATTCAGTGGCGAGGCCAGAAATTTTAAAGTGATTGGACCTTGGTGAAATTAGTTTGAGTGCCTACTCTCAAACTAAAGTATTATTTTACGTAAGATAAAAAATAAAATAGGGATACAAATTTCAAAAGTTGGTTTTTGGCTGAAAGAGAAAATGGTCAAAAATGCGAACCGAAATATATGCCTAAATTGAAAATAAAAATGTGACTTTACTTGAAAATGTGATCCATTAAGCTTCCTACACAGCAGATAGTCTTGTGTCATATATCGTTGAAAAGCATAATTGTTCCATGTAGACCAAACAATTTCAAGTACAGCTTTTGGGCCGCGTTTTGGAAGCTTCACTAAATATTAGTAAATCCTAGTATATCACATACATTTATTTAAAGCAGGTGTTCTCATTTCAAACAAGCCCAAACTCAACATAACACACTGCATATCTTAAGATAATCATTGTGGCATTGCATGCTGCTTTGCTAAAGCCAAAGGACATCCGGGATCTGAATGTGTCTCGATGATGATACTTTTTTTCAACACCATTTGAAAATGTTGAAAAGTTCAACCAATACACCTTTTTCCCAATGAGTCTATTGCATTTTAGATTATGGGAGGCACTTCTGATCTGGAAAGTTTCACTCAAAAACAGTGAAATAAATAATTTCAAATACTGAGGTTGTACTACAAATAATCCTTTTCCGTCAGTTTGATTGAATGAGCTGTAAATTTTCCTTCATGTTTTATTTTCAGACGTCAAGAGAATAATGTAACGCTTGATATTTTTTGGTGACATGGTATAACAAGAATATCTATGGCAAGAGCTCTTTTCAGTCCGCTGAATTCTTTTCCTCCTGATTATTTTCTTGTTTCCTTTGTATTCCACTGTAACAGTATATGAAAAAAGACAACATACACTGTGCATTTGTGGTCTGCTCTCCCAATTTAATATCCAATGAATAATTCACTGGAATGTTCTAAGAATCTCCCAAATTCCTCCGAAAGTCCAGGTTTATTTTCACACGGATGCTTTAAAATGTACTTGCTGGTGCCTATAACCTTGTGGTCAGTGCACTGACATATAGCACAACTGTGCCTCCGGCTGACCAGTGTTTGAATCTCAACCCAGGGTCCTTTGTCGATTCCTTCCCCCTCTCCTCCCAACACTTTTCTGTCAATCTCCACTGTCCTGTCATCTAAAAGCACAAAAAGACCAAATAATAATAATAATAAAAATATATATAATGTTATTGTCTCTGATCCCTACACGCAGTGTTCACTGGAATGTTTCTAAAGCAGGTAAATACAATATTTTCAATCTTTTAAAAATGATAAAAATCACTAAATGTTCCAGATAATGAACTTTGATTTTGCAACTGTATGTTACATAATACAGACATATTACTACAGAGATATCTAAAACACCTGTGATGTTGAAAGAAACAAGCTTTCGGGGTTATTCATGGTCTGTTTTAAAAATAAATATTTTAAACTTAAAAACCTAGTTTTTGAAAATGCTTATTGTTGCATTCATATAACAAACCTTTGGTTGATTGTTTACAGTTTAACCGAAGTTACAAGTTACTCCCGTTATCCGCAAGTGTCAGGTATGGTCAGGGCCGGATTAGTGCCCTGGGGCACCAGCCAATAGGGGGGCACCAAGTGATTAAGATAATGAATATTTTTCATGTTTTTTATATATATTTTATTTTGCTGGAAGAGATGCAGATGCATAGAAAATGAACAGTTAATGATACAATATATACAGAGAGAATATAAAATATATGCACGCATATAAAGAATTGCGATTGGGTCAATTAATCAGAAGCATTCACACTCACTGTGCTCAACAATACTTTCTGTTCATATTCTGAGTTATATTTGTGTTTGCAAGCTTCACAAACCCTCAATCATTCACTAACAAATGCAAAGTGTAGACAGAGTGTAAATAAGAGATTCGTTGTGCAGTGTAGAGAGCTTTATTGATTAATGGAGCTTTGTGAGATTGCGATGAACTGAAGTGAGTGACAGCTTTTAAAGATTATTAAGGGACCTAACGCACACCGTTTGCAGTAATGAGTGACTGCATCATATCTCCAAAAAGTTTTAATCACAACGAGTTCAATAAAGAGTGACGAGCACTTGCTCCGATCGCCAACAAAACACAGACATTTGATGCCGTTTCACTTACCATCTGCAGTTCTGAATCATGACCGGGATCTTTTATAGCTGGGACCGCTCCATCTTTCAGTATTAAACGATGTGCAAATCCAGCGTCGAATTGGGCCTTGTTTATAAAACGTTCGTCAACAAAACACTTGAGAAACTCCTTTGCTGCCCCAAAAACAAACTATATCCACTGTTCACGTAACGGTGGGTTGTTTTGGGAAGCTGAACAAGGTTATCTTTCCCTCACAACCAAAAACACACTTCTTTAGAGACATTCTTCCCGAGCGAGGCCTGTGCTGCCAGCCTGCCGATTGAAGCGCGTTGATGGGCGCGCTCTTCACTCGAACGGACGCGTTCTTTCCGGGAGAAATGCCCATATAAGGAGTTCCACCGTCGTTTACGTCATAAAGAACAACGATCGAAAAAAACTCTCCGAAACTTGTACGAATCCGGAAGTGAGATTTTTGGCACAGAAATACTCTGTTATACGTCCAAATTTTTTTTTAAACTTTGTCCATGCTTAGCATGAGAATCAAACTCTTTACCAGAGTAAACAACTCTGAATGCATGAAACAGCATTGTATGAGTTTGCAAATGTGATATTAAATTAATACAACAGTTCAATAAACAATCAGTTAATAAATTGATGTACATTGTATGACTTTAACAATATTGCCTGATTTTGCTCTATTTCGTCAAGGAAAATAGTTTCAAACAGTCACAGCTGAGCCTCTGCGCATCTCCATTCAAACACAGCGTTGTTTCGTTTATGAATGAACCTGCGTTTTTTAATGAATCTAGTGAGTCAATGATTCAATTACCCATTCATAAATACTGTCCCTGCGTCTCAATGTGCATACTATTTCAGTTATTTAAATCATTTCAATCAAACAATAGTTCTCAAAATGTTATATCTAAAACATTAATCTCACATCATTATGAAGAATTTAAAACATCCATGCCACCTCTGAGCCTCTGTAAAATGTCTGTAAATTTACCTACATGCCACTTTTGTGTTCTTCTGTGCCACCTTTGTAGTGGAAACTAATTTTGTTAATACTGATTTATTTTGATTGGTAACTTATTTTTCTTATTCTGCCTGTTCTTATTCAAATGTTTGTTTGTTTTTTAATTTTGGAAAAGCCTATAAATATAGATATTTGAATTTGACATAATTACATACTTTTAATAAAATTAGAAAAAAATGGCATTACAAAAAATACCCCTGTAAATCACTTTAAGGAGTCAAATATTACCTTGTAATGGGAAGGGGGGGGGGGGGGGGGGGGGGGCACTTCAAATGTGGTCACCCTAGGGCACTAGTGTGGGTATGGTGGGTGGGTATACTGGGAAGGGCAATGAGTAAAGACCAAGCAGGGACTGTTTTACTGGTTTGGACTAATCAGTCAGATTGACAGCTCTTGCATTGACCAATCACCATAGAATAGGCCTAGCACACAACTGGAAGATGAGTGCTCATCCAGGATCGTATTACTTCAATTCAAAAGTAATTTCAAAATTTATTATAAATTTATATATTTATCAAGAAGAAAAATTAAGCCACACGGTTGGCCGCTACTGTAGTCAAATGTGCAGATAGACTGGTATCAAAGAGTGTTTAAGAGTAAACAGCTGCAGAATTTTAAATTAGCTTCTGATTCCCATCCCTATATGGTCTCTATATAATCTGGTTTACTATATTAACTCCAGGCATTAATGGCAGTAATGGTGTCTTTTGTGACACCCTCCCTGCAAGCCAATGTTAAGCAGAGCTCTAGATAAGGTTGACTGGTTCACTTCTATTTCTTTATTAGAAAATTAACTCTGTATCTCCTTCTAAGTGACTACTGGCCTCTCTCAGTGACTTCATTAGAAAGTCTCTTCATGGTTTGTTCAGAGAGTTTTGAGGAACAAACCTTTCTAACTTGTTAGGCTATTGTTTTGTACTTTTATTTCCTTCTCCTGATTTTTAATTAGTCTCTAACTTCCTGGAATGATCTAGTCTAATATTTACAACTGTCCTTTAGATTCGCAACCTGAGTAATGATCCATTTATTTGAATAAATCATAGGTTCAGGCCAATTGTTAGGCAGTTGTGTCCTTGTTAAGACAATTGTTTTTCCTCTGTGTAAATTTAGAGCCCCTGCATGGAATGAATATTTATGCATATGGAATATTTCTTCCTTTTTTCTTTGTCTTTTCTTCTCTTTTCTTTTCTTTTTTTGGTAAACAATGTGACATTGAAATAAAAATTCTGTCACCATTTACTCACCCTTATGTTCAAATCCCATATGACTGACTCTTCTTTGGAACACAAAATGTCAATATGAATACAAATCTTTCCCCTTTCACTTTGATTATATGGAAAAGCATGTGCAGAATATTGCCTGCTCTTTTCCATATAATAAAAGTGAAAGCGGAAAGATTAGCTCCAAAATGACAAAAAAAGCATCATAAAAATAGTGCAACTTCTGAAGCAATATGACAGCTTTGAGTGTTATTCACTGAAAATCTTCCACTGTAGCAAATATTGCACCACTGACAGCATGATGTTTGTTTTTGTTACATGCAAAAATGAATGGTATCTGGCAATTGATAGATTTAATGCACCATTTTTGCAGTCCATATGACTTGTGAAATAGATTTTTAGAGCAGAGGGGAACATAGATAATCTTTTATGGGTGTTTTATAGTGTATTCGTCATTTTGAAGTTTGACAAATCAATCCCCATTTTTCATTATTTCTGTTCATAGGGGCTTAGAAAAATATGGTTGAGTACATTATCATAAAATTTTCATTTTAGAGGAAACTATTGCTTTGAATTTCCTTGAAATTCAGTGCCTCAAAGTATAAAAGCAAAACATCAAAGAGAACAAAACGTCAATTTGACATTCGCAAGTTCAAATGAGAGAACTTCCACTCCACTGATAATGGGAAAACCTTACAGCTAAACCACCAGCAGGCACACACACACACACACACACACACACACACACACACACACACACACCACTGATAATGGGAAAACCTTACAGCTAAACCACCAGCAGGCACACACACACGCACACACACAGGCTTATAATTGATGAGCAATCAGATTTTTTCCCCATGAATTTGTTTTCAGCCTCTCCAGTCATGCTCAGTTAAAGTGATGTCCTGAAGGACAACATGATTATATACAGTGTCAGAAAAGACGAGTAATGAGGAACTGACAATAGACTCACGGCAGAGTCTCCAGCAGGTGAAGAGGTCAGACGCAGCACAGACATACATTCGAGCACATCTGTTTGACATAAGTGGAGCTCAGAGCAACAGATCATCGGTCTGAACAGCGATAGGGCTAAATCAATAACGACAACATGCTAGAGGGAGCAGAGACGGACAGTGCGGTTACACAATGTGATGCTTGCAGTGCTTTTCTTTCAAATTTAGCTTCTGTCTGGTAATTTGATTAGGAATCTTATTCCTGCCACACATGACAGTTTGAACCTCTGAGCCATGTGTCGTTTCACCAGCACGCAAATGCTCTTTAGCATGCCGTCACAGCTCGACTTTGAGGACTCTGTGCTTGTCAGCACCTTTACATGTTGTTTAAATGCAAGAAATAAAATAAGGAAGTAAAAACAGCTGAGATGCGTGCGAGTGTGAGATGTTATATTTGGACAGAGAGGCAATCGTTTATTGCTAATAAAGCATGTAACACAATTATGTCACACACTGCAGCTCAACCTAAGTGATCTGTCTGCACAGAGGTGACAGCCTTGCTACTGTTTGTGAATGTACACCCGTCTGCATGTGTTAACAAAGCAACTCTGACTCAACCAGAGCAACAGAGCTGAAATCTGGGCAAGAAAAACACATCAGCCAAAGTGCCTAGGAGAGTTTGTATTGGAATAATTATTTACAACTGGGTTTTAATGGATGATTTTTATACTCTTATGCATGGTAAGGCAAAATAAAGAGCAATATCCATGTAAATAAATATTAAAATATAGCCTATAAATATAATTAATATTATACGAGATATGATTTAAATATAAATAAATAACATAAAAATATATTAAATAAAAATATATTTTTAATTTGTTGAACGTCTTTGTTATTATGCTTTCATTTCGCTAATGCCTGGACCTTCTTAAAGTGTAAGGGAAGTAGCGACTGATCTTTTTTTTCATATTGTGATATTTGGCAATACAATATTGCCAAAAGTATTGGGTCGCCCCCTTCTAATGAACAGGTTTGACTACTTTAGTAATTTCTATGAGTACAAATCTTAATGTTAAAGCATATAATGATATTCTAGGAAATTGTGTGCTTCTAATATTATAGCAACAGTTTGGACAGGACCCTTTTCTATTCTAACATGACAATGCCTCTGTGTATAAGGCAAGGTTCAAAAAGAAAATGATTGATTCAGTCAGTGTGGAAGAACTTGACTGGTCTGCATAAAACCAAGTCCTAATCCCAGTTTAACACCTCTGGTGTGACTGTAAATGCAGACCTTGAGCCAAAAACTCATCACCAAACACCAATGACTTGTACACACACTATATAGACAAAAGTATTGGGACACCCCCTTCTTTAGAACAGAAAAATGCACTTCCAAATCTGTGGCAACAACGAAGGGAACATAATTCATGTATTTAAAAATTGTATTTCCATCTCTGTTGCAACAGTTTTGGAAGTGTCTAAAATGACTGAACCCATATGTACAAGTCATTGGTGTTTGGTGATGAGTTTTTGGCTCAAGGTCTGCATTTACAGTCACACCAGAGGTGTTAAACTAGGATTAGGACTTGGTTTTATGCAGACCAGTCAAGTTCTTCCACACTGACTGAATCAATCATGTCTTTTTGAACCTTGCCTTATACACAGAGGCATTGCCATGTTAGAATAGAAAAGAGTCCTGTCCAAACTGTTGCTATAATATTAGAAGCACACAATTTCCTAGAATATCATTATATGCTTTAACATTAAGATTTGTACTCATAGAAATTACTAAAGTAGTCAAACCTGTTCATTAGAAGGGGGCGACCCAATACTTTTGGCAATATAGTGTACATCCTAGTTAAATGGATTAGTGAAAAGAAAAAAATGTAGGGAGGAGTTTTGGTTCTATCCAGTTGTTGATTGGATGAAGGCAAATCTGAATGTGAGCATGCAGTCAATTGCAAGAATGGGGCGGGTTTAAGTAGACTAAATGATCGGAGAATATTTAGATATTAGGAAGAACTAGCTATGATATTTTGATTTAAAAATATATATAAAAAAGTGAAAAATTAAATGCATGTATGGTTTGTTCACAATATTATAAATAGCATGCATTTAGAAAATATATATATGGTGCATTTTCATTTTATACTGACTTTAACTGTTTCATCTAAAACAATTTAAGGTTTTCAGAAACCAAGCATTCTGAAAATGCTAATTAAATGTTATTTCTACATCTTTAGACATAATTCAATTTTCAATCCTCCTATTGCCCATTAGTTGATAGTAATCAAATCATTGCCTGACAGAAATCACTTAAAACTGGCAAAAGATAAAACATGCTAAAATTCTACTGAAACATTCTACTCCCAGAACTACTCGGAGTGCTTAATGAAAAGCTCTAGGCTCTGTAAATGTCTTCTTTACAAGAAAAATCAAGGCATTTGCTGTGAGTTATTTGTTTGTAAACCCATGATTAATTTGCTGTGTGCTTCATGTTTAGATAGAATGTAATCTTGGCTTGTTTTTTTTTTTTTTTAAAGAATCTTCCTAGGATAAATAACCCTTAAGTATTTCCTCTATAAGGACTTGAACACACACAGTGTAGTCTTCCCTTGACACCTGCCCTCCATCTCCCCCATGGGTCTCTCAGGTAATAGAATTGTAAAGAAGTTCATGTGTCTGCATGTAGATAGATGAAAGCAGGCACTGTTTTTGAGTATTAGCTGTGCTGTGTCAAAAGGTTGGAAAAATGGCATCTTAGAATTAGAACAGGGTGATGAAAGGTCAGACTTTACCTGAAATCCAGCCCCTCTTGTGAATAATCCCTTATGCTACACATGGTAATTGAATGAAGAAACAAGGCAGACACAGCACTCTTACAATTACCTCATCACTACTCAACCACACACACACACACACTAAAGAAATTAACATTTCTAAACAATGACTATGGAAGGTTATGAGTGGGATTATCATCTATCATATGACATCACAGACAAATGACCTCTGCCACTTATGCTCTGATAATTCCTAATATGGACCTGAAAAGACCTACAACATTATACTTGTGTTTGGATTGTAAAAGCAGTACTAATCATTAAACAATTATTAGTAACAATAACTAGCATTACTATTACTGCACATCCATAGTAACCATAGTTTCAGTCAATAGTATTAAGATGCCCCTACCTTAATTAATTAATAAAAAAAATTAATGTGAATGTCAACATGTGTAATACTCAGCCAGTCAAATAGTTTTGAGGTTAATTGATCAATTTTGAGTCTATACTATAGAAAATAGTGACATTGCATAATGTTGAATACCAAAGTTGTGTGTGTGTGTGTGTGTGTGTGTGTGTGTGTGTGTGTGTGTGTGTGTGTGTGTGTGTGTGTGTGTGTGTGTGTGTGTGTGTGTGTGTGTGTGTGTGTGTGTGTTAATGAGGGATTTTGGACCCATTCATGTTTTTAGATTTGTGGAATAAAAAATATCGTTTTTATTTTGAAGTGAAACGATAAAATTAGTCAATTTGGGGTACGATGGCTTCTTTGAATAATTTTATATTTTAGCATTAGCATTTTTTTTTCTTTTAATAGCACATCGGCTGATGCATCATCGTGGTAAACTTATATCTAAACATTACAATTTAAAAGTAGGCTAAATGCACAATGTTAAGAGGATCATCTTCCCCCATTTTACCCTAACATAGGCTAGTTAAAGTTACTGCTGTAAAACCATAATAAATTAATATGGAAACTACTAAGTAGTAAAAGAAGCATCAGGAAAGCAGAATCTTTTCTGTTTTTGACCATAATGGTGGCCAATACCAAATACCAGTTATTTTCTACAGTCTAGGAAACTACCATGACCATTTTTGTAAGGGGCTTCTTAAAGAACGAAACGAACTAATCCTTTAAATGTTGTGCGCTTTTATACTTTACATACTTTTATGTATTGTGTACATTTTTTATCAACAAAACATGCAAAGAAACCCAACGTTTCCTCACGCGCACTGCTGAGATCCGCGCGTATGGCGCGTGCACAGTAACGATTGAACTTACCTGTCGAGCGCAATCGCGGTCATTGAATATATAGAAGCGAAGACGGCGGCTATGGGAAAGAAGTTGTGGAATCGGCAGTAATAGAGTCCGAAATACCATTCATTGTGCACGGAGTAGACAAAGTTTATAACGGTGTTGAATGCGGACATTGACGCTTCAGCGAATGCCAAGTTCACGAGGAAATAGTTCGTCACGGTTCTCATGCGTTTGTGCGCCAAAATGATCCATATCACCGTGACATTGCCCACCACAGAGACGATGACAATTGTGCTGTACGCCACTGCCCAGAGCACTATTCTCCAAACCGGTTGCACAAACTGGTTCCAGTATATCTCGGTTTCATTCTGTGCAGTGGAGTTGGTTGTCCAGTTACTTTGGAAGTCAGTGGAAGTGATGAGCGAATCCATTACTATTAGGGAAAAATATGGGGTTAAATGTGATTAAAATAATAAGTTTTGGCTGGATGTCGTATTAATGTTCAATCGACCATGTCTCCTTTTGAGAAAAAAGTCAAATTATTGAATTTCATGACGCAAAAAGAGTTCAGATTCGTGTCTTTTCCCTGTGATTTTTCCAAAGAAGACAAGACAACAGATCGCAACGCTGTGCTCCTTCACTTTTCCTCATCACGAAACCAATTTTAGCTCTCGCTTACACGCACCTCGCTCCTCTGAGCGTCACTGCCAAGTGCGCAGCGCGTGCCAAAAGAGAAGTCGCGCGCACAAACGAGCAGATGCTGTGAACACGCGCTTCTGAGAGAAAACGAATGGGACTCGTCCTTTCAAATGCAGTTCTGTTTTTTTGTTTAATACGAAATATGAGTAATCTGCATATGTGATTCAGAACGCGCCAGGTGTGCCACCCAGATTGGAAGATGATTTTTGGTGGCGCGCTGACGACGTAATGAAACAAAAAGAATAAACGTGTCATTGGAAATCCTTTTTTATTATTATTAATTCACGCGCATCTTGTATATTCAAGTTGGAAGATACTGTGTGGTCCTTTCAGGTTGGAAAGAATATTGTACTATGAGACTTCAAGTTTGATAACGATGTCAGTGATTTGGTATGATGGTTTTTGCAAGTTTATTTTCACATTAAACCACTTATTTACCTACAACTCATTTCAATTTGACACAAGTAATTCAGTAAAAGCTCACGGTCCCCACCTGGTGGTTCCATCAGTTCGCGTTAAATTTGAGCTCAATCTGTCAGTCGGTTAAGACAATGCATGATAGACAATGCAAATATTTTTTTATTATTTTTTATGATAAGTTGAAGGCTATTTGGGCAGCCTCAGAATCAGTTGGAATACTAACTGCAAGCCAACATTTGCCCAACGACTCAGTGGCGTACCTCACTAAAGCTCTGAATGGACACAAATCCCTACATCCATGTTCCAACATTTAGTGGCAAGCCTTCCCGGAAGAGTGTAAGCTGTTATGGCTGCAAAGGAAGGGATTAATGTTTTATATGTTCAACAAGATGCAGGACCATCAGTAAGGCCAGACCCTGACGTTGTGTCATGCAGCCATTTCATCCTAAAGGTTTTTCCTGAGGTTCTTGGGAAAGGCTTTGTGGAGGCCTTTCAAATTATGGACATTGCTTGCTTTGTACAGGGTGTTCTCATTCTTTTGGGCATAATTTTCCTGTCATCATTCAGCATACAAAATACACACATTATTCAAGTGTATGTGTCCATGTAACAAGGGATGTTTTGATGCTATGATTCAGAGTAAGCCCAGGGATCTGCCCTTTACAGAGGAAATTTTCAGCATTTTAGTGAATCACTCCTTCAACCAACATTACATTGCTATGGGCATTTTTTTTGGGGGGGGGGGGGGGGGGGGGGTTGCTGTGAGGTGTTGTTAATTGACTTTTTTCTTTTTGCGTTCGAAGTGGCTAGTTTCTGTATCTCTATAATGATTTACAATAACCCCTTTTTTTGATAATCGCACACTAGAGAAAAGATTTACGGTACTATCTTCTTTTTGCTATTGTAGTTAGTTTGTTTTCTTCTTGTAAAAAACTCAACAAAAGGACTCTGCAGGAATGCAAATTATGTTGTTGTGGACCTCTTTTCTGATAATCAATTCAGTGGGTTTAGGAGGGCTGGAAAGCGCATCACATGCATTACATGAATTGCAGATTCCTCCAACCTCTGTGGGACTTAGAGAAGCATGTAATTGTGATGTGCTGTGGAAACTCATCAATGTTAATTAACATGTATCATGACAGCATCTGGGTTGCAGGCATCTAATTTCACCTACACATATGGGCATATTTTTTTCGTTATTATTGTTTTGTTGATTGTATAAGATATTTTCTTTTATTAAACCGGTCAAGATTATCTTGAGGAAATTGGTTCACTCAAAGGATTGAATGCAATGCAGAAAACAGTGTTTCAGTGTCTCTCGATCCATCTGGAGTGGACATAAAAATGAAGAAGTGGTTTGTTTATTATTGTCCATCTATCCAGTGTTGCAACAGTGAACTGAATTTAATAGAATGTGGAATGGCAGTTTTGTTCCACAGTAACTGGATGTAAAATAACTGCTAATAGATCTTTTAGTTTCATAAGGGAGAGAAAAACAGCTATTTTCAAAGTTTTTGATTGTTAATTTTCCCCCTATTTTCTCAAACTATGAAACTAATAAATATTGTTTTGTCAATAGACCTTGGAGTAGCACCTTAATTTTAGACAGGAATGAAAATTAGGCTTTGAGGGATAGAAATACATGCATTCATTTGCTTGTACTGATGTTTAACAACATATTAATTGTTCAGTTGAAAAAAAGTCATTCAGAAAAAAAAAGACAAAAATGTTAAATTCAATACAGTGTCTAACCTGACTAAAGTGTAAAGCTAAATGGTTTAAAGCTTTTCTACTTTTCAATGGTTCGTGACAGACATTGCTGAATTTACTAATAACTTATAGATTTGTGTAAGCTGTTCTTTCTGATCATTTCATATTCTATAATTAAAGCAGAAGAGATACAATATGTCAACATGTGCCATTTATTTATCAATTAAAATATTGATCGTATCCTTCACGGTGCAAACCTATGCCATTTTTGCACGTTACTTTACTATAATAGATAAACAATAAAACAATAAACATGTCAATGATATGGCAGAGAATAATACTCTAAATGTATTTTAAAAAGATCCTCTGAGAGTTTGCCCTGCAGTGAAAAGCTGGAGAGTATTGGCAGGACTGTGAAGACTTTTGAAAAATGTAATTACAACCACAAAGCTACCTGAGAGATAATCAATGTCTGTGAGCATGCTGTGTATGTGAATGGAAAAAAAATAGGATTTTCTGTGAAACACGGATATAATGCCATAAAAAGTCAACAACAAGTAGGCTTCTGATGATTAAAGTTATTGTGACACATCATAGAGATATTTTCTTTCCAGGGCATATTTAAGAGGCTTTAGTTCTTCAAGCTAGACAAACACGTCTCCTTTTATAAAACAGATCATCAACTGGCTGTCATGGGCATGTGAAGTCAAAGGATGTGTCAAGACATCACGTGTTTGATGGGAGTTTCATTTATGTCAGTCTTTAGATGGAAATTATGTAATCAGAATTGCACTCAAGCATATTTGGATGTCTTTTTTCAGTTTCTTTGTTGCTTGTTAGAGATAAGAGAGTGTCAAAGGAAATATTTCGTTTTATTGATCTATTAAAGCATAAACATTATTTAATTAGCCTATCTATAAATATAGATAAGTTTAGAAAAACATTATTAGTATTAGTAATAATATCTTTAGTTTAAAAACAAATCTATCTATCTATCTATCTATCTATCTATCTATCTATCTATCTATCTATCTATCTATCTATCTATCTATCTATCTATCTATCTATATCTGTGCTGGCCCTTTAAAAGGTTTGTCCAGCATGTTGTTCGGCGGGACGGAAGTTGTTATTGGGATAAGAGTTACACCTTGCAGCTGCTGATGTGTTCTTCAAAACAATTCATAGGAGTCGACAGCTAAGCTGAACATGTTTATTATGCATTCGGACGGGTCTTAGGCTTTTTAAAACAGGCTGCCGTCTCTCTAAGAACAAAGGCTCATTGAGTCTTATTAGCGGCATCGGCTAACATCTAAATGCATGGAAATCGCAGGCTAACTGAAACCAATTAATGCTGTCACCATGCCGTCTTACGAAGAATGGAGAAAAACCATTCACTTCTATTATTTCGTTAAATTCTTTCTAAATGTCTATTCAATGCTGTTCTCGGTAAGTGTACGTTTTAAATGAAAGCTGTCCTAGCATTGCTTTGTTTCTCCCTCACATACTGTAAACACACACACTCGCCCTGAATGAGTACGCTCATGTGTTTGTGTTGAACGTGTAGGTATTATTAATAAATATCATGGTAACTTTGACTGTATTTACCGGGTCATTTATAGATACGTGCTAGTTTCACTTTAAAATTTCACAGACGAGCTTTGTGTCTCAGTAAAAGCAATAGACGCGTCGCTGACAGATTTAAAGGCGCAGGACGTTGTTACTGTTTCTGTAAGTGTCACATTGTGCTGATGGCAGTGAAGGGATTCTGTATTTACATTGATTTGTTTTTTATTGTTTCTGAAAATTGTTGGAGTCTATAATAATATTGAAATGATATAGACTTGGGTATGGTCTGTTTATTTTCTTTCTTTCCTTCCTCATCCTCTTTATCTGTATATAATATATATCCATAGATTGTATATATAAAACTGTTCATTAGGGATGCAAACTACATTGGTTATTGGGACTTTTTTAAAATTTATATATCAAGAAAATATTGGACATTTATTGGCAAACACTAAATATTCAATGTTTTCCGCCAATTATAATAATAAAAAAAAAATCATATAATCATATCTTAATGTAAAGGGATAGTGATGTGGCAAAAATGTGTAAAAAAAATGTAATGCACGTTTATGCACATTTTAAAGTAATATTATTAAAGGTTGCTGTACTTCATTCAAAAATGACCATTTTGTGCATCATTACATGTGCACATAACCCATTCAGATATACTCTTAAAGGGACAAGAGAGAGGACCCCCACTCTCCTTTTTTGGGGGATGTAAAAAATAAAATTATCGTAAACACTTTTTTTTTTTTTTACTGTATTTATACAGTGATCTGTTGCTTAATAATTAATATTAATTAATAACTATTACCATTTGTTTATTTTATTTTAATAATGAATGCAGTGTTCTGCTAGGCTCACTAGTCTTCTGTTTTCTCTCAGGAAATGCAATAAGTCAGTGCCTTATGGGATTATCTTGACTATTAGAGTTTTGGGTTTTTGGAACATGATGATACAAGCAGAAAAGCCTCTCAGGATACTCTTCAAATCATCTTTTCTCTTCCCCTTCTCTACTCTTAAAGGAACAGGTCTACTCAAAAATAAAAATTATCTTATCACTTACTCACTCCTGGTGTCATTCCAAACCTATATGATTATATGAAGAAAACATTTTGAAGAATTTTGGAAACCAAAACCGAAAGAAAAAAATACCATGGAGGTCAATGGGACCCGAAACGGGTTGGTCACTAACATTCTTCAAAATATCTTCTTTTGTTATGGAATTTTCATTTTTGGGTGGACTATCCCTTTAAACTTGACTCATAGCCTTTATATTTTCTTTATCGGGCATCCCTAAAACACCGCCATTTATCAGTGAACAGAAAATAATTGAAGATGTCTGGAATCTGAAATTGACAGGTGACAAAGTTAATCATACAACAAGATTTATTAAATTAACCTTCCAGGAAGAACAGTCAGCGAAGAAAATTGCAAATGAAGTGGTTTCAATTAGTTTGCTGTGTGCTAATATAGTCTTTTGTTAGGATACAAATTGATATTAAGATGGCTACATCAATCTTCTTTATGATTTGCGTCATTTCATTTACATTAGTTGTGCGTTTTAGCTCAGCACTCTTAAGAATTACATCTTACACAAATGATTCATTGTTTGATTTTACATCAGATGACTGATCTGCATGACTTGGCTGTGCATTGAAACATTGATTTCAACTTTATATCTTTGCTGCATTTCTGATTTAATCATGTAAACGTAATGTTATGAAATTATGTAAGCTGATGTGACTTGTAGAGATGTTTTACCAGACCTGCCCCTGTCCCTTTAGTTGCTCGGTCTGTGCGTGCTCTGTATCGGAGTGTATGCAGAAGTGGAGAGGCAGAAGAATCGCACCCTGGAGGGGGTGTTTTTGGCTCCTGCTGTGGTCCTCATACTGCTGGGTCTCGTCATGTTCACTGTGTCTGTGATGGGTATGGTGGGATCCCTTAGGGACAACAAGACTCTGCTGCACATGGTGAGTGTTGCTGGTCATATGTGTGTTTATTCAGTAAAGAGCTTCTACCATGTTACTTTTAGATTTTTTTTGTGCTGACTTAAAGTAAACTTTTTGTGCAGTTCTTGTGTGTGCTGTGTGTTCTGCTGGCTCTCCAGGCTCTTGGCCTCATAATTGCCCTGATCTTTGAAAAGACGGTAAGACGTAAAGAAACATTGAGAGCAGAGGCACTGTTGAGTTGTATGGTCTGTTGTTAATGAGTTTAATTTTTCTTTGTCTTTAGACAATCAAATTGTTTCAGAACAGTATACGTGAAGGAATCAAGCACTACTATGATGACCTGGACTTCAAAAACATATTGGACTACGTGCAAGAGAAGGTTGTTTACCAATTTTATTACTGGAATCTAAGTGAATTATACACCCACGCTAATATGGTCAATGTCAAGTCAGCCATAAATAATATCCATCTTTCAGGCAGAAAAATATAGTTTGTCAATTACAGTCCCATTCATGCACAAAAATGACATTTTTTTCATAACACAGGCACATAAATGCGCAAAAGTTTTGAATGGTTCTGTATCCCAGCTTTCTACACATTTTAATATGGCAAAAATAAAAATGCTTTTACTCAATAAGGATGCATTAAATTAAGTTTAAATTGTAGTAATATTTCACACTATTACTGTTTTTACTGTATTTTTATATGTATATTTTTTAGACACTTATGTCAAAAACATAAATTCTTCAAACTTTGGAATGATAGCGTATTATATTTATATTTTTAATATTTTATAATATATTTTTTTTATTAGAAAAAAATACTGCATAGTCATATTTGTTATTATTATCATTATTATACATGCTAAGAAGAATGTATCACTCAAATTATAATTAAAATTCCCATTTTAAGCTGCTTTTTTATCACTGTCTGGCTTTGTCTTTTCAGTTTTCTTGTTGTGGAGGAGATGAGTACAAGGATTGGGAAGTAAACCAGTACCACTTCTGCAATGGAACGAGTCCTTTGGCCTGCGGTGTTCCCTACACCTGCTGCATCCGTCAAAGTGTTAGTCATTCCGTGCACTTCTCCCAGTCATGATACATTAATCAGCACATACGTCGCCCCAGTACATGGTAGTCTGATGAGAAAAGCCTGCATCGCAGGCTGTTTTTCATGAATTCGCCGGTAATCTTTTCTTGCTGAAAAGAATGTGCTTTTTTCTTTTTGCAATGGCAGCAGTCTGACCCACAGGTCTGTGAGTACAGGGAACTGATTTCTGAGCTTTTTTTCTGGTGGGTTTAGAGAGCTTTCTAGTAAATGCTGTTCCCCATGAGTCAGTGGAGAGTGCATCATGACAGAGAGAATTTAATTTGCCTGCCCTGCACTGCATAGAGTCTGCTCTACTGTTTATGAGTGCCCCTTTCTCTCTCTCTCTGAGTTAATAAATGTTGATTGGGCACTAATGCACCGTTCTCCTTTTGGTATGACAGCTCACTGCAGTGAGAGAGCACAGCCCTTTTCAGGCTAAGAATCAAAGACTGCCAACATGATCAAGGCTTCAGATCATTAATCGGTTTCAGATATTTGACTTCAGATGTTTCTTTATCAGCTGCAATCCTAATAGTACAAAATGCCAAAAATGGCACAAGATAGGTCCAGACATTCAGTAATCTGCTGAATTTCTAGCGTTTTTCTGCCCAGGTTTTCATGGAAAATCTTCATACATACACAGTAAAATGGTGTATTATGCTTTTATTGGTTGCTGAAAGCATAAGAATGGTTCACCCAAAAATGAAAATTCTGTCATCGACTGCTCGTACTTGTAATCTGATTAGATGGGCTCCCTGCTCATCAGTCTTATTACAGATTCCATCACTGCAATGACACTCTGCTTTAAAGGTTACATCAACATGCTTATAAGTGTGTGCTGGAATTCCATATGGAATTCTGAAACATGAAATTAATTTTAAGGGTCAAAGGTCATCAGAACACAACATTTACAGTTAGCCAACACTCTTCTGCACCATCAGCATCACATTGACCAAATGTCACTTGAAAAGTTTTTCAAAAACTAGTTTTACTAATGAGTCCTGTGTGTTTATTTCTATCAGGTCGGAGAAGTTGTGAACACACTCTGCGGCTACAAAACTCTCACCCAGCAGGTAAAATGGAGCTCTCTGAAGTCCACCTTCTCATAATTGCCTGCAGCCAGCCATCACTGACTCATGTTAAATGACTTGCGTCATTTTACATAATACTCGCTCTCATATCCAGCGATGCATTTGGAGAGAATCATTTTACCGGACCTTGACACTTAAGATTATCTTTAAAGGAGAAGCTATGACAGGAAAACAAAAACCTCAGACAGCCATTTCAAGTGCAATCATCTGTAATGGTGGCGTCATTCAGTTGTTTGTTCCGTAGATAAAAACCAAGCAAATAACATCAGAGCCATTACAAGCACCACATCTGTTATGCCATTACGATGGACTCTAGTTGTGATATTTTAACCTTGTTTCCGTCATAAAATCAGAGCATTACCTGCCACCTGGACCGAATTTGATTTCTTTCTCTCTTCTGTATTACAGCGTGAAACTTTAGATGGCATAATTCATGTGCGTGGCTGTATCCATGCTGTGAACCTGTGGATGGGGGACAACATTGGAGCTACTATTGGAATTTGCTGTGCGGTTGGACTACCCCAGGTTTTATGATCATCTTTTCCTTCTTGTACTTACTGTTTATTTATATCATCCTATCCTGAAATATATATATCTCTTCATTGTGTACTTTTCCTTCTGCTCTTTATATCTCTCTTGGCATTCCGCATTTCCATTTTGATTGCCTACTACCTATTCAGTTTGACTCTTCCCTCATTAGAGAATCCTCTAGCAAACAATAAATTATAGAAAATGGGCATCTGCACTGACCAGATGCAAATGCCCAATGAGGGGTGAATGACTCTTGGAGAAGCTGCTGCCCAGTATTGCTAAAACACAAATTTTGAAACGTTTTTCCAAAATAACTAGCCTGCTCATCTGTCTCTCTCTTTTTCTATCTGCTGAGTTGAGGGAAGAGGTCACATTAAATACAGCCATATGGCCATGGAACAGTCCTCTTGCACAAATATGATGGAGTGTGTGACAAAGATCCAGTCTAGTAAATCAAAGTATGGTTGGATTAATGATCTGCTTCTGTTTATGCACAGTATTACTGTATATTTTATCATATGCGTTATGTAAATCAAGGATTTGTCTTTATAAATGACAAGTGAAAAGTATAGATTTGGATCTGTGACTCCGCTTTGAAAATAGTTTAGATTAGAATTATGTGAATATTTATGAATATATTAGAATATTAGAATAAAACAGAAATTAAAATAATAGATATTACCCTTCTGATCCAAAAAGTACAAATAAAAAATTGGTGAGCACATATACTGTGCATGCACACAGTGACTTCTGTGCTTTGATTAAAAAAAAAGAAATAAGTTTTTTTTGGTAGAAGTACTGTACAGATCTTTTCTTTTTTCTTTTTTTTTTTTTTACACTTTTTGGGTTCAGTGTTTGAATTTTGTGTTTTTTAAGAAAATCTCTAAAAAGGCTGCATTTATTTGATCAAAATACAACAGTGTTAGACTATTTTTACAATTGAACATAATTCCTAACATAATTTCTATTTTTATATATTTGAAAATGTAGTTTATTCCTGTGATTGCAGAGCTAAATTTTCAGCGTCATTACTCCAGTCTTCAGTGTCACATGATCCTTCAGAAATCTTTCTAAAATGCTGAGTTGGTGCTCAAAATGTCTTATTATTATCAAAGTTTATTACAGTAGCTCTGCTTAATATTTTGTGAAAATCACAACTTTTTTGTCAGGATTCTTTGATGGATAGGAAGTTCAAAAGACCAGCATTAATTTGAAATAGAAATCTTGTGTAATGTGTACTTTTGATCAATTTAATGTGTAAAAAATGTAAAAAATACTTACCCCAAACTTTTGAATGGCAGAGTATTTATTTATTTGGTGGTGTAATCAGCATACAGTAGTAACAGTAGGTTTAACCAGCATTCTGTCTCACTTGCAGATCAAGTGTAAAAAGTTCTTTATGATCCATCTCCAAAAACATCTCTTTACACTTCACAATTTTAATGTTTCTTTTAGCTTCTTGGTATTCTCCTGAGCTGTCTCTTCTGGAATCTTTTGGTGGAGATGAGTGAGTCTGAAGACATGGTGGACTTTAAGATCCTGAAACGTGCCGGTTTCAAGTACAGGGATCTGGACCTCTCGGGTGCTGGATGGTGTATGTGTCTACCTCGTGACGGAGGCTACCTGCCTGTTCCTGTAGCAGAGCCTGACACCTGGGCTCCAGACCCCATCCATTTTGACCTGGAACAAAAACAGGCCAAAATATCCTTTACACATTCACACCTGAAGAGCCAAATAGCAGAATCAGGTATGGGAATGGATGAAGTGGACAATCGAGCTTAAGAACCACAAAGAAAAAGAGGCTGCGTCTTTCATTTTTATTTAATTGTGATTTTTATCTAAAAAGTTCACACTGTGTGTTAAGATAAAGTGAGTTAGTTGCACTACATGTTGGTAAAAATGTTTTTTTTTTAGGCATGAAAAAAGGAGAGGTTTGTATAAAACGTTTGATAATAGATGGAATCAAGGTCGGATATCTCCACCTGCTTGTATTTATCAAACTTTTAAGAACATATCACTTCAAATGCTGTTTACATAGTCCATTGTTTTTCACCATTTTAGTTTGTTCTGTGTTTTATGGGATTAAGGGAGTTTGTTTTATTAGTCATTTTGTTATATATAATGGTTCTTAAGGTGCATTGAAAGGACTCTAAGAATTAATTGTTGGCAATCAATTTTTTTTATTTTATATATATATATTTTTTTTGTTGCTAAATTTAGGCTTATATTACGATACTTCAGGGAAATTGGTAGCTTTGGAATTCGTCAAAGATTATCAATGTTGTGACTGGCAGATGAAGCTGGACGTTCATCTCTAGTAGATGCATTGTTTCTAAAAACTTTTATATGCACATTTGAATTTTTAGATTACACTATTGTCATGAGCCCAACTTTCCAAGAAAAAAGGAACATTTGGGATTATTATGGATCTGCTTTCTCTTTTAAAAAGCATGAGGTTTGTGTAATGCTGACATTCTTAATGGTAATAAGTACCAATTCAAATTTTATTTATTAAAGTGTTGCCTTAAGTACAACAGAAGCTTTTTCCCTGAGTACCTCAGGCTATTGAGTCCTGGCCTTGACCACTACTTGAAGTTTCATTTGTCTTTAAGTAATTAACTTTTAGCTTTCGTAAATTTCTGTTTTAAATGTGTAGTTCAAGTTTCATCTTTATTACTGTTTGGGAAGATAAAAAAAAAAAAAAAACTTTAGCTTGAATTTAGCTTGAATAATTACAACTGTCTGACATTAATGTATAAAACCTGCCTTTTAGTTGTCAGTAGTCATTTTGAAATACCTCACAATCGCACCTCTTTGCTAATAGACCTTTTCAAGATGTTGCTAAAGATGGACTGCTGCGCTCCAGCTAATGTAGCTCTGGTTTTGTAGTAACATTAATGTGACTTTCAATAAATTTTGCTTGAATTAACCTTTTAAGCATGTCTCTCAGGTTTATTCTGCATTGTTGAATAAAGCCCGGAAGTCTCTCAAGCCTTTTAGTGGAGTGATAAGTGGAGCTGTGAAAACTTCTAAGGAGCTGGGCTTGTGGATTCTTGGAAACTGGCCGCCTGAACTCTTGAATGCATGAGCCGTTTTCTAGTGCATAATCACACTTTTTAAGTTGTTCTGGAGAGTGAATGTTGCATAATGACGTCCCAGTGGTTCTGGCAATTGTGTAGATGACTCTATAAGGCTAATGTATCTTCCCAAAGAACTCAAATTGCATTTAAGGACTCTGATAGCAACTTGGCATATTAAAGCGAGTCTTATTGATGCTGCTTTCCGAGCATCATCATAACACATCACTCACATTAATTCCTGTGCAGAGCAATCTATCTTCAACCTCTCTCCCATTATTTCCTCACTGCTCACACCACTTTCCTCCTCATGGTGATGGCCATCAAGAGGTTGCATGTGGAATAATTATAGCCGGTGTCTCAATGGGAGGAAATGAACTGCAGCACTGAAAATAACACTTTGTGCGCTGAAAGCAGGGAACAAAATGCATTCACACTGGCGTAATTATGATAATAATAACAGCATTAATAACAGTAATTAACAATTGCTGGCTTGAGGGAGGCACAAGGATGGGTTCTTGGTTTTGTCAGATGGATGAGTGCATCAAAAGAGGAGGAGGCTAGGAGATTAAGCAGATGAATTGTCAGTCCTCGAGTAGATTTTTTTTCCTGTCTGGCATCCGAAAAATCTGGAACACTGCAAAAAATGGCTTATCTTACTTAGTATTTTTGTCTTGTTTCTAGTCAAATTATCTAAAAATTCTTAAATCAAGATACTTTAGATATGCAAAATGACTTAAGATATTTAGTCTTTTTGCTTAAAATAAGTAAAATTATCTGCCAGTGGGGTAAGTGAAATATTCTTAAAACAAGAGTATTTTACTTACCCCACTGGCAGATAATTTTACTTGTTTTAAGATAAGCCATATATACATAAGATAAGCCATTTTTTGGCAGTGAATGAGAAGAGAGTACAGTCCCAGCATTGAAGTTCTTGAGAAGAAGCTAAGAGAACCTGGTTATTTACTGATTTACTCTTGGAATAGGAATAGTTCACCCAAAAATACAAATTTACTTGCATTAAAGATACATTTTACATCACTTGACTCTCATTCTGATGCCACCCAATTCACTGCAGAGGATCCTGTATTGCTAAATTTTTCAAAACTTGTTCAGCTAAAAAAAAAACAAAAAAAATGATCTACATCTTGGATGACCTGAGGGTTAGTATATTTTCAGCAATTTTTCATTTTTGGGTGAACTATTGCTTTAACAGTGAGGCAATGCAGTGAGCCAGCAAGGGTGAAAAGATCAGGTTTGATCGCAATATAGAGAAAAATATTGCTTTATCCCCTCCCCAAGGTTTTGATGTTGTTCAAATTGACATTTAATTTCAAGCAATTATGCTTATTGGTGGACAGTTGGTGACTCAAGTATCAACATTTTCACATAGTAATTATTATGCTGCTTCTCTGAAAGTGTAATACAATATTTAAAATGCCAGAGCTGTTTGTTTGTGTCTAATAGAGGGGGAATATGGCTTATTGCGGCTGCAGCTTAAAATGCTGTGTCTCTTTATCTAAGTAATGAACCCAGCGCATCTATCTCTGTGGGGACTGAGGAGAAAAATGTTTTCTCTACAACAGGGATTTGGAGGTTTTGTTAAATCTGGATTAAGATATATTAGTGTTGACCTGAGACTGGCGTCTTTGAAATAAACACCTTAAATGTCAAGAGAACACATTAAACATTAAAATTCAGTTGCTTGTATTGTTGCTAAAAACAATGAATAAATAAATAAGCCCATTTTTTATCGTCTATAATTCTGTACCCAGAACATTTAATATGTGCAAAGAGCAAAAAGCAATGTGCAAAAAAAAAAAAAAGGGTATCACACTTAAATGAACCTAGTAAGATAATAAGGGTACAATTTGAACCGCAAATAGGTTCAAAATTACAGTGCTGGTTTTCTAGCACCTGTACCCTCCAATTCTCTGTATATCTAATTTTCTAAGGTGTTATAGAAACCTGCATCTTTAAGGTCAAAATATTTGAATCAATCAATGCAGAATTTATAATAAGTTGGTGCAAACGACATCCAAATTGTTAATGTTTTCATTTTACATTTCAGACTTTGGTTTGCTGGCATTCATTCTTCTGAAGTTTACTAGAAGTGTAATAGCTATGCACTGCGTCTTGCCTTGCTATTACCCCTGAGGTAATGCGCACCTACTCACCTCATCTCATCATCTTCTGACAAAAAACCCATATGGTGTTATCACCGAACGAATCAGACTGGGACTGCCGTGCTCCGGACAGCAGAATGAATCCAATCTCGCCAATGAATATCATTGAGTGTCCCTGATTACACACACAAATGCAATGCAAGAATAGAGTGGATTCTGTCCACACAAAGAAAATGGCTTTTCATATGCATCAACGTGCCGTTTCTTCTGGAAATATTCTATTTGCACAGATGATTGAGAGCTGTCTGTTGAATGATGAGTGGGGTTCTGCTGGCAGTTATGGAATGTGTCCCTGATGGATTGTCAGTAAGGACCATGTGTGGATGATGAAAGAGTGAGTTATATTAATGCAATATCTCACAGGCTGCTGTATATCTGCAAAATCAAGTGAACTGAACATTCATTGCATTTAAACAACAGTTTAAAAAAACAATACATTAATATCCATTTCCATTAATAATTTCCATTTTTGACACAATTTGTCAGTTCGTCAAATTTGTATGAACTTTAAGAAGCCAACCCTAGTAAAATATATATATATATATATATATATATATATATATATATACAACCCCAAATCAGAAAAAGTTGGGACAGTATGGAAAACGCAAATACAAAAAGAAAGTAGTGATTTCTAAATTTACTTTGACTTGTATTTCATTGCAGACAATATGAACACAAAATATTTCATGTTTTGTCTGGTCAACTTCATGTCATTTGTAAATATACATCCTTTCCTGTCATTCAGACCTGCAACACATTCCAAAAAAAGTTGGGACAGTAAAGCATTTACCACTTTGTAATGTTGCCATTCCTTTTCACAACACTTAAAAGACGTTTAGGGACTGAAGACACCAAGTGATGAAGTGTTTCAGGTGTAATTTTGTCCCATTCTTCCTGCAAACAAGTCTTAAGGTGGGCAACAGTACGGGGTCTTCGTTGTCGCATTTTGCGCTTCAAAATGCGCCACACATTCTCTATTGGAGACAGGTCGGGACTGCAGGCAGGCCAGTCAAGTACCCGTACCCTCTTCCTCCGCAGCCAGGACTTTGTAATGTGTGCAGAATGTGGTTTTGCATTGTCTTGTTGAAATATGCATGGACGTCCCTGGAAAAGATGTCTTCTTGAAGGCAGCATATTGTGCTCCAAAATCTCTATGTACTTTTCAGCATTAATGGTGCCATCACAGAAGTGCAAGTTACCTTTGCCAAGGGCACTGACACAACCCCATACCATGACAGACCCTGGCTTTTGGACTTGTTGCTGGTAACAGTCTGGATGATCCTTTTCTTCTTTGGTCCGGAGCACACGGCGTCCATTCCTCCCAAAAAATACCTGAAATACTGATTCATCTGACCACAGTACACGTTTCCACTGTGTGATGGTCCATCCCAGATGCCTCCGAGCCCAGAGAAGTCGACGGCGCTTCTGGACACTGTTAACATAGGGCTTCCTTTTGGCACAGTACAGTTTTAACTGGCATTTGTGGATGTAACTACGTATTGTGGTACTTGACAAAGGTTTGCCAAAGTAGTCCTGAGCCCATGTGGTGATATCGCTTATAGATGAATGACGATTCTTGATGCAGTGCCGCCTGAGGGATCGGAGATCACGGTTGTTCAGCTTAGGCTTGCGCCCTTGTCCTTTACGCACTGAAATTCCTCCAGATTCCTTGAATCTTTTAATTATGTTATGCACTGTTGAAGGTGAAATATCCAAATCTCTTCCTATCTTTCTTTGAGGAACATTGTTTTTAAACATTTCAATAATTTTCTCACGTATTTGTTGGCAAACTGGCGATCCTCGGCCCATCTTTGCTCCTAAAGGACTAGACCTTTCTTGGATGCTGCTTTTGTACCAAATCATAATTACAATCACCTGTTGACATCAACTGTTTCAAATCACATCATTATTTAACCAATTTACCTCATTACTAGCCCTAAATTGCTCCTGTCCCAACTTTTTTTGGAATGTGTTGCAGGTCTGAATGACAGGAAAGGATGTATATTTACAAATGACATGAAGTTGACCAGACAAAACATGAAATATTTTGTGTTCATATTGTCTGCAATGAAATACAAGTCAAAGTAAATTTAGAAATCACTACTTTCTTTTTTTAATTGCGTTTTCCATACTGTCCCAACTTTTTCTGATTTGGGGTTGTATATATTTAAAATATATTTATTATATAAAATAAATATTGTTCAAATATATTTACTTATTTACTGACATATCGCTTAAGACTTACTGATATAAAAAATATAATAAAAATTTATTTGGAGTACTACTTGTGCACAATGCACTACTGTATCTTAATATTAAGCCTAACATGTGTTTGAATGTCACTACTGAGGAGGATCGTATGATTTTTGAATAATATCAGTCTTTAAATGCAAGATATTTAAGGTGTACCTGAAGTATACTTGCCATAGTTCCACTTTTGCGCACTCAAATACTTCAGTATGTCTTTAGTTGGACTTCAGCACTACTTCCGCACAATTAAAGTGCATTAAGCACAAAATTAGTTGTAGCCTATATACCAGTTTAGTATACAAAAAGTACAATTGCAGGGTATTTCTATTAAGTACATAAATATGTAAATGTTTTTGTAGTATACTTAGCAATAGCATGAAACATATTTATTCTAAATACATTTAAGTATATTTATTTTTCATTAGGGAAAGCACCAAGTTTTTCATGTCACCAAGCAATAATTTATGTTGCTATGTTGTAAGACACTTTACAATAAAAAGTTGAATACAGAAATTTCTTAAGATAAAAATTATATTTGCACACTTTCTGATTTTCTTTGTGGAATATGTAATATCCAGAATTAATGTGTTGTGCTACATCTGTTGTTCCTCTGCTAGGACATCTGTGTGCACTGGAGGGCAACTTGATTCATGTCTATTATTACAATAATTTGATTAAAAATAATTGGAAAAAATGCTCATAAAAGTGGTGTTAGATCTAAGAAACATTTTGATATTTGGTTTTTAATGCGGTAAAATTAACATATTTGTCTGATTACAGTGCCCAAATAATTGTTGGGTATGTTTATAGCTGTAATCAAACCGTATAAGAACAGCTTAGGTGTGGCTTTTTTTGGTTCCAGCAGTCTGTTCCAAATTATGTTTAATTCAATGAGTTAAAGGTTCCAAACAGGTGTTTATCAACAAGCTTTTTACATCCCGAGGACTTAATAACCCGAACAGGTCTTCTTTATAGGTAATTCTTTATTAACAAGATTCAACAGGAATTGCAAAGCCTGAATCCCGAAGGATGAGGTCCTCAACCAATGAATTGTGAGTAACACAGGTTATCTTGAGTCTCTATTTGTTATTGATTGTGTGTGTGTGTGTGTGTGTGTGTGTGTGTGTGTGTGTGTGTGTGTGTGTGTGTGTGTTTTGATGGACACAGAGCATTGAGCTTGTGCACTCAGTTCAGCATCTGCTATAAATTGGATTTTTCTTAGTAGTCAATATATGTCAAAGCACATATCCTGACATTATGCTGTCATTTGTGCTCATGAAAAAAAAAGGCTTGAGGCCACAAAATAGTGTATCCCAGCTGTAGGAGAGAAGTCACGGAGCAATAAAAAGAAAAACAATTGGGTAAGTATTGCCAGTTATGAGATTTTTGTAGCCATTATTTGACAAAGAATGTAATGTTAAATATATTCTTAAAATATCCATGTTTTAAATGTATTCTCAAAATGTAATAAGGGGTTATGGCCAGTTCAAACAAAAGACTTGTGCATTCCGACGCAACCAATTTAAAATGTTAGGATTTATGCTTGCGGAGTGAATAGTGTGGTTAAATGAACAGATGTGGACATGAGAGTGCACAGTGAGTCAGTAATGTCCCTCAACACAGCTCTCAATGGTCCATTTGCCTGAGTCCCAGTTATCTACTTATCGACCTTGTCACCAGTCCATAGCATTGACTCACACTTTGTGGATGTGTTAGCATGAGTGGGTGTGTCTGTGTGTGTGAGGGCTGTTTAACTGGGCGAGGGTTACAGATTTAATTCTCTAACATGTTCAGTTTTTGTCCCATGTCCCATAGAGCTGTGTTCCTCAGTGATTTCCTGTATTGATGAGTCCTTTTGATTTGCTTCTTTCCTCTCCATCCGTGCACTGCTACTGAGATCAGGTAGGACTTTTACCAATCAAGTATTTTTAGTTTTAAAATCAAAACTTGCTCTGGGTAGTAGCTCTTTTAAAAAAAGGAAAATGGGGTGATCCATTGAGCAGCATGAAACATGTTGTTATGGGACATTGCTGTAACTTATGCATGTTTTTATCTGCGTTTGGGTTGTTTGGGTGTCTCCGCTGCCTGAGTAAATCATTGTTTGCACTTTGAGTCTTTATAACTTTGTGTTTTTGAGGTGAAATGGCATTGCTCAAATGTCATTTTACAGATATGGATTACTGTGGCTCAAGGAAGCTTTGAAAGCAGTTTTTCTTTTTTGTAATCTTTTTACAATGTTACAAAAGATGTGTACTCTGTTTCAAAAAATGTATCACACTTCCCACAAAAATATTAAGCAGGACAACTGTTTTAAACCTTGATAATAAGAGCTGTTTCTTGAGCACCAAAATCAGCATATTAGGATGATATGTGACACTGGAGACTGGAGTAATGGTTGCTGAAAATTCAGCTTTGCAGGAAATAAATAGCGTTTTTATTAAATAAATTAAAATAGAAAGCACTTATTTTAAATAGTTTATTTAAATTACTGTATTTTTGATTAAATAAATGCAGCCATGTCTTTTAAAACTATTAAAAATTCTTACCAAGCACAAACGTTTGAACTGGAGTGTGTGTAGAATAAAAGTTAGAAGTAGGAGCCAAACAATTAAAAATGAGCGATGACATTTATCTGTTCGCATTTTAATGCATGAGATAATCTGCAGATTTGATAAGACAAAACACTTATTATTACTGAATCAGATTTCATTTAACGATGAATATATTCATGTTTCTTTGCTGATGGCTTTTGCTTTACATCCTGTTTAAGGGGTCCTGTGAGCAGGACCTATTTCATGCATTTTAATCACTGCAAGGTTTAGTTAGATGTTTATTTTAATAGCTTCATCCAATGAAAAGTAAAATGTTCATGGTGAATTAACGCTGACAATACTATAAATCTGAGTGTTGCTCCTAAACTAATGAGCAATTGAGAGAGTGTGAAGGAAAATTTCCAATTAACTTTTGTCAGTGTGGGCCTGTTTAGACAGAGTGCGAGTGCCTGACGTTAGAGAGAGAGAGAGAGAGAGAGAGTAGGCAGGTTAGCGAAAATGCAGGAAGAGAGAGAGGACACTGGGCCAGTGCTGTAAGTGGGTTGAGTACAAATGGGGACCCATTGATTGAGCCTGTGAGTGAGAATGGCCAACAGCATTTCTCTTTTTCCCCCTTTCACCATTGTTCTCTCTCTCTTGCTCTGCTGGCCATCGGGTGTGAAGGACACCAATGTGACAACTAATTATCCCGTTTGGAACCCAACAGAGCTAATCAAATGCAGCACCATACCTCCTTATTATGATCTACAAGTTTAAGCTTCCTCACTTGAGCAAGTTTATTACGGATCTGAGCTGGAACTATAGAGCAATCCTATGAATAAATGTTACAGAAGAAAAATATCATTATGATGCATAGGCCCGGTTTCACAGACAGTGCTTAGACTAAGCCAGGATTAAGCCATAGTTCAATTAGGACATTTAAGTCATTTTTATAAACATGCTTAGAAAAAAACATCACTGGTGTGCATCTTGAGACAAAACAAAGGCACTGATATGTTTTAAGATCAGTCAGTGCAAGTTTATTTCAGTTGAAACAGCTGAGACTTACATTTTAGTCTATAGGCTTAAGCCTCGTCTGTATAATTTTAGATGACCTCAGTGAATACAAATTATCATGTTGCTTTTAATGGTGCACACATTTATGTATACCATTCAAAAGATTGGGGTTGGTTATGTTTTTTAATGTTTTTTTGAAAGTCACTTACACTCACTGCATTTATTTGATCAAAAATACAGTGACATATTATTACAATGTACAAAATAATTTTTGTAAATAATTTTTTATTTTTTCTAAATATATTAGAAAATGTTTTTTTTTTTATTCCTGTGATGCAAAGCTGAATTTTCAGCAGCCATTACTAGCCATTAAGACATATGTCTTCGGTCATCTGTTCCAGATTCATATACATTATTTTGATTTATTGTTAAGTCTTACTATTTAAATGTTTTCTGTTCTCATGTCAGATGTGTATGTATGTATGTTTGTATGTATGTATGCATATATGTACCAAGAGCACCTTAAAAACCACAACAAATTCCTTGTGTGTCTGTGCACACTTGGCGAATAAAGCTAATTCTGATTTCACATGATCCTTCAGAAATCATTGTAATATGCTGATTTACACATAACATTATTTAGTATTATCAGTGTTGAAATCAGTTGTGCTGCTTAATATATTGGGGATTTCAGGAGTTTTTTTATGAATTTAATGAATTTTTATGAATAATAAGTTCAAAAGAACAGCATTTATTTTAAATAAATCTTATGCAATGTTATAAATGAATTTACTGTCACTTTTGATCAGTTTAATGGATCCTTTCTGAATAAAAGTGTTACTTTCAGAGGTTTTGCACGGGTAATCTGTTTTATTTCAAATTGCACAGGAGCTAGAAAAATAAACAATTTACTCAGTGTAGTGTTCACAAAAACTGTGTGAACATTTATTGCACATTTATTGAATTGTATTCAATAACCTGTGAAATTATTCTAGTGGCTTTAAAGTGAAAGGAAGAGACTGGCCTTGCAGTTGGACAGCATGAGTTTTCCTCCTGCTCGTGCAATTATGTATCTTTCCATCGGTCATTTGCTCTGTTAATTATTTCACTATTGATCTGTTATTGGCAGTGATTCAGCAAAGAACTCAATGCCCAGTGTGTGCCACTGCCGCCAGTCATGCCCCTGACCTTCTGTTATTCACGATCAAAACTCATAACAAGAAAGAGTGATGATTTGAAATATTTTCAAGATGTTACAGAAATACACATTTGGTTTGCATTCTTTCTTATCAGTATTAAATCATCTTCTTTGTATTATCTCAGGATGGACCATGATCGAGGCATGGGCAACAGTCGTTACCGTTATGAGGAGGAGGAGGGTGAGTAGATTTATGAAACCACACACACAAATATGAGAGCTGAATGGTTAATCAGGCGATCAGCATGACAGTAGTCACATGTGTATATTGATCTAATTGAGCACATTTTATCCTAGCTCATAGTTAGGTTGTAGAAAACTGAAGACAAATGTGACGTGAAATATTAAACAAATAACTAAAGAAAAAATAAAGTTATTATTTCAAAATAATTATTGTTATCAGATCTTCTAATGAATACATTTAGCCACATTTGATAAAGTAACAAACGAAATGGGATCATTGAACATTAAAGGTGCTGTATGTAGGATTTTGACTCTACTAAGCATAAAAATACCATAATATGCTTGCAGATATTTAAGAAACATGCTTGTTTATCTGAAAAACAATGCTACAGTCAGTTATTCTCCTTTGAAAATGTGTGTTCCGGCCCGGAATGTCTGTGTTTGTGATGGTTTGTGAAACCCGCCCACTGCCAGTTTACCCAATTGTATTTCGGCACCCCGGGTTGCCAGTTGGGGATTCCAATGCCACTTACTTAACTTTAGTTGTCTCCAATTTCGCAAAAGTACATTTACTGTTGTAAATATATCATTGTGGATAGCTGTACATGTGCATTTGTTGCAGCTGTAAAGCAATCCACTCATTTTGAGGAATTTCCTATACATACTAAACTCACAACCTACATACTAAACAGATGTGTGGACAGAGTGGGAAAGAAACAGAAGCCATACACGATATTAGAAGTCAGTGTACCATCAGAATGATTTTGAAGCTAATATTTTAAAGTAAAATATTACTCTATCCATCACTCTATATGAAATTGCAGCAATAGCAAACGAGAGTGATCCAATCAAATCCAGGACAAAATCCCGCCCTAATGTAGGCTAGTCCCGTCCTATATTTTGAGAAGCCGTTTCACTCGGATATACCTCACTCTTTTTACTCCTTTTCTTTTCATTATCTGTTCACAATTTGACAGACACCATTTAGGAAATAACATGTCACACATATCCGGTCATTTTGCCACCTCAAAGAGATAGAAAATGAAACATTGCACAAAGCACATTATGTCCAAACTAGTGAAGTTATTACTGTACCAGCAGCTAAAAATATTTTTCACATTTCCTCTCACTTTCACAATTAACCAGACAGTTTTTTCCTCTTCCACTTCACATCTCATAAAACATACAGTACAGTAAGATGAGGGATAATTATAGTTAAAATTTCAAAAGTAACTGTTCCCTGAGGGAGAAAATAATATATGAAATGTGTTTTTGATAGTGAATCTTGGGGGTGTTCTCCATCCATATTACATATTCTCCATATTACAAAATGTTATTATAATTTTAAATACATGCTTTCTATTGTTATATATTTAAGCATTTATTTATTAAAGTAATTTATTCCTGCAAAGGCAAAACTGCATTTTCTGCATCCAATACTCAATTCTTCAGTGTCACATGATCGTTCAGAAATCATTATAATATGCTGATTTGGTGCTCAAGAGCATTTCTTCATATTATAAAGGTTATATTTGTGTGTAAATTGTCTTTCCAACAATTTCCTATAATAATTAGATGAATTATCAATTGAGAGTAAACTTAAAGAGTATGTTTTGCTTAGGGCTAGATATTCTCTTATATTAAGTGTTTGTACTTTGACAGAACTGGAAGCTTGAAGATTTTATTGCTAATGAATATAGGTCATTATCGATCCTACAATGTCAGTATTGAGGGATACTGTGTCAATAGTTGAACCGGATCATGCCACTTTGGTCACTTGATTACGTTTGCTTGAGTGAGCAGAACATTTTCTGTGGAGCATGAAATTACTTTCCAAAATCAATGACATCCAAGACATTGAACAATATGTTATTAATCTTCTTATCAAAAAGTGTTCTGCCTTCCATAGACCAACAGTCTATTTGCATTGGTGTGCCAGTGCCCCGCGGTTACCGGCGCAAACGCAGGAGGAGACGTTCGTCCGTGTTGAGTCATGATGAAGATGCAGAACGAAGACTTAGACACGACCATCCCAGACACGAACACTACGATTGTGATGATAGAGACCGCTACGATCTGGAGGCGGGAGGCCTGGATCATCCAGAGCACAATCTGCCACCAGACATCAACAGAACCAGTGAGTCCTTAATCAGCTCCGAAACAGAGCTAAAGTCATTCAAATTAGTGATTTGTAAGTGCTTCATGTATTACATCATATGATGATACATATGATTGAGCAGAATGTAAACTTAAACCTTTACCAACACAGAACTTCCCACATACTTCTTTATTGCCAATATGGTGATCCAACAGGTAGAATCACAATGGATTCTATGCATATAGGTGCAAGAGATGGGAAACGGTTAAATTCAAATACCCTGGGAGGCAATAGACTCAAGGAAATGTATCTGAAAGTTAGAATGCAAATTCAAGGGGACTACAAGGAGCAATACCGCCATACATTTCTTTGTTTGTGTGTGTGAAATGGAGTTGTGCTGAGTTTATCGGATATACCCCGCACCCTCACTCTCAATCTCATGCCGAGCCGAGGGCAGGATAGAGCTGTCACTGCAGAATAGAAGACCATGAAAAACAATTATGGTGATGCATCTCTAAACGCATGAGAATAAACAACTTGCGGTGCATCAAAGTTTGCAGTCAGCACAGAACAGAGAAATAAGCACACGTTCAAAGAAAATGCACTTTCATTTGCTACTTTTATGCTATATTAGCCTATAATAATAAACTTGTCATCTATAAAATGGGACATATTTTAGGTCAAAACAACATACCATGCTACATTGTATTATTTATGAGTTCTGATTTATAAGTTACATTCAGAATATAGCTGATCAGTAATCGTAAAACCCAGAAGAGGTTTAAAAATTAGCCATGGATTTTTTAGGGAATTTCCAATGGGTTTTTAGAGAGGATGTTTTTGATTTATGAGGAAAATAAGCTCTTTTATGGTACACAGTCATACCGCAAACATGAATTTTAATAGCTGTGGCTGTGTTTTTAGAAGCTAGCAGGTGTTATTTTGATATTATATTTATAGTAGTTGTTTATATTTTCAATTAGCTTTTATTTGTATATTTTCAGTTTGCATTTTTAATTTTAGTTTAGGTTTTAGAATTTTTGTGTTTATATTGTTTTATTTTTTAAATGAACCATTTAACACTAGCATTCTCTATTCTTTTTTTATTCTGTCTACTTGTTTTATATACTGTATATATAACACTGATGCTAACAATGTTTTGAAAAGGAGCTACAATGATAAGATTTTTTTGTTGAATCAAAAAAAAAAACTGGAATTCTATGCTACTTGTTAGCAGCTTACTTTTTTAAGATGATAACATTTGATTAAGATACAAAATTTTACGTCTTGAAACAAAACGTTGAAAAAAAAGCCATAAACTGTTTTGCTGCTGACATGAAACTCAACGTTATCTTCCTTCCCTCACTTATTCTCAGCTGTGAGTAATTACAACTCATCATACACTGAAAAAAAACCAAGTAAAATTGACTTAATTTTTCTTTTGCAAGATTTTGAACACATATTTTTTAAGTAAAATTTAAGTATGGAATTAAGTAAAATCTACTTAACTATGTTATGTAAAATTAGCAAAGGAAATAAGTCAATTTAACATGGTTAGAGTTTGATGAGTAATTTCTACTTAAGTTTACTCTGCAATACTCAGTCACAGTTTGTAAACTTTACTCAAACAATGTGGCACTGAAAAAAACAACCTAGGCTCATTGGAAATACATGTCTCTACATACATTTCTGCAAAACTGAAAAAACGTACCTATATGTACGATTCACTGCAGTTTCCAGTTGAAATCAACACTAGAGGCAGTAAAACTCTGACAACTTTTATTCCTTTTCACACGAAGTATGACTTACAGGAACAGTTTTGATTATTTTCTCACAGTTACTTGCAGAATGGTATGTTATGACAAAACAAAACAATTTTAACATCCTGCACGATTTGAAAACTGATACTTTTGAACGTTGTCATCACATATACAGCTTCATATGTATGAGTTTACTAACTCAGTAAGTTTACTCGGTAGCTCACGCGATACAGCGTTGCACTCGGTGAGGTGAAGAAGAGCTCCGGTACGAATCCCGTCAAACTACAGTTCAACAAAACAGCTCAAATCTGCATAAGGAAGTTAAAATAGCATGGCTGCATCTGCATAAGTTTTTATATTACTTTTGCATTTGTTAACACTTTCGGGTAGGTTTAGGTTTGGGTTTGGTGTAGGGGATACTTCCAACTTCATAGAGCTTAATCTTTAGCGCCACTCACCGGATATTTGAATTATGAATGGCGGCAAAACGTACCTCAAGCAGCATAATAAAAACACTGCAATACGTGCCTGTACCAACGTAATAAAAACGTGTCACGGTCACGTATTAAACGTGTGTTTTAGCGCCACTCTCTGGGCATTTCCATTTGAAACTGCCGCGAAACGTGCTGCAAGGTACATAATTACGGTGTTGCAGAAATGTATGTAAAGACACGTATTTCCAATGTGAAAAAAACAATGTGGTACTGGTTCACTTACAAACATGTAAGTAAGCAACAGCATGTTATCCCTTTTAAGATAATAAGTCTACTCAACATATTAGCCGAATGAACAGAGACCTCAATACTTGGTACACAATATTTTGAGTAGAAAATGAACTCCAGATTGCCAAGTTACTAAACCATAAAACAGTGTAAATCCAACTCGAAAACAGTAAAAATGTAACCTTAACAAGTATTTATGCCCCAGCTTTGATATTTACTTACACTGAAAATTATTCATTGAATTTACTAAATTTTTTAAGGTAAGTGGTTGCAATCAATTTATTTTAGCTACATTTAAATACATACCACCATTTGTTACAGTAAATATTTAAAAATAAATCTTGCATTACTGAAATCAATGCTGGATTTATGCATTAATGAACTTTTTAATAGTTTGGCATTCAACTTTAATTTAGTCAACAGCTTCTTAACTAATCAAGTGTTAACATTTCATATTGCTGAATTATGATAGTTGGAGTTTCCATGACAGCAGCACAATATGCATTTTTGCCTCTTGCCCTTTTAATAAAGCTGTCAGCTGTGTTTTCAGTGTTAAATCGAACATGCTTCTCTTCACATATAATCTCTCACATGTAAAGTTTGACTTTCATGCATGTTTCTCAGGTCTTTATTATGCAGGCACCTCATTCCACGTGTCTTCTTGAGGCATAGCTTTAGTTCTCTGGAAGCCTGTGTATGGCCTATTTGGATGGAGGATGAAACAGGCAGAGATGATCAAACCATAGTTGGGAATTAAGATGTACCTAACAGGTGTTAGAGCTGAGAAATGCTGAGCATAGAAATGAAAACAAATAAAGAACAGAATGACCCAGACGTTGCCACAAACTCGCTGGCATCACCTCAAACGAGCCCAGAAAAACAAGCACAGTGTGGATTCTCATGCAGCTTCAGTCACAGCTCACAGCTTTTGTCCTCACACAGAAAATTAATGAACAATGGCTTACGCTGCGCCGGTGTTCCTCCAGGCACTGTCAGCCATCACAACACCGGATCAAATACACCCAGTGGGTGTCCTTGTTGTTTCTTCTCAACTTTTGGGCACATACTTTCACTGCGTGTGGTGCTGCACTGCACTTTTTATTTATGAAGGCCATCTCATTCTGCTATCTGACTGAGTGAAATCCAAACAGGCAAGTTTTCAATCACTTCTCTTCCTGTTCATCTCACAGTGTCCCCAGCAGCAGAGCGACTGCGCTACATTTTGGGGGATGATGAGGAAACCATGCCCACACCCACTCTCTTCACCGAGATGGACACGCTGCAACAGGAGGGCGACGAGCTGGAGTGGAGAGAATCAGCTAGGTAGAAAAACATACAAACACAGCACCTATTGGAAATTAAAAATTTGTATTTTATAATATTAAAATAGTCTTGCCTCAGTTTAATATGCATCAGAGATTGTTAGTGAACCATTAGTATGATGTTCCTGTGGCTCTGTGGCACTTTCAAAACATTGCTGAGCTCTGTAGCCATAAAGCTACCAAGCAGGGATATTATTGTTGACTAAAATGAAAACTTAAACTGTTAAAAACATTTCTGTTAATTGAAATAAGGCTGAAATATAAATAACTTTAACTAAATGAAAATTAAAAATGTTGCCTAGGCAACTAACTGAAATAAGTTTAAGAAATAAAATGAAGTTGAAGAGCTAAAATTAAAACTAAAAAGTGTAAGTAAAAACTAAAACTGAACTAAAATTAAAACCAAATTACATATAACTTAAACCTAAATATAAAAATAAAAAAATAAGTGACAAACAAAACTGAAACTAAACATGCAATAAAAAGTCAAAAATAAAAGCCTATTTTAAAATATTAATAACACTACATAAATAATACTAAAATAACACTACTACTAATTAGTTATAGCTAATGTACTGAGCTGTACCAAATGAATCAAAAAGGGAAGAATGTGATATTTATGTTTATTTCATCAGACTGCACATATATTTGTCATTTTTAACATTTATACACAGTGCTTTTTGCCCCCAAAATGGTGTATAACAACAGGGACATTAACCAGCAACACAATAACCCCTTGGCTCATAAAAAACTGTTTTTGATGTTATCATTTTCACGAACAATGACATTTGTTCAGAAATAATCAATATTTTTGTACTACCATTTGTTGCCTCTATAGTGCATAGATCCTCAAACCAAGGCTGCAGGCCAAAGCTGGCCTGTGATATCCTTTGATTTGGTGCGTCATGTCATATCACAAGAGGGCGGCACAAAGCACATTTTCATTTCTAATTTATCTTAAATGTTACAAAATGTATACATTTGTCTTGTAGATAATATAAGTTAATTCAATCTAAAAACATGTCATTTTTTATGTAAAATGGTTGCCATTATGTTCAGCCCATTGCCAAAAATCAGACTCTGATCAAATTTGATTTATGGCCCTTCATACTAAGATCTAGTCACTTCTGCTGTAGTGAGACAGAAATTTCACATTTCACCTTAAAATAAACAGCATTTGGACCTGAACGACATCAACATCAGAAACTTGCAGTTCCTTTTTTCTCTGCTTGACTTCAACTTTGTATGTGTGACTGCATATCTGCAGGTGGGTGAAGTTTGAGGAAAAGGTTGAGGAGGGTGGGGAGAGGTGGAGCAAACCCCACGTTTCCACGCTCTCCCTGCACAGCCTGTTTGAACTGCGGACATGCCTACAGACAGGCACCGTGCTGCTGGACCTGGAGGGCTATTCACTCCCACAGATAGTCGGTGAGGGGGGGACTGATGTTTTCTGAACCTTTGTACAGCACATATCGTCTTGCATACTGAAGTGTTTCTTTTTCATTGTTTTTTTGATGCATTATAATGTTTTGCTCTCATACCAGTGTACTTTTCAACGCAAACCACTTTAACTTTTGTCTCCTGTAGATGACATCATCGAACGTCAGATAGAGGAAGGGTTGATCGGTCCTGAGCTGAGAGACAAAATCAGCTTTGTCCTGTTGAGAAAGCATAGACACCAGACAAAGAAGCCCATCCATCGCTCCTTTGCAGATCTGGGCAAGTCTGGCTCTGGAGGCAGTGAGTGTTCAATCTTTAAAACGGTTCCTGTCTCTCCATCCATCCCTACTCATATTGTGCACAACAGGTTGAAAAATGAAGGAATACGTGAACAATAACTAAACTATAGCACTGCAGTGGAATTGCAGTTTTCTGTTGTCAATTTGCAGATGATTTTTTGTGCATCTTCAGGTATAATGCAGCCTAATTGCTTGTTTTTCTTAAAATGACATTTCATCCGATAATGATCATTATCTGCTCACACACAATGTTTTGCAGAATCAGCAGAACATTCAGGTTGCTCTTTTCCACACAAAGTGGGTATCAAGCTCAGGAAAGGACAAAGAGGAATTTACTGAAATTTAAAGCTGCAATCTGTAAGTTTTGCCTCTTTGTCGCCATCTCTGTATGAAAACCTGGAATTGCAGCTCTGTGCGGAATTATCTTCTGTGCGTGGGGTTGTGTTCCGGCACGGCTCCAGCGCGGATGAATCTAATGTTTTGAGGTGAATGTGTAGCAGTCAGTCACGCACCGGTGTGGATGTTTACTGTACTTCGCAATCACAGATTCTAGCCTATGTCTTGGAATATATGACCCAAATAAGAATTTTCACTGTATATTGCCATCTGAACAAGTAAGTAACAAGTCTGCCACGTTTGTTCTGACCAACTGAGGAAAAAAGCATTTCAATAAATCTCGCTATCAATAGTAATTAAATCTAACGTTCGGTTAGCTAATATCACATCGAACCGTGCAAATTATTATTATTGTTATACTTTATTCTCAAATTATTAATGTTAACAACATCAGCATTGCGTGACAATGAGTATAGTGTGTATTAACGTGTAGATTTCAATTTCTGTACAGTCTAACCTAATTGTCATGCCATTCGAATTTCATATTAAGTAATTATTTTAACCCAAAGAGCAAACTGCTCCCTTCGAACAGGTTGTCTTTAAAATACAAATTGTGTGTAATCTGTAATCAGAAGCACATTTAAAACTGGAATATAATTTAATTTCATTCACATGTGTTTCATAAACACATAATCCTTTCTAGATTACAATCCGCCATCAAAATGATACATTTAATTATTCTAGCTGCTGTGAGAAAAGGCTATAAACGATCTGCCACCTGCAGGATCCTCACATGTGATAACTTAGTAGCCGGAACAACTTTATTATGTTTACAGATGTGACGTAATGACGCAGTGCCATGCTCGAAGTTCCCGCAGAATCCTATCCATACCACTCAAATTAGAAAACATTATTATAAGCTTACCGTTGTGAATCGGGCTAAAGTAAGGCGATAGTTTTGAACACTGGCTGGTTATGTACTTGCTCAAATATTGATTTCGGATCATTTTTAACCCAAAAAAAAGTTACGGACTGCAGCTTTAAGATTTTCATTGAATAAAGACTTTGAATTTGTCACACAAAACTGTAAGAAGACAACTTTTATGTAATGCTTTCATCCTTTTTGGAGCTTGACAGCCATCGGCCACCATCCACTTTTGTTGTTTATAAAAGACTGACACTGCCTTTGTTAAATTCGACCTGAGAATTGCTGAATAAAATGATATGGGCTTTAGTTGACATAAGGGTGAGTAGATAACAGACTTTTTTGGTGAACGGTCCCAAATCCCATTTTACTTCTTTCAGTGGGTTATTTCATTGCTCTCCTTTTTTCAGTTCATTAGCATCAACTTATTAGAAAAACATTGTCTGCTTAATAGTTAATTAAAAAAGTTGCAATGTTGCTTGTATCTCATAGCTCGGAGCCCAGCCCATTCCCCTGCTGCTGGAGCAAATTTTAACCGCTCAACAGAAGATCTGCGAAACAAACAAGCCAGCTATGGCCGACTACGTGAGTCTACATGCTCCTTTTCATCCTGTGATCCTTGTCTCCACTTTTAATTATTCTACTCATCTAGAAAGTGTCAGTGATCTGTTAGTTTGGTTGAAAACAGTTGAAGAGTTCATTCTGCTTAAGATAATGTAAGATAAGATTGATCAACATTTCCTGTTTTAAATTGCATTTTATATAAAGCTTTTTCATTAATGCTGCCCAGCAAGAGTTTATAATTAGTGAGTGATGTCAGATTAGTTGTCAAATAGCTAGCTGATGAAGTAAGACTTAAAGGGATAGTTCACCCAAAAATGAAAATTCTGTCATTAATTACTCACCCTCATGTCGTTCCAAACCCGTAAGACCTTCGTTCATCTTCAGAACACAAATGTTTTTGATGCATTGTGAGAGCTCTCTGACCCTCCCATAGACAGCAGGGATCCTACCACGATCAAGGTAGAGGTCTGCGCGGGACTGTTTTTTAAGTCCCGCTCCCGCAAGGTTTTATCCCGCACCCACCCGATCCCGCTATATATTCAGTCTTTGTTCACCCGCTGTCCGCTTTGAATAATTTTCTTCCCGACCCGACCGATCCCGCTAAATTTAGATCTGGTTTCCAGAATCACACATTTAAATTCCCTCTACTGAAAGAAAGCGAGATAGGCTAACAAATAAAAGTGTAGTCTGCACAAAACTGTATTTGTTATTTTATTCATCTTGTCAAGAGTCTTTTATTGACAGCAAAATGTTTTGCTGCCAACACAGTAGGAAAAAAAGTGTCACAGAGAAAATAAATATGTACAAAAATTGTATTCCTTATTTTTATTCGTCTTGTCAGGATACTCAGGATACAATTCGTTTAACCTTTACAACACAATAGGAACAAGTGTCGCAGAGGGAAAAAAATATAGGTTGTACAAAAATGGCCTATTATAATTTTATTCGTCTTGTCAAAATACTAAATTCGTTTAACATCTTGCTGTAAACACAGAAGTTTAGAAGTTTGACCGATTAATACAATCAGTTAAACGGTTTAAAGTCACTTATTTATTTGTTTTTTTTCAGTAATTTATCAAAATATTTTAAAAGGTTTGCTGCATGGTTAAAATAAGCTACGCGTATAAAAAAAAATTTTTAGAGAGAGAGAAAAAAAGAACATAAGTCGCCTATAAGTCACATTTTATTATTTCATTCAGAAATAGGCTGAGGCGAATTACAAACATTATAATAAACACTGTAAACATAGCTAGGCTATTTTAGTTCCTCTCACTCCACAACAAATCCTTTCAATTAACAGTAGGCTAGTTAGAAAAGAACAGGAATTAAAAATAACTACAAACCAAAACGAATTAATTTAGGATAAAACGAAACTGAAACCAATGTTGGGTCTCTCTTTCGACACAAAATCAAATGTTTCCGTATTCACGATGTATTTGAATGCCAAAATATTATTTACCTTTTATGTAGGCCTGCTTCACTCACGTTCCAATATCCACGTAAAACAACATGTTTTGCATAACTTCACGGCTTACGGTGATAACGCTTAAAGGCACAGATTTTACTACATATTTAAACTGAGCAGTGTGTTTTTTTTTCCATATGTTTGACTGATTGTTTTTTATAATGATAATGAACAGGCTGCATTGTCAAGGTAGAATGCTTAACTGTGTGCGCGCATGCGGCGCTGGAGCAATCACTTGATTTTTTTCCCTTCTAACAGTGGAAGCAAATACTCCTTTTAGTCATGAAGGTAATTGGAATTGTAAAAGGTTTGCTTTTATTTCATTACAATAAAAACTATTTTGCACTTTTGTAAAATAAGCCTAAAAAATAGGATGCCGCTTCTGCCGTCTGCTTTCCTTTCGCGCAGCACAAAAATGAACTTAAACTATGCATAGGCTACTTGCACAGTTTTTCTTTCGTTTTCTTAAATTATTATTTAAGTGAAAATATATTTCTCGTATAGGCCTGTTTATTCGTTATAATAGTATGTATATATATATATATATATATATATATACACACACACACACATTAGAGCCTAGCTTTATTATGTTTTTCTCAGCTGGCTGCAGGTGCATGATGTGATATGATATGATCATGCGAATCCTCATGTTCTGTTGTTTGCTGCTTTTTGCGCATGTAAAATTAATCCCCGGAAAACAAATGTTAGTATTTTTAACGGGTCACAGACACTTATTCTTTCTAATTTAATTCTGTTCTAATTTAAAATAATTGTGTCGGTTAACGTTAATAATCGGTTAACGAGCGTCGGTTGTCCGTTAGGAAAAATAACCGAAATGAACATCCCTAAAATAAATTCGACATCTGTCATTTAAAATGATAGGCTAAGCAAAATATAAACAAAACCGAGTTGAACGTTCTTCAAGGACAGTGCATCCACACTTTGCTCCATCTTTATTCTGCTCTGTTACTCATAGACAACCTGCCTGTTCTGTCTGCGGGCCATATATTCACCACCGGTACAGCCTGCTCAGAGCATCGTTATGCGCATGCTGCGCACAGACCTCGCAAATAAAATGAAGCACTGGTTCATGCATGCAGCGTGTGCATAACAGTCCAGTGCAGGCTGTACCGGTGCTTGAATAAAGCGCACATATGCTGTTCTGAAAGGACGTCAGGAACGGGATATTGTTAGACCGCCCGCTCCCGTTCAAATTGCACCAGAGTTACCGACCGCTGCTGCGTTTTATTCGGGAATTTAATCCCGCGTCACAAGAAATCTGGTCGGGTCCCGCGGTTCCCGCAGGACAGCCGCGGGAATGCAGACCTCTAGATCAAGGCTCAGAAACTTTGCAAGTTTATGCTGTTTACGCTTTGATCTGAACATAAACAACGTATCCGCGTACATTTGTTGCATACGTTGTTTATGTATGTGATACTCTCCAAAATGGCGCTAGAGGGTGACGCAGAGGAGACGAATTGTTGAATAAAGTCATTATTTTTGTTTTCTTTGCGCAAAAAAAGTAATCTCGTAGCTTTGTAAAATTACGGTTGAACCACTGATGTCACATGGATTATTTTAACTATGTCCTTACTACATTTCTGAGCCTTGATCGTGGTAGGATCCTTGCTGTCTATGGAAGGGACTGAGAGCTCTCGGATTTTATCTTAATTAGTGTTCCAAAGATGAACGAAGGTCTTACGGGTTTGGAACGACATGAGGGTAAGTAATTAATGAAATAATTTTCATTTTTGGGTGAACTATCCCTTTAATGATTAATTGTGATGAAATATTTGTAATGACATTTCAAGTGTATAATTTGTGCATGTGTGTCTGCAGGCCACGCTCAAAGCAGGAGTATGAATGACATTGCAGACACACCAAGCACAGACCAGGTGAGTCACATGGTTTCACAGTGTGTCTGCATCTATACATACAGAAAGAAGCCACAATTTGTCAAGGCACAAAAGCATTTGTATAGTTCACAACAGCAGCTTCAAGGATCTTTTGTATTTGCTTTGAAGCTATTTTTAGCTGCCGTGACCAGTTTTCTAGACTGACTTCACAAAAATTCCATGCAATTCTAGAAATCAAGGTCTCTTTCGCTCTCTTTAGCATCATTATATTGGAATGTGATATATTAATTTAAATACATGAAATTCATGTTTTTTTCTTAATAAAAATGTATAATGCTAGAGCTACTGAAACACTGTTTTTGAGGTCACAAAACTGGAAAATACCCAAAATGAGAAATTCCCGCCATTCCTTTGTAAGAATAGACATTTTACAATTTGAGTCAAGTGTATTGATGTATTTGACGTAATGTTGATTTAGTCGAAACTGTGCTTGTACTAAAAAGCAAACTACAGCATATATGGTAGTATGTTCTTATGAAGAGGTCACTGTGATTATATGTGGCTCTGCTGATCTGATGTGGCATGCTTTGCCGTGGCCTGGTGTCTGGGTCGGTATTGATCTGCCATTGGGGAAACGTGCCATCTGACTGTGTGGTCCTCGTGCTAGGCTCTCACATGCCGAAGGATACCCGGGAGCTGTGGCCTGATCCCTCTGGAAAATGGTGTCACTGTCTCAGTTTGGTCGATGGGTGCACAATGTACAAGGCTATAGCCACCCGTCACGACACTCGTTTATTACTGTCATGCTTTTGTTCACGAAGATATATTATAACAGCAAGTTTTCATGAGCAAAAACCTTTTAGTCCATTAGCTGGACTAAAACAACATGATTTTGTCGCTAAGAATATATATCAATAGAATCAGAAAACAGTCTTTCTGGTGAACCGAAACTGAACTAAATTTATAAAAACCGAATGAGAGTATGATAAACATCTTTATATCAGCATATTTAAACACAATACAAAAATGCTTGATTTTAACATGTAGACTACCGCTCAATAGTAAATAAATTCATATTTTAATTAGGCAAGGATGCATTAAACTGGTCAAAAGTTAATGCTATTTGCTATTGAATTTTCTATTTATCAGAATCCTATATAACAGTTTTTATAGTTAGTTTACAATTATTAAACAGTACATTTTTTTTTAATTGTATTTGATATTATTACTGTTTTACCAGCCCGATCTCACGGCAATTCGTACATATTTTACAAGGTGGCTAATTCGTACGAATTCATACGACCTCACTCGTACAAATTCATACGATTTTTGCTAAATCGTACGTATTTTACGAGTTGCCAATTCGTATGAATTAGTACGAATGACCTACACCTAACCCCGCCCCTAAACCTACCCGTCAGTGGGGTTTAGACAAATCGTACTAAATCGTATGAGTGAGGTCGTACGAATTCGTACGAATTAGCCACCTCGTAAAATACGTACGAATTGCCGTGAGATCGGGCTGGTAAAACAGTAATAATAGCGTTGGTTTTACTGTATTTTTGATCAAATTAATGCAGCCTTGGTAAGCATAAGAGTCCTTCCTTAAAAAACAACAACAACAACTTTTGAATAATAGTGTAAATCATTGAAACAATAATTGAACATTTATATAGACTTCCCCATTTAAAACCAAACCTTATTATAGAAATAGGAAAACCTCATTTCACAGCCTCAAAAGGCTTTCAGTATAAATTTTGTAGGACTGCTAAAATCATTTCAAGTTGTTTATAGAGATAGGAAAATGTAAAGCATTGTTTGGAGGAACTCTGTTATCCAAAGGTTTTTGGAATAGGCCAAAATAGGAACACATTGAGCTTCGTCTGCCAGATAAAGCAGCGTAGCCTTTCAGAAACTCCATTCTTACGCGAGCCTGACATACAACGTGAAGTTGAGATAAACTCCTTATACATGAACATTGTAACACTGAGGTACTTATGCTTGGTTTACAATTTGTCAGAGAGAGACAGGAGGAAAGCATAGAGATTAATCTAAATCCAGACTGCAACTTGTTCAAGGGCTTCAGATGGAATTGTTCTGTCTTCGAAGTGATAAAGTCTACAAGCATTTTGTAATAGATCTTAAAATAGTACAAGTAAACGTGTGTGAGAAGTTTCACAGAGTGTACATAGCAGTAAATCAACTTTTGTGTTTAAATGTGCAGTTATTTGCACATATAAAGAGCACAATTACAGGATGGAATCTATATAATATAATATTATTTTTTTTAATTGAAGCTTTCATTAATAAAAAGCAGCACGCAGTTAAGGGTTAAATGACAACATAAGTGTCCTATGATAGAACAAAAGGGTTACATGATGACAACATAAGGGTTCTGTGATGGAACAGCGGGGTTAAATGACATCATAAATGTCCTGTGATGGAACAGAGTGATTAAATTACAACACAAGAGTCATGTGATAGAACAAAAGGGTTAAATGTCAACATGAGGGTTCTGTGATGGAACAGAAGGGTTAAAGGCAACAGACAGTAAGGGTCCAGTGATGGAACAGAAGGGTTATCCTGTGATAGAACAGAAAGATTCAATTGTAACCAAACGGTCCTGTGATAGAACAAAAGGGTTAAATGACAACATAAGCGTTCTGTTATGGAAGAGAAGGGTTAAAGGACAACATAAGGGTCCTAGAGTACCTTCTAAATCGTTTTGTATAATTTTTTCTTTGTTCACTTTGATTTTAGCTGAAGAACAAGTTTATGAAAAAAATCCCCAGAGATGCAGAGGCCTCAAATGTTCTGGTGGGAGAAGTGGACTTCTTAGAAAAACCCTTTGTTGCCTTCGTTCGGCTGTCTCAGGCCACCACTCTTGGAGGTCTGACGGAAGTCCCAGTGCCCACCAGGTAACAGTTTTGCACATTAAAAACAATATGTCTGCAGAAAGATAATGAACAATTTTAATGTACTAAAAGAAAGTTTTGAATGTGTTTTTTCTTAATGGACAGATTCTTGTTTGTGTTACTCGGGCCTCTTGGCAAAGCCAAATCTTACAATGAGATTGGACGAGCCATTGCCACTCTCATGGTGGATGATGTAAGTTTGATTGTTTTGTTTGTTATGCGATTAATATTTTTCATGTAGTCTACAATAAATTCTTACCATCCTTAATGTGCGATTCTTCCAAATAAAATTGGGAAAGAAGATAAACATTGCCCTTTAAATCGACCAAAGATAGATTGATTTTATCCACAGCTCTTCAGTGATGTAGCCTATAAAGCCAGGGACCGAGAGGATCTGATTGCTGGCATTGATGAGTTTCTGGATGAGGTGATTGTGCTTCCACCTGGAGAATGGGACCCCAAAATTCGCATAGAACCCCCCAAAAAAATTCCCTCAGCAGACACAAGGTAAAGCTGCTTCTTCTTGTGCTCATTCTTTGTTCTGCCCACATGCTTCCATCTTAACATTCGTCTTTATTTCTCTGAGAAGGAAGTCTGTGTTTTCCCTCAATGAGCTGGGTCAGATGAATGGAACAGCAGGTGGCGGAGGGCCTGTTACTGACGAAGAGGTTATGCCTGCTCCACACGAGCTTGGCGAAGAGTTGGCGTATACGGGGAGGTGGGTCCATACATCCATCCATGCATACATCCATACATACATACCTAACGTTAAATAAGGCCTACAAACTTTTAAGCTTCAATGATTTTTTATATTTTTTTTTTAATTTCAAACAAGAATTTTTCAAGACGACAAGTTTTCTTAGCAAACTTTACTATTCTAGATGAAAGTTAATGATTTTAATTTTAATTCATTTTAAATCTACTTATTTACATTCAAATTTGAATTGAAATTCTGTTTGCCACCCCAAATTAAAATTCAATTTAAATTCAGGAGTTTTATTGAAATTAAAAAATCACTGTCATCTAACAATGCCTTGGAAAAAAACAAACAAACAAACAAAAACAGTGAACAGTGAAAATAAAGCGTATACATAAACCCAACTAGGAAATAAAACTGTTATCATATAATCATGTGTCCTATTCTGTGTGCTAAACTCCTGAAACATTGGTGTCTCATACTTTAGAGCAGTCAATGCAATTTATGAAAGATATCAATTAAATCTGTATGTGGGTGTATGTGTGACATCCTTAACATTTTCATAAGTAACTGTAATTTCAATTACACTTTTTTTTCTTCTCAGTAACTGTAACAGATTACAGTTACATTTATTTTGGGTTACACTTTATTTCAAGGTGTTGTTGTTACAGTGTAATTATAGTGCTGAGTAATATTAATTAACTACATGTACTTACTATATGGTTAGGGTTAGGATTAGGGTTTGGCTTAGGTTTACTTGCATATAATTATGCATCAATTTATGTAACGCGTAAAAAGGACACCTTAAAATAAAGTGTTGCCTTATTTTGTTATTAAATTACCTAATTCCATTACATGTTACTCCCCAACACTGCTGATCTTTAGGACCTGGTGTTCTTGTAATTTGACTTTGCAGAATCACTAAAACAATTCAGTTGTAAAATGAGAGAGAGACAGAGAAAAAAAAACTAACTTTTAGGTATAGCTTGAGTTCTAAAGAGCTCAAAGTGTTCTTGCCTTATCTGTCTTTTCAAATAATTGAAAAGATACCTCAGAGCTCCGAGGTTCAGGAGAGTTCATATCTTGATCAATATGTCAAAAAAGGAAAATGTAATACGCTTTTTGGCACTTGCGCTCGAGGGGTTGTGAGGACTCAGAGATAGAAAATGGGTGCCAGTACTCTGTGCTAATAATCAAGATAAAGCTCACCTCTGTCTGCCTGTCTATAATACAAGCTAAAGAGGACAGGTCCCTGTTGAATAATGGATTAAACATCCGTGTTTACGGGACAGGTTCTGTGGCGGCCTTATACTTGACATCAAGAGGAAGCTCCCCTGGTACCTGAGCGACTTTTATGAAGGCTTCCACATTCAGTCCATCTCTGCGGTGCTCTTCATCTACCTGGGCTGCATAACCAATGCAATCACCTTTGGGGGCCTTCTAGGGGATGCCACAGACAATTACCAGGTACAGCTCACATTTTTCTACTTGACACAGAACATGACAGTTTGTTTAAAGCTGCATGTCATCTTCTTTTTCTAGAGCATTTTACAAGCCCGCTTGTGACCTAGCTTCATCTATAGCTGTCTTCTTTTTTGTCCCTCTCTTCCTCACCTTGTTTCCCTGTCTCTCTCGCTGTTTAACTCTCTGTCAGGGTGTGATGGAGAGTTTTTTGGGCACCGCTCTAGCAGGAACGGTATTCTGCTTGTTTGGCGGTCAACCCCTCATTATTCTCAAGCTCAACGGGCCCCATCCTCATCTTTGAGAAACTGCTTTTTGAATTCAGCAAGTGAGAGAGCCATCTGCACCAATCCAACATAAGTCACAGTCTATTATTCAGTACAGCCTTGATTGCTCACTTTCATCAACCCTTAAAAGACCCTCGTAAATCATCTCTCTTGATGCAAATAAGCGACTTCACTCTTGCTCTCTAGTGTGCACTGCTCTTGAATTTATCTCTCTTTATTGTTTCTTTAAACTTTATTTTCCTCAGAAATAATGGGATTGATTACATGGAGCTTCGACTGTGGATCGGAATGCACTCCTGCGTACAGTGCTTTTTCCTGGTCGCAACGGATGCCAGCTACATCATAAAGTACATGACGCGCTTCACCGAGGAAGGCTTCTCTAGCCTCATCTCCTTCATCTTCATCTCTGATGCCATCAAGAAGATGGTGGGAGCCTTCAAATACTATCCCATCAACACCGACTTCAAACCAGACTACGTTACGGCCTACAAGTGCGAGTGTTTGGCGCCAGACCCGAGTAAGTCCATTCTTGGTGTAGAGCATGTCAGCACATCAGTCTGAAATGGTGGAGAGGTAATTGACCCTTCGCAGGGAGTATGATTGACAGGTGATCTGACCAGTCATAATGCCGAATCTGCAATTTTTGTCTGACAAACTAACCAGACTGGAGAGTAGATTAACAACGGTGGACTTGAACTTAAAAAATACTGTGTATTAACATCTTTCCGCATTTGAAAAAAGATACCTTCTGATGTTCATTCATGTTTATTTCATGCTATAACTAGTAAAGAAGAAGAGATGATCGGTTCATGTGCCGCTTGAACTGAGGTGCTACAGCAATCTGTCACGAAACATTAAAGAGCCAAAACAGAATTTATTGTTTAAATTTCTTAAAAAATAAAAAAATTGGAAACTGAGACTTTGTTTCATACCAAAAGTTACCTGCTCTGTCATGTCTGTCAGCACGTTGTCAGTTTCCTCTTTGCTCCACAATGTATTTTTTTACTGCATGAGAACATGTGTGGTGTGAGACCGCCATGGCTTTTCGGATGTAGCAACAGTAACTAAGGTAGGCGGGTCTTTGCGAAGGGTCAATTAGACGTAGAGCAAATTTGCATTAATTTGGTGTGTCAGGATTTACATACTAAGAATAAATGGTAACACTTTACAATAAGGTGCAATTAGTTTATGTTAGATAATGCATTAGGTATCATGAACTAGCAATGACCAACAAAATTTGATATAATTTATTGATTTATAGATATGCTATTTTTCAAACTCATATTTGTCTGTATGTTATTAATACCTACGATTAACTAATGTTAATCCAATTTGTACTTTTTATTTTCAATTTTACATTTACATTTATTCATTTGTCAGACGCTTTTATCCAAAGTGACTTACAGATGAGGAATACAGCAAGCTTTTGTTTAGGTTGTTTAGTTTTAGTTTTCTAATTTAAAATTGTTCGTTATTTTAAATTGTAATATTTCACAATTTGACAGTTTTACTGTATTTTGGTCCGGAGCAAATAAATGCGAGCCTTAGTGAGCATAAGAAACAACTTAAAAAAAATCTTACTGTAAAATAAACATTTATCTAGATTAATATGCTGTAGATGAATGAGTCATTATTATTTTATCATTATTTTTTATCCATTAACTTACATTAATGAATCAGAGCTTATTGTACAGTGTTACAGAATACATTTCATGTTGGCGTCACTGCACTGTCAGTATGCATAAATTAACATATCCAATAGTAATTTCTTGATTAAACCAAGTTCCTTTGGGTGTTTGAAAGAATTGGCTGAGTGCATGTGATTACTGTAACTTATTTGTGTCATGTTTTTTTTTTGCTGCAAACCCCAAACGTGGCCTCCGATTGATGTGAGTACTTTTCAATAAGCATGAGTTTAAATCAGTCAAATGGCATATTTTTTTTTATTAGTTTGTACTTAGTTATATGGCTTTGCAGCTGTGAATGTAAACTAGCAATGAGGTCCTTTGAAACTATTTTAGGCATGCTGGATCGTTTCAAAAACCAAATGAACATTTCAGTGGAGCTACTACACCTGCAGTCATTTTCAATTGCCAAAGCTGGCTTTGATCCTGGATAAATCCTTCTAACAAAGTATTATTCAGATTTCCATTTGCTCTGCTCATTTTCCTCTCTGATTCTCCCTCTCTCTCTCTGTTTGTTCAGTGGCACCAATGATCTTCGATGTTGTAGTCCCAGTGCCAGATAATTCCTCTACTCTCTTTGGTGTAAGTGCCTCATGTCTTCACCTCACTCACATCTGTGTTAACATCTGTGTTAGCATGAGCTCAGATTAGATTACAGCTTTTGAATCCACTGTATTTGCACTAACTATCACTGATTTAATAACCCACAATGATACTTTGTGTTTTTGTTTTATATCACTATGAAGGAAATATCAATCTGATGTAAATCCAATTAATTTATTTCACATGATCTTACTGATCTTGGTCTGCTGTATTGCTGTGTTTTTTTGTTTTGTTTTGGCCCTGTCCTGTTTTATTCTCTTTCTCTCTCTCTTTTTTTGCCATTTATCCACTACACAACCCTTCCTTTGCCCTGTCTACATTCCTCCCTCCTATCCCTGACTTCTACCTTTTTCTCTGTGTTTGTCCCATCTTCTCAGTTGAATGTAACAGCTCTGGACTGGACTCAGCTGAGTAAGAAGGAGTGTGTGAAGTACGGAGGCTCACTGGTGGGAAAATCCTGCAAGTATGTTCCAGATCTTGCTCTCATGTCCTTCATTTTGTTCTTTGGGACCTACACTATGACTGTCTCTCTGAAGAAGTTCAAATTCAATCGCTACTTTCCCACAAAGGTAAGACCAGCGAAGTTTCTTTTTTACTTTTTCTAACCAAACTCTTGCAGAAACACTTTTTCACACTTGCACTTTTCTGTCTTTCACTTCAACCTTTCACTTCTTTAGTATCAGGACATGTCCTTTCCTCTTTTTCTCTGTTATGCCAAAACCCTTGAGACTGACTATAGCTCTATTCTTTATTCTGCATGATCCTAGTAGCTGATGAGATTCAGTAAGATAAGTAGGAATCTTTGATAGTGTTAGAGTAATCAAAAGAGCTTTATACCTGGAGACTCGTGAAAGGTAAACAATGTCACATGAGTGTAATCATGCATGTGGCACAGTTTATATAATATTTATTTAAAGCATATTTTTATGCTGTTCACTTTTTGATATATGACACATTTTTTAAGAAAATTGTTGAAATTGTTGAATCATTTGACTCTGAAGACTGGAGCGATGGCAACTTTACAACCACGGGAATAAATTACATTTTAAAATATATTAAAATAGAAAACTGTCTTATCTTAATTTGCAATGTTATTAAAAAACAACAACCTTGAAGAGGAAAGGACATGTCCAAGATAATAACAAGGTCGAAGTGAAAGACAGAAAAGTGCAAGTGTGAAAATCTGTTTTTGAAAGAGTTTGGTTTTTTTGCAAGAGGTTTTATCTGTTATTTACTGTATTTTCAATCATCTAAAAAATGCATCCTTGGTGAGCATAAGAGACTTCTTATAAAAACATTGAGTACAAGATGACTATTTCATATTTTATGTTCTCTAACATGACGCTTGACATATTTGTTTGGCTCTCTCACAACTTTGTAGTAATTATTACAGTTGAAATTATATATAATTCTGAATTATGTAATAAAGCAAGATCATGCAGTATTAAAACTGTTCCACATAGATACTGTATTGCATGTATGGTGTCTTACATACTGTATACAAATTAATTTATTCTCTGTTTAAAAGTGAATTTTGTGAGGTTATTCTCTGTAGTCTCCCAGAAATTGCGTCACTTGTGTCAGCTGCTCACTCCCTGGGTATGTGCCTGCAAAGAATAAATAAATAAATATGTCAATAAAAACTTTCCAGTGATCTTGTTTTGATATTCATTTCTGCATTCAAAACTGTCAAAATTTGACAAAAGGTGGCAAGTTTGCAGCCCAGTGTATTATACGTAGCTCTTCAATGACATTTGTTGACTTCAATGACCCTATTTCTGCAGCTGCAGCTACGTGTTTTATTCATTCTTTTTCTATCTATATATTTTCTATCTAGCTAAGGAAGTTGATTAGTGACTTCTCCATCTTCATGTCCATCATGACGTTTGTGGGGCTGGACATGCTAATAGGTTTGCAAACACCCAAACTCATTGTGCCTACAGATTTCAAGGTGAGTGTAAATGAAGTTCAACTGGAAAATAAAACTGATCTTGATGTTTTGTGACTTTTCAATAAAGAAGCTTCTTTAGTTCGTTTCAGTGTTGTATTGTTTTTTTCCTTTTCAAATCACGTAGCCCACACGTGCTGGCAGGGGTTGGTTTGTGATGCCATTCGGAAAGAATCCATGGTGGGTTTACCTGGCAAGCTCTGTCCCTGCGCTCCTTGTCACCATCCTCATCTTCATGGATCAGCAGATCAGTGCTGTCATCGTCAACCGCAAGGAAAATAAGTTAAAGGTATCCATGCAGTGAGCAGGTCCTTCATCACCCGTTCTTTACATTTCCATTGACTTCCTCACACTCTCGCTCTGTTTGCTACAGAAAGGTTGTGGGTATCACCTGGATCTATTGTGGGTGGGCGTTCTGATGGCAGCCTGCTCTTTTATGGGCCTGCCGTGGTATGTGGCAGCCACTGTCATTTCCATTGCTCACATCGACTCACTGAAGATGGAGAGTGAGTCTAGTGCTCCAGGGGAACAGCCGCAGTTTCTAGGTGTGAGGTGAGACAGACTTGTTTGTGGTCTCTCGTTGACATCATTTCTGACTGGCTCTGTACAGAGTCACAAGTCTTTCCTTTAATAACAGCCATATATTATAAATTGATTATTGAGAGTGGGCTATTAAGACATATTACAGACTCGATTGTCATAAAATCTCATTTACATGAGGAGGCGGACCACATTTATATCTGAATCGTAATTAATCTACATGGAACACATGCCAAACCTCAAAATGTAGCAATAAATCATCTGGATACAGTTGAAAATGCTGAAATAAATACATTTATGTACTGTGTTTGGTGTAAATCGGGCACTTGCTATCAGTATTAATGTTTTAAAAAGTACATCAAGTAAAAGTAATACATATGATCATAAGTTGCCACTTTGTTATTGTTCGGTATAGTTAAACACAAATAAATGCAATAAAACTCTGGCTGTGCAGTACATATGAATTTTTCTATTGTCTATTTTCTCTCACTCTTATTGCTTCTCTTTCAATTACAGAGAACAACGACTGACAGGAATCCTGGTCTTTGTGCTGACAGGAGTGTCTATCTTCTTGGCCCCAGTCCTGCAGGTGAGCTTGTTGAAATGACAGAGATAATTAATACTGACTCTGACCTATTATTTAGGGTAGATTAGCAATTATTATCATAAACAATGTTCTGTGATGATGTCTGTGTGATCTACTCCACAATAGCTGTACTATTTCAAATGGGTAAAGAGCAAACAAATGTTATGTACACTGCTGTTCGAAATTTGGGGTCAGTGTGATTTTCTAATATTTTTGCAAGAAGATACTTATTTTCACCAAAGCTCTCTTTATTTGAAAATACAGTAAAAACAGTAATATTGTGAAATATTATGAGTCATGAGCCAGACTTGTAACCTGAAAGTTGCAAGTTCGATTCCCAGTAAATTAAAATAACTGAATATATAATTGAATATATTTTAAAAATGTATTCCTGTGATGGCAAACCTGAGTTTTCAGAATTATTACTCCAGTCTTGAATGTCACATGGTCCCTCAGAAATCATTCTAATAGGTTGATCCTGTGCTCAAGAAACATTTATTGTCACAGTTCTAAAAAATATTTCTTGTGGACATTTTTTCCCCAGTATTATTCTAATAGAAAATAATCAAATTCTTCTAATAGAAAAAAAGCATTTATTTTAAATCCTTTGTAACATAATAAATGTCCGTCACTTGTCAGTTTAATGCATCCTTATACTGAATAAAAGTATTAATCTTTTCCTTTAAAAAAAATAAAAATAAATAACTGACACAAAACTTGTGTATATTTAAATATTATGTATTTACTAAATTATATTTCTAAAACAGTTAAAGGGAATATAGTAGCCTGAAATTTATCTTCAATTGGTCAGATGCAATAATGCAATCATACTTACAGCCATGACATTAAGCCTTTTTTATTATTATTTGTATTGATGGGTTTTTAAATGTAGTTTAAATGTGTTTTTAAAGGACAAACATTCTTAGAAAACCTTAATAAAACCAACCACTTTTTTTCTTTAAAGGAAAGTGATCCTGTAGGAAGCACACTGTTTTGTTAAAATTAATGGCAAAAGGAAGATACATCAGCACTTCCAGTTATGTTTTTCTGAAAATTATTTCACTTCCATAATCTGATGAATCTGAAAAAAAGGTTAGCCATCAGTAAATCGACTGTATGGTGAAAGTCAGTGTTATTTACCAGAATGGAGACTGAGAATATGAGTTCATGTTTATAAGTAGATTACATACAACCCCAAATCAGAAAAAGTTGGGACAGTATGGAAAACACAAATAAAAAAAGAAAGTAGTGATTTCTAAATTTACTTTAACTTGTATTTCATTGCAGACAATATGAACACAAAATATTTCATGTTTTGTCTGGTCAACTTCATGTCATTTGTAAATATACATCCTTTCCTGTCATTCAGACCTGCAACACATTCCAAAAAAAGTTGGGACAGTAAAGCATTTACCACTTTGTAATGTTGCCATTCCTTTTCACAACACTTAAAAGACGTTTAGGGACTGAAGACACCAAGTGATGAAGTGTTTCAGGTGTAATTTTGTCCCATTCTTCCTGCAAACAAGTCTTAAGGTGGGCAACAGTACGGGGTCTTCGTTGTCGCATTTTGCGCTTCAAAATGCGCCACACATTCTCTATTGGAGACAGGTCGGGACTGCAGGCAGGCCAGTCAAGTACCCGTACCCTCTTCCTCCGCAGCCAGGACTTTGTAATGTGTGCAGAATGTGGTTTTGCATTGTCTTGTTGAAATATGCATGGACGTCCCTGGAAAAGATGTCTTCTTGAAGGCAGCATATTGTGCTCCAAAATCCCTATGTACTTTTCAGCATTAATGGTGCCATCACAGAAGTGCAAGTTACCTTTGCCAAGGGCACTGACACAACCCCATACCATGACAGACCCTGGCTTTTGGACTTGTTGCTGGTAACAGTCTGGTTGATCCTTTTCTTCTTTGGTCCGGAGCACACGGCGTCCATTCCTCCCAAAAAATACCTGAAATACTGATTCATCTGACCACAGTACACGTTTCCACTGTGTGATGGTCCATCCCAGATGCCTCCGAGCCCAGAGAAGTCGACGGCGCTTCTGGACACGGTTAACATAGGGCTTCCTTTTGGCACAGTACAGTTTTAACTGGCATTTGTGGATGTAACTACGTATTGTGGTACTTGACAAAGGTTTGCCAAAGTAGTCCTGAGCCCATGTGGTGATATCGCTTATAGATGAATGCCGATTCTTGATGCAGTGCCGCCTGAGGGATCGGAGATCACGGTTGTTCAGCTTAGGCTTGCGCCCTTGTCCTTTACGCACTGAAATTCCTCCAGATTCCTTGAATCTTTTAATTATGTTATGCACTGTTGAAGGTGAAATATCCAAATCTCTTCCTATCTTTCTTTGAGGAACATTGTTTTTAAACATTTCAATAATTTTCTCACGTATTTGTTGGCAAACTGGCGATCCTCGGCCCATCTTTGCTCCTAAAGGACTAGACCTTTCTTGGATGCTGCTTTTGTACCAAATCATAATTACAATCACCTGTTGACATCAACTGTTTCAAAACACATCATTATTTAACCAATTTACCTCATTACTAGCCCTAAATTGCTCCTGTCCCAACTTTTTTTGGAATGTGTTGCAGGTCTGAATGACAGGAAAGGATGTATATTTACAAATGACATGAAGTTGACCAGACAAAACATTAAATATTTTGTGTTCATATTGTCTGCAATGAAATACAAGTCAAAGTAAATTTAGAAATCACTACTTTCTTTTTTTATTTGCGTTTTCCATACTGTCCCAACTTTTTCTGATTTGGGGTTGTAGATTTAGTTTTGCATTCATGTTGACCGTGTAAATGGTGTTGCCTTGGCAGCTGAAGTGTATGTTTTTTTTTCTGTTTATAGTTCATTCCTATGCCGGTCTTGTACGGAGTCTTCCTCTACATGGGTGTTGCTTCTCTTAGTGGCAATGGATATTTGCAGGCTGGCTGGGTTTACTGAGGCAATTTTGAGCTGCATTTTGATGAGGCTGTCAGACTGCAGTGAGAATCCACCCTCTTGTGTAGCTTGGCAGTGGCCAGGTGCTGTTTTTCTGTGCTCTAACAGTCTAGTTTAATGTCAGTTAGAGAACAAGAGGAGGACAAAAGGCAAAATGATGGACCTCAAGCGGAGACCTTTACAATATACTCAATGAATACAAATGTATTTAGGTTCATGCTGCTTTGAGGCTAAATGCTTAAAAGCTGGGATTGACTCTAAATAGCAATGTGCTCTTTTCTATTTGTGAAGCTTTGGCATGTGGATTTGTGATTGTCTTATGTAAGTGAGGGAAAAGAATGGACTAAAAAGGAAGTTAGAAAAAGTCCTACATGGCTTTAAGTCCTATATCAAACCTGTATGACTTTCTTGCTTTCAAGCTTCAAAAAGTACATGATAGCATCATAAAACATCATTAAAGTTGTCCATATGACTCTTGTGCTACATTTCAAGTCTTCTAAAGCCATCTGAAAGTTTTGTGCGAGGAAAAGATCAAAATGTACATTGTTATTCACTGATAATCTTCCCTTCAAAAGAACTGCAACCAGGTCAGATCACAGAGTCAGTCAAGAACCAGATCAATCCGATTTGTGAACAAATCATTCAGATTGAATCATTTTGTAAAGCGAATCAGCTCATTCAAATCAGTAAGATTAAACCATTTTGTAAAGTGAATCCATTTATTCAAATCATTCAGATCAAATCATTACAACTGAATCATTTTGTAAAATGAATCAGCTTGTTATTTCCTTTTGGTGCTGGACAGGCCTTGTCCTCATTCACTTTTGTTAGATGGAAAGAGCCATTTGGGTTTGAAATGATGTGAGAGTGAGTAAATAATAACAGATTTTTCATTTTTGTCCACTACGTATCTAATCAAACATTCTGTCTTTTGATAGTTCTGGGAAAGGATCAAACTGATTATGATGCCAGCAAAACACCAGCCAGATTTTTCATACCTGCGTCACGTACCGCTGAGAAGAGTCCACCTGTTCACACTGGTGCAGATTGTGTGCTTAGCTGTTCTCTGGATCCTCAAATCCACATTCCTCGCTATCATCTTCCCCGTGATGGTATGATAACATTTTATATTGCCACACAAAAACATCAATGTTTATCATGAGTCAAAACTACATTAGTTTCCATAAAGCTTTCTGAATATAATCTATCCAGTAAGGGATCAATGTACTTCAGTACTTTGTATGATTGTAATTTGTAGTGAAATCATGCCGTGAACAGGCCATCCTGTTGAATTCAAATGAATTTCCTGTGGTCTGTAATTTAGTATGTAATTCACTTTTCAAGGTTCTTAAGAATAAGAAACATTAAGAATGCGTTAAGCATACAAAAAAGTTTTTTTTGCCCTCGATTTCTCAGATTCTTGGTCTCATGGTGGTACGAAAGATGTTGGACATGGTCTTCTCTCAACACGATCTGGCATGGGTGGATGATGTCCTGCCTGAGAAAGGAAAGAAGAAAAAGGAGGATGAAAAGAAGAACACCAAGAAGGACAAAAAGAAAGGCAAAGGAGTGGATGACAGTGAAGATGTAAGTGTTTTAAGTGTTTTGAAAAAGATGCAGGCTGCTGGGATTGAAATGAGAGAAGTTTTATTTGACTTGACTCATATAAAAATGATCTATTTAAATCATTTTTGACATCCACACTGTTGTAATGTGTTTCACTGGTGCCACCTTCTGGTGGAGAAGAGCCTCATGCTTATACCAATAAAGCCTCAAAGACAAACATGACACATTCTACATAAGCATATACTAATCTTCATCCGTTCTTTGGCCCACAGGACAAGTATAACCCCTATACAAACTGCTCCCCCAGTGATTCGGAATTGGATCGCAGGTACTGTGTGCTCAAACTACACGTTCCCTACCGTGACCTCTTACAGGCGCCAGACTCTAACTCAGAGTGGGCAGCACGATGCCAACCAGGCAGTTACTACAACTGATACCGACTTTATTAGTTTTTTTTTTTTTTTTATGTGAGCACATTTCTTCTTAAATACGCACCTCCTCTACATTTAATAATACTAAAGATTGCATTCATACGTACATATAGTAGAAATAGATGACAGATAGATGATAGATGACAAATAGATGATAGTTGAGAGGCAGCTCAGAATATTAAATGCTAAGACCTATTAATAAGGTCATGCAAGACCTTGTATATAGTTTTTGCTATATTCTCATTGCCCTTGCCATGCGCTTTGAAGCAATGCAGATAGAATTGTTTTCATGCAACCACCAGTATTTTACTCTGCATGCTATTATAGAAAATGTGTAAATATTGTGTTAGGCATATGCATTTTTTCTTTTGCTTACATTTTCACACCAAAGAAACAGCACACATAAATAATCATTATTGAACTTCCATAATTAGATGTGGGTACAGTTTCTGTTTATATAAATACTGGGAAAGATGCCAGTGAGAAAAGTTTATATTTGAATTACTTTTTTGCAAGCGTTCTAAAATACATTTTTAGTAGCTATAAAGAGTGTAATGTAACAATGTATATTAGTTCTTTTAAGGAATTTTGGTTGTTTCTTTCCCTTATAATTGTGGTTCCAATAGGAGTGCTAATACAGAATAACTCTGTGCTTGTACTAGATTTTCTAGGGTCCCCCCCCCCCCCCCCCCAGCTTGGTTCTTCTCACACTATATTCACAACCCATACTTATCCACATGTGTGCCTCTGTATCATTCTGATGTAGAAATGATGTAAAATCTGCTGGGTTTCATGTCTGCATTGCTGTTCAGGGGGCATGGTTTGGATGAAGTGTTCACTTTAGGTTCAATTTGTTAACATTGGTTATTGCATTAGGCATCATTTGGATTATTATCATATTAGATATTATAGCATTTTTTAATTTTCACATATACTATTGTTAATTGTTAACGATCATAATACTTTATAATACTATTACTATATACTATATTTAATATAAATAGAACATATATATAGGGGTTAGTAAGATTTCATTCTTAAGATTTAAAAGTATTAAATGTATAGTAAAGACTTTCACGTTGTTACAAAATACAAAAATAAATTGAAAACAAAAATATTTCTAAAATGCTGTTCTTTTGTACTTTCTATTTATCAAAGAATCATGAAAAATGTATCACCATTTCCACAAAACTGTTTAATATTTAAATAAGTAAGCTAATATGATTTCTGAAGGATCAAGGCTGCTGAAAATACAACTTTTCCATCACAGGAATATATTATATTTGAAATATATTTTGAAATAGAAACTAGTTAGTTTAAGTTGTAAAAGTATTTCACAATATTAGACTTTACTGTATTTTGATCAAATAAATTCAGCCTTAATGAGCATTAAAAATAAATATAATAAATTCCTGTTAAAAATGTGTTTTTTTTTTTAACAGGATGAATGTTAAAAATATATTATAAATGTCTGATCTAGAAATGAACATGAACCAAGAACCAGAATTATTTCATGATTCCTAATGCATTAACTAATGTTAATGTTGAACCTTGTTGTTAAGGTTTACCATAGTTTCTCTAGTATTTATCGCATTTAAACACTTTAGTTATCCCCTTAACCTAGGACAAGCATACTGAGCCTTCTTCCTGCTTTGGGTGTCCTGATCCCAAATCTTTCCCCTGGAACACTTGTGCAGTCACCTGCAACTAACATCTTAATACAGACTGCTCCTCAGCTGTTCCTCCTTCCTGCTATAGCCCTCTCCTCTTACTCCTCCTCACTCTTGTAACTGGAAGTTGCCATTCCACAGCATCACTCTGCACCTGAAGATCTCCTGTCCGTCATCCCCGGCGATGCCAATGACCAGAGGGATGTCCTGCCCCGTGCCCCAGGTGAAGATTGAGATGGAGTCGGACTATGACGAGTCTGATATTAACCCTAGAGGCAGACACAGAGATCACAGGGACATGAGCAGCGAAACAACGCTATAATGTCGGTTCTCCAGTTGTGCAGTGTGGAACTTCCGTCTCAGCTTGTTTGAAGATCCTGTGTGGCTAATACACAAGTTTATGTTCACTTATGGATCAGACAGCACTTTATGGGTACACATAACTGTGACGTGGCATAAGAAGTTAGAGGTTGAATTATTTTAAAGGGCAAACATTGAGCCAAAATGTATGATTTATGCAATGGATGCATTAAGCATCATTTTTGTTTCTTATTTTAATAGCCAAAACAGCTGAAAATGCAGTCAATTTTATTAATTGAAAAAATATAACACTGAGATAATGGGTAGGCAGAACGATTATTTTCTTACTACAAAAATGAGACTATATTTTAGACAAAATCTGTTTATATTTATGCAGTGCAAACCTTTTAGAAACCTAGACCAACTTTATATTCAAGATTCCAGTACCTTTGATATGATGGTGACAGGGATAAACAATTCTGATTTTGTTTTCCTCTGTAACGGCTACCTCTGGGTCTAGTAATGTTGCCTTTCTCCAAACAGTCATGCTTTTCCTTCCTTTCCCTTTCTTTTCCTGCCTATATCACTCAAAAATCAAAGCTGGGGAAAAGAAACAACCAAAAACAAGCTTTGAAATGGCAAATGAAAGAGGTTTTGGCCTTGCATTTTGTTTCCTTGAAAGTTTCAAAAGTCTTGTGTGACTTGTGTTCAGTGTACTTGAGATGTTTTTTCTGTATATGAATATGTGTAAATGGAAAGGTTGCAAATGATTGATATTGGCCGACATGAGATTTAACCTCTGGAGGAAAAAAGAGAACATTTTAAGATGCAATAATTCTGTTTCCTGGCAACTTGAATTTTGGTTAAGGTAATGAGGTGGCAGATTAAAAATATTTACTGAAATTGATGTTTTTGTACATATAAGCCATATACCTTGGAATTATTATTCTTATTTTTTTGTTTATTTTATTGTACATCTCAAATTCCTTGTATATATTAACAGTTTATCCTAAGATGAGACATTGACTAACATCAATAGCAGGTTTAAAACCACTACATTTACAATCAATTGAATATTAAATCAGGTCATTTACAGTCAAAATTACCCAAGAACATAAAATCAACTCTTATACCTTTAGTACTGATTTTGAAGAAGGCACCAAAATCATTTTATCCTGATTGCTGACTCACTAAGCAAAGCACTATGAAATAGACTCATAAATTAGCTCCCATATGGACTGAACAACATCATGTTAAAGAACATGACACATTACTACTAGTGTCTTCAGGGTCCATGGTGAAGCCATCACTGAATCCATCACTCTCCACTAGTGTGGGTCTCTTACCACACATAGGGCAGAGTTTGTTCCTCTCACGTGAAGCTCTCATCCATATGATCAGGTTCCAGCGTGTGCCTGAGGAGATGGGCAGAGCTCCGTGCATGTGCTGGCCTCTGTGTAGCAGACCTTCAGTTACGTGATGCTCCACTTCCACACACTCCGTCTCACTCAGAGGCACCTAAAACAAACATACATGGTCAGGACACTGTAAATACACTTTAAACATGCATTACTAGGCTGCATGCTTGTGCTGCCCACTGTTTCATCCAAAACTGTCAATGTCTTTGTAAAGTAAACTAAAGTGTTGTATTATTAGGAAATAAAATCTCTTCTTGAAGAAAGTGTTGGCTTGTGATTTTAGGGGAGATGAATGGTGAATGTGAAATTATTTCATTTTATTTTATTCGACTGATTTTATGCATTAAGCAGAAGATTATACATTAAATCAGGGTTTCCAAACTTTCTGAAGCAAAGGCATCTTAGTAAGGACTCCCCTCTTCTAAAATAATAATAATAATGAAAAAAAACATTTAAATAAACTGACTTGTACTGATTTGCATGTGAAAATTATTAGGCATGATATTATGCATGTGGTTTCCAAAAGTAAATAACCAACATTTATAGTCACTTCACATAATGCCATAGCAAATGATTTCTATATCGATTATAAAATCTATTTAAAATGTATTATAAAAACATTAAGTATTAAATCTAGAAAATACTCAGAAAGAAATGATTCAGTTTGTATTAGGCTTTTTTTTTTTTTACCCAATATTAGAGTATAGATAGATATAGAAACCTGAATATTGAGATATGAAAAATGTGTATCTCAAGTTAACTTTAGTTAATTTTGACAGGCTAGGGGTGTGTGTGTGTGTGTGTATATACATAGGCCAAAAACTGTCTGGGAATTCTCAATAGTTGTCTTCATAATCATCACATAATTTTCAAGCTCTATTATAAACTATAACTCACAGCACCTGTCTCATGTCTCCAAAGAACAGGTTCCCCTCCGTAAAGTCTTTCCCCAGTGATACATTGAGAGTGACTTCAGCGTTGTCGTAATGATAGCTAAGGTCCAAGTCTTCACGCATATCATACTTGACCACGAAAGCCTTGTGACTGTCCAGACAGCTTCCTCCACAGTCACTGTAGAGCAGGGCCGTGAGTGGACGCAGATAGACCTCCCTCAATGGAGTGAAGAAACTCTCATCAAAGCCCACTTCATTGAGGAGAATCTGTATTCATTGAGAGAGATGTCAAATTATAATTAAGTCTGCCTTTTGATGGCAATATCAATCACACAAACTGGATTAAGTGTGTATGATAAAAATGTGTACTCCATAATTGTTCATGGTGTTTGGCCGGCCCTTTGGTGCATCAGACTGTTCAAAATGCTCCAGCTCTTCTATAAAGGCCTTGCAGAATTCCTTTCGGAACACTGGGAATCGGAAGACCCTTGGTGCTGCAAAATACACAATAAAGAGAATTCGTTGGTGTGATTTTTCTTCCACAATTTGACAGTCAACAGATTTCAACTGAAAACTGTAAAGAAGCAGCTCACCTGCCTCTGTCTGGATGAGTTTCATTAGTCCTTCCATGGTTGCATCACTTGAAGTACAGTATTTTACCAACTGTAAAAACTCTGGGGCCAGGAATGACTCCTTGCAAAGGATAGATGATACTGTAGTATATCAGTAAACGAGTTTCAATCATAGACTACCTGGACTACTGAATATAAGTACCTGCAGATGATAAACATGCTGATGAAGAGGTGCATAAATCTCCCTAATGGTAGCTGCTCTCTCTGCTGATTTCAATTTATGACTCTGGCGTCTTTCGATTTCTGCATGAATCTATAAATACACAACTGAATAATAAATAACCATCCTCTTACAGCCTTGATCTCCATCGTTATGACAGGAGTGATTTCTGCTCCAGAGCTCACTCACCTTTCCAAGCACGTCTCTGAACTGAGATTCAGACACGCAACCCAGGGACCTGAGGATCTTAAGCAAATGTCACAGGTGTTCAGACAGAAATGGCGAAGTATTTAACATTAAGAGATTAGCCAGTGTTGCTGTAGATTACTTACATTTTGATAGTCCTTCCTGAACTGGTTCTCTGAGACGAAACGAACGTGAAGTTTATATTCTTCAAGAAAAATATTATCTCTGAAAAAACAGCTGCATGTGTGAAATTTCTCCATGGTTTAACGAATACCGATTTTATAATAATAACTACATAGTTTTATATATTTACACAGGTGTAACAGCTATTTATACAACTTTTTAAGCGAAAGAGAACAAATTTCGACACGGTTAGACTAGTTTGAACTGGCCATCTGTTCAAAACTCCGCCCACTCAATGAATGTTTTGTTTTGGAACAACCAGAAATATGTCCGTAAAGGAACAAGCGGCTTCGATAAAATGAATACCTAATTTAAATATTCAGATGTAATAATGCTACATTTTTCTATGTATATGAGTATAAATATTCGAGACATATCTTGCATTAGTCCCTATCCAAAAAGAGCGATAAATACCGAGAGTGATAAAAGTAATGTTTACATCCTGATGGTACGTCAGTTAATTCCTTCCGTCCGACTGTTATTGTGTGAGCGTGCAAGTTCAAGGCAAGACTCGAGTTGATCAGAAACGCGTTTTAATTGTCCCCTGCGTCGGTGCGCCTGTAGTTTTGAATTTACAATTGGATGATTATATAGCTGTGCCATCTGTTATGTATTTAAAGCCTGGGACCGTATATTCGCAGCAGAATGTTGAGTGTGGACTCGTTGCCCGTTGCCGAAGAGGAGGTGGTGGAGTCCAGCTCAAACAGACTGGGGGACATTTACACGTTTGTTGCCGAGGGCTGTTATCCTCAAACCATGAATCCGATTCGCAAGAAAAATCTCAAAAGATATGCTCAGAAATTTATGATTGACGGTGAGAACAAATCTTGCATATGTTACATTCGGAATCATTAAATAAATGTCAGTAATCTTGGATTCTTTCAATGTTTTGCAGTACTTCCTGTAAAACAAAGACAGAAAGCTTTTATTATTATTTCTCAAGTTAACATGTTAACTTTGACAGGCCAAAAATCTCTAACCTATATATAAAAACCATCTCTCTCTCTATATATGTGTATCAGTATGGTGCTTTATAATTATCACTGGACAATTTTCAAGCTTTTTTTTAACTATATCTCCTCCTAATGTTTAAAGTGCCTTTTTTCTCTAATCCAGTCTATTTTAGTATGTAAAACAACTCCTTAAAGGCAACATAAGCAGTGTTTTTACACATATTTAGTGGTTTAGCTAATCTTACTGAGTAATTTTTGCTTTATTTGTTTTGTTATCTCTAATCTTTCTCTATCTACAGATGGTCGATTGTATTATGTGGGAACAAAGAAAGAAGAAAAGCGAGAAGTAGTGATTGAGGCAGAGCGGAAGAGACAGATATTCCTGGAGTGTCACTTCAATGACATTGGACATCACCTGGGACAGAAGAAGACTGTTCACAGAATTCAGAGTAAATACTACTGGCTTGGCATTGTCAAGGATGTTGTGGATTGGGTATGCAGTGGATGTTATTAATCTGACCCATTTAGGAATGGATGTGTTTGCTACTGTCACGTTTTTATTCATACCTTCATCTAAAAATCACTGTATCATCTGTTTCAGATTAAAATGTGCGAAACGTGTCAACACGCAGAGCGGAATAAAAACCTGGCTAGAACGGTACGACCCATCAAGGTGGATGGTCCATGGGACATTTTGGACGTTGAAATAATTGGTAAAAGTTTGTAAGGGACTTTTAAGAAGTCTAATTTGTTAGCAGGACACATTTCTAAGGCGTAACCAAATGTCTTCACTTGTATTATTCAAAAACAGGTCCATTCCCAGGCACTGCACATAGAGGGAATACACACGTTGTTCTTATTACAGATTACTACAGTAAATGGGTAGAGGCCTTTCCTGTACAAAAGAAAGATGGTCTCTGTGTTGCACGATGCATTTCCTCATCTACTTGCAGGTGAGATAATATTGCCCCATTAATAAAGAATATATATGCTTATTTGCTAAATTGTGACCCCTCCCCCCAGATTTGGTCTTGCAAAGACAATATTTTGCTCTCAAAGTGCTGACTTCTGTGATGAGGTAAAACTTTTTTTGTCAAAATACCAACCTTTTATGCAAAACAGGTGATTAATTGTATTTTAACAGCATTATTATTGATCATTTTAGGTTACAAAGCACCTGTGTGACCGGTGGAACATAGCGCAAAGAGTGTTGTCGGTAGACCAGCCGCAGCGGAACGCACTGTATGATCGCAGCAGTAATCTGCTGAGAGATGCCATAAAACAGATGGTGGTGGAGAAACAGGTGGAGTGGGATGATTTTCTCGATCCAGTTTTGGCCACCTTTAGGACATCAGTCAACCCTACGACAAAATTTACACCACACTTTTTAATATTTAACAGAAAAGCCAGCCTATCCAGTGAGGTAAGAGAATTAACTAATTAGATATGATAATTTTGTGACATGAATTAATGATTTTATTTAATAAGTAGTGTGATTTGAATGTAGACAGTGGTCCAAAAAAATTGAATCACACATTATTCTGTAGTTAATCATGATTAATCGCACCTAATGTTAGAATTTGTAATCATAAATATATTTTCACACTGAATCTCCAAATTAATGTAGAAACAAAATAAGGAGAGTCAGTAGGTGGAATTTGATGTCTGGCTTGGCATTGTCAAGGATGTTGTGGATTAGGTATGCAGTGGATGTCATTAGTCCCCCTTTCTGGACATAATGGGGGGAGGTAGACACTCCAACCCCACCCTACCCATTACCCTATCGCTAAACATAACTCCACCCATTACATCATTTGGCTCTAAAGTGAGCACTACTTTAAATGAAGATGGTATATTTGAATGAAGGCAATACATGAATGAAGGCAAGTATCATCAATACCAATACTGATACTGCTGTCTCTGTGAAATAGATTTTTAAAGCCAGCTTCAAAATCTTTGGATAAACCCATTATAATAACTGTCATATATAGCTGTGCTGTAATTTAGTGTGTCTTATAGTAAAAGTTTCTGTCAATGTCAGCTCTTTGTGTTTGAGAACTGTCAGTTCACCCCCCCCCCCCCCCCCACTAAGTTTATTTTGCACATTTAGAAAAGAAAAAGTTTAGATAGAACATTTGGTATTAATATTTTTATGTGAGATGTCGCATATCACGCCCATCATCCTTATAAAGAGGAGCGAGGGGAGGTCATCTACATGCAGACCACCATCAGTCGAACCCACCCATGGCACACAGAAAGGAATTGTTATTAAAAATCAATTTCTTTTCTTTCTTATTTTTTTAAAAACACAGTTTGATCCTCTTGGTTGCTATCAGGACCAGGAGGACGAGACCCTTAATGAAGAGGACACAAACGCTTTTCTTTCCTCCATGCAGGAGCAACAGAATAACATCAAACAGATGGTAAAGTCTGAACATTTGTTTTAGTTAAAATCTTTGTTAAAAAGTTATTTACTAATTGATCAGTTAAAATATAGCGTCATGGTACATGTCTATCAACTAGCATTTATTCAAAAAGCATGTCTGAAAACACTGCTTTTAGTGCAGACAAGCTTGTAATTTCACACCATTTTCTGATCATGTTCTTTTTGTCTATACAGGTAGTTACAAATATGAATGTTGCATACAGACAAGAAAAGAAAAATGCAAAACGCAAGGCTAGAAATATGCCTTCCATCACTCTCTCTGTGACCGACCCATTGTTCAGCACACAGGAAACACCCTCAGCAAAAAAGCTCAAGGAAAGCCTCTACCTGTCTTTTCCAGTAGAGACAGTCCTAACCACAGTCCAGAATGTACCTGAAGCCAAGAAGAATGGCTTGGAATATCCTCTAACAGACTCTGATGTGCACTGAAAATCTTTTTTGATTTGACTTTTCATAAAGCACTATCTGCAAAGTGCATAGGCTACAGCTTGAAGACTTGATATATCTGCAGTAAGTGGTCCACAGAGAGCAGGTCAAGCAGATGAACTCTTGTTCACTTTCTGTTTCAACACATAATGTAGCAGATTAAAATATGATATTTCACCTCAAGGCGTTCATTGACAGATGATGGTCTTAGTTTTTTGTTTAGTTATTGAACTACACACCCAAAGATTTAGTAGTTTTGCTTGGTTGACTCATGTCCCAAAATAATTTTTTTTCTGTATTTGCTTTAGATGAGTCATCTGACCTACAGAGATTTCAGTATTATCTGAAAGAATGTTGTGTAAACTTAAATGATGAAGATTGTAATACTCAGTCAGTGTTCATTATGACAGAAAATAGTTGTAATTTGTTTTTGTTTTTCTCAGATCATTGTTATATAACACCAAAGTGTTTCTCTTGTCTTTGACAGTGAGTCTGAATGTGCAAACAGCAAATTTGCTTCATTGTTTATTTAATCACCTAATCACCCGTGTATGTGGAAAGGAAACGTTAAGTTTCTATATGTTAATAAATAGTTATGAAGTTTCAGACTTTATCTCATAAATACTTTTTGCTCCATTGTGTTTTAAATTATGATGCATGCTATCCAACAATTAACTTTTCATTTGTAATAAACAGATTTGTTAATCAGTTAAAATCAGTTACTCTGTGGCCATGTGTCTTGTGCAACTTCCTGTTTGCCTTTGAAATAACGAGGGTTGAACAAAGGTGCAAGAACGTGACCACAGATTGCAGCATATTTCACAATGAGGCTGACCTTACCTTGTTACATGTGTCATGATTTGGACAGTCTGCCAAGTGGCAACATGTCTGAAATAAACCGTTTAGTGTTGAAACGATGTGTTCTTGTTTAAAATCGTATTTTTAATCATTCATAAAACGTTTCTGTTAAATTTGTGATATATATGTGTATTTAATTATATGTAAAACACCAACCTATTTGAGCTGTAAAAAATGTTTTTAACTTTAAACTGCACTGTTACATTAGAATCCAAGTGGTGATTAAAGTCCATTCAAAGCCTCAACTGTGCTTATTAATAACACAAGGACAGACAGTGTTAATTTTTTAGTTAATTTGTAATTTAAAAAATAATATAAACATAAAATAAACAAATGTAGGAATCCTATGAATGCACCATTCCCTATAAATAAAAAGTTATAAACTTGTGTGGTAGACTTTAGTAGGCTATACTTGAAGGACTTGTTACGAAAAACAACTTTAAAAGAATGTACTGGGAGATGGGTGTAATTTTCAGACACTTAAATGCATGTTATTTACAATTAAATGAAAATGTATTATAGTGCAAATTCATATTCAATGAGTTAAACTTGAATGGTTTTCTGATCCACTTAAGTATGACTGCCTGGAGTACATCTTTATATATTATTTTATATTTACAAGTGTACTGCCAACTGTACTGATAATAATTCATAGTAAACTAAAATATACGTGCTTAAAAACTTTGCACGTGCTTTAGTATGATAGTCAACGAATCATAATAGCTAAGTGTTCTTAAAGCGTGACATAACATGCACTTTTTTAAAAGGCATATTTAAGTGGCCTTTTATTTTATTTGTTTTAGGTTTTTACCTTATAAATTTGTAGCGCAAATACAAACCATTATATCCATTTTAAAATTTGCCTATATTATTGAAATAAAATGTCCTCACGCCCTCTCCTTCAAAATATGTAACTACTTGTGTATTTCACAATGTGACCGGAGCCCTTTCTGATTGGGCCGCTGTCACGGAGGCGGGGCTTCAGTACTGTATTCTTTTCCCTCTTCCTGTCATTACACCGCGCCGGTAAGAAGAGGCGATGGATGTTGCCTGGAAATTATGGGACTGAGATAAGTTTTGTTGTCGTGCCGGGAATATTGATTTGCGAAGGAAATAAGGAGCTGATTCTTAGACGGAAAATGTATTCTGTATTGCCCCAATGAATGAGTCTGTGATAGTGCCGGGTGTCAAGCTGCGCAGGCCAGCGAACCAACTTGACAGACGCAGTACATTCACATAGACTTTGTTTCAGGCGCGCACTTTTTATTACTACTCCAGACCTCTCAGTCTATTTTCACGCTGCTGTGTCATTAATATGTTTTCTCGCCCTATAGAAATCACTTCCATATAGAATTTTTGCTTCTCACGTTTACCGAGAGCATTTGTATTTCAGGAGCTTCAAGGCTCTTCAGCAGGTGTAGGAAAATGAGGGTTGCTGTGATTATTAGTGGTAACCTGGTTTTCACTCTGGTGGATTTTGTGGTCACCACAGTCTTGTTTGTTCATGGATCAAGTCTTGATATATTTTCAGATGAATTAGAGGACTTTGACATACACCGCTCAACTGTGGACTTGTGGGGAACTGTTCTCATACGGGCCAGTCTTCTTTTCGGGGCCACCATCGGGGTATTCTTTAACAGGACTGATGGTCCACAGAGGGTTTCAAACCTGGGGACACTGGTTTCTCTTATATGCCTTACCAACATGACTTATGCTCTTGCCAAGTTGTTGATGCTTTCGGAGGAGGAAGCTCTGATGTATGATCCCTGGTTCCTAAGTTTGTTCTCCTGGACTTGTGCATCAGCAATAGGCATCATGATCTCATGGAAGCTGCTGTCACAGACTCCCAATTCTGTATCTGAAAGAGAGGATAGTGAGGAGACGGAGAGGCTGGTTGATGGTATCGAGACCGAAGATGAGTCCAGTAAGAAGAGCAGAAAATCAAGGAAAGAGCATCCCAATTCAGGGGCCACAATCAGCCGTCTCTTGTCGTACTGTAAGAAGGACTCTGGTTTGCTGGCCATTGCATTCTTCTTTCTTCTCCTCTCTGCTGTGTGTAAGTTCACTCTCACAGTTGTGACTTAAATATTCTAAGAAATGTAGTGAATCAAGTAAACATATCATAATTCAAGTGATATTTCATGATATATAGTTAAATATGATTACAATTTAAAATAGCAGTTTCTATTTTAAAATAATTTCAAATGTAATTTATTCCTGTGATGGCAAAGTTGATTTTTCAGCAGCCATTACTTCAGTCTTTAGTGTCACATGATCCTTCAAAAAGGTCTTTACTGCTGCTTTTGATAAATTCAATGTATCCTTGCTTAAAAAAAGGTATTAATTCTTTCAGTCAGTCAATCAATCAATATAAAACTCATTTACTCTAGTCATTGCATGCTTGTGAATGCCTTGGTTTGTCACACTTGGATGGTAAGTTTATCAGCTCATACTAGTGTTAATATTTGATTTTCCTCCCCATAGGTGAAGCTTTCATACCTTATTACACGGGGCAAGCAATAGATGGCATAGTTATTCAGAAAAGCATGGATCATTTTGCCAAACCACTGATTACACTCAGTATTTTGGCTTTGGTCAGGTGAGCAGTTCTAGATTTCACTTTTCTTCAATTTTTATAGACAGTAGAGATTTTTTTTTCCATGTTATATAATGCCATTTATCTTTCTTTCTTTTTTTAGCTCCATAGCCACTGGGTTTCGTGGAGGTGTCTTTTCTGTTACGTTCGCCAGGTTGAACATTCGACTCCGGAACCTTCTCTTTAGATCACTAATGCGTCAGGAGATTGGGTTCTTCGATGCAAACCATACAGGTAATATTATGGCTCCAATTATAGCTTATATTTTCTTATATTTATCCTTATACTTGTATATGTACATAAACACACACACACACACACACACACACACACACACACACACACACACACACACACACATATATATATATATATATATATAATAATATATTTAATTATTTATTTATTTATGTTTGTAAGCAATTTAAGATTTGAAAATCTCTCTTTGACCTACATTTATAGAATGGTCAGCATTCAAAATGTACTCAACAGCAAATACATCATAATATTTGCATACTGAATTGTGATTGGCCTTGTCTTCTTTGCTATTATTTTATTGTGTTGATTCCTGTCAGTGTTGCCAGATTGTGCGGGTTTCCGCCCAATTGGGCGGTTTTGAATTTGATTGTGCGAGTAAATATTGGCTTGGGCGGGTGGACAAAATTTGGGCTGGTTTGGGGTCAGTTTGGCTGTTTTCAAACATATAAATTGTATAGGCTAATTGGTTAACATACAAGCCCAAGTGTGCATATACTGCATCCAATCAGTCGTTCCATCGTTACTAAACACACGCACACTGCAAAGACGACTGGTGTTGATGTTGACGTCGCGGCAGCACTTTTAGCCACTATAGGGATCAGCAGACAGACGTGATGATTCATCATGAGTGACGGGTTTTTAGTGCAATAACGGATCTAATTTTGAATGTATAACTGTTTAAGTGATCATAATGCGTAAATATAAGTTCGATGGTAAAGAGTGGAGAGTGTTTTAACTCTCAAAACGTGAATTACACCTGTTGAGGGAGATGACACGAAGGCTATATCACTGCAAAACTGAAATCAGCACTGTTAAATTATTTAATCAAAATGTATTTATATCTATACGATCCTGTCTTTTATCTTTTAAACAGTCCAGATTGGTATTGAAAGCTGCTGGACTTGTTAGTTTTGACTGTGCAAAGTTCTATATGAACTTCACAAAAGACTTTCTAGTTCTGTGTGTAATTATAGAGCGACACGAAGGTAAGAGCATTATTGTTGTTGTTAATTTTTTTATTGTCGGATTATCGTACAGTATGCATCAATCAATGGATGACACAGTTTTTACTGTGATGGTGTGTGCATGAACTAGGGCTGCAACGATTAGTCGACATTATCGACAACGTCGACAATAAAAAATTGTCGACAAATATTTTTGTTGTCGAGTAGTCGTTTGATCTCATATGACCTAATGTAAGAGCCTGCAATACTGCGGTTTGACCAGTGTGGCGCTGTAGCGCAAGACTCTAGTTCAGCCCTCCTGGATGCAGATCAAGAAGAACACACACAGCACTTCAGAGCAAATGCATCCAAACTTGAGCGGCGTTTGGATGAATATGTAAATATATATTGCGCGCTTTCCTCTCAATAACGAAATAAACAACAAAAACTGACAGCAGTGTGAAAGCAACAGTTAAAAATGCATCTGATTACAACGATGTGGATGTTTGCATGAGCTCTGCAGTTCAGTAACGTAACATTACTCCAGATCGGTCACATTATGTTTATTTATATAGTACGTTATGCAATAGATAGCCTTAATTGAAGCAGCTTTACGGTATTAAACATGAAAAACATGAAAGTCAGTGTCGCTTTCAGTTAGAATTACAACTTGATTTTCTGTTATAAAGCAGCTCTCCAGTGTGAGCTAGCTAATGATAAAATATTTTTATTAGTGGGAAAAAATAATAATTTCATTAAAGTGACAGTTTGGTTTGCAGAGATCAAAGCTTGATCTAGCTCAGGGCTGTTTTGATTATCATAACCCTATAAGGTATTTTAAGACATTATGTTGTGAATAAAATAGTTTATCCAAAGCATCTTATCACTTACCTTTATTTTGTTTCTTATCTATATGACTTACAAAAGGAGATGTTAGGCAGAATGTGCAAAATGTGTCATTCAGTTACTTTTTCATGTAGCTAATTAAATGGTGAGAGAGTGTCTCTGTCTGTCATCTCATTTTGTGTGCCATCTATTTTTATAATGAATTGGTAACATTACAATAAGGTATCATTTGTTAACATTAGTTAATGTATTAATTAACATGAATGAACAATACATTTATTACATTTAAGTATTAATCTTTGTTAATGTCGGTTAATAAAAATACAGTTGTTCATGTTAGTTCACAATGCATTTATCAATGTAAAAAAACAACTTGTGATTTGAATAATGCATTAGTAAATGCTGAAATTAACATTAAGATTAACAAATGCTATAGAAGTATTGTTCATTATTAATTCATGTTAGGCAAGGCAAGTTTATTTATATAGCACATTTCATACACAAAAAAAATTCAAAAACACAAAAGTGCTTTACATAAAAGGAAGTGAAATAGACATTAAAAATAATAATCACAACAATAAAAACAATGAATTAAAAAAATAATAATCACAACAATAAAAACAAGAAAATTATATAAAGAAATATTTAAAATGAATTTAAAACTGTTACGAATAGAAAATGATTATACATAAAATACAGTGCAGTCATGTTAACTAATGTTAACTAATGAACCTTAATGTAAAGTGTTACCAATTAATTGTGTAATAATTGTAATTACTATGCTTTTCTAAAGCTGAAGTGACCTTTATTTATGTTAGAATATGTATAACATATTCCATCCAATCTGGCAACAATGATTCCTGTGTGCAGCCAATAGAAAGAAAAAGTCATGCATTTAAATTCTGACTGTTGACATTGAAAATGTGTTTTTCGAAGGTATCGGTTAATTTCTTGATTGCCGTTTTGACAGTCTCTGCTTGCATATTTTAATCATATTTAGTAGTTCTATTTAATGTATTTGCCCCGATTTGATCCATGGGAAATTTATCTAGTATTATATTTATATTATTTTGTCGTCATTATTTTGTTTTAAGGAGTTAAAAATGGCTCTTATCAACCTTGAATTTACATTCTATCACATTATTTTGACAGTTAAAATTTTGGGCGGTTTTTGGGCAGGTTTTTGTGAGCTTTTGGGCTGGAAATCATCCATCCAATCTGGCAACAATGATTCCTGTGTGCAGCCAATAGAAAGAAAAAGTCACGATGCAGCATTTTATTATATAGAAACCAAAGCCTAAAATCTAATACTTTAATACTATTATTTAGCTGCCTTCAGGAAATGCAAATCAAGTGTTGTTTTTAACATTACTGTGTCAAAGACCTCTTTGGACTGGTGGAAGTAGAGAAGACATAAATGATTCAGCTCTCAATGGTTTGCCTTACAGGTGACATTACCTCTAGACTTACCTCAGACACTACTCAGGTGAGCGACCTCATCTCACAAAATGTTAACCTGTTCCTGCGCAGCTTTGTGAAAGCTGTGGGCATCTTCATATTCATGTTTGGGATGTCATGGAAACTGTCGGTAGTCACCATCATGGGTTTCCCATATATAGCTGTGGTCTCCAAGCTGTATGGAGAGTATTACAAGGCAAGTTATGCATATGAAAATACATTGCTTGAAAAAAAAAAAACAATGGCAAATGGTGCATGGTAGTTTAAGGCAGCATATACTCTATATTGTTTTATATTTCACAAATGCACATTATAATAGCATTTTTTAATGCATTGATACAAAATATGTACGCATAAAAAAAGATTAACATTCCACATTTTTGATGTTTAACAGAAGTTAACCAAAGAAGTTCAGACAGCACTGGCTCAGGCCAATAAAGTGGCAGAGGAAACAATATCAGCCATGAGAACAGTGCGAAGTTTTGCAAATGAGGATCAGGAGGGAGACTCGTATTACAGCAGACTGCAGGAGATGTTCGTTCTTAATAAGAAACAAGCAGTTGCCTATGCCTGCTTCATGTGGTCCAGCTATGTAGGTATCTTGCAAGCATATTGAAGCCTTCAATATTTGTTCTAACAAGATTCTCATGTATAAAATATTTTTTTTCTTTCCAATATCATAATTAAATTTCTCTTTTGGGGCATTTGAAGTGTCTTGTAGATCCAAAAAATAAAAATCAGCAGTGTCAGTCTGAACAACGATACTAATTTTTGTTCTCTCTTCTTTTCATTTTCATCTTTAGGTATCTGAGCTAGCCTTGCAAGTAGCAATCCTGTATTATGGAGGCCACCTGGTGGTGACAAATCAGATGAGTGGAGGGACCCTTATTTCCTTTATCATTTATGAGCTGGAGCTCGGTGAGGCCCTGGAGGTATGGTGTTTTTCTTTTAATATGTGTGTGCATGATACTCATACGATGAATCTGAAACACAAAGTCTTACTTTCTGTCCTTTTTACAGAGTATATCGTCAGTGTACACAGGTCTGATGCAAGGAGTTGGTGCTGCAGAGAAAGTGTTCGAATATATTGACAGAAAACCTAAACATATCCTTGATGGTCAAGAAGCTCCAGAGACATTTGAAGGGCAGGTGGAATTCAAAAATGTGATGTTTGCATATCCAACACGGCCAGAGATGGATATATTAAAGGTATTCTTCACTGAAAGTAGACTTTAGATAGAAGGTTACTAACTAACAGCAAAGTATAACACCATAACCTAACCAGACATAATGCAGAAATGCTACAGATTTTTGTTCCAAGTCCATTTTTTAGTTGGTTTCTGACTATATAACATATGTTCTGATTCATTGGCTGTGATTGTGTCACATTGCACCACATTGTCACATTCAGTGTGAACCGACAAATCCCACATATTTATGTGTAAGGACTGATTAATGTTAATGATTTAGGCTAAAAACACATGGGTTAACTACAGAATTATTGAGATACTTTATTACAGTTGTGCCCCTGTGCGTTAAGCTTAAACTAGGTTGCTATGGTTGACGTTAGTAGGGAGTATTAGTGTATTGCAAGTACCTTTGAATGCTACGTTTATTTGTTTTCTTTTAAACTGATATGCTCATGAATCAGTAACAGAATTCCTAGACACAGAAAGAAAACTAAACCCACATTTTCTTCTCAGAATGTTTCCTTCAGTCTTCGCCCAGGGCAAGTAACTGCACTGGTAGGGCCCTCTGGTGGTGGAAAGAGCTCATGTGTGTGTTTGCTGGAGAATTTCTATGCTCCTCAGCAAGGCCAAGTGCTAGTGGACGGCCGACCTGTGAACAGCTACCAGCACAAATACTATCACTCTAAGGTGGGATATATGCTGAGTCTGATCTGGATACATTATTTAAGAATACTTATGTAGTTTTCAGTGCAGCTTGTAGCACATTCTACGGTTTTAAGAGGGCAGTAGTTACTGATAATGTAAATGAAGTGGCCTAACAAATGCAAATTAAAGATTTTTTTTTACAGGTATCACTGGTGAGTCAGGAGCCTGTTCTATTTGCCCGCAGTGTTCAGATGAATATATCCTATGGAGTACCTGAAGCCCCCATGGAGGCAAGTCATTAGAGCTGCCATTAATGCCAATGCACATGACTTCATAACAGGCCTCTCCAAAGGCTATGAAACTGGTTAGTTATTATTATATTATATTATATTTTTATGTTTATTGTTGTAAATTATACTATATTTTTACTTTTATATTTAATTTATTAATATAATAATATGATATATACTAATAATGTCATATTATACTATGAATATTATGAATATGTATACTAAAATGCACTTAAATTTCGTCATGCTCAGAAACTTAAATTTTTTGATGTGAATGCTTTGTGCATTGCAATAATGACAATAGATATTCAAATACATAATTGCTTGATTTGATGTTTTTGACTTATTTGACATCTGTTTTGTACCAGAGTTCAGCTGACAATTCATCCTGCTGCTCTGTCCTCTGTTATAGGGGTTGGAGAGAAGGGTGCTCAGCTGTCTGGTGGGCAAAAACAGAGAGTTGCCATTGCTCGGGCTCTTATCAGAAACCCTCGCATTCTCATTTTGGATGAAGCCACAAGTGCACTGGATTCAGAAAGCGAATTCATAGTAAGCAATGACTATTGCTTTGAAAGGATGTGGCTTAAGTGAACATTCATTTCAGACTTCATTTGTGTCGTTATTTTGTTTTTAGGTTCAGCAGGCTCTGAACAACTTAATGCGAGAACACACGGTTTTAGTGATTGCCCACAGACTGAGCACAGTGGAGAGAGCAGATAACATCCTAGTGATCGACAAAGGCTGTGTGGCAGAGCAGGGCCCGCATGCTGAACTCATGGCCAGGGGAGGCCTCTACTTCAAGCTGGTGCAGAGGCAGATCCTGGGGACTGACATGGACGCAGATGTTCACAAACCATCGCCAGGCCCACCATGGAAGCTGAAGGAAGGAGATAAGGAGAGTGCAGAGGACTGTAGCGACACTGAGTATGAAGCACACTACTAAGACAAAGTTGAAATGTGCTTCACTTGATTGTATGAAGGCCTTAATCCTAGATAGATATTTATTTTATTTTATTTATTCTAATCTGGGGATATATCACATATTTTGCATGTCAAACAGTGTGCTGCTACTAGACAGGACAGGAGTACTGCACTGAATAAAGCTTTAAGCAATAAATATTTGATATACTTGATGTACTGTACATTTGTTTCAAATATAAATATCTTAAATAGTACAAACATATCATTAAACTTAATTATGGAAATAAAATGAATTAATGGACAAATAATTATTTCATTCTTTAAATGTCCCATATACTACAACTAATACAGTTATTAGTGTATAGTTTATAGTATTAATTAAGATTTATATTTTTGTTATGTGCTTTTGTCAGTGTTTATTATTTTGTTTTAATTATATTTTAGATTTTTTTTTTGTATTTTTAGATCTTCAACATATTTTATTTTTATTTTTCTAAAAAAAAATGTTTTAACTGTATTATTTTATTTCAGCTTTATTTTAATTAAAACAACTTTTAATAGTTTTAGTTTAGTAAACAATAACAACACCGAAGCGTGCAATTTTTGCAATTAAAAGATTTTATTAAAAAAATAAGTATGTTATCAGTTGTATGCAGTGTGATGCACAAGTGTATCAGACACATAAGAAACGTAATTATGATTTTGGAGAAAGTTCGTGAGCATCAAATGAAAAAGCCCTTGATGTGCGGTTTGACGTCACGCATCGCCTCCTGTCGTCTTCCGGCTGAAAATAACAGCTTTGCCCAGTCCGACCGCGATCCACAGACAGTGTTCAAAGTGTGAAAGACACCGCTGTGCCAGATATGGCTGGCTTTGAGAATAAGTTGAGTTCTTACACCTTAACTCAGTTAAACGAACTGCTCGAGGATGATGAAAAACTCAACAAATGTATCGACGACTCGGACGAGGTAAGTTTCTTTTTCTCGTGAAAAGCGTTGCGAAGTTACTGTGGCGAGTTGATGTGTATTTCAGCACCATTTTATACAGAGGTAGGCCGTGTTTATTTTTTATTCTTTAAAATGGGTTGTTTTACACTTATACGAGGTCATTGCATTTTATTGTGAACTGTTTAAATGTAAACGTTTCTGCGCGCGACTTCAGTTCAGTTTGTTTTTGACGTCGCGGAATATGACTAACGTTAAGTGTAATGATGTCATTCGTTAAACAACATATTTTCAGTTAAGACAAAGTGACCTTATCACGGAAGCAGAAACAGGTCAACCAACCGTATAAAACAATGTGATAGGAATATGCGTTTCCTCTGTAGAATGTATAGAGAAGATAGAAGTTTGTATTTCACCCATCAGTGATGCAAGTCATTTTCTCGTGATCCTCTTCTGTAGAAATTATTACTGACGTTGGACTTGTGTATTTTCTATTTTTATAAGTAACGTTAATGATTTTTTTTTTTGTAGAACTTCACTTTTTGTTACTTTTATGAAAACATATCTTCTGTCATGTGTTGGAGGAAACCTTGGGAATCAGAGCATGAGCCTTTTTATACTAATTTGTATGCCAAACACTAGTTATGCTTACAGGAAACATTTATCGATTGTTTGCATTATACACTTTTAATTTAAAATAAACTTATTGTATTTTTTTGTTGTTTTTATTTACAATAACACAATAGTATTTCAGTATCTTAGTGTATTTTTTTTCTTTTATTGAAATAGCATTTTGACAGGTGATTTTAGGTAATTTGATTTTTAATCAAAGTTTCATATGAATTATAATTGCTGATGCATATTAAATAGAATAGGTAAGTGTTAGTATTAGTTAGCACCTGACTAACTAATACTAACACTTACCTATTCTATTTAATAAAAAAAAATTGCTAGCTACATGTACTGTGCTAGACTAACTGAGACTTGTCATGGCACTTGTATACTGTTGCTCTCTCGATGGTCTGATTGCTTCTATTGTTCTCCTCATTTGTACGTCGCTTTGGATAAAAGCGTCTGCTAAATGATTAAATGTAAATGTAACCGTAAATGTATTTACATCTCATGAGACAACATACTGAGCTTTGCCAATGCACACAATATCAGTACTGCTCAGTTGTGTTTGCATATTGTCGAATAGATTGTATTCTGGGCATGTTCACAGTTTTGAGTTGATTTGACCTCCAAATTCATGGAAAGATGTCAACCTTGAATCAGTACATGTCATGAGAGAATGTTTAATCTGGCAGCACTCTTAAAAGGTGGTTTATTTACCAGGGCAAATAAGTTATTTATAAGGATATATATATATATATATATAACTGCTTATCTGTTGCTGTTTAAATAATCATCTTTCTCAAATATATGCATTCTTAAAACTTGGTTTTCACTGAAATTGGTGACTGAAAGAAATGAGTTTTTGCTGGCATGGTGCTCCAGAAGCCTTATATAGTAACATTTCATATGTAGACTGTAATTATCTGCCACATAAAAACAATAGTTGCGGACTCGTACACTGGTCTACATGTCTTTTAGAAGGTGATGTGCATGTTGTATGATAAATAGACCTATACTTAGTCAGATTTGGAGAGAACTAGCCTTATATAATCAGTGATGAGCAATGATTTGCATTTCTAAAGCAAGGGTTGGTGCATTACCAGGAGAATTGGTTTCAGTATTGTCTGTCAACGTCTAGTTGATGTGATATGACTCATGATTTCAGCTCTCTTTGTGTTAGACACTGACTTGTATATTTTGAGTGCTTGTTTGGGTATTTATTTTATTTTTGACCCAATGTACTATATAGGACATCCCGGCACAGACTATGTAAAGAGCAAATGCTTTCTGACGTGCCATCTGATCTAGACCGGTGTTTGAGAAACATGTGAAATCTCTCACCTCTTCCTCTTATGCACTGACACATGATCTCTAAACTGAAACTGCAGATGTGCACCTGTTAAAAGGGAGGAGTCAGAAAGGTTAAATGTTCCTCATCATGGCAGTCAGGGTTGTGAGTCACTAGAGGTGGCATGTTGCAATGTATTGTTTTTTTTCAGTTTCTTGGAAATGGGATGTGCTTTCTGAAGACGATTTTTGTGATGTGTTTCTCTGTGTTGTGTACAGCTGGAACCCTTTACCATTGTGTAAGAATTCCTTTTTGGGGGCTGTAATGTTGTGCCTCTGTTGCAGCAGTAAGTACATTGTGATCATCCAGTACAAGGAGAGGCTTAAGGTGGGGTGACCTATTTATCAAAGGCTAGCTGATTCAAATCAATTTGTGCAGAACAAATTTTAAGCCTCTTAAAGGGATAGTTCACTTTGAAATTAAAATTTGGTATCTATTAGGGCGGTGTGCGATATGGACAAAAAAAGAAATCGCGATTTCTTTGATCAATTTTGCGATTTCGATTTTAATCACGATTTTGACACAACACGGACATGCTTTACAGTCATAAATGCATTCAGTGTGAATTTGAAATGTTTTTCCAAAAGAAAACCAATTAGAGCTTTATCAAAAAGCTGTAACGTCTCTAGAACAGACATAAGGCAAAAAAATAAAAAATAAATCCCATGTCCAGGGTTTTTTATTTATGTATTTATTTATTTTGCCATGCATTGGTCATAGAGCTCTTTGTGGCACTGCCTCGGGTGATGAAATAGATTTGTTGCGCCAGGTTCATACTCCGTCTGCTGTGTGTAACTGCGTATACAGTATGTGTATGCGGTGAAGAAGCAGTACGGACTCATTTTGCTTTCGCACAGGATGCGTTTGCAGTCCACTCCTGATCTGCGGCGGTTTACCACAAACACAGCATTTATCCATTATTTTGATTTCAGATCCAAATGTTGTTACTGCAAATGCTTTTTCAGCATTGTGATTCTATTTTATCAAAGTAACGTTACAGTAATACAATCTTTCATAGACATATTCACATTTAAACTCAATAAATATGAACTCAAACGAGTGCCATATGAATGAATGAATGAAGCATTTATATAGCGCTTTATTGTGTATTGCTGTACACCCAAAGCTCTTTACAATCATATTGCCTTGTTTATCTAAAAGTGCACTTTTGCTTGTTTAAAATCTAGCCAAAAAGCCATGTGTTGACTGAAACAGTAGACTTTAATTATATGAATTTATGGTGTACTTACTACATTTCCGTGTCAATCCATGTTTATTTTTACCGCGAACAATGCGTTGTCACTCACTTTAATTCAGCGCGTGCAGCAAAGCAAGAATAGACTCCGTGCGGAAACGATCGCTGCATGACTGCTGCAGACACACTGCTCCTGGAGCACTCTGCCGGACTGCAACCGTGTGCAGTGTGAACACTCTGATCCGTTAACATGAGCGCTGAAAAAATACACACGGCATACGCACCACAGACGGAGAATGTGTGAACCTGGCGTTACGTCTTTATGCCCGTTCTGTTCTCGCGCTCCATTTAGGCGCTCTGCATTCTGGTTGAATCGGATTGCATACTGCGGGAGGTCGGGGGCGCGGGAAGAATCGTGCTATAAAGCGATTTAGAAATCGTGCATGCTCAAATCGTGATTTTATGACGATTTCGATTAATCGCACAGCCCTAGTATCTATCAGCTTACCCCAAGGGCATCCAAGATGTAGGTGTCTTTTTTTCTTCAGTAGATCCAATTTTGATGTTTTTAGGTCAAACCGTTCTAGTCTGTCAGTCATATAATGGCAGGTATAGGTCACTGTCTCTATAAGAGGGAAAAAGAACATGCACAGAGAAATCCAAATTAAACAATTCCCCATCGTAACTACACATTGATGGCCTAAGACACGAAACGAGCGGTTTGTGTGAGAAAACGAACAGTATTTATATAGTTTTTTACCTATATAGTTTTTACACAGAGCCGTAGTTCACTGACAAGCTACGCGATATCGCGTTCATAATCGCAGATTAATCGAATTCGATTATGAACGCGAAATTTCCCCCCGATAGAAATTGCCTAACTTGTCAGTGAACTACGGCTCTGTGTATTAACTGCCGCTCAATTTGAAAACAGGTGATGGCGATTTAATGCCAATCACGGAACCGGCTTTACTGACGAGATGCGCATGAGAATCGAATTCGATTAATTGCACAGCCCTACTCTTAACTGATTCTCAATGATGAATCTCTTTTATATGCATATAAACAATTAGGTTTTTAGTCAAACACCCACAATTTGTCTAGAACTGTGATTTTTTTGACTTGAAGAATTCCCACCATGTATGCGACTATGACTGAACCTACCTAAAAGATGGCCATGCCTCTCCCTTAACACCTTTGGGATGAATTGAACTGTGAATGGAAGTGCAACATGATGCTGTGAGAAATTCTAAAAACTGTCATTTGTAAACATTTACTCTTGTTACAGATATTATAGTGACTCTACAACTTTTCTTTTTCTTTCACATGTTCATCATAACTGCATTTATTTGATCAAAAATACAGTGAAATCAGAAATATTGTGAAATTACTATTTAAAATAACTGTTATCTATTTGACTTTAAGTGTGATTTTATTCCTGTGATGTTTAAGTGTCACATGATCATCCCAAAATTATTCTTATATACTGATTTGGTGCTCAAGAAACTTTATTATTATATTAGTGTTGAAAACTTTTAATATTGTTTTGGAGACTAAGATAGTATTTATTTTTTTCAAGATTCTTTGATGAATACAAAGTGCAAAACAACAGCATTTATTTGAAGTGGATGTCTTTTGTAACAACTTATTGTAACAATTTTGAAACTTAATATTTTTGTAGAAGCAGTGATAATTTTTGTCAGGATTCTTTGATGAATAGAACGTTTTTTAATGTATTTGTATTTGAAATGTATTTTTTATATATTTTTATATAAGTCTTTACTGTAACTTTTTATCAATATAATATGTCCTTGCTGAACAAAGGTATTCAATTCTAAAATAAATAAATAAATAAAAAATCTTACTATTCCAAAACTTTTAAATGGTAATCTATGTTGAAATGTATGCAGGGCTCGCAAAATTTCAAAATCCCTGGTAGCCCTTCGGGCAGGTACTCTTCAGATTTTGGTAGCCCGAAAATTAATTTAACTAGCCCAAATAAAATAAAAAAATACCTTTTATAATTATATATATATATATATATATATACATATACATATACATATACATATAGGTGCTGGTCATATAATTAGAATATCATCAAAAAGTTGATTTATTTCACTAATTCCATTCAAAAAGTGAAACTTGTATAATGTATACATTCATTCCACACAGACTGATATATTTCAAGTGTTTATTTCTTTTAATTTTGATGATTATAAGTGACAACTAATGAAAACCCCAAATTCATGATCCCAAATGCAAGTTAGGGTGACCACCCGTTCCGCATTTTGCGGGACAGTCCCAAAATTGGGAGCTTTGTCCTGCATCCCGCAAGATGTAAGCTGCGTCCCGCATTTCAATTATGTATTCTGTATTATTATTTTTTCATCCCAGAAATTGAAATACCAAAATAAGAAATACATTAAAATTGTGACTGGCATTTAAAAATCCATTTGCGCAGCCGTCATGTTCTAGCTGTGAAAATAACCAACCGACGCAATCGTAGAGAGAGGGAACAAATTAATGAAACATGGACAGCTGCCACAAATTAATATGTCGTAGAAACGAATGAACAAGTTGTATGAATGAATAGACTGTCCTGCTTGTGTGCAGCCCTGTCAAAGCGAAGTGCCCTATATGCAACTATTATCTATGGAAATTATAATTGAACATGACTTATTACTACATTTCAATACAAAATAACTTTGTACTGTATCTGTTTTAATGTACTTTTAAAGTTTGGATCATATTAAAAGCGTAGTTTGTACATTAGTAAATTATTTTCTTGTAAGATCCAGCCCCTTCACCGTCACTCACAGCCGTTTGCATGTGTTTTGCGCACGAGCCGCACACACCCCAAAATGAAGCTGCTTAATCGACCATCGATAGCTTTTATCGATTACATCTCTTATCGACAATTAATGGATCGTCGATTAATCGTTGACATCCCTAATAAATATAAATATATATATATATATATATATATATAAAATCAGACAGGAGTTTAAATCAATAAAAAAAAATTCAATACACAAATATCAACAAATATGAAGGAAGGAATTTTATTTCACTATTTACAGGGTATCTGCAGAATTTAAAAAAATAAATTTAAGGCAATTTATGACCCATTTTAAGAGCTGCACAAGTAAAATGAACACAGTGTGAGCGGGGTTGGACAATGTCTATGGTAACAGAGTATTGAGCCATAAAATTACATGATTTACAGTTCAGAAACAGGTTTTCACAAAAACAAAAATCTTATACAACAGCATTTCTGCCTTTAGACCATTTTTATGAAAAGGGATAAATCAAGCATATAAATTGTTAATTTAAAACGTATAAATATTACTGTCTTAATTGTTTAGAAGGCATATTGAGATGGTCCTCACTGCAGAACACAAGATCCAGGGGGCGGAGTTGGATCTAGATCCAACTCCTCCCACCTTACATAGACATAAACCTACCCGTCTCCACCCCCTGATCCCTAAACCCACCCATCCCCACCCCTAAACCTACCCATCTCCACCCCCTGGATGTGGATCCAACCCCGCCTCCTGGATCTTTGTTCTGCAGTGAGGGGCTACTGGAAATATTGTGGTTTCCCCGGTAACGATTGGACACAAAGCAGCTCCGCGCTCATAAAAGCTGCTTAATCAGGAATTATAGCTAAAATTAAATTAAATTGCCAACGACACGTTTCTGAGGACAGTCGGTTCCCTTCAGATACATTCAAATAAAGACATCCGCGCTGCGTTTTGACTTGAAAAGTGCAGCACTCATATTTATTCAATGACATCATTGCCTTTTGAAGTTGAATCCAGTATCGTGACTCGTCTTTCCGTCCCCAACTGTAGAACTCTTGAAAATATAATTACATTTCTTATACCATTTAACGTATTTAAAACCTTTTATGGCCTTAAGTTTGATACAACTCACTTTAGGAGTTTTTAAGAACCCGCGGAGAGGTAGCCCGTCGGGCAGGGCAGTAGTGGTGCAACGGATCACAAAACTCACGGTTCGGATCATACTACGGATTTTGAGTCACGGATCGGATCATTTTTCGGATCAGCAAAAAAAAGTTGTGTAAACTACTAGCTTTACTACTAAAGTCAGTAATAAACCAAGAACAATTACACAAATTAATTAGATTTTCAACCAATAGATAGATTTCCAGCCTACAACATAAAATTATAAATAAAGACAGTAACAGTAGTATTCAGGTGCAGAAATGTAAAAATTAAGTGTAAAACACAATAATGCTTACTGCATAAGTTAAATACAGATGATTAGCAGACAGAAGCAGGTATTATAGGCTGCTGTCTCTTTAAGACTAAATGCACGGACCAAATACTGACACACATCCGGTTTCTTTCTCGGCTGTATACGTTAAGACATAACTGACTGTGTTTACCAGAATACTTGCCAAAACGGGTATTTTAACATAACTTTGTGTGTGTGTATGTATCCATCCGTTGAGGCGTTGTCTGAAACGCAGTATCTAAATCACGCCTCTCTTTCTCACGCTCTCTCTCTGCGTGTGCGCGGCAGCGGCTGAGCGCAGAAAACGGAGCGCGTGCAAATGATAAACTTTCACTCTATGGTGGTTAAACTTATCAGTTAATCCGCGAATCACATGCGTGCCGAACCGTGGGGACTGGTCCGTACGGATCACGGATCATCTACGATCCGTTGCACCCCTACAGGGCAGTGATAAATTTTGGTAGCCCGACTGGAAAACACAATAGCCCCGGACGTCGGGCTAGCGATTTTGCGAGCCCTGGTATGTATACTCATTGTTTATTGAGTTAACATATTCCTTGTGTTTTCCTCAGATTAAAGGACTACAGCAGAACAAGGAGATGACCCTGGCTAGTAACCGTCTTCTGGCTGAGCAGAACCTTAAACTGCAACCCAGACTTGACCACCAAAAGAATGAACTGACCAGTCGGTACCGGAGCCTACAGGAGCTGTTTGAGGCCTATCAGCTGCGCAAGTCCACTCTAGGTAAAATACTGGGATTAACTTGTAACATCTCTCTGCCTTTCTGTGTAGCATATGTCTCTTGTTTTGTATATTGTGGTTATGGACCTTTATGGACTTGGGACTATTTCTACAATACGTAATTTTGAAAAGCTGCAGTGAAAACAATGTAAATGTGTGAAGCGTCCCTCTAGGTGTTTATGTTGCTATGGCATGTGAACATATGAACTTAGTCATCTTTTCCAGCTATAAGATAACCTCCTGAAGGGCCTGTTTTTCAGGTTTTACTTGTAATTTTCACAAATTCTTAGGCTTTGTGCACCACTTTATGTACCACTTCCCCCTACATGTCTTTTACTCATGGAAACAGAGGGCAGAACTAAATGGTAGTAGATGACTGTCACAGCTGAGAAGGATCTGTGACTTTAAAGAGAACAGGGAATGGTATTCAGCGTCCTGCCATGCCTCTCTGCGCTGTGTGTGTGCTGATATCATGAATAAAACGCTGTCACTGATTACTCTTTGTGACACGGCGGTTGCCTGGAAGCTGATTCCAAACAGCGGACTAACACACATTTCATTTTACCATCTGTACACTCAATGTCATGTGGCTTAGGTTTTGACTTATGGTGTATATTAAAACTAAAGTACGATTTGGAAACCTTGCCGTCTCCTACTCTCTCTGAGCTGGATCTAGTACTGGATCTGTGGTGTAGAACAGGACTGGGTTATAAATTGAGTATTCATTGTGTATTGTTTAAAATGTTTTTGTTTTTTTTGCTAATACAGTAAATATTGCTGTTTGTTAATATTTATTGTTATTTACATTTACATTTAGTCATTTAGCAGACACTTTTATCCAAAGCAACTTACAAATGAGGACAATGGAAGCAATCAAAATCATCAAAAGAGCAATGATATGCAAGTGCTATAACAAATCTCCGTTTGCTTAACGTAGTACAACAGGCTGCCACATACAACAACACCACAGACCTCCAAGAGTACTCAGAGACTGTCACTGCCTACATCACCAAGTGTTTTGATGATGTAACGGTCACAAAGACTATCACTGTCCGGGCCAACCAGAAGCCGTGGCTGACAGGGGAGGTCTACAGACTTCTGAAGGCTCGGAATGCTGCCTTTAGAGCTGGAGATGAGGAGGGCCTAAGGACAGCTAGGGCCAACCTATCCCGCGGCATCAGAGAGGCCAAGAGACAGTACTCCAGGAGGATAGCCCACCGTTTCAGTGACAGCAGAGACACTCGGAGCCTGTGGCAGGGGATTCAGACCATTACGGACTACAAGCCCCCACCACAGACCTGTGACAGCACCATCCCCCTGCTGAACGAGCTGAATGCCTTCTTTGCTCGCTTTGAGGCACAAAACAGCACCACTGCACAGAAGACTCCACCTCCTCCAGGCGACCAGATGATGACGCTGTCCCCGCACAGCGTGAGGAGATCCCTCAGCAGGATCAATGCACGCAAAGCTCCAGGTCCTGACAACATTCCTGGGCGTGTACTGAGAGACTGTGCAGTGGAACTCACTGATGTCTTCACAGACATTTTCAACATCTCTCTAAGCCAGGCTGTTGTCCCCACATGCTTCAAAGCTACCACTATCATTCCAGTCCCGAAGAAGTCATCTCCATCCTGCTTCAATGACTACCGTCCAGTAGCACTCACTCCTATTCTCATGAAGTGCTTTGAACGGTTAGTCATGCAGCACATCAAGTCTGTCCTCCCCCCCTCCCTGGACCCCTTCCAGTTTGCATATAGGTCCAATCGCTCGACCGATGATGCCATCGCCACTGCCCTCCCCCCAGCCCTCACACACCTAGACAAAACGGACACGTATGTCAGATTGCTGTTCATAGACTTCAGTTCAGCATTCAACACAATCATCCCTCAACAGCTCATCCATAAACTGGTCCAGCTGGGGCTCAATACGTCACTGTGCAACTGGCTGTTGGACTTTCTGACCGGGAGACCTCAGGCAGTACGGGTCGGAAGTAACACATCCAGCACCATCACACTGAACACAGGGGCCCCCCAAGGATGTGTGCTGAGCCCCCTCCTCTTCACTCTGCTGACCCACGACTGCACACCGTCACACAACTCCAACCGCTTCATTAAATTTGCGGATGACACGACTGTGGTGGGTCTCATCAGCAACAGAGATGAGACAAACTACAGGAGCGAGGTGAGCCACCTGGCCGGGTGGTGCAGTGACAACAATCTCTCTCTGAATGTGGAGAAGACGAAGGAGATTGTCGTTGACTTCAGGAGAGTGCACACTCAGCATGCTCCTCTGACCATCAATGGTGCGACCGTGGAGAGAGTGAGCAGCACCAAGTTCCTGGGTGTACACATCACAGAGGACCTCTCCTGGACCAACAACACTGCAGCACTAGCCAAGAAAGCACAACAGCGTCTCTACTTCCTCCGCAAACTAAGAAGAGCCAGAGCCCCGGCCCCCATCATGTGCACCTTCTACAGAGGCACCATCGAGAGCATTCTGACTAGCTGCATCACATGTGGTATGGCGCCTGCAACGCGTCCTGCCACAAGTCCCTTCAACGGATAGTGAGAGCAGCTGAGAAGATCGTTGGTGTCTCTCTCCCCTCCCTCCAGGACATTTACAACACCCGTCTCACCCGCAAAGCCCTCAGCATTGCAGGTGATCCCACCCACCCGACACACAACTTCTTCAGTCTGCTTCCATCAGGGAGGAGACTGAGGAGTCTCCAAGCCAGGACAAACAGACTGAAAGACAGCTTCATCCACCAGGCTGTCAGGAAGCTGAACTCCCTCCCGTCCTTGCCCCCCCTCCCCTCTCTTACCCCACGAATCACTGAACTCGGACCCCCACCCCACCACCACCACCCCCCACACACTCACACACACACACACACACTCACACTCACACTGAGACAAGCACCGGTCACTTGTACAGCATTGGACTGACCTCATTCATTCAACTACCTCGTCTGGCAGTCTGAATAAAAAAGACTGCTCCTTGTCACTTTAAATAGTCTTATAAGCTCTTTGCACTACACCATTTATATTCTGCACTGTTTGTTTGTTTGTTTATCTCACTGATTTGCACTATCTGCCATGTGCCCTATGCCACTTTATCCATTTTTTTATATTATTATTTTTATTTTCTTTATTTAATGTTTTATTTTTTTCCTACATGTCCTTATTTGTATATTTGTAATAGTTGCATTTTTGTGTATGTGTATGTGTGTATGTATATATATATATATATATATATATATATATATATATATATGTATATATATATATATCATATGTAATATATATTATATATACACCACTACTATGGATTTCAAATGAAACGAACAAGATGTGCTTTAACTGCAGACTGTCGGGTTTAATTTGAGCTTTAATCCAAATCAGTGAACGGTGTAGGAATTACAACAGTGTTGCATATGTGCCTCCCACTTGTTAAGGGACCAAAAGTAATGGGACAGAATAATAATCATAAATCAAACTTTCACTTTTTAATACTTGGTTGCAAATCCTTTGCAGTCAATTACAGCCTGAAGTCTGGAACGCATAGACATCACCAGACGCTGGGTTTCATCCCTGGTGATGCTCTGCCAGGCCTCTACTGCAACTGTCTTCAGTTCCTGCTTGTTCTTGGGGTATTTTCCCTTCAGTTTTGTCTTCAGCAAGTGAAATGCATGCTCAATCGGATTCAGGTCAGGTGATTGACTTGGCCATTGCATAACAGTCCACTTCTTTCCCTTCAAAAACTCTTTGGTTGCTTTTGCAGTATGCTTTGGGTCATTGTCCATCTGCACTGTGAAGCGCCGTCCAATGAGTTCTGAAGCATTTGGCTGAATATGAGCAGATAATATTGCCCGAAACACTTCAGAATTCATCCTGCTGCTTTTGTCAGTAGTCACATCATCAATAAATACAAGAGAACCAGTTCCACTGGCAGCCATACATGCCCACGCTACCACCACCATGCTTCACTGATGAGGTGGTATGCTTAGGATCATGAGCAGTTCCTTGCCTTCACAGTTCTGGAACAACATCCTATGGACAGATGAGACCAAGATCAACTTGTACCAGAGTGATGGGAAGAGAAGAGTATGGAGAAGGAAAGGAATTGCAAATAAAGAGATGTGTTTTTAGCCGATTCTTGAAGATGGTAACTAAGTATTCAGCTGCTCGGATTGAGTTATATTGTTATATTGAAATATACATGGAAATAATTCAAAAACATTCTTTCTTAAAAAGGCTAAAAAGATGTATTTGTATTTAGATAGCAAACTAATAAATATTAATCTAAATTGAAATAGTGTTCATCTGAATGGGTGGAAATCACTCACATTCATTATTTTTATGTAAATAAATACGAAGTTGAATATGAAAGTTGATATTGTTAAAAGGCTAAAAAAAAGATTTAAAAAAATAGATCAATATGTTTGTATATTTAATTACTTATTTAAAATATGTGGATCAGTGTTGCAGTATTACATTTCTGATTGAGATGAGTTAAAGGCAGGGTAAGCGATTTTCTGGAAGCCAATGTTGATATTTGAAATCACCAAAACAAACACGCCCCTATAGCCCAAAAGGGTCTCGCCCCTATTTTGATAGATCCACCCCACACATACGTAGCCTACGCAACCCAGGCAACGATTAGTTCTGTGAAACATGAGCCGCTTTTCCACCAAAATTACCTGGAACAATATGTCCCAGGAACTTTTTTCCCCCAGACCTGTTGCTGTCTGCGTTTCCATCGAGGTCTAAAGTACCGAGAAGATTAGGCAAATAGTCTGGTGACGTAACGTTAGGGTCTGCGTGCATTTCTCAATACCAAGTACACAAATTTCGGACTTGCATCCTCGGTAGTTCGGACTTCACGAGTTAGACTCGGGAGTGTGAACTCACGCATACGGGATGACGCAAGTCCGGTAATTCTGCAAAGAGTAGCGTACTTGATAACGTCAGTCAGCTCACCTCGGCTGCTGCAATCTTCCTCACTGTATTTACAGATGAAATATATCAAACACCACTGCCTCTTTTCGTTTTCATTTAAACACATTAATAGCCGCAGAAATGTAGTTCAGGGAACGTACATACATTACAATGAAATTAAATTTTATATCAAACATTGCCTGTTTTAATTTTTATTTTAACACATTAATAGAACAATAGAATAAAGACCAAAGATTACCTGTTGGATTTACCCAAAACAAATTATATCTTATGTTTAACCACTACAGAGACATCAGAGCCAGCGGCAAATGTCAGAAGGACTAGCCGAGGTTATGCTCCTCTCGTCGGGATACATGAGCACTGAGCACCCGGTGATCGCGTGGAGCTCACGTCTCCGAAATCGGCGAAGCACATTTTCAAATAGGCGCTGTTTTTATAAATAAACTGCATATTTGAGTTTTAAACAACTACATTCTCGTCTGAAATACACGCGCCAGTGTAGGCAGACTTTAGCTGTTGCGGTGCGGCGCGTCCGGTGTAGACACGGTGTTACTCACCTATCCGGAAGAAACAAAGCAACCTCGGTGTCCGATCGCAGGCCTTCTACTCCTTGAGTTCTCTCCAGCACTGGAAAGCTGATCTGATATTTACACGGGTCCTACTTCTTGCCTTATCGTTCCATAGACATTTTCCTCTTTTGTTTTTTTATCTGCCATCTCTATCTTTCCGTCACTCGGCTCGGCTGTTCACTGAACGCTCGCTCTCTCCTCCATATCATGAGTAGACACGCCCCTTACTGCTAATTGGCTACAAGTTTGTTTTGGTACTTGGCCCTGACTCAGTTTTCTAAAACTTTTTTGAAAAATCGCTAACCCTGCCTTTAAGATGAGTTTTCCTATGACACTGGCTTTTGTTTACATGTATGTTTCACTTTTCACTTCCAGCCCTTCACATCAGAGCACCCCCCCCCCCCCCCCCCCCTTTTGAGGTGTAGAGGAAATATACATGATGAGCTGTCATCTTTGTACAGATGAAAAGAGCGATAGTGGCTTTGGTGAAATGTAGGTTACCGACTTTCCCAGGCTGGGGTGGTTATCTGTCCCAGATAAGGATTTACTGGATCTGAGCAGCAGCAGTGCCAGTGCATCTGGACAGGGTTGCTGGCAGGCTGGCCAGTCAGCTGTTCACTTGACCCAGATAAACAAAAGCCCTAGTCTTCAGGCTAAATTGTGTGGTGAGGATCCTGTGTACATTAACCCGCCGCCACCCCCATTCCCAAAGCTGAGCCATAACAACGGAGCAGCTCCGTGGGGGTGTTTCAGCGTGACGGCCCATTCTGATGCTGCTGTGGAGCTGATCTCCGCAGTAACAGTGTGGCTTTGTGCCCTGTGCAATGTCAGGAACAGGGCTTGGAGAGGGGGAAGGAGTATGCCCACACAAACACGGACACACACATTCAGTATTTTCTCTCTTTGTCTGCTCTGTCACACACTTGCATAGAGCACAAAGTAAGCTGGCTGGCTGTAGACCGATAGCAGTCTCATGATCTGCGGAATGTTTGCAATGAAATACAAGCAATGCATTGTGGGATACAGTATTTCGAGCAGTATGCTTTGTATGATGTTTATTTAGGCAAATAAAATGGGTCATTTGGGTATTTCGAATGTACCTGAAAATTTGCATATTGTGCCCATTTTAGTAAGTAGTCGATTGTAGTATGTGCATGTGCACTTCACCAAAGTCTGATTGGGAAATGGAAGTCGAGAACGGGCAAAACTGATGAGTCATTCTGTATAAAAACTGTTTCAGTCTGGGCAGAAGTTTTATTTGCTCTGCAATTCACATTAAAAATGGTAAATAAGTTAGTTGAAAAGTAATGAAGTGGGCACTTGTTAACTTGGAAAAACAGATGTCATTCAGGTGGCCACACCTTCCTGTCTCTAAATCAGCCAAAACGTCACAACCTGTTTCATCCGGAGTTTAATGTGATGCTACTTTATCCTGCATTAATAGCACATTAGTGATTGCATTAGTGTATTAAACACAACCCTTTATTTAAAAGGCCCTGCCCTTCCTTTCTTTCCTGCTCCATTTTCATCGGTCTCATAAGAGGAACAGTTTTTATGTCGTGTTTACTGTCAGTCTCAGTTTGTTGTTGAATCATGTAGATCTCTAGTCAAGTATGCTGATTCTTTTGATAAGTCTGTGACTGATTCTGTTGTGTGCAAGCGAAACAAGCGCACAGCTGGCGAAGACTTATCAGCTGGTGAAGTGGCTTTAGAGTTAACAAAAGTTATCATGAATATTGTAATGTTTGAAGCAGTGCTGAAAAGAGGCGGGGCTAAGATATTGCTGGTTTTGGGCTGACCTGGAGTCAAATTTAATTAGCGGGGTATCAGCTGACTGTTTAAGAACAAGCAATGAGTCAATCATAGCCTGTCATTCAAAAGAGGACAGAAAAAAATGCATTTGTCTTACTGATTCTAATGGGAGCATTCAGGTTTTGTTAAATCATTCATTTCCAGTGTACACTGGCTAATGTAATTAATTAAAATTAAAAAGCGTTTTCTACCAGGAAAACAATTGCAATGATAAACAGTAAATGACAGCTTACAGTATTTACTTTTATTTGACTAGTAAAGAAACACAGCATTACTCAGCAGGGTTGAGTGTTGTAGTTTGGTAGTAATGTGGTAAACATGGCAGAAGCAGCCCGTTAAGTGTTTGGACAACATTTAGAATTATGGATGGTCTAATACAAAAACAACAAAGCATAATGACACTTTTGTAAGTTGACTCTGCCATGAAAATAAATGTAAATAGATGTAAATCAGCGAAGAGAGCTAGACTGATATGGAATGGCATATGAGGGAAAGTGGCCCTTAGGTAATGAATTACAAGCTGTCAAAATGCAGTTTGAGATGTCCGACAGCTTTAATCTATTTAATCAAAGCTTGCTGACTTGTATGTATTTATGTATTCCATTATATGTATACAATACTGGTTTGTGATCTCAGATCTCTCTTTGTTCTCAAATTCATTTTCCTCGTTGTTTTGAGCTATGTCTGTTAAGTGTAGAACATTACACATTTCTCTCTTGATAATGAATTGCTGTTAAGTAAGAAGTTGTGTAATTTAAGCATATTAATACATTAAATTCATTTCTGACGCAAATGTCTGTTGACCTCTGAGAATTTCTGACAGGCGTGTCCAGTTGTACTGTGAAATCTGAAGGCATGGCTCCTGAACTGAAAGGTGAAACACACCCTGTTGATGCCTTAGCAAATTTACTTAAGGCATGCACTCCAAGTTGGCAGATTTATATTGCTGCCTTTGATGTTGCACAATGGCTAAATCCAAAAGGTGCCGTTTTCCTTTATCCCTAACATGTTTAATACCTTTTCAGACCAACACGAGTTTCCTAAATTCCTACATTATTATTTCAATATAAGATTATATATTGTTTACATGTACAGTAATGCATTTGGCAGATGCGTTTATCCAAAGTGACTTGCGTTAAACTCTTTGGGAATTGAGCCCATGACTTTGGCTTTGCCATTACCATGCTTTACTGCTTGAGCTAGGAAGGCAGTATTTTATTGTCAGTTTTTCAAACATCTTAATTATAACACATTCCGCTTTTCTTTCTGTCCCCTCACAGACGACAGATGTGGAAACACTCCCTTGGACACACTCCTCGCACTCCTACAAGCAGAAGGAGCCAAAATCGAGGAAGAAACTGAGGTACCTCCATTAACACGAAGCTTAAACACTCTTTAAAGTTGCACTAGATATCTGCTGGGGATTTGTTTCATCATCTGATGGACTCAGTCAATGATTATGCTATTATTTCTCTCTTTTTCAAATCAGAACATGGCTGATTCGCTCCTCGATGGCGCGACCCCCCTGGACACATTCATCGACGAGTATCAGAGTAAAAGGAAGCTGGCGCACATACGGAGAGTCAAGATAGAGAAGCTCCAGGAAATGGTGCTGAAGGGACACCACATGGCCCCAGCTGCACCTCAGCCCTCTCGTTCTCAGGACCTTCCCTCCAGGCCAGCCGCTCTCCATAGAGAGGTCAATGGTTCCCCCATGCCGATGCCCCGGCGGGCTCCTCCTCTTCCCCCACTTAAAGTCACCCAAACTCCTCCTGCTCAGCCCACCGCAGCCTTCTCCTACCCTCCTACCTCTCCGTTCGCTGCGGCCTCTCCATTCCCTCCCACTTCTCCATACCCCCCTATTCCCCCTAGAGTAGCAAACACGCCACCCATTCTTAACCAGGGATATCCCAGCATGTACATGCAGCAATACGCCCCACCTGTGCCCCAGAGACCCCCTCCACGCATGGCACCCCAGCCAGGCTTCATCATGCAGTGAGCGAGGAACATTACGGTCTATGGAGAAAAAAACGAAATGCACACTGGACATTCAGTCAAGCCTTTTGTAGGTCCTTCAAGCTGCATGTTATAAAATATTGTGCGCCAAGATGGAGTCTTGTCAAGTGTAAAATTTAACAAGACTTTTCTGCAATCAAAGGGGCATCTGCAACAGGATCTTCAATTTGCACTTTAGACTACTTTTGTATTTGATCAGTCATGGCTGGTTATGGAGTCATGCTGTTCCCGTTCTTCCCTTCTCAGTAGCGTTAGATCAAGTAAAAAAGTTCACATGAGCCTCAGGGGCCTCCATACATAATGAAGATATCAAAGTTCAAGAACAGGCGTTCTGTTAGGCCATCTAGACAGATACGAAGAGCTGTGATTTGATGTTTTCATTTGAGTTGTCAAGTTCATGCTAATATGTCAGTTCAACCACTTTAATATCTTCTGACATTTCATACCTGAAAAGCTGCTTTTACGAAAAAGTAAAGCCTATGCAAACAGACTGAGACCATACTGTGCTGAGTTTTTTTTAGGGGGGGAAAAACAAAACCATTTTTGCTCTTCAGGTTTTCTCAGACCTGCAGCCAAAGATGCTATTTGTTTTTCCAGTGGATCCAGTTTTGTGCTGGTAGCAGAAAAACAGGGCGATTTAATACAAAACTGAGTTAAATGTGGGTGAAGTCATTTGGTACTGATGTGGTGGATGAGATTGGGAGATCAGAGCTACCGCTACAATGGAGAGGGCCTTATGTCTCAGATATGAGCAAATTCGTGCTGGAAGGAGCTTATTGGCTAGAATTTGAAAGGAGTGTGAGTGAACGGTAGTAGTTGTGGGAAAAAATGTGCAAATGTTTTTTAGGCTTAAGTGCGAACATTTGTGAAGCATACGTGCTTGTACTGTCATTACCATATACTTAAACTGGCGCTGATGCATAATTTACCATCTTAACGTTTGTAACTAACACCATAATCCTCCTTGTTTATTTTTGCCATCTGGTGTGAAGATGTTCATCGGAAATGTGCTTCCTTTCCCTAAGCCCCACATTTTAATTGATATTTAATATATTCAAACTAATATAGCCATACCATTTAACCCAGAAATTTTGTGGTAAAATTGGATTTAACTACACCATCAGGTCTGTTACATATCATATCTTGTTTTCTGTCCTTAATATGTAGTATAACCTTCATTCATTCCTTTTGTTTTCACCCTGGATCTGTTTTCAATATGCATGTTCTGGTCTCTTCATGTGTCTGCCGCTGAAATAGCCACTCTGTGCCTATGCTGGGCATTAAGATGAAGACTTGTTCACCGTGTCTGTCTGTGTGTGTGTGTGTGTGTGTGTGTGTGTGTGTGTGTGCTTTGTATTCCTCCTTGCCTTCCCTTTCTAAAACAGATTTCTATAACAATTAGAAATTTCTTTTTCAACATATATGCTGTTTACACGGGTACATCTTTACAAGTGCTCTTTACCTAAATATCTATTGTTTATATTTTACCAGTTAGAGCCATAATTACGTTGCCTCCGATTCAGGAAGTTGACATGATAGAAATGTTGTTTGGATTAAGTCCTCTCTTTAATCACTGGTGCTACTACATTCTTTTAATGAGCTGAACCAAGATGATGTTAGTATGCAGGCTCTGTTTGAATTTAATCACTCCGTGTTTGTCAGACTTGGGTTGGGTATCTGCTTTATGTTGATGCTGATGAGCACCAGATCGAGAGGTGGAATTATCTGGGTTCCTCATGAATCAGGCTGCATTATGTCTAGACCTTGGCTAAATACCTGTGAAAACCATTATGTACTATGACAGGATTGCCAACCATCTGGAAAAAACAGCTTTCACCCTTGAAAACTGTTTGTTTGTGTGTATAAACATGCTCTTTTTTTGTCTTAAAAATAATAATGATTGCTAGGTTTGTAAAAGGTAACTCGGCTGTATGCTTTGCTGGCAATAAAATAGTTTTGTACTTTCCTAATGTAAAATATGCAGACTAAGTGCTAGGTAATGTCTGTTCAAAGTGGTAGACATGGTAAATGGAACTGACATCTCTATTTTAAAGATAATAAATGATATCACATCACTTTTCTGTGAGTTCAACCTTTCCATGTCTTGTATTCAGGAATGAGGGTTATGTTCATTTTAATTATTGAAGATAAAATATTGCTCTTTGTATAAATCTAATAGGCCCTAACAAAGAATTTGACTCCCCCTGGTGGATGCAAGTGTGAATACACAAAGTAATGTCATATACCAGGGGTGGCGACCTCCAGTCCTGGAGAGCCGCAGCCCTGCAGAGTTCAGCTCCAACCCTAATAAAAACTCACCTGCCCGTAGCTTTCTAGTAACCCTTCAGACCTTGATTAGCTTGTTCATGTGTGTTTTATTAGGGTTGAAGCAAAACTGCAGGGCTGCGGCTCTCCAGGACCGACGTGCGCCACCCCGTCATATACCCTTGCAACATTTTGCATTTCTGCTGTAATCATGACAAAGGCCCTTAGTTAAGCAACTATTTGCACCTCATTTTGCAGTTAAAGTAAATCTTTCCATTTTATGAATATTGTAATGCTAGTAAGTTGGAGGAAAAATAGCAGTGATGTGATATTCATGCTGATTTTTGCACACATTGAGTTTACAATCAATTATAACTATACAATATAATTATACAACTAGCAAGGGTTTATACAGTAAATGTAGTGGTTTATGCACTATATTTAGTAACCACTATGCATATACAGTTGGTAAACCAGTGGTAGCCACAGTATGGGTAAAATTGAATGCCGAAAAAGGTGAAAAGCATTCCAGGTTGCTGATTTTATAATTCACTGAAAATAAATCCTCAAAAATATTATGTGGAAAATATTTAGTTGCTGGCAGCATATCTGAGATTAACACTTTACCACATTATTTATGTTTTTTAGAAGCATGACAAAAAATGTGAGAATTTTTTTTTTAGAATTAATGCAATTGTTAATTTTGACCAGTTTTAGATTACTTTTAATTGAATTTATTGTATTAAAAAAAGGAAAAAAAAGCTAAACTTAAGTGCAATTTCTTAAGTGCACTTTAACTTTGACAGCCTAAAAAATTAATATTATAACAATAAATACATTTTTTATTTTTAAATAATTTCAGCACCCCTTGCTTCCCCATGAGTGTCTTCCAAGCCCAGTTTGAAAAACAGTGATCACTACAGAAATGACTTTAAATGACCTTTTGACCCCAAGAAAAATTTAAACTCATGCAAATGCTTATTTGATGATTTGTTACCCATTCATGGCCAGAAGTATGCAGCACATAAAATGACACAAAGCAAAAAAAAAAAAAAGAACAATGACGCAATGATACAGTATCCAGTAAGAACATCTTTGACAAAAAGTGCCCCCTAAAACTTTATCCTTTGTGGAAACTGGCCTACAGTGTAGGTTTAAAAGATATACATAACACTAACTTTAATGGACTGCTTTCGCCTTGTAGTTTTTCTGTTTTCTTCTGCAGAGCAGCCCATCCACATCCACCCCGAGGGACCTCCAGCACGACCCATTTAACCATCTGCATCGCACGTGTCAAATTTTACGTGCTACGTCACGCCTACGCCAGCGCGTCGAGAGCCACAGCTCCGCCATATTGCAGGAAATCCGTCTGAGGTTTAGAGATTAGCGTTTAATCTGAGGAACTGGGAACGAGAGTGTGATTGGAAGCTACTGCTAGCCATATGGTTAGCTCGAGTGGGCGGGTAGATCTCGCAATCGCTGTTCTCACACGACAGGACATATGTTTATTAAGACAAATCGGCGCGGTTCGGCACGTTATTATTATTCCGAACTCTCTTATGAGGGTCTAGCTAAACTGGCGAGTTGACGTTGTGACTCTGAGAAGTGGAAAATCGGATTAACGTTGAAGATTGCGCACCAAACCCTAATCATCTTGTGTCGCTGGCTCCCGTTGCTACGAGCCCAAGATATCTGATAGAGAAAAGCTGATAGCTAGATAGATATATAGGTCAATGTCGGCAGGAAACACCGAGACCAGACTCGATTCTACTAACGTTAGTTTATCAGCGACGATCGGTGGTTGTGTTTCTGTCAGCGAGGGCAAGCCATCGAGTCCGTGTGTCTGCTGGCGATGTTATTATGCTGCCCTGTGACCCGTGTACCCAACTGTTGTTCAGTGTTGACTAAATTAGCTGTGTTAGAGCGTTAAACCTGCCCGCTGGTCTGAATTTCAACAGTTCTCGGACCCTTTGGAGTCTCTGGCCGCTTTGCGATCTCTCCTTCCTCGGACTGGCTCCAGCAAACACGGAGGATATCGTTTCTCATTTGCTGGCTAATAAACCCTGACTGAACTGTGAGAAGATGTCGACGAAAGAGCCGACAGAAAAGCTGTCGACCACCGAACGAATCGTTAAAAGTAAGTTTATTTCAGTTTGAGTGTGAAGTGTCTAGACAGGTAATTACAGTTGATTCTATTGGATTCCACTCTGGTATTTTGGTGAATCATTTGATTCATCTGAATCAGTTTTGTTGATTGATTTCCTGCACTGTAATTCGTGATAGCGATTTGTGGATTGCCAATACTAGATTTTCAAACATCTTTATTTTTAACTGTGCCACTAAATTGAATTAAAGTTGTTTTATAATCTTGCCACGAGTCCTTTTTAATTGACAATAAATTATCCTGTTGCACCCATTGCAACTAAAAGTAGGGCATCCCCGTTTATATTAACAATATAAATATAGACTTTTGCAATACATGTGATTGCTTTTCAACTATTAATCAGTCAAATTTCTCATTACATCATTTAGTATTTACAGCAGCTTAAACTGTGTCTGGGTAAAGCTGTGGTTGTTTTGGAGATCAGCCATGCCTGTAACTGTGAAGGTGGGAGTGACCCTCGATTCTGGCACATACATGTAAAATATGAACATTTCTTTCTACACACCTGGTGTATGAGGTCAGCATCATTACGTTTTTATCTTTTTTGTCTCTGGTATAAAGCAAACCTGATTCCAAAATCCAGCAATGTGCTTCTGTCAGCCAGTCTTTGCAGGGGCTTATCATTATTTGTGGTGTAAATTGAAACACACATGCTTCACATTACCTGCTTGGATCAGTTTTGAGAACTTTCCTAGAGAAAGCCATGAGAATTAGCATGCAGTAAAGGTTTTAAAATGGGGTTCAAGACACAAGCCTCCACTATGTCTTAGCATCAGCTAATGCTTTACAGGCAATAGACCATAGTCAGGGTTATGAATATTTAATATTTGATTTAATATGTAATATACTTTATAATATAAACATTATACATAGAGTCTGTGCAATACTGTGTAATTTTCACAACACATTTTTCCAGAAGTTTGTCAACAGGATTTTATTTTTATTTTTTGGGAAGACATATTTTCAGTTTTGCGTCAGCTGAATGATCAACAGTGAAGTTATTTTACAGCCTGTTGAACAGACTTTACACCTGTCACTTACAATTTGGTCATTTTTGTGAAAAATTAAATCCTTCCAACTTAGGTTATGACATGTTAGTTAGACTGAAACTCTGTTGAACACTTTTTAATTCGAAACAGATTTCAGACAGTGTTTTTGGGTTAGATTCATATGTGATTACATAAATTTTCTTTCTGGAAAATATCGTAATAGAAAACAAATGCGTTTTTGCTTTTTAAGAATAATGATCTAAATAAGGCTCACTGTGTTCATGCTTCATTATGACCAGGTAACTAGTTTACCCAATAAGGTCAAACCAGGTAAACCTAGCCAAATTGCATTTCATCAGAAATGTAAAATCAGAACTTTCTGTGGCCATTTGCTGACATTTGAGTCATTGATCACCATGTTATGTATTCTGCAAGTTATTGCTTTGAGTTTGAAAAGATTTTGTTGGGTTGAGAAGCAAGAAAAAAAGTAGACACTAATAGCACATTAGTAGGTCAGCACAGGAACCAATTTGCCTTTCAAATATCTAGGTTTTGAGTGAACACTTGTAGCCTGCCTTGCATCTAGTTGTATGCAGGGCTGGAAAAGCCCAGAATCTGCATGGCATGAAATGTCATCCTGAAGCCAGAGCCTGTCCTTTGTAACACTGAAATGCAAAGCGTTTGGTTCAGAACTGTGCTGTATGCAAATGTTTAAGCTTAGATTGAAGCTCTGTGTGTCTAACCCTTCTCGCCACACATGTGTCTTTGTGTTTTGACTCTTATCAGCTGTAAAAAAGTGTGTTTGCGTTTAATGAAGGTTTAAAGCATTCTACATAATTTTGTAGCATGAATGTGCTGACGTTTCTCCACATCGGCCTTAACCCTCCATCCTCTCTTTTGAACTTTAGGGTCAGGATCTTGTTTGCAGTGGGAGGAGTCCCTAAATAAACAGACTCTGAACCTGGAATCCCTGGCTAATAAAGGCTTTGCCTAATCTGTTCTTAGTGCTCGTACCTAGCTTACCGTCACTATTCCCAGCCTGTGTGTTGTGGACCCAGGGCTGCTTACTGTTTATTTATACTCCTCAGCAGTCAGAGTATAGATAATGTTTGTTTATGCCCTTATGACAATGAGCTCATTTTGAACAAATCCTTAACTCAGGTGAGGTGGAGTCGGCCGCTCTCACCCCTCCACATATATTTTTTAGTGTGGATAAGTGTGGCCAACTGAACTCTTGTGCATGAGCTGAAAATGGTTCTTGACTGTAAGTCTGCTGCGTTCTGCTAAGATCAACTCTGTTCAGTCATGCATCATGATAGCACATCTTTTTTTAACTGTCAGAGCTCACTCCTGAGGATATCATAATGATTGAAATGTTTGGGTTATGTCTTCATGCCAAAAGCAAAAGTGTTAGATTGACTTTTACCATAGTCTTCAGTCGTCATTTCTTCTCAAATAACATTTATTGAGATCTCAGTTTAAAATGATAACTTTTATATGATTTTGGCTCAGTTATTGCAGAAAAAACTTTCACTTCTATGGTATTATATTTTCATACGGGTTTTTTTTTAACTTTGGGGATTCGAATTTACCATAAAGGTTAATGCTTAAAATGAAATGTTTAACTATTTTTGAGGCATAAACTAAATTTAATATTATTATTATTATTATATTATTATTATTAGGCCTACATGTTAAATGTGGTCATCTAACTCATTTTTGTTTCGTTATGTTTACAGCCCAAGTTTTTAAATATATTTTTTATTATATACACTACTATTCAAATGTTTTGGGTCATATTTCTTTAGTTTTTTTTATTACTTTCTACTTTCTATTATGTTTCCACAAACATATTAGGCAGCAGTTGTTTTCAACATTGATGATAATAAGAAATGTTTTTTGAGCACAAGATCAGAATATTAGAATGGTTTCTGAAGGATCATGTGACACTGAAGGCTACAGTAAATTGAGCTTTGCCATTACAGGAATAAATTACATTTTAAAGTATATTAAAACAGGGTCATAATTTTTACATTGTAATAATAGTTCCCAATAATACTATTTTTGCTGTATTTTTACTGTATACACTTTTGAACAGTATTTATATATCTAACATCAACATTGGGTAGAAAGATATGTCCATTTCTGTTGATTTTATAAAATTTCCCCTCACTCTGTTGGTCTTTGTAAATGAAAATAAACAGCCACCATTATATATTAGTAACTGGATCCCTCACAATTATTATTTTTTATTTATTTTAATAACTTATGCTACCCTGCTTCCAGAGCAGGTTTTATTCTGGGTTAAGAGATCACAAACTCAAACGGGGCCAATCAGCTGTGAGTAAAGTGACACATCTGATGCAATAAAGCCACTCCCCTTGTATTTCTCACTTCATATTAAGAGTTTACATCAAAAAGTCTTTTGCTGCTAATTATTTATTATATTCATAATATATGAATTATAATTATTTAGAAGTCATAATATATTCAAATAAATATGTGAACTGCCAATTAATATTACACTATGCATTTAAATTATATAAATAAGTTTTAATATAAAGACTTTAAAATAACTAAACTGTTTTCTTTTGAGCTCTTTGTCTGATTAAATTCAGTTGACTCATTTGCATAGTCAGATATTTTCTTTCTGCTGCCCTGTCAAACTTTTGCTGCAGCAACGGTGTTTGTTCCTGCCTTGTAAATGCATTTAAATTCACTATATTTTTAATAATGACATCTCTTAATATTCAGCAGAGAAGTGAATCAAACTGTTCCCTGTGATGGATGTTTGCCACACGTCACACTTTCAGGAGTTAATCACAACCTCTGGATCAAACAGTAAATAAAAGTTGACAGAATTTATATCGAGCTTTGTGAGCCTGCTGAACCTGATCTAAACCAGGTTGGATTTGTTTGTTTTTGTCAAGTCTAAATCTACTCTTAAACTCAGAGTTTATTCAGCTAGCTTCATGCAGCAGGCCACAGTTGTCAGAAAACAGGCAAAATCTGTTGTGCAGCTTGCATTGTTTCCATGGTTAAAGTAAAAAAAACTAAAAACACAGCAGCTGCTCAGAATTGAATTTAACAAAAGGCAAAGAAAAAAAGATTGTCTTTTATTTGATTGATCAGTCAACAGTGATGTCTTGAACTGAAGTACTTCATATGACACATGCCTAGGGCGTGGCCTCAGAAATATTTTGAAGAAAAAAAAAGTTTGAAACCATGACATCTGTTTTAATGAGACTCACTGTTTCAGTCTCCTACACAGATACACAGCTGATTGGCTGTGGGATCCAGTGGCTTGATTTGAATCCCTAATGGTTGAGGGCTCAGACATAATTTGCTCTGGCATTCTGGGCACGTTTAATAGAAACCGCCAGATTAACGGGAGCATTGTCAAAGCCTGACTCGGTGCACCTCACGGTGCCGCCAGACAGCTGCTTGTTCCCTCCGAACGCGTTGCAGATGTCTTTAGTTACATGTCCCTCAGCATCAGCAATCACGCCATAGTTTTAAAACCCACTCTCCATAAAATTAAGATCAACCCTGACTTCCTTTGAAACATATGGGCTCTCGCTGGCTATCGATCGAGCAGACATTCAGAGCCGGAGGCTGAGCAGCCAAAACACACTATGGCGGATGCATGCAAATGAGGTCGCGGTGGAAGCAGCAGCATCAACCCTAGCTTTTGTGATAGACTTGGGGGGAAAAGACAGTGCTAGGGGCCTTTGCTGTTCACACGGCTTCCTGTTTTCTTCATGGTGCTTCTCACTTCATTCAATAATTAACTCTTCAGAGGATACAGAGAAAGAACAGACAGAGCATGCTATACTCTTGATAAATCTATGCTTATCTTTAAAAACATCTGTTTACATCATCTAGAAGCTCTTATGCTTCTCATCATCCAGAATTCTCATTCCTATCATGTCTTGAGCTGCAGCCTTCTCTATGGCAACTTCTGCACTTTCGCTGAGGGATTTGGTGGAGTTAGATTACCCGGCAGTTCAGCGCAGGTGAGGGATTATTGCGCGACATCTCGGGATCCTTTCACGTCTGTGAAGGTTAAACCTGAGAGCTGAATTAATAGAATCCTCATGATACCATAACTTGTCTTATTAGCCCCAGCAGCAGCAAATTTCATGATGCTCCAGAGAGCAGCACAAACTAATAAAGAGCAGATCTGAAAATACACGTATGCGACCTTATTCTTTTTAAAGATGCATCCTCGGGAGCGATGTGAAAATGTGCAATGTTTTTATAGATGAACCGATAAATTATTACTTTGTTGTTATGACTGATAACTTATAAATGGCTAATAAAATAATTAACTATTTTGTCTAACTTGTAAAGTTACTACTTGTAATGTAACTAAATATTTTTAATAGATTAAAAAACATTTTAATCTTTGTTTTAAAATTGGGGTTAATCGCGATGAAACTGAGGTGGCAACAGATCTTTTCCATATTGTAGCGTACATCCAAGTGGGATGAATTAAGAAAAAAAGAACAAAGTTGATCAAAAGTGACTGTAACAACATTTTTAATGTTTTTATTTCAAATAAATGCTGTTTCTATTCAGCAGAGTTTCCTGAAAATATATATCAGGGTTTCAACAAAAATATCAAGCAGCACAACAGTTTTCAACATTGATAACATGTTTTTATATTAGAAGGATTTCTGAAGGATCATGTAACACTGAAGACTGGATGCTGAAAATTTAACTTTGGCATCTCAGAAATAAATTACATTTGACAATATATTCAAATAGAAAACAGTTATTTAAAGTGCCCCTATTATGCCATTTTTCAGGTAGCTAATATTGTTTTATGAGTGACCTAAAACAGGTTTACATGCATCCAAGGTCAAAAAACACTTTAGTTTTCTCAAAAAATAGCTTTAATTTTACCTCATTTCTAAATGATTCCTAAACGACTCGTGCGGAAGCAGTTCAAAGAATCAGTCTCTCTAAACCCCTCCTTTCCGTGAGCCCTCGCTGCTGTGATTGGTCAGATGGGGCAGTCCTTCGTGATTGGTCTACCGCGTACAGCGAGAATGACAGCCATGGGCGGACATTATGCAAATGTGTTACTTCGTGACGTACAGCCGTAACAGAATAAGATTCGAATTCCTAACGACTCGTTTAGGCGATTGCGAGCTGACTCTTTTTTTTTTTTTTGATAGACAATAACTTTATATATCGTGCACTTTCGGCTTCACAACTTTGCAGAAAGTTTATGTTCACATACTGCTACATGACACACTGCATGAAAGGTAATATTCGAAAAGGCATAATAGGGGCACTTTAAATCGTAATGATTTAATTGCTGTTTTACTGTTTTTATCCAATAAATGTAACCTTTGTAAGCATAAGACACTTTCAGAAACATTAGAAAATCGTTCTGACCCCAAACTTTTGAAATGTAGTGTATGTCTGTTAATTTTTCCATTTAAAAAGTGAATTATTTACATTTGTTTGAATATTAACTATTAATATTAACTACTTAACTATTTTCAAATGGCACTTTATCACTCTTAGTGGGCATGAACCACTTAGGCCCCGTTTACACTAGTGCGTTTTCGTTTTAAAATGGCGTTTTAAAACGAAAACAATCCTCGTCTACACTGGCGTTTTCACTGCTTTTCAGAAACGATCTCCGTCTACACTACACAACCGAAAACGCATGTCACATGACCATTCATGCAGGAACAATATGTATAGGTAGATTCCCTATTATTTAGATGGTGGACGCATCTACGTGCTTGGAGCGGTCGAATGAGGCATCTACCTATAAATATCTATGGGTACAACAATGAGCATGATGTTATTGTTTACTAGTTATTTGTCACATTCCCTCTGCGTCAAGGATACGCAGAGGGAATGTGGGCAGCCATGCCATCATTTTCAAAAGTCTCCGTTTTGGTCCGTTTACACTGAAATGCAACCCCTGAGTTTTCAAACTAAAACGGGGTCTGCAGTATTTTCAAAAGTCTCCGTTTTCGACCTCGAAAACGCCAGAGTAGTGTAAACGATAGGCGTAACCATAGCAAAAGTTATGCGTTTTAAAACGAAAAGGCACTAGTGTAAACGGAGCCTCAGTATCTTCTCTTTTACACTATGACTGAAGCTTGTTTCCATGCTGTCTTGTAGAGTTGTGCGAATTGTCAGCTGATATTTTGCTCTTGTTGCACCTACAGCAGTGCCACTGCCTCCTCACCAGCAGCTGACAACGAAGGACCTATTTGTGGATGGTAAGCCAAATGCCGAGCTACTAAAGAACCATTTTATCAAAGAGGGACGTCTGGAGGAGGACGCTGCGCTGCGCATCATAACCGAGGGTGCCAACATCCTAAGGCAGGAGAAGTGCATGCTAGAGGTGGAGGCACCAGTCACTGGTAAGAAAGCAAGAGCATATCTTTAGTAGGGCTTGAGGGAAATGACCATCTGTCTAGATTACAATGAACTTTGTTCTGACTTGCGATTTTTGTTCTGCTGAGGCTGAACCTAGCTCCTAAGAAAAAATGTTCCCCCCAAAAAAGGTGTTTTTCTTTATGGAAACTTCACGCAACGTTTCAAATATGCATTATTACACTTCATTGGCATCAGCGTGTGTACCTTTAGCCAACAATACAATAATAAATCGTAAAACGATTGGTTTGGTTGATAAGTAACTATTCAAGTAGGTCCATATTCCATCGTTTTCATCAGGCACGCAAAATTGGCATTGCTGTTTGAGTTTTTTGCAGAGATTACCTGATTTGTATTACAAACTGTCACGGTGGACAATCAGCCGCGGCAAACTGACTCATGGAGATCCGTGTCAGTGCCGTTGGTACGTAATGACAGATACTGTCTGCAGATCAGTGGCACGCAACACAGGAAACAGTCACAGATTCTGCCGTGGAATGTGTTCAGTGATGCTTCAGTGAACACTAGGAGGGATGTGCAGAAATTAATCAACTAAATGGAGGGTTGCCTGAATGACAAGTCGACTATTTGCTCTAAAGGAAGACTTTTTGTCTGGTTTTAAATGCAACTGACCGTGACTGAATGATGCTACTTTCCTGTCTACATTTAACTTTCTTAAATAAATTAGGAATGCGCAATATTTATTTTAATTTTGTATCAGACAGCCAATAGTAGATATTGCGCTTGCGCATTTCCCATATTTTTGTTGTCATCAAGTTAATCTTTAAAAATGAATAATTTAAGAATACTGTTTAATATAATCTTTAGCAAATCTCAAAATTAATTAAAAAAAATCATACTGTGAATAATTTTGTACATTTCTAAGGCCTAAATTCACTTGTAGCATTTAAAATTATTGATTTTATTTTTATTTTTTAGGTTTATATTTATATAAATTGTAGTATATCAGTCAATTTATTAGCCATAACATACAAATAATTTTCAGTATCTCCCATAAATTGAGTAGTAATAATTTTAAATTCATGACGAATGTAAAAAATTGTTGAGGCTGATTATTCAAGCGCACAAAATAATTGTCATTCTAGCCTTACAACAAGTGTCCAGCAGAACGAAATTGCGTTTCTCTGAGCCCAATGCTCAATGTGCATAATAGTGCAAACATAAATAACAAAACCAACATTAAATAAACATAATAAAACAAATAAAATAATGCCACTTAAAAAAAAAAAAAAAAAATCCTACATTATAAACTGGTTTACCTCAGTAATTGGCTATTTAGATGTTAGACGACTAGTCAACTATTTTGATCCATCCCTAGTCAGTCTAGTTTGTGAGAAAATGCATAATGGTCAATTAGTTATGGGTTTTGCTTCTTTTATTTGACAGATAGATGAAAAAAAGAAAGTGACTGAAAAATCATATAATAGCAATTTACAGATTTATACAGGAGAATCTATATAGCATCTGAGTAATCTTAAATTCAGCTGGTCCTTATCAGTGACAAACAGAGCTTGTTAAGCTTACTCAATTACTCGATGAAGATGTTGTGCTTCAAGGTTTAATTCTTGCGTGCGTCATGGCACGGTATTTTATGATGCAGATGAATTAGAGCTTATCTGTCCTCTATAGATATCGCTGCCTTTGAGCATGAATTAATAGATGTCACAAACCCCTCTGACTCTAGATACATTTTCTTTTATAAATGGATCCAGCCTCTGTATTTTCAGATATAGTGTCGTTGTTGCTAAGTGACAGAGCAGTCTTGTACATGTGGCCGTTGCTGGCTGATGTAGGTAGGATGGATTTATGTGCAGTGTTTGGTCTCTGTACAATCCAGCACTTCCCTATGGCATTTGTTTTATAATGTGATGTGATACAGAAAACCTTTTACTTAGCTTTGCTTACAGTTGCCATTGATTTCAACATGAGGTGGGCGTTAAGTACCACTGAATGTGATGTGCAATGTTAAGCTTTTGTTTCCCTTTCACCCCCAGTATGTGGTGATGTTCACGGACAGTTCTTCGACCTCATGAAGCTCTTTGAAGTTGGTGGTTCCCCTGACAACACGCGCTATCTCTTCCTTGGCGATTATGTAGACAGAGGTTACTTCAGTATTGAGGTGAGTGCATGTTCTTCAACTGAAGTAATCTAGAACAAGAGGCCCACACAGAATCTGCACCTGCAGAAATCTGGTTCACTGGACACTGTAACACCTGTTATTCTCAGATTTCTGTACGTCCTCCATCCTTTGTGTGTGCATGTTTTATTTTCCCAAAAAATGTTTGGCTAATTTATTTATTTAGCAACCAATAAGGCTGCCTTTAAATTACATGGCTCAAGCGACCCAATTCCCAAAAAATCAGATACGACCCGTGAACATGTAAACAGGAGTAAAACGCATGGGTTCTGATATTCTCATATCAGTTTCAGGCCTCATTCATGTGTGAAAATAAATCTAATATGAATCGGATATGTGCATTTGCATCTGCCATGTAACCTGTCAATTAGAGATGTACATCATTGAAAAAGTGATGGTGGCAAATGGTGTCAACTCAGGTGGAGATTGCCGTGATGTGGAAAACGTGGACTGAATCGTGGAATACAGTCATAAAAATGGAATTTACTGTGTAACACGGAATGTCATAAAATTTGCTACATTTTGGATGGATAAATCAAAAGTAGGTAATTACACTTAAATCAAAACGTGATATGGACTAATGTCTGTGAATATTAATCTGCAAAAATACCATTTAAACATGAATCCTGCATGTTCTGTGTCTCAGGGTTCCCGCTGGTCCTTAAAAAGTCTTAATGTCTTAAATTTACTTGTATCAAATTTAAGGTCATAAAAAGTCTTAAATTGTACAAGAAAGTCTTAATTATGACTTCTAGGTCTTAAATTTGGGCACAGACCAGAATCGCGATACAGATTAATGTGACGATAAAACTTCAAAAGGCTATAAATAAATATGAGCGCTGCAGGTGTCAAAGTCCAGCTGCTTTGTGTTCTGCCTTTACCTCGGAAACCGTTCGAAAGCGCATCCTGCTGGCAGAGAATGAATCTGCATGTTCAATAAGGCTGTTGTTGTGAGTAGGGTATTCATGCCATACTGGAGGCTGTAGTTTCAGAACCAGATTTCTAGGACCCTATAGTTTATTTAAAAATTTTAGACTTGCACTCCATTCATCAACACTAGCTTTTCTAATATTTTTGTATTCTATCTGTTTTCTTTTTATTTATTATCAAATTAAATCAAATCACTTTTATTGTCACATCATCACAGCACATGTGCCTTGATGAGTGAAATTCTTGAGAGCGTGCTCCAGACAGTGCAGAAACAATTAACATATAGACAGTATCATTACTTACAGACTTATACAGATGACAATGTGCAATATACACATACATATACTCAGTACACACAGTGTATACAATTAACAAAAGCAAAAAAGGCCTCTAACACTAGCTTGCTCTATTCTTTTTCTATTCTATCTGTTTTCCTTTTATTTATTATATATAAAAACAAAAAAACCTTGCTACGTGTACTGTTAGGCTAATTGAGACTTGTTATAACACTTGCATATCGTTGCTCTTTTGTTGATTTTGATTGCTTCTATTGTCCTCATTTGTAAGTCGTTTTGGATAAAAACATCTGCTAAATGACTAAATATTAGTGGCTCATACTATTTTACAGCACTTGCTATTCAATTCTGTATATTATTATTTTTAAGGAATTATAGTTGTTTAATTGTATACACTTAATTATTGTCCTAACCAACTCCTAACCCTAAACATACACGTTGGTAACCCTCTTGAAATATTTAACCTAATTTATTTAGATATATTCTATATATTTTGGTTTTAAATTCAGTTTTCTTGGAAAGAAAGACTTGTGTATGTGCAAGACTTCAGTTCATTAGCCGCAGCGCTTCACGTCTGATGTGTGACCCACTTAAAGTGCAGTAAACGGTAAAACAATTGCGGTACAAATTTGTGTGATTATTAGTACTTTAATAAATGTAAAATAATTTGAATACAAATAATAATTTGTAACATCCAGCATCACAATGAACTGTTTTGCACAGCTAAACAGGCTAAATGGAGATTGCTGACTCCCCCTAAAACAGTTAACACTAGCTCTTACATTAAAAATAAGATGGAAAGATAAAAAAATGTAATAGCTTCCATGGATCCAGTCTTTGCATCTGTTTGTTTGATGTTTGAATCGTGTCCCCTCTGTTGGAATAGATAGTGCTGTCCCAAAAAATATGGTCCTATGCAGTCCTAGAACTGCAGCCTCCGGTACGGCAGGAACATTGGGTTGTTTTTGTTCAGACCAATGCAAAAATCGACCCATGTTTTTACCCTGTAAACATGCAGAGCTGTGGATCGATAAGAAGATAATTCATAAATAAAATAAACCGTAAAATGTGTTTGTTGTTATGTATTAATTATTGTAATAATAAATTAAATGTAATAATTAATCCTTTTGACGTTAAATGTTTGATAAATTGCTGTTAAATTGTGTAAGTTTCATGATTTTGAATAATTAGACATGCTTCTTGATTAATACAATTTTATTTTATCATTAAAGCAGAGTATAGAAAAATATAAACTGAAGAAGAAAAAAAAAGAATCCAGAAAAAATAAAACGGAATTGGGGAACAAATAAAACTGATTTCATAGGGCCCTAGTATTCAGAGATCTGTACATGTACCAGTGGGAAACTATTATTGCGTGCATGTCTGGGCTTATTCTTTCTTGGCTGAGAATCTGACGTCTTCTCTGAACCATCTGTTAAGGCATTATCAATGCAACAGTGCATCACATAAGCACAAAAGAGAGGCAAAGCAGATTATGCTATAACATCTCCAGTAAAGATTTGTTGGTCAACAATCGTTTTTAGTCTTATAGTTTACTATGTCATCTTTTACATGGTTACTGCGGCTGCTCTGATAGGACAATATAATATGGTTTGCTTTGCCTTAATGTTGATTTACAACAGATAAGCATGCCTATAAAACCCTGATAAAATCAACTAAAAAAGAGCTGAGTTGTAGGGCTGTTCAATTCCAAAATCTTTTGAATCAACTCTGGAATTGATTCCTCAGTGTGAAAGGTAAGAATTACCTATATGTAGTTTACTCAAGCCTCTACTTTTTGTGTGATTGATTGGTTTTGGTAAGCGTAGGCTGTGTGAGTTCATTAAGTGTCACTCTTAGAAGAGAAAACGTTACTGTGCAGGAGCTGTGAATGCTTTAGAATGAAGAACAGAAGTATCAGAGACCTTGTTAAGCTGTACGGTTAAATGACCTCTCTTTCTCAGTCTGTCTCATTTGGATGTGTCACTGGAGGAGTTGTCTGAGTGGAGCTATTTGATAACCTGTCAGACACTGTACCCTTTCATAAGAGATGAGTCATAGAGCATTAAAGCATGGACCGCTCTGCTTGTCGCGGGTCTCCACTGAATGACCGATGTCACTGACCGCTCACACTTTGATCCTGTGAGGAGTTCATTAGTTAGACATTCTTGAGTGTCTTTCACAAAGTGACTTGCATACAGTTGTTCATTTTCAGTGAGTTGGTAATTTCCAGTGACATGAACAGAGCTGAACTTTCAGTCTTGACTCATTTGAATAAAGTTGAGCTCTGCTCAATAAAATAATATTCTTATTTATGTATTAAGGGCTAGACAATATGACCTAAATTAAAATCTCGATTAATTGAACATTTTACAATTAATGAAAGATTATTTCATTTACATTTATGCATTTAGCAGACACTTTTATCCAAAGCGACTTACATTGCATTCAAGTTACAGTTTTACATTTGACCAGCTCTTGCTTTCCCTGGGAATCGAACCCATGATGTTGGCGTTGCTAGCGCCATGCTTTACCATTTGAGCTACAGGAAAGCCTGTCATTTCAAGCCTGTCTTGAAATGAAAACATCTTATAAGAAAAGCCACCTTTCAGTTTGAATATAAAAAGGATATTTTCACATAAAAAAATGTAAAAAGCATATTTTTACGCTACTCCGGTTGCTCAGATGACTCGGCGTTCAGTGTTGCTTCCATGCCGCTGACTGACTACACATGCGGTAGCATGTTTTTAAGGGGAAATTCAGGGTTGCCAGTTCGGGCTGCTGCTGTGGGTTGTTTTTAGTCCATTTTTTATAATTAAAGCAATCGCCCTTAACGCGATTTTGATAAAGGGGACACCTGACAGAGGTGAAAACTCCATTGCAAAAACGCGATTGGGCTTGTTTTGGTCTAGTTTTGAATAGCAATCATGCTTGTTTTGTGGACCTGGCAACCCTGTGGAATGTATTAACAGTAAAATCCCAAAAATAACCGACGGTGGAAAATTACGTCGGTTAGAGTTTCTGAATTTCGGTTTCGATTACTTTTTGATTAATCGTCCAGCCCTATTATGTGTATGTATGTAGTTACACTACTGTTCAAAATTTGGGGTCTGTACGATTTTTGAAATGTTTTTAAGAAGCCTCTTATGCTCATTGAGGCTGAATTTATTAGATAAAAATACACCAGAAATATTATTGCAATTTTTAAAATATATTAAAATAGAAAAATGTTTCTATTCAGTCAGTCTGAAATCTGAAAAAAAATGTTTTAGTTTACTACATTCAACCAAATATTTCTTAAATGTTGTGTTGGCTGTAACAACTTCTCAGATTACGTTTACTGTGCTGAAAGTCTAACAGCACGCTGTCAAGATGCTAAAACTCTTGAATAAGCCTCAGAATTCTGTGAATTCCTCCCCTTTAAAACACAGTAACACAAAACAAAGCTAAAACGAAAGATAATAATAATAAAACAATAATAAATAAATAAATGAATCAACCTCACTGATTGGTTAATGGATGACCAGGTGACCAATGGATGAAACCAGGCGGTAACCTGAAGCGCCATGTAAACTTTAAGGGAAAAAAAACAGGTTCCTCTGTGTCTTTCTCTGTGTCATCTGCCATTCAGCAGTAATAGCCTGTGCTCTGGTCCTCTTCTCATGGCCACTATTACCTGCAATTTTCAGCTCATTATTCCTCTTGCGTAGGCTCAGGTCGCAGCTCTCAGCGCTGTTGCATCCCACCCCCCGCTCGCACTCTCCTCCGTGTCTATTATTTCACATGTCATTTAAATGCACACCTGTCGTCCTTGGTTACGTTGGTGTCCTGTTCTCCCCACATTGAGTGGTGTCTGGGATTTTGCATGCAAATTAGATGGCGGGATTAAGAAAAATGGATTTTAATGAGGCAGAAAATAGTGTGCATGTACTCTGTACTGTACAGAAGATCAGGCATCTCACGATCAGTGTATTGCCAAGGCTTTGTGTTGTTTGCTGCCAAACACGCTCTGTACTTTAGTGTGCATTTTAGATGTGTAAATGAACCAAACAAACCTGTTGTTTAGAATAATGTGTCATTGGAAATAATTACCATGTGACCACTCACTCCCACTGTTGCAGTCCTTCATGCACCCAGTTGGCCATCTGTTGAGCACCAAACAGTGAAAGGGCACTGATTGTGCCATAATCTTGCCATTGGGTATTGAAAACAGTCAAATTGCCTTTAAATGCAATATAACGATTTACTTTGTTTTGTTTTTTTGGTAAATCTTCCTTTACTGTAAAATGTTTCATTAGTGTCCTGCTTTAAATGATACTAGGAAACATTTTTCTTGACCTCAGAAATTACCCTTATCAACATTTTTTAAATGGTTTCTCCTGGGGAAATTATTGGATTTTTTTTAATCAAATATGAAATTGGAAGATTGTATATAGTTTAATTTTTTATTTATTTATGTTTTATTTTGTTTTTGAAAATTTTATATTGTACAATTTTTGTATACCGTTTATTTGAATTATTATTTTTATTAAGACTATTTCAAAGGATTAGTTCACCCAAAAATGAAAATTTGCTCAATATTTACTCACCGTCAGGCCATCCAAGATGTAGATGAGTTTGTTTGTTACGATGAAGAAACAAACATGTCTACATATTGGATGGCCTGAGGGTAGGTACGTTTTAATTTTTGGGTGAACCATTCCTTTAAATCTGCATTTGAATTTAAAATAATTACAAATTTTCTTTTGCATATCTATCTGAATAAAGAGACCTCACTTTTTATTCAAGGCATCAAAAAAGGATTAAAATGGGATGTTTTCCCCTGTTTATTGATGTAAAAACAACTGAGACCGGTCTTCTTTTTCCTCTCATAGCAGTGCCGAGTGACATTATTAGTCAAGTATCTTCAGGATTGTAAGTCTCTCTTTCTCTCTCTTTTAGTGTGTGCTGTTCCTGTGGACATTGAAGATCAACCACCCCAACACCCTCTTCCTCCTCAGAGGCAACCATGAGTGTCGGCACCTCACAGAATATTTCACCTTCAAACAGGAATGTGAGTGCTGTGGGAATGAAGCATCTAGGAGTGCTGAGAGCTAAGTGATGTGTTGGCTCAAACTGTCCGCCATTCTTTGATGTCAGAAAAGCTGCATTTTCAGCCATCTGTCACCAGCTAGCACTTTCATTTACCGTGCAAACAGTATAACACTTCTCCTGCAGTTAAGGGTTCAAAATTGATTTGCCTTATTAGCGCGGACTCTATTTTGTAGTGTTTCGTATTTACTTGATATAACTGCCGCAGATTTTTATACTGAGCCAACTGCTAGTGGTGACTATAACTTTCTTTTACTGCTTTGCCTATGGCAACATCACATCAGTGCAGTTTTGTTGGAGTTGGAGGGTCAGTGTGGTCTCACTTATCTTACTGCCTGAGAGAACCATTTTAGCAAAATAGTAATACTTGTTTAAATGAATTGAATAACTTGTTTTTCTTAATGTGGGTTAAAACTACATAAGGCAGCTGATCACACTGTGAAATGTATTATTACATCAAGTTTGGCTGGAACATATTTACTGTTTCAATCTCTCAGCATGCCAGAATCACACAATATGGTCACTGACTGTTGGTGCCATTGCTGACAGTTTTGGATCAAATTTAGCAATCTTCCTCATAGATAAGTATTTCTGATAAAAAATGCAATTTAAAATTTTTGCTGTACTTGTTTTTAGTTCTGCATAATTTGGCCTCCATTTTTTATGATTTATATATCAATGACTATGATAATAATTATCATTATTTTTATTATGAATATTATTATTACCAAAAGATAGATCTGAAGCAAAATAAATAATATTGTAATTATGTATCTGTGAAATTTCACTAATTGTGAAATTTGTTGTTCCGAGACACAAAAAAAAAACAGATCATGAGATGCTCACGTGTAAAATAACACAGTGCCGCACTTCACTATGAATTGCACAGTGAATTGTGCAGCATATTTATTTTATTAAACCACAGGCTTTGCGATTCTATAGTAAAGTGAGTTTTAGTAATACTTTCATATTTTTGTACATCACATGTCATTTGTAACATCTATTGAGCTTAAGAGTATATGTTATATTTAATGTGGAAAGATGGAGTTTGTTGATACTGATTTCATTTGAATGGTAGCAGCTCCACAGTTTCTTATTATTCTAACTGAATTAATTAGGGCTGCCACTAACTACTATTTTTATTTTGATTAATCTATCGACTAATTTATCGATTAATCTAAGCGATTAATTTCCCGCAAAAAATCAACAATTTTACTTAAGAATATTTTATTAAACCAAATTAAATCCAAATTTCTATGAAATCCTTTTTTAAAGCAAAAGTAAAGTGCAACATAGAGTGCAAGAAGCAAGTGTCCATCTCATCTCAGTCCAAATCACTGAAATCAGTTCAGTATTATAGTGTAAGAAAGACAACATATCCACGTGTTCTAGTCTAATAATACAATTATAAATCAAAAAACACTTTTTAAAGGAGTATTTACCAGAAATATGATTTACCAGAATTTATTTAGGAGAAAAATGCAAATGTGCAGTATTTCTGAAAAAAATAAAATAATTGGAGATGCTTTTGATTATTACAATTTAATGGAACCATTAAAATGGAATCCAGAAAATAATGGAAAACAGAATTTGGTAAAGATAAAACTGTAAAACTCAATTAATTAAACAGGCTTTTTGATTAATACAATTTAATTTAACCATTAAAACAGAGTATAGAAAAATTTAAATGGAAAAAAAATAATTTGGAAATAAAACGGATTTCATAGGGCCCTATAATTATATATATATATATATATATATATATATGTGGTAATAAAAATAGATGCAAGTGAACAATAGCTTTTAAAATGACTTAAAATACATATATAATAGCAATGATGCAATAATAATTAGTTCAAATAAAGTATCAAAAGCAAGAAATCATATGGTTTTATTGAACAAAACTGTTAAAATACATAATGTATTATAAACAATAGAGCTAATGTAGATTACGCATAACAACAAAGGCCTGCAGAGGGCGCCGACAGCCTGATGATTATTTTTAAACATTACTGCACGATCTAATCCTTGTTTAATATTGAGCAAGCACCATTTAATTCAAATGTCCACTTAATCTTTAATATTTGGCCATTTCTTTAGGACAGAAATGCTATAGCCACTGTAATTAAATGAAAATGTGGACATCAAAACGTGTAAACTCAGAGTGAGGGTTTGAGCTTTTATTTTGAAATCGCGATGTATTCTCCTGTATTTGTGTAGATTTATACATGATTTACCTTACAAATCTGATGAAATGGCGCACGTTGCGTTCCCAGATGAACGTTATAATAAACACAAACTCACAACAACATGCAGAGATGGAGTTTGAGATGCTCCACATGTAAATAAGTTTCTGTGGAACTACTGTGAACGGAGCCGCTGTGAGACGCACATACTTAACCTACACGCATGTAAATAATTAAAGCGCATATACTGTGTTAGAACTGCATCGCATATAATTATTTAATTAAATCGTAGCTTTGGGAATTCACAATTATGCTTAATTATGATTTTTAAATGGGTTTAATATCATGCAGCCTTGGAAAATAGTCTAATAATGTGTTTGATGGATTCTCGTCTGTGAAATGCGGCACTTCCGGTATTTTGCCGGTTAGTCGACGCGAGCAAAATGAAGTCGATGATTTTTTTAAATTCTAAAATCGATGAATCGCGACAGCTCTAGAATTAATTGAAGTATATAAGAATTTGACGTGAAAGATCACTCATTTAATATAGTGAAAAAATGACAATTTAAGAAACATAGTGGGAAATGACATCTGTTCTGTTATATACAGCAACTCCTTTTCAGTTAATTGTTATTTCTATCTCTTTTCTAATCGCAGAGCACTTTATTTTGAGAGTTGTTTAAGTGAGAGAACATCTGTAACTTTGTCCAGATTGGGGGAATTGTAATGTTTAATAATTTTGAATTATGTAAATATTTTTTACATAGATTTTTGTTTGTATATGCTGTCAATTATAGTTTTTAGAAAGAAATCGGTATCGGCAGGTCACACTTAAAAAAAAAAATCGAAAATCGGTGCATCTCTAGTTTGTGTGAGAAAAATATCCGTCCATTCACCTAGAATGACTAGAGGGCGAGTATATCATGAGGTAATTTAAATTTTGGGGTGAACTATCCCTTTAAGACTCATGTCCCTCGCTGTCTGAAATGGGTCTCTACTCTCCCTAAGATCTATAGCAGCCTTTTTAAGACTGAAAGAATATTCCCACTGCTGTGAGAGAGAGTTCATAAAGAGGCGCAGTCTTTGTTTTACGGGCTATACGTGCTCTGTTTTCTGCAAACAGCACTTTGTCCCTCTGAGAAAACAGGCTAACAGACTGTTAGAGTAAGGTTTGTAGAGCAGCCAGAAAGTGTCCAGGTGTGAGTTATTAGTATGCTGCATAGTGAAGTGGATGGGGCTCATCTGGCTCACAAAGAGACAAACCTGATGAGCCGTTGTACACTATACACAGCATTACCTCTTCTGATTTATGAGAGAGTAATGTCTTTTCATTGTGAAGCCTCTCATTAGCATTCTTTTACAATAATTTATTTAAAACCTTAATTCAATGCCACATGACCGGCCAGGATAGAGACGCAAAAAGCTGTTTAGCTGCTTTTCTGGCTTGGGTTTATTCATGCTCCTGTTGCTTACAAATACAGAGACATATTTGTTGTCCCAAAGAATATTTCCACACAAGGATTTCTTCTCTCTCTTGTCTGATGTGGTCGAACCGGGTTTGCATCTACTGAGCCCGGAACCCATCTGCCAGGAGGTTATTACAGGATTTCTAAAGCCACTGCTAGGAGATCACATGACCAACCTGGACTTATTTTCAGCTGTTGACACCTGAAATATCCATACCCTTCTGCCCTTTGTCATAGCAGCAGCAGACACCTTTTTAATTAATTTTAAAACACTTGTCATATGGAATATATCAGCTAGTGTGCTAGCATTATAACTAGTGTGACATCTTTGTTTCATTTATAGGTTTGTAATTAGTAAAATACAGAGTTTCTTATGTATAGCTACAAAATGTAAACCCTGTATGTATTAACATGAGTGTGAAAAAAAAATTGCTTGCTAATATAGTTTTTTTTTAATTCAGGTTTTCAGCTAATACCATGACTACCCTTTTGAAAAAGCATGCTTCAGCATGCTTATTTTGGAAATAATAATTTTAACAGAATGTACTGAAGTGCGATCTGAATGTGATGCTTTCACAAGCCGTGAAATTAAAATGTAATATAGTTTAAATTTATATTAAATGCAGTTAGATGGCCGTTAGAGTGCTTATTTTGACCCACCTAAGACTTAAGTTCATATGTAATTTCATAATTACTTCCTTTTTTTTTTAATGTTGTTAAAGTGTACTGAATGTACTGAGAACATTTCTGGTAAACTAAAATATACTTTAATGTCAGTTTGAAACGTTTATGTCATATTTAGGTACATTTAAAATAGGTTAACTTTCATTTTTACATTTTAAGTAGTATTGAATGGCACACTATAGATATAAGATTAAAATGTTATTTTATTGTTAAAACTTTATATATTTTATTTAATTAATATTGTTATCTGCAAGTACAGTTTTTAAAATGTATCTTTAAAAGTACACTACAAGAAGCATGTTCAATACTTTTTTCATAAGGTTATCCTGGCCATGTGTATCGTCTTTGCTCATGTAATGGCACTGTATACTATAGCACATTACATTATGCTATAGTATATTATATGCTTTTGTATAGGTAAAAGGTTGTATAGGTTACTTGGTAAAATCCAAATGAAATTTAAATGAAGGTTCTTTTGAAGGTCTGATTAAATCCCTGATTTTGGTTTTGCATGGGTCAGTGGTACTAGTCTATTGTGTTTGAAATGAGCACTGTTTGCCATTAAGCTCATACAATAGCATTGCTATTGTGCTCTGCATAACAAAGATGGAAGTGGTTTCATGGCTGAATGTTCAGTGGAAGCCCAAGTGCTCTCCATGAGACCTCGCTCGAGGAGCGAATGCGTAATACGGTTTGGTGAATAACCCAGCTGTATTTAGTGGAAACCAGAAGACAAGACTAATGAGACTACTTCAGTCCAGATACTAAAGTATTAATAAGCTTAATCAGCAGCTGAATTAAGGATTCACGTTGCACTAATTAGGCTCATTTGAATTTAATTGAATAGTCCCTACTGCTTTTGTGTCTGGTTGGTGGCAGGTTTTGTCGCTTTAGGTATAGTTATTACTGTCTGCCTGCATACAGACATGCTGGTTGTGACATCATGGAATATTATTATGAACAAATAATTTTGCATGGTCTTGATTATGATGACTTTTATTGTTTTACTAAATAAATAGTGTATGCACTGATTGGAAGATCAGGTCTGTATTTCAGCAGCACATGGAGTTGCTTGTTTTTGTAGTTAAGTCCATAGTTAAGTCCTGATTTGATAAATTCATTAATAACATACATTTTTAGCAAGCAATGTACTGGAATATGTTTTAAAGTACCGCTGCAAATTGTTTGTTGTGGGGGGCAGTACATTTTTTTTTTTAAATTAATTATTTTTTACCAAGGATGATTTAAATTGATCAAAAAAAAATTATCTTTATAATGATCATACAGTTCTAGAATAAAATTTAATTCCACAAAAAAATATTAAGCAGCACAACTGTTTATTGAGTCATCACAGGAATAAATTACATTTTAAAATATATATAAATTAATAAACTGTAAAAAAAAAATTGTAATAAAGTTTTACTATATTTTTATATAAATAGCCTTTGTGAGCATAAGAGATTTAAAAAAAAAAAAAAAAGTTTAAATTGAATTGCGTATGGAAATCAAATTGAATTGTTTTGCTTTTGAACTGAATCAAAAACTAGTGAACTGAACATTCAACTCAAATATTCACGCTTTTAATTAGATGTATTTAGACACATCCTTATCGTTATCATAAGTTATTTCATACGTGGTTTGGACAAAATCGACCATGGCAATAAGTGGTGGAGATACAGTCATGGCCAAAAATATCGGCACCCTTGGTGAATATGATCAAAGAAGGCTGTGAAAATTAATCTGCATTGTTAATCCTTTTGATATTTTATTTAAAAAAATTCACAAAAATCTAACCTTTCATTGGAGAATAAGAATTTAAAATGGGAGGAAATATCATTATGAAATAAATGTTTTTCTCTAATACACATTGGCCACAATTAACGGCACCCTTTTATTCAATACTTTTTGAAACCTCCATTTGCCAGTTTAACAGCTCTAAATTTTCTCCTATAATGCCTGATGAGGTTAGAGAACACCTGACAAGAGATCAGAGACCATTCCTTCATCCAGAATCTCTCCAGATCCTTCAGATTCACAGCTGCATGACGGTGTTCATTTTCTACAGGGTTCAGGTCAGAGGACTGGAATGGCCATAGCAGAAGCTTGGTTTTGTGCTCAGTGACCATTTGTGTGTTGTTTTTGAGGTTTGTGTTTGGATTATTGTACGGTTGGAAGATCCAAACATGTCCCATTATAAGATTTCTAACAGAGTCAGTCACTTATTGATTTTTTTTATCTGTTGGTATTTGATAGATTCCATGATGCCATGTATCTAAACAAGATGTCCAGGACCTCCAGCAGAAATATAGGCCCACAACATTAAAAATACAGCAGCATATTTAATTGTACACATTAGGATTGTCACGATTTAAAAATGTACTATACCAGCTGAAGTATCACGATACCAAGTAGTATCATGATACCATGCAGTACCTACAAAATTAATCAAAATTTCATAAATAAATAGATGTAAATGAAAACACAATATTGAATACTTAATTAATGTGAATGAATGACTGGCTATTGTTATCCATGAAATGATCTAAACAAATCTTAGCACTGCACAGAAGCTTTTTTAGATGTGGCATTTTTACATTTAGACTGTATTTATAATTGCATAAATAAAGTTATGAGATTAATGTTTTAAATACTAAATTCTGAATATAGAAATATGTTGGAAAATAATGTAATATGCCTACTTTTAGATGGGAAACTTAAAATGGCCAGCAGGTGGCAGAAGTTCGTGATTGAATCACTGAGTCATTCAAACGATGCTTTCAAAACGGCTGAATCCTTCAGAAGCGAATCAAATGACTGTTTTTATGAATGGTTTAGTGAATCAGTGATTCAGAGACAACGCGGATTTGGATTCGAACACAGAAACGAAACAAAAACAGCACTCTTGCTCGTGTCATATTGCCGAACTGTCAGGAGCATTTTTTGCTCGCATATCTTGAAATTTCCAAGTTAGCAGAATGTATATTAAAACATAAATATATATTTATATATAATGATAAGAACCAAGTGCAAAGCCGCTATGTTGATGAATGGAATTGCGTTCGTGATCGCAAAGATGCTTCCAGAAACGAACTAGTTCACCTGTTCTATAAGTGGTCAAATGAATAAAACTGCGAGAATACTTTCTTGCAAGATATTATGATGTTGAATAAGTGATGCTTGAGCTGCTGTTTTTTAAAATGACATCAGACGGTCTGAATCAGACCCTTTCTTCTGATAAACTGCAGCATGAACAACGACGTGCAAGTGAACTTCTCATTGCAAACTGAAGTGAAGCGTCGGGAAACACTTAATACCATATACAGCGTATACACAGACTATACTACACAGAGCACAGCAGAAAGACATTTGGCAATCAACTTGTAATGTTTCTGCTGGCATGCATGTTCAACGTTTGAACATTTAAAACAGTGTTGCTGCCGTGCATACTACATATCTTACGGTACTACCTTATGGACGATACTACCGTTTAAAAAATGCGATGGCACCGCGGGTATTTTTAAGCTTTAGTATCGCGATACTACCGTAGTACCGGTGTATCTTGCAACCCTAGTACACATGGGGTACTTTTTATCCCTGTGCACACCAAACCCATCTTGAATGTTTGCTGCTAAAAAGGTTTCATCTGACCATAGAAGCCAGTCCCATTTGTAGTTCCAGTCGTGTCTGACAACTGAATATGCTGGAGATTGTTTTTGGATGAGTGAGGAGAATTTTTCTTGAAACCCTCCCAAACAACATGTGGTGATGTAGGTGCTGTTTGACAGGATTTCTGAGGGACTCAACTATTTTCTGCAATTCTCCAGCTGTGGTCCTTGGAGAGTCTTTAGCCACTCAAATTCTCCTCCTCACCGTGCATTAGGACGATATAGACACACGTCCTCTTCCAGGCAGTTTCGTAACATTTTATGTTGATTGGAAATTCTTAATTATTGCCCTGATGGTGGAAATGGGAATTTTCACTGCTCTAGCTCTTTTCTTAAAGCCACTTCACTAATTTGTGAAGCTCAATTATCTTTTGCTGCACATAAGAAATATATTCTTTGGTTTTTCTCATTGTGATGGATGATTAAGGAAATTTGGGCATTGTTTTCCCTCCTATTTATATTTCTGTGAAACAGGAAGCCATGGCTGGATAATTTCATGTTCATAATCACCCTGGAGTGCTCAAAATTGTGAATATGAATGGGAATATACTTCAGAGATATTTTACTCATAAGAATTTCTAGGGGTGCCAATAATTGTGTCCAACATGTATTTGAGAAAAACATTTATTTCATAATGATATTTCCCCCCATTTTAAATTCTTATTATCCAATGAAAGGTTAGATTTTTGTGATTTTTTTTTTTTTTTTTTTTAAATAAAATATCAAAGAATGCAGATTAATTTTCACAGCCTTCTTTGATCATATTTACCAAGGGTGCCGATATTTTTGGCCATGACTGTATGTGATGTCCCACCTATCTTAAATAGCCTATGATCCCTACCTGTATTTCTTTAATCATTTATTTATTTGTTCAAATGTCAAGGTCAACCTTTGATAAACATGTTACCGAATGAGTGATATACTGCCATATAAATGATTTTGTAATTTGTTGTTGAAAGGTTTGTTATTGATTGCTTCAAGTTCAAGCTGTGTATCATTATTATTATTAATTTAATTAAATAAATGCAACAGTGCAGCTCAATGAATCATATCTGATCTTCAGTGATATGCTGAGGGAAGGAGAAATTAGTCTGTCTGGGGTTTTCTTGACTTCAGTGCTCTGAACTCTAATATAGTCGTGCTTGTCTGTCTTTGTTTCCTCACAGGTAAAATAAAGTATTCAGAGAGGGTTTATGACGCATGTATGGATGCCTTCGACTGCTTGCCTCTTGCAGCTCTTCTAAACCAGCAGTTCCTCTGCGTACACGGTGGCCTCTCACCAGAAATCAACTGCTTAGATGACATTAGGAAAGTAAGCATCTGTTTATGTCCTGTCCTTTCAGCTTTTTTTTCTTCTATAAAACAATGTGTTCATGCCTTTTTCTTTCTTTTTCTGTATGCTGTATTTTGCAGTTAGACAGGTTTAAGGAGCCCCCGGCATTTGGGCCTATGTGTGATTTGATCTGGGCCGACCCGGGAGAGGACTACGGCAGTGAGAAGACGGCAGAGCACTTTAACCACAACTCAGTCAGAGGCTGCTCCTATTTCTTCAGGTACTGAAGCAAAGCTTTATTCACTGGCTAGATCTCCCAGATTTTTGAGAAAGACATTTATTCTACATTATAATAATATTATGAAATATTATATTAAAGGTATATTTACCTTCATTTTTCTTTTTATTCACAAATAAATCAGTGTAGTATTTTAAGTGATTATTATCCAAATTATGTTTAGAATTCTATTATAATTATACTTGTAATAATAACTCTTTTATGCATCATTTGTGAATTCTGTTCTTGTTTATGTCTATACATAAGACTACTGAAAATTAGCAAAAATAAATCATTAAAGTTTACAAATCAGTTAATTTTCATATAACACATTTCTTTTTTTATGTTTGTTTGTTTTTGTTTTTTGCTTCTTTAAATCTTGATATTTTTTTATTAATTCATATTGTTGTAATTTATGCAAACAAAAATCATGGGTTGAATGTAGCTTGTATATAATATGTAGCCTATATGCATGTAGATATGTAATGTTTGCATGAGTAATCATTTACTTTTATCAGGTTTATTTATTAGGACTATAAACACTTAGCGTATTGAGGTTTAAGCAATATGCTTCGGTTGCGTATTGAGGAAAAAAGCTGATTGGAATGTTGTTGTAAAACCTTTTTCTTGCTCTTTTTCTTTTACTTTTTCTGTACTTGCTCATAAATGTCTAACTGAGTCATTCGGGCATCTGTGAGCCGGTGCGGAAATCCTGTCTGATTTGCAGAGACTCCTGGAAATAACCTGATCTGTGTCACCCAGCTGGTTTAGTTCTGGCTGTATATAGAAGTGTGCTTGTTCACTGTTTGCTTGTCCAGCTGGTATTTGTTTGTACCACGCCAACTGAATGTTAACAAAGTGCAGGTGGTGGTCTAATAGCTTGAGAGTTTACTGTATCGAGACCGAGTGGACTTGAAGAGAACCCCAAAGATCTGTATTCAGAACCATCCAGTACATTGACTCGTGCTTGGTTCAGTATGAGCAAGAGGGGCTGAGATGTTTACAGGGCTGAAAAATTGCTTGCGGTCTTTCATTATGAGACCCTCAGAAGTTTGTCTTTCTCTTGTTTGACAGTTATGCAGCAGTTTGTGACTTTCTGACAAACAACAACCTGTTGTCAGTTATCAGAGCACATGAAGCACAAGACTCAGGGTAAGTATTGATTATGATGTTTCACGATAGTGAGATTGAAAAAGTTAAATTGCGCTTTTGCTAGTTTAATCTTGTGATGTCAATGTAGTCCTTCTTTGTCATTGTCAGTTAAAAAAAAAATAATAATACTCTGCAACCGTGGATCATTGGATCATTACTCACTGAATTTGACACGAGTACATTATCAAACAATGACAGAGAGCGCTTCGTTTATTGATCTATGCCAGATGCCTTGTTGGCATGCTGAGCTAATCTACATATTTTGTGTGTTCTCTGTTTCAGGTACAGGATGTACAGAAAAAGTCAGACAACAGGCTTCCCTTCATTAATTACCATTTTCTCTGCACCAAATTACCTAGATGTCTATAACAACAAAGGTATGTTAGTTTATGTTAAAGTATGTTAGTCTGTTCTCAAACTGTTCTCAGACCCTGAAAAAAAAAAACTAACGTCATTATTACTTTGGAAACATAAATCGCAGCCCCGTTGATAAAGCATTACGAATGACGTAACTGAATTCACAATCAACTTAGCAGTCCCACATTCTCAGCTAACAAGAACGAAGTTTTTCTTTCTTTACTTAAATCATTTACAATAGACTTCTGATTTCATATATTTATTGTTGGAGCCTCTAATTTGGACCGTTGAAGGATGATGTAACAATCGCCAGCTGTGCAAAGAAAAAAGATACCCTGCAAACCATAATTATTTCCATATACTGACTCTAAATTGTCTAGAAATCTAGAATGGCAAAGTATTGGATGACTGTTTGTGAACCTGTGTGGCAGCCTATCAGGTTGCTTTTCTGTTTTGTTTTTTGTTGGTTTTCATGAATGTGCATGACATCTCCCCTTGTTTTTCCTCCTCAGCGGCTGTATTGAAATATGAAAACAATGTCATGAACATTAGGCAGTTCAACTGCTCTCCTCACCCGTACTGGTTACCCAACTTCATGGATGTGTTTACATGGTCGCTGCCCTTTGTGGGCGAGAAAGGTAAGTGTCCAAACGTGAGGGATGTGATTTTTAGGGACTGTGAGACTGAGATGGCTGGTAGTGTTTGACAGGCCATGTGGAGGAGAGGTAAGAATGACCTTGCTGATGACGTGTCTTTGGTGGCTGACTGTGTCCTCTCAGTGGGAAGAATACAGGAAAAACTCAAACCTGAAACGTCATATTAACGTCATTCTATTTGTGCCAGTGTATTCAAGGGCACCTTTTACAAAATCATCTGAGACTTGCTGTGTCTTTCAAATCTTTACATGGCTGTAAGCCATTTATATTTTGGTTAAACTAGGAATTCTAGGAGCATTGGACCACTGAATAAAGAACTACATAGATATGTAAAATAGCAGCTTATATTGCAGATCTAACATTGAAGTTTCACTTTTTACAGTGACTGAGATGTTGGTGAATGTCCTAAACATCTGCTCTGATGATGAACTCATGTCAGAGGGAGACGACTTGTGTGAAGGTAAGGGTGCTCTTGTACACTCATGTATTATACAATTGAGATTAATTAGTTTGGTAAGCTGACAACTGGCTTATATGCTGATTTCCTCTTCATGTTCAGTGACATGTATTTGTTCAGGGAATTTAATGCAGAACAGCTTGAATGTGAAGAGTGAGTGTGTGTGCGTGTAAGCGTATGTCTGTCTGGTCATCATCAGCATAGACAGCAGGTCCTCAGAAGTGTCCAACTGTCATTCTAGCTGTCTAAGATGCTTTCCCTGGAGGTCTGATGTCTGCTTATGTCGTCCCATGATACTTCCTGCTTAGACAGTCTGTTGTGGAGAGTAGAATTCACATGATGGTGCACTCATTAAAAAAAACAGTAGTATTGTGAAATATTATTGCAATTTAAACTAACTGTTTTCTATTCTAATATATTTTAAATGCAATGGATAGACTATGCAGGATTGTGGTTTCGCCTTTTGCGTGTAATTATTGAACTGGAAACAGATCTGCTTAAATAATTAGAGCAAAGGCGTGACACTCTTCTGCAAATACTCTCAAGCACACGCAAGGCTTACAAAATGCTCTCTGAAGCTCTTCAGGCTCACCTTATTGTCTCATTTGAGTAATTCCAAACCGTTTAGACCAATGCAAGTTATTATACAAATCTAATAATGCAACTTTTGGGTTTTAAAAATTGAGATGACAGCACTTTCCCTATATTTATAATGAGAAATATATTAAATTGTCAACTACACAGTGAAGCACAGTTTTCTGATGAAAAAAGCTAAAATAATAAATATTAAGCAATTTAATAATAATTAGTAATAATGTAAAAAATTGTTTTATTATTATATTAAAAATTATAGAATTGCTTAATAAATATTAAGCAATTTAAAATTAAATGAAAATTGTGATAATGTATAATAATAATCATAATAATTATTATTGTTAAACTTTTAGCATTTAGCAAATACTTTTATCCAAAGCAGCTTACTTATTATTAATTATTATTGTCCTTATTATTATTATTATTATTATTATTATTATTATTAGTAGTAGTAGTAGTAGTAGTAGTACTGTATATGTCTGTCGCAAAGTCTTTTTTTGCATAGCATTTTCCAGCGTTCTGATTAAAACCAAGCAATTTTGACAGAAAACGGAAGACATTGCAACAGAAATATATTACTTGTATCGTAAAATTCTAATAATAATCTTTTTTTAATTCAGTAAATGTTATTTATTTATTTATTTATTATTATTATTATTATTATTATTTTAGCTGTATTAAGTTGATAAAGTGTAACCGTTTCAGATGCAGTTCAAAATAAACAGTTATTGTTCAGGATGTCTGATTCTCAGCATCTCCACATCTCCTCCTTAGCTGGTTTGGGGGTCAGAGGTCCTATGGGGTGACCGTATTTGATGCTGATTTTTTGTTGTGTTTTGAAGAAGGTGGAGTTCCAGCTGTCCGTAAGGAGGTGATCAGAAATAAGATCCGTGCCATTGGGAAAATGGCCAGAGTCTTTTCCGTTCTCAGGTCAGTCTGCATGCAATTATATATATGTGTGTGTGTATATATATATATATTCACTGTGCTGCTTGGGAGATAATTACAGTTATCAAAAAGAAAAAAGTGTTTGTATAAAGAGCAGGAAAAATTTTGTTGTGAAGTTTTGTTTTAATGCCACACGCACACACACACTTTTCCTCCATTAGGATTAATGAGCTGGCTTCAGTGAGTCATCATGCGGAATAGCGGTCTAATTATATTAGACATTATTCCAGATGAACAATGCCATAGATAATGGAGGAACAGAGGACATCTTGAAGTCTTTTGTCTTTGGTTTTCTGAGCAATATTCAGATTAGGTTGGCGCTGCAGCAAAGTTTAAAATTACCATATATTTCCTCTTTTTTCCCCTACCCCACCCTAATTGATTATGTGCCGTTTAGTTCTTTGAACACAACCCTAATATTGTGTGTGTGTGTTATGCCTCAGGGAAGAGAGCGAGAGTGTACTGACCCTCAAAGGGCTCACCCCATCCGGAACACTACCTCTAGGAGTGTTGTCTGGAGGCAAGCAGACCTTACAGAATGGTAAGTGAGCATGTTTGTGGTTTTGTAATGGTAGGTTAGTAAAGTGGGTTTGCAGGCCTCTCGCATCCAACCCGGAAGTCGTAGTGGATCATCATCGCCACGTGTGACCCAGCACTGCACTCATCACCCTCTTATAAAAGCAGAAAGTACCAGCATGCAGCAGCTAGAATGAGCTTTGGCATGCGAGACACTAATGAATATAATGTGTCTCTACCCCTCATGCTGAACTGCATCAGAGCTCATAGCGGCAGATACTGATGTGGGCTGTGCTCTCCATCTCCATTGCGTGAGCTTTTCTGGGCTGTGTCCAACTGCTTAATTCACTACAAAATTACTGCCCACACCCCCTGCCGCTCAGATCCTTATTGCTGGTCTCAGTAATCCAGCAGTAGTAAATCTCATGAAACCGTCAGGGTCAAAAATCATCCAAAAATCAATGTTTTATATAATGAAAAGGAAACTGTTTTTTGGACCATCAAGTTTTGCCTCTTTGTCGCCATCTCTGTTTGAAAACCTGGAATTGCAGCGGAATTATCTTGCGTGGGCTATGCTTCGGCACGGCTCCAGCGTGGATGAATCTAATGTTTTGAGGTGAATGTGTAGCAGTCAGTCACGCACCGGTGTGGATGTTTACTGTACTTCGCAATCACAGTTTATAGTCAACGTCTTGGAATATATGACCCAAATAAGAATTTTCACCGTATATTGCCATCTATTCTGCCCAACTGAGGAAAAAAGCATTACAATAAATCGCGCTACCAATCGGAATTAAATCTAACGATCGGTTAGCTCATATCACATCAAACCGTGCAAATTATTATTATTGCTATACTTTATTCTCAAATTATTAACGTTAACAACATCAGCATTGCGTGACTGAGTATAGTGTGTATTAACGTGTAGATTTCAATTTCTGTACAGTCTAATATCTAATTGTCATACCATTCGAATTTCATATTAAGAAATTATTTTAACCCAAAAAGCAAATTATGCTCCCTTCGAACTGGTTTTCCTTTAAAATACAAATCTTGTGTAATCCCAGGCTATCTGTAATCAGAAGCACATTTAAAACTGGAATATAATTTAATTTCATTCACGTGTTTCGTAAACACATAATCCTTTCTGTATTACAATCCGCCATCAAAATGATACATTTAATTATTCTAGCTGCTGTGAGATAAGTCTATAATTGAGCCGCCACCTGCAGGATCCTCACATGAGAGAGCCTAGTAGCCGGGACAACTTCTTTATGTTTACAGACATGACGTAATGACGCAGTGCCATGCTCGAATTTCCCACGAAAACCTACCCGTACCACTCAAATTAGAAAATATTATTATAAGATTACCGTTGTGAATCGGGCTAAAGTATGGTGATAGTTTTGAACACTGGCTGGTTATGTACTTTCTCAAATATTGATTTGGGATCATTTTTAACCAAAAAAAGTTACGGACTGCTGCTTTATATTTCACTGATTTGGTGAATTTTATAAAATAAAATTATATATATATATATATATATATATATTTATATTAGTGCTGTCAAAGTTAATGCGTTCATTTTCATTTTAACGGCACAAATTTGTTTTAACGCGCGATTAACGCAACGCGTATTTTCTGTTTGACCCGTGGCCCAACCCGTAGTTGGAGAAATGAAGATGCACAGTGTTGCCAACTTAGAAACACTGCAGACCCCTTTAGCGACTTTATTCCCTTCAAAAAAGCGCCCAAACCAAGTTTCTGAGAATCACCGGTACTGCCGCGCGAGGTCTTGCTCTCCCAGCGTGCGCACACACTCTCTCTCTCTCTCTCTCTCTCTCTCTCTCTCTCTCTCTCTCTCTCTCTCTCTCTCTCTCTCTCTCTCTCTCTCTCTCTCTCTCTCTCTCTCTGCATCTGCTCAGTTTCTCTTCAGCGATCGGCAGAGAGGAGCAGCGCTTTAATTCAGTTAAACACAGATATTATGTTGCTTCTCTAATTTTACATGCAAGTATAGCCGAAATCACAGCACAGCTATTGTCTTTATCTTATGTGTATTTGTTTTCATCAGACGACTGTGCGATTATCATGATTTTTTGTGCAGATTAACATCTTGGAAGGGAGAGCTGGTTATGTAGTCTTAATGGGTCGCGTTTCAGTCACTATTTCATATTCATTCCGTTGTCTGACAACAGAAACAGTAAAATATACCAATGAAAACCGTTTTATTGAGAATATAGCTTCATCAAAATACAGTATGTGGGCGCAGAGAGGGAAACAAATCTAATAATAAATTATAAATGTACAGTTTGCATTTTCAGAAGAAACTGCCCTGTGTGCAAAAATGTAAACAGGTTTGTGTAAGTAAATTGCTCAGTGCAAAGAAAGAGAAGTAATGGGAACCTGGTATTTCTTTTTTTCATGTGTCTAATAGACATGAACAAGTTCTTTGAAAAACATCTATGACCTTTGAAACATGGCTACTCTTCATGCTATATGTTGACTATGGTTTCAATAATAATAAACATACATTTGCATAAAGCATCCATATTTGTCTATGCCTATGTTGATTAGAGTATTAAAAATTTGAAAAGTATTAATTTAAGGTACATTTAGAACAAATAAAAATGTGCGATTTAATTGTGGTTAATCACGAGTTAACTCATGACAAGCATGCGATTAATCGCGATTACATTTTTTTTAATCGAGTGACAGCCCTAATTTATTTATTTATATATTTATTTATTTATTTATTTTTATTATTATTATTATTATTTTAAGAAATATTGATGAATAGAAAGAATAACATTTAAAATAGATGTTCTTTTTTTGCAGCAATGTAAAAGTCTTGAAATAATTTTATGCATTCTTGGTGAATAAAAGTATTAATTAAGGAAAAAAATCTTACTAATCCTAAAAATTTGATGATAGATAGATAGATAGTTGGATAGATAGAAAGTCATGAGAATGTATGGTGTAAATGTTTATTGTCAGGAAAATAATGTATGTCTGTTACATCCTGTTTTCCACCTATGAACTAATGCAATGTTTACACTGATTATTTGCCTATGTGCTGTGTAAAGCCCTTCCCTGTAGGCTCACATTAAGCCATGTGATTTAGCCACCTGCACTACAGAGACTCTGAGAACTCAGAGAACCAATCAGAGGCTGATTGTCATGAGAGCCACATCATGACTCTCTGGATTGACCTGTCCGCTCTGAGTAGACGAATATGTTGGCAAGGTGTCCAGGACTAAAGGTCATTAAAGGCCAGTAGCATAGGGAACTTTGTGCAAGTGAGTAGTGATGGAGTGAGAGAGGGAAATCAGAGGGAGACAGTGGGTGGATGTCACTGTCTGAAGTGCATATAGAAAACTCAGTGACCTTTAAGAGGCTGGCTTCATTGTCCGTGTGGGTCAGACATCAAGCCAGCCAGACCTGCAGAACAGAGAGGAATATTAAAGAAACTAAGAAGCTGTTGGCCTCATCTTACGAGAAGACCTTAGGACAATAGGACATTTCCAGCTATAACCATATAGTCTGAAAATAACAAATCAGGAGATGGCTTGGTTTTCTGACTACCATCATCTCACATCAGACGATACAGCATAGATTAGTTGTGTCTGGCTGAATTTCTTGCCTGTAGAAATCTCCAAATCAGAGATCAATTCAAAATAGATATTTAATATAAATAATACTTTTTATTCAAGATCTCTGTAGTGTTTAATAAATATATATATATATATATATATATATATATATATATATATAATATGCATGCATGCATACATACATATATGTATGTATGTATATAAAAGTGTAAAAGTGTAACTTGAATGCAATGTAAGTCGCTTTGGATAAAAGCATCTGCTAAATGCGTAAATGTATATATGTTAAATATTTCAAATTGAAATTCTTTAGTGAGTTTATAGTTTTGGTTCTGTAATTTTATAATAATTACTGTTTTTGTTTTTTTGTAGTTAAAAATATACGTACAGATATTGTTAATATAGAATAATAATATAATGAATTCACTCGTATGTGTCAGTATTTTTTATTAATATTTGACACATTGTGTATCTGGTAGTGTTGACCAATATTGATTGATAGGCAAGCCAGAGATTACACCTAAATGTATGTAGATGCATCTGAAAGTGCATTTCAGTGATACACAAACCTTTTTTTTTTTTTTTTTTTTTTTTTCTGTAGCCTTTTTGTGTACCAGTACTGAATAATCAGGTTTAGGTTTTTTTTTTTTTTTTTTTTTGGCCAAACAGTCACTCTGGTTGTAAAGAACTAATTGCTTTTTTCCTCACTAACTGCTCTGTGCACTGTTTATATTACTGTTGGATTCTTTAACTACTAATATGACTGCATTGCTGTGGTGTTTGGGGTTAATATGCTTGGGGTCTAATGTAATCACACTGATATAATCTCTCTCTCCATTCATTTTGGGCTACTTCCTGCTGCGCTTGCTAATACAGCCGCCATAGAAGCAAAGGAGGGTCAAGGTATGCTGGCAGTACTGTCATATCCTGCCCATATATGCTGTGCTTTCTTTCCCTTTGTGTCTTTTCGTGCCTTGCCGTTCACCTCAGCGTCTGAGTGTGTGTGTGTGTGTGTGTGTGTGTGTGTGTATGCGCATCTCAAACGAATCTGGGAAAATCTGTATTCTTGCACCAACCAATTGAATTGAACTCAGCAGTTCACGTTTCATAAAGGCATTTCTTTCCCTTATGAGATTCAGATTTTACAAAAGAGCCTGAAATGATTCTGGGCCGATAAATATATATATTTTTTATGATAAATGATGGATGCAGACACTTGAAAGCATCCATGCAGTGAGGGAACGAGGCTCTGCTTCACCTCATTAATTAGCTGTTGCCTATTGACCAGAGGGCTTTGCTGGTTAGTCCCGGGCCCTGGCTAGAGCGTGCTAATTCCCATGCTGCCATGCGATTGGTGGAGAGGCCAAGCATTTTCAGATTCTAATCTCGTTACGACTCTGCGCTCCTAAGACTGTCTGTTCCCGTTCACGCGTAACACTCTTGCCCGAGGCCTCTCGCCCGCTGCTGTAATATACCGAGGCTCTAAGCTATTGTGCAGACAAACACAAACAAACGCTCTGGTGTGAAATGTTAAGTGTGCCAGAGCAAGACACTCGAGTTGCTGACCTGATTCCTAAGTTCAGCTGCATCTCCATTTTTACTGGTGTTGAATGGGCGTCTTGTGTTTGCTCTGTCAACTGGAAACGGTCATGATTCACCTTGGCAGTTGCCTAGTGTTTTCAGAAATGCCATAGGACATAATAAGCCTGTTAGTTGTGCAAGAATCAGCTTTCCTGTTTGTGCATGTTGTTTGGTTAAATACGTGTTCTGCTCTTTTTCTGCTCTTCAGAATATTGAAGTGAATTGACACTCCATTCCATTTTTTTCAGTGCTGTAAATAATGCCCTTTTTATTCTTTTTGCGCAATATAAATAAAATGTCTAAAATGTTACATATGACCTGTGATAAACACAATATAAATAAAATGACTAATTATATAAATAAAAAAAGATACATATTTTTTTTATATTATTTATATATTCTGATATTTCTGTACATTTTACGATATATTTTAATGCATCTTATAATTGTAAAATTGCAGTTACAGTTGTTACTTGTTACCGCCATTTTATACTTCCTGTTTCTGTAGACCACTGTTTGTTTTTTGCTGTCAGTTTTTTTTTTTTTTTTTTTTTTTTTTTTTTTTTTTTTTTTATTATTATTATTATTATTATCTTATATTTATACTAATTTACTGGACATACTGTACACTACTGTTGAAAAGTTTGGGATCAGTAAGATTTTTTTTTTACCTTTAACTCCGCAAAGATGCATTAAATTGATCAGCATCAGACATTTGTTTCAATAAAGACATTAATAAAGATTTATTTTTCAAATAAATGCTGTAATTTTGAACTTTCTATTCACTAAAACAATACAGTTTCCACCAAACATTGATAAGAATTTTTTCTTAATCACCAAATTCAGTTTTGCCATCACATCAATGAATTACATTTTAACATAATACAATTATAGTTATTTTAAGTTATATATTAATAATATTTCACTATATTAGTGTTTTGCTAGGTTTTTGATAAAATAAATGCAGCCTTGGTGAGCATAAGATATTTAAAAACATTAAAAACTCTTACCAGTCCCAAACCTTTGAACTGTAGTGTACACAGCATGACATGAGGCAAAAAGTTGGTGTTGTGTATCATGTTACATGAATGTTTGATTTTATTAATTTAGTCCATTTTAAAAAAGAGCCACAATTGCATTTCCTTCATGGTTAAATCATTTGATGAATGGGCTTTTTGATCACTGCAAATGCCCAAAGGTTAACTTATTTCAGTAAATGCCACACAGTTTAATTGTCTCAAAATGTTTTTTCTTTTTCTCGACCTAATTTTCCTTTTTTTCCCTTTTTCCCCGGTAGCCATCCAAGGCTTCTCTCCTACACGGAAAATCCGCAACTTCGAAGAAGCTCGTGGCCTGGACCGAATAAACGAACGGATGCCTCCTCGCAAGGACGGCCAGCAACCTGACGGTACCACAGTTAACGCTGCCAATGAGAAAAACGGCACTGACGGGAATGTGTAAGGGGAGATTTTGCACTTTTCCTCTCCTCGATAGCATTGTCTCTTTCTCTGCCACGTTCTCCTCAAGACAGACCCCTCAACTGCCGGATCCTGCAGAGGAGGGCCTGGGATGTGGAGAGGAATCATTCCACAGACAGAGAGAGAAATCACTTACAAACATGAGATTTTATTTATTAAATGAATTGTATTAGATGTACTTGATAGCAACATTTTAAAGATAAGTGAATATTTGAAAGTGTGCAAAAAACAGGTATACAGTCACAATGTGTCAACCTTTAAACTACAGTTTTGTAACTCGAGAGCAGAGATGCTGCACAGATCAGAAGATCTAGTTAACCGCAGTTTTATAATATTGTATGTCGCAATGTATTTGGCAAGGGATGGTTTGACTGAATATACTAATGTATGTTATATCAATAAGTATGTCTAAGAGGATTTAAGACAAAAAAAAAAAACTAAGGGAAATAAGTTAAACTGTAGGTTCATTGAAAAATATTTTATATCTTAATATTATTCAGTTTCAAGCAAGATGAAAATATTAGCTGCTTTGGGTTCTATGTGTCTATTTCTACTTGGAAAAACTAGCATTTTTGTCCAAATGCAGCCAGATGACACACCAAATGCAAGCAACCATTGATTCTAAAACAAAGCATGTCTTATGAAAGCATCATGTAATCTTACTTCTGCATCTGTACTTGAAGCTATTTCAGTCTCTTTCGAAATATTGTTTGACAGTCTTTCAGGCTCACTTTACCTTATTTCTTTCTGCCACACTTCTCTTTTTGCTGTTTCTTAAAAAAGATGATAGATGAGATTGGCATGCAACCAACCAGTTTTATTTGTTAATATATACAGTGAAATCCGTTAGTATGCCTATAAGCTCATGTACACTTGTAACAGCCAATGTGGGACGTGTGAAGTTGCTTTGATCGACTCAAAAGCCAAAGTCTTTTTTTTTTTTTTTTTTGTGCTGTGATGAGTTCGCTGCCAGAGCTGGTATGATGGGGAGGTAATGAGGAATATTGCACTAAACGCAAGTCATTATAAATAGAGAACACCTACACATAATATTGAATATCCTCTCTTTAAAGAATGTCCTCCAGGCCATCACTTAATGCAAAGTATTCAGCTTTCGCTCGTGCAGACTACCGATTTCATCGTGCTTGAGACATTAGCAAAGCATGCTGAGCTTGATAAATGTGTCGCAAACTGAGTTGGTGGTTTGAGCTGTAACACTATGTGAGGTATTGTGGTAAGGTTTTTTATTACATGGCTGCTTGTTTTAACCGGTTTAGGGAATGTTGTGGTATGTCTCCACCTACTGTTGAAATACAGAACTTCAAGAAACTATAGAGGAAGAGCATTAAGGCTTTTAATGCACGTTTTTATTCATTTGAACAGGAGCAACAAGTTCATCTGGTTTTAAAGCAAGTTTAATCATGAGTTTGCGATGGTGTTGAATGTCTGATGCTATGCACATGAGCAACCCACCCCATTTTCTGGAAGCATTTGAAATGTACATTTTAGACAACGGTTCATTTTGTAAAATGTTTTTTGTGTTTTATTTAGACCAAGTTTTTCACTTTTATTTTTTATTTAAATACAGAACCGGTTCTTCACATGAGACTGATTTATTTTCTTTCCAAAATCTAATGATATGACCGATATGTTGTGCTCATCTTTAGGTGTATGAATTCAGCTTTTATGACAAATAAATATGTGATTCCAGTGCAACCTTCCAACATACAGCATTATCTGAAGTGTGCATGTGTGTTTTGTAGGATCAAATCAGTGCAGTATGTCGGTGGGCTCGAAAAGGAACATTTGCTACATTTATTTGCATGTATTTCAAATGATACCAATGGAAGTACAGAGATTAAGCAGCTGATCTGGGATCAGTTCTACTGTTTTCCTTGAATGGTTTAACAGGGTGTGAGCTGGTCTTGGTATACTGGTAACGTGAACTTCTAACGGAAGGATGAGGAAGTTTCCTGAGTTTCTGTTTGCTTTCAAGAGATGAAATGTTGAGTATTAGGCCTTTACAGGCTCAGAGACTAAATGAAGTCCCTGAAACACATCTGTGGGAATGTGTAAAAATGTTGTTTATGCACAATTACAGCATCATTAAAAATACAATATGGGGATTTAATTGAACAACCATTTTATCATTTAATTGAACAACCATTTTATCAAGTACTTGTAACGCGAGGCCACCATAAATTTCTTGATATTATGTAGATGTATCCGTTAAGAAGACAAATAAAAACTGAAATACTGTGGACCTCATGTTTGGTCTTATTTTCTTGATTTTTAATCAGTTGGTTAAAAAACAAACATCTGAATGTGATTCAACATGCAAATATATTTCAGTCATACATTCACATTGCACTTTACAAAACAATACGTTTTCATAAATATAAAACTAAAAAGTAAACACAAAAATTGTAATTATTTAAAAGCATTTAAAAGCATTTTTAAGCATAAAAAATAAGTTGTTGATATTGCAATGAAAAACTAGAATAGAATCACATCTGGAAGAGGTAGTGACTTTACAGAGGGGGTGTGAAATTTTATAAACTTTAGAAAATCAGCTTTATAATGTGAGCTTTCTGTGGAAGTGAGTCGGCTATTTTTGCTGACTGAAAATCATAAAACAACATTACTATACAGAAGGCAGGCTCAATTGTACAGGAACAGACTGTACAAATAAATAAATTATAGTGAAATTTAAAAATCTAATTTCAGTTAAAAACAAAACGACTTAATTCATAATGTCACTCAAGGACAATCTTTTACACACTGTAAAATACATTTAGTTGTGTTGGTTTACTAAGCCTCAGGCTCGTAACGCTTATATCCAATCTGCAGGGTCTGGAGTGTGAGGGTTGACCGGTGCTAGACGTCACACCCGTGGAGGAGGTGGTCTAAGGGCCTGCGAGGGAGAGAATTAACAAGGCTCGAAATGTTCAAAAAAATATTTCTTACGTTTCTAAAGAAATTATAATGTATTCTCTTTTTTTCTTTTAAATAAACGTGGATGCTAAGTGAATAAATGTAAATTTGTCAAAATATAGTCTCTCTATCTTTTCATCAAAATTTTCTTTGCCTCATACTGGAAGCATAAAGGTATAGTGCACCCAAAATTCATCCTTGTTTTTATAGCAAAATTTAATACACTGAATGGTGACCAAGGCTGTTTGAAATTTGACCAAGGAAATTTGAAGGCTACATTTCAGCCTCCAGTCTGTTACATTGTAAAATGTAATTATGTGTATATCACTAGCAATTTATGAGTGAAAATTGCATTTCTTCAGTGAACATTGAATATTACACAAGTCACATTGACTACAGGTACTTTCGTGATGCTTTTTCATCATTTTGGCACTTGGCAGTCCCTGATCTCCATCTACTTCTGTTGTATGTATAAAAAAAAAGTGCTGCATGTATGGGTTCCACAGAAGACAGTAACTCATAATTGGTTTAAAACATCATTATGAATTTTCATTTTAGGTTGATTAACTATTCCTTTAAATACTGATGTAAACATCAGTCATTACACACAATGTAGAGTTAGCTTTGCTACCTGTCGTGCATTTAGGAAGTCATTATGTAGAGCTCTGGATTGAACTGAAGAGGGTGGAGGTGGAGGAGGTGCTGTAGGCCTTATTCCCTAAGAATAAACAAGAGATCACAAAGTCCTGATAATGCTTTCACATTTCATTGGGTATAGATTGTGTTTGTTGTTAAATGAGATGCTGAAAATTCATCAGATGTGACTGCAAGTTACCGGAGATGGCTTCTGATTTGGTGTCGACTGATGGCTGTAGTCAGGGATGTCGACTACATGAACTTTCTGCTGCCTTGGATGGCTATTAAGAAAGCAGCAGCATTAAATACACTTGATTTATTGACTTCCCCCAGTGTTTAAGTGTTGGTTTCCTATACTCTTACCTGAATGAATGTGGTGTGCTCTTTCTGCGCTTGTAAAAGAAGACGGCCAGTCCAATTAGAACTATCCCAATCAGGACACAGACAACCACAGCAATGGCTATTGTCACACCTAGAAATGCAAAGGGGCAAAAAAATCTTATTCATAATTCTCAAAACGAAATGAATATGAGGCTATTTTGAATGCAGTATCTGTGGTACTACCTCTTGAAGAACCTTCACTTTCTGCTGGTGTTTCACAATCTGGAGGCAGCCATCCAGTTTCACATCTGCACTCCTTTCTGTGGTCACAAACCTGTAGCATGTACACTTATGTTAATTCTTCTAAAAACAAGTTACAACTTCTGATGTACAGTGTGTATAACTTATGAAAGAATATTAGGTTAATAGACCTGAAATAAAAAAACAACATGGAAATTTCCCTAATGTGGGACGAATAAAGGTTTATCTATTTTATGAAGAAACGAGAAGTTAATGTTTGAGACAGGCATATTTTGGGTCATACCGCATGGCCTCTGCACTTGGCGGAACAGTTTGTTGCTTTGTAAGCCGTCTCTAGGTCAACACACTCGTTCTGGTTACAAACCTGAGAAACCAAACACACCGTGAGTGGAAAATTATAATGCTTACTGATAGCAAACCTACACATTTTCTTTTATTAGAGGTGATTGAAGGAGTTCATTGTTACTGAACTACAAGGAAGTTTGGGAATAACTGGCATGTATCTAGAGACCAGTCTTACCAGTCCTTCCCCACATTTGGTGCCAGTGTCGACTTGACCATAATCTTTTTCAGGATCGCTGTAGAATGTGGCTTTACAATTATTGAATTTTACTAGCCGTCCATAATTGGGACTTTCATTGGCAGTTTCACAGAACAGTTTTCCACACATCACATCTCTGCAGATAGAAAAAAAAGATTGTTGTTTGATCAGACAGTGAAGGGATATGTGAAGGGATTAATGATGGACTGATGAATGTAAAATCCTACTGTCTTTGGCATCCAATATATTTATTGCCATTGCGTTTGCAGTAGGCGTAGTATTCCGCTCTTGTGTTCTGGTTGTAGCAATTGTCCTGAGCCACCACAGCAGCTTTATTTATTTGAATAAAAAGAAAAATTTGCACAGTCATATGGGGCTCAACACTAATTATTTTTCACTATTATTGTGTTGCATCAAAATATTTCTGTACTCACTTGAACCCCACATTTTAATGCACTGCTCCTCTCTCTGTGGGCACTGGCCATTGTAGCAAAAGCCTTTCCCATTTTTGCAAGGGAGTCCATTGACTGTAAAGACATCTTCAGGACACTCGGCTGATTTTCCAGTGCATGACTCGGGCAAATCACAGTCATAATTTTTTGGGCGACACACATGTGCAGCTGACTTGATCTGATGGGGAGGAAGAAAAACATGCAGGTTATTGGTAGTTACCAGGCCTATAAATGAATGAAACCATATGATAATTTTTTTTTCAAATTATTGAAAACAATTATTTTTTAATGTATTTTTTATTAAGATTATATTTCGTTTCATTCGGTTTAAAAAGTTTGAAATGTGATTGGTACGAAAACCCGCGGAGAAGCGTCATTTGATTCTATTCATTATTCATGAGAGGAAACGCCCCTCGATTCATTTTCCTCCAATCACTGCCTGATGCAGGAGAGCGGAATTCAAAACCAACTTTGAGACAGTTTCAGCGCAGTGTGGTAAGTCTAGTCCGTTTTTAATCTTTTGTTGTGCTCCAAGAACCAGAGACCTTTAGTCGCACATATTCTTTTTGCATTTGGGCTGATCATAAAGATTTTGCCAAATATATGGGCTTTCTTTAGCAGTTTATTTATGAATTGTAGAGTGTACTAAAGCAGCTGTGTTACTCTGATACTCTTGATTTGTTGAATGTTACCGCAAAATGCCTCAACTCTTTGAATCTTACCTTACAATTCTCACAACAGTCCCCTGTTGCACATTGTGAGCCCTCTGTCAGTTTGCAGGTGGTGGCATTGCAGCATGGGTTTGTACACTCCTATATGTTGTGAAATAAAGACAATGAGTAGGCCTATGTCTTAGCATTTTAGGTGTGTTTGCTCTGGGCACATAATAAATTATATTTTAAGTACTAGTTCTAAGAATTTAGAAAAGCTCTTGGAAAGTAATTTGCATGTCAAACAATGAATGAATGAATGAACATCCAGTAAAAGTATGCAGTCCATCCTACACGATTTCTGGCCAAAAAGAAGAGATGACTAATGTAGTGTATGTATAAACAGATTTGCAGTAATTATTACATTCAATCCATCATCTATTTTGCACACTGCTGAGAAAGATATATGAGAGATTGACAATCCCATTACCTCCCACAGGCACAACAAACACCAAACACAACACTACTTGAGTGATTCGTTGTCAAATAGTATAGCCTATAGTATATAGTGAGTATAGCCTACTGGAAAACATTCCTGTTGAGAATGATCTGTGCATGTCTTGACATTAACTTGCTTCTGATAGTATATAGATGTGACTTACTTCCCATGTGATTCTAAATTTACATTTTTCAGTACCCTTCAACAAACAAGTTTGTTTGGTACTTACTTTGGTATTTTGTTGAAAAAACATTTTTCAGATAAGACACCCTAGTCTGCTTACCTGCACTGTTCCACAGTCACATTGTTCTCCTGTCTCCACAAATCCATTTCCACATACAGGAGGCTGAATCAGTTCTTTTGGTTTGGGCATATTCATAAGACATTCTGGGTTTTTGCTGTTCAGGTAGTCTACATAGTTACTAGTACTGCAGCTGCTGAAGTGTTGAGGGATGAAATAGCTACGGAGATATGGAGAACTTTTGTTTTAGGCTCTCCATAAATTTCAAAATAAAACATTACAGTTTAAATTGCAGATTTGTTCAAAAATACTAAGCTAATGAAGTTCAACTGGTACACAGTAAGTACCTGAGAGCAGCTGTCATAATGCAGGTGCCATCAGAACAAACGCAGCTGCTGCTGTCGTGACTCATGCCCAGATTGTGCCCCATCTCATGGGCCATAGTAGCCCCCACTGCTATAGCCTTAGAGTTGTGATCCTTTGAAGAGGAATAAACAGTTAGTACTTCAACTATAGATCCAGGCTTAACATTGATGAAAACATAGATTTTTCATTCAAATTTAGTCTATATTATGATGAAGTAAAGAATAAGGCATTGCAACAATAAGCGATACACTACAGTCAAAACCATGGTGATTAATCAGTATGCTGTGGTAAAAAATATTTCCTCTTCCTCCATTAATGTGAAGTTATTGTCTTCATGTAAAAAACATGCAAATGTATTTGTTCATAATGTTACTTCATGAATTAATAAAACGCCCCCAAACTATCTCCATACTGCAGTTCTGCTTATATCCCTTTCCTTTATTGTGATCCTATCAGATTATTTATTTATTTTCATTCATGCAAGTTTCATTACATATTTTTGGCAAATATGTTTATGACTTGTCATGAGCGAATATTAGTACCTGCACAATCCCTGTTGAAAGACCTCCACACAGAGTTCCAATGTAAGCTAGACCCACAGTTGCTCCATCAAGGTCGATTGCACTGAGAGAAGGACAAAAAATCAATGTTTAATCCACATTCAACTGATCTTGCTGGATTGCATTTAGTTAGTGGTTAAAGTCAGTCTGTCTTCTGGTTTCAGTTCCTAAACCATTTCAAAGTAGAGCGCATAGCGCAGCTTGGAGCAGACAAAGTATTGGAGAAGTTCTGAGCTGATCTGATTAACTATATTGTATTTATTTTCTCCATGTAAACTGACCTAAGGAGGTGGGCGTTGTCGTGCTGTTGTCTTTTGACAAGATCACTGTTCCTCCACTTGGTAAAGCTGTCCAAGGTAGCTCCAGCAACAGGAGAAACTGTTATCTTATCGCTATCTGTCCAGACTTCAAATCCAGTCAGAGCAACAAATGTGTTGATTTCTTTATATGCCTGCACACCAAGAAGAGAGTGAAAGAGAGAACTGTATGTTATTTTGTGAACAATGGGGTCCAAAAGTCTGAAACCATTATCGATTATTTTTTTCTGATACCTATTTAAATGACAAATTGTATTATTAAAAAAAATCAACATAGTACAATAAGCTATTCATCACAGGGTGTTACAATTAGTATTTTGTATGCAAAATACTGACACTGAATCGCAAGCTTGTGGAAAACTTTGAGCCATGTTATCCTGCATGATTTGCATCTTGTGTGCTTCAGTGGAAGCAAGGACACCGTAGACCTTGAAATGCAGAATCTTAAATATGTCTTACTCATTTCATGCCATTGTGTTCCTTTTTAAATCACTTTTGAAAGAAGATTTTAAATGGAGTTTAAATCTCAGGTTTTTAGATTTTTGGACTCCACTCTATACATGTTTTGTACTAGTGCGACACTATAAATGGTTTTAACTAAAGTACTAAGCCAGTACTCATCAGATGGCAAAGATCTGTAACTAGTCATGTGATTAATTATCAGACTCAAGAATCCATGTTATCACAGGTCGTGGCTGCAATATCCTGTATGATCCATAAATGTTGGCATGCTGGAATTTTTTGATAACATATGCGTCATCATCAGTGACTCACATTATTGATGTAATTGATGATTTCAAATATCCTCTTTCTCAGCTTCTGATGATCGCTGTCCATTTTCTTGTACTGAAGGGGAACAAAAAATTGAATGATGAATCCAAGCATTTAGTCACTCAATCACATTTCTATTAGGACACACTTTCTGAAATCTGTTAGCATCAGTGTTTTTAAATGTACTGTGACAAATTTAGAAACAGTTTGATTCTATGTAAAAACCACAATGCTGAACAAGCACAAAATACCACGTACGTTGCTTTAACCTAGTGAGGGAATTTTTTTTTTTTTTGGTACTAGAACGTCAGATATCATCTGATAGTCACTGAGACACCAAAAATAAAAAAAACTTTATCTGTGAATCATTTTTAGATTAGTTATGCTGCATTTTTCATCAAGGTGAAACTCTTACTTCTCTGTTGTCTGCCACTAGGAAGAGCTCGATGTATTTCTGTTGCTGGAACAAAGTTGGCCCCTGATCAAGAGGAAGCAAATAGATGGAAAATAAAGAACAGACAACAGAATAATTATTTCAGTGGCAAAAATATGAACTACCTTACTTTAGTGCATGTACTGTACAATATTAGGTTAATCTGGGACATTTTTTGCACTTCAGACTTCTGCAATTTATTGTGTTCATCACCTTAACATTGCAGAACAACGAATAAGACTTTATCACATGACCCGTCTGAATGTGGTTAATCCTTGTGAAACTTTAACTTTGCTTTGCTGCTTTTTGCAAATCTAAAGAAAATGAATAGACCGTCTTACTGAGGAACGAGAACGACTTTTGAGAATGCGTGGAGGAACGCCTTCCTCACTCTCGTCCCAAGTAGTGTTGGTGACTCCACACACTCTAGGCGTCTCTTCATTTACATCTTCGTACTTAAAGACAGCATGGTCACCATCACCATCCTCGGACAATGGCTCGATCAGAAACCTCTGCTCCTCTGTTTGGAAATAGCCTCTGTGAAGACAATTCACATAATGGGCACAATGTCTTTTGTAATATCTTTTGTAGGGACTTTTGGCCTGGTTACAGAGAGTAGTAAGCCTGGTGAAATCAAAGCAATTGGGACAAGAGGTGACTTAATCAGGGGTGCTTGAGAAACCATGTGTAATTTATGTGTCTTCTTTATCCAAGTAGAAAACTCAAGTCACGCTGTAACTTCCATTCATTGCGGAAAAGTGAAGAACGTGCTTGAGGCAACAAACTGATTGAATACAGTAATAGTAATAGCAGTAAAGATTGTAGAAAGAAGCTTTTTAAGCAGAAAGAAGCTTTTTAAAGATGTATATGTGTACTTTTGTTTAACCAAGTTAATATGTGATTGTAAAAGTTCAAAAGAAACATCTTTTAAAATTGTTTCCCTACCGTAATCCATCGCAGGTGCTCATGCTAACTGATGATTTACTGTCATTGACTATTTTCCCATGATAATAGCATAAGTCCTTTAGAAGAAGAAAAATAATATTAAATAAATCTCTCACTCTATGGATTATATGTTATATATGTCATATGTTAGTAATACTGGTTGTAGTATACCAGATCCTCAGGTGTGGTTGTGACAAGCATCCCATCTTCAGTGTAATAAGTTTCGCTATAGTCTTTCGTCAATAGGCCACTGTTGACCAACACATTTCTCAGATCAGTAACAAATTACTCATTAATGGACAAATCGCAATATGTTATGTGGGAACTGCAGTTTTAAAATTACATACAAATGTTCGACTTTGACAATGAGGAACTTTTCTAAATGACAACAAGCGGATATACAAAAATGATGACAAAGGAGTAATCGGAGACAGGCTTACTCATTTTTCTGGAGGTGCATTTCAATGTCTCTACCACCCAGTGTCATAGCGTATTTCACTGTGTCAGGTCTTGACTGCAGGGAATGAAAATAAATCAAATTTAGTTTGATTAAAATATTTAAACATCAAATTTCGAGGTGGGTAGATGAGAACTCACCTTTAAGTCTCTTTTTTGTAGAGCATGTAATCTGATTGGTTGAACAATCTCATACACCTTTGTTCCATCTATTTCAGGAATGTGACCGACTATAGCAGATTGACAAACAGAGGGAATTATAGACATGGAATCACAGATTAGTCATAAAGTACAAACATACAGTAATGTTTTTTTTTTAATATAGCCTGTAGATGTAGACTTTTAGATGTCAGAACTATTCCAACTGATCCAAATATTTTAGTGAAAGCACAAGTGTAAACCTGCTGGTGCTGGTTTAGGTGATAACTGCCAACAGATTTGGGATCTGTTATTTTAATGTTATGAGCAAAATTGATAGACAATAATCTCTGCCCAAACTTGATCTTCTTTTTTTCCTTAAAGCATGTTTGATTTGCTGTAATAAAATCTGCCCTAATAAAAATGTGTTGTTAATGTTCAATAGGGTGAAACAATGGTAGCTCATTTTCTTGTTTCAACAGTAGCAAATGTTTCATCAATTTAGCAAATTAGACTCTGCAAAGAATAGATAAGCATGGTATTTTTTTAGGGTGTAGCTTCAACATCAGCAATAACACAATCTGTCTCAAATCTGATACAAAGCAAATGCATTAATCAAAGGGTGTACTGTTGTTATTGAGCCTGAGGCATTTAACTGCACTCTCAGAAAAAAAGGCACAAAAGGTATAAAAGCTGTCACTGGTGCAGCACCACCTTTTCAAATGGTACAAATATGTACCATACTAATATGTACATTTAAAGGTATATATTAGTTATTAGTTAAAGGTACATATTAGTCACATACTTAAATGCACTCTTTAGGGGTAAATAAGGGACAAAGCTGTAATAAAAAAAAAAGATAATGCCCCAGTGACAGCTTGTACTTTTTTTTTTCTTTTGCAACGCTTTCTGCAGCCCTTTCATGTAATCAAATAATCTAATATGCACCAAAATGTGACAGGGAGATTAAATAAAACAAAAATAATATTTATAATAATTATAGTTAATATAATAATTATAGTTAAGTACTGAATTAATATTAATACATAATATGCTTATGAATTAATCTTTTTAGTATTAATACTATTTATTATACTGTTTTGGTATTGGTTCAGTTGTATTTTGTTATATTTACATGTACGTATACACTACAATCTAACGTGTTACCAGTGATTTCATATGAATGAATTGCTTCATGTTTCCTTGGGAACATTATCTAAAATATGCAATAATGATTTGAAATGATGTAAAACAATACTGTTTTAGAATAATATAAACAATACATTTGTTACACACACACACACACACACACACACACACACACACACACACACACACATATATATCATGCAGAGCAAATACTGCATTGTATATCATTTGCATGATGTACCTGACTTAGATCAAGATAAAGATCAAGGATCTGTACAAATAAAAATATCACATACTTTTACAATGTAAGTTCTATAATTCTAAAATCGAACACTTTCAATTAATGAACTCCTTGACTTAGTCAGCGCAGTGCCGTATTACAGCTGAAGAGTCCACAGTCTGCAGTGCAGAGATAAGTTAATCAGTCAGTGTAGAGCAGAGGCACTGGTGTATCCAGTATCTTACCTGTGGGATCGAGGGAAACACACAGAGTAAAGATCCACAACATCAGATGTCTTCTGCCCATTGTCAGTGTACAGAACAACTGAAACAGGATCGTTTGGTTGAGCAAAGTTTTATAGTTCAGTTCAAGTGTGGTTTAGGCTGTACACATGCACTTTCAGGAAATGACACAGAGGTATAAAAGATTAGTGACATGCTTGGACACGCCCCTGAGAGTGTTAAAAGAATGCAGGAAATATACAGACAGACCTTGACGTAGTGATACTCGTTCTTAGTGTTGACAAACACTATATAGAAGCATCATGTATGAGTGTTCAATGGCCTTATTTAACTGCTCCAAAAAAGTGACCTATATAAATTGATCACTCTGGGGACATATCTTTACTTGTGTGTTCTAGAAAATCCTGTCTTTTAACATTTGCTAGTCAAAAACAAACAAAAAACCCTCAAATGAATCATCCAGACAAACAACGAGGTAAGGTGGTCAAGCAGGTCTGTTATTTTACACCTCTGTACACGTGATTCAAGCACAATCTGATTCTACCTTTCCTTTTTCCAGACTGTTGTAAAATGCAAATAGTTTGGTGCACTTTAGAAGTTAATTGAAATTCAACTTTATCTAATGTACGGTGACAGACATGTAGGCCACTATCTCTTTTCGTAACACTAAAATTAAAACTAAAAGATCTTCAGTCTACAAACAGGCAACTAGGCTTAGCTCAGAAGTACTACTTACTGAAACTGCAAGTGTTGCAAAAATGTTTGCCATCCTAATAACAGCCAGAGTATCTAACACTTTCTTTCATGTACATAAAATTAGCTTTTTTTTTTTTTTTTTATGTAATTATGTAAAACACTTTATTTTTTTACATAATTTATTCAAGTACACATTAAACTGACAAAGAATGAGTTGTATAGATATACTGTACTGTGATTAATTCTCAAAATGTTACCAGATGAATATAGAAAGCAAATTGCCTGCATTTGTAGATACACAAAAGTATCGTGCTCGGGGTTTGGTGATGGCGCCGATGTGTGTGGCTTGCCGTTCGCTGCCTGGTGTGTTTTCCCGTTTGTTTGTTTTATTATGTTTTATGTTTGTTATTTTACAATGTTAGAGGTGCAGCCTCTCTTACCTGCGGTGTTCCGCAAGGTTCTATCCTTGCTCCGGTTTTATTTTCATTGTATATGCTTCCTCTGGGGTCAATTTTTAAGAAACACAGTGTTTCATTTCATTGTTATGCGGACGATACGATTTATCTGCCTGGAATCTGACCTTCACGTGAAGGCATTGTTGCTCCTCATGCTGTTTGACTTTAAGTTTTGTGTTTTTTGATAGCTCTCTTAAATTTGACAAACAGATTAGTTCTGTGGTCAAATTTTTTCATCTTAGAGTCCTAGCTAAGGTAAAACCATTCCTTTCTTTTAAGGATTTTGAAAAAGTGATCTGCTTTTGTTTCAACAAGATTAGACTGTAACTCCATTTATATGGGCATCAATCAATCATCTTTGGCTCTCTTCAGATGGTACGTGCCGCTTTCTTACAGTAAATTACTCAGTTTTAATTTCTCTGCACTGCTTCCAGTCTTTCCTTCCCTTTTTCTTCAGCCTTTGGGTTTTCATAAAATATGTAATGTGAGCCAAAAATAGGAAACTTCTGCCCTATCATCTGTGATTTCCTCTCCCACTGAAATGCATTCTTGCTCTTTTTCTAATACACAAGGTCAAGTCAAGGACAATAATGCAGTTATTGTGCCTTCTCCTGACGCCTCCAACAAAGCCATTGTTCGCTTGTTGGAGTGGAGAAAGCAGGCATGTGTTGCAAACTGGCCCTTTTCTCCTCCTGCTCTCTGTCCTTCTGTGACCTATTGCTCAATTGTCCTGTTCTGTCATGGATCTGCACTTGTGTGTGTGAGAACCACTCATAGATTGACATCTGGTAGATGAAGCTGATCATCATCAAAAAACAATATATGGTCAAATCCTGTTGCTTCTGGTAAAAAAGAAGACATGTAACATTCCCCAGTGAACCTGAAAGGCTTATGTAATGAAACACTATTGACACTGTCAACATTCAGATCCTGAGCATAAAAGTGTCATGACAAACATGACAAATGTGTATGAACACACTACTGTTCAAAAGTTTGAGTTAGTAAGATTTTTGATGTTTTCAAAGTCTGTTATGATCACTAAGGCTGCATTTATGTGAAAAGGACATTTAAAATAAAAAAGAAACAGTAACATTGTGAAATAGCAGCCATTACTCCAGTCTTCAGAGTCACATGATCCTTCATAAATCATTCTAATATGCTGATTTGGTGCACTTATTATTATTTTCAGTATTTAACACATCTGCATGTTATGCAATATTTGTGAGAAAAACGTGATAATAGAAAATTCAGAAGAACAGCATTTATTTGAAATAGAAATGTTTTGTAACAAGTGCATTTCTTTAATGTTACTTTTGATCAGTTCAGTGCATCCTTAAAAGTATATAGATAGATAGATAGATAGATAGATAGGTAGGTGTTATTTTGGTTTTATTTTGAAATATTATAGGTAACAATTAGGTCATTTTTAGAGTTATATAACGTTAAATATTTGATGGGTAATCTGATAATATTTTATTATCATACTTTCTGTAAAGTCCACATGAATAGAACAGCTTTTGGTACTTCTAAGAACTTGTGCAGGGTAATACAGTTTGAGACAGAGTTTTGAGTTATGCAGCAAAGATGATTTCTGTGTTAAAGCACATCCAAAGAATTGTTAGTTTCAAGAGGCGTGCATGGACCCGCAGAGACCTATACAGACCATGTGTCCACATTCTTCCTCTGAGTAACAGTTACAACATGTATTTGAGCTGCTAAATGCATTCACTGATTCATATGCTGTTTCATGCCATGGGCCATCTGTGCCTCTGTCTTAAGATTTTATTGTTTAGTGGAAGCATAAACAAAGAATAACTTAATAATAATATCTCATTCTACTGTTGTTTGTATGACAAGAGAATATTTACAGAATATCAGTGTATAAGCTTAACAGATAGACTTTACTCTTTAAGGCTGTTACATCACTGTTCAGTTTGATAGGTTTTGGGATGAAGATTTTCGGTTTTGTGTGAATATTTTTTTAGAGAGAGATCTTGTGTAATTATAACTTTTGTCCACTTGGTGGCAATGTCCCCAAACTACTCAAGTTACAACCCGAATTCCAGAAATGTTGGGACGTTTTTTAAATTTGAATAAAACGAAAACTAAAAGAATTTCAGATCACATAAGCCAATATTTTATTCACAATAGAACATATATAACATAACAAATGTTTAAACTGAGAAATTTGACAATTCTATGCACAAAATGAGCTCATTTCAAATTTGATGCCTGCTACAGGTCTCAAAATAGTTGGGACGGGGGCATGTTTACCATGGTGTTGCATCTCCTCTTCTTTTCAAAACAGCTTGAAGACATCTGGGAATCGAGGTAATGAGTTTCTGGAGTTTTGGTGTTGGAATTTGGTCCCATTCTTGCTTGATATAGGTTTCCAGCTGCTGAAGAATTCGTGGTCGTCTTTGATGTATTTTTTGTTTAATGATGCACCAAATGTTCTCTATAGGTGAAAGATCTGGACTGCAGGCAGGCCAATTCAGCACCCGGACTCTTCTACTACGAAGCCATGCTGTTGTAATAGCTGCAGTATGTGGTTTTGCATTGTCCTGCTGAAATACACAAGGCCTTCCCTGAAATAGACGTTGTCCGGAGGGGAGCATATGTTGATATAAAACCTTTATATACCTTTCAGCATTCATAGTGCCTTCCAAAACATGCAAGCTGCCCATACTGTATGCACTTATGCACCCCCATACCATCAGAGATGCTGGCTTTTGATCTGAATGCTGATAACACGCTGTAAGGTCTCCCTCCTCTTTAGCCCGGAGGACACGGCGTCCGTGATTTCCAACAAGAATGTCAAATTTGGACTCGTCTGACCATAGAACTCTTTTCCACTTTGAAACAGTCCATTTTAAATGAGCCTTGGCCCACAGGACACAATGGCGCTTCTGGACCATGTTCACATATGGCTTCCTTTTTGCATGATAGAGCTTTAGTTGGCATCTGCAGATGGCACGGCGGATTGTGTTTACCGACAGTGGTTTCTGGAAGTATTCCTGGGCCCATTTAGTAATGTCAATGACAGAATAATGCCGATGAGTGATGCAGTGTCGTCTGAGGGCCCGAAGACCACAGGCATCCAAAAAAGGTCTTCGGCCTTGTCCCTTACAGACAGAGATTTCTCCAGTTTCTCTGAAGCTTTTGATGATGTTATGCACTGTAGATGATGAGATTTGCAAAGCTTTGGTGTGTTTGCTGAATTGACGTTGAGAGTTGGAACGTTGTTTTTAAAGTATTCCACAATCTTTTTACGCACTCTTTCACAGATTGGAGAGCCTCTGCCCATCTTTACTTCTGAGAGACTCTGCCTCTCTAAAGACATCCCGTTTATAGCTAATCATGGTACAGACCTGATGTCAATTTACTTAATTAGTTGCTAGATGTTCTCCCAGCTGAAACTTTTCAAAATGTCTTGCTTTTTCAGCCCTTTGTTGCCCCCGTGCCAACTTTTTTTGAGACCTGTAGCAGGCATCAAATTTGAGATGAGCTCATTTAGTGGATAAAAGTGTAAAATTTCTCCGTTTAAACATTTGTTATGTTCTCTATGTTCTATTGTGAATAAAATATTGGCTCATGTGATTTGAAAGTCTTTTAGTTTTCATTTTATTCAAATTTAAAAAAAATGTCCCAACATTTCTGGAATTCAGGTTGTACAGTACATGCATAATAGTCTTTGAGATTCATTTTAAATCAAATTTCTCCTCACAAAGATGTTACCTCCCTTTCAATGATTATGCATTTTCTAAATCCTAAAAACAGAAACCATTGCAGCCACAAGAGGGCTTTCTATGATCATTAAGTGGATGCAAAAGTTTATGCAAAACTGTAGATGCTTTTTCAATGTATAAAATAATTAGCTTACATCATGGGAAACCTATGAAATTCACTTCACAATTCTCCAGTGGAAACATTTGTGTTTAATTTCTTGGTCTGTTTTTGTCCTCCTTCAACACCCTTCATAGTCACTGATGAAAGAACTTATATAAAGAGAAAAAGAGACTGGCAGACTTGTTATGTGATTTGTTTAGTCTTCTGCCTTTTAAGTTTTATAGAGATTAAGTGACGGAGATCTCATCTCGCAGTTGTCAGCTTTTGGATGATGTAATTGCTTTTAAACTTATTAATATGATGTCTGCGGCTTGTTTTATTCATAATGCAATCCAAATGTCTCATTCACTGTTTATGTGTATATGTGGGGAAAGTGTTTTCATTGTTTGTTTAATCTGCAAAATATTATATGGATGACCATGTATTTCTCTTTTTGGAACGATGGTCATATTTTGATATATAATGCAGTCTATGTTCTGTGTATTATTCTGTTCCTGTCTGTGAGGAAAATGAGTTGGCATTCAAATGTGGCACACTGTACACAGGCAAGATTGATTGCATATATGAAACAGAACAACAGCAAAGCAAAATAGTGCCCTTTGTACCAGAACTGGCATGACTGACAGATGTGACTATTTTATACATGTAGTTTGTGTGCAGTATGGTGTGCTTTCTTTGTTGATTTCGGTTTAATTAAGTTTGCAGCCTCTAATTGCATTACTTTGTTGTGTGTATTTATTACATTGTACTGCTGATATTACCTCAGTGACCTTCCACCCCATTGTCTGTGCTTCTGATGAATATCCAAGGCTTTTCTGGTGAGTTAAATCATCCGCAAGACTGATTCCTTTCTTGGTGACTGTTTTAAAGCTGCTGACATGCTCACCAGGCCTTGTTTTCCCCTCACTGCACAGAGCCCGCTCCAGGCGCCCATATTAAACCCAATTAAACCATGATTTCTAAAGCTAATTTGAGCAGGGCACTGAGCAGAAAAGAAAGAATGGATGTTACAGTAGTGCAGTGGAAAGAATAGGGGTTAATTACAGTTCATTTTTCTATCCTCTTTTTTTGGGTTGAGTGAAACTTAAGGGCCACTAAACTCATATCTGTCTCTCAGACATACTTAATGCACATATTTGCATGTGTCTGCACTTCTTCTTTACGAGCTTCTGCTGATATAGATGATATTTAAGTTGCAGTTTCTGTATCCTGTATGACTCCAATGCTGTTTTCTCTCTACCTAAATTCTGTCTAGAAATCTGGAACAATTTGTTCAGATTTCTGTGCATGTCCTGTAAATCTGCAAGTGAAATATGAACATGAACAATTACCAGTAAGAAATTAGCCTTTTGCATTTCTTTTAAAAATTCTTTGACAATGGAATTAATACATTGTCAGGTTGTTGCATCAGTTATAATACAGTAGTTATTTATTTATTTGAAAGTGTGTAGAGTAAAATAGATAGATGAATATGAGCTAATCCATTTTAGTTTGTAGGCATTTCAAATTAATAAATACATAAACTAATACAAAATTGTATTAATAACAGGTTGTGGAAATAATGAGAGAGACAAATGCAGGTCAATGCAGAAACCAAGTGATAAACTTCATTTGACGAACTTTATTTTTAATGAAGTTCCATACAGCATCAGTAAGAACTTGAACCTTTGTTCACGTCATTTTACCATGGATTTGTTACAAACAAGGCACAATTCCACACAGGATTTTCAGAAAGATTGAAATGAAAAGCCAATGCTGTTCTGACTATATTGGATCCGACAGTAATGTCGTGCCACACAAGTGAGTAATTGTTTTTATTACTATCGCTTTGTCTGTTATTACAGATTTATGCGGGTTTTAACCTAAATCATAGCAGCGGCCATCTATGAAGGATATAGGCTGTCAATCATACACAACTTTTAGCCAATCATAGCAGTGAGCGTTTACTTTCTGAGTCTACAATCAGCCACCCCTATTCAAACAGAGCTTTCTGATGAGGGGGGTCAAAAACAGGACAGAAAATAGCCTTACTTTTTGCTAATTATTTCTAGGGTTGGGTATCGTTTTTTTTTTCTTTTCTCGATACCGGTGCCAAATCGATACTTTTAAAATTATACCGGTGCCTGAACCGATAAACATAATAATTAAATAAATATTTTTTTAAAATATAAAAAATTACCAATTAATAATTGGATTGGCCATTAGCACTAAACACATGATGTCTTTTTCATTCATACTGGACGCCAGAGGGCGCCCTCTCACAAAATGTCCACATATCCAGTCACAGAAGTAGCTGAACTCATGAAGCTCCAGGAAATCCCCAATATGGACAAAGGCAATGCTATTGCTGTAACTGAATAAACAGAAGATATAAATGTTTTGAATGATAAAACAAATACAACAAACACTCGACTACAACAATGTATAGTTCATCTGTGTTATTTAAGCCATCTCTGGTATTTTCATAATAATTAAGTATATTTATAATCCATTGTTAATCGATGTATTTGTAGCCATTCTGTGACAAGAAGCTACATCAGATCACAAAAGGAAACATTTAACTGGTGATGTGGACTAAAAAAGTTATAATGTTCTCTTTTGTTGGACAACAGGTTTAAAAACGTGAATACAAGAGAATTTTAGCTTTAGGCATTTTAAATAATAATATTTAACTGGTTACTTATATTACTGGTTACTTATACTAATATTTAACTGCTTTTGAGCTGGTACAGGTCTGTAATGAGCATTAAAACAAAGAGCTATAGGTGATGCACAACCATTTGACAGGCCCTATTGTCTGTTTGTCCAAACTAGTGTCTTGGCATGGGCCTGTTATTATTAAGTAACATAGGAAACGGCTGATGGGGTGTGGGTTGTTGGTCAAAGCCTTTTGGCAGGCAGGGAATTGCAGCCTTCCTCGACCTTGTTCTCCAGCCAGGATGAACAATAACATGCCGGCATGCGGGCTCCAGACTCTTCTTTCTCTTTCTTTTTTGGCTGTCCTCCAAAGAGATCTCGCCCGTCATGGTCAGGTCACAGGAGAGAGACAGACAGAGAGCGACACAGACTGACAGGCTTTGGGAAATCAGCCTTGAGCCACTGAAGAATGCTAATGCTAGTCTATTATAGTTTTTCTTTTTCAGTTTTTTTTTTTTTTAAATGCTTTACCTGTTAGTTTTATTTTAGTTAAAACTCTTTAAATTAGGCTATTATTTTATTTATTTTACTAGCTTTTATCCATTTTAGTTTCAGTTTTAGTAATTATAGTTAAATAATCTGCTGAGGAATCAACAGAACAACAGTTTCCATCTAAAATAAGCAAGATCCCACACTTGTGTACACACAGAAATCACAATCTTGGGAAACACCGTATTAGCTTAATGCGTCTGCCACTTGTTGGTTCTCGCAAGCAGACAAAACTAGGTCTGGTAAACTCTACCACAAGGTTTAAAAAGAAATTATTTGCCTATGCAAATGATTTCCTGTTTGGACAACAGTATGTTGACACAAACTACTAGGCCCTCAGCGATAGGATAGTGCTAATCTCACTTTAGCTAACGTGGCTACAGGAGTCATGGTTTACTCATCGCTAATGAGGATCATTTGGAGAATGTCAATGTGGCGGCGCTATGACGCAGTTTGCTTTCAAAGCACGCTCAGCTTATGTTTGTGACTGTGACAAACTGTTACGTTTCTGTGAGTTTCCCGTTTGTAATTTAAGAGCACAGATTCTGAATGATTTTTAAGAGTGCGCCAAACTATTTTCAAAGTCAACACATGCTTTAGCTCAGTTAGCTCTTTAGGCAATGCTTCCGCTGTCCCACTTTTACACTGTCATGGGGACAGTGGCTCACGGAGACCAGATACTATGGCGACACTATGGTAACCATATACAGTGTAAACACTCCTGGTCGTGTTTGCAACACAATGAGTCTCCAAAGCAGTGATAAGAAACAGTAGCAGCTGTGATGCACCACAGAATGTAATAATAATGAAATAACTCTATCCATCCCACCATTTATAAATAATAAAAAAACTACAATAAATTGCATAAAAAACAAATGATATACAGCTCCATTCAGTGTGTATGGTGATCAGAATTTATTAATTTATTTATTTTTAAAGAAATTAATACTTTTGTTCAGCAAGGGCACTTTAACTTGATCAAAAATGACAGTAAAGACATGTACAATGTATAAAGATTTCTATTTCGAATAAATGCTGTTCTTTTGAACTTTCTATGCTGAGAACTTTCTTGTCAAAGAATCCTAAAAATCAATCAAAGCTGTCTACAAATTTATTAAACAGCATAGCTGTTTTTAACATTGATAATAATAAAAATATATTAAAAATAGAAACATTTAAAGTTGTAATAATATTTTACAATATTAGTATTTTTACTATATTTTTGATCAATTCAATGCAGCCGTGTTAAACATAGGTGACTTCTTTCAAAAACATTAAAAACTCTAACCAACTGCAACTGATAGTTAAAGATATATAAATGTCATAATTTTTGCTTTATAATAATGTTTTTAAACTTAGGAATGCACAATATATTGGTGTGATATCAGTTATATGCCTAATATCTGAATTTTTAAAATGTATACTTATTTTAAGATTTAAATAATATAGTATTATTTAAAAAAAAAAGTGTTTCTTTTTGAGTTGTTATTCTTTAATTTGTTTTCCTAACTGCATGGTATGGCTTTATTTGTTTTTGGCCATAACATGGAAATAATCATCAGCTTTTGGTATCCCTAGTTTATTCTTTTTAATGACTGTCCTACACACACATTGTAACACACTGACTGTTGAAATCATTTTCTGTGGTAATTGACAATGATGTCACAGATGCTGTAAATGGAGCTTAACCCAGAATATCCCTGCGAGTTTATTGTCATTTGTGAGTATGAACAATTTGCTCCAGGACAGGGTGATGTAATAAACATATACTGCACTATGTCAACATTGTTGTCCTAAAGCACATATCCACCTATAACACTTCATGATCCAAAGTAATCAGAAAGGCGATCGGAACGGTCAGTACAGAGCAAGCGGCTCGTGGTGTGAGATATTCAAGGAAGTGAGGGGCTAAGTGGAACAGGACACTGAAACCACCCAGGGAGAAAGAGAGAGTTGTCTGTGCCTGACACTGTGACCTAAAGCTATGGGTCATGGTGCTAACTCAGATCGGCCGGTGAGGACACATGGGGTCCAGCTGTCATCTGACATCGAGATATCACGCTCAATAAAAAGAGTGGTTGAAAGAATGAGAGCGATAGGGAAATTAGAAACGGAGGGCAAGGCGCTGTCAGATAGGGAAGGGGTGGTGCTTTATCCGGTTCTGGCTAGTTTAGTGCGTAATGCTGCCTGGGTGCCTGTGTGGGAGCAGTGCTGATGACTCATGTAATCCTCATGCTTGGGCTTGTCCCTGGATGCTGAGCGTGCATGTGAAGTGTGGGGAAACACAAGCTGTTGGTCTTGGTAGTGTGCCAGTGGCCACTCTAGTGTGCTCTGTGCCCTTGTTGACCAATTATACACCCTCTCTAGTTATGTCTAGGTTATGCAAACTCTGAGAAAAGATGATTAATAAGTTGTTGTTGTTATTATTATTATTGCTTTTTTTGTATAAAAATCATTATGGATTACTCCAGAAACATTTGAAGCTTTTTCCAACATAATATGGCTGTCACTCTGATATTAACTGGGTTCTTTCATAAATCACCATGAATCAAAATGGACCCTGTTTGCATTCATAACGTGTCTCTGGTTTAATTGTCATTCATTTTATTTCCCTAGTGTCACACTTTTTTTTTTCTTTTATTTTTGTAGTTAAAATATAATAACTTGCTCTTCCTCTGAAACAGAGGTATTGTTTTAACAAATACATTTAATGATTAAATACATTTCCAAGAGATTGAAATTGAAATATGAAATAAAATGTTGAAATTATGAAACAAAAAGTCAAAATGAGTCCTAATTATAATGTAAAAGGTAAAAACTATCGGATAAAAAGTTGAAAGTGAAAGTGACGTGAAAGTGACATGACATACGGCCAAGTGGTTACCCATACTCGGAATTTGTGCTCTGCATTTATCCCATCCAAAGTGCACACACACAGCAGCGAACACACACACACACACACACACACACACCGTGAACACACATACGGCCGGAGCAGTGGGCAGCCATTTATGCTGTGGCACCCGGGGAGCAGTTGGGGGTTCGGTGCATCAGTCGTGGTATTGAAGGTGGAAGAGAGCGCTGTACATTCACTTCCCCCACCTACAATTCCTGCCGGCCCGAGACTCAAACTCACAACCTTTCGATTACGAGTCCGACTCTCTAACCATTAGGTCACGACTTCCCTTAAGTTGAAACTATGACAGAAATGGCGGAAATTAAGTCGTAATGTTTGTAATAATTTTGACTTTTATTTTTCATGATATTATTTTTTGTCATAATTAATATGTATCTCATAATTTTGACTTTTAAAGTAACAATAATTTGATTTTAATTAATGATTTACAAAGGCAAGATAATTTTTTCTCGTGGTGTAAATAGGTTTCCATACATATGACTCAGAATTTTATTTCAGAAATTTACATTTCTTTTTTTTTGGCTGAAGTGAACTTTATTTTTTTAAATAAATCTTTATTTTATTCTTTATCTTTATTCTTTATTATTATTTATCTAAAATTAGCTTTTATTTCAGGCTCCTATGTTTAGGTTCAGTAATTTTACTCTAATGGCAATGTATAGGTCCTTTTCTATGCAATTAAAGTTAAATAACTGAACATAAATATAGGAGTCTAATAAAAATGCTCATTTTAGGAAAATATTTCAGACGGTACTTAGAGGCTTTTGCATCTGAACTCTTGATTTGGCAAATCATATAGGCTTTTGTTAATACACATCTTTTAATTAGGTTTAGGAATTTTGAATGGGATCAAACAAGTGTGTGAACTAGTTTATTAAGATATTGTTCATGTTTGAGTAATATTACCTCCAGTGGCTTTTCTCTCCTAATATAGCCAGGATACTTCCGTTTCCGTAGCGATTTTGGCCTGAGTCTCAGCCAGGCAAAAACAACAGAGGAATGGGAATGGTATTTGGGCCAAGATTTAGCAGTACTGGCGGGCTACCAGCCATAGTGCCTTTGGTGTTAGATGCCTGTTTAATTGCTTTTTCTTAAGAAGCTGCCCTCCCGTGCTGATCAAACTCTGGTTTTACTGTTTATGATGGGTCAGGTCAAGACATGACTAGAAGTATATGGCTGTTTAATAAACTGTTAGACTCTTTGTCTTTTCTTGTGAATGCATAAAGCTCAGTGCCAAAAACTGTGATTGCAAAACACAGCACTTGAGTCCCGGAATCAGGCTGTCATAAAAGATGATTACCGTTAACCTCACATCTTCCTGTAAACGGCCTCCACAGGCATGATTAAAAGGTGCTATTTGTGAGTCTGTGGACTAACAAATGTTGAGCTATTAGATCAAGCTGCATATTTGTGGGTTTGGATGACCTATGGAGGCGCTGTGATTTGATTTGTATGGTGTTGAGTTCAGTTCTAATTTTTGTGTAGTATGACCTGAAATATGTCTTATTTTAAATAATATCTCTTAAAGTTCAGATTTGTTCACTGCAAATGATACTATAAAAGTAATTAAACTGGAATCTCCTGCCACAGACATTCCCCTGTGGGCAGATTTGACTGCAATGCCCTGATGTCATTATACAACTGTTATTATAGCAACAGTGCTAATGCTTCTGAGAATTGTGCTAAAGGATTCTTCACAATGTGTGTGCTGCTGAGTATGCATGTTTATGTTTTATATTATAGTTTATTCGGTTAAACTTTACACAATATGGCAACACAGTGTTGCAAATAAATGATAAAACATGGATTTTAACATAAACAGACTTATGAAATTAAAATGCATGCATATTCAGGTTCACTAGTATTGCTCGTTTCTTCCATTTATTTAGCCAAAGCAAAAAAAAAAACATCTCAGGCTTCAACTTCCAAACTGCAAAGAATGGCTGACATTTCATGTCTGAGTTCTTGTAGTGAATTAAATTAACAGAAATAAGTCTTGAACATTTATTATGCACTACAAAATAAAAAGACTAGGCCACTTTGTTTGTCTTTCTTGTTTCATACTTTGTTTTTCATAGGCAAAAATAAAACTATGATGACTGCATTACAACATTTGATCAATAATTCATTGTCAGAGTATAAAAATTAAATGAAGTTTTGGTAATGTGCTATGTAGGTCTGCTTTAGCATATCAAGTCATCTGCTCCAGGGACCAATGCTGTCACATCCGACAAACTGAAGACTCTGGCCCCGCGGTGCTTAGTTAAGCAAAGCATGCAGGAAGGGATGAAAACAAAGAACAACATTCTTTACTTCATACACCACACTGAGGTAAATGCCATTTTTTAAAAACATCTTCACAGCTGCTTCCTTCATTTTTGTACTATTCAGCAGCAGTTCCATACAGTGAACACTGTGTCACTGTTTGTTTTGTTGCATGACGTCATTCTCTACAGAAATGAAAGCAGCAAGCGACATTTATAAAATAGTAAATAATGAAGTCATGATTCCAGACACAATAAATCTGTGCAATTCAGCCACAACGAATGTTATTATCTGCTAACATGGCAATCCTGATCTCCAATTTGAACATTTATTGTGCTTGTCTGCGAATCGCATAACGTCAGTGGAAACAGCACAGTAAATAAAATGCCTTCATGTGTAAAACTACTTCATTTTCATCTTTTTTTATTGCTCACAGTGTTTGCTTCTCATCTGCTTTGAAGTTTTATGGGCTTCAATATGGACAGCCAATAACAGACTGGCAATGTAATCAGAAACTGATTAATGTTCATCTTTATGAATTGAGTTTTAGAAGTTTGATCTCTATGGTTTATATTTTATGAGTTTGTTTATTTATTTACATGTTCTATTTATTTATAATTATTTATATATCAATTTATTTATTTAAATTGATTTTTACATTTACTAATTGACACACTTTGCAAAAATGTAGTTTATTAAAACTGCCCTATTTACTGTATGATGTGCACAAATTTGTGTCAAATTCAAAGGAGCACAGTAATGTCTGTGTCAGTGGTAGGGAAAACTGGATTTACACTTTTAATCAGCAACTGGCTCCAGGCGTGTGCAGGGGATGGAACTACCTCTCCTTCAGGCAGACCAGCTGACGCGACCTTTGACCCGAGTTAAATTTAGTTTCCCCATTGTTAGGATTGATAAAGTACACTCAGCTTGTGTTAGAGAGGGCAGGACTAGGTTCTCCATCCAATGCTTCCTGTACCCTGTCAAAAGGTCATATTGTGCTCTGTGTGCAAGACTCCGTAGAACTCACTGCTTATATGTATGACATGTTCCTGGCGTCTCTTTCCACACATTTCCCATTCTCCTCGACTCCAGTCATAACTGTTATGCCAGCCTGAGAAAGAAGGGTATCCTGTTTCGCAACACACTCACAATGGATGCCAAGTAATGGGCATTCCACAAGATTATTGCAACAATGGCACATTTTTGGGGAGTCTCTGGAGGCCAAATAAAAAGTCACTGCAGAACCTGGTATTTTTTTGGAAATTCCTTTGTCTGACTTGCTTGTTTTCCATCATGGACGGTTCAAAGGGAATTGCTCTAAAGCAAACCAGACGGAGAATAAACAGTGCACAAGGATGTGTGTTGAGTTTTGCTTATATGGAGTTTCTTAAAGCATGCAAAAATTAGTTCCTTGCTGTGTTATCTAAAAAGCCCCTAGCGATTTAGCAATTATCAGATAAAGTGGAAAAGTGGCTATTTTTGTCATTTTCACTGGAATGCCTTCTCATTTTAAAGTTCCCAGTCAGTTTAAACTTATCTTGCAATCAAGTAAAGCAGTTTTGAAGAGTGCTACTCTAGTTGAAAAGACACAATGCTGGGTTCTTCTGTCCATTTACAGGCGGCTGTATAACTACAGCATGTAATACTATAGACGTTTGTTTCAAAGACTTGCATCAGTCTTTTTAAAATAAATAGGCCTATTACATCATCCATGGCATAGTTAGTAAAGAATTGGTTATACACTGTAAAAAATGACCCTGATTTTAACGGTAAAAAAACTGAAAATGCTACGGTAAAAACCTGTTAAATGGTTAACGGTAAGTTCCTGTAAAATTTACAGGGAAAAAACGTAAACTGACGTTCCCAGAATTCCCTGCGTTGCATTTCAAATTTTGTTTGAATTTGGTGTTTTTTCTTTGAAATAACTATGTTTCTTAGTTTTTTCTTATCAGTTATGTTTATTAGGGTTGTATGTTACATCTAATGTTGTTAAATTAATGTTTATTGCATGTTTCAGTTTAAGGAGTCTCACCATGATGGTGTTTAGTGTTTGTGTGAATGACACTGTGCACCTTCTATATATGTTATTATTTAAAAGCTGCTTGTGATGGTCTTTGGTTCGTCATTTGACATTCTCATCATTCACCTGCTTTTGGTGGTTATCAGTGTATTTCAAAGATACAAAACAGATTTCAGTACTTCAATAGGTTGGTATTAACATTATATCAGTTAATGAAATTATGGTATTTAACTGTATATTTAAGTTAAAACCGTAAAACCTAAAATGTTGTTACCGTATGTTTTACGGTAGAATTCTGACAACCACAGCTGCCGGTTTTTTACCGTACATTTTACAGATTTTTTTTTACAGTGTACAGGTTAATACATTTAATAACACCTAATTAGAACACCATTGTGATGACACCATAATTATTCAGAATTCTATGACCACAGTCAAGTGAGTTTTTGTCACGAAAATACAGTACAGTAATTTGTATTGTTTGCAGAGAACGTTATGTATTAAATGACCAATCAAATGATGGGGTCTGTCAGATTTATGACATAACATTTATGAAAGTGTCCTTGGTGAACAAACGAATGCAAAAAAAATAAAAAAATAACTTTAGAATGGTAGTGTAGGCCTATGTTTTTGTGAGTGAGGTCATGTCATCTTGCACAGGGCACCAGACTTTTTAACAGATTTTAGGTTTTCACATCTCCAAAGTCCCGCATTCCTACAAAATGTAGTAAGATCTAAATTATAAGCTATTATCTAATATTTCTTAAAGGTAAGTTCAGGCAGAAAAAAAAACTACATAGGTTGCAAATGTACCCCCTATGTGATAAACCTTGCGCACTCGTGTCGTCAGCGCTCTCATCCATAATTACTGTAATTTCCAAAGCTAGAGGCATGCTGGCGAAATAGTAGTTGGCTGCAAACGGGAAGGCGTTCCTCTGGGGAGGCAGCGCGGATGAAGTCATCTCCGTAAGCGGGACCTGCGCTGTCGCTCTATAAAGAGCTTGCCCTCGCTGTAAACTCCTCACTTGACTCACAGCCACCAAAGCGGCTCAGATCGGTCAAGTTGGCGACTCCAACGCTGCTAAACAACACCAAAGCCGCAAGATGTCGACCGACATGTACTCAGAATCTCGCCGGGTCTGCCCTTCGATCCACGGCAACAAGTTTGACACGGCGAACCGCAAGCGAGCGGTGGCCAACATCTTCGAGAACGTCAACCAGGACGCGCTCATGAGACTCTTCCAGAAAACTGGAGACATGAAATCCGAGGAGAGAGTGAGAAGCATCTTCTCCTTCGCGCACGACCCCGAAGAGACGGCCAAAGCTCTGATGGCTCTCAAGCAGAGGAAGAAGGACAAGTTCCTGCGGATCGTGGGGCTGGTGCGACACTTTCTGAAGCTGCGTTGAGCGTTCTTCACGCGTTGACCCGCGGTTGCATGGTCGTTCATTTCAGACTGCAACATTAACAACTTGGCGATAACGGACACGTCCAGAGTGGTCGAGAAGGAACCACACCAAGATGAAGGAAAGCCTCGTAATGACACGAGCCCTTTCATGAAGGACGGGACGCACGGGATCTGGAGCTGTGGAGGCGCTCAGTGTGAAGGAATCCCACGGCACGAGCACGCCGAGCCCCTCGTGCATCACAACGTGAAGACGCGTGAAAATGTCTCGTGAGCTCTATGCATTTTAAAAATGGACTTTATCACGAACTTCTGCACCTTATAGGTGTATTTGGTGGTGCACAAGAACTATGACTGGAGACAGACGTTATATTGCCTGAAAACTGCCTATGCCTTGTCTCTATGCCAGTTTAATATTGTGATATGTGTTAACACTCAACGGCCACTTATTTATTTGTCGCAATGTTATAACACCAGTTATGCATTTTTCACAATATTATTTTTCATTGTTTGTATAATAAATTATTAACTAAACATTTGGACTCTCTTCTCTTCCTTGACTTCATACAGTATTTAAAAAAAATAAAATGTAGAAATTGGGGGTTCTCCTGGACCCATGGGCCCCTAGAATGTTTCCCATTCTCAGAGAAAAAGGGTAAAAGCTGTCACTGGAGCTGTACTCTTTCAAAAGGTACTGTTTATATGCCTACTATTAAGTTACTAATATGGACATGTAAGGTACCAATATGTACCCTTAGGGCTAAATAAGGTACAAAGGTGAGTTTACTAGATGCTGCCTTGCTTACAGTAGAAATGTTAAGGTAGTATTTCAACAGAGTTTGACATTGCTGTTGTGTTTAATCTAAAAACTAGCTAGTTACAGCAAAGTGTGACCCACACACCCAGCAGTCATCCTGGTAGTTGTAATAGATATTATCATCACATCAACAATAAAACTTTTATTAGCTCTCAGGGGTATTTGTTTTTTAACTTTCACTTTTTGGGCTGTTTGCAGGATAGTCACACCTGTCACTCACCACTAGGTCTGGTTAGCTTTCATTCAGGCATGTCTCTTTGCTTTGCAAATTACCAGACCGGCGTAAACCAGTTTCTGGTTGATTCAGCCGTGTTTGTTAAAGGTGTATTACATTACCGTGGCGTGTAGATAAGAAGCTTTACCAATCTCTTTAGATCCTCCTCTGTGTCAGTTTTTTTTATATATATATAGCAATAAGTAATTTTGCACATTCAGGTGTTTTGTCAGACTTTTGGCATGATTTAGGATTAGGGCTGGCAGAGGGAAGATCAGCGGATGCCTGTTAATCTTAATGCTCTGATCGGTCACTGTACTGGCTCAAACCAGTTCTGATGGGCTGGGAATGCGTCATCTGACATCTGACTACCTGGCGGTCATGTAAGGTCTTGACAACAGAGCCCAACACCTTACCTCTTCTTCATCGCTGTCAAGAGGGAATTTCCTATGTAAACATTCACCTGCCAAAGGTGACTGTGGTGGACACACACACACACACACACACACACACACACACACACACACACACACACACATAAACACTTAAAAGTGATTGCTACAGGTTGTGTGAAGTGTGACCTATTATTAAAACCTTTGAACTAGAGCAGCTGTGGGAGTTCAGTAACACAATGAAATGCAACATGATATTGTTAAGATAGACGCTGCAACATGCTTAATGTTGGAGTTACTTGCTGTCAGCTTGCATCCAATTTTCCGTTCATGCAAACCACTATTTTTTTCATCTGTCAGCTTTCATTTCTGTGTTTTTTCCTTTTACGGTAACATGCTTGTTTAGGTCTACTATGGTTAAATATTTAAACCAATTGTCCTGTCTGTCTTGTGTGCTGTATGATATGCTTGACTCAGGATTGTCCTCTCTCCCACCCTTTTCCTGTCTTTCACTGTGTTCAGGGAAGGGAACTTTGAAGTGAACAGACTGTGTGGAAGCAATATGTGTATGTGTGTGTGTGTGTGTGTGTGTGTGTGTGTGAGAGAGTTTCTATAGTGACAGAAGGAGCAAGGTAGAACTGACAGCAAAGCTGCTTTTATCAGTTTACACATGACTCGGGCCTCTCCGGTACAAACCGGTTCAGAGACTGACAACTGATAAAGGAACCAAAACTGCTTGTGGTGTTGCATCAGTTAGAGAGGAGGACAAGTTCATTTAGGCGAACAAGAAAATAAATTCTAGTGGCATGTGATGGACTTCTGAAATGAAGGAGCAAGGTTTTTTTTTAGTCCAATATAAATTTATTCCACATGTTAATTTGGTGTTAACTTGGTTTCCATTTTGAAGGCATGTGGAACATACTTATGTTTATATTAACATACTACATGCATTTAAACCAAATCACATCAAATTCTCAAGTTTGTATAAACCATAAACAAACTATAATAATACAATAACATTTTCTGTATCTTTAATTTATAGTTATTAATTTTATTATTAATATCCACTGTTGCTTGGTTATTTTTCTACATTTTCATTTAAAACAGTCACCTAATTTTCAAAAATTAGTCAGATTTTTTTTAACTGAGGTGCATGGTGGTTCTTTAAAAAATGCATGATCATCAATTATATTAAAATTAAATTTGATTTGGACATGATCTAAAATGGTGAATTTTAATTAGTCTGCACAATTCCCAGTTTATTCCATATGATACATTTTGTGTACTGTGTGAAAATTATTGTCCTTCAGGGTTTAATGTAATTCTGCACACATAATTTTGGTGCAGGTGTTTTTTTCATATTATACCTTTAGGCTGAGAAATTAATATCTGGCTGTAACATTAAAATTAATTCTTAACTTGGCATGCTATTGGTTATTTTTTGTTTTACAATCAAAAAACGAGGTGCAAAAATGTTCACTAATTTTAGTAAATTTCACAATTACAAAAGAAATGGCATAACACACTGAATTAAACATGAAAATTTAAAGTAAAAAGTATTTAAAAAAATTAAAAGTATTTTCTAAAACAAACATCAATAATCTTTGTTTTATTTATTAATTTTAAAAAATGATCAATATAAACGTGATTACACTTAATGTCTGTGGCTGTCACAAAAGCAGAACCAGACAGCTTTTCAACGTCATCACTCAAATGCTTTCGTAAACAAGTTTTCCTCAGCTGACTAGTTAGAAGTCTAGTTTCTCTATCGGTCATAGACTCAGCTTGCTGACAGGCTAACTTCTCTACACGCGAATGTCCATTTATGCCCATTGTGACAAAGTTCCTCTATTTGCATCAAATAACCTATAATGACAGTGATAGGGAAACATCCACCACACTGCGGTCGTCCAACAGACGTCAGTCGGGATGAGAAATGGCTGTTTTACAGGAAAGAAGGGATTACAAGTGGGGTGTTCAGACTGCTTTCCGCTACACATGCGGACATAACTCTCTGTTTCCTAAATCACATACTTTATTTGTAAGTCACTTCAATCCTAGATGGCGCTGGGTGACAGATGGCTCACAGTGGTGATGAAAAGCCCATTGTTACCAATGGATGAATCAATTCTTTGTGTTTGTTTGTATGTTTATGTCTACATTTGTGCGTATACGTGTTACGTCAGTATGGTACATTGCATCTGACCCCTACAGCCCCAGCGTCACTCGAGACCAGCTATGCTGACTCATTGACGCAAAGTCCACATCCCAAACAAAATATTTGGGACATTTCAGCCATATTTCTGCAATTTCCTGTACACATATCTCCATCACTAGTGATGATTTGATGATTTTTGCTGTGGATAAAAAACAAAACAAAAGTGAGATCGAAAAAAAAATGCATACAAGACAATGTTTTTAAGAAAGAAAGACAGTTTAAGTAAATTTAAATGACAAAGTGACACATTTTAACTAAGCAGTTCTTTATTAGTCAGTATGAAGTCTCGTCTAAGCATCTACACTATACTGTTCAAAACTGGAGTGAGTATGTGTCAGACCTCTGTCGTGTGTGGTATATGGTTAGCTTAACCTTTTGGGCTGTTTGCAGGATAGTCACACCTGTCACTCACCACTAGGTCTGGTTAGCTTTCATTCGGGCATGTCTCTTTGCTTTGCAGATTACCAGACCGGCGTGAACCAGTTTCTGGTTGATTCAGCCATGTTTGTTAAAGGTGTATTACATTACCGTGGTGTGTAGATAAGAAGCTTTATCAGTTTTTTGATATAGCGATAAGTAATTTTGTACATTCAGGTGTTTTGTCAGACTTTTGGCATGATTTAGGATTAGGGCTAAAAGGGCAGTTAGGGCAGTTTCCTGTCCTCGTTTCATGTCATTATGAGTTAATTCTGTTCCAGGTGTGTGTTTGTGATTGTGTTAATTATCCGGTGTATTTAAGTCCTGTCTGTTGAGTTCCATGTCGTCTGGTCTACTCGTTATTCCCGGTGTTTCTGTGTGTCTGCATTGCCCTGTCTTACCTTGATGTCGTCATTAAAGACTATTATTTTGAAGTATATCCTCGTCAGCGTGTTCCTCAGTTCTCCCTGCTGTGTGCACCGTGACAGAATGATTATTTTTAAATTAGTAAAGACTTTTTCATTCTTAAAATTTTCTAGCTATTAAAGAATCCAAAGAAAACTGTTTCCACCAAAATGTTTCCAACACTGTTAATAATAAGAGAAAATTCTTAAGCACAAAATCAGCATATCACAATGATTTCTGAAGCATCATGTGACAATGAAGACTGGAGTAATGATGCTGAAAATTCAGCTTTGCCATCTCAGGAAGAAATGAAATTTTCAAATCTAGAAAATTAGAAAACTGTTATTCTAAATTGTAATAATTCATATTAAAGTTTTTATGGTATTTTTAAAATGCAATAAATGCAGTCTAAGTGAGAACGAGAGACTTCTTTTTAAAAAAAAATCACTGATCCCATATTTTTGAATTATAGTGTCTACAATTAATTTTATTGCATGAGTCATAAATAATGGAAAATACTTAGTATATTGTTATTTTAGAAAATATATGCTTTACACACTATTTGACCTTATGTTTTGTAATATTTGTTTACTTGTATTTTTTTGCACTGTCTGTTGTGTTCTCTGAATTGTTTTTAAAAATCCACTGGAGAAAACACCCTTGTCACATCCATACAAAATGCCTCAGAAAATATGATCTGAGACAGAACATATGACAGAAACATTGTTCTCCAGTCTTCTATTAGTTCCTATAATTTTAGTAGACAGTAAGTTCAATGTTATATCTTGAAATTGTATTGAATATATTGAAATTCATTCTTATCCTGCAAAGTTGTTGCTTTTTTTCTATTATGCAATATAAAATATAAAACTTATTTGACTATAAACAATATAAAATATAGAAAACAATGACGACTGTGACCCAAAATAATGGATAAAACTTGCAATTAATTTCCTTCTGATTTTGCTTACGCCCAACACCCAAAATCCTAAATCTAAAACTGATCTAACATGATTTTATTTGTATGTTCCAGGCCAATCTGAAAGAAGGCCATTATTTGCCACATGCAATTACATGTACATATATTGTACTATATTGCACTTTGCACTTTGACCTTGTGTAGGACCTCGGATAGACTCAGTCATCAAATGCGTTCTCTCTGGAGGGGATCTCCTCTCTATTGTTCTTTGCCTGTCGTGTGTGTTCTGGACAGAGGAGTGAAGCCTCTTCCTGTGTGGCTCTTTTGGCTGTCCCCGGGGCAGGGCGGCTGTCGCGGCCAGCAGACTCTCTGTCTCGCTGCAGTTCCACTGTCCGGCGTTGCCATTGTTCAAACCCTCCTCTCCTTTGTCCTGCTCCCCTCTCCACCTCTCTCCCCAATCCCAGCGCCCTCCTTTTTCTCTGCAGGTGTTGAGAAGGAAGCCCCCTCGATACCACACAATGGCAGAACAACCCTCCTATTTATATATCCATTTCTCCGCTTATTTATTTATTCTCCTGGGTATTTTTGGAGTGCTGTTGATTGTGATTTACTAATAATGGGCTAAAACTACTTTTTATAGTTTACTTAATATAGAGGGACAGACAACTTTTTGTGTACAGCCAATATTTTCTTTTTATAACCCTTTATTAATTATTTATTTCTTATTTATAAATAGCTCTTTATATTTCTTTTCAATGTCTCTCCCTCATATTAGTCACTCTTCATGGTGAACTGAGGAAATCACCTGTGATGTAACAGCTCTTTATAATATTATTCATCTGTATTGGCTTTACCCTTATTACACAGAATGAGGGAGTGTAGTTAGATCCGTCACAGAGTGTTTCAGTGTTTCATCAGGGCGAATGAGGTTACAGTCTGTTTCAAAACTGATGGCAGGCTAAATGTCGTCAGACTGCTGTTGTGTTAATCTTTTAAAGACTTTTAAGCTTTAATCTTGTGTTTGTTAGCAAAGTGCACTGTGTCAAGCGCACAGATGTGTGAACTATTGGATTCTTCACTAAGCCTATATTCTGTTGACAGATAGACAGTGTCTCTCGGCTTAGTTACAGAGAAGGTGTGGATGGTGTTAAATGTAATGGATGGCTTAGGTTTTGGACAGACATTTGTGGGAATTTCAGAGCCTCTTAGAGATCTCAGAAACTTGCAATAGTATGCTGGTTAAATCACAGATGTCATCACTTTTACTTCACATCAGCGTTATGCAAATTAGAGAGGCTGTCCTTTGGCCCTTGTTGCGTGGCTGTGTTCAATGACTCATTGAGCATTGTCTGATGAACCTGGTAAATGCTGTGCTACTCATTTACAGTAAATTATTTCATAGTACACCGTGTCTGCAGACATCTAAACGTCTGAGGATGCAGCTTCAGAAATGACACTTACTTAGGTGACTTTTTGTAACCATATCATATGGCATGTCTACATTGTATAACATCTCATGCAAGTGGAAACCAAGACAAATGTACCTGCAATTAATAGTCATTTTGTACGAACATGAGGCGTTTTTTCTGAAGAGCTTTTTTTTTTTTTTTTTTTTTTATAAAGCAGATATTAAATGAAAAATTTAATTTTTGTAAAATTATTTTGGTAACACTTTACAATAAGTTTCCATTTGTTAACTTTTGTTAACTAATACAGGATTGAAATCAAATGTTGTATCTGTAGATCTGAGCTAACTAAAAATGAACAGTTGTTTTTCTATTAACTAACGTTAACAAAGATTACTAAATGGTGTAACAAATGCATTACTTATTGTTAGTTAACGCATTGATTGGTCCTTTTTAATAAAATGGAAAATACTTTGTCTGATCTTTTTATAAAGAGGCTATAAACACCTCGTACTCATACAAAATGACTCGGATAATTGAGAAACATATTGTCCTCCGGTCTTGATATCTCCACACATAATTTCAGTACAGGCGTGTTTCCATGTAAGGCCTTCAGAAATATCTGGGTGTAACATTTAAATTCTTAACCTGAAATATGTAAATGTGAAATATATAAATGATTTCCCTTTATGTACTTCAGAATCAAGATCTTGGCTAATACAAAGCTCTTTCATTATTCAAGGTGGGACTTCTGCAGAACATCTGCTCTCTGTAGAGTTTAATACAGGACAACGGTAAGGGAAGCAGATGCTGACAAGATCCTTATGTACAGTGTTTGAACCTACCAACGACTGGGCAGGAAGTGAAAGGAGCCTGGCGTTGTCACCTTATTCCAGTTGAGTCTTGCGCCACTCCGAGGCCCTGCAAATGCTCTTAACTTCCTATACACAATGTTATCGCATGGAGAGGACTCATTGTTGTAGACTCAGGTGAAGCCATTACGATAACATCAGAAAGAAAAGCTTTCATAAATTATGTCAGCTATTGTGAGCCTGCCTTTGTGAAGTACTCGGCCGTTTCCTCAGTGCGTCTTCGGAAAGAACTAATCAGTGTTGATACTGATTCTGAGTAACTCTTCTCTATAAACTCTCACTCCTTCACTTTCCAGAATCCTTTGTATGTGTTTGCGAGCTGTTTTTGCCATTTATATAACTTGTGATCTATTTTAAGAAATATTATGGGGGTCTTTGTATTTTCTTTCTTTTACTCTTTTGCTCATTCCATTATCGCTGCTTCTGTACTTAGGTCTAAAGAAGAGAGTGGGAGGAGGGAAGAGAGAAATCAGTAAGAGCAGGAGAATGAATGCAAAAGATGAGATGGATGCTGTAGTAGTTTGGGTGGTGATGGGGAGGCATCTGGCAGGACAAGGAGGTCACATGATGGGAGTATGACCACTGTAGTGGGGAGGATTAGACTGGTAACCAATGGGAAGTGAACCAGGTCACATCAGGGGCACCTATAAAACAATGTGACCTAAATTGGCACCAGCTGACAAAATTCTTGTATTTATTACTGGAATAGAACATCTTGAAGCCATAACAGACAGGTCAAATTAGATTACAGTTTCAAACAATACAGACCCACTGTTTGACATTACTGTGAAGGTTAACTTCTGGGAAAAAATCGGAGAGATTAAAACGGTCATATGCATTTTATTCCTCGGCTTTGTAGCTCAGACAGAAGAACAGTGCACTGAACAATACCGAAGTCATGGGCTAATTTCCCATGGAATGCAAGAACTGATTAAATGTATGCTTTGAATGCAGTCTGAGTTGCACCGATTTACATGCATCTGTTGAATACATGTGAATTTTATTTCTGTTGCTAAAACAGTAGATCATGGGTTCGATTCCCGGGGAATGCACTGAAAATGTTGTATGTCCCTTTGATTGAAAGCATCTGCACAAAAGTCTGTGCTGTGCTAATATGAAGGAATTTTCTGTATAGGTTTTGACAGGTGTTTTGACTATATTTTTTAATTATGTATTGCATTGTGTTTTAGAGTTAAAGGAAATGGGAAATGAAGATATATATGAAGAGTTCCAATGCAAAAGCCTCTAAAATCCATCTTGGTCAAAAATGAGATAACGATAATGAGGGAATGCTCTCCACACGTTCATCAACTTTCACTCCAAATGTGCTAAATCCCAGCCTTAACCCATTCAGAAGTACCAGTACTTATGTAGAAACCCATACATAGTAGCCAGAAAGAAATGCTAATTTTAAAGAAAAACGCCAGACGTACTTAGAGGCTTTTGCATCTGAACTCTTCATATATATATATATATATATATACAGTATATACAGCATATATATGTACAGGTATATAAAAAAACTGTAAAAATAATACTGCAAAAAAAGAGTAGATGTACTAAAAGTCCTTAAGTGTAAAAATGGAGTTGAGGATTTCACACATCTTAAATTATCTTTATTTTTAACTAAATAAACAGTGTCACTCTCTTGTCATTCAAAATAACAGCACTGATTACATAAGTCTTCAGTCCCTTGTTTCAGTATACTTTCTGTTTAGTGCTTGGGAGGGGGTCCAGCATAACAAAACCTTGTGTTGACTTATATTATAATACATAACATCAACTGAAAAGACCACACTGAAATGTTGAAAACAACAGACGCAGCCCTAACCACCCAGTGACGCTTCTTGAAGCAATCTGAGATCCAAGACATCTGGCTGTGTTTTTCTAAGCAGCAGTCATAGTATAAGTGAGTGCATGCGCTCTGGGCCTGCAAAAGAACCAGTCTCAAACCTGTTCAGCTTAACGATAGCCAGGTCAGTCTGGCAAGAGTAGAAGGGAGAGGGCACGGGCTTAATGCTGCTGCCGCCTGGTATCTAAATCCATTAAGCAGCTCAGCTGTCCGAGCCGTGCACTCAACTCCACTTCACACCCAACCTGTGCTACTCTGTGCATGTTAAATACAGCAGCACACAAACCAGCTGCTTTTCATACTTTTGACAAGCCGGTTTGATGTAACACACCTGAATGAGGAAAATAATTAAATCTGTTATATCTAAATGTAAATTGTGAAACAGTCCAGCTTGTAGATTTCCTCCAATCCCCTCTATGCTTGGGAAATCTGCTTGTGACTTAAGCTTTAGCTCATCTAAACACTCATCCTTACTTCAGGCTTTCTCCTATTCCTACTGGAATCTGCTTAGCTGGTTTGGAATAACCTCTCTGACTTTAAAAGACACTTTAGTAATAATTAGTATTATTATTAATTATCGGATGAGTACAAAACTCGAACTAAATCGAGATGCACAATGACACTAATGTCTTCTATAGAGCTGCTTCATAGTTGAATCGACTTTTTGATTTAGTGAATTTTGCAATTTTGACACTGTTATTGAGCTGAACTGCATCAACACTGAACTTACTCGAGTTTAATATTGACACTACTGTCTTCAGTAGAGCTGATTAAAGCAGAATTGAACTTGTTTTGGAACTAAACTGAATCAATGCTAACCTGAGTACAGCTGAATACTAACACTATTGTCTTGATTGAGCTGCTTTATGGCAGAATCCGGATTTGTCTCATATAAAGTTGGCATCATTGATCATGTTACTTTCCTGTTTAAGATGCTTTACAACAATCTCTAATGTATAAAACACTATAAAAAAATAGGTGACTTGACTTTATGCTGAGATTTTAAGAAATTAATTTTACTGTGAGTTCGTCTAGAATTCAGTTAGCGTAAGCAAATCTTGTGTCAAAAGGGCAAATGGTAAATTTGGCAGGTGTATTGCACATGAAAGAAAACATCAGACTGAGTGGAAATAGTTATGTAAAGAAGTAGAGCAAGGGCAACATTTAATACAATTTACGAATAAATTGAGATTAATAGTTGATAAATAAACATATTAATTTATTTAATGTTAATTCATTAAGTTGGATTGGAGGGACAATCTTAACCCTGTCTTACCCCACATTAGTTCTTTCCTAAACATGCGTTTGTATCATATATCTCAGAATATGTTGGTCCACAGAACTTTAAGATCTTTCTTATCCATTACAAAAACAACATTAAAAATGTTAATGTGATAAACTGGACTTCACACAAACTTGAGCTAAATGTACTAAATCACCCCAAGCCCTTCAGAGAGCAAGTAACGAAAGTTTGTTTAACAAAAGTGTGTGGCTCTGATCCAGTAGGGGCCAAAAATAGTGTCTTCAGATTATTTATCAAACTGTTCTTCTGTTTTGCATAGCCTATCCAACTGAATGTGCCAAAATCAAAAGTGCTATATGTTTATGTAGACTTTGTAGAAGGCCAGCCAGGCACGTGCAGGCATCTGCTAAGAACTTCCAGAATACACGTGTGTGTGTGTGTCTGTATGTATGTGTGTGTGTGTGTGTGTGAAGAGGAGAAAGCAAGAATAAGCATACTTAGCTCAGGTTAGGCATGTGCTTCCTAAATGTGTTTTTGTTGACCTGTAAAAGAGTGTACACAAACAGAAGTAAAAGAAGGGAAGTCGTTAATTTTGCAGGCCGTCTAAAATAAGGCTGATCTTTCACCTAATTGGCATGGATCCTTAGTCCTGAATGCTCATTAGTGTTTTTGTGTCATTGTCAGTCAGCGTTGATCATTGCAGCATTCTGTTCTTTTGTTCTGCTATTCTGTGCAGACGTACATGTGCTGACTGCAAACAAATGAAAGAACACTTGTTGCTTCTTGACTCCTTTTGGGAGCCAGGGGAGCCATCTAGTGGATGATCAGAACAATTTTGCATCAATATGTACAGCATATTATATATATAAAAAAAATGTTTACCTATTTGGTGAACACTTTCAAAAATGATAACAGATAAAAATGCTGTAGTACTGAGGCAGCATTCCTCATTAGTATTTTTGAAGCTCTTATAAACAAGAGAAACTCCTTTTTTTGTGGTTATAAAATAATTTAGGTGTAAAGTTCCTTTTCACAAGATTTCGGACCAGAATTGATATCAATGCACTTTATGTGATAAACAGGTGTTGATGTGATAAACGTTTGTGATAGGCTACTACCATCTTGTGGTGAAGTTGTGTCAGATCAAGGGTCAGGGTTTAGCTGGTAACATGCTCCAGTTAAATTAAGCTTTACGTTTAGATTATAACAAATATCTGTCCTAAGAAACAGAAAAGTCTATTTTAAATTGCTATTTCACGGCAAAACCTGAGAAAAGGTTTGAATATGTCATGGACTGAAATATATGTCATAATAACTGAAATCACTGGTTGCTAAAATAAAATGAAGGCTGATTGACAGAGATGTCAAGGTTTGGCTTTTTAGCATTTCCTTGTTAGCTCATGAAAAAGATTGAAAAAGTCAAAAAAGTGAAAATAATTCTTTATGATTGAAAAAACTATTTTGCTTATTATAGCGCCACCTAGTGTCTGGAGAATGTGTATGCACCCACTTGCGTATCAAAGCTTGAGTATGGCGTGGGATTTGGGACCATCCTACCCAGTTTGCATCTCTCACTCTGTGCTTTACATGCTGTGACGCCCTCGGACATTTTTAGGGCAGAAAACAAGAAGGAGATGAAGGTCAGTAGTCACTTAACATTTAATGTCAAAAATCCAGTCCACACGTCATAGTAACATGAACAGAAGTTTTATCCATCTTTCAGTTTGACCTTAGCTCACTTCCAGCACTGCAGTAATGCAGCTTCAACCCCCAGTCCACCTGTCTCCTACCATTAACCTCAGCTTTATTTTGCCCTCAGCAAACGAGACATAATTGTACATCCTCCCCCTGGTTCAGGTCACCTAATCAGGGCAGCACTCTAAAAACCTCCCTCATCTTCACATCTCATTCTCTCTCTGCACAAAACAAGTGAGATGACATGACTGCGTAAGTGGCCAAATTACAACAATCAAGGACTGAACAACAGTGGAAGAATTATGCTGTGACTTTGAAGGGTTGTCTTTTTAGTGACTCTAGCTCAGACAACCAAAACCAACGTTATCGACAATTTTGCTTCACGACCCAGACTTTTTTATTTTACAAACTATGTTTATCCTTGTTGCAAGTAAACCTGTATTTAATAATCTGGGTTGGTATATTTTCTTCTTATCATGCTTATTTTTATTCATGTATTTTAAGGATCAAGATGATATCACACTAGTTTCTAGGTTTGGGGGTCAGTATGATTTTTTATTTTTTTTGGAAAGAAATTAATACTTTTATTCAGCAACGATGCATTGAATTGATCAAAACAATTTAATTGTTTACAAACTAATGCTACTTCAAAATAACAACAATAATAATAATAATAATAAATAAATGCAGATCTTTTGAACTTTCTATTCATAAAAAAAAAATCCACAAAAAGTTTCCACAAAAACATTAAAGCAGTAGTCAACATTGACTATAGCAATAATAATAATCAGCATATTAGAAGGATTTCTGAAGGATCACTGAAGACTCGAGTAATGCCCGTTGAAAATTCAGCTTGGTCATCAAAGGGATAAATGGCATTTTAAAATTGTTATTTTAAGTTGTAATAATGTTTCAAAATATTATTGTTTTTACTGTATTGTTAAACAAATAAATGCAGTCTGGGTGCACATAAGAGACTTCTTTCTAAAGCATTAAAAAACTGTACAAATCCCAAAACAATATGGTGTAGTATACATTATAATTATTACAGTAAACATAATAGTGTAGTAATGTGCATTTAACATTGTGTCGTCCAGTTAGAACTGATCTGAAGCCTGTTTTTGAGTGATATATTATAGACTTTAATTAAATGAAACAAATGCAAACTAATGACTACTTCAGGTCAAACCTTTTGCACCATGATGGACAGTCTTTCTGCATGAGAGCAAGTGCAACAAGGTCAACGTGTAATCTCCAGGGCCTGATAACCATCAGTTTTGGATGAAAGTGTCTGCTAAATACATAAATGTAAGCCAGCCGGCATAGAGAATGCATGCATTTGAGAGTGGTACAGTAGTAAATGGCATGCATACAGTATGTACAGTAACTGCAGTGTATTTTTTTGTGGGGGGAGCTTGCTTTAAAACATGAAACTCAATCCAACCTTGCACAGGGACGTGAGGTGAATGTAAAATGGGCTGCATTTAAAGGATCTGTAAATTTATCCATTCATCTCTTCATTAGTGTAACTTCCTTCTTGATCGTCACTTCTGCTGGTAAAAAGTGTCTAGGTGGGGAGAAGAACGAAGTTTGCACTTAGTTTTGAGGGGTAATGTTTCAGATAATAATCTAGTCTCCTGCTGATTAATTATAACAATAATTCATCTGTACATTAGTTGAACTTTTCTTATTTTCTCTCTTGATCTTCAATTCTGCCTATTAAAATACCATTGCACAGGCAGGCAGATGAAGACTTTGTTCAGTTTGCATAGTGCTGGGGTATAATGTTTCAGATAATAATCTAGTCTCCTGTTGATTAATTATAAAAATAAGAGGATTTAGTTTCAGACGCAGAATACCAGGATAAAGTCGAAAGGAAGTCTCAAGTTCTTTCTCTGCAGTGTTAATGCTGGGAATAGCTTAAAAAAAAAACACTGAATATGATTGCCTCAAGTTAGACTTAAGCTTGTGGTAATCATGCTTGAAACTTCTGTTTACCGGTAATAATTGAACGAGAATGCTTTGATGTGTATTTTTGCCCCAAACAAGTCCAAATTCAGATAGTATCTACTTGTAACCTCAGAAACAGGACAGGAACTGGCTATTGGATTTCTGAGAGCTGAAGAAATGTCAGGTCAGTACATAGACACTATAGCAGTGTGTAACATTGTAGTTGTCTTCTCATTCCCTTCCTGTCTCAGTTTCACACCGTCTCACTATGTATTTCCAAAATGTCTGTGACAGTAGCTGCGTTACCTCTAAGTCATCATCCCTGGAATAGCAAACAAAGTGTTGACACAAAATCATTACAGAAACACTGTTTGCTTGTTCCTCTCCTGTGTATCGGTTGGTGGTAAAATTTCAGGCAGCCCAGAGGCAACAACAAACAAATAGTCAAGACAGCAAGTCTCAGAGGAAGAGGAAGTAGTTGACTCCACATGTCTAAAATCATCACCTTTTGCTTGTACACTAGTTTTACTAACTGTGTGACAGCCTTGTGCAATATATTATTCATGATCTGTCTGTCTGAGAGATGCCTTGTTTGGCATTCATGTAGTGGTACAAACAAATCAGTACCCTACGATATCATTTATTACTCTTATTCAGTTTGTGACAGTGAGACACTTTGTTTAGCAGAGCAAATATTCATACTTATTTCAGAAGCATTGCAGACAGTTGTTAAATATTATGTGCAGTTGCTACCGTTTTATCTTTTGATTTTCTGAAACAACACAGGTGCTGGTGCCAAGTTAATTTAGCACAGATGTCTCAGTTTAATAAAGATGACTTTTTGATAGTAATATTATATGTGATGGCTGGGTGCCTTACATTAGCTTAAATTAACACAGTCTAAACATCTTTTAATATACTGTGGCATATTAACAAGCATATGCTTTTTTGGATCATAATGAAAGTTAAGATTAGTATCACATTCTCTGAAGATCCTGTGGTGCTTACACCGTGTGTGTGTGTTAAAACAACTCTGTGCCTGTCTTTCAGCTTTTGACATGCAACATTTGATTTTCTGCAGTAAAACAGGCTGCACTGATGAATAGCCTTAGCATGCCAGTATGGCAGTGTCAAAGGTCTTCCATCATAGTTTTTTGACCTCTTGACTGACAGCAGAACTTTTCAGCAGATCAATACTTTGTCATTGTATTTATCATTGTCACTGCAGAAAATACATGCTGTGACGCAGTATATGAGTGACCCACATTTGTGATCATAAACTGTGGCACAGAGAAGAAAGTAATTTGAGTAGATTTGAAGTCAAAATATATCTGAATAAATTAGCTTACTGAAGATGTGCTGAAACAGTCTGTACTGTACTGAACAATTTTAAGGGGTAGGTCACCCGAAAACCACTATGAGTTTCTTTCTTCTGCTGAACACAAAATATGATATTTTATATTAATATATATTAGTTTTCTCTTGAAGAACTTGGGTAACCAAACAGTTTTTTTTTCCATACTATGGGTGCTGGGACCAGCGACTTTATTTACCTACATTGATCAGATTTTCTTCTTTTATGTTCAACAGATGAAAGAAACTCATACAGGTTTGGGAACTTGAGGATGAGTAAAGGATGACAGAATATTTCTTTTTTTTTCCTTCATTTTTTTTTGGGGGTGTGAACTATCCCTTCAAATTATTATTATTATTATTATTATTATTTGTGCCTCTAACTTACTCGGTATTTACCAAGTTTTAACAGCAAAAAAAAAATACTAATAATATTAGATTTGAATAATAATTTAATGATAATAATAATAATTATTATTATTTCGTTATATATCCCTCCTTCCTTCCTTCCCATTTATTCCATTCCATTTTATTTTATTATATCCTGTATTACTTTATTTGATTCCATTCTGTTGTATTTTATTTTATTCAATAATCCAAGCAAATTTGCAACTAAACCTGACAGACAGTGATCATAATGCATTCTTGTCACATTGGAAGGAGCCACAACAATTTTTAATTTTTTTTTATCATATGAATTGAGGGTGACATGAAGGTGGGTGGGTGATGACAGAATTTTTAGTACAAAAATGTTATTGACTGATCAAATTTATTTATTACCATTATATATTCTATTCCATTTCATTCCACACTGTAACTTTGGATGGGTTAATTGCAGAGCACAAATTCCGAGTATGGGTAACCATACTTGGTCACATGTCACATCACTTTCACTTTTCACTTTTGTCACTTTCAGTTTATTTTATTTAATTTTATTCAGTAATTTAAGCAATATTACAACTAAACCATGGGTAAAAAGTGATGAATTAAGGGTGACATGAGGGTGGGTAGATGATGACATCATTTTTAGTGTAAAGTATTATTAACAGATCAAATGTAGACTTTTTCTTTCATTTTTTACCGATAATAAATAATAACTTTAGTATAATAATATTACAATAATCATTCAACTTAACTTTGAATGATTTTTTTTTTGAAGTTGCATTTAAAATTCACTTGGCTCAAAAGTCAGCTTGAAAAGGCATGATGTTCTGGCCTGCTGGTGCTTTTGGAGTTAGTGTAAAATGCTCTGTTCAATGGGTTCCACTGAGAATAATGTACAGAGCAGCCAGATGGGCCCCTACAGCACATAAATCAAGATTAATGGCCATGCGCTATTGACTGCCAGATCCATCCATTATTTAAATTTTGAAAAGCCACAAATCACTTGTCTCTATGTAGGGGGAGGGAAGATGCTAACACACCACACAAGCTTTTTATTCCTTTTGGATGTTTCGACAAGATTTATTTACAGGATGCATAACATGACAGGAGTTCTGCTACTTTGCAGCAGAAAAATAGATAGGAAACACTTTCACTGTTTGTTAAAATGTGTCTCTCTCAAACTGTGCAATTGTGCAGGAGCTTTCTCTACTCTATCTAATCTAATCTTTAGGACTTTTATGAGTGTACATTATTGTAATTAGGTTAATCTGGTCATATTAAAGAATTTTGACATAAATAAAAGGTAAAAGACTAAATATTTTTACAGTACATTCTTGCTGAAAATATAAAATTTAAATTACCTTTAAAGGTAAATGGATTTATGTATGATATTGTGTACGTGCACCTGTACATCTCTAATGCTGTGCTTGGACCAAAGTTAATTAGTTATTTTAAAACCAATGATCCTGTGTTATAGATTTTATAGCCCAGCAAACTACACTTAATCGCTCTCATGGCCATTTAAATCACTAATTCTGACTGTGGTGTGCTGTGTAAAACAAAACCATCTGAAGAGAGAATGTGTTTACCATGCAATCAAAGGGAGAAATTGCTATTCCCAGAACTATGAGTCAAGCAAAAAAAAAACAAAAACAGTGTGGACCAACACTTGTGTTTTTTGCTCTGCCATCTCATTTAGCACGCATTTCCTCTTCGCTAGATTATGCTGAATCTTCAAAACTTGATTAGGATGCATGTGACACAACATTTCTCATCTTGATCTGCACTGCAGTTGCTCTGCCTTTCTTCTTCTCTCTCACTGCAACTATTAATTTCACATTCCGAGTAGATAAAAAACCCTAGTACCCACCCAATCATTACGCTTGTAAAGTACTATCTTTGAAAAGTTAAAATGCTCAAACAAGCAAATAAAATGGAGTATCTCTCCTCTACTCAGTAATGTTAGTGATCAAATACATATAGGCTAGAAAGGAAACTGGACTGTTTCTCATTGAATATGCAGTCCTCAGGAATATATAATCAGGGGGGCTACTGGCATCGAAGTGGGGTCTGACTGAACATTCTCTTTAATGTCTGTTTGTAATTCGCTTGCATGGACGTTGAAGATTGACTTAATGTCGTTAGCTGATGCATATTTCCCTGTTTGTTTTTTTCTGTTGGTGCATGTGGTTTCATCTAACACTGAGAACTGCACTCACTTCAACTTCCTATTCATCTTGCAGATAATATTAAACATTTAATCAGCAAGTTTCTCAAAAAAAAACTAGCTTAGACAAGGCTGGCTTGTGCTAGTTAATGCTGGTGCTGTGTTGGTCTATTCATAGCTGGTTGACCAAGGGAGTCTGGCTAGTTAAGTTGATTAAACAGCTTGTGGAGACATCAGCACACCAGCATCAAGTAACAGTCTTTTTTTCTGAGGGTCATCGGTCTCCTTTGCATTCATGTTCTCAGGGATTGAATTCAAATGCTGTTTCCTTTATTAATTTCCCCCTCAGCATGTATAATTGTATTTCAGTTACTTAGGCTTTGAGATCAATGGAACGGTGTTTTAAGTTGCAGCCTTTGAAGTGCAAGCTCAGATATGTGGGTATCAGCGCAGTCCCGTTAGAATTTAATAACCCCACCCCTTCCTGGAAGAGAGAAATGAGAGAAACATCAGCCTAGAATAATGGAGCACTACTGCAGGGATCTTTGAGACTCAACATACTGTACCCCAAGACTAACAGCACAGCAGAAAATCTCTCACAGAAAAACGGATTGTTTCTGCTTTGCCTTACTGGGAATACTGTTTGCTTGCATTTTATTTTGGCCTTAAATGCATTTCATTTAAATTAGATTTAGGCTATTTTTTATTTCTGTTTGGACACACTCATAGTTTGTGTGTCTCTTGCATTTCACACTTTTCACAACAAAAAAAACCTATGCTAAATTGTAAAACAAAATTCGGTTCTATACGTTAACATTAATGCATTAGGTCTCATGAACTGAAAATGAACAATACTTTTACAGCATTTATTAATCTTGATGTTAATTTTACATATACTATTCATATACTAATATGTTTTCATGTTGTATAAATTAGCATAACATAATTCATGAACATTATTGTAAAGTGCCACCCATTTACTTATTTTTTTAAATAACTATTGTATTTGAAATCCTGATGGTGTCTGTTTAGTTTATAGTGTCACCTTCCTGGTCTATATAAAACACTGTTGTAAAGCGACATTGTTTAAAATAAAACATTTAAGGTTTAAGACTGAAACTGGATGAGGAAGTGAGGGGTTGTAGGTAATGGAACTTTAACGGGACCTCTTCAGGCGTGACATTTTAAAGGTCAGTGCAAGCGCATTGTAAAGTCCCTGAAGATTTTCCGTGCTCAGAGACAAAGACAGGCATTTATATTTCTATATACAATTCTGAGAGCATATGCTTATCTGTAAAAGATGTATTTGAGAAAAACCTGATCTTGAACCAATCACAATAACCAAACCCCTCCTCCACCTCACCAAATTCATGTTTTCCAAAAGATAACCTTGCCCACAGTTCACAGACAAAATTACATTCACACAAGCAGGAGGATAGTGCTTTGTCACAGCAAAGAAACATTTACGTGAATCAATATCATTTCTGCACACTAATTTAGGAGTTTAGGAGGGTTTTCTCTGCGGTCTCCACTTAACCAAATGCTGATTTATTAGCACAATATTTGGCACAGAGGTCACACGGGGAGAGATTTAACCCCAGATCTACTTTTCTTGCATGATGACGAAGATTGTATCACTAACACCTGACGGTTCTGACAAAAAGCCTCTTCTTTCCTTTATAGTTTGCGGATGAAATTTGTAGAAAAAGGGGTTATGTTGTGAAAGCGAAAAGTATAGAAATTCATAAATAAATTATTTCTAATTTCTTCATGGTGCATAATTTAATGTAGAGAGACTAATACAGGCTTCAAGTTCAGTTCCTGGAGGGCCACTGTCCTGTAGAATTTGGCTCCAAGTTAAAACACACCTGAGCTAATCAAAGTCTTTAGGATTACTAGAAACATCCAGGCAGGTGTTTTGGAGCTGGTTGGGGCTACACTCTGCAGGACAGTGGCCCTCCAGGACCTTTGACACGTGTTGTGGTCTAATAAATAAAAATGATTCTAACTGTAACTGTGAAGGACTGTAATGCTGCAGTTCCCTAACTATATATGGTGAAAAACTGTAATAGATCTTACATGTAATGTAATTTTACTGTAAAATACTGTTAAATATACAGTTTGTGGAAGTGAAAATAACAAGTCGTCTTATAATGTACAATTTAAATAAAGGTAATCTCACATTCCCAGAAACTCCTCTGTGACAGCTAATTGTGTTTCTTAATAGTTTTTGTTATCAGTTATGTATGTGAGGATTTTATGTTACAGTTCATGTTGTTTTTTAATTCATGTTTATGGCATTATTTTAGTGTCATGTGTTACCGTGATGCTGTTTTGTATTTGTGTGTTTGACACTGTGAACCTTCTTATGATGAACTTCACCGTGTGGCTTTCTCTTTACTAGCTGTGTTATTATGTTGGTTGTCAGTATATGTTACTGTTACAAAACGGATTTTTGTAGCAGTGTGGCCTTCCTAAGCATACATTTTTATTATTATTATTATTTTACTGTAAAATGTATAACTTTTGTAAATATTTACATTTTTGCTGCATTTTAACAGAATTATTCTGGCAACCACAGCTGCCAGCTATTTTGGCATCCTTGTTGAAGAATATTTTTAAAAAAAGATTTTTATTTCTCGAGATATAACAACAAATAATTAGTTTTTGAAGTAATCCATTGTGGCCCAGACTCCTAGTGTGATACTGATAACAAAAACCTCAGTGGGCCAGTCTCTCCAGGCGTGCTGGTTCCAGCATGAGCGATCTGCATGCTCTGTATACTAGTCCATCACAGTTACCTCTCAGAGTGGAGTTTAAGTGTGTGGATCAGCTGAGCCATGCCCTCCATGCAGCCTGCTTGTATAGGTCATCATGAATGTTTGATGCAATTATCTGCCAGCAGGAAGGAACTGGGGTGCAGGGAATGGTCAACTCCCAAATGTCAAGTGATTCCACTGTGAGTAGAGCCTGGACAGAGAAGCAAAAGCTCCTCTATGAGGCCTCCTGAGAGAACCTGTCACCTTTCCAACAAGTTTTAATTCACACCAGAAGCGCACTGTTACTGAGAGTAGGAAAAGAAAAGCTAAAAAAAAAAAGAGGTTTGATTATTTACATCACCATATTTGCTTTTTGTGGTATCCTGTACCACATGCTGCCAGTCAGTGAAATCTAGTTCTCAGACAAGATAAAAACATCCAATTTGTTTCATAATGTGTTTTAAAGTGTGATTTATACTGTAGTAATTGTTGAATCACTCAGCTTCTGTCAGCTGATGGGTCTGTGTTCAGCACTGATTGATCTCAGATATGATTAATGGAATTGTCTGCTTCCAAATAAAGTGTCTCTCTAGCTTCATCTCATTTATTATCACTCTGCACTGCTTCTTCTAAACTGCCAGAAGTTGAGAACAGTGCCTGTGAACTCTGTCATGAATCAGTTTGTGTTTACATTGGCCAGATGAGTCATTTTAAATAAGTAGACAATTACTGGAAAATGAATTGGTTTTAGTCACACCATCACTAAGTAAAATGTGGTGAAAATCATCACAGTGGCATCCATAAAAACAACATTATCTTAATCACTTTCAATAAAGTTTAGTACATGGGTGCACGCTGATGATGTAGGATTGATATACAGTATATTATTTGACTCTTTCTCTTTCTTTCTAAATATATATTATTTGACTCTTTCTTCACCTCTGTCTCATCACACAGAAAATCTTTTAAACTGCAGTCAGGGGAAAACCCCCACCAATGTCAGATCACCACCACAATGGCACATACTAGCTTCCTGGCATTATAACTTATTATAACACAGTCTTTTTCTGACACAAAGCTGCCTGATGGGCTGTGCAAAGGAAAGGCTGACATAAATGTCATTCAGAACAATTACTGAAACAACCTTCATGTCAAATAGAGCTAGGAGTGGCTGAGTGGCCCTGACCAGCTACCATTGCATAATGCATCCTAGGGCCAAAAGCTCTTTTAATGTTTGGAAAAGAAAGAGAGATGAAAAGACAGAAGGAAAGATAAGGAAATGGGAAATCTTCTAGATTTTTTTGAAGATAGATTTCTCAGTTTTTTGAAAACAGCAGGTATAATCGTACATTAACGATACATTGCAACTTGACACTGTCTGACCATTTAGCTGAATCTGATATTTTGTTTCAACCACAATTAGATCCAGCAACAGGTTCTATACATATATATGAACCTGGGCCTCAGCCATGTAATGTAGCAAAGTTAATAAGGGTCAGTGCTCATCTTGTCTCCTCTCACATCTAAAGACCACCTGATACTTGACAGGGCCTGTTCAAAGGGCCCAATAGCTCATATCAGCTATCCAGCATGCCAACCGGTCGACTAGAATCATGTCAACACGTTCCTTCCACATCACTGCTGGGGACAGTAACACTGCACCGACGGTGAGAGGAATAACTGGGCTCTGGAGCCTTTGTCCTGTATTATCCACAGGTTATGACCTCCCTCTCTTTGAAAGCACAAGTACCTTTAAAATACTTCTGAAACAAGTGAATAAGAAACAGTTGTAGGCTAAATGATGCAAAAACTTTCAAAATGCTAAAGACAAGCTTGGTCATTAATCTATTATTTGTATTATTATTCAAAAAATAATATTGTATATAAATAATAGTAGGCTAGTATTTAATAATAGTATTTAGTTTTGAGAAACGGTGTGTTCATGATGGTGATTTTAGTTACATATTCTGCCATTAGATGGTGACAAGAGTTTTAATGGCGAGTGACATTGAAAGAGACTGAAACAGGGTTGTAAACAAGGAAGTTATTTTTACTTTCAACAACACCTTGTAAGATGCAGCCAACAAATGCACTGAGCAGCGCTGTGATCAGAAATTTCCCTTAAAATATGAAAGGATAGTATGACAAAGATATATTTTCTCAGCGGGCCATTCAAGAGACACTTAGAGCCAGTGTCAAATTCCAGAAGAACTGGCCGAGGTAAGGCTGCTCTCGGTGGGTTCATGAGCACTGAATACTCTGATGCCCTGGAGCTCACTTCTCCGAAAACGTTGAAGCAAATTTTCAAATAGATGTAACAAACCACATATTTGAAGTCTAAACAACTACATTCTCACCTAAAAAAAACTCTTAAAACTACTTTCGTGACAAAAACAATTTTACTTTTATCAATTTTGGTACAGTTTACTTTTACATTTAGTACATCAACTAAATGAAAATGAGAAATGTTGCTTTAGAAACTAGCTAAAAGTATTTTCTTTAATGGTTTTAGTTTCAGTTTTAGATACCTAACCCTGTCTGGCATGGATCCTTTTGAATGTATTGTGGCTATGTTTAATATCTTTTTTACTGGTTTAATTGCACAACCTATTTAACCTATTTAGACTTTTAAGTTTTATTGAATATGTTGATGTTTAGACAAATCTTTCTTTGGGTGTTTGAATGTCAATGTCTTGATTATAACCTTATGAATTTTTTTTTTAGATTTAAAGGTGAATTTGCTGTAGCTTCTTTTGTTTTTGCCTCCTGACAGAATTAAACAGAGTTAACATTTAAAACGGCTTTGTGAACAGCTTTGCTTCTTTGTGAAAATTAAGCTAAGGAGAAAACTCACTATACTGATAAGCAGTCTGATTACATTTGACAGTATTGTCCTGGACTGTGATACATTTATTTTAATGTTTACTAAGCAAAAAACAGTCCTAGAGTGCACATCCAATAGGCAAAAAGCTCAATGTGGGTGCTCCAACCAAAAAATCAAAATGGGCACACCATAGCTCCAGAAATAGAAAAATATTTATTTATGTTCTCACCACAGGTGACATTTCGAGCTTAAATGCTGATGACGAGTGTTTAAAGGGATAGTTCACTTTGAAATTAAAATTTGGTATCTATCAGCTTACCCCAAGGGCATCCAAGATGTAGGTGTCTTTTTTTCTTCAGTAGATCCAATTTTGATGTTTTTAGGTCAAACCGTTCTAGTCTGTCAGTCATATAATGGCAGGTATAGGTCACTGTCTCTATAAGAGGGAAAAAGAACATGCACAGAGAAATCCAAATTAAACAATTCCCCATCGTAACTACACATTGATGGCCTAAGACACGAAACGAGCGGTTAGTGTGAGAAAACGAACAGTATTTATATTGTTTTTTACCTCTTGTACACAACCATGTCCAAGTGATCTGAGTGCGCACACGCATCCGGTGTATGACGTGTGTGTGCGTGCGCTCTGGCTCACGCTGCATTCACACGGGGCGTCAGCGTCGACGCTTGACGGGGGGCGTGTCTGAAGCGTGGACACGCCCTCCGTCAAGCGTTGACGCCAAAGCCCTGTGTGAATGCAGCGTGAGCCAGAGCGCACGCAACCAAATTTTAATTTCAAAGTGAACTATCCCTTTAAGCTTGAAACATCACCTGTGGTGAGAACATAAATAAATATTTTTCTATTTCTGGAGCTATGGTGTGCCCACTTTGATTTTTTGGTTAAATGTTTACTAAGCAGAAACAGAATTATAAAATCTTTCAGTCACAGACTGAATCAATCACAACAAGCCATTATAATAGCCTCCGTCATTTGAACAGATATAAGCTTCTTTCCCATAATGGTTCAATATTGTGGTGGAGGAAAAAGAGGGCCGATGTAAAGCTGTAGTCTGGAAAAGCAAGTTGCAGGGAGGACTGAAGTGAGACATGAATGTGAACGGATGTGACCTAAATCCATTACAATAACATGCTGTAATATAAATCTGTATCTCATAACTGTATTTCATGTATCTCATAATGTGGCTCCTTAATGGCCCATGTCCTCCCCCTTATTGCTGATGCTGAATCCACTGAAAAAACCCATTTAGTTCACAATGAACAGAGACAGTGTACTATCTCACTGTTGAGAGGAAAAGTAACAACCATTTGAGAGCAATCCCAGCCAAATGCTACCGCCCTCTTTTATGCAATCATAATGCAATTAGAGGAGATTTATTTATGTTTGATATGAAACATGTTAATGGGGCCATTATTTGTTATGCATCAGTTAAATGGCTTTTAATAACTGAAGCATGAGCATATGGCATCATAATTTCAGTGAAATTCAGTTTGTGGAATTCATAATCACCCTGCCAACATGACACACTGATAACTTCTTTTTGTGTCACCATATACATTTACAGTATCTGTAGAGTATTGGAGAGAATCCAGATATAAATGAAGGACTGAGAACCACGATATGAGTCTCGGAGAGATGGAGCATCTGTCGCTGCAGGGTTATAAATTAATGGTAGATTTCATATTAATGAAAATTATTTCCTCTTTCTCAGGAGACGTATGTAACGCTTGCCCTGAAATGATGAGGCGCAGGTTTATATTCATAGAATATTATATCCTGGGAGTGAAATTACAGCAGGTCAGGTGTAGCAGATGTTGAACTAGTTCTATTATTTATGAAAATTATCAATTTTAAAACGTTAACCCCTGTGGGCATTTGAGTGTCCAGCAGGGTTAATTTACAACAAACTGCAAATGACCTTTACCCATAATTGAGGGTCAAAAGCCCTCTATCGAGAATTCTAAGCCAAATATAATTTTACATTATACATGTATATACTATTTGTGCATGATCTGCCTATCCTGTGATACTCTGTCCTATTTATGTATGTAAAATACATCCCACACAAATGTTTCATAGCTCTGCCTGGGCTGCCTGCAACCAACCTTTCCAGAGGAGCTATGTCAAACAAGTCACACACTCTGTATCTATTTAAACTGTCATTAAACCAACATTACACCATCATTTTCAGTCAACATCTTATAAATTAGTCTATAATAATGCTTCCTACAGTGAAAAAGTCCATCCTTTGTAGTCCTCTCACATTCAAAATCCACTGACATATTTGTTTATAACTGTTTTTGCTTGTAAACGGTGTTTGATCTGTGCATATTTCTCTCCTGATTCAGACGAGACAACTTTACATTGAAGAAAGCAATATTAGAGGACAAATATTTTAGCTAGAAGCAACGATTTGAGTTAGGAACATCCTAATGATTGATTTGTTTCTTACAAACACACAGCTTTTCATTTCACAAGATGTTAACTGATGGACTGGAGTCATGTGGATTGCTTGTGAATAATTGTGATGTTTTTATCAGACTCTCATTTTGACGGCACCCATTCACTGAAGAGGATCCATTGGTGAGCAAGTGATGTAATGATGAATTTCTCCAAATCTGCTCCAATGAAGAAGCAAACTCGTCTACAACTTGCATAGCCTGAAGGTGAGACAATTTTCAGCAAATTTTCATTTTTTGGGTTAACTACTCTTTTAAGGATTTATGACCGTAGAGCTAGATGTGGGTGTGATAGATAAGATGCACTAGATATATATGTGCATGAGAGATTACAGTTTTTGCAACATACAATATACTAGGATTTGTCTGATGTAAGTAGACCTTCATTTTGCTTGTGAAAGATTGATTTATTGTGTCTCAAAGATGCATGACTTAAATAAGGCATACGAGTGAATTATTAAAGTCTGGAGATCATACATAAAACCGTTATGCTCGATGTTCATCTAAACACATACGGTAGATGCATTAAAGTATTGAAAAAAATACAGTTAAAGTGAAGTGGAATGAAAAATATAGGCTATGCTTTTAGATATGTAATGTTGGCGCTGGGGCTGCGGCCTTGGCCTGGATGGGGTATTGGTGACTCTTAGATGCTGTTTCTCTGGCGGCGGCATGCGGCGCTGCTGGGGATGCCTGTGCCGGCGGACGTAGGTTGCCAGCCTGGCGGCCGCACTGTTCCGGGGTTGGTCCGGGGGGGGTTTGGGGATCTGGGGACGCTCTGCCTCCGGCTTGGGGTTACGGCTGGGCCTGGGGGGCTTGGGTCCTGGTTGGTGTGCCGCCGGGAGCATGGGTTGGTGCATGCGCTTGGGCCCGGCTCTGGTGTGGGGGTCTTCGATGCATCGGTGCCTCCGCGGGGGGGGGGGTCCAATAGAGGCGGGGTATACGGGCTTTACCTGGGTGTCTTATTGTCTTATGTAGTTTGGGAAGTGACTGGATGATGGGGTGGGGTAGTTTTTCCTCTGCTGTGGGGTCTGGTGGGCCGCCCCGGGCTGCCATGGGCCCTGGTCTGGATGGGCCTGGGCCCCCCGCCCTGGGCAGATTTGGGGTAACGGGGGTGCCTATGGGGGTCAGCGGGGGAGCTGGCTCCAGAGGGGGGGGTATTTTGCCCCCTCTGATGTTTTCCTCCCCATCCCTAAGGCTTCACTTCTCCCGCTCCATCACACCAACACATAGGTAGGGTTTTGAGGTGCGGGTGAGTCGCTGGGATGCGGGGGAGGTGGTACTCCTCTGTCTCCTCGTGGCCGCCTGCATCTCAATTACACATTACAGCTTAGACATTCTCATTACTTACTGTCACATGACACATACATATAGGGCCTTGGGGGTGGGCACACTGAATGGCATCCGGAGGGCGGTCTGTTCATTCAGCCTTCCCTCTGGTGCCAGTGCCCACTTCTCAATTTTAAGTTGCACATAGACATTGAGGGCTCTAGGGAGGGGACGAGCTGACACAAGCTTGTGGAGGGTGCCCCTCCCCTGTTTTAAAGCACCCCTGTTTTAAAGCACCTTAGAACAACACACACCAACACTACATTTGAGCGGGTGGGGTGAAGCATGGGGTCGTTTTTTTTTTTTTTTTTTTTTTTTCACACCCCTGTTCTCTGTTCTCTGTCTGGGGCCGGGGGCTGTGAGGATGAGCTGGCCGCCTGGTCGGGGTCTGGGCTGTTGATTTTCTCTGCTGCTGCGGGGACCGGGGTGGTCTTCCTGTCCCCACGCCGGAGCGAAGGGGGTTCAGCTCCGGGATCGGGCGCTGGCTACCCCTCTGGGGGTGGTGGTGCCTGGATCTAGGAGTATAGAGTGCATATGGGGAGTGTGAGTGTGGGTACTGTGTCCATTTTTGTGTGTCTACATGTGGGGCGAAGGTGTGAATATTTGTTTGCGTGCATGAGGGTGGGAACATATGCTTGTGTATATGTGTGCTTGTCGTCTACGTCTATGTGTCAGGTCGGGCCTTAGACTCCGCCTCACTCATCATCTTAGTCGACCCCCACCCCACCACCATGCCCTGCCGGTGGAGGATGCCGCCGGTGCGTTGGTGATTTCTCGCGCCGGGGCAGGATGCTCGGGCGAGCGCCGGCCCGCTCTCGGCGGTCGATTGGCGGGGCCTGGCCCTACTGGCCTTGCTGGGCCCCGTTTGTGGGGTGGGGGGCCTTTGGGTCTCCGGGCCCAGGGCCTGGTCCGCCCTGGTGTGGTCGGCTGCCGGTGGAGCCTGCGGGCTTGCCGCCACGGCACCCTGGGGCGCCTACACTGTGGCTGTCGGAGGTCCCGCCTTCGGGCTCTCCTCTGCCCTTTTTTGGGTGGAGGCCGCGGTTGTCCCTGCGGTGGTTCTCCTGGGGGTCTCGTGCCCTGGGGGGCCTCCGGATGTTTGGGGCCCGGGTCTGTTCCGTGCCTGCTTCATGCCTTGCGGGATGGGGCTGTTGTTCCCCACACACACTATTAAACATTTACATGGAGGAACCTTATGAACACAAGCGCGCTCACACACACAGGTGTACACTCAAGCATTCACATTGGTGTAAAAACAGGTGCTCACAGACACACATTGTCTTGATCTGCTGTTGCTTCAAAACTTATTTTGTAATATTAGTTATGTGTGCTGCTCAATAACATTTAACATTTAGAATTTATTGTGATTTATACAGATGTTGGTTGTTGCTGCAGTCTCTTTGATGTTGTGTCTTCGGTTGTTTTCTCTTTTTGTCAGCAGGTATTGAAGCAAATTGTCTGTTTTTTTGTTTTTGTTTTTTCTCCCTCTCTCTCTCTATCCCCCATTCTCCTTTTTTCTCTCTCTCTCTTCCCCTTCTTTGTTGACTTTCCCCACAACCTTTTTTTTTTTTTTTTTTTTCCTATCTTCTTTCTTCTTTCTCTCTCTTGTTTTCTCTGTCCCCTGGTCTTGTCTGTCACAGTGTGGTTAAGTAAAAGGGTATATAAAATTTAATTAATTAATTAATATTAAAAAAATAAAATAAAAAAATAAATAAATAAATATATTTAATTAAAAAAAAAAAGAAAAAAAAAAAAGGCTGTGAATGATGATAGTATAGCCATGCATATGTACTGTCATGTGTTATCTGTGCTACTGACAGGCCAAAAAAAAAAAAAAAAAAAAAAAAAAAAAAGATATGTAATGTTCTGAATGCTGGCATGGTACAAGCAGCTTGAGCTGACAGCTGAAACTTGCACATAAATGGTGCAGTGCAGAATTATGGCCTTGATAAATTGAAAAATTAAAGGTTGCGATTCTATTTTACCTTTAGGTGAATCTGTTCTTGAATGCTAAGAATGGAATACTTAAGCAGACAAATAGCTTGACCTTGATTTGAGGCCTCTAGTCCTCTTTTCAGATCTTTCGCTATTATACTCCTGCAATAACAGCTCGTGAGATGTCTTGTGCTCTTCTTCAATTAGACCTGAAATGAACTGGGATATATTATACAGGAGACCCACTGCAGCTTGAGTTTGTGTAAAACTGATCCAGCAGGGATGATGGAAAGGGGAATGAGGAGAAGGAAGAGCGGTTGCACTCTGGAGTAGCTGCTGGCCTTTGAACTAATGAATAATGGATGAATGGATATTTATTCTCTGAAGCTTGAAGAAAAGTTTCATAGACTAAGCTGAATGTTTTTCACTTAGTGATTACGAGTAAGTAATGTGAGTTATGAAATCAGTACAGAGGAGGAACTCTGGATCATTTTAAGGTTTTGCTCTCATGATTTATTTGGTATTGCTGAACTTCTGTGGACTGCCAATATAGTCTGGTTTGCACAGTAATTTAAACTGATATTTTTCAATTTATATTAAAATTAATATTTTTCGGAGTTACTACTTCCGTACGCTAAAATTAAAATTATGAAATCATGTTGACTAAGTTAAAAACATTTTCATAAACTGCAATACTGTAATTCAAAGAAAGAATACCTGAAATAATTAGTAAAATAAACTATTTTAGTAAGCAACACATAGTGGTTTGTTCCAGAATTAGTGTTTTGTGTAAATCCATTGAGTAAATGATCCACTCATAGGGACTGGTTGCGTCTGAATATGCATACATCCCTACTACATAGTAGGTAAAAAAAGGTGTGTTTCGTATTTGTCCAACACCATAGGCAAAATCTACCTGGATGACCAACTACAGTATCAGCAAGATTCCAAAATGTGCATCCAGTGAACACTTTACTATCCAATGAGGCCACAGGAGACACAGTTGTGAACGTAAATGAACACCGTAGGTCATGTAATAATGACAGCTTGACAGATTACATCTGGATGTCATTTGTATCACATACACATTCATACTAAATAACATACATTTGCAAAGTAATTATTTTTAAGTACCTCAGAGAGCATTTGATTTTGGACGCAGCCACAAGTTTCATTCCTGAATCAGTGCATTTGAACGAATCGGTTTGTTTGTGTAACCTGCTGAAATATTTAGGACCGAAACAAATTTATTTATAATATGTGAAGTAATTTTACAAATTTAACACAAACAAATTTGAAATGCAAATATAACCTTGTTCCATACAGTATCATCTTCACATTTTTCAGACATGCTTTCTTGTTCTCCATCACAAGTAGCTAAAAGTGAACACATGATTGGTACTTCATTTACATAATTTAATAATTCTGTTTAATTCAGCTCTATAATGTTGTCATGCAGAGCATTTCATCCTGAATAAACTGTGGTCTGGTGAAGCATTAAAAAGATTATTAATGGATGTTAGACAGCCACAGAACATAATATATGTGTTACTCAGGACAAATTTAGCTTCCTGTGCTTCCTCACATTGAGAAATAACAGTGCCGTGTTGATGGTTTTTGGAGTCACGGACGGTCATGGAAAACCTTGGGGGAACTGGGGTTAAATTAAGTCTCCTTTCCAGGAAGGCGGCCCTGAGCTGAGGATATGGGTGCCAGGGTGTACGGCTCTGGCTCTCAGGAGCTGTGTGATGCTGACTGGCACAACAGCGGCAGAAACATTGCTCCGGTTTAGCCTCTGACTGCCGGCCCTGGCTGGTGGTGAACTAACATACACTGACAGACATTCTACCCCCTCTGCCCACAGCATAGTAATGTCAGAGACGAGAGAGAGAGAGAGAGAGCTGGAGCTGTTTACAAACACACACTCTAAAAGCAAATAACCACTATACTGCCGCAACGGATAGACACGCACGGGCAATGTGGGAGACTGTCCGGATGGATGTACCTTGACAACCTGGACGTCTCCCACTGGCTAAAGCCTGGACTTCAGACATGCTGGAACTAACCGGAACAGACAGCAGCTAATCTATTCCGCTCTCTCATCTTTTATAAACCTACTCTATATGACTCATTCCATTTACGCTCTGTGATTACGTATGAGCATTATGGTTAGTTGTTAATCATGATTTGTTGCTGCTTCCGTATAGGAACAATCAAAACCAATTTCTCTGGATGAGATGTGGGTGTGAGTAAGTTTCAGGCGTCTTGTTGGAGTCTTAAGGTAGTTTATATGATTGGACCGATGAAGTTTCTTATTCTGTATGGAGATTATCTACAAATATGCATGTTTTTGTGAAACTGTGCTTGTGAGTTTTCTTCCTGGACAGTGAAATGCTCTATAGCAGGGATTCCCACACTCCAAACTGTTTCATGTTCATTTTTTTTTCTGAAATTGGTTAATGATCACATGACATGGTTAATTTATATATATATATATATATTTAGTAATATTTAATTATTTTAATAATTGTGTTATTTAGATTTAGTTATTTGGATTTTTTTATTTTAAAAATATTTATTTTAATTTGACATTTTTATGATTTCATTAAATATTAGCTTTTTAATCTTTGAAACCCCCTGCAGTTCCATCACAAACCCCCTGGGTTTTATGCATAAAGGAAAAAAAATATTAATGAACAATTAAAAATTGATTCATGTTCATTTCTGATGGCTTGTTATGTTCAGAATCTTTTTAGGGGGAAAAAGGGAATTATAATAGCATTAAAGTTTTAAAAAAGTATAAAATTATTATTTATTTATATTTACTGCTAGCCAGTTGTTCCTAATTCTTACATGCTGTATATCACAAATGAACAATCTTTTTGAAGTATATTTTTATGTTTGCCAGAAATATTTATATTTTTAAATAAATATTGTGTTCTAGAAAGAAAGCTATAAAGTATAAATTCAAAATCACAAGTGACTTTTCCATCAACTGGACCCTCAGGCCATTCTTATCGCTGTGCACCAGCAAGACACTTTGGGTCTTGTTTTCATACTACATGCTCACATGCAGTTATTTAGTAGTGAAGAACCATGTTATGGTTTTGGAAGATTGTTTATATTATGTACATCTACACAGGCATTCTCTGTTGACTTGCTTTGACTTCCCGTTATTTTTAGCTCTACACAAAGTGGATATCCTTTGAAAACACAAATGTGGAAAAACAGATACCCCTGACTGTTACAGGCCTCCTATGGATCTGCTTTTCCAGCACAAGTGCACAGAACAGGGGCTTGGAGCAATGGATTATTTATGGCTCTGGTGAGTTGCAGTCTATGGGGCCTAAAAGGCACTTACCTGTATACCAAAAATAACAAATCAGGCAGACATAGATAGCTATGCACACCTGAGTGAGACTCAAAGCACATCTAAACTTTCACGTTGAACTTAGGGATGAGTTATAACTTCTTTTTGATATGCCAGTCACTGGACTCTTTTGGGATGGACATGGCTGCTTTATTACATACTGTCATTTGCCCACTTTAACATCTTCACACAGTCAGCTCCCTTTTGGGAGATATCCCCATTTACATTCCATTATTTAAATTTCCTCATGAGAAGATTTAATGACTCAGGCCTTCTGATGAGGTGCCACCATTGCCGGCATCACTTAATTAGAATAATCTATCTCTACGGGTCAGGATGCATGAAAGGGGGCACAGCATTGGAACGTTTCATTAGAAAAGTTCATTATCAAATAAATAGCTTTGACTCGCAGAGAGACTGAAGGTGGAGAGGTGCGTTGAATGAACATGGCAGTCTGAATATCGGTCCTTTGAGAGGAAAAGGAGGATAGAAAAGCGCAACAGCTGATTGTTTTTTATCGAAGGGTAAAGTATCGGAAGCATAGTGGGATTCTGGCAGGCAATTTCATGACATGTTGCAGCTTAATTAGTATCGGAAATGGGACGTCTGAATGTTAATTACATTTGCTGAAGGCTTGTGCTCACTGCTGAGTGAATTATGAACCTGTGCCACTCCTTGCTGCTAAAATTGGGAAATAATGATGTCCCACCGAGAAATAACCCACTGAGCATATCTACTGTAAAAGCATATCTACGGTACATGTCTTAATGAAAGAGGGTAGAAATCAAAACAGTGTAACAGAAGAGATTTGTAGTGCCTTTTATTTTGTTTCAGACACAGTTGATCACATGACCCAGAGCACAAAGAGGGAGAGAGTTGCTCTCTTAAAGGGAACACACACTAGTTCCAATGAAACGATGGATAAATGGATACTTCCATCTTTGTGACAGAGCGGTGATTGTTTGTGCACTGAATTGCTCTTATATTAAAATCTTTATATACATTATGACCGATTACGTTCGACCACACTTGGCTAAATATGTTATGTTTTGATCTAAAGATCTGGCTTTGATAAAATGTTTCTTCACGTCATGTGTCATTTAAGAGATTTAGCTATTTCTTGACTGTAAGAAGGAATAAACATTGACATCTTTCTATAGAGTGTAAAATAGGGAAGGGATAATGGGCAGTCAACCATTATCACAAAAAAATTAACCCCGTCAGGTGTCTTTTATTACTTTAAAAGAGTTTGTTTTGAAATGATGATGATGTAACTTTACTTACATTAACATACATATTTCTGAGTTGATCTGGGTTGAAATGACTCTATTAGCTCACTTGTAGAGACAACCGAGAAACAGACCATGAACACACATCAAAGAATACCTAGATGAGTGAGCAGATGTACACTCTTGCATTATGCAGAAATATTTGACATTGGAATGCAAAAATTGACCAATCAGAATTAAGTATTTCAAAGAGCTGTGCAATAAAAAGTCAAATTCAATTGTTACTTTCTTAACAAATAAAATACAGGTAGTGCAAATGAATAATGACCTCTGAATAACTATATTATCTTTTAAAAACTTTTAAATCTTTTAAATATTGTTAGAATACTATCAAAAACCAATTTTGTACACATCTAATTTCCACTGTGACATGTAAAAGCAAAGAGGCATGTAAAATAAGTGACGGACAACCGTATGAAGGATTAGCTGCTTGATCTTTGCTTGTCGATCTTCTTCTGAAGACCTTTAGAACTTCATTCTGTTCAAAATGTCAAAAATGTATTAAAAACCAGACCGGAAATCTGAATAGGCTCACATTAGCTTACAAATATTCTCAAATGCCCATTCATCAAACAGCTATCTACAGATCACACATACATACAACAAACACATCTAATAAATTTTGTTTCGTTAGAACCCTGCCCCAAATGCCCATATTTATAGGCCAAAAACACATAGATATTTGTATACCGTGTATTGTTTGCTCACAAACAACAAATAGTGCATTAAAAATGAGAGACATAAAAATAAATGTTGACAACAGTTTCTATAGAGTGCATTCTCTTTTTATGTTAATTTTTATGATTTTAACTATTAATTTGGCAGATTTTGGACAAATATTGCTTAGCTGAGAAAGTGACAATGAATACAGTATTCAGTCATGCACACAACAACTGACTGAGATTAGCTATATAAACTTCTGGCGCCATAACAGCATAAGTACCGGATGGGTGTCACTGGATGAAGTCACATCTCCTCCAGAGATTCAGAGTCTGATGTCTGTGTTTGAGTCATGAGGAGGAGAGCTGCTGTAGAGGAAGGGTTCAGGATGACTAAAGGCTGACTTTAAGAGGATCTTCTTTTGCAGTCAAGTTGAGAGTAAAAGAAGGAGAGAGAGAGAGAGAGAAAGGGAGGACAGAATAGAGGCAGAAAATCCTGGGCAAGCTGATCACAGCTTGTCTGACATCAATCCAATCATCTTGTTTTTCCTATTGGTTCACTGGACACACAGCTGATTTTTTAAGCTGGAAAGAGAAAAAGAAAGTTCAGAAGGTCAGATGATACTAGGATATTACAGTCACTGCAGTTGAGAAGCACTTTAATGTAGAAACATTTACATTTTCACCTATCCACCCCCTTCATTTCATCCGAAAACCTTTCAGAGCTCAGCTTTCGGGCTTGGAGTGGTTGGTGTTTAATCCGGTGTCTCTATCTGATAGGTTTAAAAGTTAAAGTCTAAAGTCAAAACACAGTAAATGTAACCCACACTCCACACAGAAGAACCCATCCATTTCCCCCTTTAATGACAGGGCTGTGAAACATTTCACTGGAACGAAATATGATAATGTGCCGTGTAGAAACATGAGGGTGTTATGTCATTACACATTACCATAACTCTGACTCTAATGCTCTACACCGATGCAGCCATAGAGGAAAAAAAAAACAGGTTGAGATCTCACAGTAAAAGATGAAAGGGAAATTGTGCTTGAGGCCTGTAATTTGCCAGCAGTCCTGTAAACCATGTTAACATCTCATTAAATATTTACATTGAAATATTGACAAGTGACTTTCGCCCTTACAAAAGATTCTGCCGTCTTTTGTAAGGGCGAAAGTCACTTGTCAATATTTCAAATCTTCAGAAGGAACATTAATGTTGTTTGTCTTCTGGTTGTCAGTAAAACCCTGGTAAAAATTGAATAAGGTCAACAACTCACAGATGAAGGGCCCTATTTTAACGATCTAAGCGCTAAAGCGCACGGCGCAGGTGCACTTAGGGCGTGTCCGAATCCACTTTTGCTAGTTTCACAACAGGGAAAAACGGTCGGCACACCCGGCTCATGGTCCAAAAGGGTTGTCCCTATTTTCTTAATGAGTGATAGGTGTGTTTTTGGCTTAATGTGCAATAAACCAATCAAGAGTCTCATCTCCTATTCCCTTTAAGAGCCAGTTGCGTTCGCGCCATGGCGGATTCGCTATTTACACGGCAGAATTTGCAAGAGCAAAGATTGAACGTGTCTCCAGAGAGGAAACGGAGCTGCTCGTGCGCGAGAAAATAGGTAGGTTAATTCTGATACATGCAATGACTATCCATTATGACATTTTTATATTTATCTAGCCCACACATTAATAATATTTTACGTTGTAATCCTTTAATTTTTAATATTTGGCATGTTTGTGTGCTGCTGCGCGTCTCTGTGTAATAAGCAGAGTGTACGTGCGTTGTGGACCCGCCTATTGTGCATATTACTAGGGCTGTCCGCGATTTTAGTCGACTATTCAATTTTTAAATATCATCGACTTCATTTTGCTCGCGTCGACTAACCGGCAAAATACCGTAAGTGGCGCATTTCACAGACGAGAATCCATAAAACTATGGATGATATATTAAACCCATCTAACATTCATAATTAAGCATAATTGTGAATTCACAAACGCTATGATTTAATTAAATAATTATATGCGATGCAGTTCTAAAACAGCATATGCACTTTAATTATTTAGATGCATGTAGGTTAAGTACATGCATCACACAGCGGCTCTGTTCACAGTAGTTCCACAGAAACTTATCATTTACATGTGTGAGCATCTCAAACTCCATCTCTGCATGTTGTTGTGAGTTTGGGTTTATTATAACGTTCATTTGGGAACGCAACGTGCGCCATTTCATCAGATTTGTAAGGTAAATCACTTATAAATCTACACAAACACAGGAGAATACATCGCGATTTCAAAATAAAAGCTCAAACCCTCACTCTGAGTTTACACGTCTGGATGTCCACATATTCATTTAATTACAGTGGCTATAGCATTTCTGTCCTAAAGAAATGGCCAAATATTAAAGATTAAGTGGACATTTGAATTAAATGGTGCTTGCTCAATATTAAACAAGGATTAGATCGCGCAGTAATGTTTAATAATAATCATCAGGCTGTCGGCGCCCCCTGCAGGCCTTTGTAATGCCTAATCTACATTAGCTCTATTGTTTATAATACATTATGTATTTTAACAGTTTTGTTCAATAAAACCATATGATTTCTTGCTTTTGATACTTTAGTTGAACTAATTATTATTGCATCATTGCTATTATATATGTATTTTAAGTCATTTTAAAAGCTATTGTTCACTTACATCTATTTTTATTACCTCAAAAAATATATATAATTATAGGGCCCTATGAAATCCGTTTTATTTCCAAATTCATTTTTTTCCATTTTTCCATTTTCATTTTTCTATACGCTGTTTTAATGGTTAAATTAAATTTTATTAATCAAAAAGCCTGTTTAATTAATTGAGTTTTACAGTTTTATCTTTACCAAATTCTGTTTTCCATTATTTTCTGGATTCTATTTTAATGGTTCCATTAAATTTTAATAATCAAAAGCATCTCCAATTAATTGATTTTATATTTAAAAAAAAAAAAAAAAAATATATATATATATATATATATTTTTTTTAAGAAATACTGCACATTTACATTTTTCACCTAAATAAATTCTGGTAAATACTCCTTTAAAAAGTGTTTTTTGATTTATAATTTTATTATTAGACTAGAACACGTGGATATGTTGTCTTTCTTACACTATAATACTGAACTGATTTCAGTGATTTGGACTGAGATGAGATGGACACTTGCTTCTTGCACTTTATGTTGCACTTTACTTTTGCTTTAAAAAAGGATTTCATATAAATTTGGATTTCATTTGGTTTAATAAAATATTCTTAAGTAAAATTGTAGATTTTTTGTGGGAAATTAATCGTTTAGATTAATCGATAAATTAGTCGATAGATTAATCAAAAATAAAAATAGTCGTTAGTGGCAGCCCTACATATTACTAACGCGCTCTTTAAATAACAAAAAAATACTGCGCCATTGACTTTAGACCAGGCTTTAGTTAGTCAATGGTGCAGTCTATTCCAGCTGCCTCAAAATAGCAACGCGCCAACAATGTGCCTGAACACACCTGGTTTTCAGACCAGCACAAATGGGTGCAAATGCATTTGCTATTTAAACAACGTGGCGCAGGACGTGAAAATGATAACTGCGTCAGGCTGAAACTAGCAAAAATCACCTGCATTGCGCCAGGTGTATGATAGGGCCCGAAGCCAGTAAATGTTGTCATCTAGTACATGTTGGAATTTGTGCAAGTTTCTTGCAAGTTTTAGGTGTCAATAAAATATGACACTATATTTCCTTTTCTGGATAATTCAAGGGTTCTTAAAGACAAGGACACTCTGATGGCTCAAAGAACATTCCTTGAAGTTAGAGATTTGAGGGCACTGTTTATTCAACTATAAAGAACAAGAGGCTGTATCTACCCAGATGTTGCTTACAACAGGTTGTCACTCTAAACTCTCCAAACAAACAAGATAAAGGCTTGGACTGCAAGCCAGAGCGAAGCCATAATGAGCAGTAAGAGCTATGGAGACTGAAGTATGGAGGTGGTGTAACAAAAGAAGCTACTAACTAGAAACAACCATGTCAAAAGAAGATTGTGACTGAGCTAAAATCAGAGGTATAAAACTATTATTAGATTATATCAAGAGCCTTTTTAACCTTAAATTCAGACTGCTTTTAATCAGCATTTATATTGTGCATCTTTAACAGTATGGAGTAATGAATGGTTTTAGTTTACCATAAATTCAAGCTTTCTGGACAATGACCCTAAGTAGGCTACTAGATCATATGAACACTGGAGTGGTCCCAGAACATGCTACAATAGTCCGCTAAATGTTCTGACATTGATACAACTGAAAATCTGTATTTTGTATCTGTAAAACTACACATTTTTTCAGCTCTTTAAAAATGAAAGCATCAAGGAGGTGAGAGACTTGCACTGTACGTGATATATAACCATAAACAAAAGCATGACAGGTAAATGCATTTGGTGAAGACTTTTTTAACATGGCTCATTATGTTAAATTAAGCACACGGTTTGAGTAACACTGGAACTGATTGCATAGAGCAATGACAGGACCAGTGAGAGCACTTCAGGCTTTAATTACAACCTTAATATTTGATGCACCCCATTATTGTTACAGCCAACGTAAGCCAAAGAACAGACACAAAACCCTGCGAAAACACCACTTCATGTGACATTTCGAAGGACTCTGCTTAAGTTCAGGTCACTTGATACAGTGAGAGGGAGAGGACTGTTTATCTTTGCCATAGTAATGAAATACCCCAGATGCCTCTTCAAAGGGAAATTTGCATTTCAGGCCTCAGCACTAAAACCATCCTTCATTTCCAAATGCCAGGCCTCAGAGGGTTATTCACATAAATTCTGCAGTACACAATCTCTTTAAAACAACCCAGTAAAATCTAGAAAGACCTCCCCACAACCTACTTGTCTCCTCACACAGCTTCAAGCCTAAAGTGAATGAAAAGCCCTCTTTGACAGTAACTTGTTTTGCTAATTGTTTCATAATTGCTTAAATACAGTATGCTATAATTTTATTTCCTCACACAATGTTTTTTTAAAAAAAAAAAAAAAAAAATGCACTGCTTGGGGAGTTAAATTAATATATATTTATATATATGCATAACAGAACTTTGGCTTTTCTATCGGCATATGTGGAACCGTTTATATATATATATATATATATATATATTAGTGGTGTCAAAATTAGCGCGTTAACGCAGGAGATACATTTTTTCAGATTAACGCGTTAAAAATATTTAACAACACAGGGGCGGGGCTAGGCCGTGACAGGCGCGAGTCAAACGAGCGCGGAAAAGATACTGTGCTCATAGCGCGCGCTCTTTAAATAGCACAAAGGTGCCGGCGCGCGCTGTAGCCTGTATCATTTCATATCAAACAGCGAAAGAAACTACATGCATGAAATGTCCTAGTTATGCCGTCAGTTAACTTGAAGTTACCAAAAAGGCGATTAAAGCTGCCTTAAAACTGTGTGTGCATGCATGCAATATGTTATGTATGCGTCACATTTAAGAACATGTCTCTGAAATGGTTTTAAAAACTGTCCCGAGGCACCCCAGCACTGTCTCCCTCATCTAACACACCCGATTCAACTCGTCCGCTCATTAGTAGAGACTTTAAGACCTGAAGTGGGTCAGAAAAGGTAGAGTTGTGAGAAAATAAGATGCATGCATCACGTTCAGCAGCAGCTTTTAAAACAATAGCAGGCAAATAAGCTAATAACCAACTGCTGTGATGTCTATTAATCCAAGAACAAAAGAAAAAAGAGGAAATCAATAACTTTTATAGCTTTAAGGGGTTCATCTATATTTAATTTAGAATAGTGTTTGGTTACTATTCATTTTCTGTATATTTCTGCTGAAGGGCACAAGTAGCTAAATGTCATTTATTATAATGGGTTCGTGTGAAGATTGTATTAAGTTCACTTAAATTAGAAGTTAAGTCTAATAAATGTTAAAATTGATAGCTCTCAATTATACTGTAATGCTGAATGGCTACAGTCAATGGTTAAATATTAAGAGGGAAAAACAATTTTATAGAGACATCAGTAGTATTGATATCAGTGATGCTGGCCTTCAATCATAAAAAAGATGCCATTAAAGAAATATTAAAAATATATTGTCTTTATGTTGTTTGTACATTGTACATTTGAAGATTGAATGTGAAATTATAGCAATATAAAAGTATATTTAAAAACTTTAATATTAGGTGGGATTAATCACGATTAATTTTAGAAAAATTTGCGATTAATTAGTTAAATTTTTTTAATCGATTGACAGCACTAATATATCTATCTATCTATCTATCTATCTATCTATCTATCTATCTATCTATATATATATATATATATATATATATACATTATCTCACAAAAGTGAGTACACCCCTCACATTTCGGCAAACATTTTAGTATATCTTCTCAAGGGACAATACAATAGAAATGAAACTTGGATATATTTTAGAGTAGTCAAAGTGCAACTTGTTTAGCAGTAAATATTTACTGTCCTCTGAAAATAACTCAACATATAGCCATTATTGTCAAAAAAGCTGGCAACAAAAGTGAGTACACCCTAAGTGATAACAGCTATACGTCGTTTAACCATGCAAAGCCACATGTCCTATTCATCATGTTCATGTTTTTGTCTGCTTGACAGGACCATACAAATTTGTGTATCTTGTATTAGAGCAGTTAAAATTTGGTGCTTTGAGTACAATTCTCTCATACTGACCACTGGATGTTCAACATGGCATCTCATGGCAAAGAACTCTCTGAGGATTTGAGAGTTAGAATTGTTGCTCTCCACAAAGATGGCCGAGGCTATAAGAAGTTCGGTAACAGCCTGAAACTGAGTTACAGTACAGTGGCCAGGGTCATACAGAGGTTTTCCAAGACGGGTTCCACTCGGAACAGGCCTAGCAAGGGTCGATCAAAGAAGTTGAGTCCTTGTGCTGTGCGTCAGGTGCAGAAGCTGGCTTAAAAAAACAGACGCATGAGTGCTGCCAGCATTGCTTTAGAGGTTGCAGAAGCGGAAGGCCAGCCTTTCAGCGCTCAGACCATACGCTGCACACTGCAACAAGTCAGTTTGCATGGCCGTCGTCCCAGAAGGAAGCCTCTTCTGAAGCTGGCTCACAAGAAAGCCTGCAAACAGTTTGCTGAAGACAACTTTTCCAAGAGCATGAATTACTGGAACCATGTCCTGTGGTCTGATGAGTCTATGGTAAACTTGTTTGGCTCAGATGGTGTCCAGCATGTGTGGTGACGCCCTGGTGAGGAGTACCAAGAAAATTGTGTCTTGCCTACAGTCAAGCATGGTGGTGGTAGCATCATGGTCTGGGGCTGCATGACTACTGCTGGTACTGGGGCGCTGCGGTTCATTGAGGGAAACATGGATTCCAACATATACTGTGACATTCTGAAGCAGAAGATGATGCACTCCCTTCAGAAACTGGGTCAAACGGCAGTTTTCCAACAAAATAACGACCCCAAACACCCCGCCAAGACGACAACTGCCTTGCTGATGAAGCTGAAGGTGATGGTGATGGAGTGGCCAAGTATGTCTCCAGACCTGAACCCTACTGAGCACATGTGGGGCATCCTCAAGCGGAAGGTGGAGAAGCACCATGTGTCTAACATCCAGCAGCTCCGTGATGCCATTATGGAGGAGTGGAAGAGGATGCCAGCAACAACCTGTGCAGCTCTGGTGAATTCCATGCCCAGGAGGATTAAGGCAATGCTAGATAACAACGGTGCCCCTACAAAATATTGAGATTTTGGACACAGTTTTGACATGTTCACTTAGGGTGTACTCATTTTTGTTGCCAGTTATTTGGACAATAATGGCTATATGCTGAGTTATATTTAGAGGACGGTAAATTTGTACTTCTATACAAGCTGCACACTGACTATTCTAAAATATATCTAAGTTTCATTTGAGTAGTATTGTCCCTTGATAAGATATACTAAAATTGTTGCTAAAATGTGAGGGGTGTACTCACTTTTGTGAGATACTGTATACACACACACATATATATACTGTGTATATATATATATATATATTCATCAGCTCTTCTGCATGGATGAAGCTGGTGGTTCGAGGTATACACATGGTTGCCTGTGATCAACATATCAGATCTGTCATTTTGTCAGACCCACTGACATTAAGAAGAATGTCAGTCCTAAAAGACTTGCATGTGAAAAATGTTGCCCGAGCAAGTAACATAAGCTGCCAGTACTCACTCGATAATAAAATTTTGTATTTTCACCTCAAAAACTTATAGTGCGCATTTAATGCACAACAAAGCTAAACCCTGGATAGGCAATGGTCTCAATGGAAAATATTCTACAAAATCAAAAAAAAGCAAGATCAAAAAGTTGGTGCATATTTATCCAGTTGCTGAGGCAATTCAGAGCCCATGTGTATTTCAATGTGTTTTTATTGCGATTTGCTGTTTTATCAGCAGCCAAAAATCCAAGCAATCAAATTTTGGCCACATCTGATTGTTTGCATTTTTTACTGTGTGCCAAAAGTAAGCTTTATCTTACTTTCAAGATGTTTCTGATTACTTAACAGGTCAAGCTCACAAGCTGAATGAAGGTTACTCGGCAGAAGACATAGGCCTACCTTCGTCATGAGGTTTTCATACAGCATTTGAATTGTTGCCGCTCCTCTTAAAATAGCTCTGTTAAATATGCCGTCTGTTGTTAATAATTTACAGTGCTCACATCCCAAATTAAGCCAACCTAAATGTAGCCTGGAGCAAAATTTTACATAATAAGCTTCACAGCTTTAGATCCCACATTCAAATGAAATTGCTGTTGCCAAACCAACGCTGACCTCCATCCACCTTCTCCCTCCCACCTTCCATTCATTCCTCCCTCTGGTGTTGTTTTCAAGTGCTGAACTTGAATATTATGGAAAGGTCCGATTTTTGCCCATTCGGTGTTTTGTGGTTTCACTTACAAAGCAATTGGGACAAATACATTTAACAATGTTCTTTTCTTTTCAGTTTTGTAAGGAAAATAAAGTGTTAAATGACACAAACCTTTCATAAAATGTCACAGTGACATTGTACTTTTGATTCTGAGACCCTTTCAATTCCTACCACTGACACTGGGTCATTCTTGTGCGATTTCAATTACCCAGACCTCTGTATGAGCAGGACTCAGGCAGCAGAACCCTGAAAGTGAGTGAGCTGCAGTAGTGGTGATTCATTCTTCTCCTTAGGCAATGCTCAAGCAGCTTCCCTATTATGTTTCTGAGTGGAGGGTGGGTGTCTCAGGATAGAGACATCAAAGAGTCATGGTCTGATCTTCCGCAATCGTAGCTGTGATGTAAAATGGAGGAAGCACTTGGGGCATACAATTTGCATTGAAGCTGTGGGATTGTGTATGTTAAATGCTGCTCTTCATGTGTAGGGTCCTCAGAATGGATCAGCCCACTATAGTGATACTGTTGCATTACAGTCATTTACTGTACATATTAAATAGTCAACACTGAAATTGTTTTTCAGAAATATAATGAAATATAAGTTTGTTTTTCAGTCAAAATATAAGATAATATAAGTGCAGCTTTATGTTGGGGTTGGTTTCAACAGACCTAGATGCTTATTAGGATCTTTCAAGTCTAAAATCCACGAGGCAATCCATAGGCAGAAATGACATGTAACAGTTTAATATTTACAATAAATAATAATTCATAAACTGATACCAATGTTTTTTTGTTGTTGTTTTTTGGCATTATGGTTCCATGAAGAACCTTTAACAATAATAAAACGTTTCCCTTGCACATTTTTTAGTGGTTACCAGAAAGAATCAGCAACATTATAATACTGGCAAAATAAATAATTTCATCACTGAATGCCAATGAAGAGCCTTTGTTTTTAAGAGTAGGAAAAATTGTTCTTTCAAGAACATTTGACTGAAAGTTTCTTTGGGGAACTAAAGTCTGTTATCTTTATTTTTAAAAGTGAAGCTCATAGTGAACTGTAAAAACACTACCTGTAAATGATGGGAGGTAGAAAATAATGTATCAGAGCCATGTCTACATAGGGTAGTGCACAGCTCTTGTCTATTTCTAGCTCATGTCAAAGCAAGTTCAAGTTATTTTTCTCTTGTCTTTACTTCCATTTTACTTTCTTTTCCAAAATAAAGCAAAAAGCCCATAAATAAGGTCAAGTTTTCAAGAAACCTGGTCAAGTTTTCATCTGACATTGCTCAAGACAACCAATTGTGTATAAAAGGAAAGAAAATGCAAAGCAGAGAAGGAGAAAAAAAGGAGAACAAACCCAGAGATCACTGACATGCTGATGGGAAACACTTTCACTCTTCAAAGAAATAATGAAATGGATGAATCAACCGTGTCTGTATAAAACAAACAAGTCTATACAAAGGGTGGCTTTTCAAGATGAAAGACAATGTTTAAAGAATGAGTCATCGGAAAATGCCACAGCAGGTTTTTCAATTTCACATTTAAAGCCATGTTAACTGGTAGATAATGGCACGATCAACACCAAGGTCAAAGATTTGAGGGAACATATAGGCCTACCGATAAAATATATACATACAGTAGATACACTTTAAGTCACTATGCATAAAAGTCCTTGTCAAATCAATAACTGTTAAAACGGGGTTGACGAAGCTCCAGTATCTCTGTGATCCTGTACAAAGGATAAGTGGTTTGGAGAATGGATGGGATGAAAGAGTTAACTCAAAAAATTAAATTCTGTCTTCATTTACTCAAGGTCATGTTGTTCTAACCTGCATGTTATACTTTGTTTTGTGAAACAAAAAAGATGGTATTTTTGTTTTTTTGCTCTATACAGTGAAAGTCAATGAGGTCCAGTGAGGTTTTGGACCCCACCGACTTTCATTGTATAGACAAACAGTTGAAACATTCTTCAAAATATCTTCTTTTTATGTTACAAAGAAGAAAGTAAATCATACAGGCTTAGCATATGAGGGTGAGTAAATGCTATATTTTATCCTTTTAATTTACAGCTGAACCAGGACCGTTGAACACTGTCGCTATTAAACATTTGTCTTCTCCACATTGTAATTTGTCAAGACAAGTAGCGTATCTTAGTTAAGTGAAGATAATTTTTAAATGCATCAAATCAATCTTAATTTCTCAAAAGACAATAGTCGTCCAACATGATATACAGTAAATCATGTCAATGCTACTGCGTTTTGTAAAAACTTTTGTAAATTTAAGAATTTACTGTGAGATGATATTGGGATTAATAAGATTTAAGCACAGTGTGACACTGAAATATTGTTCACCTCAAAAAAATTAAAAGCTCCATGCTCCACTTCTGTCTCTGTTTTTATCTTCTGTCACACAAAATAAAGGCCATTGCACACTGAGTCCGAAATTTTCGCATGCGTTTTTCCGTTTTTTTTTTTTCATATTCTCCATCCTCTCCTATCAAAATGCATGCAACGGATGCGAAAACGCAGAAAATCAAACCTGATCCGAATTTTTTTTGACGGACGAAAGTTTCGGAGGCAGTGTGCAAACGTGATTGACACAACGTGAGGTCGTATTTATTTTTCAGTGTGCAGAGACCTTAAGTCCTCATCTTGTCTCATCACAATATGATGCAAAAAAGCAAACAATTTTGTTTGAAGACTGTCTTAGGCTATTTGTTCAGACTGTAACAAAATCAATACTTCATGTTTTATCGGTGCTTGGAGTGTAGACATGTTTATTTTACACCGAAAAATCAAGATTACCCTAGGGAGCTTACTTCTTGTGTGAGACAAACAAATCAGCCAAGATGGTGTTTGGAAAATGGGGCAAGTGAGATTGAAGGCAAATAGCTTGTTTCAGACAGGATGAGACTGGAATGAAAGAGCTGTCAGGTGGCTGCGCGGAGACATATCCTCCTGGCTGTAAGGTTACTGAGCAGGAGAATAGTAGGGGGAATAAGATGATGGACAGGAGAGGGACCAAGAAGAAAGAATTTAATTAACCAGCAGGGTTAAAAGCAGCGGTTGGGGTAAAGGGTGGCTGGGGGAGGGGGACGGTGATGAGAAGTTATAAGGCAGGCGTCTTACTGTGTACCGTTTAATGTACTGAACAGCACCTTTAATCACTTCAGCTGAAGAGCAGCGGGGAGACAGACGAGATCCCTGATGCATTCTATGGGCACTTTCATAACCTTTAAGTTGTTGTTTGGGATGGGTAGTAAATTGAGATTTGTAGTCAATGTGTGGGAGTCTTTTTTATTTTACTCTGATTACCTGTTGAGGCAAACATTTACAGAACAAATTAATAATGACTGAAAAGGTGTTTGCGAGACAAATTAATTCAAAGCACCCACACTTTTGTTCCAAATGAATACTGCAATATGAAAAATAGTCAAAGCTAATTGTCTTTGTTATGGTCTTTCTGCAGTTGATACCATGTGCTGAAAGACTGACAGGCTTTCTGATAGTCAAAATAAATCTGTATTATATAGCTATTATAATAAAAAAAATACTTGAAGGCTACATGCCTTTGTTGTGTGCCCCTGTGGTTAAGAATCGTAAAATTGTATTTGTACCAACTTCTGAGCGGGAAAAATACACTTTCATTTATAATTACCCTTAAATCTAATTTTATTTAAAAAATCATGAAAAATCATATTGTGAAATCAATATCGTGAATCGTATCGCATCGTGAGTTGATTGAACAACTTTACATCCGTAAGAATAACATAAATGTTCTCCATCAGAATGTCGTTAGCTCTGAAACATATTTTATGAAACAACAGTTGTAGTTATCAATCAGAAAGAGAAAGAGTGTGTTTGTCGATTAGGGGATAGAGATAGGCATGTTTCTGTATGTAGTAAGCATGCTGTTCCTGTGTTTGTAAGTTATTTGATGGATGGTGCGACAGGAGTGTAGTGATGCGATGGCCATGGCTTGACCTATTGATACGGGAGTAGAGGAGGAATGAGTCTTTTACCTCTTTCTTATTCTGCCCATATCCCATAGCCTCTGTTGTTTCTTTATCATCTGTCTTCTCTGTGTTAATCAGGAAATCACATGTACACAAACCCTTGTGTCATGGGTCACTTGCTTATGTGTGTATAACCAGCGTTAAAAAAAATTGTATCTTACAGAAACTTAAGAGTATAGAGGAGCCCTGAATCAAGAAAACAAGGTAACACTTTATTTTAAGGACAAATTTCCACTACTAACTAGTTGCTTATTAGCATGCACATTACTAGCATATTGGCTGTTTATTGGTACTTATAAAGCACAAATTAATGCAATATTAACTAAAGCAATATTAATGCCTTATTCTGCATGACCATATTTTAGATCCCTTAATCCACCCCATACCTAAACTTAACAACTACCTTACTAACTATTAATAAGTAGCAAATTAGCAGTTTATTGAGTGAAAACTCTTCATAGTGAATATGCGTTCCCTATTCTAAAGTGTTATTACAAGCATACTCCAAACCTTCATCCAAGAAAAGCTATGGAAAACCCAATTTCTGGTTTCTCACACCTTATGTTTTTGAAAGAAGTAAATATTTTAATCAGCAAGGATGCATTAAATCAAAAGTGACAGAATCTTTCATAACAATAGAAGTTTTTACTAATTCAATATTAATGTTGTTCTTTAACTTTATATTTTTCAAACAATGATACATTTTTTTAAATAAAAATAAATTAAAGCACTAAAATCAGCATATAAGAATGATTTCTGAAGAATCATGTGACACTGAAGACTGAAGTAATGGCTGCTGAAAATTCAGCTTTCACATCTCAGGAATAAATTAGATTTTAAAATATATTCAAACAGTTTAAATTGTAATATTTCACAATATTATTGCTTTATTGTATTTTTGATCAAATACAGTAAATGTAGCATAATATATTTTTTTCAATCTTGATACTTTAACTTTACTATGTAAATATAAATATATAAATGTGTGTTTTGGGGGGCTCAGGATTCGGATGTTAACTTAGAAACATTCAGATGTCAAACTGTCCTGTGTGCTTCACACAAAACACTTTTTTTTTTTGTGTGACACAGAATTGCTGCATACAGTATACAGAGCACATCAGACAACAGTTCAGACAACAGTTACCTCCTCCATCATGTCAGATACCACAATCATCAGCAATGAATGCCCTCGCATAAGAGAAAGAAAAATGTGTCTCCCCAAATTAAAATACTCTAATGGAGTGTAGATAATGCATACATCCCTTAACTGAATGACTGAATATAAGGTTGCTCTCAATTTGGCAGGGGAAACTTGGCTAGGAGTGTGCTTGACTGAATGAAGAAAGGAAGGGGCAGGAGGGTTCATTTAGTCTGTCTGAGGAGGCGCGGAGTGTGTCTATTGATCTGCAGACTTATCGATACTCTTAACACGAGAGGGTCATTTGTTTCATCATCCCCCCACAAAGAGTGCGAACTGAATTTCTTCGTTGTGCATGTGTGTGTATACTATTATTGAGTTTATGCGTATATCTGATGATTGTTTTTATCAAATTAAATGTTTGTGAAGTGAACTCTCAAAGCCGCTCCGGAGATGAAGTTCATTTGGAGTGTCTTTAATGAAAATGGCACAAATGTGTAGTAGACAAAACAGAACATACATGTCTTTTCACTGATTAATATTCACAGATATTATTCCATATCGTGATTTAAGTGACCACACTTAAAAGTATAAAATACCAAATACTGTGTCGCAGAAATCATAGGGCCCCATTATTATATGCAGCATGCCAGCATGCTCTCTGTGTTTGGTTATATGTTTGTGACAGTGATATTTGTATCTCAATCAGTCAACTCGTTGAGGTGGTCCGCTCAAAACAAACCACCTGGATAAGGATCAGCAGGCAGAGTGCAGAACAGTACACCCCCAAAACATATGCTACTGGACCACACGACAGGGAAGACATCCAATATGATGGCAGAGGGTGATATAAAAGGGCTGGACATCTGACAGCTATGTACTGTAGATGGAGTCAGGCTGCACTTTTTTTTTTCTTACAGGGCTCAGATTTATAGCGCAGTAGATTATGTCTAGTGAGGAGGAGCAATGGAGAAGGATTTTTAATAAGTGATGGAGAGCTGACTGAGAGTCTAGTCTCAGTGCTCACTAAAATCTCAAATTCGGATGTGCTCCTAATGTTTGCACAGCTAATGACCCGCATGTGTATGTAAACAGAGGAACTGGGGTCAGCACCAAAATTATGGAGTAATTGCTTCAAACACGCTTGGAGCAGAGTGTTGAAAGAAGGGGGAAATTCCGAACAAACAGTAAGACTGCCAATCCAGAGGACTGAAAGACTGTGAGCAAGCATAAGAGGTAGTATATCAAAGGGGACAAAAACTCCACTTAATAATACAATAAATAAATAAGATAAATAAAAGAAGAACTGTCCAAAAATTAAATAGCAATCTAGGAACATTAAAAAATGCCCTGAACCTACCACCACTTCCAGGAAATAAACTATTGCACTCTGTTTGTATTGTTATCCTCATCACCTAGTATGAGTTGCAATTGTAATTTGTCACTTTCATTGACAGATATCGAATGGAAAAGAAACACACAATGTACTTGATGTCCAGTTGCTGTTATATGAGAAAACTCGGTCATATTTCAATTATCTATTGATCACATCTTATTATATTATAATTCTCTAATATATATATATATATTAGTGCTGTCAATCGATAAAAAACAACAACTAATTAATCGCAAATTTTTCTAAAATTAATCGCGATTAATGTTAACCTGCACCCCCCATATTGGGAATCACAGCTGAAAATGACTAACTAACTTAAAATGGTAACAGCTCCTGACATCAGTGTGCCACACACACAATTTTGGTGTCTTTGGAAAGAAGACCCTTTGGCCTTTACTATCCATCATCCAGAGTTGATAATGCTCAAAAATATAAAAAGTTATAGACACTGAAGTGCCTTGATAAAAATTGTACCACACTGAATTTTTTTTAAATTTCATATAAAAATACATGAAATCAGTCCTGGAGCAATCCAGAAAAGTAATGGGTTGAAAGTCACATGTCTCATGAGTTTATATTTCAAATCTGAAGAAGATACCATGAAGAATGAGATTCATGCAGCCATTTTTCTAATCCCCCCCCCCCCCCCCCCTCTGTTTGAGGAAAAATATTTACCAAATTATTGAAGAGTTCTACTACAAACTATTTAGTCTTTATACATGCCACTGCAGTTTTTCAATTATAAAACAGTAGACAGAATCTTCGACATCGTATAAGTGATTTATTTGAGCACTAGAAAAATACAATAATAATAATTTTTGAGTGATGAAAAAAATTATAATAATAATAAAAAATAATAACTTAAGTACATACTGATTTCCTGACATTCAGATGCTCTCCTGCTCTCCTGCTCATACATTAGGTAATCACATGCTGACGATCATTCATACAGATGCTAATCATACTGATGGCTGCCCAATATAGTCAATATTCACATTATAATGGCCTTTTATATAGACTGCATTCACACTGATATCTGTGAACAGTCAGTAATTACATGCTGATTATCAGCCATAGAGATGTTAATCATACTGATACAGGCACATTCTCCACAAAACACGCAAACATATATGAAAACTGTTGAAGAAGAAAAAAAAGAAATGTTTTTTGTGCTAAAAAGATCGCTAAGTTACGCCCCATCAGATGACAGGTGCGTCACAGCGTGCGTCATGCGCCGTCGCGAGGGAGCGCCAGAATTCAAATAATCAATCTTCCGTGTATCTTTGACTTTTTTTTTTTTTTGGATGATTTCATTCTGTTTGGAACATTGTCTGCTACAAAATCATGCTGTTTTTTTTTACCACCAAGACGCTGTTTTTGAGCGTAATCTGTTCCATAAGGACACAAACAATAACTCTCCCTCAAGAGATGAGACGTAAACAAAGGATTATCGATCTGAATTACAACGTTGTTGTTTCTTTGGACTAAAAGTGCTCGATGGAATGTTGTTCAGTGGACTCTTATCTTTCACACTAAACCAGGATTTACAGCAGTGGATACGTTTGAGAGTCGTTATCAGGATGAATATGGTATGTACTGCGGGGATTTTTCTACATGTTTTGATGTGCACTGCTTACACAAATTTAGCAAATACATTCCGTATAAGCTTTCTATCGAAAAACAGCGATCTGTCGTCGATGCTTGAGGCTTAGACCTTCAAAATGATATATAGTTTGTCAAGATTCATTTTGTCCTGTTTTACTTTATCTGTTTGAAAACAATGACATGTGCAAACAAAGAGCTCTCAGTGCGCCGCGTCCTGGTGCAGGTTAACAGGTTAATCCCACCTAACATTAAAGTTTTTAAATATACTTTTATATTGCAATAATTTCACATTCAATCTTCAAATGCAATGTACAAACAACATAAAGACAGTTTATTTTAAATATTTCTTTAATGGCATCTTTTTTATGATTGAAGGCCAGCATCACTGATATCAATACTACTGATGTCCAGTGTTGGGCACGCTACTTTAAAAAAGTAATTAGTTATAGTTACTAGTTACTTCTCACAAATAGAGTTAGTAACTGAGTTACATCATTATAAAAGTAACTAATTACCAGGGAAAGTAACTATTGCGTTACTTAAAAAAAAAAAAAAAAATGTCAAAACTTGGATGCCCCAATATTAAATGTTAAATGAATGAAATAGACACTAAATAGAATAAATTATTATTATAAAACATTGTACATTAATCGACACTATTTATCTACTGACACTTAGTATCAGTTAGTCAAGCATTATAATATGATATTATGATAATTTAGCATTATATGATGATAGAACTTTAGTAATTAGAATAACCATGTATGAATGCATATTTGTCATGTTGACTGAACTTAGGACTGGTGGTGGTGCTTAAGATATTGTTTGTCATTTAGTGTTTCTATTAAAAAAGTTGGAAAAATTGATAACAAAACTACTACGAATTATACCACTAATAACAATATAAAACGCACTAAGGATAAAGGAGCTACTGGGTTCATGAATATTAATCACGTTGTATTGGTTCGCTCGAATTGATTTGCTGAAATCAAAACAGGGATGATAATAGGTGAGCGCCGGCCAATGAGATTGTCGTTTGCGCATTAGTTCCGCCCACTAGCAGAGAACCCGGCAGTTCTTAAAAGTTGAAGAATTCCAAAGGAACTCCGTTATTTTGACAGGAAAACACAACAAAGAATATCGTTTACATGTAGCGCGTCAATTCTGCATGTTATGAAAGACTCTCTCACTCTGTATCTTTCTTTGCGCACGCGCGCGCGTGTGTGTGTGTGAGACAAAGCTACAGCTAGCCGTGCGCTTCACACTAGAGTTTACGGTACGTCAAATACAGCTACACTGCGCATCCATTCAGATGAACTGAAAAATAAAATTATGATAATATTATAGTAACTCCACATTTTATTGTCAGTAACGGTAACGGCGTTGTAACGGGGGAAACAGTAATTAGTTTGATTACTCGTTACTGAAAACAATAACGCCGTTAGTAACGCCGTTTATTTATAACGCCGTTATTCCCATCACTGCTGATGTCTCTATAAAATTGTTTTTCCCTCTTAATATTTAACCATTGACTGTAGCCATTCAGCATTACAGTATAATTGAGAGCTATCAATTTTAACATTTATTAGACTTAACTTCTAATTTAAGTGAACTTAAAACAATCTTCACACAAACCCATTACAATAAATGACATATTTAGCTACCTGTGCCCTTCAGCAGAAATATACAGAAAATGAATAGTTACCAAACACTAAATTTTAAATTAAATATAGATGAACCCCTTAAAGCTATAAAAGTTATTGATTTCCTCTTTTTTTTTTTCTTTTGTTCTTGGATTTATAGACATCACAGCAGCTGGTTATTATTATTTGCCTGCTATTGCTTTAAAAGCTGCTGCTGCTTTCTGACCCACTTCAGGTCTTAGTCTCTTCTAATGAACTGACGAGTTGAATTGGGTGTGTTAGATGAGGGAGACAGTGCTGGGGTGCCTCAGGACAGATTTGAAAACCATTTCAGAGACATGTTCTTAAATGTGACGCATATCATATTGCATGCATGCACACAGTTTTAAGGCAGCTTTAATCGCCTTTTTGGCAACTTCATGCCGTAACTGACGGCATAACTATGACATTGCATGCACGTAGTTTCTTTCGCTGTTTGATATGAAATGACACAGGCTACAGCGCGCGCCGGCACCTTTGTGCGTGTATTTGAAGAGCGTGCACTAGGAGCACAGTGTCTTTTCTGCGCTCGTTTGACTCGCGCCTGGTGCGGAGGCGACGTTAGAGCGCGCGTCTGAAACGTCTCCCGTTTGATTTGGTCATAAAGATGTTCTGCATCTAAATAAACGAAATCCTTTTCAAGAAAAAAGAGACAGAGGCAGCAGTTGTGAATGGGGTGGCCAACGCTAGCCCCGCCCCTGCGTTAATTGCGTTAAATATTTTTAACGCGTTAATCTGAAAAAATTAATCTCCCGCATTAACATGCTAATTTTGACACCACTAATATATATATATATATATATATATATATATATATATATACACAGTGAGAGACATAATAACAAATCCAGAAAAACGCATTTAAAAAAAAAATTATAAATTGATTTGCATTTTAATGAGTCAAATAAGTATTTGATCCCTTATCAATCAGCAATATTTCTGGCTCCCAGGTGTCTTTTATACAGGTAAGGAGCTTCTCTTAAAGGGACTGCTCCTAATCTCAGCTTGTTACCTGTATAAAAGACACCTGTCCACAGAAGCAATCAATCAATCTATCAGATTCCAAACTCTCCACCATGGCCAAGAGCAACGAGCTGTCCAAGGATGTCAGTGACAAGATTGTAGACCTACACAAGGCTGGAATGGGCTACAAGACCATCACCAAGCAGCTTGGTGAGAAGGTGACAACAGTTGGTGCGATTATTCGCAAATGGAAGAAACACAAAATAACTGTCAATCTCCCTCGGACTGGGGCTCCATGCAAGATCTCACCTCGTGGAGTTTCAGTGATCATGAGAACGGTGAGGAATCAGCCCAGAACTACACGGGAGGATCTTGTCAATGATCTCAAGGCAGCTGGGACCATAGTCACCAAGAAAACAATTGGTAACACACTACACCATGAAGGACTGAAATCCTACAGTGCCCGCAAGGTCCCCCTGCTCAAAAAAGCACATGTACAGGTCCGTCTGAAGTTTGCCAATGATTCAGAGGAGAACTGGGTGAAAGTGTTGTGGTCAGATGAGACCAAAATCGAGCTCTTTGGCATCAACTCAACTCGCCGTCTTTGGAGGAATGCTGCCTATGACCCCAAGAAAACCATCCCCACCGTCAAACATGGAGGTGCTTTGGGGGTGTTTTTCTGCTAAGGGGACAGGACAACTGCACCGCATCAAAGGGACGATGGACGGGGCCATGTACCATCAGGGGCCATGTACCACCTTTGGAGGAATGCTGCCTATAATCCCATAGAAAATCTGTGGAGGGAGCTGAAGGTTCGAGTTGCCAAACGTCAGCCTCAAAACCTTAATGACTTGGAGAGGATCTGCAAAGAGGAGCGGAACAAAATCCCTCCTGAGATGTGCGCAAACCTGGTGGCCAACTACAAGAAACGTCTGACCTCTGTGACTGCCAACAAGGGTTTTGCCACCAAGTACTAAGTCATGTTTTGCGAAGGGGTCAAATACTTATTTGACTCATTAAAATGCAAATCAATTTATAACTTTTTTTGAAATGCATTTTTCTGGATTTTGTTTTGTTATTCTGTCTCTCACTGTTCAAATAAACCTACCATTACAAATTATAGACTGATAATTTCTTTGTCAGTGGGCAAACGTACAAAATCAGCAGGAGATCAAATAATTGTTTTCCCCACTGTATACACGCATACGATTTTGCTTCATTATTAAAATAAAATTTAAATTAAAATAATTTATTAAAATAAAAATTTTGGTAACGAGTTCCAAAAGCTTTAAATACCTTAAGCACTGAGATGGATTGCATCAATATTGGCATGTGAAATTTTACGCAAGGTTTAATTTTGCTATTTTACATAATTTTTTAAAAAATATTTAATTTTATTAATTAAAAAAAATTCATTTCATTTTGCTTAATTATTTTTTATGTTATTGCTATTAAACAAAAATACAAAAACACATATTGCATAAATTAAGAAAGAAAGAAAAAACCTCCAATAAACAAGCCGTTTTTTTTTTGCCGCATGAGGTGCACGTTAGCACTTACTTGTTTTGGTGCTTGGATCCCTGCAGGTGTGCATGATACTGTGCCACTGAATTCAGTGTGACACCGCAGACATCACATGTGTAGCAGCGTTTTAAGCCTACACAGAAAAGAGACACACAAATTTTGTTTTTAGCAAGTACAAATTCAAATGCACATAATCTAGCATGACAGTCATAGCAAGAATATTCAGCTGTGAAATCTCATAATGTATATCTTTCAATGACATCATCTTTACAGCATTTAGAGGACAAAACGATTTTATTATATTTGGGGTGAATCATAAAAAATAACATTACATGCATATCCTTTGACTATCTTTTGTCCACAGCCTCTGCACCATGCTAAGCTGAAAGCAGAGTGGTCAATAAAGCCTTATCATGTCATTCCCGAGAACAGAAGGACTAACTGGGGAATGAGATAACGCTGGTCTCTATCTCTCTCAGTCAGCCGAGGCTCAGCACGGGTCACTGCTCGGCTGTGTTTCGCAGTTCTGCCTGATCAACTCTCCTGATTACCGTACCCTGAGGGAATGTGTGTGTAGAGATAATCAATTAAAGAGATATAAATATAGAAATGTCAAGCCTTTTTATTTATTTATTTGTGTTTTTAAGAACAGCAATGAAATTACAATGGAAGGTCTCTCCATGAAATGCGATCCGTGTCTAGGAAGGGGGAACTTAGAGGAGACAAGTTCCTCTGTTCTTGTGTGTGTGTCAAGTGACATTATAAATATTTGACAAGGTCATGTGGCTTGTAATCCAGCTTGATGTTGTTGCACCCATAAAGGCAAGAGAGGGGAAGCCACAAACTGTGACGCTCTTGTGCCGATATGAAGAAATTATAAGAGGAGTGAAATTTGGCCGAAACGAAATAACACTTCATATTATTATTCAGTGGGGAAGACACTTTAAAACTTTAAAGCTACTTAGAATTTTAAGTAGTTTATAAACAGTCAGATGATACTTTTAACATTAAATTGAACTTATGCTCAAGACAAGTTAGATTCTAAATAACCAAGAAATCTATATATTTATATTTACAGTATATTTGGGACTAATTGTGAAAATGTGAATAATTTTAACAAAAAAGAGAGATCACTACCTCAAAAATATGTTTACCTCATTTATTTCAAAAGAACCCTGTTCTTAATACTGAATTGTTTTCTTTTGTTTTGTGTTGGTTGTTCATTTTGTTTGTTCTGACATAAAGACTGTTCTTCAGACAAATCCTCCACGTTCTGTATTTATTTTCCATTTTTGCATATGACCCTTTCCAAACTGTAAAGACATCTTTTCACACTGAGCAATGTCCAAACACAACTATTAAAAAAGGTTCAAACATAACCCAGAAGAACACACGATCATTAAGCTGAAAACTGAATTTGAAGATCTAAATTGTACTTAATTTGTCTGGGAAACTATATCTTCTGTTGCTTCCGAAATAAAATGAAAAAAATATATATTTCAACAAAAGAAAAAAGTTGGAAATCCATCCTGTTCAAAAGTTTTCAAACAGTAATATCGTGTTTCCTTCTGGAGCATTCTGTCACACTTTTCCCTTTTGGCACTACTAAAAAATGTAACGTTAGCAGCATTACTATTTACAGTTACTCTCCTCTACCTATTTGTGTGTTGACTCTGGGCAGCAAAAAGCTTGTTACTAACGTGACACAGCAGCACTTTGGCTCTCTATCAGTGCTGTTTGCCACCTGCGCCCCCGTTATGGATTAAGCGTCCCGTATAATTGCTGTCATGTTGCACTAATGATATTGCAGCTGAAAAATGGCCTTTGCAATCTCCTCCTCCCCAAACTGAGTTAAACCCATAAACAACGTTTGCAGGAGAAGGGCATGGAGAAATTAATGTCATTCTGTTGATTCATCATCATGCTTAATTTTACTCATTCTCATACATCTAGAGTTTGCTGCCTCTGTTGATATGCACTTGCTGTGTATTACAGTAGGTTAGGCAAAAACAAAACAACAACAACAACAACAAAAATCCTGACACTGACAGACCAGGAACAAAGTCTTCCTTGTGTCTATCTGTGTTATACCCAAGAGTCTGATTATTTCTGCCACTGGCCAGCCAGCAGGAGTTTTTAAAACTTGCTAATCATATCAGCAACAGTGAAACTGAAAAGCACAGCAAAAAAAAAAGTCCTTTCCCTCCACCAACTTTTTAAAGCTCCTAGATACATCATAAACAAAATATTTTTTTGACTTCAGCAGTTTAACATTTGCACAATGTGCCCATGGTTTGTCTCAGGCTGATGGCCCAGAAAGAATTTGCATATTTTTATTGTGTTTTCTGCACTGATTTTTTTGGGCAGAAATTTCTGCATAAAAAGTCTGCTGAGTTTTGTGGGTACCGATTCAGCTGACCATATTTGTCAACTGTTTGTTAGCTGCTATATTTTATTGGTGGGATAAATACACCCACTTGCTTTATTCCCCCCACACACTCTCTTGGGTACTGATATTGAGAAGATGTGGCAGAGCCGTGTAGCTTGTGGTGACTCCCAGCTGGCCTTTTGACAGGCCGCCTCTCAAATGCTTTTTGAAAAGGTGAAATAATGGAGCACCGCCCAGGCATCCATCAATGTTAGCCATCCGTTCTGCTTGTCGCACTGCCCACGGAACACATGAGCAATGACGAGTCGACCAGTGAGCATCTCCTATGAAGTCTCTCTCATCTGTGTCACCCGTGCCTCCGATTTATTACCGTTAGCACAGAATATCCTCCGAATGGGAATAGAGGAACCACAAGTGGAAAAAATTAGATGGAATGTTGACTCTTTGCTATCCCTGTTGCACAGTGTGTGTGTGTGTGTGTATATATATATATATATATATATATATATATGCTGTCAATTATTTTTCACATATGGATGCAGATGAAGACTCACTTAAATAGAAATGTAGAATTTTCAAGGAAATCATTTTTCTATACATTAGGAATTACATTTTGACCATTTGGCTGAGAGTGTTATTCAGAATAAAAATGTGAAGTAGATGGAATGGAACACACAGCTGTTAAGATTTCCTAGAGCACAATAAAGTTTAATGATGCCTTCAGGGATATTATCCCCTCAGGCTTCTGGTCCCGTCAGGGATCATAACACCACTGAACTGAGACATACTTGCTGAGATTCCCATCTGTCGATCCTACAGTTTATCCAACTTAAACTAGTTGGAATAATAGTTAGACTATTAGTCACTAATCATTACACTCTAAGACTCAATTTATTTAGCCATCAATAATCATATAAGACACCAGGACACACTCACCACAGCTGGGATTTCAACAGACACTAATGTGTAGCAACTATAGGTGCTGTAGGACTCTGCTGTAAACAGGCTTTAGCTACGTATTTACTTTTTTAAGGTAAAAGTTAGGTGCTTTGCCATTTTTAATTTCCTTGATCAAGGAAAGTTGATCATTTATGAACTTTAAGGCAACACTGGTTCATCTATTTTTACCTCCAGGCATCTGTCCTCCTGATGGTACAGCACAGATCTCACTTTGACTCTCTCAGTGAGACAGAAAACCCAAGCATATGTTTTATTATAGTACGATTCTGTAAAGTATAAGGTGTTCCAACTACTACATCATTTACATGGGCAGTGATCATGAGGGCAGAGGTCATATTCACAACACCCTGTCATATTCAGCACATTATCAACCACTAACCTGTCGGACAGGCTTGAATCAGCATGTTTACACTGTAAATAGACACTGTTTCTGCCTCAATTTGACATCAGCTCTGCTGTGTGAATTCAAACATGAGCAAAAATATGCTAAACAACAATGAATGAGAAAAATATGCCCATATTTGTACAGTGACACGCAGATGGCATCTAAATGGTGGGTAATTCAGCAAACACTGATCCACTTTTGCTCCAGAAGAAAATATATCAACCATATCAAATTGAAAAAGCCCATGGCTACTGCCCATATTTAGCAGTGCACATATAATACAACACAATTCATTTAGCATCTGATTACATTTACATAATAATAATTACAGTATCTCAATTATGTGATAAAGATACCTTATACAGTTTGCCCAAAATGAAAATTCTGGCCACCATTTACATGTATGACTTTCTTTTTTCTGCAGAAAACAAACTGACTCCTATATGTAGCATATTAGTAACTTAAAGTGTACATATTTTAAAAGGATACCATCTAACTGTTGTACCAGCTGTGTAAAGATACAGAGTGTAAAGACCGTTAAAACATTCCTCAGAATATTTTCTTTTGTGTTTCACAGAAGAAAGTGCAACATAAGGATGAGTTAATTATGACAGAATTTTATTTTTGGGGTGAACTATCCTTTAAATATATTCTGACAATTGCTGGTGCAAGATGTCTTAAATTAGATATTTTTCCAGGACATAGAAGTTACAAGAATAAAGTAATGATTTTTAGGTCTTTCCAAAATCATTTAGAAACGGTCTTACCTTTACAATAAAATATATTTCAACAAATCCTAAAATAACACAGATAACATGTCACCTAAGCATGAAATCACAACAACCACCAACACTCCTCGATTGGTTTCAGGGTGGCACGTAAGACTAATGGCTTGTACACTGAAGCACTAGGCAGGGAGAATGTAATTGCACAGTCCTTCGGAGTGAAGATGCTGATTACCAGACGAGCCAAATTATATCTCCAAACTTGTCTTTCCAATTAACCAGCAGGACTGTGTTTGGATAGATGGAATTTGTCACAGGCGTCGCCTGATTGGCTTGGTGATGACACTAAAAAAAAAAAAAAAAAAAAAAAAAAAACTCAGAGAAAAGAGCCATAATCACTTCTGAAATCATATCAGTTTGAATTATATCAGCATTCTCTGTTAAAATGAGGACAGCTAAGCAGACTTGATTGATAAAGTGTTTGAAATTAAAGCTCTTTTCCTCAAAGGCAAACCAAAGCATTAACTAAAGTCCAGTTTTCAACATTCATTCTGGTCACTGCATTGCTAAATATATGCCAGTAATAAAAGAACTGTATGAGACCATGATTAAAAGCAAGTTAGCATGCTGTTTTATTGAAAATATGATGAAAACCTCATTCTGATGTTATTCTTTGGAAGGTTTTGTATTAGTAATAGATTGAATTAAAACTATTTTTGTAGTTTTGAAAACATAAAATGTTGTGATAGCTGATAGCTACATGATAGCTGTGTGAGACAGAATGTTAAAAAAGGCCAGTATGTATAATTCCAACAGAACACATTGGAATGGCGGATCAAATCATAAGGGCTTCCTCCACGGAGTGCTGAGAAAGAGGAAAATAATCCCAATTTGCTGCCTCTCCTTCAAAATGACTATGGATTGGCCCTCTAATGAGTTGGGTTTTGTGCAGTGTGCAATGTTAAGTGTTAAAAGGAAGGGTTGGATGAATGTGAGGGTGGAAATAGCAACTACACACTCGTACATGAGGAGAGTGAAGAGCAAAGATACATACAATGAGGTCGGCTCTTCAGTTCACTGCTGAAAAACTCAAATGTGACAGGCTTTAGACACCTATTACTGCACAGAGTCCTAAAAAGCCACAAAAGACTAAATAAATATAAAGAGGAGATAAAAGGACGGAAAACCCCTGTGCAATAGTAAAATAAAAAATATTAAATATATATATATATATATATATATATATATGTATACATTTATAGAAATTCGAATACCATATGAATTAAATTATTTTTGTATTAATTTTTATTCATGTTATACATTTAAATAACATCTGATCAGTACATCATGCTAGTTACGAAGAAGAGATAACCTCCAAAAAGGTGTAAATTATAATAAAAAAAATATAATAATAGTAATATTAACAATTATGTATATCATGAATGATGAATATGTATATACATAGATACATTAATCATACTGTATAATAATTATATATAACACCCCATTACTTATTTCACCTATCTGACTGAAATAAATTTATTTTGATCAAAAATTTATAGAAATTTTAAAATGTCACGTATTAAATGATTATGTATTTTTGTCCTTATATATTTAGCATCATGATACATCATGATAGTTGTGAAGAAAAGACGACCTCCAACATTTTCTGTCAGTGCATCATCAGCTTTACCAATAACTGCATACAGTTTAAGTTCATGGGTGTGTAAAAAATTGTAACATTCAACTGGTATCACCTGGATAGTGGCCCTTTTTTAACAATGTAGAAAAATGCAGGGGACCCCTTGATGTTTACCCTCCCAAAAAATCTACAGAATAGAGAAGTAACAGTTAGCCCTCCATTTGTGTAAATAAAAAGGTGCTGCAATTCAAAGCAGCAGGAAAAGAAAACGTGCCATGCACTCACAGACACACACACATTCATGAGAAACCACGCAGACATAGTGCTCTACAGAAAAGCTATGAATATTTCATGATGTTGCAGTCTTCAAAGTGTGACTGCTGCCTCCCTCTCTGATGCTCTGAACATCAGACAACACTCAAAGGATGCCCGGGACAGATATATGCAAACAGAGAAATAGGCAGAAAAATCTAAGGCGAGCAGACTGAAGGAAAAAAAAAAACATGGGATGGATACTGAAAGAGAGACAGAGGCAAGTGTTCTAGGTGCTAACGCTTTGTGTGAAAGATGAGCCTGCCACCAGCAGCTCCCAGCCCGATGAATTAGACAGCAAGTTCTCCTGCAACATTTCCCTCTCTGCCAAACTCTCTCTCTCTCTCTCTCTCTCTCTCTCTCGCTCTGGCCGTTAGGGTGATTTGCCACATCATTACTAATTGATAATCACGTTGGAGAGAAGCCATCAGAGGCGTACTACCGAACTCTGCGGTGTCTGCGCTGACATTTCCTGGCTGGAGTAATGACTAGGTGACATTAGTGAGAGACCTTGCAGGGCAGACAGTGAGAACGGGCAGCCGAGGGGAAAATTGCAGAGATGGTTGGCCCATCCATTTTTCCCTCCTTAACCCAGTGAAGAGGAAACGTGTGTGAAAGATCAGCTGTGGTGCAGTATACTGACTGGCTATTTCTAAAGGTCCATTTTTGTCCTGGTCTTCCTGATGCTGAAATCACAGTGTGTGGTGGTAAATGCAAATTGAAAATGGATAAATAGGAGAGGCCGAGGATAACTGTGCTAGACCTTAAACCAATTTAAACTGAAAGAAGATGTAAGTCACGGTGTACAATAGGGCTGGGCAGTAAAACGGTAACAGCAATTTTCACAAAATAATTTTCTTTGATAAAACAATAAAAAGAGTTCGATAAACGTTCAATATAATGTTTATGTGCCAAAAGCGTAATGAAATAGTGCTACTCATTTGAGCTGTGCCACACGGCACATTTATCTGCTCGGCTCAAAGTTCAAACGGCAGCGCAGTGCAAGCTTACTACAGCAGATGCATTTACTCGCTGATAAGATTCGGTCACACGAGCACTAAACAGTGCTGTGAGATCCAGTGCGATGCGCTTGAATTCAACGAAGAACACAAATGAATCTGAGATTTAAACTAGTTTAAAGCCAGATGAAAGCGCTGACAAACAGGTGAAACTGTGCGCAACGAAATAAAAAGATATTATAAAATACCAAATAAAAAAATTCACCCTATAAAAATGAGATTGCTAAAGTTTTTGCAGATGTTACTGTTTTTGTTAATGAACATAAATCCTAACTTGAGTCAAATGTGCATTTCTAAGAGATAAAAAATATATATTATTATTAATATTGCAGCCTGCACTACAAACTGTGCTGAAGATAGATGTCATCAAAGTCAGGCAACACAAGCCTGTTTCATGATTTGAAACAATATTTCTCGTTAGAACATGCAGAAACTAAGAAATATTTTTTTTATATTAATTTTGTTAAGGAAAAGTGACTAGAAAAGTGTAAAGAATTCAAAAATGTGAAGTCTTTGTCATGTTCTGACCATAAAGGGTGGTTTAAAACCACAATTAATGGTCTGGTTTCTACAACTTTCACTTAGGAGCAAAATTCTGCCTTTAAACTTGAAAGAAATAAAGATTTGTAATTTATCGGGATAATTATCAATTTACGGCTGATATGAAATGTTATTGTGATGAAATATAATAGAAAAAAATATAATGGAAATAGGGGTACCCTGAAGGATTTGCTTCGACAGAGCCCGAGACTGCCAGTCTCATAAATTCGCGGGTGTTAACCATTTGGATGGGGGAGCTAGTCTGATTTCAATAGAACTACCGGTTTTCTCCCAAAAAATTAAGCCTATTAGGATGTGATCAGGAAGCTTTTAATAAATATTTTTAACGTGCGTGCCGTGATAACTCCAACCACCCCTATAGTTAAGTTTCATTAATCCAACATCTTGGCGGCAAGGATTTAAATCAACAAGAAGAGTGAAAGACTGGTTTTTTTCGATCATAGGATATAAGTGATTTCAAAATATTTCAGCCGGTTTAATATATCAGCATTATTTATCTCGATAAGATCTTTGAGTTGCTGCAGTGTTTAAGCGGTGATTATCTCTTGCAAGCAGCGCGAGCAGTACAAACAACAATGCAGAATTAACGTGGGACCATATAACATTATAATGAGAACTTTATAATAAAACTAATTTTTAGAGTTTAGTTGCCGTGTTTCTGCGCGTTGTTGCGTGAGTTCCATAAAAGGGATTGGCCGCGCAGACACGTACTTCTGATTCGGGGCATTTTGTGCATAGCCTTATTTTTGACGTTATGTTGTATAAATAATGAACCGTATTCTATATGATATAAATTAGTTAAATCCAAAAAAACCTGTATCAAATGTCTCTTATCTTCAGCGCGAGCAGCTCAGAAACATTAATAACTGTAAACGTTAAATAAATATTGTAAAAAATGTTGTGAATTCATTTCGCTGACATTTAATGTAATATTTTTAATCAAAACATAAAACATAATTTTTGTATCTGAAATCCTTTACACATTTTCCCTGTGTGTTATTCAAATTTACTGTCGAATGTCTGATACTCTTGGTAATGTATTTTGGCCCGCCCCCAAACATGTTCGACTTCTATTTGGCAAGATAATTCCGACATTGAAAATTAGTCGGGGAACCCCTATGGAAATATAAAGGATTTACAGAAGAAATAAAAACCATTTGGATGTAGAAATATATTTTTTTTTTATTTGCTCAGGTGTGATGGCTGGTAATCTGAATCAGCTTTCTCTTGAATTTTGTTTTAACGTCCACCTTTACTACCAGTTTGGGATTGGTACGATTTATTTATTTATTTCCCCCAAAAGTAGTCTCTTATGCTCAGAAACACTGTAAAAAATAAATCATAGTAATATTGTGAAATATTATTCAAATTTAAAATAACTGTTTTCTATTTTAATACATTTTAAAATGTAATTTATTCTTGTGATGGCAAAGCTGCATTTTCAGCAGCCCTTACTCCTTTCTTTTTTTCCCCATTACAATTATTAAAATGGTTGGTAAAATGTGATAAATGATATCAAAGTTTACGATAAATAGAACAAAAATCAATTACAGTTAAAGGGAAAAAGTGGACCTAAAACAGTGATCAGTGATCTCTCCCACTTTAAAGTGTAACCTACAGCTTTGAGCTTGCATGTGAAGGAAGGAGGATGTTGTGATCTTGGGAAATGTAGATAAATTCTATCCTCAAGTGAAGTAAAAATCTCCAGTTTATTTTCTCATTCGGCACTCAGCCTAATTGTTTTCCATTTTAATCTTGTGCTGACAGAGTAATAGTCACTATGAGCCTGGCCAAGTCTTCAGTGTGTCTTCTATTAACAAGGATGCTCTGGATTCACCATCCATCACTCTAAGCTAGGGATAACCTTCAGTCCAAACAAACTAAACCCAACCTCAGCTCAGTGCTCATCTCAGTCTCACAGCGCCAATCTCTCCAAAGCTTTGATCTGTACCTCAATAGCTCTAATGAGTTGAAACATCCCATGTTACCTAATAGGTCTGCTAGGAGGTGGAAGCCCTCACAGCAATGACTGCTGGCCTGGTCTCTTTCCCTCTCACCTAAGAGAAAATTTATTTGTTATTGACAATGTGAGTCATGAGACAATGGGAGAGCACACTCTTCATCCCTGAGAAATTAATAGCCTGTATCAAAGTCTCTGGATGCACAAACCTATTGCTTTTATTCTCTTGGAGCCCAGGCTGGAGAAGAGGCAAGGGAAGTAAAAGACACATTGAGAAGTTTTATTGTATTATGTGAGCGCTTTCATTAATCTATGGAGGAAGTGAGCCCCACGGCACCAACTACCGCTCTGAGCTGGGAATAGCCTTCAATAAAAAAACACAGTGAAATATAACATGAGCAACATAGGTCAATCTTTGTGACCTCACAGTTTGCCATTGAGCTCTCATTCCTTGAGTAACAAAGAGGTCATATAAAAATTCACACAACTCTGAATTCCTTTTTCAATGCAGTTACTTTTAAAGACATCACAGCATCAAAGGAAAAGGAGATGAGATTTATGACATATCAGTGCTGCATGATAGACAAGTCTTACAAAATAAAAAAATGAAAATAAATTACTGAGACCAAAAACAGATTTTCAAAAAACAACCAAAGAACAAAAAAAAAAAACATTATGATGTTTGATGAACATTGATCATGTGACTTTCGGTTCACAGAGTCTAAGTGCTGCTATCAATAAGCAAAAAGGTGGCAAACAGTTTTTATACTTTACATTCTAATTGTTTTGCTGATTATATAATTTGTTATGATTTTATATATTTAATAAGAAAAATGTAAAATAGATGCATTTTGAAGAATGGTCTCAGACTTTTGGACCCCATTGTAAATACTTGGGTTGTTTAAATTAAATATAATAAATTACTATTGAAATGTTTTACGAAAACCATAGGGAAAATATTTGCATGTATTCAATCCAGTTTTACTTAAACCTCATTTACCATTAAATGGCATCACACCTAGTCATTTCAAGCCAAATTTTATAACACAGTATGTAATTTTGCATAACCAATTCATTTCTAGGCAGTTGCACTGGCCATTATAATCAACATTCTCATTTCCATCAAAGACCTGCAGGACAGTAAAGCAATACAAATCTTTTATCATTCAGTTCAGTGCTTTATCATCTAATGAACTAACAGCCAAATCAATCATGCAGCCATAAACAGCCATTAAGAGAGAGTTTAAGTGTGTCTGTACCTTTCATCTCTCCCATGTCTAAAGTCTTCCCTAGTTGTTCCAGTAGGTCTGCGCGTGCTGCATTTTTCTTGTGCTTTTTGCCGTCGTAGTGTTGCTGTGCCATTCCAGGATTGTTGAACCAAGCATTGCACAGCTGACAGTAGCGATCAGAATCCCGGTGCTGACGGGTCGAGCTCACAGGTGAGGTTTCTGTGGAGGGTGTTTTCACTGGACTAGGTGTCACCTCTGAAGAAACAAAGCAGAACAAGAATTAGAATAGAATAATGATTTGTTTTATATTTGACATATTTAACCCTTAAAGACCTAGAACATTTTTGGGGCACCTGACACGCCTGTACTTTTCTTAGTTTTTTCAGACCTATTCTAGCAGTCAGCATTAAGTGCCATATATAATTATAAACAAGAGAACTTGAAGTCTCAGTCTAGCTAATTTAAAGTCCCAATTTTCCCTTTGTTTTCTCTAAGAATTAATGAATTTCCAGAATTTTAAGAAAAATGCAAGCAATAATTTTGTGTTTTTTAATGTGTACTCAAACAAAAACTCTTGAAGTTTGAATTTTATTATTTAGAAAGTTGTATCTGGGTGTTTTACACTTCCAAATATTTTTTTTCTACATATAACATTCCCCAAGCAAGTTATAGCCATTTATTACAATATTGTTATAGGCGCTTTTCAGTGAAAAACAGGTATATTTACTTTACTAACAATACCAGTGTCCAAAAACATTTAGGGAGTAAAGAAAATGAAAAAAGTGTTTTATAATAACAAAATATACAGAGTGCAACAGAAAAAAATTGTGCAAATGATCTTTATGAACTATATAAGTATTATTTACATAATATAACAGCCAAATGGATCGATCCGCTGGCTGTACTCTGCGTCAGACTTGATTTTACCGGGACATCGCCTAGCGACGCGAATACCTAAATTCCAGTGCTTTATCCGATATGTACCGCTTTTTCATCCTTGTTTTTAGTTTGTTTTATGCCAAAGTGCTCTCTCTCCTGTGTTTTTCTGGGCTTTTTCAGAGAGTGCTCTCATGCAAATGTGTTATTGTGTGTTTGTTTTCATGCACGCACGACACACTACATCACTGCCTGTTTAGCCCCGCCCACCGATTCACACACGTAGTGTAAATAACAAGAGAGGCGAACACAGGTCTACACAGAAACAAAATGATAAAGACAACAAGACGCTGTACAGTGCCAAGTTGTGGAAAAACACAGTATATGCCTTCCTTCTGATTCCAACATTAGGAAAGAGAAGATGAACTTTACTTGTTATGAAGATTCAGACTGCATCAGTAAGAACTTGGTCCTTTGTTCACTTCAATACCATGGATTTGTTTACAAACAAGGCACAATTCCACACAGGATTTTCAGAAAGACTGAAACTAAAAGACGATACTGTGCCAACTATATGGATCTGACAGTAATATTTATTAAAAATAAAAATAAAAACTTGATAAAATTATAAGTGGACCTCAGAGAACGGTATAAAATAAAAATGCGGTTTATGACCCCTTTAAGACCAGATTGGAACGCAAAAGCAAAATATGTTGGAGAGGTGTGTTTGGTAAGGCAGCAGAAGTGTGGCAGCCAGGTACAAGATGATAAATTCTGTAGATTGCTATATAAAACTTCAGGCAATGGCCAAGATTCTGTGCTCTCTGGGACATACCACTAAATACTGGAGGAGAGATTCACTGCAAACTGCAGGAGACTTTTTTCCATCACACTCTCTGTACATGTTTGTTGGAATCGCGGTACAAAGTTACTGATAACCAATTCTGGAGAAAATGAGAAAATGTACAAGTCATAAATGTTTCTTTCTGGCCATTAAACTGTATTTTGTATTATTTTATTTTAAATATACATACTATGTATGTAAAAGTATGCATTAAATGAATCAAAAGTGACATTAAACACTTGCACTTCATTGCAAAAGATTTCGATTTCCAATAAATGCTGTTCATTTGAACTTCATATTAATCAAGAATCCTGAGGAAAATAATCTATAGTATAGATATGGTTATTATATTTCAATTATGTTATTATAGATTGTTATTTATATTTTCCATTCAAATTCCATTCACTTGCAACACTTCTGTTTCCACCTCTCAGTGACATGAAAATGCTACAAAGTCACAGAAATTTTCTAATGGCTGTTTTTAGAAGCTTAACATGAAGAATATTCTATACTTTTGTCACAACATGGTTTTCTGAAGAAAAATGCCTTTGTTCTAGATAAACAAAAGTTGTTAGAAGAGGTTCTAAGGTTTTACAGATTTTCTGTAAGTACATGCTCAGAAAGCAAAAGAGAAACACACAAAACAAATTATTCCCAGCTATGTGATGACATTTTACTGTTTGGATAACCCAATGAAACAAACAAAAGTATGTCTTATTCTTGTTTACTTCAGTGATTCTAGTCGGAAATTATTTCTGATCTTGACAGAAACAACCCAATTACTGAGATTTTTTTCATCATTGTGTTTGGATGTGTCCTCTGCTACATAACTAACAAGCTGTTGCCACTGACTTTATCAGGAAGGTGATGCTTTGCATTGTTTCTGACAGTCCTGAGTTTGACCCACACACACACACACACACAAAACCAAGTTTCTTTACTCATTTTACTCTTGTGCATGGATGGCGGCATCACCACAGAGCAGACAGAATAAACACAAAACACAACAGAGAATCATAATGCCAGGCCAAACAATCAGTTTTAACACCTCAGTGGCTGTCCACTCTGCCATGGACAATGTTTACAAAAGCTCTGTTCAGCCTTGACATCACATCAAACTTTTGGCAGAAGGGACAATTGGAAAGAATAAGCCACTTCCTGTCTGAGTTCATTAGTGTTCATAGGTGTTATTGAGCGGTGAGATTGAACTGACCCAATATCTTTGACAGAGTTTGTGTACATTTACACTGACTGCCCTAAACTCAAACTCTGTTTTTCAGCCCTATTTGCAACTTTATATATGATTTGATATATAAACTATATTAGTAGTGACTGCTAAAGCTATGGCAGAGGCTAAAGACACTCCACATAAGCTTCCTACAAAGCTTTGATTTATTAGCATATCTGTAAAAACTGGGACAGCCACGAACAAGAGACGTGTTAAAAAGTACTCTTGTTGTGCCAGGAAATTTATACCCTGCCAAAACATGTGCATTATTCCTTGAATCTATTTTTCACTCTTCTTTTACATTCTTTCCAGTGGGGTTGATAAAAGTATAATGCATGGTTTGGTTGGGACACAATATTTAATTTAGGCAATTAACAACCACTGCTGCAAAAATTAAATTTGATACCGTAAATTAAAATGCTACATGAGATGAAAATTTAAAGAAGATAAATGAGCTGCCACAAGAGAGGGCGACTGTACATGAGCAGGCAACTTCATTTTGAGAAAGCTTAATCTAGTTTATTTTTAACTGACGCTCATTCTCTGTAAAATAAATATTGTTTATTGCAGGGCCTATGAGTTCTTGGCACAATGAAAGACAATACATTTGCATTAAAGCCATTCAATTAATTAATCCTGCCTGAAGTGTGGTCACACTCCTCTTAGAGGAAATTTAATTTACATAGCATTTTATGTGTGGCAATGCTAAGCTGTCTATGAAGAACAAATGTTAAAAGTGCAAAGCAAATACAAATTTAATAAAAGTGACAGTAAAGGAAAGCACATAATGTGTAATTCAGAAACCTCCCTTAAGCCCCGGCTGCCGTTATTGGAGTATCTGACAGACTCTTGCAGTATAACACTATGGATATTAGCAGAATCCGGCACTGAAACATTGGAGTATTGATTTACAAGCTCAGGGGTTTATGGAATGACATCCATCAAAAGGAAAAACAGGAAAGTTTCTAGTTTCCTATAAACACAAAACCAAGGCCATCCCTGCACAACTCTAGTTTTTCATTCCATGTTTAAAACAAGGTCACCAACTTTTTGACATTATTTACTAGATTATTTGCATTTGTTGTATTCGTTGTTACCTTTGAGTCATGTGTCACATGGAGACAACGTAATAGCAGTTCCTTGCTTTAATAGTGAGTGTCACTGTTACTGTGTTTTGTGTGTGGAATATGCAATATGCATGAATGTCTTGATTTATTGTTAGATTTGTGTACTAAAATGCCATATACTCTTACGCCTGTTTCACACCGCAAGCTTGAGCTTCACGTTAGCTTCATGTCAGCGTAAATACATCATCACTGCAGCTGCAGGCTCAACAGAGTATTCACATTGGAAGCGTTTGTACAGCGCCACAGCAAAGCTAAATATTTCTTTACAAAGACAACTATAAATTTGTTTTTATAAGTTGGTCAGCTATGAACCTGAATGTTTTAAAGTCTTGAAAGTTTGTTAACATATGGATTGGCATGTAAATGGTAAACAACAAATAAAACAGCTCCGATCACGATATTACGCTATAGAATGATAATGTTCAATAGTGTTTTTTATAATACCATACTTTTACCCAAGCTAAATAATTAAAAACAAGTTTAAATGGGTAAATCTTCTACACATATTTTTGATTCTGTGCATGTTTAGCACTTTTTATGAGGAATTCATATTTATTTTGTCCATCAACAGTGTGCTGTCACTTTAATTGAGCGTGAGCAGCGCAACAATAAAACGAAACCATCGCTTCAGTGCTGCTCATGCACCGCTCATGCGCCGTTCCTGCTCCCAGCGTGAATTAACTCATTTGTTAACATGCATGCTGAAAAAAATATGCATTTCTCATGCGCCACTCATGCTTGCAGTGTGAACCCGGCCTTATTCTGCACAGACCCTCATTATAAAACATTGCTTACATGATATCACATGACAGTTCACTTGTTTGGTAAAACATTCTAAAATATTACAATTTAAAATAACTCTTTTCTTTTTCAAATATATTTTAAAATGTAATGTATTCCTGTATTGGCAAAGCTGAATTTTCAGCAGCCATTACTCTAGCATTCAGTGTCACATGATCCTTCAGAAATCATTCTAATATACTCATCTGGTGCTCAAGAGACATTTCTTATTATTACTAGCGATCTTGAAAACAGTTTAGCTGCTCAATTATTTGTTATATATTTCTCAGGATTATTTGAGGAATAGAAAGTCAAAAGGTAGCATGCATTTGGAATAGAAATCTTTTGTGACATTATAAATGTTTTACTGTTACTTTTGAATAAAAAGTAGACTTACTGACCCCAAACTTTTGAACAGAAATATCACGCAGCCATTCACTGGGTATATTTAAGCATATTAGCTAAAACACTGAGCCTCACAAAAGTGATAAAGGATAAATTAATATATTCCCCGGGAATGTCCCCAATAACACCATCACTCACCATCACTAGTCTCTCAATGCAGACGGCAATGTCTCACCCAATGTAATTACTGCAACCAGACTTCTGCCTTAATAGTCCTTCTGTATTGCCTAAATTAAATTTGGTGCCACAGGCCTGTGACACTAAAGTCATTCATTACAGCTATCGCAGTTTTACTTAATGTTCTCTTGGTCACCGGGGGTGGCCAAAACCTTGTTCAGAACTGTTACTCCTTGCTCTTTTTTTGGGCATGAAACCAGCTCTTTGACATTATTTCAGTGTATCATTAGCACCTCACTGTCCACTCCCCCACTGTGCCTCTTATTCGCAAGCTCAGGGAGGAGCGATGAGCATGTCTGTTCCCCAAAAGACAGATACACCTCCATCCTTCCATTTATTTGCTGCCCTTTGCCTACTGCAGCATAAAAGCACTTTAAAATCACTTAGAAGGCTCCTGAGTATTCTTGGTTAAGGAAAGGCTATATATACAGTAACTGAAATGGCATTAGGAACAGACGAGGGGATAGCAGGTCGAGAACAGTGACAACAGAAAACAACAACAAAATGTTCATAGTGCACTGATTGAAATCATTTCATACCCTCTCACATTCTAAAAAATCAGTTCATGGCCATTGCTGCAGTGAAAAACATTCACCGGTAATGCGTTTCCTGTCTTCTTTATAACAAACAATAGTCTGACACCAGCAGGCAGGAGATTTCAAACATTAATGAGATTCTGTGGGAGGAAATAACAGAGAATCTTCAGGTAATTCCAGGTGACAGTTTAGGCAATAAGGGAAGAGTCATCTATCAGGAGATTTACTGCAGGCACAAAGACAGCTACTGGATTTGGGTGACATAAAGATGGAGAGGGACTTTCGAAGAGATCATTCATCCAAGCAGAAAGCCTGCACAATTCATATGCACAAAACTTTGTGTGATTTCTTAGCGACAATTGTTGCGCGTCGTTGGGTCTGAGTACACCCACATGTCTACACACTTTTATCACATTTAACTGTGCAAAATACATGCAAAATAAGTGAACGTGCAAGGTGCAGGCGATGTGTGTGTAACTTTATAAATGATGCTTTGTCAAACTTTACAGCTGTAGAATCCATACAAGGCCTAGTTATGAAGTTTATGCTGCCTTCACGTTACCTGATTTATCATGAAATTTCTAAGTTATATATAGTTTCTGACTCAGAAGTTGCAAATGAAAAAAAAATCATTACGACTTATTTAATTTTTCCAAATACAAATTGCCATACATATACACATAACAGAAACCATTCAATGCATATTATAGGCTATTTTTACATAGAAAAAAAACATAAAAAAACACCAAAATTCCATATATTATTATTATTACTATATTTCTGCAAATTAAGGTTTTCTTATTTGTCTTATTTACATTCTAACTAAATTCCTAATACACAAATAATGCTAAAACCTTATAAACAGCTTTAGTGCACAACAGCACCAAAAAAAAAATGGCACAAACCACCGAATGTGCATTTCACATGCAATCTTTTGATAATGCAATGAAGGTGTACGGCTTGAGAGATTCCATTTCTGGATCAACCAGAACAGGATCAAAGGCTTTTTTTTCTTTCTTTTTTTTTTTTTTTAAATCCTTGCAGTTATCCGCTTTCCTCTCTAAAAAGTCCTCACTGGAGTTTCTGTTATAACACATATTTGAAATATTTTACAAGATGAAAACACTTCGCATTAAAAAAAAGCTTTTTGAAGATGCTGGAAGGCTTAAAAAATGAAAATCGTAATTATATTTAAATTATAATTAGGTAGCTTGCCCAGTTTCCACAATAAACTGCTGTGTCTAGACACACATTTGCACAAACAATTTCCCCATATTTACCAGAAGCAAAAATGTTTATTGTAGTAACAGGATGCACAGGCACCAGACCTGACTGCAAACCACCCTGCTGAGTAATTTAATAAGATGGATGTAGTACCCTTAAATGTCATGTATAAATAAACAAATGTACATGTAGGTCAATACACTAGTGGTTTCTCATTTGTCTTACTGAATACAAAAGAGGAGGAGGAGAAGGAGAAAGAGACAGGATGTTTTGTGTTATTAGCTGATATCCGGCAGAAACAATAGTGTTTCCCAGGAGATGAGCTGGGCTCAGGTCACTGGCTTCACTCAGCCACTCACTCACACTTATGTGTGCTATGCAGAAATCAATAAGGGTGGCCTTTCAATGGCCTGGTTTTATTTCACACAAACTGCGCTAGAGCCACTAAGATCCTAACACATCACACAATACAAGCTAACTTCTTAAAACCATCATCATTGAGCATTAAATTACTTGCATGCACACTTATTTTTTAACTTGATCTATTAAGCTATTCAGAAATACCGTCTAATATTATGTTGACATTTTATTGTGGGCTTAGTCACAATGTGACGGTGATAATGATTTTTATAAAAAGCCAACCTAGACTTCTGCTTTTTTATAAGGCGGCAAGGTTAGATCAGATCAAACAAGTAAACAACTTAATGACATGAATTCATTATAAAATGATCACGCACCATTTTTAAAGTCAATAATTACATTTAAAAATTGTATAAACATGTTTTCAGAAATAAAACCAACATGAATACAAAGATTGCATTTCTAAGAAATCACCAGCACTTTTTGGTTACCGTGAACAAATGTTGAAGTGGCACTGCAACATGTTTACAGTTTGTCCCCAGATTGCCAGGGCATTGAAAAGCTTACTGAGTTTCAAGAGAACTCCTCTCTGCTCAGTTAAGCTGGGCCTGAGCTAGTCTGTCTCAGTATGCCACATGTCAGAGGGATTGATGGTCTGCCTCAGTCCCCTCGGAGTGGGACACAAGCCTCGTCTGTCTCTAGCCATCAGACGCAGATGGCACAGCTAATGATGGCATCAGTCAGTGACAGGAAACATGGGAGGAACAAGCAGAGAGAGAGAGAGAGAGAGAGAGAGAGAGAGATAAAAACAAGACTACAGTGGTAATTCATTTTAAGACAGATATGCTACATAGCCTTGCATTTAAAACCAGACTGTGAAAAGAATGAACCTGTGAATTTTAAATTAACATGGCAACACACAAGACCATTAAACAATAATTTGCACCATGAGGTTGATAAGTAATGGATAAATGTGCAATTATTATCAAAAATAAGTCCATTCATGGTGATAAGGTCAAGGAATAATATTAAAACAAAAATTCTAAAATCAAAAAAATAATAAAATAATGATGGTAAATATTACTGTTTATTGTATTTAGATATTTAATAATAATAATAATTTATGATTCGTTAATCATTAAATTGATTTTATAATTATACTTAATGTGTAATATTTGAAAAAGCACAAGAATAATTATTATAATAAATATTAATAAATCTAAATTAAAAGTATTTTTTATATTTATACTAATTTAACAATAACAATATTAATAACAATAATACATAATAAATATTACTATTTATTTTATTTAGATATTTTATAATAAATATAATTTTTTAATAATAATAATATATTATTATTACATTTTATTTAGATGTATTTTTACTTTATTGTTTTATTATAATAATTATGATTGTTTTTCAAATAGTATACATTATAATAATAAAATCAATGTAATTATAAAAATAACTATATAATAATAATCATTTTATTAAGATGTATTTTTTCATTAAATTAGATTTTTTATTATAATAAATGTGCAATATTTCACAAATCATATTCATAATTATTATAATAAAGTAAAAATACATCTAAATAAAAAGTAATAATATTTTTTATACTTTATATTAATAATAATAATAATATATCCCACAGGATACACTGTGGTTTTCATCCACCAGTCTGCCTTGTATGCCCATTAGATTACATCAGTTTGACATAGATAGAGGACAGACTGTGGCTCCATCTCAAGCGTTAGAATTGTGTAATTGATCCTAAACACTGGATGTGATGTGGTGGGCCTCCTAACTATGCCATATACGGCACAGCTGTCCAGCGAAGAGTGTAATTAATAAACACATTGGGCATTTGGAGGCACAGCCAGTAGGAAAGCTGGTGACTAATGGATGCTGAACACAACTGAGAGCCAGTGTAGTCTCTCTCCATTGGCTGAAATGGAAATGACACATGAAGCCTCTCTCTACTGTACACACTGTATATCCTTTGTGCATCCTCCTACAGGCAGAGGATTTCTGAGAGCCCATAGATCCCCGAGTGTTTCCTGCTCATTTCTATTGTGCTGTAAACAGGTCAGAAACCTAACATGCACAGCAAAGCACTGCATGACAGAAACCTAATGCAAGAATGAACACAGACATAAACACAAATAAGCAGACAACAGTATTCTCAAACTCTCTGCTTTCACTCGGCTGCTTCTGTAAAGCTCCTTTTACAAAGTCGCAGACAGACACATACACACTCTTCCACCTTATTTTTAGGTCAATTACCCCTGTAGGCAAGTAGGCGGCGAGCAATGATGTTCAGTGCAAGGCTGTGAGTGTCCGGCTTGTTCAAACGCCTGCCCTGATCCTCCAGCCACACACGCTCATCTCCAACAGATCTCCTCATACAGTACATAAACACCCTAGTGCTGCTTGTGTTTTTGTGCGTGAAACACGTACCTTTGGCTGTTATGGCAGGCTGTTCCCCCAGCAGAAGTTTGAGCCTCTTAGCATGGATCTTGCCTTGGTAATGAGACTGCGCTACCACCGCTGAAGTAAAGGACATGTTACACAGTGTACAGCACTTGTTCTTATCCACATCTCCCTCCTCACTCCCCTGCAACACATCAGACACATTTATCACGGTCAGAAGGTCAGACGGAGCAAGGGCACGGGGTTAAAAGAGGAAATCGAGAGGTTAGCACAATATTTCTTACAGCATATTTTCTCCTCCTAACCCCCAGCAATGCTTGAGGGTAAATGAGCTACAAATGTAACAGAGTGAAGAATGAGAGCGAGAGGGGGGGAAATGTCTTGGCTTCTTTGGGATTGCTTATGTGGTTACTGGTGGGATGCAAATGGAGGTGATTTAACAGTAATTGGGCCAGTTTGATTGAACTATCACAGGCAGAAAGTGAGGCGATCACCCACTGCCTGCAGTAAGATCTATTACATACTTTACATCGAATACAAGATGCGGAATCTATGGAGCCATTGCATGACTGAGTTCATCTTCCTTGTGATGCATTCATCAGTATATGCTTGGGCTGAAGATCCAATAGAATTCACTTTTAGGGATGCACAGTTTCTCGTCTATACCAAAAACCGAACAGTATATGTGACCCGTGCTGGCAAAATGAGTCGGAATGCGCAAAGTCTAATTTTGAGCTACAGGCAAAAGAAGTGAAAAATGTCAGTTTTGGTCGAATTTGAGGTTTTGACAAAAAAAGAGTTCATCAAGCCCTCTTCTAGTGATCCCAGTGCTCCAAATAGTAATTAAACATCTAAAATTATCTTTATTTGTACGTTTTTTGAGAGGAGTAGCCTACCTTTTTCTCTGCTCATTAATGGTATATTGTGAATAATAATATAGTAATTATTATTAAGAAAATAATTTAAGGAAAATACGCTACGTTGCTTGGTGATTTTGCTTTGGAATCTTCAGAAAACTTTAACTCGATTTCACTCAAAATCAACTTTGCTGACTCTATTGCCTTAAAACGGCTGTAACTCAGTAATTGTTTTTGTCCGATTCCAAAAAGTCGTATATCATTTTGAAGGTATTTTAACGGAGAGTGTGAAAATAAAAATAACTAATTTTTGAAAATTTGCTCATTCCGACTCATTTTGCCAGCATGGGTCAATTATTAATTATTAATTAACAAGCTAATTATTCAATTATTTGTATTATTAAATAATAATTTGAAGTTATTTAATCAGTTTTTAAAAGAAATGCATTCAAACAGACCAATTAATTTGAGCAAATGTAACAGTAAAGACATTTATAATGTTACAAAAGATTTCTATTCCAAATAAATGCTGTTTAGTGCTGTCAAACGATTAATCGTTTAATTGATTAATCGTTTAAATTAATCGTTATTAAATTAATAAGTTGTTACATTATATATGTATGTGTACTGTGTATATTTATTATGTATATATAAATATACACACATACAGTACATATTTTGAAAATATTTATGTTTATACATTTATATATTCATATTCTTATATTTTATATTATATATAAATATATTTTATTCTTTAAATATATACATGCATGTGTTTGTATTTATATATACATAATAAATATACACAGTATACACACATATATTATGTAAACAAAAACTTTTATTTTGGATGTGATTAATCGCGATTAATCATTTGACAGCACTACTGTTCTTATATAATAATAATAATAATAATAATAATAATATGTTTTGAGCACCAAAATCAGCATATTAGGATGATTTCGGAAGGATCTTGTGACACTGAAGACTGACGTAATGGCTACTGGAAAATTCAGCTTTACCACCTCAAAATAAATTACATTTTTTTACATATTAAAAAAAATACATTTACAATTGTAATATTATTTTAAAATATTGCAGTTCACTGTAGTTTTGATCAAGAATAAATAAAGAAAAGCTGTATGATCAGATGATATCCAGAATTCTGCCCTCTACAACACCCCTCACTGATATCCCAGCTGCTACTGTACATTGGATTAACCTACTAAGGGCTTCAACATCACCAAAACAGAAATAAGGTGACAAACCTGATGTGATGTCTTTCTTTCTTTTTCATTCATTCAACTTTTCTCTCTAAAATTCCACTGTGAAATTTTCTAGTCTTTGGCCTTGTTAGATGTTCCTTACAGGCATTGTAGCTGTTAACTGTAATTACAGGAAGAGACTTTATATTGATAGTAATCAAAACAATGGGTGCCCTACAGCTCAGGTTTCAGCTCTATGAATAAAACAAGGAGCTTATTTGCATAAATTTTCCAGCAATTTTGTTCCATTGCCATACAGAGCCTTGGACCATAGGAAGGGCAAAATGATATGACACATGTGGAGTGAAAACAGGCTTAGGTTGCGCTCGGAGGCATTCTTACACAAGCATACAAACACACAAACTCACTCTGTGTCTGTCTTCCTAAACTAATAGACTGCAATAATAACACTGCTGAAGTATGTTAAAAGAGAGTTAGACAACAATGAGGTCAGAATTCCTGAGTATGTACAAGTATGTTCTATCCATATGGAGAAACGTTATGGGACATACTACAGCAGCCATGTTGGTTTTGTCCATTGCATTGAAGCTATTTTTGGTCTGCAGGTTGGCCTGCAAAAATCCACTGTTTTCTCTGTTTGTAAGTATCATGGAAGCCAAGAATCCTCAGTGTTAATGGAGGGAGCTAAACACACAGCACACACCAACACAGCACTTCTCCAGATGACCTTGCTCTGTGCTTCGGTATGTGCACTGTACATTCAATATATCCATTACCACATCATCTGCTCTGAAAAGAAGAATCTCCCACACAAGTCCTCATATAGTGCATTCAGAATGTTGTGGTCTTTGTGTTACAGTGACATTCACTATGAAATACAGCAAAATAAAATCACTGACAATAGCAAAACATCTATTAAAAGCTAATTTGATAAAGAACACAGGTGTTAATGACTGCCATCTGCAAAAGGGGAAGGTCACCATGTTGCAAATTTGCATTGGCTCGACAAATTACAGCAGTTTAATTATTAAATTACTGTGCATGGCTGTTTTGGACATGTATGATTTTGATATGCATAATGGTGCAAATTACCATTGCATAGCAAATTTGCACTGGCTGAGAGTATTTCAGTCGTTAAAATTGGTCATTTTGGACATAATGGAAAAGTTTGACTTAAGTTATGATATAAAATGATCAAGCAATTAAAAGAACTGCTAAATGAAGTTTCTCACTTTAAATATTTATGTAAATGGTAAATTTTAACAAGTGTAAAGATGTTTACAAGTTTTTAAATCTTATAAACTGCATCAAAATGTTCTTCATCTTAAAAAGTTTTCTTTGTCTACTGACATTGCTTAGGTTGTCTCAAACTCAATTCCTGGAGGGCCACAGCTCTGTAGAGTTAAAGTCCGAGACACACGAGACACACAAGATCATTGCATGTCACACTGTGCGACATGTATCTAATAAACTTGGCTACGACGTGTGTAGATTGTACGATGATGACACCTATTGACTTGTAGGCTACGACGCCGGTTTCTATTGAAGAATAAAACGTCATCAGCGTGCGCTAGTGGTAAACAAAAAGAGCATGATAAATCACGCTTTAGCAGTTGTAGTTTTTATGTGTGCTGAAAAAAGTGGAAGCGGTGAAAGAGGAAGGCATAAGAGCTTGAGGTAAGCAGTTTTATGTTTTAGCGCCATGTTGCGTTGATTTCATGACGCATTTTTATTGGTTGGTCCAGATCAGATGGTGGATCAGCACCTAGAGATGACCTCTACAGCCCTGAACGTCAGCAGAGACCAGGACAACTAGATGAGCCCCAGAGACTGATCCCCAGTGAAGACCCTGTCTCCTAGACGGCCATCGGGACAAGACCACAGGAACCAGATGAGTCCTTTGCACAATCTGACTCTGCTTTTGCCTAGATTTAAACTGCTGATTTTGTCTGGCCAGAGGAGAATGACACTATTTCGACACACTATTTCCCCGTCTAAATACTGTAAAGCTGATATAAAGCCACCCAGCTTTATATCAAGCTGATGTAAAGCTGCTTTGACACAATTTGCATTGTTAAAAGCGCTATACAAAATAATAGTGACTTGACTTGACTTGGAAATACATCAGATTATGGAAGTGAACTGTGCCATGTTAACAATCTATGTTGTCTTTTAGATAAATGAAAAATAAATGCATATATTTTATCCAGAGTCTAAGGCAAAACCCACAAACATGTGCATGCATGAATAATATTGATAACATTTGAACCGAAAAATGACATCCAGGGCTCTTCTATAGGAAAACGCAACAGAAAACCCCTGACTCAGCTGTATCCCCCCAGATTTAATCTCCAATGTGATTCGTCAGATACTGTATGTGCGGCTCACTTATTCTAAAGCCATGCGCAAAGCTGAAGATAATTACACGTCTGAATATACGTCTACACAGCAATTCACAGCCTGTCACTAAGAAAGACGCATTGCTCTTCAACAAAACGGATTTGTGTCTATTTCATTCATGCAATAAAATAATCTTTTTATCTTAAAGCGGAAAATTCACTTTACTGTCAACACAAAACAGAGTGTTTTCCATAGAGCTTTACTCTCATAACAATATCAGTGCAACTTCAATAAGCAAACAAGCAAAAAGATTACTTATTGTTGTCCCTACATATTAAGGTTGGAGATGAGAAAGTATTTTAAATAACACACATCACTTTAACAGAAAATAAACATTCTGCACATCTCTGCATTTCAAAAGAACTGCAACTATGACCTAGGTAGACAACATGGTCTTTAACGTTGTTCTACTCAAGATTAATGCTTGGTGAATGCTTGTTTTCTAATGCAGCCTATTCACACACAACAATGAAGCCTCTTTGCATTCAACCATCATCAGCTTCAGCAATAGCTAATCTTTTCTGAATGCATGCATGGATGCCCATGAATACCTTTGCCAACTCTACTCAGTTTAGAGCTTTTTTTTTTCTTCATTTCGGGTTTTAGTTTTTATTGACAGAGACAGTTGAGGGCAGACAGGAAATGAAGAAAGGAGAGAAAATAGAGTGAGAGTGGGAACAGTACATGACACCATAACCACTGCTCTACAACATCATGGCTTCAATATAATCAGTTTTCTTCATAATTATTATAATTACTTCCAGTAGCAAGCAATATGAAGGTAAGATATCAATTTATAAATGAGGTTTACATTCAATTCCAAACTACATGCAACAGATATATAAATTAAATCTTATTAGGTTTATTTACCACCCCTCAGAGGACTTAAATGGAAGTGTTTTTGCAAATACTGTTTTATTTTGTTAAAATTCTAAAAATTCTATTGTTAATGGTGCTTTTCGTCACTTTTTGCCTATTTTAAAGTGTAATCTGCACATCTGTAATGCACACTCTTAAATTAACTTCACTTTTGTACTTCAAGATGTCATTCACAATTCTGACAACTGCTGAGAATAAAATTATTTCAAAAACTACATACAATATGCTGGTTAAATGGATAGGCTAATTCACTGCTTGCAAGAGATAAAACAGAGAAAAAGGGATGTAAAGGCAAAAAAAGTAGGAAAACATCAACACCCATAATGCAGTGGGCTTAATCTGACTGTCTGTGAGCAGGGATACAAAAATGCAGAAGTACAATCTAGTTCCCACAAAACCCCTGGAGCTGTGAAACGTCCATCAGGTGACGTATTTTACATCATCTGGCAGATTTTGCTGACAAAAATAATAAACAATGTTCAATTTACTTATATTACTGACACTCCAACTGCATTTCCATGAACTTATGTCAGAAACATGTAGCTCAAACTGAGTTTTTAAACTGAAATTAGTTTGTCTGTTATTTTAGTGCTTCATTTGTGCAGTAGTCCTGCATTTTGCATATCTCTGCTGTATCGTATAAAGTCAATTCAAAGTGACAAATGACTGCCTATTGCCCAACTAAGCAGAGACAGAACTGTTAAGAGTCTGACAGGGTTCATCAGGGCTGTGATGGAATAATCAGGAGGCTGATAACCATCTGATTGGAACAGCAGAACCAGCCTGTGGGAAAGAGATGCTGAATTTGTAATTGCTGTTCAAATACCAAGAAGAGAGAAGGAGATATGACTGTATACAGAAGATCAACGAGCCTCAAATGGAACGTTAAAGTTCTTTCTTCTATGTATGTACAAACCCTGTGTTGTTTTATATTTTTATGTAAGAAAATAACTATAATATTCTAATAAAATTGTAAGAATATCAAACTGCCAGTAAATTAATGACAAAATATAACAACTGTATGTAACTAATGCTATATACAAATAAATAAAAATAAAAAGTAGATTCAAAATAATATATACACTGTATATAATGTAACAAATGCACATTTATAAATACAAAAAAAAGACATATATATAATATATATAAAACAAGAATATAAAACTGCCACAAATAATTTGGCTTGGGAGCAATAGTGTATTGCTGACAATGTCAAATTAAATGCATGACAAAATACACACTATCCCACTATTATTATGCATTTAACTTTCACACCTTTTTTCCAAAGCCACATATTTTCTTGTTAGGTTTTAAATCTGATGCTTAAGCCTGTGCACCTATATATATGATCATAAAGCAGAGTACACATGTACTCTGTACTCCATCGGATGAGACGTTAAACCGAGGTCCTGACTCTCTGTGGTCATTAAAAATCCCATCCTGGCCAAATTTGCCCATTGGCCTCTGACCATCATGGCCTCCTAATCATCCCCATACACTGATTGGCTTCATCACTCTGTCTCCTCTCCACCAATAAGCTGGTGTGTGGTGAGCGGTCTGGCGCACTATGGCTGCCGTCGCATCATCCAGGTGGATGCTGCACACTGGTGGTGGTCGAGGAGACACCCCCCCTCACAATGTAGAGCGCTTTGAGTGCTTAGAAAAAGCAGAAAAGCGCTATATAAATGTAATGAATTATTATTATTATTATTACATGTTTGTGAACAACGAAAGACTTCAATTCAGCACTGCATCTGAGGTTTTCAGGCAGTAGTTGCTGGTGAAAGCGCTCTGGGTGCTTTGCAGAGATTGCTTTAGTGCAAAACTTTTTGAGACTTAATTCTGTTTACACTGTATATACAGTTGCTGTGCAGCATGGCTATTGCTTTATGGATTCAGAACACTCAAAACCAAATTATACAAGCACAATGTGCTTTTAACTGCAGTTTAATTATGGATTACTCACTTACATTTCTTACTGTTTACTACTTATTTCTTCCAGCAAGAATGGAAGAGTGTCCACTTTGAGAAAGAAACACAATGATAGAGAAAAAAAAAGGTCAGAGAACCCATGACTCAGTCTGGTCTGCGTCTCCATGAGAACAAGATGCTATGCCAACCATGGCAAGCACAGTGCTGTCAGTTCACATCGCATCAGTCAGGTTCCAATGGATCCTTCAAAACCATCCCCATATTTGAGACACTTATCTTGTAAGCCATAGTGTAAATATATTTAATTCTTACAGCATCATTCCTTAAACAGTACGCAGTACTTATTAACACTGGAAAGATACATTAGATCTTAGCTTTTGAAGATTCATGCAATATCTATATTAAGGCTATTATTTTTTGAGGGACAATTTCAAATCTGCATCACCCACATTAGCATCTCAGCACTGTCTCTGACAAAGATAAATACCATGTCATAAGAAAAGTGATGGACAGGTTTCATTTTCATTCACATGTCATGTGTAAGCTCAGCAGTACATCAGTATCTGCTTGTTAAGTCTGACTGTCACCATTTCCGGGACCAAGCAGTCCATCAGACCCCAAAAGCAAACAACAAATGTTGTTAATATACACTCACTTTCTGCTGGAATTCTGAAAAATCATGATCCTAATCTTTATCTTCATAGTGAAACCTCAGATGGCCAGACAGGCAGTGATTTATCTTTTCAAAATCCTTAAAATATTGGAAAAATATAAACACTTTGAGCCCAGAGACTGTGACTGCTTTTAATGTTTTTAAAAGCTTAGCTTAAAGTTGTGCTATAAATGAACAATACTCATAAATGCCTATTGAGATTCTTATTTGAAATAAGAGTAGAGACTTGGACCCAGAAACAGTATTCAATATCACGACTTAACAAGCAGATCGAGCAGCATTTCTCAAAATAAAATTGCCTGTGGTCTGCAGAAAATTCCTCGACTGTCAAAAAAAAAAAAATCTTGCCTAAAACTATGGCAGGTGATAAAGAGTCAAATGTTGATATTGTTAACTAAAACTAATCATATCTTTTTGTTAACTTAAAATAAAATATAGATACATAGATACATTAAGTAAAATATCAAAATTAACAAAATTACTAAAATTACAAAAATAAAATGAAAAAGAAAACTGAAAATATAAAATATAGATACAAAAATATATAAATAATAATAATAAAATAACACCGATCAGAAATGATAATACACAACCACTGACTGCACAACACTGACTATGCAGCAACAGAGCAGGTTTTAAGGGGATATCACATTAAATTTAAACTTTATTATTTATTTATTTAAATTTTTTGCATTTAGTTAGGTTTCTGGTGTGTCTGCCAGCTCCAAAAATCTGAAAAGAAGACAGGCAGCCAGTTTTTTTATGGGCTGTCTGAGTCTGAAACAGTGTCTTTCAGTGAGCTGGAGCTGTTTTTGACAAGGTAAAAAGGGTGTTGTTTTACACAACCATTAAGGAATTTTAACCAAAGTATGTTACAGACATTTTATGAAGACCCTAATGAGTCATACCAGCTTGGAAAATGTCCCCTTCAAACAAAGCTCCATCTGTGCATGCATCCCATTAGATGCAGTGTTTATAGGGTTGCCATATACATTGTGATTATTAATGCATGTGAAACCCTGACAAAATGAGTTCTGCTGATACCCAAGAGTGAAGCGTAAACTGAAATGTAAATGTAAAGAGGAAACTGCTGTATCACTTTCAGGCTGTCTGGACATTCCACACACAGTCACTGATCTGTCATTAACTCAGTGAAACAAGTCTAGAACAAAAGCTGAAGATCCAGGCTCGAGTTCCAGCTCACTTTCTTCTCTCTACTTTTGTTCTTGTCCTCCACACATGCTCCGTCTGCCCTGCTCTCCCCTGGAAACATGAGCCCCAGCAGGGGTTGATTTAATCACCGCTAATTAAATAGGAGTAAGTATCCGATGGGCTATTCGATCAGTGCAGAAGTTGTCCCAGGCCGCTAATTGTATCCTCCGCCACAGCCCTTGCATTGAGTTACAGTGTGCTGGAGACTTGGAGAGAGATTTTTAAAGTGTCCTTAGGGGACCATGTAGCTATTAGTAGCTGCTGCAGACAGCTGATTTGTGTTAAGCAGATGGATGTGACCAGTGATCTCCTGTACGATCTGCGGCCGCTTTATTAGGCGTTGAGAGAGCAGAGGACAGCTTGTTAGAACTTGGCTGCTTACTGACTCTTAATGCAGGTGAATTTTAGTTCTCCGCTGGTCAAGGGCCAGTTTATCCTTATACAACCCTGTGCTCTGGGAAAACAGAGGGGGGGAATCTAAAGAAAATGCAGGCAGCACTTTGTGTGTAGCATTGACTGACAGGTACTGTACAGTTGGACTGGTTGACAATATAATGAAATTACTTATATTTAATTATTAACATTTCAGCACTCCCCTTAACATTTAAACTGTAGGTGTAGTTTTGCATTTTTTAAAGAATGGTTTCACACAACATTATTGAAGCAATCAAGAAAATCAGTATGTCTAAGCTTTTTACACTAAAGCAAAATTGCTGGCGCACAACTTTGTTGTTTTTCTTTTTTCCTTGCTGTGGAGCAAAAAACATTACAACAGCATTCACACAACAGTAGCCATGTAGAGTTCATTGATCTATAAATATCAGAAAGAGCAATGTAGTGGAAAAATAATTGCTTTCAGTTCCACTCTACTCCCTCGGTCCCACTGTGAAAAGTGCTGATTTTGACTGAACGCCTCCTGACTTAGTTTTTCTCTATCACGTTTATAGGTTAATGACAGAGAAAAGGTAATCACAAAAATTCCACATCTTGCACTATTTTTATATTGATTTTCAGAAGTGCATTAACTGATTAGTGATAAGAGAGTGTAAGAGGATTAACTCAATATTTAAGTGGGAAAACCTACCCTAAACATTCAAATTTAATTAATTCAAACTAAAGACTTAAATGAACAGTTCTCTCTCCCCACTTAAAAAAGTAACATAAAATTGGTTAATATGATTCACATGCTATATTTCAGGTCTCATGGTGTCGTATGATAACTTTGTTTGAGAAACATACTGAAAGGGTGTTTTCACCCCTGGCTTGTTCAGAGCATTTGTCTTGGAACCTGGTGAATTTTTCCCTAGGCATTTATGAGCATGACAATCACGCTTGGATCTGCATCAAAACAATTGTATGAGACTGTGTGAGATTGCCTGAATGAGGTGGTGTCATCTCGATTAATAAACAAACTCTGGAGTGGCTCACTTGTGGTGAGAAAGAATCTAACCAAGCTGTATCATAATTTATAATGCATAATGTAAAAGTGTTTAATTCTAGAGGTGGGCACATTTTGCATTATTGCAGTTCAAAACCAAAAAGTGTATAATATACACTTAATATACAGTTAATATAGAGTCAATTACTTGTTACAAAGCTAACAGTCTACAGGTCTGAAAGCGCCCTAACTAGTCTCTTAAATGTAGGCACTTTTAATTTTGTTCTCTCTCTTTCATTTCTGAAAAAATGCCAGTTTTGGCTTATGATCTGTTCTCATTGACAAGACCTGTCCATACGTCTACCTCATTAACATCAGCTTCAGTGGGTAACAGCTCATTAAAATTTGCTGTCCAACTTGCACAAAGTCGAGTTTGTCTGCAGAGCCTATTGACAGACAACACATGGACACATGGAGATTGATGACTATTTGAATGTCTGTTCATTGCTATCGATCTGATACAAGCTATAGCTCAGTCAAAGAACTCAAAAGAAGCACGATAGTCTTTTGAAATCTGGCCATTGAAGGTGGCGGTTCCCTACACAATTCTTGTATACTAATCTCCTTCATTACTGCAATTCTCTGCCAGTGTCCTCACCTCAGTAGCTTGTGTAATGATGTATAAAATTACTGTTACCATACAGAATATCAATAAAACATACACGGCATTCAATATCATTTAATTCTAACCGTATCCCAAAGCCGATGGCTACGATTTCGCATTCTCTGACTCTCGCATAAACATTTAGATGTGCATTTGGTCTCCTGCGGTGAGAGCTTTGTTGGTCTGTTTGAAAGCTGTCTAAAGAACATGTAACATCTGCAAAAACCACAGGCATCATAGACTTTCTCTGCCCAGCCGAGAAAGCAAAAAGGCTGATCCCAGCAACATTCACACATCCTTGTGTTTGTGAACCCCTCTCGTTGTGTGAATAGCCCATCAAACACGGCAATAAAGCAGAAGCCTGCTTTATCCTACTGAGAGAAGCAGAGCACACAGACTATCATCTCAGCGAGACTCATCTCAGAAGATGGCTGAAGTTCAGAGTTGAGTTAAGACTTTCTTGAACTTTCTTGTTTGTTTTTTTTATTTAATTGGCCTTCATGTAAAATCTGCTCCATTATTAAACCCAAGCTTGAACACACAGGATCACCTATTAACTCAAAGTGACAATGAAGTGCAAAACCAGATGGATCAAAACATTTCACACATGCCAAGCTGTTGTCTCCTTGTGATGAAACGCTGGACTGATGTGCTACAACCATTGAGTCACCACTACAATCATCCATAAATAGGGCACCAGTCATTCACCAGTATTCACCGCGCTAACAAACATACTATAAAGAGGGTTTTCTAACCTGGGATTGCTAGAGCTCTTCCAGGAGTCTGCAATACACTAGTTATGACCAGGCCCGGTGCCAGAGGGGCATTTTAATGGTTGGGGTTCATGAAGCATATTATTGTAAAAAAAAAAAGGTTGGCTGTGGAAAACAATGACTAGAACTCATTAAAAGAAAAAAAGGTTTGCCACCTTGATCTTTTCAAGTAATGGTTTAGGGTAAGTCATTTATAAACACATTACAGAGGTGTCATTTGTGAAAAAAGAATAGGAAGAGATACTCACGTCATCTGTTCTGAGCTTCTTAGCTGGACATCCCCCGTCTACTGGATGCAACATGTAATACAGACGCACTTTGTTTGCATGTTTCCGGCTCTGAAAAAGACGAATGGAGAGGAAAAAAATATTAAGTGTGTTTATTATTCTTGTACACAATAAGAGAATAAGATGATGTAATAAATCAAAGTGAAAGATATGTACCTTTATTAACAGACTTAATTGTGAAGAGAAAGTACACAATATTACCAAAGAAAGATGAGCACTGGAGCAGGAACTGAGTGAGAAGTGAATGGCAGTGCCCGTCTCATGCACAGGCCAATAAATAATTACTGTGTTTGGCGTTAAGTGAGTGTGGAGCCACAAATCACAAACCCATCAATTACTTGGGTTTGACGGCACATCTTTCAGAGTGGGCCAAATCAATTCACAGCTTAGTTTACCTGAAAATGATGTTGTTTGACAAGAGGGTAATTGAACTTCATCCTCAACGGAGGAAAGAGGCAAAGTGTGGGCAGAGAAGGACAGAGAGTGGCACTGGAATAATCTGCATTGAAAGCCACTCATTTCCTCTTGAAGAAGTGAAAGATTGTCTGCTTTTCTTGGACTCCCAAAAAATGACACATGGACCTGGATGAAAAAGACCTGACTGACTACAGATGAATGTGGTTCAAAAATATGATCTGTCATCTTGTGTTTGAAGATTGCCTGAGAGAATCTTATTAGCCTGGTCCTCCTATTTCTCCCCTCAAGAGAGTAAATATGAAATGAGACAGAGAGAGAGATGGAAAGGGACAGATGGAACTCAAGATTTATTGAGAATGCTGCTACTTCAGCACCTGAAGTGTGTGCAAATACAAACATATTTCTCTTCAGCAACAATTCTAGCCATAATTTCTCAGTTTCCTATAACACCAGCATGCAATAAATATGCAAATTTGTCTGTCTCTATTCTTGCCTGTCAGTGTGTAACAGTCAGGTGTTATCAATTGATTTTCTATAAATAAATAAGAGATGTTATATATTTATTAATGTACTGTAATTTTAAATTTTTAAAAAATTGTCAGGCCAAGCACTTTAATATAAAATTTGCATAAATACATATTATACATGCATGTGTGTGTATCATGTTTGAGATAACTGCATTAACCCCAAAGAAATCATCAGATGTAATCACAATTAATATGTTAAATTATAAATAAACAGACACTTCACAGTCACAATCCTCAGCAACAAACAGTGGGCTTGTATTTGAATAAATGACACTTGTGGACTAATCTGACCCAAAGTTTACCGTTAAGTACTCTTGACTTCAGGGAGTCTTGGGTATTGTAATTACATGGAGGTAGACAAAACTAGTCTCAAAGGGTTAGGTAAACTCAGATTGGGGTTGAACTGTCACAGCTATAGATTTAGAGGGCCACAATTTAGCTCAAAGCACAAAAAGCCCATGATGTTCCAAACCCCACTGTCATTTAGCCAGAGGAAAACATCAAGCTCTACTCATGGGTAAGCACAGGGGAAAATAACTGGCAAATAGAGAAAGCTTTCAAGACTCATTACTGTAAAAGGACCCACACTCCACTAGTAAAGGACTGTTTACTGAGACATGTCTTCTTCAGGGTTTACTTTATGTTTTCATATCAAAAGTGAGTTAAAGATTAGATGACCCCGTCAATACTGTGGGCAGGATTCACTTTATTCAAGTTTATTCACTTGAAACAGACTCATACCTACAACGACATTTTATCTTTCCTCAAACGTATAGATGATGCTGCAGCTTCTGATACCCTTGTTGCTAATTAATTTTTTTAAACAAGTAGTGTAAGTAGGCCTTTTTAATGGATTCATCAAGCAAAAAGCAGACTCTGTCACCTTTAGAGATAACAACAGCATGTGTGCCATAAGGACGCACAAATTAAAACCAGTCAAAGACTGTTTTTGGTGGCACGAAGACAGTTCACTTCCATGCTGAGACACAATTTAGAGGAACCCAGAAGGCAACCAAACACAGAGTTAAATTTTGTCTCATAGCTTTTCAATCTGACAACATAATTCAAAGGAAAAAATTGTTATAAGGAAAAGCCTACTCCCTTCAACATATTAAATCCTGCTCATGCTGCGAGCTGCTAATATGTTGTTCTGAGGTTTGTCAATACTGGTTTTCTGCATGGCTAGTTTGGTAGAGTTTTGAATCCTAAAACTAACCAGTGGGATAATGATTATGCACATTTTTATGAAATACAGTTTAAAGGGATAGTTCAGCCAAAAATGAAAATTCTGTCATTAATTGCTCACCCTCATGACATTCCAAACCCATAAGACCTTTGTTCATTTTCGTAACACAAATTAAGATATTTTTGATAAAATCCGAGAGCTCTCTAACCCTCTCATAGACAGCAAGGGTCCTAACACAAAATTCAAATCAGCAACTCAAATAAAAATACCAATACATCTACACCATCTTCCAGATCCACTTCTAATAGTATACCAAGATATAAAAAAAATGTGTAAAGGTGCAAAAACCCAACAGATGATGCTGAAAAATAAATTTCCTGCAGTACATTTTAATTAGTCATTTGCATCAAATAAACTGGGTTATCAACATGCCACAGATCCACTGCATATTCTATTCCAAGGCACTATATGCATCCTCACTATTTGGCCTCTGGTTGCTTAGTCACTAGAACATGTTCAGACCCAGTTTTGGAAGCAGGAATACTATCACAGAATGCCAGGAAACTGAGTGGGATTTCAGAATCACGCAAAAACCTCCTTGCACAATCGGATTCACTATGTTGACAGAAGATTTGTAGACAAAATCACAGCACATCTGTAGATTACAAAAGGGGAAAAAACGTAGGACAGGCAGTTAGAGCTTCTTATTGTTCTTTTTGTCAATTATTTATTTTTTATATTTCAAACAAACCTTCAAACATATTTTAACACGAGCACCTTGAATTTTGTTATTATTAAAAGGATAGAATACTGAAAAGTACTACAAAAAGAAACAGCCTCAAAATAATGAGCAGACAAAATGCCATTAGCATGAATACATGACATACCAAATACTTCTAAAAATCCTGAGCATCAAACAGAAATACATGACTTGTCATTCTGAAAATGTGGTGCATGGTGAATCTAAATAGGAATCAATGTGTGGAAAAGTGAGTTCATTAGCAATCAGTCTTTGTTTTGAGTATGGAAGACTTTCTGTTAGACCCAAGGACTCTTCACATTATATGTTTTCATGTTTTTCCTAACAAGCCCTCATCCATATTTCATCAGAGCTTCACAAGCCTTTGTTCTGTCCATTAACACCATCTTCTTCCAATTTGTTTGCCGCTCCTCCCCACTTCTAAGAGCTAAAGAAAATATCAGCAGAGACAATGAAGAATTATGCTATGGCTTCAGTTTTACCAGATAATCTGTAAGATCCTCAAAGCATAAAAATCCACTGCAAGATTTAAATCCATCAAATGCTTTCTTCAATGGATGCATTGTGCTTTGTTCCTTCAATATGGTGTTAAGTTAACTGTTTAGGAATTTCACGGCAATTAAAAATAAGAACAAAAATCTCTATACTCATAAGAAAAAAAAATATCAAAGGTCAAATACAACAATTATTGTATTTTTTTGTGTGACATTTTTGCTCTGTATCTAAATATGGCCATTTTATCTTCACATTGCAAACAGAGAATCCCCCACTGTTATGGCTGGTTTGACCTCACTGTTACTGTCATTAGTGACAGAAACAAACCTGTAAAGTCACCGCTCTGACAATGAATCAACAGAAAAACATTTATGGTGCAATTATGCTTTCTGCAGATTGTGCAAGAAAAGTTATATATAGCCTTTACTGCAATTGAGTGCTGGATGCAGTCATCACAACACAGACAAGATAAATATTAACACACTGGACAATGTAACCGGCGCATAACCTTTGAAAAATGCATACAAAAAATAAAACAATCTACTGTTTTGTATATTCCAGAAAGCAAGTTGTCAAGGTTGGCCTGGCAAACATTCTTTATATAACTGCCTTTGTTCTTAAAATCAGCTGACAATGGATTCATTATTTTGTAACTGTACAATATGTGCTACAAAGAAATACAATTACTGGTGCCTTTTTCATATGAAAAACTAATTTTGTTGCATTTGAAAGAGACGCTGGGATGAGAATCACGTTTATTGGTTGGCCTCATGCATCCCAATTTTATTCTTGTTTTAATTAGCACTATCTTAAGAAGCGTCTTACAGAGAAATGATTTCTTCTCTTTATACGACTCTAACGGCTGTTAGGCCAACAAGAACGTCCCGATTTAGCCAACTGTACAGGAGCTAATTGAGGAAGCCAAATTTAGAGCCATATTTAAAGACATTACTGATACTCACTTAGATAATAACAGAGTAGATGTGTTTAATAGAGCTGTGCTGAATCAAAGACAGACCTCTCACAGCTCAGTGGTAAGTTTAGCTCACAATACAAGATTCACATGTGTAAGGCAGCCTATATCCTAAAGCATGAGGCCATTTAACCTATGACATTTTGCCTGACTGATTTATTTGTTTGTTTTTGATCACACTTAATCTACTTTTGTGGAAGCTGATTTCACCAGAATAAATATATATCAAGTCACAATTTGGGTCACTTTTTTTTATTCTCTGCAGCAGAAGGCGGCTTAGAGGCGTATTGATGCATACATAATTAATATATACAGTACTGCTCAAAGTTGGTTAGATTGTTTTATGTTTCTGAAATATGTCTCTTTATACTAAGTCTGCATTTGATTGAAAATATAGTAAAACAGAAATATTTTAAAATATTATTTAATAAATAAGTATTATTGAAAATGTAAATTGTTTTCTTTCTTAATATTTAATTAACAGTTGTGCAGCTGAATATTACTGTGAAAATAGTGATACATTTTCCTTTCTCTTGTGCCAGTTTTTCCAGAATTCTGAATCAAAAGTCCAAAAGAACAGTAGTTATATAATAAATATTTTATATAATAAAAATACATTTATATATTTAAATCCAAATGATCAGAATAATGCATCTTTACTGAATAAAAGTATTTCTTTCAATAAAATCTTACTGACCCCAAATTTCTGAATGTTACATACACACGTTCAAAAGTTTGAAATATCACAGAAAAAAAAATCTGAAACATACAAAAAAAATGGCAGCCAGTGATTCACTCTTAGAATTTTTTCCCCACTTTCTGTTCTAATTTTACAGGAAAATTAACATCAATTCTGTAGAATATATTACACATGGTAAAATATGTTAAAAATAAATAAGATTAAACATTGATTTTATCATGATAATTTGCGCAGGTCTAGTTTTGTGTCAGGTTCGGGAAAAGCATCAATCAACTTCCAAGCTATTACATAGTAGTGACTGTTTCCTAGAATTATGCATATTAATAGTTACATGAAACAAGAACAGTTCACCTGTGATTATTGTCCTTTAGACCTTATAGTGTGAACCAGGAATCTCATTTACATTACATTCACATTTAGTCATTTAGCAGACGCTTTTATCCAAAGCGATTTACAAATGAGGAATCTCATTAGAAACAATCTCACATGGACCATTCCAATCTTGTAGAGGAGGATCCAGGACAATGAGAGGGCGGTTTGTCCTTGAACGCTGATAATATCACCATGACCAGGCGTAAATAAAAGCCTACAGTCTTCCCGCTCTCCGCTATGCTGCTCATACATATGTAAGATTAGAGAACTCTGATTGGAATTGCATGGACGAAACACATAAGCCAAGAGCACACAAACAGATAGAAAGAGAGCGGGACAACAAAAAGAAATCAAATAGCATAGCGCACCAGAGAGATTACACTCAATAGGAGACACAGGCCACAGACCTTGCTTACTGAAAAGACACCAGATAACTTCTGTTTGCTTTTGGTAATGCATACCTGATGTACCGTCAGTAACGGAAATGTAGAAAAAAAAGTCACCTTGAAGCATAGTGCTAGCAATCATAACAGCACAGCAATATCCTTGGTTTTAACATTAAGAGGATGCTAGCCCGGAGCTCAACAATACTGTCTCACACATGTACTTGTGTTAGTCTCACAGTCTTACATGAAAAGGTATGGAATAACCTTGAACACATAAATAGAGTACCTGGATCAGTGCCTTGAGGACTATAAAATTAAACCCAATGCTGGAAGTGCTATGTCCATGATTGTCTTTCTGCATTATTAATGTCCCTTTTAATACAGCTGCTGTTAAACTGTTCAGTTCAAATGTCTGGATTCTCTCCCTCCTCCAATCTGTCTCACTCTCTCTCTCTCTCTCTTTCTTTCAGTCTTTGATGTTTCAGGGGTGAGGATTAAAAGCTCATCGCGGAGGAAAAATTGTGCCCTCAGCATAATTTCTAAAACCATGACCTGAGTGCTAAAGCCTCTGTACACTCTTAAAAATAAAGGTGCTTCACGATGCCATAGAAGAACCTTTTTGTCTAAATGGTTCCATAAAGAACCTTTAACATCTAAAGAACCTTTCTGTTTCACAAAAGGTTCTTTGTTGGCGAAAGAAGGTTCTTCAGATTATAAAAAGGTAAGGAGGAGATGGTTCTTTAAAGAATGGTTCTTTGTGGAACCAAAAATGGTTATTTTATGGCATCGCTGTGAAGAACCTTTTGAAGCACCTTTATTTTTAAGAGTGTAGATGTTACAGCCCCTACAGTTCAGATCCCTTCCTAATAAAATGCGCTTCAGGGCAATTTCAATGCAAATAAATTATTTTGTTTTTAAATTAAATCGAATGCCAAAATTGTGACAAAGCCCCTCATTAGTTAAAGAAACCACAATGTAAGTTTCTTCTGAATGTCAGAAAGGATTGAGTAGACTATATTAGGATTTAGTAAATGAACCATGTAAATAAAATGAAAGTTTTTGTCATTTGTATTATGTTTCAGTTTATTGATTACCATCAGAGTGTACTTGAGAGACCCTTTATGTTTACGATTTATATTGAATTTCATAAGAATGCTGTTACTCCGTACTTTGACGCAATCTGCTTTTTTTTTTTTTCAACCATACTTTCCCTTTTGCTGCCACTATAAACATTGAGCATCACGGGTGATATTTGCTAGGCTGCAAATAAACAGTGATTGTCCACTTCTTTTGTATACTAGTCAACATTTGAAGTGGATCAAAACCTTTCATCAAAGTTGCCCTAAAACCAAAATGCGTTCTTGTCTTTGGACAACTTTCATGAACTTTTTTGATCCACTTTAAATGTTGACTACTATAAATATCCCCTAGCACTATCTGATACACTTTGGAGTTTGTCTGAGGTGAGACGGAGCAAGAGAGACAAAAACTCTCCTCCACAAAAAATTACTGTTGCCCACTGCATGTCTTTCCACATTAGGAGCATGACAGCATTTTTCATTTAATGCCTGTGGAGGTTTGCAAAATTTAAACAAAAATCAGCAAAAAGATTTAAGCTTTTTAGCAGCTTTTAGTAATTTACCCAGCAGCCTCAGATGCACCAGATAGCCTTTTTCCACTGAAAATACTAAATTAGTGATGCACCAAAACATAGAAACCGAAATTAAGTTATTTATTTATCCAAAAACTGAAAACAATAATAAGTCGCATGTGAAAAAGATTTCAGCAACGAGCCACCTCTCAATATTTCAGTCAAACAAAACATATTGCTCTTGCCTCACTTTTGGTCCTGATGAAGTACATCCACACTGCTGACATGTTTGCCTGTTGTAGCTTATCCATGTTTTGTGCAGCTGACAGTCAAAACACATGATTGAAAAAGCCACAACTGTTTCTGTCAGTGATTGACCCTCCAAAAATTCTTCAGCCAAACTTTTTTTCCAGCTAAATATTTTTGGTTGCTGAAATTTCATTGCATCACTAACGTAAGCGTTGAGTTCTTTGTGCCAGAGCTTAGCTTGATATGACAGAAGTTAGGCTATATTAAATAAGATTCAATGCAATCAATTTACATTTGTAAACTAAATCATTTTAGATGTGGTCATTTGTTCAAGACTAGCAGCTTTTAGGGATTCACAGGAAGCCAATTTTTGCATAAAACGGTTGCAGTCAGATTGGGCATTGGCAAGGGACAAAGTGGCTCAATAGGCCTGCAGCACTCAGTCCACATGGGACAATTCAGCCAATAACACACTGAGCTCAGACAAACAAAACACCCCAGAATTAATATTTTACACTGACCAACACACTACCTTCTTCTTGTACTCCATGCCTGCCTGGGCAAATACATTATGTTCCCATCTGGGCCCGTTCAGGTTACAGCTCTGTTGACGAGTGGCCATATAATTCACCGTTCAATGACCACAGGGAAACACTCTGTAATACAGCTATGCTGCTACAGTATTCCTCACAACACAGATCAGAGGACATGCACACAGAAACTCTTATGAGTATTTGTAGAAGATGTCCAGAAAGCAGGCTAGTCACTGTCCTTGAAGACACTTAACCTCTGATTGCTCCAAGGGGATTGTCCCTGTAAGTACACTTTGGATAACAACATCTAAAATGACTAACATCAAACAAACAAAAGGGCAGAAGGAGACTTGTACATACAAGCAGACATGATGTAGACAGAAAGCAGGTCTCACCTCATAATGTGCCACTCTCTGTGACTCTGAGATGAGCTGAGCGCTGCACACTTTGCAGTAACTGTCTGTGAAAAGGCCTTGATCCACCTCTGTTGACTTCATCTGAACAACAACAACAAAAAAACATTATTATATGTCAGCACTTTATTATACACTACCATCATTAAACACTGAATTTGAAAATGACAGAAGTCGAAACCACTGCACGTACTGCACTGCTAGACGTACTTTTGGGGAAAACAGTGTCATGAAAACATGTCTCACATGAATTATTCACGAAGACATGTTGTTTCTGTCACTTTAATTATTTCAGCATGCGTCACACATATTAAAACACCGAACCAGCATGAGGACATGACATGCCTCTATGGAGCTGCAGTTCACTCCAGAACGGCTTATAAACAGACTGCAGGGGTTTTAGAGCAACAGATAAAAACCTTCATATGACCTTCATGTGATGAAAAATAAAAATAAATGCATTTAAATGGCAATTCACTGCAAAGCACAAAAATAAAATACATGTGCATAAAGATAACTTTAAATACCATGTGCTTTGTGGATGATAAGTGAACAATTCAAGGGCCTAAAATTCCCATATTAGTTATTTGATGGTTGCAGCCAGATACAGGTGGAGGGAAAAAGTAATAAAGAGATAAAGGAACAGTAGGAAACATTTTGCAATAACTAGAAATGCTCTCAGATTATAAATTTTACTTTCGGCAAATGCTAAGCTTTACTTTAGATTTAAATTTTTGTTCAGTTTATTTGTGTGTCCTGGGTAATGAAGGAACTTATCACTCTGTAGTTGCCCTTTGCACTCTCTGCGTCATAGACCAATTAGAGTGTCTTTGTTACTGCCAACTACTAACAGCTGCACTGGAGACAAGGTTTTAAAAGCCTACAGACAGTGTTTGAAAGCAGCTGCCATGCTGCACAATTGATTATTGATTTAACAGACAGCAGATTTGTATGAAGGCACTTCCTAGGGAAACTGGTCTCAGGCCAAAGAGAGGTGTAATACCTGGAGAGAGCTGTCCGTTAGTATCTCTATTCATCTTAACAGCACATGTGGAATGATACAGTATGCTTGCTGCCATCTTTGCTCAAGGGCACACAGTTGCACTTACACACGTCTTCCGACACACACAGGATGGTGGGATATTTACATTTACATTTAATCATTTAGCAGACGCTTTTATCCAAAGCGACGTACAAATGAGGAGAACAATAGAAGCAATCAGACCATCGAGAGAGCAACAGTATACAAGTGCCATGACAAGTCTCAGTTAGTCTAGCACAGTACACGTAGGTAGGATTTTTTTTTATTTTATTTTTTTTATTAAATAGAATAGGTAAGTGTTAGTATTAGTTAGTCAAGTGCTGGAGAAAAAGTTGTGTCTTTAGATGTTTTTTGAAAATGGCTAAAGACTCAGCTGTTCGAATTGAGATCGGGAGGTCATTCCACCAGCTGGGCACAGTCCAGGAAAATGATATCCCATATATGATATGGGATATCATATGATATCCCATATGATATATGGGATATATGATATCCCATATATATATATATATGGGATATCATATATATATATATATATGCTGGCTTAAAAAAAATGAGCAGGCAACAATGAATACATTGGATTCAGACATGCATTGATGCCTTTCAGTCTCAATATACTGTCTGGAAGCATTCTTTAGTTTGCAGGCAAGCAAGAGTTTGAAAAAAGTGCTGGCGGATTGAGCAGCTGGCATCTTTGATGTGTTTCTGTAATCCTTTTTTTCCAATATATATATATTTTTTATCTTTTTGTTTTCTTTCTGTCTGCTTTATCACACACACCCCTGGATGCAAACTTTTTGCTCTAAAGTGATATCATGACACTTTAAAAGTTATTTTGATGTTTTTGGTGTTGTACATGAATGTTTAAAAATCCATTAGACCAGGAGCCTTCTGGCAAAATTCAGTTCCAACTGTGCTCTAATGAATTTGTAATTTAACCGTACACCAAAACTTTGGCTATTTGAGTATTTTAAAGTCCCTGTAAGACAAGCCAGTTCACCTGATGGCTATATTGTGAGTGAAAGAAATTATCTAAAAAGTAAAAAAGAAAACAATAGTACAGGGACCTGGCAGTTGTTGATTGGATGGAGGCAGATCTGAATGCAGTCAATTGTAAGAAAGGTACAGGGTTTAAGCAGACTAAACGAAAGTCTGATATACGCTACCAGGGATCAAGTTATGACATTTTGATTAAAAATTACAAAACAAATTTTAAAACAAGAGAAATGCATGGATGAATCATTCACAAGATCAATAACATGCATTTAAAAAGATGGGTGAATTTTAATGCCAGCAGATTAAGACACTGGGATTTTCACATTTTTAGCATGGCCTGATTTACAAATGCTAATGACTGCAACTTCTCAAAGACAGAATAAATAAACATACTGAATAGTTTCCAAATAGAGTCGGTTTGTTACACTAATTCATGCATACATAGATATCACACAATTACCATATTCAAGCTATTCAAATAAAATTATTATAATCTTTCATTCAGTGGCACAAATCTTTCCCAGGCTGTTGCTAATCTAGATATTTTCTAAATCTTCATCAGATTTAGAGCTCAGGTAAATCTTCAATAGTGCTCAGTTGCGCTTTCTAAATTTTTAATTTCAGATTCTGACTCTCATACTTTGAGGGACATGTGGAAAGTACTTTGCTGTTGTAACTTGTAATGCATCTGCAAAACCATACACCAATAGTAAGGATACTGTACATGGTTTTTCAGCTTCCTTTTGTTTGTGGCCTCAGTTTACCCATCGTCAGAAAAAAAGGTAACCTTCTCAAACAAAGGACCGTAGACGTGCTGAATTCAGACAATAAGTTTGCACAGACATTCCAGCAGCATAAGTTTGCAGAGATGAAGATAAAAAACCTATAAAAGATAACAAGAGCTGCTGCAGAATAGGGGAGGAATGGACAGAGGGAATGAAAAGAGAAGTCGAAAGATGGTGTGGGGAGAGGAGCTCACTATCCCTCTCTGAGGAAACCGTGCATAAATTCAGCAGAACAAAATAGGCAAAATGCCATAACTGGAGCCCAAGCTGCATCGCTCTCATGAACACATAAACACACACACACTGCACACATCTAAAAAACAATTGCATTATTAATCAGTCTGAGGCCTGCTTAGAAAGAGGAATGGGGCTGACAGAGTTTACTTATTTGCCATGTGAATGTGATTAAAAGGCAACATAATACAAATGTACCCTATTTCCTTTCTTAATAAAAAGTCTCTGGCTTTAGCATGCACAGTTTATCCATGCATGTAATTCAAAAGCTTTTTTCCTTATCTTTAATCAAAAACCGTCTTTGCCTCAGCTGCTGTCACACAACATGGATCACAGAACAAAATGCAAAAAGCACTAATAAAAATAACTTGACTCGAACTCCTCTGCTGATAAAAACAAGAAAGTCTACAACAGATTTTCAGACTGCCAAGGACCTTCAAACTTGCATGGAAAGCTTTAATGGAAAGGTCAGAAAGTTTTTTTTTTTTTTTTTTTTTTTTTTTAAAAAGCAGTACAACTGTTTCCAACATTAAACTATTTCTTGAGCACCAAATCAATAATAAGCTAATTCTAAGAATATTGGTAACACTTTAGTATAGGGACCAATTCTCACTATTAAGTATTAGTTGCTTATTAGCATGCCTTGCCTATTATTAATATATTAGCTGTTTATTAGTCCTTATAAAGCACATATTCTGCATGACAATATTCTACATCCCTAATACCTAAACTAGTGTTTATTGAGGCAAAAGTCGTAGTCAATGGTTTGTTAATGGCGAGAATTGCACTTTATTTCATACTTAAAATAAAGTGTGACCAGAATATCATTAAAAAAACATTATAACAACAATTTATATAATATACATTGAACAGTACTGTATGTTTTATTACATTTTCCACTTAAATGTATTTGTTAATGCTTTTCCATGTAGTCCAAATCATCATCTAAAGACTATGCAAAGCCGAGTGAACAGATACCATCCATCACTCAAACTCCCAAACCACACACGACTGCACTGAACCTAAGAGGATGAAACATCATTTAGAGAAATACTGTGCATGTGTGTCCATAGTGAGGAGCATGCATGTGGGCTGCAGCAGGAAGTGCAGAGAGGGCAGTGCAGTGGGCGGCCCTGACAAATGTTCTGGCTGTCAAAGGTGTGCTGTAATCAGTGAGGGAAGGTACTGAGCTGGACGCCAGTTGCTTCAAGGCCTTCTACTGTCACTTCAGCTGAAGAAAGTCCAGACACTGCAAAAACACTTTCAGATCTCAATCACTCTTTAAAACTGCAGGAAATAACTGTCGCTCCGCTCATAAACTCCATTCCAGCTTGGTGCTTTGGATTCTTTGACCTCGACCCTAATGCCAAAAAGTGATATTCAGAACAACAGCACACTTATTCATGAGTATATTGCATTTGGCTATTTTTCCAGTGAATTAAAATAGGCTCAAAAGGATGCAACCAAACACAGCAGTATAATAACCAAGTCAGTACGTTTCCAATCCCTGCTGGTGCTTTAACAGGCATGCAAACACATCAGTGCTGGTTGCTGAGTAATGTCCTCATGTCCTACTTGAGCTCATTAGCATTCTGAGGCAACACATCCCAATGCACAGAGAAAAGCAACTGGAATCACAGGGAGAGTGTCTGTGTGTCCTCTATACTAATAAGAAGAATTGTCATAGGCAGCAGGTAGCCACGGAAAAACAACTTTTATGGTTTTGAATTAGATTGTCTTAATGTAAATAAAAAATAAAACAATGAAATGAACAATGATACAGTTATCAATGAGTGTGCTGCAATCATATATTGTGAGTACGAGACTGGATTTTAATGAACTGATGCATGAGGGGTCTTGAGCAGGATGATATTCATTAAATAACAGCAACTCCAAACTGCTGTTTTGCTTGTCAAAAACGGACTTATTATCAATTGGTTTTAACACTATAATAATTTAAATGTTTAAACGACTACTAATAATATTGACTATATACTATTTACCAACCCAGGCTCATTGGAAATACGTGTCTCTACATACATTTCTGCAACACCGTAATTATGTACCTTGCAGCACGTTTCGCGGCAGTTTCAACGTGAAATGTCCAGAGAGTGGCGCTAAAACACACGTTTAATACGTGACCGTGACACGTTTTTATTACGTTGGTACAGGCACGTATTGCAGTGTTTTTATTATGCTGCTTGAGGTACGTTTTGCCGCTATTCATTATTCAAATATCCGGTGAGTGTCGCTAAAGATTAAGCTCTATGAAGTTGGAAGTATCCCCTACACCAAACCCAAACCTAAACCTACCCGAAAGTGTTAACAAATGCAAAAGTAATATAAAAACTTATTTGCAGATGCAGCCATGCTATTTTAACTTCCTTATGCAGATTTGAGCTGTTTTGTTGAACTGTAGTTTGACGGGATTCGTACCGGAGCTCTTCATCACCGAAGTGCAACGCTGTATCGCGTGAGCTACCGAGTAAACTTACTGAGTTGGTACACTCATACATATGAAGCTGTATATGTGACGACAACATTCAAAAGTATCAGTTTTCAAATCGTGCAGGATGTTAAAATTGTTTTGAAGTCATAACATACCATTCTGCAAGTAACTGTGAGAAAATAATCAAAACTGTTCCTGTAAGTCATACTTCGTGTGAAAAGGAATAAAAGTTGTCAGAGTTTTACTGCCTCTAGTGTTGATTTCAACTGGAAACTGCAGTGAATCGTACATATAGGTACGTTTTTTCAGTTTTGCAGAAATGTATGTAGAGACACGTATTTCCAATGAGCCTAGGTTGCTATTTACAGTATACATGCTACCATTAAAAAGTTTGGGGTTGGTAAGATATTCAAAATCTTTTTTAAGGTTCTTATGCTTACAAAGGTTGTATTTATTTAATCAAAAATGCAGTAAAACTGTAATATTTTGAAATAATAGTAAATTACTGTTTTTTAAATATATATACTTATAATGTAATTTATTTCTGTGATGGCAAAGCTAAATTTTCAGCAGCCATCACTCCAGTTCAGTCAGTGTCACATGATCCTTTAGAAATCATTTTAATATGCTGATTTGGTGCTCAATATATATTTGTGAAAATAGTTGTGCCGCTTAATATTTTTGTGGAAACGGTTACATCATAAATGTTGTAACATTCTAAATGTCTTCAATTGCAGTTTAATATTTTAAAAACGTAATCAAATTTTCACCTAAATTATTATTTGTTTATACAAACTTTTTTCTTTTCATCTAAACTTGATAATATTAGTTAAAAGATAAACTCTAAACAGAACGAGATCGTTTTCATAAGCATACATACTCTACTGAAAATTGGGACAAAATTAAGACAAAAGCTTCTTGCAAAATGAAAAGAAAAGATTCATGAAAGCACAGAGATAAAATGGGATGTACATCTCTCAGGATTGTTACTGAACTCCAGTTTATCATGATCATTTCAAGAGCAGACAGAAACACAAGATCGCTATAAAGCCGGATTTAAAAAAAAAAGTATAATATCAAAAACCATGTTTTATATAACTTGGTGACACTTTGCAAAAGTTAAGTTCAGAATCCACATCCCTTAAATAGGTCTATAAGCAGCCAAAAGCAAACAAAACTTCAGGGCAAGAAACAAGATTTGTTCCCTTCTGCCTAAACAAAATAACACATACTGAGTAGCTCCTCATACTGCGTAAACAGGACTGACAAAAGAAGATATGTCTCAAGAAAATAACATAAATAATGTAAAAGAAAGAAAAGAGAGCCTTGCACTGCTCAGCATCTGCCTGTTCTCATCTGCTAATCTTTCTAATGTTGTGTTGTATTCACACAGTTGTTTAGCCTCCCTGACAGGGCTTTGAAACTACCCTTGGTGTGCTTATGGATAATTCAGAACCCGTGTACAATATGCCAAGATAAATAATGAGAGGAAAATTATGCTATTTGACTTCTCACCAACTCCACGAACAGCTTCATAAGCCAAATGCTGGGTGGGACCTGGGACGGGTCCACTCCTGACCCCCGATGGTTTACAAAACAAAGCAACAGAGAGGAGATTCATTTACACAGCAGATGTTTCGATGCACAAGAACAAAGTATCTCTCTTTGCCATACTCATGAATTTTGGATGCATCATGGACATGGGCTGTTATGTGGACAGTACAAAATGCTTTTTCCACCATCCTACCAAAGACAGTGGTGTTATGTGTCCAGGGGACGGGGAAAACATCTGCTGTCATGTGCAGAGGAGCAAGGGGATGTGATAGAATTTACTGTAGCGCGATGAAGGAAAGCGACCTGTTCCTGACAGCAGATAATACATTTGTCATGGTGGGTGATTATCATGGGGTAAATTAAGACGGCTTTATGTAATAATGTGGCCATGCTACAATAAGCCAGCATCTAACTCATTTAAATACGGTGTTGGTTGTGAGCTAGACCTTTTTGCAATCAACTTACAATAGAACCGATTACATATCTGACATTTTAAGCACATCTTAAAACAACACCAAACATAATTACTTATTCACTTAAAGGATTAATATTTATCCACTTATTTCCCTCCTCACCTTTGCAAAATTTCTACTGCTTCAATGTCAGTTCATTGAGCTTCTTCCCTGTGGCCAGCTGAAGGTCATACATCATTATCCTGTTCTATCGCTTTAATTGGAAGTCGTGCAACATTCAGATGGGCCTCATGTAAGCAAAAAACAAAACCAGAGAGACAGAAGGTGTGTGACCCTTAGGGGGCCTGTGACAATGCTGCAGGGGATCTGCCAATTATCTCAAATTAATTTCTGTGAAAAAAAGTAAATAATAGAGCAAGAAAATAATTATCAGACTTATTGTATCAGCCAGAATTTGAATATCATTGCATCTCTACTATACACTTGGGCAGTGGTTTTCAACCAGCAGGCTGGAGCCCACTAGGGGGTTTCAAGATTATTAGAAAATTCTTCAAAATTATGTAGGCTTTGAATATTGTTGAAGATTGAGAACCACTACACTAAGGGTTCATTTGACTTCTGTAAAAAACTCAAGAAACAATTAGCACATGGGAATTTTACAAAAAAAAAAAAACATTAAATTTAACTAACAATTACAAAGACATGCCAAGTAACCAAGTAATTAAATAAAACATTAACATTTTAAAAATATAACTGAAATAGTATTTTCTTGTACTGCACAAAATATTTTTTTAGTCTAGCAAACTCACACAATTATATACTCAAATTGGACAAAACAAAAAGCATTTTTGCAATAAATTGTTTTATCATACAACATTATCCAGTTTCCAAGACATAATATGGAAACACCATTCCAATGCTGTGTAATGTAAATTTAATAGAAAAGTACACACCTCTTTCACACCTGAACTATGAATGAGCCTAAAGCCCAAAGCAAAGCAAATTGTGACTTTTGGATTTAATTCTACACAAATCATGTTTTGCAATGTTCATTGGAAAACAGTTCAGAACATGTACTGCAAGGTTCTCAAACTGACAATGTATTCACTGGGTGTAAGGACAAAAATTGACCTTGAGCACCGCCATCGGTTATGCACTGTGCCATTTCATTTCATTTTTTGCACCTTTAATATCTGCATGGTGCTTTCAACGCCAGCTAAGAATATACACCCTCAGTGTGAAACCACAAGACAAACCTGTCTTACTCATACTAGAATAGGGCTTTTTATCTGGACCATGCATTATAAATTTGATTAAATTAGAAAACTCATTTTCTTCATCACACTAGAACCCCATGGACTCCAACAACATCTAATAAAATGAAGGAAGGGTTCATATAAAGGACACATTCCTCACTCCTTCAAAGCTAATAACCCTTACTTCCTATAAACAATATACCGGTAATAAGATTTGATATAAGCGGTATGTTTAGACAAACAACTGAATTTTTCTACGTAATTTATAAAATAGATGACTAGACAACACCATATTTTCAATAAATAAGATCATGTCTGGCATTTTAGGAGGTTTTTAATCAGGATATGTATTCATGGTGCAATGAGAATAGCTAGTATTGCTGTAAATATTGCTGGGAGTCTAAACCTCAGCTTTGCTACTTAATGCCTGTGAGCAGAAATGGAGATGGATAGTGAAAGATAATATCATATCATATTGCTGGGCTTTGGCAAGGCATTTCCCTCTCCATAAGCTTCTCCATAAGTGTGGGCTTTGTCCCTCCCAATGGAAAAACAGCATTGGAGAGGCAATGGGCTGTCACTTCTGCCTCAGAAGTCCTGGGAGACAAATTAAGATGCTCTAGTTATGGAGACAGCAGATTCTTCTATTCTTTTTATGTTAGAATATCACTTTTTAAAAGTATGTCTCAAAGAATTTAACTGCTCGTTATTACGAAAGATGTTTGCTAAGATATACACTATATTGTAAGGCAAGGTTCAAAAAGAAAATTATTGATTCAGTCAATGTGGAAGAACTTGACTGGTCTGCATAAAACCAAGTCCTAATCCCAGTTTAACACCTCTGGTGTGACTGTAAATGCAGACCTTGAGCCAAAAACTCATCACCAAACACCAATGATTTGTACATATGGGTACAGTCATTTTAGACACTTCCAAAACTGTTGCAACAGACATTGAAGTGCATTTTTCTGTTCTAAAGAAGGGGGTGTCCCAATACTTTTGTCTATATAGCTTATGTACAAGTCATTGGTGTTTGGTGATGAGTTTTTGGCTCAAGGTCTGCATTTACAGTCACACCAGAGGTGTTAAACTGGGATTAGGACTTGGTTTTATGCAGACCAGTCAAGTTCTTCCACACTGACTGAATCAATCATTTTCTTTTTGAACCTTGTCTTATACACAGAGACATTGTCATGTTAGAATAGAAAAGGGTCCTGTCCAAACTGTTGCTATAATATTAGAAGCACACAATTTCCTAGAATATCATTATATGCTTTAACATTAAGATTTGTACTCATAGAAATTACTAAAGTAGTCAAACCTGTTCATTAGAAGGGGGCGACCCAATACTTTTGGCAATATAGTTGTACATCATAAAGTAAACAACGGCTCTTTTGAAATCTCAATTATTCCGATTTTTTTCACAAATACTGATGTTATTAAGGCTCTCCATTGCTGTGGTTAGCACAGTCCACAAAGATGAACCTCAACAGAATGTGCAACTGTAAGTATGGCAGGCTTTGCACAGGAGTCTTGAAAAAAATTGTCCAACCAGAGGTAATTCTGAGGTGATTCTACACTAACAGAGCCACCTTGTGGTGCACGGATGATTTTCTCTGACAGTTTAAACAAACCACCCACCCACCGCTGTGCAATTTCACTGTCCCCAATACTGAGAAAATGGCTTAATTTTAAAAACATGGCATGAGGCAGGGAGGCTCACGTGCATGCTGATGGGAAATAATGTTCAAATAAGCAAACTTTGAAGTTGTTCTACTCCCTTATCACTGAAAACCACACTACAGCGGGACGGTTCGGACTATGATGCATCTATAATGAATGAATGCAATAAGAGTGATGCTGTTATATCTGGCATTCCTCTCTCCTTATACTGTTTTCCACTGGCTGGCTGGCAGGCAGAGACTGCTAATTTGTAAACACGCCATAATAACAAAAATTAAAGATGAGCCTCTTTTCTCCGCACATAAAAAGAGTGTCAAGAAAACATCAATAATTCACATCTTACTCTCTCTCTGCTCTCTCCTAACAACTGTTTATTAGCCCAGCTTGTTAGACAGTACACTAATGAATGGCTAAAAATGAAAACTTATAATGTATTTCTCATCTCTAATCCTAAATGATAATTATAGAATTTAATACAGACAAATAGACAAACTCAAACTAAAGGAATGAGATTTGACTCTTCACTAACTACAGCAAATGTCATCTGTAGTGGACAAAGTACATATCCGGGGTTAAAGAAAAGGTAAGCCACTTATTACTAAAAGACATCTGCTTCTGTGTCACGTATTTGCACTCCAAGGAATATGAAAGAGAATATTAATGCTACCATTGTTCCGCACAAAGATGATCTAAGCAGCACCTGGAGGAGAAACTTTAAAGGGACAGACTCATTTCAAAGACCTAAAATACAAAAACAAATGGTTAAATACTTCTATAAAAAAATGCTTAATGCATTATTTTAAGTTAATAACAATGACTAGATAAATAACACAAATACCAATGGTTGTTCTTCAATTCCTCAAAGCAAGTCAAGTCACATTTATTTATATGATGCATTATATACACACAGTTTCAAAGCAGCTTCATAGTAATGAACGGGAAAATAACTGTTAATATTGCTAAAACTGTTAATAAAATTATTAAGAAAAAACATGCATTCAAATAACTTTGATTACTTATTTGGGCATAGTGCTTTTATGGCGAGTGTCTACTAAACTTACAAAGACTGTAAAACTGAAAAGGTTTATAAAACATTCTGCTTCTTGTCTTTGTTTATCGTACTGTACAGAACAACCTGTATCCTAAATGTAAAGAAAACCTGCTATAGCAAGATCACTGAATCAACAAGGATTCTGAAAATAAATAATATATGCACAAAACTAAACTAATTTGCTTTGCAGAATTGCTTTAACATGTCTCCCAGTACATAAGACTGCAAATTGTATAAGTCTAAATCAATTGGTCGTTCTCTTGACTAGATAAAGGACAGGTAATAATCCCACAATTGCCCAGAGCACTACATTAAATCCTCATATTCAAGAGTTGACACGACTACAATCAAACTGTCTCGGTAAATTACCCAGATCACAACAGGTGAAAACGAAGATCAAAGCGCACTTGACTGAAAACTGACACTGTCCGCATCGACGGGGTTCTCAGGACTGTAGTGTACAGTGATACATAATTGATCGTTTGCAGTAAATGAAACAGCTGTGAGATTGAGAAACCGAGAGCAATCTGTCAACACTGCCTCGTGCCACCGAAATGTACCTTTTTTGGGGTCATTATCACTGCTTCTTGGTACAACAAATAGCTTAAGAAAATAACACTGGTGAGGTCTCTCAAATGAAACGCCAGGTATGATACTATGAATTGTATTTACAGTTCCCGTGTCCCTTATCATGTAAACATCACAGCACGCAACACATTCATCGCTGGCTTTCGTGCGTCACAGCGTCAAGAAATCTGAGAAAGTGTAACACCACCATATCATTTTAGAGTATCCTGTCTAATGTTGTTCCTGTGTTTAACAAGTATCTCCAGCAGAGTCGAGAGAAGGGTTAGTTTGGAGCCGCGCGTATCACCGTTAAACAAACTAGCACAGACTTTGACTTCGTTTATATAAACATACCTGTAACTCTAAGCTGTAGTCCTCGTATAAGTGTGTCGGGTACAAGGTCAGATGGTGTTTCACTTGGAGAGAGAAGGTGTAATCCATTGACTGTGTGATGTGGGCGCGTGTGTAGAATAGAGGATGCTCGTGTACAGCTGCCTGCGGTGCTTTAGTTCAATTGCAGAGCGTTCTCCGCCCCGCCGTCCTCCATTGGCTGGATGGCTGGAGTAGTTTTTTTTTCTGCGGTAGTGGCTTTACAAGCTGGGATTTATAACAAGACACTAGTGCACAAATGAGAAGGATCAGAGGTAAGATGAAAGATGAATGTAAATTAAGTCAGCAGATGTATTTTGTTGCTATTATGCTTTATAGTTTACGTAAATACTAGTCACTTAAAGTGAAAAACAGCAATTAGTTCTGCACCTGTTTTATGTCACATTTTATGTTATTTAGTTAATAAAGGAATAGTTGGCCCAAAAATGAAAATTTGATGAAAATGTATGCCTACTCTGGACCAAAATGTAGATGAGTTCGTTTCTTAATTGGAGCAGATTTGTGGAAATTTGGCTTTACGTGGTAACACTTTATAATAATAAAGTATACACTAATAAAGTAGCCTGCTTAGATTATTTGCCAACTATTATATAGTTAATTCATAGTTTATAAACTGTTGTTAATTCATTAATAGACTCTTTACGAATAGTGAGTTCTTCATGCATTGTCACTGTAATTAACCAAATTATTATTATTTTTTTAATTAGTTCATATGTAAAGAGATAGATAATGCTTTTATTAACAATTTATTAACCATGCATAGTTGTAAATTTAGATGAGGTCATGGAAAATGGGAAATGTCATTGATTAAGTGCTGTACACCAACCTTTAGCTACTTTTACATACAGTATGTTCATAATGGTTTTTACAGTTTATAAACTATATTCTGTCCCTTAACCCTAAACCTACCCATAACAGAAAGTTTTATACAGTTTGCACTGTATAAAAAACACCTATGAAGAGTCCCTGTAAACCACATATGCAAATGTGGGTGAGTTCTTAATGAATTTGTAAACATTTTAAGGGACATTAAATATGAATGCAACTAATGTTCAATAAAGGTTGGTTTATAGCACTTAATTAAAGTAATTTCCCATTTTCCGTGACCTAATCTAAAATGAGAACTGCTCACTCTTTATTAGCAATTAACAATTCCTTTACTATTAATAATAAGCAAAATAATAATAATAATTTTGTTAATTACAGTGATAATGCATGAAGAACTTACGGTAGCACTTTAATATAGGGACCAATTCTCAATATTAACTATTTGCTTATTAGCATGCCTATTACTAACATATTTGTGATTTATTAGTTCTTATAAAGCACATCTTCTGCATGACCATATTCTACATCCCTAATCCTACCCAATACCTAAACTTAACAACTATATATTACTAACTATGGTACTCTTTATTTTAAGGTGTCCTTTTTACAGTATAATTATACATTTCAGTACTGAGTAATATTAATTAACTACATGTACTTACTATATGGTTAGGGTTAGGATTAAGGTTTGGTTTAGGGTTACTTGCATGTAATTATGCATAATTTATTGTTGTTATAATAATAAGTACATGTAACAGGTGTAACAAGGACACCTTAAAATAAAGTGTTACCCTAATAAGCAGCAAATTATGAGTTTATAGTTCATGGTTTGTTAATGGCGGGAATTAGACCTTAAAATTAAGTGTGACCGAACTTGCTTTTTGTATAGAGTCTATTAATGTATTAACTACCATTTATAAACTATGAATAAACTATAAAACAATAGTTTGTTAATTTATTATTGTATACTTTCTAGTGTTACCCATTATATAACTTGTTACCAATGGATCTTCTGCAGTGAATGGGTGCTGTCATACAGTTCATACAGCTGCTAAAAGCTGTGTTATAAAGTAAAAAGTTGATTGTCTAAAAAATAAATAAATAAATGAACCCATCATTTAGACATTTTTAATTTCAAACTGTTGTTTCCAGCCTATCCACACTTCAGAGCAATATTTGAAGCTAAGCGTATCAAATCATTTATCATGTTCAGGAACTCATATTTCCCTAAAATGCAAGATTTTAAGAAAACCTTTCTAGTGTACGTTAAATTAATTAGATATTATTGGTAGTAAAATGTAAAGTGTTGCATATTGTATTGGTGAAGAGATGAGTCTGTGTATTTTGTTATGCTTGTTATATACTGTATGTTATCACTTTAATTGGAAGTGCCACAATTAAATTGTGTTGTCTGTCATAGGAACTACTAAACAGAGATTTAGAATGTTTTTTTAAGGTGCTGACAGTCAAAAAAGTGTGGACAATCTAAATGCATAAAAAATCAGTGTAAAAAATGTAAAAAAAAATTGAATTGGGTAATCAAAAGTTGTACACATGGTTGTGGTTATCATGCCCACTTGAACACTTGGGGCAAATACAGGAAATACAGTCATGTGCAATAAGTAGACAAGTAGTCAAGTGCAAAGATTGGAAGTGTAGGTATTGCAGGTCTTACATCTCTGCAAATTTTTTAAGATAATATTTAGGTAAGATCATTCAAAATGAATTCAAATCAATATTTAAATGAATAAATCAATAAGTCCACTTGTTTATTTATTTCCTGATCACCTTGTTGCAATTATTTTGCAATTTTATTTATTATTATCCTGTCATACATCATTCGTCACTGTAGTTTTTATGGTGAATTTCTGGGAACTATACTGTTTGCTGTTGTGCTTTTGTTTAATTGAACATGATTTTTTTACAGCGTGAGTCTATGAATGAAGTCCTTTTCATATCTGATAATAGACAAAAAAAAAAAATGTATGCCCTGCATTTTCGTGTGTAAATGTTTACCTTGAAAAGGTTCTAAAGAAAACATACTGCATCTTTTAACTCTGAAAAATCCATTGACCTTAGAGTGAATTGTGATTATGATTTGAAGTGATACCAGGCTGTGTGGGGAGCAGTTCATCAGAATGACACTAAAGAGGATGTGGCCTTAGGCTAAACTCGACTTTGAGATCCTTTGCAAAACAGCAAATATTCCCTTTTGTTATACTATTCATCAGATAGACGGCCACACATCTGTTCACGTCAAATTAAAATTCCTTTTTAATATAGGAAAAAGATTCATATTGTGACATAATACACCCATCCACATTTAAACATGCCCAATTGATTTTGTTCATTCTGCTCAACATTGTTTATGTTATGACGTCTACTCATTATTGATGTAATTATCTCAATGAACGGTATTCTGTCATTAGTGTTTCTTGTCTACATGGTTTATTAAAGCATAAATGCCTGAAAGGCTGCTTTATCCTTGGGTTTCCATAAACGAATGAAAACCGCTCCACTCACTTCCTGTGTCTGTAGAGTCACTCAGCCTCAAATCTCATTTTCAGGTCACCATGTCTGGTAACAAGCCAATCCAGACTTAGGCCAGTTTTACATGATCTGTCACACTCTGAAAATGTGTGAGCATTCACTCAACAAGCTTCACAACCCCACATAAACCGGGTTTGAAAGGCTGTGCTCCAAATTTGTGAGGTGTATAATGTAGGCAAAAGTATGATAGAATAAATGGTGTGTGGCCTCTAAATAAAATGTATTTTTAGCCTCCCCATAGTCTTCTAGTTCTCCACTATTGTTGTGTGTATACACATATGCACCTGATATATCTGGACTTTATTTCTTGCCATTTTTGGCACCAATGCTTCTGTTTGAATAAATGGTTTGACCATTTAAACTGTCTGGATGAGGAAGGGACAAATGTCTTCAGGATTCATTTGTGGACAGATTAGGAGCACAAAGCCGTTTGCAACTGACCAGCTGTTATTGCTGTGGTCTGAGTCTCAGACAGACTGTTCAAGAACTGTCTGATGCATATTGCAAACAAAAATGACAAGAACTTTGCAAAATCACAAGCTCAAATATTACATTTACATTTATGCACTATAGCAGATGCTTTTATCCATATCCATGCTTTTATTCAAATACGATCAGCTGGATTCTTTACTGGTTTCTATGCAGAAGTTTTAATCTGACTGCTAGATTTATCGCAGTTTGCAATTTTCATAGTAAATGGGATATCATTGAGCTTAATTGTATATTCAGAAAGCCATGAACTTGTGTGAGTAGATGATGGCTGAATTTTCATTTCTGGGAGAATTTTCTTTTTACTTACAATTCATCAGAATAACTGAAATTAATTTAAGCAAATCTTTGATGTCTGGGCTACTGAAAGAATGGAAAGAGCTGCATATCTTAAAACATAAAAAAGAGCTTTCCAAAAATTGAAAGGGCTTAGACATTACTTTTAAAAGACTTTGTGGGGGGTTGTTCATGTTCAGTTCAGTCTACACCAGAATACTCTGCAGTACAAATCCCCCATGTTAAATAATAATAGAAGGTTCTTATTTATATCAACCCAATCATAGCTCCAATAGATTCCTTTATTACAGTTAAAAGGCTAAATCTGAGTTCTAAGCCTACCTCTCATTCTCAAAGAAAACTATTGTGAGATTCTATGGAGTGCCTTGGAGAAAAATCTCCTGTGGATTGTATATTATATTCTTCCTTTCTTATTCCACTCTTAGTCTCATAGCTGGCTACATTCAAATTTCCATCGGCTCATTTACATTCTCTGCAGGAATTCTAGGTAAATAGGCATCTAGAATTGAAACATAGAAGCTGCTGGTTACTGCGTGACTTTCACTGTTCAATGGCCATCTCACAATAAATCACAAAGGCAAGCAAAGCATTCATGGCAGACTGAAACGGCCGTGCAGTGTTTTTGTTCTGTGATAGTGTTTTTAGACTATATTTTTCCAGTCCGCTAGGGGTTGTGCGAGTGTATGTGGAATGGCTGAAAAGAGGGGAGACTGAGAAGTTATAAATATGGCTATGTTATTGAACCGATCGTCCTCTTCCCTTGATTTGTTTGATTACAGTGAAAACATTACAGTGTGTACAGAGTGTGAGAAGGCCTAAATGGTTGAAGCAATTAAAATTCTTTTTAAATAAAGAAAATAGAGAATGCGGGATAATGTGCTTCATAAATGAAGCTAAAATAAATATCCATTATATGTGAAAGCAGATAACACACAATTTTGCTAACTTAGCTAGTCATGTTTTGTATTTCATCCCACATCTGTTCCATGTTCTGGAGCTGGAGTGAGAAACAGTTTCTTTAAGCCAAAATTAGTTTGTCCATGCCTCTGCCAGATCCAAATGTGACATGTCAGGACATAGACTTTAGCCCAGCCTGGGGTCCTTTACAGATGACACCCACGACCCTGTCTCTTGTACTTTTCATTTTGTCATCTGGGGGTCATTAAAAAGCCATGCCCACGGTAAAAAAAAATCTACTGATAATTTTCTGCTAGAACATCATCCATTAATTTTATAGACATTACTCTAAAACACCTCGCAATACAAACAACAGTTTTAAAAAAAATCATATTAATGCAGTGCATTGTGCCATATTTTTACAGATTTTTTTAGAGTGCATCTTGACTCAGCACTGACTCATTTTGGATCAGGAAAATCTGGTTTTGAGAAATTAAATATTCATTTTATTAAATGTAATTTATTATTTATTTGCTCATTTTAAATGTAAACGCTGTTAAACAGGATTAAGGATTAAAAAAAAAACATTTGATACATTGTAGCATAAGAGGTTAGGCCTATAGGTTTATTTTGAGATCATGTTTTTTTGTTTTTGTTTTTTTTTACCCAGGCTTTTATGTCAGTTTTAAAAGTAGTTATCTTATGATACAGGTTACAGCCTTCTTGATAAGAACAAGAAAAGAGAAGATAACATTTTAAGAACAGGTTTGCTCTTTCATTCAGGCTTTAGGCAAATGCACCTCAAAAGTTAAGCTAATGTTCTGCTTCACAGCCACTGCACAGCTCGCTGCCTGAGCACACACACGCACACACATGCACGCATACGCACACACTCATACCAGTTTCCATACGGCTGTGGCTAACAGGGAACCAAGGTCACCTACAGTGATGTCACAGCTTCTTCCTTAGGCAACTCCAATCCCCCAACACAAACACAGAGAGAAAAGAAAAAGAGGAGAATTGGGGGATGGGAACTGATGGGCTATCAGTCCACTGGGGAAATTTTCTATACGGTACATACATACAGATAGACATGCAGTGTGACAGAATTGATACAGCAATGGATTTGATCCCATCTTCATCCTCCATGCTTTGTAACTTAACAGGATGTAATGCAGGATTTAGCAGACTGTTCCAGTGAACATAAAGTCCAAAACATTCAACGTCTCCAAGATGCTTCAAGAGGCCTACCTGCAAGTACTGTTAAACGTTTTAGGCACTTGTGTAAAAATGCTGTTCAATTTTCTTTAGCAATTAACTTCTATTAACTAAATTAAATCAATATTTAATTGCCTTCTTGATAAGAACAAGAAAAGAGAAGATAACAAGCAGCTTTTGCACTTGCACACAGTTTTTCAGGTAGCTTTGCAGGTAGGTCTTTTGAAGCATCTTGGAGACATTGCCACAGTTCTTCTAGATTTAGTCTGTCTCAGTTTGTTCTGTTTCTTCATGTCATTCCAGACAGACTGGATGATGATCAGATCAGATCTCTGTGTGGAGCACTGGCTGTTGTCAGACTCCTTGTGCAAGCAACAATCTCACTGGATTATTACAATTAATGGCAAAATGAACTGTTATACAAAGCACTTTATTTATATACAGCAGAAAACTGGTAAGTGCTGTAACCTCAGGCTAAAACATTCACAGTGATGTCATGTTCAGTGTACCCGCAGGTGTCAAGACCTCGTTCTTGGTGATGCTTGAAGTGGTTTCGGGCTGAACCCAGACCAATTTTGCTGTTTCCTTTCGAATGGTTAACGTCTGGATAAGGGAAGCTAGTCTAAGATAAGCACATGAAGGCAGCCTCAACCTGGAGTCTGAAGTGAAATAAATTCAGTTTTCAATTTAAAGGTAAGATGTCTTATCAATGCATGGTTGATTCCACTGGGCTGTCAGTCACGTATGCACAGGTATTTTTAAAGTTTGATAAGTAGTAAGGGTGAATGAATACGCCCAAGGAAATCATGTGAGGAGATGTGATTTTTTCCCCCCTCTGACACCATTCCAAGTGTGCATCAGTAGTGTAGTAAAATCAGGCCCTTGTGAAATTGAGGTCACGCAGCTGCAAGCTCTTGTGTGCCACCACTGGTGATGCTGAGGGTTGTAAAGGGCATGGACAGCCTGTGGCGCTCTGTACCAGTGTTCAAGGCTAATTTAATAAACATATTCCTGTGTGCTTACTGTTAAAAAGAGCATTCATTCTGTCCTTTGTCGTTTTGCTGACATGAACCGCTTCTAGACATTCTGTTGTATTCTTGTGGTTGAGCACTTGTTCAGAGGTGTATTCAGAACTTGTGGCGTATTTTTGATTACCACAAAAATTCATTTCCATTTGTACAGTACTTCCTATCTTATAAAATCTGGGTTATAGTGAGGCACTTACAATGGAAGTGAATAGGGACACTCTGTACATGTTAAAATTAAAAGAATAGCTACAAGACATAAACAAAAATTAATGTGAAAAAAATTTAAATAAAGTCCCCATGAAATATAAATTTGGTGAAACGTCAGACTTCTCCACTCATATAGACAGATTAAACCCAGGATTATTCCCCTAAGATTTATTGAAAGGTATTCTATGCTATACTTTTAAGCATCGTCAATGTCACCCGGTCTGCTTTTATTATCAGGAAAAAAAAAAGTTTGCAGATCCTGCAAATGAGGCAAAAATCCTCCTCTAATCTTGAACCTAAAACACACCATATAGCCTACAATTGTTTTGTGTGATGTAGGTCTACTGTATATAGCACAGCAACAATACAGTGTGTTAGTATACAGAAAAACTATCTTTTCTTATAGCAGTATATCTCATCATTGTCTCTATCAAGTTATAAAGAGCATAAGAGATTTGAGAACACTGTGGGAAGAGAGGACCAAGGCTATTCATACAATCTGCCCACAAACACCCACAGATCAATGTGCCCGAGAGCAAAGTCAGCATCCATCAAACTACACACATGAGGATATGATGGCTACGGTGGACATAGATAATGTTATTATCTATTAATATGTCACCTGGAAACTGTAAGTTCTTATCTAACTGGATAAACGAAGTTAAAAAATTCAGGGCCTTTTCGTTAACATCAAAGTGGGCTGTTGCAAACGATTTTGTCTCCCTCTTGTGGTGGTCTGGAAAAATATTGATTCACTACAGAAAGTCATGACTAAGGGTGGTAGTTAGGGGATGAGAGGAGGAAAACTGGAAGGAAGAGAGTAGTTATTGTGGATTACCACAGGAAAGTATAAAGTTCTTCCCACTTCGCACTTCATTTCATACTATTTCATTCCAAATCAAAGCTCTCACTTTCCTAAACCACATTTCTAGTCTGACTTAGGGGGAAAAAAAATATGAACTGGAAAACTGAGTGAGGCATTCTGGGAATGTGTGGTGCTTGCAATTAGAGAAGGCAGTCAGAGCCAATGAGGTGCTGGCAGAGAAGTGCATGATGGGAGCCAGCCTTGCCCAGAGGGATGGAGAAGAGCCAGTGACTGTGTTGTTAGTCTTGGAATCCCTCTTCATCACATACTTGAGCTCGGAGCAGCGAGAAGTCCCCATCTTCCTCTCAGAGGGAGTATCAGGTTGGGGTGTAAATGTCCAACAACGTCTCACCTCCTTGCACACTGGAGATCACAGTAAGTGAATCACAGTGAACAATGACTGCCTCGCCTCTCATGCCAGACAAGACAGTTTTCTTTTCCCAAGTAAGGCAAGTTTGTTCCTGGCCTGGTTGACTTTTGAAAATACAGTTTACAACAGTATAAATAATCTGCAATTAACAATCACAATGAGGGTGTAGAAACATGTTTGATGTATCACTAAGTTAAACAGATGTCTCTGCTCACAGATAGACTTTATCTATACAGTAGTTTCAGTAAATTCTGTTGTAGAAAATGTGAACCTTGAGGCAATTTTGTTCCACAATTTAAGTAATGTATTTTCTCAATGGGGAAATGCATTACTGCAATTCTACTGAATTTTCTATAGAAAGACCATGTATAAAAGTGCAGAGTGAACTCTATAGTGAGGCATAGCTTGGCTTTTAAGAGTGATATTTAGAGATAAAAAATAATCGTTCACTCAATGTGGTGGAGCTATTGATATCAAATGAAAAATTTATGAAAAAACAAAACTCTTGCGTGGATTTTTTTTTTGAATGTTTTATTCACAGTCGTCTGGGCTTTGGGTTTAAATGATCTTAATCTGTAAAGTTATTTTTTTTTTTTTTTTTTGGGGGGGGGGGGGGGGGGGTTGCTTGTTATTGAGTCTGTTTTATGAAATCAATCAATCAACCACACCACAGAGGGTTCAACTGGCAGTGCATAAAGGGAAACAATTATATTTATAATCACAGCTGTCATTTGCCATTTTAATTTTTTTTTATCACCTAAGGCTAAGATAAGAGTACTACTTTGCATGCGTTTCTCTTTCACATACATAAACAGATGAAAGAGTGAACTCCTTGCACTCAAATAGCAATGGATTTATCAAAGGCAAATGTCAAATTGGCAGTAGCTTCAGAAACAGGTTAATCTTCTTCATTTTCCACAGGCTATCTGCATTCTATGATCTGCTGAAAAGCCATGTCAGTCTCCACTTTTCTCCAACAGGGGGAGACTTCAGACAGACACTACTGTGGGAGTTCTGGCAAACTTCAGGGAAACTTAGATTCTCCAACAGATAAAATCTTCCTAGCATTATCTGTTCCTCTCCTGTTTTTTTTTTTAAGCAAGCTAATGTTCTGTCAAATTTAGAAAAATAAGGTCTTCTGAGATGGGTATCTCTCTTTCTCTTTCTTTCCCTGTCTGACTAGCCATAGGCACTTGGAAAGATGATAGTTCTCCATCTCCAAGTCGAGCACAAAAGAAACATTGTCCAGGAGAAAACACAGGTATGACTCTAGTTGGAGCTCATTAGTTTGAATCTAATCTAAGACCATTCTTTAATGAGAAGGTCATTTTTTGGGGGGTGCTTCACATAAGATGTGTGTTCAGAAATCCTGTTTCATTATGTTCTGGTTCCAGCTGGAGCTTTGCATGCACAATGAAAAGAAGAGGCAAATTCATAAATTACAGCATAGCTGACCTCATAAAGGGATAGTTCACCCAAAAATCATCACGTCAGTTTAAACCTGTATGACTTACTTTCTTCTGATTAACACAAAAAGAGATGTTAGGCAGGACACCCATGATGTGTTAAAATGACCAGGGGCTGTCAAGCTGCAAATATAACAAAAGGACACATAAAATAATTCATATGACATATTGTAGATTTGTGTGAGGAACAGACCAAAATTCAAAACAAAAGTCAACATAGATTTAGACCCCTCTCAGCTGTGCCTCTCAATTCTCATTTGTGAAAATGTAATGTTGTAATTGATCGGGAGACACATGAGAACCAACAATGTTAAGATTATTAACATCAAACCAAAATCAAAGGTCTGACACCTTTTGATGCACCATATTTCAATATGAACATGAATGAGATTCAAGAGCTGTGGTGAAGTTTGTCAGTGAACTATGATGTAAATTTTGGTCTGTTTCTCACACAAACGTCTTTAGAATCAGAACACTTAAAATATACATTAGCAAAGGAGTCATCATTCACTTCAGGTTATCTGTTTGTGTTCCATGGAAGAAAGAAAACCATACAGGTTAAGAATGACTATAGTTTTTGAGTAATCTTTTCCTTTAAATTGGTATTTTACTAAGAAAGAAAAATCATGTGAAACTTCATGTGTATAATGCATTAAAATATATCAAGCACATTTATCATCAAAACAGACTTTTTCCATATTTAAATCACAGAAGTGATCCATTAATTTTGACAGTCATGAAGATACATAGTTCTCTGTCTGACCCAAAAAGCTATGCAAAAGTAGTCTTTCAAAAGGACCTGTCCATCATTTTGCACCAAAAAGTTTGCACATTAACTATAGTGATTTTTGAGAAAGTGCTGTAGTTACTTTACTGGCACTATACACACAAACTAATGATGACTGAATGATGGAATGAGCAGTTTGTAGAGCATGTACATTTATGGCTCTGTGTGCGCTGTAGTCCGAGTGGGTTTAAGTGTGTTTACAATATGAATAAATGTGTGTGCTGTATATGCCTGGTATAAAACGCATTCTAACCATGACTCACCTCCCAAGCTCCACACTAAAATGAAAAATCGAGCCACAAGTGTGTTTCTGGTCAACGTTCTGCAGTCGGTTGTAAGTGGGAGGTGGGGGAGAATAATAAACAATAGTGGTCTGAGGTGCCTCAGGAGTAAAGCTCCCCTTGGCAGATCTGGGAGGCGCTTTATAAATTAGAAATGAGTCTTGCGGCCAGGTGCACCAACAATAGCTGCATGAGCTGCTTAGCTGGCAAACCCTGTCCTCCCACACCCCCACCCTGACACTCTTTCAGCCCCCGTTTCTCTCTGAGCACCCCCTCTTCTTGGTGTGTGATGGGTCCGGGACAGCTTTGCACACTTGTGTTCATCTTAGTCCCGTCAGGAGACACATTGAAGGGAGTTACAGAGAACGGCAAGTATGTCAGTTATATATTTAAACCAAGATAAAGCTGCTTTTGTATGATCATGTTCTGTTCTGGCAAAGCATAAATTATATGGCATATATGTAATGTACAATTACTGCACATTTCCCTCAGACTGAAAGCTTTAGTGCGACATGTTTCAATAAAACACTCAGCTAACCTGTACATTTATGTCTCTGCAGTAATGCTACCATTTTAGTTTCCCTGGTCCCTTAACACTTCATTACTCAATGTAATGTTTATGGTTAATTTCAAGAGAGTTCAACCCCTTAACCTTCATTCCCTGTCTGGTTTTTGGGAGGCTTAAAGGTGAACGTTTCAGGCTGTAAATTACTTTTTTTTTGGTATACCCAATGGAATCCAACAATTGCAACACAGAACACTGAACTTTCAACTGAAAATCCTGCATGGAGGAAATTTCATTTTTTCTTTCTCTTGCAAACTCTACGTCCGTACACAGGAACCTGTTAAATAAAACCCCTGGGTTTGCCAAATTGCGTCCTTTTTTCCAGCAACAAGAGACTAGAGGCTTTTATATGAGAACTGTAGCAAATAATGGAACATTATGAACTACTAAAACAATATTAAATAGGTATTTTTCCATAATCAATAGGATTTAAGGTGGTTTTAAATTAAGTGTCTAATTTTTAAGTATGAAATGCATTTGTGATGAAGATTTGATATTATATATTACAAGACTGGTATGTTTGTCCATTTATTAATTTCAATTGATTTTCTTTTTCCAACAAGTTTTTTTTTCCATATTATCAGTAAGTGACCTACACTGAAAAGTTAAGATCCCCCCCCAAATCATTTGTTTCTTCTGTTTAAGCTAGACCAATAAGCTGCAATTGAATTCACAGTCACACGTCCAGTTTTGAATTTATATTTTATTCCTATCAAGCAACAATGAACATTTAACATAAAAGTGATTGACTAAAATATTTTTCACTAGCTAATATTTGCGATTAATGGCAATATTACAGATATTTTGTGATTAATGGCAATGTTACAGATATTTTCGTAAGTTACATTATTATTTATTCATGTCAGGAATAAAATGTATGTACGTCACAGAAATGGCACCACTTTTAAGATTGACATTTTGTTGGCATCCTCATATTTAGCTTGTCATGGATTGTTTACCTTTGCTTCATGTGTTTCACCACAAAACTATCATTGCTAATCTGTTCATAGGCTCCGATTGTCTACATAATTTGATTTAACAAATATGTTGAACTCTTGTCATAGAAACTGAACGAATGATATACACAAGAGAAAACAAGTTTTTTTTTTTTTTTCTTTCCTTTTCTCTAGTCAGGTCAACTGTACCAAGGCATGACCAAAATCTTCACATCTACAGGAATTCAGTCGGGTCAAATGAGTGTGTCCACTTATCAAATATCAGAGTTGCTGGAAAGAGACCTCCCAAGTAGCGCCAGAACTCTGTTTTGGATCCATCTTAGCCACTGCATGAAGATAAGTAGCACTTACAGTTTATATTATCCCTTTAAAATTTGCAGATGGCTTTTTCCAGCATTTATTTAATCAAGATGTTGCCTGTTATCTATTCCTGAACATTATGAAGCAAATTCCTATGTAAGTAAGCGAGGAGTCAGAAACCAAATGGAGACAGAGGTGACTGGGAGATGCAAAGCACCTTAGCATTCTTTGATGCAAGCATTTTACAGAAAGTAATCATAACATAATATCTGTAAGGAATCTAAACCATCATCCTCAGAATGCCTCATGAAAACACCGACTTTTAAGTAGCCTATCGTTTTGGTTTTGTAAATGAACGCGGTACAAGCAGGCTTAGGAACAACCTAAAAAAGTGTTTAAATTTTATAGCCTATTTTTTAGGTTTCAAATTCCATCAGCCTTTCATATTAAACTGAACATGGGCTAGTAGTGGTGTTTGAGACATTATTGGTCATTCTGTGTTTCTGAAAGAGAAAAAGTAGTAGCTAATGAGACGCACTTACAACAGTCGAAGACTTTTGCTCACGCTTTTTTCCTCAGGTAAATCGCAAACTGTCAGCAGCTGAGCGTCTGTCGCTCATGAATATTAAACAAGTTGTTTGCGCTTGCCAAAAGTGATTTGCTGACATCAAAACGCGGACGGTAAAATGTGAGCAGTAGCCAATGGGATTACCGTTTGTGCGTTAGTCCCGCCCTCAAACAAGGCTATGCACCTGAGTAGCCTATGTAAGTAAAACTTGTTGTAATAACTTAAAATGTAAACTGTAACGTACCATCTATTTTATGGCAAATTGTCTTATCTGATAGTAACAACATGGTAGTTTATCATAATACAAAAAAATTAGATGAGAATAAATTTTAAACATATTACACAACCTGTTATATGGATTGTGCATCTAATTTATTTGCCCACATATTTTTCTTGATCAAAACCATGATGTTATATCATATTTTCGCATTCATTGTTATTCAAACTCACCTCACTGATGTTTTGCGATTGTAAACTCTAATAAACCCCACTTGGAGTATGCAAATATGGTCTGTTAATAAAAACTAATTAAAAGCAGAAGGTGTTGTCTGACCTTTGGAAACAGAGAGAGATCTTTTAATCAAAGATTGTTTCCTAATAAGGCGAAGCTGCATCCTGACTCTTTCCAGTCTTTTGAAGACAGCTGCAGTAACTATGACTGGGATGAAACCACATCTGAAATACATTTTGCAATACTAGATCATTTACCAAAACCATATGTCCAAAGATTGGTCTTGGTATTATTCCTGCATTTTTCATTCTTGTATGTTTTTCTATTGAGAGGCACCAAAGTAATTTGCTTTTTATTTCTTACCGGCATTAACAGGAACTCTGCATTTATTGGAATTTTAATAATAGTTCTGTGATTGAACATCAAACCAATCAGTATGAGGTTATGAAGTTGTTTCGCTGATTGATTTAACATGTTAGTCGATCGGTTGATGTGGTTTATCGTTACCTTAAAAGTGAGTCATTGTGCGGCAAGAGTGCTAGGCTAGACCACAAAGAAATAGTCTTTCTTTTAAGACTATTAAAATGTATTACTTGTTTTCAGAGCATACTAATGTTGAAAGGTGAAGAACCATTATCAACATTAAAACGTATCACTTCATATGCCATTATTAAAACAGCTCTGTCAGCACTGACCAACATGCGTATCTGGTATGGATATGCCATCATCCAAGACCAACTCTGTGAAATCAGTTTGACAGCTGAAACATAAGAGATTTGTTAGAGTTAGCGTTTCATATCATAACCATACTGAAACAAATAAGAAAAGCATGCCTAGGTTGGGATTGTTCTCAAAACACTACATAGGTAAAACGAAGCATAAAAACAACAATTAGCTGTATTTGGCAGTCATGTCTGAGGATGCAGACAGTTTGATTAACTCTGACAGTCTATTGTACTCATCCATGCAATCGTTTCCAGAGCTGGCTTGTTTTTTACGTAGAGCATGGCCCATAAATCATCTGAAACATGGCAGTGAAATTGGCGTTTATTGAACTTGTGCTCATTGTTGATATAAGGCTGTTGCAACATTCCAGACAGGATTAACATGCTCGAAAAACATGCAGTAAGAATGAACACTGCATTTTATTATATATTTATATATAAATGTATATTGAAGTAATTTCACTTTGTGAATAATTTATCTTGGCCACAGTACGTGTACTCTTTTCTCTGTAATTATGTTCCAGTCTGTGTGTTTGGCCTGAACTTTCCAGCTGCTACCTGTCATGGCATAGCCCTCATTATGAAAAGTCCCTCATATATCATAGTGCACAAAATTCACAGATCAACTAATATCAACTAAGCAAAATAAATGAAAAATAATCTAATTGTGCAAACTGAATTCTAGTGTTTTGTAATGGTGTGGCTATACTGGTCAGGATGTTTTGTACATATTGACCACATAAATTTGCTGCATGGGAAAATGACTGCAAATGACCACGACATATAAATTTACAAAATGTTTTCTGCCTAAAACTTTGAATTACTAGTTTAATAAAGACTAGTGTGCAAAAGAAATTAACATTTTTATAGTCTTTATTTTATATTTGTGCTAGAATTTTATGTACAAAATGATTGCCAACATAAAAATGGGAATTGAGAAACATTCAAACTAATAGTGCTACGCCACAACAAGATTATAACTTTAAGAAAAAAAGGAAGCAACACTTCACGCAATTCGCACTATGCATTCTTAAATGAGTGGTGACATGCATTTGAGACAAAGCTGTGGACTAAAATGTCAAGAGTTTTGCAAAACCTCCTTTCACCTGCAACGCTAACAGCGTTATGCACTAATAACAGTAGCAAGTTGTGAGATTACATGGAAAAATGTCTTGTAGCAATGAACATTTTTATCAGTATTGTTGATGTTATATGTTATTGAGTACTGTTCTTTTATAATAATTGTACTAGTCAGAAAACAGTTTGTTCTACAGCAGATAAAGTATAGACCTATTTATACAATACTCTATTGTCAAACATGTCCATAATCAACTCAGTTATATGGGATCTGGCAGTTCAATTTGTCATAAACATGGCTTTAGCAGTGCAATAAATGTTTTGCATATATATCTTGCCAGTAATTAAGCAAAGCAGACCTCTTATTCTTCACCAGAGTTAACAGAGAACTGCCAAACATGTTTGATGACTGAACGGCTCAGGTCACAGAAAGGTCTGTGACCAATGCACATTGCAAAATAATGTCGCCTATTAAACTTGGAGTAACTCCAACAAAAATAGCAAAATAGACTCAATATGCCTAAAGAAATGGCTTATATGGTATGTACTTTCACAGTGTGTACAAAATTGTATCAATAAATTGCAAAGATGTTTGGCAGAGAACTATGCGTTGGAAATCTGTTGTAATATTTTTCTTAGAACAATTTAAAAGAAAAGTCTACAATCAATTGCAGGTGAATTCTGATCATTTTACGACATATTATCAACAGTTTAGATATATACAAATGTGATCAGTTGGTTGTGGTGGAGAGATTGTCTAATGTATCTTTCATTATCTTTTCAACAGCACAGATCCAAGACAAAACACCTCAAGTGTTTGATCTATAAAATACATGGGAAATATATATATATATATATATATATATATATATAGAGAGAGAGCATGAACAATGAAAAATAAAACAATATTTTGGGTTGCCTGGCTGTGCAAGTTCATGAAGTAAGTGGGAGCTCTTAGAATGTTTATTTGAAGACGTTCTCAAAGGCAGGGCACTTGTGGCTTTTGAGTTTTTTCATGGTCTTTTTAAACTCCTTGCTGGATTTGTCCCACTTGTGAATGCCAGTGAGAAGGTACTGTTTGTCCACCTTGCGTCCCATGATAAGGTATGTGTTTCCGAGATTTTCTAGCTGCGTGCAGGGGCAGTCGGCTCCGTTCTTCAGGTATAGAGTGAGTTGCTTCAGGTCCTTCTTCTTCAAAGGGCCCAGCTTTACAGTTTTTTTCCTCTTCTGCAGGATCACCCTGCGATCCGTGTTCTCCCGTTTGACCTCCTTGATCTTGGTCTTTATGGCTAAAGAAAACAGAGATATGGATAAGGTTGAGAATATGGATAAAGAAAACAGTAAGAACTGTGATCAGCTTTCTGAATCTTCTCCAGTGGGTGGAGAGGAGACTGAAGATTACATCATCCTGCCAGTAAATATTAGTTTTCAGTATTTCTTCAAATTGAGCCTTTTGTTTATTTCCATAATGACATGTAGATTTTGAGCTGCCTGGAAAAGCCCCCACAATGTTTTTAAACACTGCTCCCACCTACTGCCTCTGTTGTGGTCTATAATATTGCAAAGCTTCGTTCAATCTTGCATCGTATCCCTGAACTGTGCAGCGCTCTCTCTCATCTACACAAAGTCATCTAATCCCTCAGGCCATGTGCTCGGTTCAGAGAGGCCAAGAAGGGTTTGGGTTGCAAGGGGTATCGCTGGCGGTTCCCAAACGTCCAGGGCCATAAAAGAGAGATTAGACTGCTAAGTAATGCAGGGGGCAAAAAGAGATGAAGGAAAAAAAATAGGAGAAGGTGTAATCAATATCAGGCCTGTCTTCTCTGCCAATGGTCTCAGGGCAAAGCCATCATGATACTGGTCTCTCTGTCAAGAACTACGTCAAGTTCAAGAAAAAGCATAGATATCCTTGCAAACCAAAACCACTCTCATTGCCTTATTCTTTTCCCAGGGGGCAAGAATGTCCCAAATTGCAGCTTCACTGCCCTCTGCCCCACTAGACGTAACTGGATACTAGGTTTTGTTCCTTTGAATACCTCTCTTATAAGCTTAGGGCAATTAGTCAAAGGTCAGAATATTTCTAGATGGACATATTGGCCGTAGGTGAAATGGTCCCCATTCAACTGCAACTCCACTGGACAAAAGCACTAAAAGTAACCAGGGATGCACTGATCAATAAATTGCTGGTCGACAAGCTGAAATGTAAATAAATTAACAATAAAACAAAAATAACTCATTTTAAATGCTAGAAATGAATTTAGGCATCACAACTTAATGTGCAATATGGTAACAGATATTCATTTTGAGATGTGCTAAAGATAAATTAAATATTAATAATTCCTCTTAAATTTTAAGATTCATTTTAAGTGACCGTTATTGGACTGCAAAGGTAATCTAAATGTAAAAAAAGGGAAAATGAGCATGAACAATTAAATATGTAATACCAATTGATACTGATAAATAAAAAAACAATGGCTAAAATCAACCTACACAGTTAAATAAAAAAATATGGCTAATAACTCATATGGTGTATTCATAAATGTAACAGAAAATGGTTGTAAAAACCTCTGAAAAGATTTCATAAAATGACGTACCTTATCAGACTCTTGACTTTGGGGAAATTGTCATGACCATTCTTTTGACCATTTAACTCCTGGTTTAATCTTACTCTACATTCTTAGATTTGTCTTAATCTGTCTGATCTGTCAGTAAACTCTCTTTAACCTGTTAATCTTTTCATTTCCTTAACCTTCCTATGCACGAGTCAGCTCCACGGTGGTCTTGCCAGAGTGAAACTTCAATGGCTCTTCCTCCCTCACACCGCCTCGCAGGTGATTTTTTTTTTTTTTTTCTTCTGGGTTAACGATGGAGAAACATGCAGAGCATAACATCTTATCAACTTCAACGAACCAGTGAACTTCAGGCAGTCTGCCACCTACAGAAGAATTTGGTCCAATTAGCAGGCTGATCCTGAAGACCCGTGGAAATGAGCAGACATCGGTATTGAGATTTACTGCTAATTATGTTTTAACAACCTGATCAGTCTCCATTGGCTGTCATTGAGCAGACCACAATGAAACTAAATCCTCCTCATATCCTCTTGAACCTTGACTTCTATATATATCCTCTGCAGCCTGGAACATGAAAATATAATGCTTGATCATTGCCAAGGAAAGTTAAAGTCCTCTATGGGGACCCCGTTTAAGTCATGAGAGCAGCTCTTCACACTGTTACACTGCTATTCAAAGAGCTACATGATGAAATGCGTTTTAGTCCGCAACCCATAACCTCATATCTCACACCTCCTCACTTCTAATGACTCTTGCAGAAATAAGCCAGTCTTCCCAGTATTATTAGTGCACATGGAAGGGATTACAGCTTGATCTGAAGTCTATAAAGGAGCTTAGTCTTTGATGAAATAAAAAAAATGGTCTGAAGGTTAAAGAATTATGAAGCCAGGCTAGAAAGAGTCTTGCCTACCTCCCACAACCACTTTATCTTAGTCCAAATCCCACTTTAACTCCACCGTGAACTCCATTTGCACCTTGTGTTTGTGAATGTAATCCTTACAAATGCAGGGACATGGGTACAGTTGAAAACCTTCAGATGTAGCTTTACAGCTAATACGTTTAACACCACACTTTCCGAACAATAACAATGGGAAAGCTATAACAGGGTTAGTCTCTCTTGTTCTCTGTAATCCAGTGTCTCGAAAAGGGCAAGGCACAATAATGCACCATATAAATCAAGCCATTTGAGATGCCTTTCCAATCTCCCTCAAAGTGATAAGACAATATCAGTAAACGAGGGGGTGTTGGCTAGCATACCACACTGCAAATACTTCACAGATAGATCCGCATCAGTAAACTAGTTTACTGAACCATGTGAGGATAGTAAGCAAACACTGCGTGCCAAGATCGCACATAATTGCTGTATTCATACTACATACTACAAAAACGAAGCAGCCACCATTTCCAAGCACAGGCGATGGATCAGATTCTAAACACAAACCCGGGGCAGATAATGTTTCAATCTCAGATGGTCCAAATAAGTACTTCACGCTTGAAAGCTCTGGTAAATATTTGATAAATAAGATATAAACAAAGAGAGCATATCTCAGAAATTGTGTGGTCACAATCAGTGTTCTTTATAAACTGAAATGAATCATTTTGATAAAAAGCAGTGAAAGTATTTACATTTCATATGTGATAAAATCTGCTTTAAAAAACCTTTTAACCTTTGTCCCTGATCTTTGACCTGTTTTGCTCTGTCATTTTGGAGACATGTCTGCAGCCAGATGTAACGATGCCATAAACTCAGTAGGGAGAGTTTGGGCTGAAACCATTCACAAACATGGCACCTGTGGCTCGGGGTGAGCTCCGGTTAAAATGGTGCTTTTACTACAGTTTTACTACAGGAAAGCTGAGCATGCATCACTGACCACGGGATAGACGGCCAACTAAAGTGTGTTAATGCGGTACTGTTTTGGAGAGAGAGAAAAACAAAGTTTTTCTTCTGTTTCCATATTCTTCAAATATCTGGGATTCAAACATCTGGAGGGAAACAAAACTTTCATAGGATTTTCTGAGTATCCAGGGCAGTTCGAAATGTCTAACAAGACAACATGTATCTAAACTTGACGGAAAGACTAATCCATACATTTACTTAATTACTTAAAGCAATACTTCACAGTGTGAACCCTGTCTTCCTTCACTGTCTGTCTCTAGCAATATCCTGGAGAAGTAATGTAGTGCTGAGGTCACAGAGAGAGTGTCAGTGGGGTTGGTTTACATAAAGCTGACCAGAGAAAGACGGCAGCTTTCCAGAGATAGCTTACCCATTTCAAACACTGAATGAAACTTTATGGTTTTGTCAGAGGCTAACCAAAACCAGCTTTTGTTTTCCTCTTCAGAGGAAAGCAGGAAGTCACTCTCGCACTGCTCTCCTTTTGTTGAGGTAACTCCTGCTGTGATTGGCCTTAATGGCTGCAGTTATAGGCTCATTTAACAGTCATTGTTGTTAACCATCTTCAAATATAAATGTGCAATAAATCGTCACACTGAAAATACAATAACAATAAATTAAACCCAGCTTTCTTAAGATTAGGGAAAAAGACCAGCAATGTACCAAAAGTTTGGGTTTTTAAGGTATTTTTTAATTCTCTTATGTTAACTAAGGCAGTATTTATATGATCAGTAACAACATCAATGTTGTCAAATATTATTAATATTATTTAAAAAGAAACATTTTTTTATTTGAATATATTCTAAAATATAATTTATGTAAATTTAATTTAAAAAACAGCATTTATTTGAAATATTTTGTAATGTGATGAATTTCTTTACTGTCACTTTTGATTAATTTATTGCATGTTAAATGCATCTATTCATTTCTTTTAAAAAAATGTACTGACCTTCCGAATATATTATATAAGAAAAAACACTAAGCATCCCAGACAAGTAACGTGATATATATATATATAGAATGGACAAAATCCAGTAATAACGAGAAGGAAACTGTTGGAAATGACAATATATACTGGATACTCCAGTTTACTCCAGTGACCAAAGAGTAAACTCAGACATTGTCAGTCTCTGCCCAGAGGTCAACCCCTGGGCTGCTTTCACATCCAGACAGGAGAGCAAACATCCCAATTTAGAGCTGTTAGTAACAGCCAGATAAAGACTTTAGGGCCTCTGTGAATTACCTCAATTCATTAGTTAAACAGTCGTGGCCTCTCAAAGGGTAATCCAAACCATGACATAGATTTACAAGGGTAAAAACATTCTGCTGCTGCTGTTTTAAGTGTTTAAAACCATTGCATTGTGCTATTAAAAGTGGATTTGGCAGTCAAGACAGTCAAATATGTGCAAAATAACAAAATCATGATCCAGTGATTCTAAAAGTGCTTGAATCTGTCCCAAAAGCAGTGTTAATGGCAGTGAAATAAAATATCATTCTGGCACTCAACATTCATGGCTAAAGAAAGTTATGACTCAACATGATGACTTAACACTGGTGAAAGGTGGACCTCATCTTAAAACTAAATGAAATTGAAAGATTTAATATACCGGTAAAAAAAATGAATTGCTATGGTTTCCGCTCCTGGAAGAATAAAGTTAGAATAAAGACCATGAGAACTAAATCTAAGATGAGCAAAACATTAAACTACAGGCATCTGTATGAGGCTGCTGGAAGCCGAATGAATATGTGAATATTTTGGTTCAAGACTGTATGGTTTTGGCTGTTCTTTCAAACTAATATATATCAGTCTTGGATCTCTTGCATGCCTACTCCATTTCCAGAATACAGAAGATGAGAGGGGAAGATGGGCTGCAGTCTTGGCACGTTCAGTATGTGAGTGCAAAATAGAATGAATGTGCGTTTTTTCGGTGCGTAGGCATGTGTGATGTATGTACTGATGTTCTTACCAAATTCACTGGCGCACATGTGCTCCAGAATCACATCCGTTTTCATTTCATTGTCACAAGGAGGACAAACTGGAGAGTATCCTAAAACAGAGGAAATGCTGTCAGAGAAATTCACCATTGATATCAAAATGAAAAGTAATTGTGACCAAATGTTTTTGTATTTTGTCTACTTTGGTGTTTGTCCCAAATTGTTTTTGTGTGCAACTCTTTGGAAGGTTTGCAACTGGCTTTTAACAGCGGGGAACCAATCACAGTGCAGTTTTCTTTCAAAAAGAAGAGAATTCAAACTTGTTCAACTTTCTTTAATTATCTCCCCGTCAGGCAAGCTACAGGATTTTCTCCTGGCTTTCTTCTATTTTTGAAAGGGCCTGTAAGACTTTCTGTGCTTTGAATTGTTAGTATACTTCTTTTGGTTGGCTCCGCTTTTCTCATAGCACTAAAATATTAGAATCAACCTTTTTACATAGACATAAAAAATGTTTGCTTGTTTCTTTCTTTGCCTGTCACATGGTAATTTGAAGTAAACCAATTTGATCTGCGGATTTTACATTTGTATATAAACCATTTTTACAAGTTATGCAGGTTAGACAAAGGAGGCACAGGACAACACCATAATAACTAGGGCTGACTGTAATTAGGACAACTATTGTTCCACAGATGCCTCCCTATAGTCATGGAAACAGAGAAATTAACCCCTGAAAGTAAATTCTCTTAGTACCTTTTAAGATTTAAAATGAAATTCTATTAAAATTCAAGCAAATTATCATTATAATCTACTTTTTACGCTATTTGACAAGACTTTGATTTAATTTTTGGTGACTAGTTGTTTTTTTCATTTGCATCTATTTAACAGATTATTGTGGAAATTGCACTCAGGTGAAAAGAGCTTGTAAAGACAGCTGTTGGCAAGGAATTTCAAATGGTAAACATTTTTATGCCCCACGTTTTCTGCTTAATGCAAATTATCACCCACTTGCAAGCTGCCAGTGGATCAAAATTGTGCAAAAACTAGTATTTTAAAGCAATGCTGCATTTTTGTATGGTGATATCAGCAGTAAATGTAAACTGCCCTGCGGAAGATAAAACAGAGTTTAAATTTCAGTGACTCATTGAGTGTTACTTTCTCCACAGGCATTATTACCACGGAATCACAAGAAAACAGCGAACAAATGGTTAGGGCTTAACCCCTTGTAGAAGAGAGGAAATCCTTTCTTCTCTTTAACCCGGCACTGCTTGAAGCTTACAGTGGGTCGATATGGGAGGGAGGGTCTAATGTATCTGTGGCGTTGGGTTCATTTGACCGTGATGCTGACAGCATGTGATAACAGCTGACGGGATCTCTGTGGGGCGCTTATTAATTTAACTTCTCTGGTATTCCGACTTCCAAGCCACCATGCTAGTGATCTCTCACTCAGAACTGTGCGTCACTAACAGCAGGCTAGGGCAGATGGCTGAAGTCACAAAAGTATCTTCTCTCAGTGTGGTACATCGTTCTGGCACAGTCTGTTCATTCTAAAACACCATGTTGTAACTTTTGAAATGGAAATTCCCTTGTAATTTATGAGCCATCTACATAAGCTAGTTGTACTTTCCCTTGTCTGGGACATACAACTATAGGGCTTGAGTGTTTCCATAGGGAAAGTCTGACTGGTGCCAGATGCCCTGACTTACCTGGTAAAACAGCCCGCATGACAACAAGAAGATATACTATAACCTACCTACTAACATGCCTAATTTGCTTTAAATTACAGGGGAGGTTTTTAACAGGAGTCTTTTTAAGAGTATGGAAATGTGTTTATTTATTTTCTAACCATGTAAAATTAAAATGTTCTGCTTTGGTGCCACCAGTAAATAAAAGCAGCTGTTCAAATCTCTGTCTTTGTCTGAGTAAAAGTACTATCCTCATGCATTACCTTACGAAAAAAAACGTGTTAACAGGCACAGCGGGGAAGCCTGGCAAAGTTTTTGCTGGTGTCGTATTTAAATAGCATTACATTTACAGAAATAATAGGGTTACTCATGAATACAGTAAGTCATTTTAAGTCATTTTTGCTGCCTGCCCACAGTGTCTTTTTTACAAAGAGAAACTGCACTAAAGAAAATGATCTATTCTCCAAATTAGGTGCCGTAGTTGCGAAATAACACCAAATAAATAGATATGTAATGGTCTGTTGTTGGAACACATCCCAGTGTTGTCCTGGAACTCAACTAACACCCTGAAATCAATTGCTACCAGCTGCTAAACAAGCAAAAACTCAGATATTCATCTATCATGCTTTACCGAGAAGCCACATCCCCTGCATCCTCTACAGATGTTATTGTTAGGAACACGTTACCTAGAAATGTTCCCAAAACTGAATCATTTGTCAAATCGTGAGGTATTTGAGGGGCTGAGAGGCAACAAAAGGTGTGATAAGTCTAGATGAAAACCCCCAAATGGACACCGGTCCCTGAAATAACATTGCAACTGCCGTTAAAAAGTTTAGGTGTTACTTCTCACACACAGCAAAAGGTGAAAGGTTGTAAAGTAGGTACAATTATACTAAATGTATACAGTATACATTGAAACAGTCAGTATAACCTTACATGTTTATCAGGATAACATTTTTTTTTAAAAATCAGTATTTGCAAAATAATTACAACTTGTTTTCGCCCAAATTCTCTTTGCATGTTAAAATATGCATCTTGGTATATTTATTTGACAGGTTTTTGATTAGCTACACATTTATTTTAGTGAAATCACACCTGATTTAAAAGTAGGCTATAAGTTTTCGTGTTAAGTCATGTGGACTTACCAGTGGGCTTGGAGGCCTCTGTGGCATTGGGTGCACTGATGCACACATCATCTTGCGGAAACTTCTCGCAAGTGAGCATCTCAGGCCAGGGGAACCCAAACGCTTCCATGATGGGTGTGCAGCCATCACGCACATTTTCGCAGAGCCAGCGGCATGGGTAGATGGGCCTCTCCAGGCACACGGGCGCAAAAAGGGAGCACAGGAACACCCGAGTGCCCGGGTGGCAGTTCTTGTGCACCAGGGGCACCCAGCTCCCAGCCTGCTGCTTGACCTCAGCCATAGTCTCGTGCTCCAGCAAGTTGGGCAGCAACATCTGGTTGTAGCCCACTCCGTGACAGAGCTTCAGGTCATCTGGGATGTCCACACACTGCGGAGGCTTGTTGTAGATACGGCCGCTATCATACAACTCTGCCTTCCAGGTATCATACACATACTCAGATGTCTGGCCCAAGGAGACCATTGGCATTATCAAGATGATGATCCTCCAAAGCAACAAAGATGCAAGGGACTTCATTGTGAACTCCTGGTCAGGATCCCCAGTCAATGCAGCCCCCAAAGCGGTGAGCCTTGAGTGAAATGAAGTCCTATTTGTCTAGAAAATGAGGAGGGAGAGCCAAATACCTCTGAATTTTATAAGACTCCGCAGTCAAAGTATTGAAGTTGTGGAAACTCCACCTCTGAAGCCTCGTAGCTGTTGCTGACTCACACGGCTGAGTTGCTTGAAATGCGCTGCGCTCGAGACCAGGGGAGACCGAGACCGCCTCGGCGACCAATAGGAAACTTTCTTGCACCTTTTGCTTCTCATGTGTCAATCAAAGTATTCAACGACCCAACAAATGAGCCAATATCCCCGCCCGCCTGCGTTTCTCTCACTCGCCTTCTGTGGAAACAGATCCTTAATAACTTAATTTCGATAACATTATTAGAAGCATTGAAATGCATGAGGAGTTACTCGCTGAAGGCTCGTGATAATTGCATTTACCATATTCTGAAAAGCCGACAAGAGCCATTACCTGAGTAAAACGTGCACGCATTATCACGGAACTATGTGACTTGCCGTGCATTTTTAATTCCATGCATTGTAGTCTGCGCGGAATAACCAACGTAATGAAGTTCTGTTAATCCGTCATATATGTCAATTCTGTTCACAGAGCGAGCGTTTAAAGGTGTGTATAATTTCATAAGACTTTATTTGCTCTGTGTTCGTGGTCTCATTTGTATTTCAACGAGCCAAAATAAGTTAAAATGTGAGGTGTGAAATCGTGTGGAATCGTGTGAATAGCTCTCCTCTGTGCAGTTGTTTTGTTAATCACATTGGTGAGATAATGAAGTCTGAAGATAGCTCAGGGCTCATTACCACAAAACTCCCGTTGTCAAGACATTTTTAAAGCAAGACGGTCATTATGTGCTCAGCACTGCTTTAACATAAACTAAGAGTGTAGGAAAATATTTTCTCAATTCTGTAGAAAATTAGGAAGCTGTCAGGATAGACAAAATGTGTGTACATTAAAACACATTCAGTCAAAGGTTATTTTTCTTTTCTTAGTTTATTTTTAAAAGACGATTAAATCACCACAAAGGTATTCCTGGTATTATTTTTTTTTTTACAACAATTAATATAGCTATTTAACTTAATTTACTTTAGACAGCACCATTTTAACCCTATAAAGCATACTGTATCATTTGTTACAATAATTTCTATGGCCTCTACATACCGTCTACATATCTGCCTTCTGACTGATATATTTCATACTTTTTTCTTGAAGTATAATTATAAAAATGTCCACCTTAAGGTTGTGGTATGTGTGTTTTTGATGGAAAATCTATTAAATACATGCAAAAATAACTTTTACATTGTTTATCAGTATTTCAAGATAAACATTTAGGCTACTGATCATAAAATGGCCTATCAACTTACTACGATTATTGAGAGATAAAGTGACAACTTATATTTATATGCATTTTATGCAAGTAATCAGAATTTCATATAAATATCAACCTCTGCACCAAATTGTATTCATTTTATTATTATTATTATCATTATTATTTTAATTAGGGCCTCTGAATAAAACAGATGTTTTTCCTCCTCAAGCTTGAGCTCTATATTCTCACTAGATGGGCCATAAAGGCCTTATGTATCAAATATTATATAAAACAAAACACAAATGCAAACTTTTTGATGACTTTAATGACTGTATGACTCCAGTATCCAGTATCATTATAGGTAACAATTACTGCAACCAGATTAAGTTCAAATGGTGACACTTTTGATTTTCAGCGTTTGACAATCTAATATATTTGATCAAATATGCTGACTCCATATTTGTTTATTAATTTCAGAAGGCTTCATGAAAGAAAGGATAAATAAAGATAATCTAGTTTGCCAAAATGATTGAGAGAAACACCACAGGCTTCATTTCCACAAACACTACTTATGCATAATCTCTTATAGCGTGAAATACTATATGTTTCTATGAATTTGGTTAAACATATGTCAGCTGAGATTGCACTTCATCTGTGCTAAACTAAACAACATGACATGGGCTACATGAGGGTGAACATATCTGAAAGATATGGGGCTAAAACAGCTAAAGTGTCAGGAAAAGGGAGTGCTGGCTTATCGGAAGAAACAACGTGAAGCCCTCAACAGCTTTTCGACTGAAGCATTTTTCAGCCAGCACCTTTCCAGAGAATTTCTTGGCCGGCAGGTTGGCTGGCCTGGGAGTTTAGGGAGTCTCTTAAAATGAATAAATGAATGCCTTTTCTGTTTGTATAGCCTCTGGTATAGAGAGAAAGGGGCTTGATCAAGCTAATATCACACTGAGAGATGCCTGCATGAATGCTAATTGAATGGCTGTGAGTGGAAAAGTGACCCAAACAGTAGGCCTCTTAACATAACATTTAAACTAACAAAGCAAAACTGTGGTAGTTGTATTGAGTGCCCATTGGACCTTATGCAAAGTGGTTTCCTCAGCCACAAAAGAGATCATTATCAGTAAAATGCGCATGCGGGTACACGAAAGGTCTAATCTTATACTAACCGCAGCACCTAAACACAGCAACTGTCCTCATTTAAAGGAGAATAGATGGCTAAATGCAGGAATGTGATGATGCATAATGGGAGGTCTTTGTCTTCCGTTTGTAGAGTTCCGCACCCATGTGTGAAAAATAAGAATTCTTAATGAAGTTACTCAACAAATCGCATCAGGACTAATTAAACCTGTGTCGCATGAATTCCAGATTAGCTCATGTGTTCTGATAAAGTGAAAATACGCATGCCATTTTATTTACTCACAGCTTATCCCACTTTAATATAATTGAAGACTAGGGTCTCATTTAAAATGATGTTGTCCTGACACCTCCTGGGGAATTCACAAGATTGTATACCACATTTCCACATTTTACACCAACCTGTGAGTGCTTGTCTGCATGTGTTGCAAAGCCAGTGACTAACATTTACAGATATCTTAAATTTTCATGTCGGGATGAGGAAACAGTGAGAGAGAGAAAAAAGGAAATAGCTGTTCTTGCACTCCTGTTGATTTAGGCTGAGAGATTCATTTTTTATATGTCACATCTCAAGTTATAAAACATGTTCACACTCCATAATCACTCAGGAGGGAGAAAGCACTCAGCTTTACCGTAGAGAAACTGATTCTGGTTTATTGCTTGTCTCTCAAGACTCAGCTGGACTTGAATCGGTTGCATAATTTGTGTCTTTGTTAAGACTTGTCAAATGAGTTGAAGCAGAGTGTCATCCTTGTGCCTTTTGGGGGTTGGCTGCTCTGTAAATCTTTAATTTTATGGTTTAAACTAGGCCCAAATTACAAATTAATTATAGCCAACTCTTTCTATGTCACATTGATTGCCAAGGTGGATCATAGCAACCATTATATTTACAAACAAACAACTAGTTTATGTGGGAGTTATGTGGGAGTAGGAAAAAATAACTGCATAGTGAAAAGAAAATTATGACAGTTGAACGTTAGTGCTCAAAAACCCCTTGAATGTGAAGCTATATGAATCTTATGAAGAGGTCTACGGACCCTCAAGCTGATTTGGGTGATGTATTTTAAGTTGATTTTAGCAGGAGACAGCATTTAAAATATTCATTTTTAATTGGGCATAGCAATTGAATCCTTTTTCTGTAGCCCACCATAACATCTCCAGGGCTTTTCGGGATAAAGAGACAATATATCCACCACACTACACCACAGGCCTTCAGAAAGTTTGCCAAAGAGTAAAAGATGGACTCTCAGACATTCACAGTGTTCTCTCCAACCGCCGGCAAGGCTGACAGATTGATTTGCTCTGAGGAGAAAAGAGGAAAAAGTGAGGAGCAGTAAAACAAACATGCTGTTACTTTTCTTTCACAGCTCAAAGCCAAGGAAAGCAGAGAAAATCCCTTTGCCTCTGAAAGTCCATTTAGGAGCCTGTCCTGTGACGGTAGTAACATCACAACTGATAACCGCTCTACAGTCTACCAACTGCACATTTTTTTAAATAAAAAAAATAAAAAATTACACAGCAATGATATCATCATATAACCTCATGGGCATGATTACCAGCTTGCGTTTGATTAAATCAGCTCAGATTAGATGTTGGCGTTTTCTAAATTTGATGTCTGTTTATAATCACAAAACAATGACAGCATGCATTAAACCACTTTTCACCAAATACAAGCCAAATGGAGCATAACAATATGACTGCATTTTATCTTCTAAGCCACTTGCAAGCCTTACCATCCATTTATTATGATTTTGAATATTTATTTGTAAAACAGCGGTTTTCAGAAAATGGGTGGTATATTGTTGGGGATTAAACAATATTAAATGCAAATAATAAAATTCAACCAACCAGTCAGGAGAGCTAGGCTTATCATAAATAAAGGACTTATTTGAGTTTTGAGTTATTAGCCTTCATCTCTCTGTCACAAGAGGCACTCATATCGAAACAGTTTTAGGTTCCAAAGAGGAACACCGCAAACTGAGTTTTTACCAAATCCATGTCAGAACATCTTAATAAATATGGGGAACGAGTTTGTGACTGGGAGGGAATACTGGAGCTCAGAGCCATTTTGACATCCATCTGTTTATAATTACAGGAACCTCATGCCACCAAAGAACACACTTTTTCCTCCTCTGTATTTTATCACCAAAACATATTTTCATCTGTAAATCATATTCAGCTGGTTTGTTGTTTTATTTCCTTCTTCCATATAAGTGCTTCAATATCCCTGAGGGATCTTTTGTTTAATTTGATTTTAATGGGACAAACTTTCAAAAGAGTATATGTGGTTATTTATATAAAAAATAGACCTCCACAATTAGTTTGTCTTTTTTAATTTCCTTCAAAATTCTGTTTTGATCCATTACATGTACATACAGTGCTGTCGGCTGTAAAAACAAAACAAAAAAAAAAAAAAACATGTAAATAATCATTATGATCTATAAATTAAACAGTATAATTATAAGGCTTACAAATCAAAACCACAATAGCTTGTTCACCCATGGCTCTGAGACCTCCAGCACAAAGAAGGACTGAAGTAAAAGGAATTATGTCAGCTGATGCATGACATTCACCAGACATAGAAACATGTGTTGCGGTGGCTCTGTGACTTCATGCATGGGCAGAGACATTTGTCCAGCTCTGCAGCCTCAGGGCTCTCATCTTTCTTTTGCACGCTACTCAGTATGAGGCTAAACAGGGCTCTTGGGACACCCTGTTTAACATCAGCACATATAAACCATCACATAAACAACATTTCACATCAATGCTAGCTTAAATGAGTGCCAGACATATCAGCTGTCATTTCAACACATTTAATTGTGAATCACTGTTCGCCTGAGACTATTAGCAAGTTAGTAAATTACTACAAATCTTCCCCTGCTAACTACAAGTGCTCACTAGATTTATTTTCTAATCAGTTGAGATTTGCTGTGAAAGTAGTGCCTTTAATTAAAGAAATTATAACCCTTAATGGCCCTCAAATTTAGTGGCTACTGATTATTGCAGATAAGGCTATTTATGTGGCAGTTCTTCATTGTCCAATGAACTGAACGGAATGTAACTGGCACAGTGTTCTTTACAACAAAGAGTTAAGTCATTGGCACTGAGAGCAACACCTCACTGGTGACCATTTGTAAACAAAATGGGAATCTGTCCAGCTCTATGCATTTCTTTTTTCACAAAGCAGCCTTAATGTGGTCTCATCAGGAACTCATTGCATTTTAACGAGGAAGGCATGGTGTGTTGCATTTAGTTATTCCAACCACTGAATAATCTGTCCTTCCAGAACCACATTTTACCCACAAGTCTTTCCCCTGTTTACTGCAACATGGCTTTGCATTCTGTTTTAGTTTTTGTACATTACATTATATCTATATCCCAACAAGAAACATTCTCAGATTGAACATTCTTTCAGCGTTATCAGGCTTTATAAACATTCACCAAAGTTTAGCATGAAAATATTACTCATGCTTTATTGTAAAGTTCTTTAGACATTACTATAGGTCAGTTTGACCATTTTTGTTTTAAATAACTCCATGACTTAATGAACAAACAGCAATTTAATAGGTTAAAGACAATTAAATTAATCATTAAATTATAAGTTGCAAGACACTTATTGTCAGAGTAAAACACTGTAAATATAAATCCAGGGGATCTATTACCAAACTTAAATAAACGCACGGTTGTAAGTTAAGAATGACAATTTATTGATTTAATTAAACCTTTCAAGTTGCAAACATTTTTATGAGTTCTGCTGACAAGATTAATATTGTGTGTAATTTTTAACTGTAATTCCTGCATTAATTGAGATTTAATAATAATAGTAATAAATAATTTGTAGTAAGTTCATGAAATTGTCTTGATAACTTGGGAAGTGGATTTTCCATTTGCTCTGCATATAGGACTGAATAAAGAGAATAAATGTTGAAATAATCAAATCCTCAATGTAGTTTGTTGGTTTTAGATGATGCCCTAAAAATATGGATGCAAACTGTTGTGTTGTTTATTTTTTTTAATAATTTTTTTGAGCCAATATATTTAACTAGAAGGCTATCCAGCTAATATGTTTGTTTTAAGAATGTTTTCATTATCATATAGTTGTAAAAAACATTATTTCCAATTTTTTTTTTATCTTTAAAGAACATTTTCGCTGGTTACACAAATGTTCAGGAAAACATTAACATAAACACTCTTTGAACATAAAGTTGTTAGCTGGGTAGGGGATGCAATGTCTAATGTGCAAAACAAAAGCAATATACTGTAGCAATATAGTGGATCGAACTTTAGAGATTCTTTCATATCTGTTTCTAATTTCTGACTTACATGTATGATATACCAGCGTAGACGTATGATTAATGATAGGTCCAGGTGCTGCTAAGAGTGAAGGAGAGGCCAGGAAGAGGGAGGTCACCTGCCTGGTGGCAAAGTTCCCAGAGAAAACAGCGTCCAGATTATTGCTTATGGAGACAGGCTGGATGTGACAGGAAAAGGGAGGGTTTTCCAGACCGCAAGCTTCATGGGAGTGCTGCCTCCACCGGTGCACTGTAGGTCATCCCGTCGTCTCAACTGACTGTCAAAGTAATGTGAGTTTTGGCAGCCCATGGGCAACTTGATGCCATTAACTACGGTTCTAATCGGACTTGTCTGGTCGAGAACGTTCCAATGATTGCACTTAATCATGGTCTCTAAATCTATAGGCTACAAGGGAAGCTAAAACCGTTAGGATATAAAATGTTTGGCATGATTTCATGTATTTCTCTCGCCCCTGAGAGCTTAGTCCAGGGAGAGCATTTCAAGGCACTGGAAAAGCAATTAAATCAAACATGGGTGAGTGACTACAGGACAAATGCCTCGTCAGCACTTCTCAACATAGCAAGAGAAAGCTAGTCGGCTTTTTGAGGGAAGGGGCACCGAAGGAGAACCCAAACAAAGAGAAAGAGAGAGAGAAACCGAGAAAAGGAGAGAGTACGAAGAGACAGACAAGAGGTCAATTACATGCTGCCTCGGTTTGAGGACCCCCTTCATATTTGGGGTCAGACACAGAGTTTGACCTTTGACCTCACAGTTCACATCAGCCCATAATTGCCTTTTTGCAGCAACCCTGCTGCCATCCATGGCCAAAGACAATGTAACAATTTGTCTTTTCAATTGTCTGTCACTCATTCGAGCCTAGAGTCTTTCAGGGGCGTATATGGTTTCTTTCTCCATTCCTATTTATTTATTTTGAATGTTGAATGGCAAAAGTGGGGGTCGTCTGGACCCTGGAAAAATGGGCTCTTTGTCTAAGTTGGTTTCACATCTACCCCCTCCGCTGTTCACTACCACTCCATATTCAATCCTCCTCGCTTTATGCTCAGGGGTCATTTCAAGGTGGATTTCAAACTCATCAATAAGGTTTTTCTTTCCCTTAAATCCCAACCTGTTTATTGTAATGGTCGGGATTTCAGGATATACCCTTGTTTTTCTCAGCATTATCTAAACAGATGAACACATTTGCAGTTTGATTTCTTCCCCTTCTTGTGTCTTCCTCCTCTTGTATACAACCAAACTGTCTTGATTGCGTCATTTGAAGCATTAGGACACTCTGTGCCAAATCTATCATTTAAACCTGCGATGAAAGTTGCTTTGCTTGTTGTTTCAGTCTAAAAATGTACTGGAGTTCATAAATCTTCAGATGGCTACATTCATCTCTCTTGATGATAAAATGAAGGAATTCTAAAGAGGCAAAATTATATTCATTATTGCTTCACAAGAAAAATATACTTGTCACCCAGTGAGTTGAGATAAAAAGGAAAAACATTTTTTGTTATTCCATTTTCTTTGCTTATATCAATATAAGTGTTTTCAAGTGAAAGTAATTTGAAGAGAATGAAAGACAACATGATTGTTTGCTTGCTTAGGAACAGCTTGACATGCTGGTAATTGAAACTAAATATTTATCAAGAAATTTCAGCTGGTATTAAAATGGTAGGATAATACAACACAGATTTGGAGAAGTCTGAAAAGTTCTGGCTTCTTTCTTTCTCTTATATAATCACTCATGCAAAGATGAGCTATTCATCTTCAGATATCAGAAGCATGATATCGCTTTTTCCTCTTTACTCTGCTTTATTTCTTCCCTGTGCTGCTTGTTAAAATCTCTAGGTTCTGTTCTTATCCACATCCTTCCATTTATGGAAATCAGATCTTATTGTAAATAAGTTTAAAAGACATTAATCTTAAGGACTTGGAAACATGCTACATTCCTTTTACACTACTTACCAAAGTTATACATCAGATGGAATGATGTAGTTTGTCTCTTAAATTTAAATTTGGAGAGGCTGTTTGTATTTTTAGATATGAAACTTCAGTTTTATCTCGGTGTCATCAAATTTATTCTAATATAGTTCTCCACTTCCTCGTAAAACTACTTAGAAGTTACCAATTCAGTGTAAATTAGAATTTTTGGAAAAAGCATGCATAGATATTTCCTAAAAGAGTCTTATGCTTGATGAAAAATTAATCATATTTTTTATGACCCTGGTGAAGAGGTCTTGACAATGAGCAGGCAGAAAAATGTTGTGTCCTTGTTTGGAGAAGAAATGGCTTTAAGGAATATAAAGGCATTCCAGAGAAATATCTGGTACAGATACTGTTACAGCTGAGATAGAGTGATAAATGCACTCGGAGACACAAAGTCTCTTTGCTAGATACCTCAGTGTTTAAACACAGCATATTCAAAATGAAATGGATATGACTGTACTGAACATATCTACAACCCTAATGCCTTCAGTAATCAAATCCAGAGGACAGAAAATATGTTTTGAATATGTTTAATATTTATTAGTTCTTGAGGGGAAAAACACACTTTTTATTGAGCAAGCAATATCTTTTCAACACCTTCAGCCTTGCTTCTCATGAATCACAACATTTTGAGAAGAATAAGTATGATCATTTTTTGAATGTATGGGAGAAAATGGGCCAATAAAGTACAAAACTGCTGTGAGGAACCCTGATTAACAAGTAGTTTGAATTGTCTGGCACACTGTTATATTCTAAGGAAAAAAATTGTGTCAAACATGAATGTTGGAGGACACATTCAAGGGTCCATAATAATGTTTCTCATTAATCATACTGCATCTATCACTGTTTGCCATTTACAAAGCATATACTGTATATAACGATTTTATAATTTGCAGCATTGGTCTCAGCATGTACAGTTGCAAGGGTCAAAGACAAAAAGGGGTTTTCAAGCATCAAAACAATAAAAGTTTAATACGGCTTTAAACTTTTTTCTGTACATAAGAATGTGTCCTGTTTGTTTGTTTATTTATTTTTTCCCTGAGAAAAAAATAATGGCAATCATACATTTTTACCAAGACACCCACTAAAATATCATTCAGTGTAACAATAGTTCATACACCAAACAAATATTGCCAGCCATATTTAGAACAAGAATCATTAGATGACATTAAAGACTCTGTTTAAGGATCACATTGCAGTCATTTGAAATCTTGACCAATCTTTGCCACTATCCTTCAAACCACTAGGTTTTACCCATTTGTCAGCAATATGTTGTTAATCATTTAAGATGTAATATAATTAGTATAATCCCTTTTTCTTTAATATATGGTATGAATACGTTTTTAGATAAATACTGTATATGCTGAACGACGATGGAACATTATTTCACCCATATTTTGACATTTTATTTTCACAGTTAGTTAAAAGTTATTTGAAACATTAGAGCAGACACTTTACTTGCATTTAATATGCTTTCTATGTATTTAAAATCAATTTTGCCTAATTTAATTTGATGCGAACACCAAAAGGGGACGTCTTGTCTTTGACTCAAACAATCAAGGAAAGGATTTCTACTCAGTCAAGCAGTTTACACACATGCACACACGCACAAACACGCACAGTTTGGGAGAGAGAATAATGAAACTGTCAGATTTCACAGTAACTGTTTGATTAACAGCTTTTATAGAGATGAGTGCAACATGAAGTAATTCACCTCTGGTTCAAACATGCAACTTAAATTAAATTCACTTGTTGGGGTACGACTAGACACGATCCCGTAGTGCCAATGAATGTCATCAGCAACATGAAAATGCTTTACCACAAGACCTGAAACCTTATACTCCATTTCTAGTAAAGATTAGAGAAGCTTTGTTTTGAAGGACAAGGGTCCTTATAAATCACTTTTGATGGTGGCAAGACTTTGACCACAGGTTTATTGTCACAGCTTAAGTTAGAATAACAAGACTTAATGTTACCCTTGATTGTAGGAAATGAAGAGCAAAAGGAGCTAGTGGGTTAAACCGGAATGTAATGACTAAAAAGGAATCAAATGTAACCAAATGATAAAAAAGACTCAAAGCAGGATATTAAACAGCTAATAAACATTAAGAGACATGCTTTGCTTCTCTTTAATGCTTACCAGCTTGACAAAGCAACATGGCTCACTAGTACAGTTAATGTGTTTAGGGAACATTTTCTAGTAGCCTTCCATGTGTTGCAAAAACAAGACCTCATTAGTTCCAAACCAATGGTTGAGACTAGCTAAATGCATGATATGTCAAACACATGTTACTACTTTATTTATTTATTTATTTATTTTGTGCCAAGTATTGTGCGGTTGCATAGACAGTTGTAAAAATATGATTTATTGAATATTATTTCTGTTAGCACTGGACGGCATGCTTGCCGTGTTAACACATTTCATACATCAGAAGATGCAGCTTAAAACAATTTATCAAAACACAAATTTGGAAGCCAGGAAGACATTGAAATCCATCAGAACGTAAAACAGACTTTTGGTTTATATTCTGGTAAATAAGAGTGAAAATGTATTCCAGTTGTGTGTCTATATTTATTAGTCTCACAGTTATAAATCGCATTGTAAAAGGAACCAGCTGGCACATCTACAAGGCAGCAGCCAAAAACCAGGGTAACCCTTGTCTAGAAATTTATCTATACTCTCTCCAAATGAAGTCATCTATAAACAGTTGGATGGCTAGTTTAATGGATGGCTTATTCAAGTGTTATAAATGCTGGGCAGGGAAGGGCTCGAAGGTTACTCGTGTCAGTGCACGCACAACTGGATGAGATGGATTGACCTGAGATTCTACTCTCTTTGGGTCCAGACCATAATATGACCAAAAACAAAGGCTGTATTGATGGTTGAAACTGTTCTTTGTTTAAACAGCTGAAATTGTGTGTTATTTGTCTTAGACAAAAATATTTTTTTACTGTTAAAGTTACTGCTCAGTATTTGGCTTTCTGTGAAGCTGACTGGCCTCAGGTAACTCATTTCTCGCTTTCAAATTAATGGTGGAAAAGAACCTCATTTTGTCACGACCATTTTATTTCTTTCTTTTTCAGCTTGTACACTGAGCCATCCTGACGTTTGGCATATTGAAGTCTGCTGTTGGACTGGATCCAGATATGGTTGAAGGGAGCTTTCTCTGTGGCCTAAATTCACCACATCTGTTGCCGATTGTTTTTGTGTTTTTTATTTCGCCCGTAAAGCTACCATTTTAAGCGCTCATACACATCACTGAGTTACTCTGATGTAACAGTAAGTTTCCTGCCTTTGAGTTACCCAAATGTGAGAGATAACATAACATAACATATTTAGATTATTTGCAGAACAACAGGTATTACTCATTATAATCCAAGCACAAATATGTTGTTGTTGTTATATTCTTTCATGGTCACTCTAATATCTGTTGTTTACACCAGTCAGCTCAATGGAATGGATGGATTTTGGTGTGAAAATGGGTGCTGGAATTGAGACGTGGAAATGTGCAAACATTCTACAAATAAAATATGAGTCACAGTGCAATAAAATTTGTTTAAATCCCATTTTGATTTTATCTTTTTCATTTACATCACTGCACTGCATTATTGCCACTATTTCCATTTTTGCACGTCTTTCGAACATTTACATAGCACTTAGTGCCATCTGTAGCATAGATAAGGTACTGCTTCAATAGAGCAGTCACATCCCCTTGGAAAATGATGCATTATTTACCACTTAGACCAGATTGTTGTGTGTTGCCACAATTATGCCATGTTTACCTTAAGATTGTATTGCAAACTGTAGCTTGAACTCTACTGTAGGGTCATGGAGGTAAAAATATCCTTAAGACTGTTACTTGAAAAATTCTATAAATGTTGATTTACACTTTATTATCGTAAACTTCTCTATTGCATTAATTCTGAACCCTCAAATGCACAGATTTGATATAATTAGGCTTTATGAGTAGGTCATAAAGTACACATACACACATCCCCATGCCATAATAATACTTGGCTTTCTCATGAGGTTCACATGTAATACTTAAAGTTCTAGAGTACATTTTAGTTACATAGCTTGTAATATTTTTATATCCCTCCAATTCCAAAAACACATGAGCCATTTTACAATCTAACAAATGTAAGTAAACTGATTTTGAAAGGTATATCAGGACAACAGTACTGTCCTTGTCTTTAATTCCATCAGGGGCTGTGGTGGAAGAGGCTGGTGAAAAGCTGAATACATTTACTTGTTTCTCTGTGTTTTCCATTGGCACATCACTGGTCTGCTGACACGAAATGAAAGCAAGAGTCTTATTTCCTTCGTAATTTCATTCATTGCTTTAAGGAACGGTATCCACTCATTCAGACTGGATTCTACTGTTTGCTGGCTGTATCGGACAGTTCCCTTGATCACATCCAAATTTAAACTCGTATCATCTCCAAAAACATGCCTTTCCATTTAAAGTATCAAATATTGTTACCATTAGATCTAAACTATGCACAATCCCAAGATATGACGTTACCTATTTTTAATTTACTATATTTTCTGTCAAAACTGTAACAAGATCAGATTTTGCTATTTCATTACATTAATAAGAAAAGTGCTAAACCACCATTAGATAAGCACCTTTCATTAAACTACTGCCTCTCATAATTATTGATTAAAATCTGGCTGCTCACCAAATAATAAATACATGCACATGAAAAAAACTGATTTGAAATCATTTTAGTAATTTGAACTGTACATTACCTTAAGGCGAGACACTGCAGGCAAATACGGTAAAAAAAAACAAAAACGAATAGTTATCGCCTTACTAGTTGATTGATTACACTGATAATTGTAAAAGTTTTTTTGTATTACAAGTTTTCTAAAATGTTAGGTTTAGATATGCAAATGAGGCATTATTTAATGAAATATGCGCTAATTTGCATACATTTCTAGAACAAAAATCTAAACACTGGATGAAGTCAGTTTCAAAATTCTTGTTTAATTTTTTTGACATATTAGAGTCAAAAGTTTTTACAGAGGGAATTTCGGGTATCTCATTTTGTCACTCCGTAATTCAGATAATACTTAGAACAGACAGAAAACAATATATTTTCACAATTTGTGGGGGAATAAAATGTTGTATATAATCAAGCAAATTATAAATGAACAAATCCCTCTGTAAAAACCTTCAGGATATAGACAGGAATAAAAATGTAAAGTTTTGTGTGTGTAAGTGCTACTGAAGTGGAGATTTATGGCTCAGTGTAAGAGAAAAAAAATCATTTTGAGAAAATGGCCTTTAAAAATATGTATTGTAATTGAAATCTATTGACACAAATAGATAAAGTGCTATAAAAGAAACACTTGACAGTGTCTTTAGGATGTTTTCTTTCCACTAGTCTGAAAAAACACTTTATGAAAAAACAAAATACCCAAAATCTCAAAATTGACAGGTGCATGAAAAAACAGTGATTTTGCCTGCAGTGTCTCCCCTTAAAGCTTCCACTAAAAGAAATAATAATAATTCACTTCAACATACAAAACAATTAGATGAAATCTGCCAATAATAGTAGTAATACTTCAGTCTTTCTGAAATCAAAAAAATGTGATACGACACGGTTTCAGCTGGATGAGTGTACTTATTTAATTGACTCAGTTTTTATTTTTATTTTATTTTATTTATTTGTATAGCCATTTTCACAATCCACATTGTTTCAAAGCAAACTTACAGAAATGTATACTGTATGGACTGATATACAGCATTGTCATGGAAGGCAAAAAATATCCGACAGCTGAATGCTGCGACTGACCAATCAGAATCAGGTATTCTAGAGAGCAGTGTAATAAGTGATACAACAAGTAAAAGATCTGGATCTAGAATATGCCTCATTATCCTCCCTGTCCTATAAATATGGCCTTTCATTACCTCTCTCAGGGCTTATTTGTCCTCTGTGCATGGCCTTCTCCAGGATCAGACAGAACTCTAACAAGCATCATTTGGGGTGGCCATTTGCATGCCTTGCTGCTTAATGACTGGTTTTATTGCTCAGCCCGTATTAATGCTCTTTCATGGAGGCAGCATATCATCACAGACTGACCAGTGTGACCCACGGCCTTGATTTATGCTTGGACGACACAACCGTATAGCACAGTAAAACCTACTCCTGGGCGGTCATTAAGATCTGTCCTCATTGTACTTTTTTATAGATGTGTGCTTCGAGCTTGGAAAAAAGATTGAGATGCACAATAAATCAGGAAAATAATGATATCCAGTCTGAGGGTAGTTTTTACATTTTAATTACTAATTCACGGAAGCTGTGCTAAAGTCACCCTGTAAATGTAGTATTTGCATATTATCAAAACGGATTACAAATCAAAATTAATTTAAAAAGTAGAAAATCTTGTAAAGAATTTTGAAATCTATGCAAAAATCTATGCAAAATGTATGCAATAGATGGGACTAGACAAAAAGCAAAAAACTTCTCTTTTTTGACATTTTAAAAATGTCTCCCTTTTAAGAATTAATTGAACTGCAGTTTCAATTCTGCAATACAAATGTATTTAAAAAAAATCAAGACAATTTTTTTTTACCACTTTGCCAAAAACAAAATCTAATATTTGAATTTGATGACGATGAAGTTCTAGCATGTTATTATCTTCTCTAAACAAAGTCTGATATTGTGTAACAAGCTACTTTATATTCTTACACTGTTATTTCAAGTTGATTTTAGAATGGCCTTCTGTTTATTTTTCTCTCAATTTGTCTGTCATTGCCTACTAAAGACAAATACTCCGCTGAGACATTTAGTAATTGTCTAGGATTAGGCGGAATGGTTTCTCTATCAGTTCAAATATGTCAAGCATCTTTAGGAAATCACTCATCCAAGCAGAGTAACAGTGAAGTCTGCATGATAAAACATCTTGTCTTATTTAGTTGAGACATAGTTAATCTTATCAAGTCTATCTGACATGTTATGCAACGCTACACTGTCCAGCCTTACTCTGTGCTTAATCAATGTAGACCACTGTGTATCTGTTATATAACTTCATTTATGCAAATAAAATCATTATCTATTGTATTTTCATTTATTCATTTATGACTTAATTATCTTTTATGTAACAATAACTTACAATTAATTATACATCTGTCTGTGGTAAAGTTCAGTGAGGACAGAGGATGAAACCCATAGAGGAGTCAAACTGATTATCCATTTTAATGACGGGTTGTGTTTTCATATTTTATTTGGAGTTGTTTATGTGTGGCGCTGTGGGGTTACCTAATATCCCTTAGTTTTTATAGTTAAATCTAATTTAATTATATATACACATAAGAGCTTATTTATATAATGTTCATTTAAAAAAAAAAAAAAAAAAAAAAAAATATATATATATATATATATATATACGTATATATATATGATGTATTGTCAAGTATGGTGACCCATACTCGAAATTGGTCCTATAACCCATCCAAGTGCACACACACAGCAGTGAGTAGTGAACACACACACTGTGAACACACACCCGGAGCAGTGGGCAGCAATTGGGGGTTCGGTGCCTTGCTCAAGGGCACCTCAGTCATGGTATTGAAGGTGGAGAGAGTGCTGTTCATTCACTCCCCCCTCCTTCAATCCCTGCCGGACCTGAGATTCGAACCAGCAACCTTTGGATTACAAGTCTGACTCTCTAACCATTAGGCCACGACTTCCCCGTCAAAAGGCGATCGCAACTCAACCGCGTGACCAGACACGTGATCTTAGCCAAAAGGCCGAGAAGCGAATTCTCTATTCTATACATTTAAAATGTATAAATAGAGAATTAAGTATTCTGCTTCCCCCCCCCATCCTATAATTGATGCTATATTGTCAACAGTTTTATTAATTTAGTCCCCAGCCATTTTATTCTACATTATATAACACATTGCATATATCTCTGTATATATCCAGAATATCTGTCCACAAGTTCCAAAAGAAAAGAAGAAAAGAACAAATGTTGCTTGAGACGAGTGAGCACACAAAGAGATGTTCTGATTGATGATTGCATTGAGAGGTTTTCAAACTTGTTAAATCACAGAGAAACATATCTTTGAGTTTGACAAAGCCTGGCTACTTACACGGCACAAATTCCACGTTTCTGCACGCTCTGTTTTTTTTTTTTTCTCCCTACAGACCAAAGCTTCCAACTAACACTTCATCAAAACAAATATTGATTCTCAGTCTGTCTGGCCAACATCTATCCTGCACAAAGTTGGCATGCAGAGTGGTTTTTGATTTTCTGAGTGGTTTTAATTTGCTCTTTTCTTTGTGTGGGATTTGATTGTTTAAGCTCTGTAAGAGACATGGTGTTCGTCTATCATCAACTAAGTCATCGTCTCATGACAGCGAACATGAAATTCTACTCTTCACACTGTATGCAGCAACAATTCCTATTTTATGTAGGATTTAAAGTGAAAACAAGCAACAAAGACATAGTGACATTAGATATGATTCCACTTATGTGCAAAAAAGAAATCTATGCGACTAGATGAGAATCTGAACTGAAATCAATATAGTGTTTGGTTTGGTTATTTAAATATTTTTGTTTTACTAAAACTCTTTGAATATGTCAAATGAGTTCAATTGCTTGGCTGCACAAAACTATCTTTTGTGAGGTCTGGAAAACAAACCAGATCAGTCGTTCTGTAATTACGATTTGGAAGAAAGGTCTAAAAAGTTTGGAAAGAAAGGGTTGAATGTTCCTGCATGCATTAACTGCAAGCTATGTTCACGTGCTTTAAGGCATTTAAGCAAAATTATTTAGCAAGCTAGTATCTACCTATATCAGTGATTAAAAAGAGCATTTTTGGAAATTCCATAGAAATATGAGGTTTACCTATAGCACAATCTCCATAAAGGTTACTTCTTTTGAACCATGTGCTCAACTAGTTTCATGAAATTTTGAGTTTTAGTTTAGGGTTTATAGGCTTTTGGGTATATTTGTCCAGGCCCTTTTCTAAAAGACTGTTATATCTAACCAAAGTGTAAAGTTCAACATTTTTTTTATAATAATAATAATATATATATATATATATTTCTGTCCTAGCCAAACTGAGCAATTGGACAAGGATAATTGGCAGAAAAGTGACAGATTATAACACTGTGAGAATTTTAGAGGATTTGGCTGACGTGAAGCCTTGGAGAGGCAAACATTAAATCACATCAAAAGTTTTCTAGATTCCAAAACATGAAACCTTTTGGAAGAAACTTTTGGTGGTCTAGTGAGATTTAAATTGAGCTCCTTGGCTTGAAAGTAAAGTTATATGTTTGGTGCAAACCAAATACAGTGCACAGTGATCGAAGCATCTCGGTCTGAGGTTCAGCAGGAGAAACTGAAAAGCTTGCTACCATCAAAGCAACACAGATCGAACCACCGGCTATGTAATGCACTTTCTTGGCAAAGGGATTTAGAAGACAGTGGGCCTTTTTCATAAATAATTTCATACAATTTGCATATTTATGTGCCAAGATAAAATCTCTTAAAAAAAATCCTCCAGATTCACAACAGGTGCGTACACGTTGGTTCTTATCCTAGCTCCAGCGTTGGTGCGTCTCGATGAATCTTGAGGAAGTGCATGCCTGCAGCTAGTCATTTGCATTGAACACAACAAAAAAGGGCCGTAAGACATATGCTTCATGCATTTTATTTTTCTCTTAAATAATTATAATTTATTGTTCCTACCATCCTTGAAATGAAAAAAAGTTTAAAAGTATTCTGTTTCAGTTCTTTCTTTCCATTTCTCCTGGTTATTGTGTGCATGAATGCTGAAGCCTAACATTTATTGTAATTATTCTATAAACATACAACAAACAGTACCACATTAAAACAACAGACTGTGTTACTGGTTCCAGAGAGAGTGCACATGAGGTTGAGATTGAAGGTCTGTAGCCAGTCTCCATTGTCCTGGAAATCTGATTCAGTAATTAATATACTTGCCTCATTCACTGTTTTTTTGTGAACATTTAAGCCACTTGTTTTCATAGTGCGTGGGTGGTCTTTGTACATTTAATGCTTGAGGTTAAACCAATAAGAACAATGACCATTCTCACTGTCACTTTAAAAAGACCTCCAACATATAATAGGAAAATCTAGGAAAATGATCTGTCATCGAGAGGAAATGGCTCTGTTCCCATATCCCCTACAGCAATAAATGATGAACATTAATCTCAAAACTAGCCATCATTACAATAATTGTAATACGTTAAACCTAACAGAAATGAAATATGTTCAGATTCAGTGACACCGGTGTATAAGTTTACCCTATGTTATATATGTTGTTTTTTTTAAAAACAGATATGTTATTAATCATCTGAAGAGCATGTTAAGTAAACCACTGAATGCTTTAACAAGCAAAGGACAAACAGACATTAATCTTCACATAAGCTGCTCTGTATGGAATATAAATTGGAGTTATATGGTGGCCAAGTAAAAACACAGGTTTCAAAGAGTTTTGTTGATCAGAATGAAATACTACTGTACTGCATACTGGGTGTATATTGCATTCTGCCTACTAGTATGTGAAACAGTATACAGTATGGAATAAAAATGCTGCAAATTGTATATAGCTACATTGTTGTCTTGATACACATACCACACAAAACAGTACTTAAGTACCGAAGAGTCCAAAATTCCACCTTTTTAATTTTGTTAAAGCACCATTTAGTGGATGAAGTGAATATGGCATCTACTACAATGTGTTTGCCATATTGCAGTACACCACAAGAGGGTGCAATATAAAATATATTCACACTGGACAACAACTAAGTGAATTCATTTGCCCAAACTGTAAGAATACCATATATTGTTTTTTCTTTGCCAAATAATGCAAGTTTATTACGCCACATAGCATACATCCATGATTTTTACACCCATTCAAGTAAGCATAATGTAAAATTAGCTGATATGGTCCCTCAAAAAACAGAGGATAACACTATGTTAGCACCATTGACAGAAAACAAATGAAAGACATTCCACATTGAAAAACAAAGAAATTATGAAATAGCATCTGAAATCCCTGTCTTAAAAATAAGTTATTTAATGCTTGCATGATGAAATACTACGTGAACACCCCTGTATGAATAGTTGGAAAGGATCAGACTGCTTGTTTATGAACCGCTGATCTGAACTGGTAGGCTTAAGGTTACTGGCAATATTCAAAGATTTCTTACACTGCAATTCATCACGTAACAACATATCATATCTGAAAATACTTATGAAATTGGACATTGATAGAAAATATTGCAAGGCTCATTATATCTTTCTAATGCATCAGTTGTTTCCACTACAAACCCATAAGGTACTTAAATAATAACCAATAATATCTATAAGCAGAAATCATCAGCTTAGTTTTCGAAATGCCAAAGTATATAGTTAAAATGCATGACACTAAAAAAGGAAATGGTCTCTCTTCAGGCGTTTATTCTTCTGTAGATTTGTGTAATACTATTTTAGAAGACTCATCTGAGGAAAGACCTCTCAACTTATCAAAACACTTACAAAAAGACCTAAACCACAAGTTCTGTCAAGTTAAAAAAATAAAGTAAAAAGTGCACCAGAGTTCCTTTCATGTCTGAAGAGAGCTCACTTGAGAGTCATCCACAGTTTCATCTTCAACACCAGCAGCAAACAGAGAAAGAATGAGGTTTCAGAATTGCTACTGGCTCAGCGGTAAGAGGGAATTTCAGTTTGTGAATCAGTTCCTGTCTCAAATCTGAGCTCTCAATTTAAAAAGTGATGTTTAGTCCTGTAATACAGTAGAGGACTGTGCTGGCTATGTGGTGACACTGAGCATAGTTGAAAGAGTACCATGGAATTACTGCTGAGAGATGAAAGGTCCTCTAGAGAGGTGTAGTGGTTCAGGGCTCTGGATGATCTCACTGGGTGGCCGCAGTTTCTGGATGTTCTTCAGCGCCCCTCTTTTACCTGTGGGTCACCTGGTTGTTGATCAGGCCAGGAAAGGTGTCTTCTGTCTCTGCACTAAAGGAGCCCCCTAAAAGAGACACAGAATCACAGTGATGTTTAATATACAGCTATACCAGGGTACTATACTATACAAACAGTTTTATTATTTGACTTTAAAAAAAAAAAAAATCAGGATTCTTTGACATGTGGAAGGTTCAATACAACAGAAATTATTTGAAATAACAATCTTTTCTGGTATTAATAAAGGTTTTACAGTCACTCTTGATCAATTTAATGCATACATACAAGTATTTCTTAAAAAAAAAAAAAAAAAAAAAAAACTCCCAAAATATTTAAACGGTAATGTACATTTTACATTTACATTTCAAATAAAACAAAAAATAGAAGTTTCAAATAATAAAAATTGTATAATAAAATGTTTAAAATAGTATTCAAACACTTTCTGGTAGTTAAACCTTACAGGAAATATTCATAGTTAAGATGAGGGAACTAGTCATGTCCAAAATGAATCCTGTATGTCGAAAAAGTAATTTTCATAACAAGAAAATGTGAAGAGGCATAAGTCATAAATGTTTGTTTACCTATATGGCAATTATACATCCATATACGGTGACCATCATATCGACATCTGCATTTGACAATGTTATTGCTGTAATCCGACTCAGCAACCTCATAATTGGGGTTAATTACGATCTGTCAGAAAGAGTGAATACAGTCAGTAAAAACAATTAATCACAATGTCCATTTCCAAGAACCAGGGTAATATGATTCAAAAGAATTTCTTTGCTACTAAAACTGCTACTACTTTGGAAATGTCATTATTACCTGGAATATGTAGTCTCCCGGTTTAACATCTGTAATGTCCACCCACTGGCAGTCAATATCATGTCTGTATGTATCCCAGCAGCCCACTGTGATCCCCTGCTCCCCAAAGTTTGCACACTCGTACCTCTTTTCAATTCCTAATAAAGTTAACAATACAAAGGGCATATCATCACACTACTGTAATGTAATACCAATTCAATTTCAATACCAAAAATACACAGTTAAGAGTGAGGTGCAATTCTTTTCAGTTGTGAACAACAAAAACAGCCACATTCTTTCATACCTTCATCACATTCCGAGTCCTCCAGACAAAAGCTTGCTTTGTGTCCCTCTGCCACCTTGGTGCCATTGTTGCTAAGTAGGTCATAGTGGGTGAATACTTCCATGCTATGATAGTGCCTATAACAGTAAAAAATATATATATATTACTGTATGTAGTATATATAGTATATTTTTTTATATATACAGTGTCCTCCACTAATATTGGCACCCTTGGTAAATATGAGCAAAGGCAGCTGTGAAAATAAATCTGCATTGTTTATCCTTTTTATCTTTCATTCAAAAAATTCACAAAATTCCAACCTATCATTGAAGTAAAACAATTGAAAGTGGGGAGAAAATCTCATTGTGAAATAAATGCTTTCTCTAGTTCATGTTGGCCACAATTATTGGCACCCAATTATTGCAACGTCATTTTCCCAGCACAACAGCTCTGAGTTTTCTCCTATAATGCCTGAAGAGTTTGGAGAACACCTGATAAGAGATCAGAGACCATTTTCTTCATACAGAATCTCTCCAGATCCTTCAGATTCACAGCTCCATGTTAGTACTTCTTCTCTTCAGTTCACCTCACTCATTTTCTACAGGGTTCAGGTCAGGGAACTGAAATGGCCATAGCAGAAGCTTGGTTTTGTGCCCAGTGACCCATTTTTGTGTTGTTTTTGAGGTTTGTATTTGGATTATTGCACGGTTGGAAGATCCAAACATGGCCCATTATAAGATTTCTAACAGGGTCAGTCACTTATTGATTTTTTTATCTGTTGGTATTTGATAGAATCCATGATGCCATGTGTCTAAACCAATGTCCAGGACCTCCAGCAGAAATATAGGCCCACAACATAAAAAATACAGCAGTATATTTCATTGTACACATGGGGTACTTTTTATCCCTGTGTGCACCAAACCCATCTTGAGTGTTTGCTGCTAAAAAGCTCATTTTTTAGTTTCATCTGACCATAGAAGCCAGTCCCATTTGAAGTTCCAGTCGTGTCTGATAACTGAATATGCTGGAGATTATTTTTGGATGAGTGAGGAGAATTTTTCTTGAAACCCTCCCAAACAACATGTGCTGATGTAGGTGCTGTTTGACAATTTTTTTTTTGGTTTTCTGCCCCCGAGACTCAACTATTTTCTGCAATTCTCCAGCTGTGTTCCTTGGAGAGTCTTTGGCCACTCAAACTCTCCTCCTCACCGTGCATTAGGACGATATAGACACACGTCCTCTTCCAGACAGATTCGTAACATTTTATGTTGATTGGAAATTCTTAATTATTGCCCTGATGGTGGAAATGGGGATTTTCACTGCTCTAGCTCTTTTCTTAAAACCACTTCACTAATTTGTGAAGCTCGATTATCTTTTGCTGCACATCAGAAATATATTTTTTGTTTTTTCTCATTGTGATGGATGATTAAGGGAATTTGACCTTTGTGTTCCTCATATTTATAATCCTGTGGAACAGAAAGTCATGGCTGGACAATTTCATGTTCCTAGTCACCCTGGTGTGCTAAAAAATGTAAATATGAATGGGAATATACTTCAGAGATATTTTACTCATAAGAATTTCTAGGGGTGCCAATAATTGTGGCAACATGAATTGGAGAAAAACATTTATTTCATCATGAGATTTTCTCCCCATTTTCAATTGTTTTACTTCAATGATAGGTTAGAATTTTGTGAATTTTTCAGCAGAAAGATCAAAAGGATAAACAATGCAGATTTATTTTCACAGACACCTTTTCTCACATTTATCAAGGGTGCCAATATTAGTGGAGGGCACTGTATATATATATATAAAATAAAAATGAACTACAAGTAAAATATACACTACCGTTATAAGTTTGAGGTGGGTAACATTATTTTATGTTTTTGAATTAACTCTTTATGCTCACAAAGGCTGCATTTATTTGATCAAAATGCAGTCAAAAAGTAATACTGTTTTACTGTTGTAATTTAAAATGTATTTTAAAATGTAATTTATTTCTGTGATGCTGAATTTTCAGCAGCCTGAATTTACATAGTCTTCAGTGCCACATGATGCTTTAGAAATCATATTAATATGATTTCAGCTATCAGTTATCCGACCCTCACCTGTGGCAGTCATGCCAAACCCAGGTCTCTCTGGAGGCTTTGGGTCTGAAGTCAGACTGACCATTGTTGTGGATCTGGGAAGAGAACCGGAGGAGCCGGCGATAGGAGTTGGCTGGGGTGGAACTGGAATTGGAGCCCAGGCAGTTCTCCTCATAGGCGCACTGTAACATGAACATAGGACGGTCCTCTAAGTATGTGGTCTGCTCCACCACCTGGGGGTTGAGCACTAGATCTGGGGCAGCTGCAGGGAACATAAAAAACACTTAGCTGAAGTTTTAAAACAGATGTTGAACTCTGCCAGTGCTTTTTTAAAGATTGGTTTAAGCATGTTTCTTCATTGTTTTTAACTCCATATTATCTGAAAGAGATGGGTTTTAAACACATATTACACCACAAGCTACATGACTTATTGTCCTTTATTAATTCTGAGATTAAAAAATCTATTTTTTCAGAAGTATCCTGGCCAAGATGAGCAGCCACAGACATCCCATTAACAAAACAATTCAATTCAATTCACATTTATTTGTATAGCGCTTTTCACGCTACAACTCATTGCAAAGCAGCTTGACAGAAAATGAAAGTTTCTAAATTACATTTAAGAGTAGTTTATGAGTGGTGACTATGTCAAAGTGCTGTATATATGGCAGAAATGTATAGCAAAAATCATGCAGTTAATGAAATGTATACAATGTATACAACAGTACAATATACATATTTAAAAACATTTGCATTTTGATTCTTCCTTTAACAGCTCACAAATCAAAGATTTAAAAGTAGCCTACACATTGACCTCAAACTTTGCATCTTCAGTCCATTTTGCAAAGTATTACTAACACATGGTGTGGCAGACCAAAAAGTTTGTTTCCCTAATTTAGTTTGTACAAATGCTGAAAAGGGTATGTTCTTTGAACATAATTCTGTGTGTAGTTTGTTAGTGTTAACAAATGCAAACATATTAATAGGTTTGCATTTTATTTTTAAAGTGACCAGAAGAGGTCAGTGTTTCTCCAGAAACAAATAAGCTGTAGTCACAAGAATTATAGGTAACACTTTAGTATAGGGACCAATTCTTGCTATAAACTAGTTGCTTATTAGCATGCCTATTATTAACATATTGGCTGTTTATTAGTACATATTAAGCACATATTCTGCATGACCATATTCTACATCCCTAATCTTACCCAATACCTAAACTTAACTACTTTACTAACTATTAATAAGCAGCAAATTAGGAGTTTGTAGTTAATGGTTTTACTCTCACTCTCAAAGTCAAGCGATAAAAATGCATAAATATAAAAGTAACTGGATTTGAGTTTTTGAATATGATGATAATAATCTTACTCTCAGAGCAGGAAACTCCAGCAGCAAAGCGTCCTCCACCTTTAGGGCAGCTGAGATATTCTCCATGATGCAGACAGTGGGAGAGAGACATCTCTGTTCCTGAACACCTCACCCCACTCATTACCACTGAATCTGCATTCACTGCACCGGGCCAGATCCATGTCTCCTATACAAACACATAATTACACCTCAGTTCAAGTCAATCATCCAATCCACAGGGGAAATTAAAGGAAGTGCAGATACACTGAATATAAAGACAGCATTTATCATTACACAATTTTTACTCATTCAAAAATGTATGTTTAAAACGTACTCATTTTTAAACATTAAAGCACTTTTGAAAATATATATTCACGAGTAGATTCATATGACTCTATATGATAAAGATTTGACTCATAGCCCAGTAAAAGCTGTTTTATTTTACATAGAGTGAGCAGGCGTGAGATGTATGTAACACTTAAGGTGTATATAATATATCTCAGTACAGTGTTGCTATTGTTAACTAAATCTAAAATTACAACTAATAAAAATTGTTTTCACTGACTGAAATAAGAAATATAAAATATAAATATCATACGAAAAACTTCAACTTTAAAAACGGGAAAAAATGAATAAAGGTTGTCTTGGCAGCTAACTGAAATAAATAGCCTAATTTTAAGTTGAAGAAGTAAAGGTAATAAAACTAAAACTGAAATTTAAAAATGACAAAGGCACACAGCAAAACTATAAAAACTAAAATTAAAATGAAAACTTAAAATCTAAAAATGAAAGGTAATTCGAAATTAATACTCAGTAATTCATCTGTTATTGGTAATTTGTCATTACTGATTATGAATAGAGCATTATCCAATGCTTTTTTGTGAAACTACATTCACGTCACTAGGTGTCGTTATAAGACTGGCAAACAGAAGAAAATGCACTGAATGTACCCTTACAAAGAAACTGATGTTACAAAACAAAACTGAGGGAAAAGGTCAACAGAGAAAGAGAAATCAAAAGATGAAAATAACCACAAGATGGCGCTATTGCATGTCACCCAATCAAAACCTAAGGGACTTCTTTGTTCTAATGGAGAAAAGTCCTCAGCACCCAGACCTAGCTTAGACCTAGCCTAGCTTAGCAAATCCGTGGAAAAATTAAAACGCTAAATATTACCAATAGTATAGTTAAACTCAATATCCAAAATATTCTCTTTGATATTATACTTTACAGAAAGTTACTTACACTTTCAAATTGTGAGGCTATCTGTTTCCTATCAAACTATTTAAAGTATTTTAATTATTTAAAAGAAAAACACAGTCCATATTGTTTAACCATTTCCAGTCATGAATCACTCAGCAACAGCAACAGTAAGATCTTCACAAGCAAACCTCTCCTTCTTTTTCCAACCCTGCGGCAGTCAACGGTTTCGTTCTTGCTTATCATCTGTTTAAGATCCATTTGATGAAGAGATATAATTTCCTCTTGGAACAGAGAGTCTCTAACTCTCTTGAATGCTTCCCAGGTGTAACTGTTTATCTTTAACACTGTCAAACCAGAAGGGAGAAACGGTTTCTCTTGGCAACTGTAAACACAGACATCTATAACTGTCAGAAAGCATGTGTTTAAGGAAAACAGACATGTCTTAAACAGCTGGTTGTTCTACTAATTACCGTTGTTCTCTATCAGAACCATCATTCTCACAAGCCGAGCTGTGCATAACGGATCAAAGCAATGTGAAAACACATCGTACTCTTAACAGAACTCAACTGGGATTCATTTCAGACTTCAGAGATACAAGTACATACGTTTCCTTGCAGTAACTCATTTGTCCCAGGCTGTAAAAAGAAATAATTTCATCTTGGACGCAGTACAAGTCAGTAGAGAGAGTTCACTGCTGGGAGAAACACTGAAAAACAGTTTATTTATGGACATATTTGACAAACAGAATCAGGGGACATTCTTTAGAAGGTACACCAGTCGGCTCTGTTTATAAAATCCCATCTGTGAATTGACAGATGCGATGTCATTAGACTAGACAACGTGCCTGAGGAATGGAACGCTGTGATTTCTTATTTACAACCAGCAGGAACAGTTAATGGGAACTACTTAAGTAGAGATCTCTCAAGCTTTTGCTTATTCAGAAATCACAGTAGGGCGTCACTGAAAAACCTTTCAACCCACACAGAGCTTTGATTTCACTAACAGCAGTCTTCCACCATCCCTGCTTATAAAAAAAAGGGCTGAACAGTAGTGTGGAGTTGGAATACCATGAAGGGCCAACATCCAATTTACTAAGATCAAGGGATGATCTGGTAAGAGCAGTGGTGGTCAGTAACGAAATAAAAATTCTTCGTTACTGTACTTAAGTAAATTTTTCAAGTATCTGTACTTTACTGGAGTAGTTTTATTTTGAGTAACTTTTACTTTTACTTCACTACATTCCAAAGCATAAGATCTTACTTTTTACTTCACTACATTTCATAAAACATATCGTTACTCCTTATAATACATCACGTGCTCCGAGACGCAGAATCGGTACTGATTCATAAACAAACTGATTATTTTCAATGAACCTGTTAAATCGGTTCGCAAATCGCAAACAAACGATTCATTCATGAATTGGAATGATCCGATTGCAGCAATTCTCGAGTCGAAAACTTACTGATTCAAATGAACCGTTTAGAGCCGAGTCTCCAGTGAACTGAACTCACAAGTAAAGAACCGGGAGATCTTGTGAGAGCGCGCGCGCAACTGATGCTGCAAAAAGTAAGTTACTAATGTCGAATTTTAGGATTAATTATTGTAACTGAAAATCATATTTAGGTCAAAACTGTCAGTTGTTTGTGAAATAAATCTGCTGTAAAGGATGATCTATTTAAGCCCACTGAAATGCTTGAATGCAGACAGATCAATGTCAGTGTCTCTATGTTTTAGGTCAAAAAAAGAAACATTAAAATAACACAGATTAAATAAAATAACTCATGCACGTTCATATTCCCTGCTGCTGTAACGTTAGCAGTTTTATTAAAATGCTATGCATTTAGCCCTATGTGACATCTGTTTTTATATTTGTTTATCAACGGTATCATTTTTTATACTGTTTAGATCATCTAGCCGAGTAGACAGATATGAATGTTTATTCATAACCATACTGAAAATAAGTAAATATCGTTAGCTGATGCTAACTGTCTAGCTAACAAGCTTGCTGGTGCTAAGTTGAGGAATTTTTTAGATATAAAGTCAAAATATTTTTATTCAGCCACCTAGAGAGATTCCATCTGAGGGAAAAAGAAAGGATGTGACGTCCAGAACATAACTACAGTAATTATCAGAGTGGGAAGTGATGCCCTGTGGGGGCATTGAGCCAGGGGTGTTTTTACACCACAGACAAGGTTTGAGAAGAAAAAAAATCATTATGAAAATATAATTATATTTTCCTTAAAATGTTATTCCTAACTTCAGGCCTAATTCTCATGTCATATATAACTGTGACGTTCTGCAAAACAGCAAGTTTTAAAACACTTTTTTCTTACTGGTGAAAATAATATGGTCAAATCTGTTTTCTCTCAGGTACATCGCAGTGTAAGCTTCACAGTGAACATTACTACATCACTCTCATCAACGTAGTCCATATCAACAACAAAATATATATCTTGACTCCATATAGTGGTTATTTTGGGAAAATCACAGGTATTTTGGGCAGTCGGATTATAAAAATGTGCTAATATAAAATTAAATAAAGTAGTCTATATAAAATTGCAAAATAAATCTATCTATCAGTACTTTTTTACTTAAGTACATAAAAAATCGCGTACTTTTGCACTTTCACTCGAGTAAAATTGAAACAGCAGTACTTTTACTTTTACTGGAGTAATATTTTATTATACGTATCTGTACTTTTACTCAAGTACTTGATCTGTGTACTTTGTCCACCACTGGGTAAGAGGGATAGACATGCCTTACCGTAACCCAGGGTTAAACACAGTGTGACAATCCCCAATGCGAGACTTAAATGTCCATTTCTGATGAGGTTTTGAGAGTAAACATACCTGGAAAGCATGGCTTGCAAAGCCCAGGCCCAGCTGTCTGCAGACCACCATGGCCTCCATAGTGCCCCAGCCCTCACCGCACACAGTCCCCCACACCAGAGAACCGTTGTGCTCCATTAGAACCTCCACACGGCCTTCAAAGGGGTTACGACCTCCACTCAAACGCAGCTGCAATAATGAAGAGCACAGTGGCCATGTTATGCTATGACAGTAAAAATGCATTTCAATATTCAGTCATTCAGACACAGTTCTTACCCTCTGTTGGAAGCCCATGGCAGGAACATTGCACCTGACGCCTGCATCTTCCTCATGACTACAGCCTTCAGAATCTTTGTCCATATTGAACGGGCACTCAGTGACAGACTTCTCAAAGCCAGAACATTTAACTTCATTCATATGTACAGAGCCCATTCCTGGAAAATACATGTTTTCACATAGAGACACATCCATAAATAGTCATAAACACATATTTAGTCATAATAACTTCTTATAGCTCAAACAATAAAGCATGTTTAAAGGTATAACAAGAATCATAAAAACCTAAAACAAACATGAAACCATACAATTTGTCAAAACCAAACACCTTTAACTGACATAGCATGGTGGGACTACTACAAAATAATGTATTCATGCATTAATGTATTAATTATTTAGGCCAGAGGTCTGAAAACGCATAAACATGATAATCATAAATATAAATATAAAACATTCATAACATATAAAGTCATCTACATATTTTCAATATCCATTTGTGTGAGAAAAATAGTACACTTATAAATAAAGTAATATACAATATGGAATCATAAAATCAAATTTTCGCTGATTTCTTTTTTTTTTTTTTCAAATAAGAGGTCATTGTACTATAAAAACATACTTTAAATTTCAGAACTCAAAAATGACTCCAAAATTACTTGTTTTCTACTAATAGTAAAAATGTTACCCAATCCTATAAAGTAGTTCATGAACTGGCTTTTAAATTGCTTACATTTATATTGTACTAAAGCTAAAAAAATATGTAAATATTATCTGAAAACATTATCTGTAATGTCAAAACTAAATAGTAATGTCAAAACTGAAGAGTAGTTCTAATGCCACATAAAAAATGTATATGGAAAAATAATATATATATATATATATATATTTTTATTTTTTTTGACTATTTTGACTTTAATCTTGTATTGCTGCAACTTTATTCTTGTAATTTTAACTTTATTCTCAAAATATTACAAGTTTAATTTTGTATTGCTACAATATTCTCGTAATAACTAAAATGCCATTGTAGAAGAGAAACGTTTTCGGCTTAATTATTTTGTTCCTGCCACACCTTGCAGCCCCCTAGAGATCCCAGACCCCCCAGAGTCATAAAAGCAGTTTTATTCAAGTTACAAAATAAAGCTGTGCTAGATAGACAGTGTCTGTGGCAATGCATCAAATTTAGTCCTTCATTTCCCTAGAGCACCTTGTGCTATGAATACTTAAAAAGGGCCCAAGTAAATGCACAGAAATCAGGGAGTTTGTAACCTAACCTTCTGAACAATTCAACTATATGCACCTTGTCCAAGTTGACCTCCAGAAAGTGCCTCTTTGGCACTCCCAAATCCAAGCTCACGGCACACCACAGTAGCTGCTACGAGATTCCAGTTGTCATCACAGATCGTGCCCCATTCTCCATTTTTCAACACCTCCACACGCCCCTCTCCAAACACAGCGCCACCTCTGAGACGCACCAGGGGTTGCTGTGACGAAAAAGGAGAATGATTTCTCTTAGCAGAAGAGCTGAAATTCTTTGGTTATAACTAATTTAAGGAAGTTCATATTTGAGAAGTTTTCCAGAAATTCAGGCAACTCTCATGGCAGATGTGCATGACAAACCTCAAGACATTACAAACTAACATCATTATAAAACATTACAAAAGTTGATCAATCCATTTCCGTCCCGCAAAACAGTTGGGCTTGTTAATATTTTTGTGGAAGCCATGGTATACTGTTTTCAGGATTCTTTGATAAATAGAAAGTTAAAAAAATAGAAATAATTTATTTTAAATATAATTTTTTGGAACATTATAATAGTCATATTATACTTCATCTTTAAATGGATTGTTCACCCAAAAATGAAAATTCTGTAATTAATTACTCACCCGCATGTCGTTCCAAACCCATAAGACCTTTGGTCATCTTCAGAACACAAGTTAAGATATTTTTGATGAAATAGCTTCGCAAAATTACGATTGAACCACTGATGTCACATTGACTATTTTAACGATGTTCTTACTACGTTTCTGGGTCTGGGAACATTTCAGTTGCATTGCTGTCTATGCAGAAAACTCTCGGATTATATCAAAAATATCTTAATTTGTGTTTTGAAGATAAACAAATGTCTTACATGTTTGGAACAACACGAGGATGAGTAATTAACGACAGAATATTCATTTTTGGGTGAACTATCCCTTTAACCATAAAATAAATGTGTATATATTCTGCAGGAATTCTTTCAGGAATACACAACAGACACTTAAATAGTGCAGATCTGCATTATGCTAATGAACTCACTGACCTCGCTGAATGGTATGTAATGGGCAAGCTTCCACATGGTCTACTTAAACGTATAATTTGGAAAGAGTGATGTCATTTTCGGATAAAATGTCTGTCATCACAGTGCTTTAGAGATTCAAAAATATCCTCGTCTTCGCTCTCTAACATTAGTATTCATATAATCACAGTTTGCGTCATCTTAAAATATTGGACTCGAAAACTACCACTTTTGCCATATAAACATCTTTAAATAAGTAAGAAACGATTCATTTTAAAGTAACCCCTTAGTCTAGATCAAGATTCACTATCACTGTGTTGAGCTCTGTTCCATACTTAACAGTCTCCTTAAAGGTGAGAGTCAGAAGTTCAGCACAAAGCAATACCTCATGTGGACATGTGGCTTCTTGTATTTTTGGAAGAAATGCATAATCTGGCTTCACCTCCTGTCTGAAGGCCTTCCTGTATCCTGCCATGGGAGCCGGGGCGAAAGCTCTGCCAGGGACGCAGCTGATTACCACAGGAGAGCCCTGCTCACACGTCCTATTGGCTTTGATGGCGAGTGTGTGGCCCAGCTTACAGCTAGACAAATGAGCTTCATTTCCGGTGCAATTTATAGAGAAATCCCAGTATGTTGGCTTTCTCCGGCGGGCAAACATCCTGAGAAATAAAGCAAAGGGAATTTAAGAATTAAACTGAACAAACATAACTCACACAAAACCCATGTATTGGCCCAAGTGGAAGTGGATTCTAGTCATACTATGGCTAGTAAATGATTCATCACTGCATTGAATATTGGATACATATTGAACTGTAAAAAGATGAAGCGCTGCTGAAGTGACGTCATATATTCCTGCAGGAAAAATGGTGCTCGTCCTACAAACAGAATATTTAACAAGCTTCATGTGAAGTGCCATGATGACAGTTCGCTGTTACAAGTATACTGGCCGTCATTCACAAAAAATACACAATCCACATTTGTTTTTTGTTTATAGACTCTGAGGGAGAGAACGTTTCACACTGGAATTGCTCCAAAGTCTGTTTCAGATCCCTACTGCAAACACTTATTGTGAAAACAAATGTGGACACAAACACACACATAGGCTTTGGTACACAGAAGAAATGCTAGACATAGCATTTAACTCACAGATTTAATCTAATTACATAAAACATATATAATTAATTACATAAAAACATATAACCGGGCAGTTAATTTATATTGTTTGCGAGAACAGCTGTAGGGAAAGCTGTTATTCTTCCACGCCAGTGCTTTATCATCTGAGTATATCGTCTGCTTGATCCAGCCAGGGTAAGAGCCGTATTATTTACAGAAGCCATTCATGCACGGTCCTCTGAAAGGATAGTCCAAGTTTTCTTATGAAAGCACAGTTTAAAGCCACAGGGCAGACAGAGGTAGTTGAAAAGAAGCCCTTTTTGGCTTCACACTGAAAGAAAAAAAACAGCTTTTGGCTACGTGTCCCCCCTCCCCCCAACATCAAGCACCGATTAAAAAAAAAACCAGACAGCGCCTGCACATTTCATAAGGCACACCATGTGCGGGGAAGCACGTAGCTTAGCCGAAGAGATCATATAACCAACAATAAAGCTTTAATTTCCATTGTGCCTATGTTTTCTCATATAGCAGATTAATTACTAACTAGGCGTTTTAGTGCTGATTTCCATATTTTTCATAGTTACGAAAGTGCTCATGAAGATTTATGCAACTCTTGAGTCATACATTACAAACACAGTATGGAATGTAATAGCTTAGCAGAAAGTATAAGTTTTGAGTTGCCCTCTGCAGATTTTCTTATTTATTTGCAGATTTTCTAATAGAAGCACTGATTCATCTGCACGGAAAATCGTAAAGAACTCGAAAGAAACATCCTTCATGATGTGATTCAAATAAGGTTAATTTGCTTGAGAGGCAACCAGTGGCTTCTCTGACCAGTGCTGATGGAAAAGCAGCATGTCTATTTTTGTTATTTCCAAAGGAGGATATTTTGATTTCAGGCTTCCTTCCAACAGCTACTGATTAAGATTTATGTCTGTTGAACAAAAATGGCATATGGCAGCATGAGAGTGTCAAGCTGTTTACAGCAGTATGATAGCAAATTAGATCAAAGTGATGTCATTTTTTAAATAAATGAAAATGTTTCAATGTGAAGCATACAAATGTTTTCGGCGAGTTACACTTTACTTAAAGGTGCCATAGAATCAGTGGCGTAGCCAGAATTTAATTTTTGGGCGGGCCTGGGCAAAAGTGAGCGTCGAGGGAGTCCAGTTGAAATCAAGTCGAACTTCAAGGTAATGAGCTATGACGCGGTTCTGGTTACGTGTTTTAAACCAATCGGAATGTAGAAGTCGCTTGAGCCAATGGAGTATCCACACAAGTAACGCAGCTCTGTGAAAACTGTGGTTCCGACCACATTAAAGCATTTTATGCGGTAGAACCTCTTAATCTCAGTCGATTCACTAGAAATTAATTTCCTCAAGTAAAATCTGACGGCGCTTTCGGCATCTGACGCTGCATTAATGACACATATTCTCTCAGAGACGACGAGAGACAGTAATCTACTTCAGATGCTGCGCATTAACGTTAATGTTAATTAAAGACCTAGGCTAGCTAAAAGTCTTTAAATTTACTAGCACCTTAATATTTCTCTTGTGATCCGAAAGAGAGAAGAAATTTCGTGTTACACCACAGGCATTGTTGTTTATTTCTTTTTTTAGCAAACATGTAACTATAATTGTTGTAACTATAAAGCTCTTTTCATTGATGATGGCAGTGTTAATAATTTTAATTATAGGCCTATAGGCTAATTCATTGTATAATAAACCTGTTTTGAAAGACCTTTTTAAAATACATTTTCAATGAGGAGTAATAGCCTAATCTTTCTTATACCCTACTCAGCGCGTCAGTTATGATGTGTTATGAAATTATTGCGGGGCAAGATAAATATGCTAATATTAATTTAATAATAAAAGTAACCTTAATAATAATAGGCTCCTAATAATAATAAGAATGTAACAAGGCCTTCGCATCGTCAATTGAAAATGGCAAATTAGATATAACTAAAGTGTATAAAATTATTTTATACAAGAAACGTCATGTTGGCAGTGAATTTTTTACGCTCTTGTTAATTCATTATTTAAATTAATAGGCCTACAAATTAGGAAACAGCGCTGCAGTTAATCGACCAGCAGATCAGTGCACAGAAATTGATATATATATATAGTATATATATATAAATAATAGGCTAATCTTTGTGAGGGACGATTTGGCCAACAGCTGGTCTTAAATTATTTAGACACCACACACCAAACGACTTTAAAAACACAGACTGAGCTGTAGTGTGTAGTGTGCCTGTAGTGTGTAGTGTGTAGTGTGCCTGTAGTGTGTTCCCGGCTTCACAGAATGAACCGGTTCTCCAGTGGAACTGAAAGTCTTACCGTTACTTGGCGACTGATGGACGGGCTCTCTCCCTCGTGAGTGCGAGTTTTTAAAAGTATTTTTTACAGAATTATGCATTGCTGCTGTTTTTTCTAACATTTTCTAACACACAGCTGCAAATTACAGGCCAACTGAACGGGCGAAAATGCAAGACAAGCCCGAAACAGCCTGGATAACAATTGGCGAACACTGCTGTCAATCAAACTCATCAAGAATTATGCAAAAACACATTTTATTTATTTTAATTATTTGTTGTTATAATAGTCCTCTAATTGTGCTAAAATAGATTAAACAATAATTATTTAAACAAATATTATATTTGTATAATAAACTGGGGGGGCCTTTCATCAGAGTGGGCGGGCCTGTGCCCGTCAGCTGCCTACACCCCTGCATAGAATGCATTGATACAATATTTTAAATTGTTCTCTGATATCTACATAGAAGGTATGTGGCTTAGGTAAGAGCAAAATATTTCCAGAAACGGTTTTACATGTGCATTTATAACCCTAGGATTTCTCCCTAGAATGAAATGGTCTGTTATTGGCTTATTTGGAAGGGTTATGAATAATAATGTTGAGCTCTGCTCTGATTGGCTGTTTCACAGTGTGGCTCAATGTTGAGCTCTGCTCTGATTGGCTGTTTCACAGTGCGGTATGGTTGTGCCGATAGACGATAGTATCGTGTATCGACGATAGTCAGAGATATCGACCATAGCAAATGTCTTTGTCGATAGTCAAGACGATATTAGGCTCAATCTCCTATTAATGTATAAAACTATTATTATTATTATTATTGTTAGGCGGCCTATTATTATTGGGCTATCAAATTACCCCGCTATTTCACCTCAGCGCCGCACTTCAGTTCACACACACGCGCAAATGAGGAATAAAGTATAATTCGGCCGTCCACGCACCATCCTTATTACGTCATTTTCGTCATCAAGAGAGCTCACGGACAGTCGCGCACCCCGTCCGAGTGCAAGCAATTTTTTGAGACCGCGCAAGTCAAGTTGGTGGTACTGTGCATGTGTCGAGGTCGTCCGTCCGCACTCTTCTGCGGCCGAGTATACTTTGAATGCTGAAAGGAACGGAACGCGGAAAGTGAAGTATACCCGGGCCTTTAGGCTTCTCCTCCTCACTGGACATGTTTTAAAAACGGACTCTAAAACTAAGCCCACATCAAAATTGAACTGCAGGGTGATAATCTTTATTTACAAATTAGGCTATGTCAAGAGTGAAAAAAGAGACATCTTTTAGACATCTTCTTGAACAGCTTCGAGCTATGAATGAACATGACAAAACTGCACCGGCAGCATTTCGTTTTCTTTACAGCACATTATCAAAACCCATGGATGCTTATTCTTCATCATTGTTATTATAAAAATATGCAGTTAATAAGTTATCAGTCTAAAACTGGGCTCGTCATGGGGCGCGCGGTCCGGAGTGCTGTATGACTGATGTAGCCTGCCTTTCCGTTTAATTTAACTTTAGCCTACTCCAAAAATATGAACTTACCTGAAAATTCTTTTATATTTAACATGTTCATTATGTCCAACATTTAGTGTTAAACTGTTGGTCTTTAAAATAAATCTACTTTTGATTTTCACCTTGACTGATGTTTATACTGATAACTACTGCGGCAAACCTGTCACAGTAGGACGTGCGGTCCTATGACTGCTGTATCCGAATATGAACTAGCTGTTGTAAATATTTTTATATTTAACATGTTAGTTTTTCAGTATGTTTGAAAGTATATTATTTCGGTTATTGGTACTTCCAGGCTCTCTCTCTCTCACGCACGCTTGGTTTAAAATCACCAAATAGTTATGAAATAGCTTATGACAAGTACAGAGAGTCTCTCTCTTGCCCACACCCACCCATGCACGATAATATCGTGTATCGGCGATTTGACAGGCTGGCGATATGACGATATGAAAAATGACCATATCGCCCAACACTACAGTGCGGCTCATTTCAGTAGCTCACACAGCAGGAAGAAAACACGGAGGAAAATATATATTTCAATACTTTCTCTCGCAGTTATATTGTCGGGTAATTATACTGTATATAAAATGCGGGCATCAGGAAGCCGCTATTAATATGCGGGGCATTGAAACTGCTTTCAAATCCACGATGACTTTTTACTTTCACTTTCGCGATCGCACAAACTCTGTTTATACTATGGAGCAGCAGTACTTACCACACATTTTACAAGATCAGATGCTTGTCAGTGGTGCCCATGATCTGTAAATCATTTGCCATCATCCTCAGTCATCTCTCCTTACTCTGTTTATGTGGTAAGTGAAATCTTATGTACTGCAATGTAAAAGGCAACCGCTAGCAAGCAGCTAACCATGTCCCTTTAGTGGCTCGCGTTATTTTATTAGAATGCGTTATTTGCTTTCCATGCCTTTCTGAATACAGACACCAACCCATCCCTGCACTTCACATCCCCTGCACAGCCTGGAACATAAATGGCCATGATCTGCCATTTTCACTGTTGTCCTCGCTTGTTTCTTCACAATACCTGCAGAACTTCTGATGGTTCGGTTGGCGGCTGGCATAGAACATGGATTAAGATTAAGATTAATTTTATTTGTCACATACACAATTATATAGAGAGTATATAACCAGTAGTGAAATGTATTCTCTGCATTTAACCCATCCTAAGTGAACACACACCCGGAGCAGTGGGCAGCCATGTTACAGCACCCGGGGAGCAGTTGGGGGTTCGGTGCCTTGCTCAAGGACACCTCAGTCGTGGTATTGAAGGAGGATACTCCCCCCACCAACAATCCCTGCCGGACCTGAGATTCAAACCCACAACCTTCCGGTTACAAGTCCGACTCGCTATCCATTAGGCCACGACTGCCCACGACATGGGTGGGTATATGCAAATGTTGAGGGTGTAACTATTAGCGATCCCAACTGTTACATCACAGTCGGTGTTATGTTCTGATTCGCCTATTTTTCAGTGGTCTTTTTTATTCATGAGATTTACATAAGAAGGAGGAAACAATGGTGTTTGAGGCTCACTGTATGTCATTTCCATGTACAGAACTCTTATTATTCAACTAGGCAAAGGTAAATACAGTTTTCCATTCTATGGCACCTTTAAAGCCTTTATGTACAATGCATTATAAAGGGTTATTAAAGGGTATAATGCATTATAATTATTTATATTGTGCATTGTAATACATTATATCTTGTAAATAATTATAATCGAATTTAACTCTAAAAGGGGCAACGTATCCTGGGGGATACAAACATTTGAGAAGCTGTGGCGAGAAGCAGTGAAAGTGTAGGTCTTATTTCTTGGTTTCATTTTGAAAGGGTGATTGTTGTGAATATTTAGATAAGGTGACTTTTGTTTCTACATTCTTTGTTTAGCTCACAGGAAGCATTTAAAACTGCTTGGCCGCCTGTAGTGGGAAATCTATTCACCCTCTGATAAAAGTTGATCTACATATTATTTACACATGTTGGAGGGGACTTACCTGTTTAAAAAGCCGTTGTTCAGCATTAGCTTATTAGGTTTACATTGAAATTTTATGAATGAAATGCTTACATCTTTTGTAATCTGTCTCTAAATGTTTGTATCTCAGGGGATACATCACCCTTTTAAGAGTATAGATCAAGATATAAAAACATATATATAGACTGTGATTTTGTGGCTTATAAAAACAAATATTTTTGTAATCTTGACAAAACACATATCATTGGAAAGGTCTGACAGTAAGGTTCCATATTTGGTAACTCTTTTGTAATAGAAGTGATATTGTGACAGAAAATAATTGATTTCTGACAGAAAACTGCATAAAAAATCAATAGAGTTTGGGTGTCAAACTTGGAACATAACTTGGTTAGACACATAGCTTTGATTTTATAGCAATTTTAGAGTGCAACATATTTTTTAAAATATTTATTTTATATAAAATATAAATATTAGTATACTACATTATCTATACTGTAAACTTAAATTTTTCTAACTTTTTATACTTTTTTACTCTTATATATATATATATATATATATATTATGCTTTCACTTCACTTTTATGCTTTCACTTCACCTTAGGTCTGTATTCCAAAGCGTTCAGGAATTTCAACCAACGTTGTAACAAACATTGATAAACAAGTGTTCTGTTTTCAGTGAATTTATACCCCCAAAGGGGCAAGTATCCTGGGGGATACAAACATTAAAATCAAAAATAGGAGTCAAGTTTTGAAAAAAATCATGAAATTGTATTATTTGAGTCCCAATGAGATGGAAAATAGCAATACATTAATTTTCTGATGTCGCTTTATGGTTTTGGCCTTTTTAGGGTTAAATCGAATTTAACTTAATTTTAGCGCTGCATTTGACACTAAAACATTTGACCACAACATTCTTTTGAGTAGACTAGAAAATTATGTTGGCATTAGAGGAAGTGTATTGGCATGGTTCAAATTGTACTTATTTGACCGCCATCAATTCGTGGCAGAGAATGAAGAGGTATCATACCAATCACAAGTGCAGAATGGAGTACCTCAAGGCTCAGTAGTCAGTACTAGGACCGTTTCTTTTCACACTTAACATGTTACCCTTGGGAGATATCATTAGGAAACATGGTGTTAGCTTTTACTGTTCTGTTGATGATACTCAGCTCTATATTTCTTTGCGGCCCGATAAAACCTACCAATTTGCAAAACTAACGAAATGCATAGTTGATATAAAAACTGGATGACTCGTAATTTCTTACGGTTAAATTCTTAAAAGACAGAGGTGTTAATTATAGGACCAAAAAACTCTGCATGTAATAACCTAGAACACTGTCTAATACTTGATGGCAGCTCTGTCAATTCTTCATCATCAGTTAGGAACCTAGAAGCAATCTTTCCTTCGAAAGCCACGTTTCTATCATTTATAAAACTGCATTTTTCCATCTCCAAAATATATCTAAATTACGACCTATGCTCTCAATGGCAAATGCAGAAACATTAATTAATGCGTTCATGACCTCAAGGTTAGATTATTGTAATGCTCTATTGGGTGGTTGCTCTGCGCGCTTAATAAACTCCAGCTGGTTTAATATGCAGCAGCTAGAGTTCTTACTAGAACCAAGAAGTATGACCATATTAGCCAGGTTCTGTCAACAAAATCTTGCTAATTACCTATAAAGCATTATAGTCCTTCACGTCCCCTACGATCTCAAAACTCTTGCCATTTGATAATACCTAGAATATCAAAATCAAGATTTTTTTCTATTTAGCTCCCAAACTGTGGAACAATCTCTTTAACCTGGCTTACACATAACACACTAACACATCTCTATAATTCAAATCCGTTAAAGGATTGTTAGGCTGCATTAATTAGGTCAGCCGGAACCGGGAACACTTCCCATAACACCCGATGTACTTGTTACATCGTTAGAAGAATGGCATCTATTCTAATATTAGTTTGTTTCTTTCTCATTCCGAGGTCACCTTAGCCACCAGATCCAGACTGTATCCAGATCAGATGGTCACTGAAGCCACCCAGATCCAGTCCGTATCCAGACTAGATGGTAGATCAGCACCTAGAGATGACCTCGACAGCCCTGAACGTCAGCGGAGACCATGTCAACTAAATGAGCCCCAGAGACAGATACCCTCCAAAGACCTCGTCACCTAGACGGTCATCGGGACAAGACCACGGGAACCAGATGAGTCCTCTGCACAATCTGATTTTGTTGCAGCCTAGAATTAAACTGCTGGTTTCGTCTGGCCAGAGGAGAACGGCACACTATTTCGACATACTATTTCCCCGTTTAATACTGTAAAGCTGCTTTGATACAATCTGCATTGTAAAAAGCACTATATAAATAATGGTGACTTGTTTTAAAATGCATAGTGTAACAATGCAATGATAAGTGTTATAATGTATATGTATATGTATGTGTAATGTTATGTGTTTTCACACATTTTACAAAATTTGTATATGTTTCATACGTCAGCTCACAGAGCCCCTGCAGTACGTTTAAGCACCCCCAGGGATCCCTGGATCTATAAAAGACTCCTTGTGCACTGTGTTTCCATTTTGCTGTCGTGGGAGTTGAAAGGAGTACACTATTTATTACCACAAAGGGAGTACCTCCATGAAAAATATTACAATTCTAAATTTCTCTCAGGTCACCAATGTTACTGCCCAAAATACATCTCAACTGAAGGGAAACTGAGAACTCACTTGTACACACGGGTGTTGTATCTCTTGTCTCCAGGAAAGCCGAACATGCCACAGATAACCCTGCTGTTCATGTGAGTCCACTCATCATCACAAATCTGCTTCCACTTGCCTCCATCTTTCACCTCCACATAACCCTCTGTCACTGGGATGCGCTTACGATACGATGACAGGATGGGGCGTATACGAACATCCTCCACCTGAATGTTCAGACTCTAAGGGGGCGAAAGAAAACAAGTACTGTTACTGCAAAACTAAAGTTGATTTATGATATACAATGATTCTTGTATTAGCAACAAAAGTAATTGCAGGGTGACAAACTGCAGGTTAGATATATTAGACATATTTAACAAGGAATGTCCTGTCAGAAGTGTTACTCTACTAAATTTTTCCGTTGTCATATATATATACTAATATACGTATATACTGTATATATATGGTTTCCTCTGAATAGCATAAAGTTTCCATTTGTTCTATGTCAGCCTTATTCAATTTACCCATGTTGTGAAACTCTTAACTGGACACTTTAACCACAGCTACTATAAAACTAAACCAGTTTTACAGTTCTTCACTTCATTATAAACATCCTATCAGCAGGACTTGTTGACCTGCTCCACCTGTGAAAAAAACTTCCAGCCGTGTTTACCCTTGAGCCAACTACAATTCACATCTGTAGCCAGACTGTAAAATGCATTTAATGGGTTCTGACGTATATAGTAGATGGATAAAAAGGCAAAGAAGAGGTTATGGCTTTCAAGCTCACATCAAATAATCCCAGACACCTTGATAATCAGGCAAAGGTGTGTGGTTGAAATTCTTTCCCCAAATTTACTGGTGAGTCTGGAAAATTGAAGCACATGGAGAACATCTTATGCAACACTGAACAGCAGGCAGTTCTTTATCATATAACATAAGATTTGTATAATAGCATCTAAATGCACTTCATTCCAATTATGTATTTATCATTAACTATATGGACTAACACCAAATTCTTCCAGGGTGTATCTAGGCCTACATGAACTGTAAATGTGTCAGAAGGAATGAAGCTAAATCATTTCAGTAGACTCTAAGACTACACGAAGAGCTTTAGCAGTAGATCTACATTTCTATGTAATGAGACCATGTGGGTTAAGTTGTGAAAGACTGTATGAGATGCTGAGCTCAGCAAATATAGTGGCCTAAACATTCCATTGCCCTCTGTACCTTATGATGTAGAAAAAGAGTCTTCAACAGGGGAGGTCTGTCAAAAATGGTTTGACCTCATATTTGTGAAATATGTGTAAAATTGTGTTAAATACACTACCGTTCAAATGTTTGGGGTCTGTAAGATTTTTGTTTTAAAGATATATTTTAATACTTTTATTCAGCAAGGATCCATTAAGTTGACAGTAAATACATTTTAAATGTTACAAAACATCCTCAAAGTATCCTGAAAAAAATGATCACAGCGTCCACAAAAATATTAAGCAGAACAACTGTTTTCAACATTAATAAATGTCTTAAGCATCACATTCAGCATATTAGACTGATTTCTGAAGGATCATGTGACACTGAAAACTGGAGTAATGGCTGCTGAAAATTCAGTCTTTCACCATCACAGGAATAAATTACATTAAAATATACTAAAATAGAAAACAGTTATATTCAATTGTAATAATACTTCACAATATTACAGTTTTTACTGTATTTGTGATTCACTAAATGCAGCGTTTGGTAAGCAAAAGAGACTTTTGCTAACATAATCATCATCAAAAACAACAACAAATTCGCACCGACCCCAAACTCTTGAACAGTATGTCTTTTGAATTTATTTATTATGTTTAAGATGCTAAAATTGTCTTTCATTGTCTCTCACACAATACAAATGTATTAAGTCACATTAAATTATACAACTAAATATAAATATAAAGAATGACTATGCAATGGCCAGGCATAAAATGGCTCCATGGCCTGAAAATTGTTGAAGAACCATTGCTGTAGAACATAATTTTTCATGAAATGTGTAGGAGAACATAAAGTGGTCACCATTGGGAGACTCTTTCCTGTAATCCCCCCAACAACATAAACCAGAAAAGAGGGAGGTGTTTTTCATGAAGAAGGAAAAAAAAAACTCAAGTAGTAATGCAAGCTGAAGTCAGGGATTTTGAACTAGGAATGAGAATGCTGTAATGGATGAACAACATGTGGCAGAGTAAAAGTATATCCTTACTGTACCACACTGGAAATGCAAGCAGTGCAATTACGTGGGTTTATTCCAACATGGATACACTTTGGATAGAGTTCCAGAATAACAAATGTACATTCTTATGACCTAAAGACTATTATGTATTTTAAAATGTCCAGAATTTTCTCATGAAGCAAAACAAAAGAGACCAAACACTGTAAATTCTGTAAATGAAGAGAAAGGCATTTTTTTGTGAATGGAATGGTCGGTTTGTTTGTTTTTTTCTCTAATGTCTCTGACCAAGCGGTTACAGCTGCAGGTTGAACGGATTTAATGAAGAACTGTGCGTTTCCAAAATCTAAACTGGAATCTGTGGTCAGCAAAACACATCAAAATATAGAAGTGGTTTCCGTGACTTGGCGCAAAACCAAGTAAACTTTTCATAAACAGTTGTTATCTAAGCTACTGTGTGATGCAACAAATCATTCCCATCAAGGGCTGAAATAAAAAAGCTACAGGAAAACACCAATTAAGATAAACAACAAAAACCATCCCAGCACAGCAATCATCCAAAGCATCATGCATTTTTAAATATGTTACATGACACACTGTTTGATGGATAATAAAAAGTGATTTTCCATGCGTTATAACTTTGTAGTTTTGATAAACGAGTTTTTCCATTTTTGAGGGACTTTGTGACTTGATCAGTAAGTTCAAAGACCCGTGCACATATCCGAGCTACATGGGGTTTCAATTAACTCTTTTCTAAACAGGCAATGTGGATGGTTTTAAAACAGGTCGGGAGAAAAAAACACACCTGATGTGTGATTTATTAGCACAAAAGAGGAAGAAAAAGATTTCCTAAACATGTGTGGCTGGCTTCCATGGTAACTGGAAGAGGAGGGGATTTTGCAGCTAGGAAAGAAAAATACAGCAGCTGGGATATCGATTTGTGAGGGCTTGTCCTTCTGTGGATGTAAGTAAGCGTCTCAGGAGGCTAGTCTGTCTTTCAAAAAGAAAAAAGTGAACCCTCCTACTGCTCATACAGGAGAAGGAGTCAGAGGCGCAAGTGGTGAACTGACAGGCGTTCTTCCACTGGCCAGTAGACAGATTGTGAAAAGGAAAATGTTACACAGCCCACATTGTTTTCTCTTCAAAAAGCATATAAAAAAAAAACTTGCATGATGATTTTATTATACATTTTTAACCACTTTGAATAACTTTACTGAAGAAGAAAAATTTTATGAATCCCTAAAAATCCATAAAAGCAGTACAAATGGTAGGTTATTGTCACAATCTAAATGATGATGAAATGAAAACAAAGCTAATGTTGTAACAAAAAAAAAAGAAAACAAAAAACACACACAAAAGAATCAAACGTAACATTCATCTTTCTGTATAATGAACATGGTGTCCTGTCTTGGAAACTCTAGTGACTTCTGTTGTTTAGTAGATGGCTATTGTTTTTTTTGTTTTTTTTCAACTCTTTGCAAAGACATGTTAAAGAATGCCTCCTCTGCAGATGGAGCCCATTTCCTATTAGCAGTTTCCCTCCCCCAACTTAGAACAGAACAGTGTGTTAACAAAATACATTTACATAAACTTGCCTGTTACTGAGCTTTTCAAAACAGGGTAGATCGACAACACTTAACAAACAACACTTGGACTTTGCTGGACAACTGCCCTGGCCTGTCAAGTGATGATTATCTGTTTCCTAAAATAGCAAGATTAGAGTAGCATGGTCCATTCCACTGATCTGGTGCCCATGTTTAATTGGCTTTTTATTCTTTTACTGACTGCAACTCTGTGAGCAGTTCAGTCTAACCTAACAGTCTCCTACAAGAACTCTGAGGAAAAAAACAACATTGAACACTGGTGTCGGTTTTCAAGGAAAACTTTTACATGTACAGAAATCTTGTAATCCTCAGGAATGTAAAAAATGTGTTTTTCCACTTGCAAAAAAAAAGAGCAAAATGTACTACAAAAACCACAAGCAATAGTTGCATGCTGTACTGAATGTAAGATGACAAAGTACTGAAGGCTAGGCTTAAAACTGATAGAACAACTCTTCCCACTTTAAATAACATTGGCTGTGGTTTGATTTTCAATTTCAGAGATTACGCTTGCTACTTAGAGATAAACATCCTGCTTAATAGCGAGTGTCATTCCCCTAAAGTATGTAACTTGAAGTTGAAGATAAATAAACACAATGAAAATTGACATAAAGAGACAGAGAAAGCAACTATTTATGATAGCAATGAAACTCCTAACTGAGCAAATGACAGATCATTGAAATGTAGTGTTTTTTAAGGAATATTACAGGTTTTTATTCAATATGACACCCATCGAGCATTTTTTGGCATGCTGTTCATTACCTCAAATGTAATTTTGACTCCTTTAACCAAATCTTTTAACCAAGAATATTACATTATTATCTACCTACCCAAAGATAAGGAATGGCATAATCACATTTTGACTTTTGACATGCAGGAAATGAATAGGGAATATACTGTATAACATTTATATAATAGACATGCTTATATAGACTCTTTGTTAAGTATAGGTTTGAAAAAAAAAAATGCGTGTAGAGATTCATGTAGAGTAAGAATAATTGTACATGCTGGGCCAGACTCCACAGATGAGGAACAAATTAGTCACTAGAAAAATAATGGCTGAATGTTTCCGAGCTGATCAGCAGCATCTGTCTGACATTAAGTGGTGGTGACCATTTTTATCTTCAGCTGTTGTAAAAGTTTTATCAAAACTTTCTAACACATTTATGAAATGCCTTACCTTAAAAATACTAGGATTTTATGTTGTAGGCCTATCACTGTGAATGTTCTATAATCCTCTAAAGATGAAAGAAGCACAGTCATCAACTCTTCAACAAATAAATAATGCAACTTCCCCTGAAATCTGTAGTACCTCATAAAGGCACAAACTCCCTGTGATTGCAATTAAGGTATTGCATAACATGTTTCTGCATGGTGCAGGCTTCCAGCTGCTTCTGTGTGTCCCACTCTTACATGATAACGGTGGACAAGAGCATTGGTCCTGATTTATATAAGACTTGGACTGCCTGAATTGATCAGAATTAACAAAAAATTGATTCATTTAGTTTTTATGTATAGAGCTAGGTAAAGGGCGTCAACACATTCACTAAAAAAACATATCTAACCACATATGTTTCTTTCCAAACAGGGAGAACATCTTGTTTATTCACAATAAAATTAGGTTGTAGAAAAATATTCACAGATTTGACCAGCCAATCCTCTAAGTCTTGCTGTAAACAAGTCATGTAATGCCATGATTTACAGTATGTTAACGGGGTCACTGGACATTTGAGGCACATAAATATTTGCAGCTTTTTGGTTGGGTTCAGAAAAGTACATTGTATCTTTGATCAGGTTTTGGGTCTAAAACAACTTGACAAGATAATTTGATCAATGCATCTGATAAGGTGGATCAGCATATTATTACATATACTGTAAAAAATAATACACTTTTTATGATGACAGTTATTCTATACCACTACCTGGAAAATGTAGTGTTCATGTATTCCCCTCAAGTCCTGTCTGCATGTTCTTTTACAGTCTCAACTTTGGACTCTCCTCCACCATTTCTCCACCACACTTATACATTACATCATTTTTCCCATTTTAACCCAAGGAAGGCCACAGTGGGCTGCCTATGAACATTCCCAGATGACTTGAATATGGCCAGCATTATGGTAAACCTCCCTGTGATTTAACTGCCTTAATGTGGAGCCCGTGCAGGCTATCAGTAGATGGAAAATCTGACTCTGGCTTTCTCTCCAGGTTTCTCAGCTGGAGACCAAATAGAAGCTGATCTAAGATGTCTAGACTTCCCCCTAACCCCTGCTTGACTCATATATTCCCGATAATACTTTGAAATGAAATTCAGACACACTAGGTATCTTTTTAAAAACTGCATGTGTAAATATATTTGGATATTTTCTTGCTGCAAATTAGATTAGTGATGAATGCTCAGATGGGCATTCATTAAGGTTTCCATTTGGCTTTACACAGAGAATTACAATTAGAGTTTCTGAAATAATTTTTGTCAACGTCTTCTAGAGTCTGTGGCTGGAATTACACTTCTCTTTGTTTACAAGAGCGCCTATTATAAAATATTTCTCTGCATGCTTATTGCATTTTTTCATTATGACACTGCTGGCTCGGAGCAGCTTGTGCATGGAAAGAGACAGAGGATGGGGACAAATCCTGTTATTACTCTAACTGGACACAGAAATGATTTTAGACAAAGCCAAGTAGCATAAATCTGGGTAGCATAAAAAACGTGCCAAAAAGGCGTTTGAACATTCCATTGTCTCATGCCTAGCAACCAAGCCACTTAGCTCTGGGTGAGAAAAGAAATGGAAAAGAATGCATCGAGCGATTGGAAAAGTGATCAAAGGAAAAAAAATAAACAATAGTTTCAGAGGCGTCCCACACCTAGTTTCCTTTGCCTGGAAAACAATTTCTTGGGGGCCAGATTGAAAACTTGACTGCCATTGAGACCCAGTTATGAATTATGAGAAAATTCTCAAATTCTCAAAAACACACATTATTAACACATTTGTTGCTGCTATTCCAGAATATTATGATTTTTAGGCCTGCATCGATTCAGTCCTCCATGTATTCTTTAGCTTACAGAAACAAACCTTCAGGACTGAACACTGCAAGGTTAAACTACATCTTATTTCAGCATTTTACAGTGCATTTGTGAATCAAAGGCTGTGTTGCACCTAGGAATAGGAATGCACCTAGTATGCAGTTCAGCTGCAAAAGTCATTTTCACAAAAGAGTGACACTTAAATGGATATATAATACATTTCTCATTAAATGCTAAAACTGGTTGTGTTATGTTGACAAAGTAATATTTTGTAAAAGTTTGCACAGATTCTCTTAACCACACACACACACACATCACTAAGTGACACATTTTGGCCTCAAAACGAGTGAAATTCACCAAAAGGCTTTGGGGCACAATTACTTTTGTACCTACAATAATTGTAACATAATTGTAAAAATATTTATTTGTGTCTTTTGGAAGTTGCATTCAAAATCTATTTGACTTAAAAAATGGAAGAAACACATCTGTATTGAATTCACTTACATTGATGTTGTTGGTAAGGGTGTTAACAAACTTGAATCCTGGGATTCTCTTGTCGCTGCAAACCACCCCTACATCCTCTGTATGCTTACAATCAGATACGCCTATGCCATTAGACTCACACTGGGCCAAGCTCTTCTCATTCCCCGTGCAGTGGACATTGTCAAACCAGATACGGCCTAAAAACACAGGAAGTCAGTGCATATGTTCTAGAAGTCATCAATTCTCATTGCAGACATTCACTGTTTTGGTAATTCTATCATAATTATTATGCATGCAGCTTGAGATATTTGTACAAAACTGGTCCATTTAAAACTATTTACTGAAGTCAAATAAGGTGTCCATGGACACCTTGTACTAACCTGTACTATCAAAAGAATAGTTCACCCAAAAAAGAAAATTTGCTAAAATGTACTCACTGTCAGGCCTTCCAAAATGTAGATGAGTTTGTTTCTTCATTGGAACAGATTTGAAAAAAAAATCTGTATTACGTTACTTGCTCACCAGTGGATCCTCTACAGTGAATGGGTGCTATTACAGTAAGACTGAATTATTAACTCTGAATTATTGTGATGCTTTTATCAGCTATTTGGATACTTGTTCTGATGATACCCATTCACGTTGTTGGTGAGCAAGACATGTAAAGCTACATTTTTTCAAATCTTTTCTAAAGAAACAAACTTATCTACATCTTACATGGCTTGAGGGTGAGTACATTTTCATCAATTTGTCATTTTTAGGTGAACTATTTCTTTAACTGCAAATCATTTTAATTGCGAAAAAATTCATCAGTTTCACAATAGATCCTTCTGAACACTATCTTACCTTCTCCCTTCCCATATTTAGATGATGGAGACCAGGAGACTGCTTCAACATAACCCAGTTCTCTGCATATAACTTGGGCTGCATGAATGGTGAAATCATCATCACACACAGTCCCCCACTCCCCTTCATAGAAGACCTCAACACGCCCTTCATTGTGCTTGCGTTTCTCTCCCGCCAGACGTATCTGTATCCTGGGTATATCTTTAGGAAGCACTGGAGCAGTATAAAGGTCCTGTGCAGGGTCTGGGTAGCCTGGGAGGTAACCCAAGTGCTCATACTGTGCATAACTGAATCTCCATACGCACAATAGTACAAATGACACAGACCAGAGGGCCAGCATAATGACAGCGGCTCAGAAGGTTTTTATGGCCTGCAAAAAAAAAAAAAGTGAAGAAATGGATTTAATTTCTATTGTTATTATTATTTAAAAAGGCAGCACAGAAAAACATTATTGATGCTAACAGACATAATTCATACGTTTTAAGATTTCCAGCTAGCCATTTATCTGTACTTTTTTAATCAAAATCACTTTTATCAAATTCATGAGCTCAAGGGGAATAGCATGGGAATTCTCATCCATCACCAAATCAGCCCACATCAAAGAGCGCAAGTGAGGACAAAGAGACTTGTTTAGTCCACACTGTGGCATGCTATTCATCTACATTAGCTATGAACTAAGCAGAAAAATATAAAATTCACTTTGAATACCAAGGAGAAGAATCATGTTCTTATCAGAAAATGCAGTTTAATTGAGCATAGAAGTTTGACAGATGACACTTTGATTGGGATGTTAGATATTCTCTTTCAGTAACACAAGAGGATGTACTGATGGAAGTATGGTAAGCATGAGTAGATGAGGTAATTGGTTTCCTGACTATGGGAAAATAAAAATTATAGACAGCGGAGTACAAAATTCTAATGTAAAATCTGGCATTTAAAATTAATTTAAACAAAGAAATACACTAAATGTTTTAAGATGTAAACTGATTAATAATTAGTTCTGCACTAGTTTTACATCTTATATCAAATAAGCAAATTTGTGACACTGTGAAGTCTTTCATACAAAAGGTCATTATCAAATATATAACATGGCTCATCAGGTTTCGCATGAACATGTGCAATGCTGTTTTTCCACTTCAGTTACCTCTAATTCTAATGCTGATTATATAATGTGAAAATAAAAAATATCAAAATATTATTAAATTTAAAAACCTAAATACATGCTAGGGTTTTCAGACATTTGAAAAAACAATAAGTGATTAATAGAGTGAGTCTTCAAGACATTTTGGTTCTCCAGTACCCACTGGAATGTACTGTAAGCGTTGGTCTATCTTAAAAGAAAAAAAAATAACATGCTTCCAAGGGTTCCCTTAAGATTGCCACTCCAAGATAAAAGAGGCACTTCTACAAAAGCACTTTTTAAGACTTCCGCTCACTTTCTCTAACTCATTCAAAAGTTATTGTCTAAAATACATCAAAATGGTGAAGCCTGTAACCTAAACTAAAACTAAATGTGTAAACTAAATTACACAAGCATAAATAAATCTTTCAGAATCTTTTCAGGGTCTATTGTCCAAATGCATGTGGCAAACAGACATGGACTCCAGAAGTCCCAATGAATTAGCCACAAATTTCCATCTTCTTCTCTACAGCAGCCTATGTGGCAGTTCTTTTAAAAACGTGCTTGGTCTACAGTGAATTTACATAAAGCCCATCACACAGACCAAGGGGCTTGTTCAGAAGTTTATTTGGTATAAGTTTGTTTGCCAGGACAAGACATATTGCTCTGAGCCATCTACAGTTTTGGAACTGCATTCCTGTCCTAAATACCTGGTTCTTGTCTGTTAGTATTTTGTATTTCCAGACAGCAAGTCACCAGACCACCATGAATAAGATTCTGAGAGGATAGGGTTCACGTGTCAAGGGGTCACACACAGTCCTATGTAATACTAGCCAACCTAAACACAATAACCCAGTGTTCTACCTGAACCAAAAGCAAAGGCACAGACCCACTTTTGCAGAGGCTGTAATGTTAATTAATAATGTGAACAGGCTGTTAAAAACATTTGAGTAATAATATATAGGACAAAATATATCTTATAAAATCACATAAACCAACAACTTAGCACAACTTTTCTCTCTCATTTAGTCATATACAGATTGCATCCTATCCCACTGACTCAAGCATGACGTCATACACAACCTTTTTCTCTTTTCTATCTTACAAGGAAACGTGCTGTATTGCAAAACCAGAATGTCAGGTAAAGCATTCTAAAGCAAGATATTCACTACAACTCTAATTATTATTCTTTGAAATAAGCAAAAAATGCGATTATACAATATAGCTTAAAGCAAAGCAGAGGCAGTTGTTAGCTTACTTTTGTTGCGAGTGCAAGTTTCACAGTAGAATAGTCCTCCGAATGTGAATTTGTGCTTCTCTCAGCTGTTGCACATCCCCTAAACTTTCACTGGTTGATCTCCTACAATTTCAGGAAAGTCGAAACAAAGTTACGCCTTGTTGAACTGCCCCCTCACGCCCACCACTGTGGACTGGTGACCTCATGGACCTCCACATAACTGACATTTTTGAGGAAACAGACATTATGTACGTGCCTAAAAGAAGTCTGTTGTTTAAAAACTAAAATAATAATTGTGGTGGATTAAATAACCTCCTAGCCCGACAAGAGCACTTTTGGTGACTTGTGGAGAGTTTTCTGGAGGAGGGGAGGCAAACTGAATTTCACAAGCTACTTCTGTAGGTTGGTGTTGTAGCCTAAGTTTATTTAAAATGCATAAATATGAGTTTTGGTGTATACAAACATATTCCAGTAAGACACATGTATCGTTAGTGAACCTCTTAGTTATGTTCAATCCTTAAACAAATCCTTTTTTAATGCGATATGTTCAATGAATCATTTGAACCGGTTCACAAACCCGGACTGAATGATTCGTTCTGGATTCATGGCATGCATACTAGCATATACTATCAATCCATTCATTCGCTTGACCTAGCATACATACTAGTCTTAATATTTTTGCTATATAATAATAGAGTAGTATTTTGCCGTTTTAGCTCACATACGAAACATATTTCAGCAAAGACATTTGGGCTAAATAAATTGTGCGCGATTGTGTATTGCCAATGCAAAATTATTTTAGGTTCTAAATATATTTTACGAACTGAATCATGATCCGAATAAATAAGAGTTGATCAGGGAGCACGCAATGACATAAAACAACAGCTGAACATAACAGCTTTTTTGAACTGGTTCTTTGAAACGAACAGTTCAAAAGAATCGTTTCGCCGAAATGAGTCAGACCTCTCATCACTAGAACAGCTGTCTGGCTGTGTTCGAAATGGCATACTTGCTTACTGCTTACTGCCCATTACACAATGCATACTGCCTACTATTTTTAGTGTGTGAAACAGTATACAATATACAACAAATGTTTCAGAGTAGTATGCTTATTTGTCCCATGACAAACACAAACATTAATTCAGCACAGCTGTCAAGGTTATTACCTTACAAACAAATGTGCTAACTATACTTTTACAAAGGCGTGTTAATAAGGCTTCATATTAGTAAACAATAATATATTGCCCAATTAAACTATTTTCATAACTGAAGAACTTTACATAGGCTATTGGACTGAACTGAATGAGCTGTCTTTAACTGAGCAATGATATTTAAGTAAAAATTAAGTAAAAATTTTTTTTATTGAAAATAAATGCCTTTCTGATCTGGTATGTGATGGGAAAAGGAGAAGCACGAGTTTGACTCGGATCGCTCACATCAACAGCACACATCTCACGTCTTTTACTCTCTGCGCCACTGGTTCTACAGATATAAACGTGTCTTTTGCAGTGCTGTTTATCACAGCCAGGCATTGGTGAGCGGAGTTAATGTAAATAGCCTCTGACAACAAATTGGTCTATTTCTCCTTTGAGTTAAAACACTCCATTTCTTTTTAGAGCTGCTTGTCAGCGGGATTTAATTCTGCTCGCATAACTGAAATATTAATTTTATTTATATATTATATTACTGCAATATTAATATTATTATTTAATATCTTTGAAACAATGTACAGTAGTCAACATTTGAAGTGGATCAAAACCTTTCGTCAAAGTTGCCCTAAAACTTAAAACCAAAATCATTCTTGTGTTAGGACAACTTTGATTAACTTTTTTCAAAAGCGCTATAGAGATAAAGGTGACGTCATTTGACTTGATCGGAAAAGTGTCGTAGAGATTAAAGTAATTTATGTCCTACAAATGATATCGTTTTTAAATGCACAGCTAGTTTGTATATACACATGTATGTATACATACATATACAAGTGTAACATTTATAATTACTATTCCCCACCTCCAGTTCACTCACGCGTTTGAAGATGAAACGTCACATGGAGCGCGTTGTGTTCTGGGAAACAGTATCCCATGCAGTGTCTTCAGATGCATACATCAAATTTCAGCAAATGTAGCAGGTAATCCGGGCATTCCATGCATACAGAAAATTCACATACTATTCACAGTATTCACACAGCATACTGCAGTATAGTAGGAGTTGTATGATAGTATGCCATTCGGAACATACCTTCTGTACTGATTTCAGTGTACTTGAGTTATATTTAGCAGATTCTGGCAAAAATAGTAGGTCATCCGGGTATTTCATGTATACAGAAAATGTGCATACTATGCGCAGCATACATACTGCATGCTGCAGAAATAGTAAGAGTAGTATGATAGTATGGCATTTCGAACACAGCCTCTGTTCTCTTGTGGGATATTAATGTATGTATACTGCCATCTTGTGGATAACGGTGCACTTAGGCCCTAAGTCTTAGGGGAACAGAACTGTAAATGAATCCATAAATGCTAATTAAACTTCACTGGTCAGATAGCAGATGTGTCCTGAGAAACATGATTTTCCACTTGCTTTATTTGTTTAATAATACATTTCAGAATGGTTTGAAAAAGGCCTGCTGATTGAAAAAAAAAATAAAAATATATATATATATATATATATATATATATATATATATATATATATATATATATATAAATACTACATATCCCATAATATACATGACAGCAGTCACAGTCTCCCTCTCCTGTATTTTCTTAGGCTCCTCCCCCTAGTCCTACTTCCAAGATCATTAGTCTCACCCTCTGCACTGTATCCTCACGCACTTCTCTGGTTGAAGGAAGGAGGGAAGGTTATTTCAGAAATGTTCAATTACAGGCAACTCTCTCATTAATGGATGAATTCCTGAAGTCTTCGGATATTAAACTCTCTGCAAATGTACCCCAAAGAACGGATGCTTGATCAAAAGACTTAATTTTTCAGGTTGCAGCCAGGATAATTGGGACATCCCGGAGGATGGTAAACCAGACTGAAGGTTATGTCTCAGAGCTAATAACTCGCTCCACGACTGCTTGTCTGCTTTTCATTTTTGTGCTCTCCACCTTTCTAGGGAATGCTCTGGTGTGCACCGCAGTGGTACGGTTCCGTCATCTGCGCTCCAAAGTGGCATATGTGTTTGTAGTGTCTTTGGCAGTCTCAGATCTCTTAGTTGCCTCTCTTGTAATGCCATGGAAGGCAGCCGCAGAGATTGTGGGTTTCTGGCCGTTCGGCAGTTTCTGTGAAGTATGGATAGCCTTTGACATCATGTGCTCCACTGCCTCCATCCTTAACCTGTGCATCATAAGCGTGGATCGTTACTGGGCTATTGCTATCCCACTGAGCTATGAGCAGAAAATGACAAGAAGAGTGGCATTTGTCATGATTGGAGTGGCATGGGCGCTCTCTGTTCTGATCTCATTCATTCCTGTGCAGCTGAGTTGGCATAAGAGTCTCCGCCATAAAGAAGACCTGGGAGAAATGGCTGAGAAATGCGATGTCAGTTTAAACCGCACTTATGCCATCACTTCATCTCTAATCAGCTTCTACATCCCCGTCTCGATAATGATTGTCACTTACACTCGCATCTTTCTCATAGCGCAAAAGCAGATCCGAAGAATATCAATGCAAGAGTGCACCATTAAGCATGTTCAGTCCTGCCAGAGCTGCAGTAAAGCACCTGAAGAGAAGTTAAAAAGCTCATTTAAGAGGGAAACCAAAGTCCTGAAAACCCTGTCGATGATCATGGGTGTGTTCGTCTGCTGTTGGCTCCCTTTCTTCATTCTCAACTGCATGGTGCCGTTTTGTGACCCTGGCCTTCACAACGCCGGGCAGATCCCATGTGTCAATAAGACGACTTTTGATGTGTTTGTGTGGTGTGGTTGGGCGAACTCTACCTTGAATCCTGTAGTTTATGCATTTAATGCAGAATTCCGCAAAGCGTTCTCCAGCCTCTTGGGATGTGGGAAGCTGTGCTCTCAGAATACAGTTCAAACGGTTGACTTCAGCAATGAGCTGGTGTCTTACCATCGTGACTCCACAAACCTTCGAGATGCTCACCTCTTCGGTCACCCCTGTCTGCATCCGCACGCTGTCAGGGAGGAAAGTGATAAAGACGTGTGCTTTGATACAGTGTCACAGATGGCTGAAGTCCCTTGTGAGGCTGAATGCAACTTTGTATATGGGGAAAGGCCTCCTATGCTAAGTCATGGAGAAACAGAACTATCATTGGATAAAATCCTACCATTTACAAAAGAAGATGAGTTAGCCTCTCTTGAACGTGTGGCTCATAATGAAATCGAATCTCCTAGTATCTCTGGAATATTGTAATCTGTAAATATGGGGTGTGTTTTGAAAATAATTATATATGTATTAAACAAACTGAGTAAGACTGTGAGTAATTGAACTGGTTTAGGCAACTGGTTTCGAGTGCTGTTTCTACACTACTATGCTCATGAATCATTCAAAAGGTCACTCGCTGTGAGATATCTATAGAGATTCCATAAAGAGCTTTACAAATAAAGCTCATGATGCAGTATCAACATATTTCTACCTGAATAATGCTCAGTCTTTTTCTGTTAAACGTGTTAATGGAGGAAATAATAATTATATGTCTGTCAGCTTGAAGATTTGACTGAAAATGCGTAACACCTGACTTTGAAATGTCCTCTATTCACTCCAAAAGGGAAAATGCACTGACAGACTGACAGGTTGTTTTTAAGGTTTTTTCTCCTCTTTCTTCTGAGCATGGCATATGAGATCAAATGAAAATATGAGATCAAGTGATTTCATGCAACTATTCTGAGAATTGACAATCTTTATCAGTCTGGCATAACAGTCACCTTTTGTCTGAAAAAAAAGCTTCTGTTCATTGAATGGATTTGTTCACATTAAGTCTAGTTTGTTGGAGGTTGGGAAATGATTAAAGATAACGCAAGTGATACTGAAAATATGTTAATGTATAAAATAATAGTTGACAAAATATTTTAGGGAAGTTGTTGATTTAAAGCAAATTAGTAAAGGTAAAAATAAATAAATAATCTAAATTGTGAAAAACATAAATCAAATCAAAATCACATTCCCATATATATTCATATAAATTTTAGGATAACATCTTGAAGTTGATTTTTTTTAATACAAAAAGGCCATCCAAGTATTAAATGACTTTAATAAGAAAATAAATTTCTCCTTAATTTAAAAACATTAAAATGAACATTAATGTACATTCTCTTAAGCAGATAAAGAAAACAAATGAGCACTCATCTTCTGATACCATTGTTTTATTGGGAGTTTTGTACTAAAATGTTTATAATTAAATGTTAAGAACAATAATATACAAAAAAGTTATGGAATGTATATTGTCTTTGTTAGCAACATTCAACAAACCATTAACAATGAATAAATTAAATGTTTGTTTTGTATTGCTGTATTTACAGGAAAGTCTTGTATAATCGAATACAAAATATAAATATAACCTGCATCATAGTGACATAGTGATAAAACACACTCAACCTGTTTAGTCACACACGCTCGCACACAAAAACTTTAAACAAACTGTACTTATATATGTTAATGTATGCACATTTTGGACACTTTCCAACCAGCGGACTCTTCTAATCTGTGAAGGATTGAACATCTACACCAAGTAATCGGCTTTGTGCACAAGGTACAGAGGTAGAGACTGTCATGTGTTTATACAAACCGATCTTGATAAGTCTTTCACGGCAATATTTGTGCTGCTCGTTCGCGCTGGTGATATTTAGAAGCAATAAGACTATACAACAAGACAGCTCAAAAAAGTGTCACATCCCACCCAAAAACCATTTTCTCAGTCTATCAAAAGTCATTTTCTCAGTCTATCAGTCTAAGGCATTAGCCTTCTTACATTAGGAACATTTGCACTTCTGTGAAGATGTGGTGGCTCTTACAAGAGCCTTTGGTTTATGGAGTGAAGTCTGGCAGTTTACTTCTTCTTAGCGGCCGTCTTCTTCGCTTTGGCAGCCTTGGGCTTCGCGGCTTTAGGCTTCACCGCTTTAGGCTTCACCGCTTTAGGCTTCACCGCTTTGACCTTCTTTGGACTTTTTGCAACTTTCTTCACAGCCGGTTTCTTCACTTTCTTCGGGCTTTTGGTAGCTTTCTTGGGCGCAGCCGCTTTCTTCACTTTCTTGGGAGACTTCTTCGGGGCAGGTTTCTTTACTGCTGCCTTCTTGGGCTTCGCCGCCTTGGCCGCCGCCTTCTTCGCGGCTGGTTTCTTCGGTTTCGCCACAACTTTCTTGACGGGCTTCTTGGCGGCTGGTTTCTTGCTCACCTTGAAAGATCCGGACGCCCCGGTGCCTTTAGTTTGAACAAGCGCCCCCTTTTTCACCAGAGACTTCAAAGCAATCTTGACGCGAGAGTTGTTTTTCTCAACGTCATATCCACCACCTGCCAAAGCCTTCTTCAGAGCCGCCAGGGAAACTCCTTTGCGCTCATTGGAAGCGGCGACCGCCTTCACGATAAGGTCGGACACGCTGAGTCCAGGCTTTTTCGCCTTTGCCGCCTTCTTCTTCGGGGCTTTAGCCGGAGCAGCCGCGGGAGCAGGAGCCGTTTCTGCCATAGTTTCAGTAAACTTGGAGTTGATGTCACGTAGTACAAAGCTGTCAAACAAACAGTGTTTACATCCAACAGCTGAGGGCGGGATTTAAACGGGAGATGAGAACCATATAGACTCAACCGCCTCAGCCGACGCTCTCAACAGGACAGAGTCGTTCGTAGATGTGTTTTCTGATCTTGAAAAACACAAGGTTTTCCGCGATAAACAGCGATGGATTGTAGACTTTAAACCACGTGCCGATAGCTGAGTCTTTCCTCTTTGTGGGCAGCTTGTGTTTTGTGCAAAAGATCGCTTGGTTTATTGTACAATAATAAAAACGCGTCCAAATTTAGTGCGAGTCGCAGCGGGAAATATCGCACTTCCTCTGTTCTTTTGTAGATTATATATTAAAATTCGAAAAGAACAACTAAAATGATGGACATTTTGCATAGAGAAGACCCTAATCTATACATTTGCGGTGGTTTTAGACTAAGAGAGCTCACGGAATAAAAATCTGAAGCGTTTTTCTTTGGTGAAGGTAACACAGATCAGCGCTGTCGCCATTTCAGGCTCCCCTAATCTCACGGCGATTCTTTCTACAATGATCTATTAATAATCATATCTGTACATACAGTACATGATTCGAGTAACTTATATATAAGCAAGTTTCCCAACATTACACATTTAAAGACGTTGCCTGTTAGTAATAAAATGGGTGCTTGTGTTGTCTAAAGGGAAAGTGTTCTCGAGGAGTGCCATAACAGTGGGAAGCTATTTTAGTGTATAATGTTGTATTGATGAATTTATGGCCATTTTGCAACATTTTAATACTAACAAACACCTAACTATTCTTATAATTATATTTAGAGGTTATAAAAAGGCCACTTTTTTTATCCGAACATGTAATAAAGTCGAGGATTTTCTCTACATTCCTTCATCGCCCTGCGGAGAACTAACGTTACTGCTGCACATCATTTGTGTATCGTGATGCTGATCGACATTAAACAAGAAAACTATTGCTTTTATCTGTCACACACATGTATAAAGTATTTCATAAATTCGTGAGACAAAATCTTCACTCTTTTTTTCGGCGAAATCTGAAGATTGCGTTTTGTATACTATAATAGCATATCTGATCACTTAGGCTAATGTAGCCTAGGCTTCCTGAAAGCTTATGGACTCATGGCTAAATTAAGAAATATTAAACATCGACCAGGGCACAAAAAACTCATTTCTGTGATATACGACTTGTATTAATAGTTCATTTGCCGTAAAAACAAATAAAAAAAAAACGGATGGTGATCGGTCAGTATAGTTTCTTGAGGGATAACTTCGACTTGTTCATGCTCAGCGATTATTTGTTTACTTTCTGTTATGTCTGCCTGCGAATGAATGTCGCTTAATGAATTTAATTAATAAAATGATGTTTTGAAGGAAATTTGTCTTAATTATTCTATTAGGCCTATGTGGTATCGTTTGTGAATACAGTCAATCCGCTGTGTTGTGCCTAACAACGCCATTTAAGCCAAGGCCTTACACCTTGTTTGTGTATTGAAATGCACAAATCACAGGCCGGGGATTTTGATTATCCAAATTAAACGACTCTTGTGCTTAATCGAGTGTGTTGTTGGAACTTAAAAATTGTATTAAACCATTATACTAAGCAAATTCATTGAGCGCGATCCTCTTGAAGATAAAGTCCCGGACATTGCAAAACATTGTTATGCAATAACATAACCATCCGCTATCGTCCTGTGCAGTGATATTGGACGATGTTGTAGAATGTAACATGATAGGCAATATAAACCGATAAGCACAGATAGGAACTGGAGGCTTTATGACATCAGGCACTATTTTAGAACGGAGGTACTCCTTAATAATTCTTATGGTGCAATCACTGATCTATATAATGATCAGTGGGTGCAATCGTTTAATATAGCCTAGACAATAACAAAAACAAGTCCCTCGAGATTGTGCCTTATGTGTCTGACCGCCTTTAGCCATAAATATTAACAATACTGCACAACTTCTAGTGTCTTATTGCGTATTTATGTTCAAGGACATATTCATATTTATTATTAAAATCAATCTTACTAATTAACATTAATTATATTATAATTAATAGTTTAGGCACATGTACGAGTAAATATGAAAATATCAAAAGGTTTAATGACACTTCTATCCGATCACCAATTAATTCATGAATAATCAAATCATAATGTTTGTTATTAGAACAAGTACTAATTCATGTAATAATCATGATCACGTGATCATATACGGTTTGCTTTTTTGTTATGTTCTATTTTAATACTTGAGTACTGATCTATTTAAAACACGACTTAATGTGCTGTGGGGAACATAGGCTACTGTAGAAAAGAAAATGCATTGACATTAATTTGCCCTTTTAATTGAACGTTTGGGCGGCTCTTAAAAGAGCCTTTTTTTTAATCCGGTCCGAGTGAAATTTAACCGCCAAAACCATACAGCGTACGGCCTTGACGCTTCAGAGCGTACACTACGTCCATAGCGGTCACAGTCTTGCGCTTGGCGTGCTCGGTGTAGGTCACAGCGTCGCGAATAACATTTTCAAGAAACACTTTTAGTACACCTCGCGTCTCTTCATAGATCAGACCGGAAATACGCTTCACACCACCACGACGCGCTAAACGGCGAATAGCTGGCTTTGTAATTCCTTGAATGTTATCTCTCAAAACTTTGCGGTGACGTTTTGCACCACCTTTCCCAAGCCCCTTACCGCCTTTTCCTCGGCCAGACATGATAGCAAACGAAAAACTCAAAGAACGCGAATGAAACCAAAATGGGAGGGCTTTTGGGGAAGACTGACATTTATATCCTTCAAGCGGACCTAGTGGAAACCATGCTTGCCATAACCCCACTGCGGGCGGGGCTGATGTAAGAATGCAGAAAAAGTAGGGAAATAGGTCTGTTGAGCGTCAGTTTCTTTTATTTAATTATAGATCATGGAACCGAATAAAAGATAGAACAAATATACACGTATCAAGCGCGCTATTCTTTATGTTGTGGTATTTCAGTAATGAGGATTGACCTGCTTATGTCTTGTGATGCAGAATGGTTGTTTGTGACTTCAAGTTTTTCTGAATACTTTAATTACATTCCTTTTGTGACCTTATTCAGTGCGGATTTACATTACATTTGTGTCTTAGAGCGTAAATTTCACACAATCAAAGAATAACTGACTGGACTTAGAGAGAGGATATGTAAATTTTCTACACCTCAGCCGAAAGTTTTGATTGGTGCGAGACAGCCTCGATTTCTATTGGTTATTCGCTAATGACGACGCGTGGTGATTTGCCCCTGGTTTGTTTGACTGCCCTTCCCAGCCGGTTTGAACCGGTTTAACGAACAAAGAGGCAATTCACACACAGAGGCAAACAGCGTGTTTAATGAAATTATTTTAATCATTTGTTATAGAATTCTTCTCAGATAATAAATAAGCAAAAACCACTGACAATCAAGCAGTGATTTCCTTATGCTTTACAACAACAACAACAGCAGCAGCAGAATCACATCAAACACATAATAAAGAGATTTGCAGTAAACTGCAGGCTCTGTATAATTAGGAATAGGAAGACGAACGGTTGTAACATCTTGGCACTTTGATTCCATTGAAGAGTGCAGATCAGTCAGAATGCAGATAATATTTAGTTTTTAGACATTTCAGCTTTGGCTCATCAGCTTCCATCATACCCCACTGGCTGAAAATGAGAGCAAAGAAACAATATCAAACCAATCCTGTCAGAAAAAAACATCACTCTTTACACACTTTCTTGACTACTAATTTATGAAAATAGTGAGGTTTGTACTAAAACAAGATAATTAGCATTAATTTGTTACAGTATTAAGCACACCAAACTCAAAGACATTTGTCCTTTACCTGGTAAACTCCCTCTTCATAGCCTGGCTCAGGACGCTGCCATATCTGATTGGATAAGATTTTCAAAACAACCAATCCAAATGCTACAATGATGACTCCCAATGCATTTGCAGTTATTGCCTCTGGTGGCAATGCGGAATAAGGCAGCGTCCCATTGGTGTTTCCTTTTCTGAGGAAAGAACCAATAAGAACAACGCATTTGCTGTGACATAACACTAAATCTATTGTGATTTCTACATTTATGAGTATGTGTTTTTAACCCTCTTCTTTCTACCTTAAAACTTAAAACACCGATTTTAGCATAGAGATCAGATCAGATTGATCTGAGCATATTGATCAGATCTAGTCAACACAGCACTGAACACTCCATGAAGATTAATAGCCATATATAATGAAGTTAAATATAAGTTCTTCAGATCTTCACTGCAATAGCTAATGCATACAACTCAGTTTATGTAGTGTGATCACTTACAGTGCAAAAAATAGTTTTTCGTTGATCCCTGAGATGCAGGACACAATGCCTAGTACCAAGATGATTCCTCCCATCCAAACATGAGTTGGCTTTACAAGAGCACGTGCCGTCATTGGAGTACAGGGTAAGAGAAACGCGGTAAAACCCATGACCCACTAGAAAAAGGATCAGAATTTTTTTTTTTTTTAATTCTAACACTGCTGTCCAACATCTACATATGAAATATGTGAAACTACATTCTCAGTATCCACCGTTTCTTTCAAATATTTTGGATACAACCAATGTAGTTTAACATATTCATATGTTGATGGTTCATTGTTTATCCACTATTAAACTTCTTATTAACAGAAACAACTGTACTACTACACTGTACATAATCAATTTTCAACATGATACTCACCTGTGCAGTAAAAAGCGCAGTGGTACAAATCCCCACCCAGCTGTGGAGGGAATAGAGGTTGGCTGTGTGGTTTGCGTTGTGGTAGTCGAACACCGCACAAAGCCCGATAACAGACAGAATGAAAGAAAGGAGCAGAAGCCCAGCATGTAACAGCTTCCACGGGAGCTTATTGTGACCCCACGTCAGAGGAATACGGTACACTACGGCCGCTGGTTAACAGAGGAAAAAAGACACTGATGACAAATATCAGAAAGTCTGTTAAACTGAAAAAATATGCACCAAATATTATAATACTTCAATGTATCATGCCAAACTTAAATCTAACAATAAAACAACCACACACTTTTTTACAATATATTAACTTTGCACTGCAGTGTTATCATATTACAGCTACAGTAGCATGAAACACAAGCCATAATAAAACTTAAATCAATCGTACCATTCCCATAAAGCACCACCATGCCAGTGACCATGAAGACCGGGTGCCAGTTGAACTGCTTGATCGAGCCATCCCATGCAAATCCACCTCTATAGCTGTAATTCCAGTGAGCTACTAATGCCACACAGGTGATCCCCAACATCAGGCACAGCAGATAGGTTAGGTAAAATGTAACAATTCCTCTCATCCTGTGAGTGCTGCAGAAACAATGCACATGAAAAGTTATTTAGTTTGAGAAATTAACTTTACCTGACACATGTATTAATTGCAGAGGTGTTTACAAAGACATAAGGAACATTAATAGCCATTTTCTAATATTAAACTTACCTTATAAAAATGTCTCAAAATCAAATAAGTGATTTTCAACTTTAATTTTAAACAAAACAACCGTTTTTAGAAGAGCAGCACATCTGAACGTACAGTACCTATGTCTTACAAATTTCAAACAGCCTCGTGACAGCGTTTCTTTTTTTGTTGATCTCAGTTCCTCTTTCCATGATTCCCCATCATGATTTTCGATTTCATCTGCCAGCAGACCAGATGGCAAACAAACAATAGCAGAAATGAGGAACAGCAAAAAGGGACTAGCAATGATAAGGATGAACTGGACACATTATGTCACTCAACACTACAAATAGAGAACTTTATACAAATAGAGAACTCCAAATTACTTCCATAAGGAAACAATATAACAAAAAATTGTTCTAAAAACAAGACCCGTGGTATTAATGCATATGCTTATGGAGTGCTTTATTATTTCTAAAGTTTTGTAGTTTTACATTATTATTGTCGTTTGTATGTTAAATGTTTTTGTTTTCTTTCTGTGACGTAATGCCAGTATGAGGACACTCGAAAACAGACGAAGTACTCGCGCAAACTACTTCAACATTGCCTGTTAAAATAACAATATTGACTGTTAACATAAGATAATGTGATTTCACTTGATGTCATGCTAGTGAGAAAACCAATGTATACAAACTTTAACGACGGACGAAGCTTAAGATGTTTTTGAGAAAAGCAGCCCTGCTTGCCGACTTGATCATTTCCTGTTTAACCGCAAGGTGGCATGGGAAGTGTAGTGAACAGAACCTAATTCCAGAACGAAGGCTTGTGTTAATAGTATTTGTTAGATTATATTTCGATTACTTTTCGACAAAACACCCAAATAAATGACGACATAAGTATAAAAAAAGACCCAAAAGTGATATTCTTTCCTCATGAGATCTGTCTTTAAACGGAAATTAAACTTTGCTGCGAGGTTAGTATCCAGTTGCAATGCCTTTTTTCCCACTGGAGCTCATTTCCCACAACTATTACATTGACTAGGTAAGACAAATGTCCCAAAATTATGAATTCTGTTTTATCGCAAGTTATGGATTTTGCACACTACATCAACACACTGCACAAAAGCCCACACATATTTGCATTACAATGAACCTGCATAATGTTTTAAAAGAGTTTTAGAAGCGATAAGCCTTTCAACCATGCCAACATTCTTGAGCAAAATACACAAAGCCTGTATTTATTTTAACAGGAGTTAGGATTGTCATTTAGTATCATGTATTTCTTCTGCATTGCTGTGGTTTGCAACTTTTCGGAGAATTCTATTATCTCTGTTCTGTTTCACCCTCTCTATTCCGTGTTTGTAAGGTTTGAGGTCGAAGTCCCTATTTTCCAGGAGTTCAGGTGACCTCTGGTGGCGAGCAGCCTGAAATGCAGTTTTTAGATACTCGAAACATCTTTAAAGTAGCAGAAGTATGTGCGCTTTATAATTAGAACATTAATGTAAAATCAGAATCATTCAAGGAAAAACAAATATACAAATGAATTGCTTTTATTAGTTCACAAAATAATCATATGTAAACTTATTTTTCAAGATCATTAAATGCATCACAATTTTGTATACAAAACGGGAAATAATGAATTTAAACATAGTAAGTTAGTAACACTACACATTTCATAATATTAGGAGTCTTAAATATATTTTTTTTTCTCAAATGTAACTAACGTTTGTAAACAGCGGCATAGCATCTTATCTAAAAAATTTGCACACGATTGGCCAACATAATACATATTACGTCAGTGAAACACTTAACATTTTGGAATTGTTGGGAAATAATACTGCATGAGGTAAGCAATGCACAATATAAAAATCAAAAGAATACCTCTGCCCACTGAGGACACTAAGGTGGTGACAATATTTGCATGCTTCCAGTCACTCATCTTCATATTTAAAGTAACCATTAATAATTGCCTTTGCAATGATATTTTCTGCTGACAGCTTTTGGTCTAAATAGATTAATGCTTCAATAAGACTGTTGAAATCTGCCTTCAGTCCCTCCTTTTCCATCCAGATTTTTAACAGTTCGTAAACTCTGTCTTCCGGAAAAATTGACTCTGCACTTTTGATTGAATTATCACTCAGTCCAATAAACCTGAAAAATCTGTTATGCCAGTGGACATCCATTTCTTCAAAGAAATCAAAGCTTTTCTTCAACGATTCTTCTCCTGAAAAGGTGAGACAGATTGAAAACACTGCAGCACAACTCATCATTTTTAGGAATGTTAATTTAAGGAATAGTTCACCCAAAAATGAAAGGTCTATCTCACCCTCAAGTTGTTCCAAACCTGTACGAGTTCATCTCGTCTACTGCATAAAAGAAGATATTTTGAAGAATGTTGTTGGTAACCAAACAGTAGCCATTGACTTCTATAGTATATTTTAATAGTACACTATGGAAGTCAATGGCAACTGCTTGGTTACCAACATTCTTCAAAATATCTTCTTTTATGTTCATCAGAAGAAATAAACTCATACAGGTTTGGAACAACTTGAGGATGAGTAAATGACAGACTTCCTTTTTTTGGGTGAAGTCTCCCTAAAAGCTAACATAAAACTATGCAAGGAAAAAGGTATGGCCTTACCATTCAAAGGAATAAGTCTTCTTATTGACACTCTTTCCTAAAAGAGATGGAAGAATTTAACATCTTAAAGGCATAGTGAGACAGTTACACCAGAGATTATTCCAGGTCGTATTAACTAGGAGAAATTATGTTACACATTCAGTGCAATTTGATGATGTTTTTGACCAAGACGACACTCAAAGACTGACAAACCAACAGAGCAAAGATTTTATATAAGAGGCTTATAACACGTTTCAATCAATTAACTGTAGTCTACCAAACTTGCCCTATCTACAGCAACCAATATCTATGAACTCATATTAATACATAGTATTATGAACTATGCATCAGATGCATTGTTGAGAAAAATCTTACTTTAGTATTGTATCCCTCATTCAGTTAAATATTTAAAAAAGAGAACAAGTTGGGATCAGGAGATACATTCAGAATTTGTAGTTTCTAAATCAAAATTAACATATGGTGTTCATTATTTAATAAAGCAACACCTATTTTCCAAACCAGTCTAGCACACAGATCGCTTCTCACTAAAGTGCATCAGGAGTTACAAGAGACATTAGATCCAAAAGAGACAAGAGACTAAGACAAAAACTATCACCAATATCTACAGGAGTTTGTCTTCTTTTTTGCGACACATGAACACGGCATGTACATTTCATGTTAAGAAAGCCTGAAAGTGAAAATACTTCAAAAATTTGAATGAAAGCAAGCTTTGTTATCTTGTCCCCACACATTACCCAAGGCAAAGTATTTAGGCTTAGGAGCAGATAATTAAGCTTCTAAGATGGTTATGATCATAGAAATGGTGTTAAGACAGAAAGCTGCAACTCTCACCAAAGTGTGAGGCTGCAGTGCAGTGGCAGAGCTTGGAGGCTGGTTAGTGTGGCAGAACTGGAGATCACTAGGCACAGCAGACATAGCCAGGCTAATTTGTGAAGAGTTGGCGGTGTTGGGGAGGCTGTCCCCGAGTCCCCTGTCTTTCTCCGTCTCCGCTGAAGCAGGAATGTTGGTACCCACCGCATAGTTTTGCTCAAGGAACGGCTGGAGCTGAGAGGAGTCATCCATCTTGGAGTTGTGGGCATTCTGCCTCTCCTCTTTCACCTCCTCACTGTCACCCTGCAGGACAAGAAAGATGTCTTCTGGGTGGTTACATGCACCATGTAGTTTCTGTGGGGTTTTTTTTAAAGCGGAGAAATGTACTAACTATGTTTTGTTTACCTACCATACAGATCCTAATCATTTCCCTTGGACTTCTTGATGTTACTGTAATTGAAGAAGACTGTGTGATAAGCAATAAAGAATCAACTGAAATAAGAAAAAATATTGGAAGAACTGAGGAAAGATTTCAGGATGTGTCTACCTGCTTTTTTAATTGGTTTTGACTTTGTCCAGTAGACGATACCCACAATGAATGCAAGCATTGCAATGAATGCCACAACAACAATGATAGTCACTGTAGGACAAATAGGATGTAATCACTATGTGAAACACACTATGGAAGGAATGTCTTTATACACAACTCAAAAGAAAATGTTGGGATTAATGTCTCCGTAAACAATTATAATATCCTTTACTTGTGTAAATACTACATTTGATCAGCTGTAATCATCTAGTACAGTATGTATACAGTTAATTTCATTGGGTTATGGGGTAAGAAGGGTTTTCTACTACCTGAGTTAGAGCTGCCCAAAGAGCTTCTCTTTCTACAAACTGTGTTGGAAATGTCTGTACAGCTTTTTACGGTCTCTTCATCCTCTCTGCATCTGGTTGTGACAAAAGAAATGATCTTGAGTTCACCCAAAAATTAAAAACTGGTCATCAACTACTCACCCTCATGTTGTTCCAAAGCTTTTACTCATTTTTGAAACACAAAGAAAGATATTTTTAATGAAACCTGAGACATTTCTGTTCTTCCATTAAAGTCTTTTAGATTTAAAAAAATTCCTAGACATCATAAAAGAAATCCATGTGAATCAGTCTGTTCAATTCAATTCAATTCTGAAGATTGCTTCTGTTTGCTTTATTTGATGAACAGATTTAACCTGTATTTACACTAAATCATTGATAAACACACATACATAAGTAGAGCACATCAAATATGGCAGAAATTCAAATACATTTTCAAGCACATTTTCATTTTTTGGTGAACTATCTGAACTATCCCTTTAACATTCATGGACAACTAGTGATCCAACTTGATTAACATGACACTTTTCTTGACCAAAACCTAAGTGTTAATGAAATGGTACATTTTGAACATACCTACTGCATTTCTTGCACACCTCACATGCTTGGTCTGGTAAACAAAATGACCCCTGTTTGCACTTGCACTGTGTGTCCTGGGTACTTGTGCATTTCTCTGTGGTTTCCTGATCTGCATAAGTAATGAAAGTGCACAAATAGCATGCAATTCAGAATTAAATATGTCTAATAGAAGTCGAACATTGTGTGAACACGATATTGATTTGGCTTGCATAACCTTAGAGGTTTTCTGTTACAAGAATTTGCACAAAACAAACTTGACAGTATGGGACAATATTAAACGTTCCAAATAACCGAATTACCTGAACGGCACTTGGTGCATAATAAACACTTCCGCAGTCCATTGTCATGCTCAGTGTATCTGTCAAACTCGCACGGCTCACACACTCCTTTTTCTGAAGGAGTAAGACAGGCCTTTTTCACATATGTTCCTGCAAAAGATGAGACAGTGGAATGTGAATACACATTACAAATACAAGAAAAAAATGGTCTAATCTGAATAAAAGGATTAAAAAAATTATCATTCACCAGCAGGGCAGTTCAGGCAGCAGATGTTATCATGTTCATACTCCATGCCCTCTCTGCAGGAAACATCCCGGCTTGATCTGTTCTTGATGGATCCTTGAGCCCAGGCCAGATCCAAGTGACTTTTAGCAGCATGTATGGCATTTAGTAACAACAAAATCTACACACAGGAGAAACATTTAAAAAGATGATACATGCAACATATAGTTTCAAAAAAGACTGGCTTTCTGGTCAATAATCCGACACCTGGATCTTATACTGATACCTATTGCTGTACAACCCGAATTCTGGAAATGTTGGGATGTTTTTTAAATTTGAATAAAATGAAAACTAAAAAAGTTTGACTTTCAAATCACATGAGCCAATATTTTATTCACAATAGAACATAGAGAACATAACAAATGTTTAAACGGATAAATTTTACACTTTTATCCACTAAATGAGCTCATTTCAAATTTGATGACTGCTACAGGTCTCAAAAAAGTTGGCACGGGGGCAACAAATGGATGAAAAAGCAAGACATTTTGAAAATATTCAGCTGGGAGAACATCTAGCAACTAATTAAGTTAATTGACATCAGGTCTGTAACATAAAAGGGATGTCTTAGAGAGGCAGAGTCTCTCAGAAGTAAAGATGGGCAGAGGCTCTCCAATCTGTGAAAGAATGCGTAAAAAGATTATGGAATACTTTAAAAACAACGTTCCTCAATGTCAAATTGCAAAGGCTTTGCAAATCTCATCATCTACAGTGAATAACGTCATCAAAAGATTCAGAGAAACTGGAGAAATCTCTGTGCGTAAGGGACAAGGCCGAAGACCTTTGTTGGATGCCCGTGGTCTTCGGGCCCTCAGACGACACTGCATCACTCATCGGCATGATTCTGTCATTGACATTACTAAATGGGCCCAGGAATACTTCCAGAAACCACTGTCAGTAAACACAATCTGCCGTGCCATCTGCAGATGCCAACTAAAGCTATATCGTGCAAAAAGAAAGCTATATGTGAACATGGTCCAGAAGCGCCGTTGTGTCCTGTGGGCCAAGGCTCATTTAAAATGGACTGTTTCAGTGGAAAAGTGTTCTATGGTCAGAAGAGTCCAAATTTGACATTCTTGTTGGAATTCACAGACGCCGTGTCCAGGTCTTTCCACACTGAGCGCGAAAAGCGAAACGAATATCAGACGCGATGACATTCGAACATTCGCGCACAGAAAATGCAAATGTTTTTTTCACACCAGTCCGACGAATCTTTTCAATTTCGCAAAGCGAAAACACAGGCCGTCCAATAAGATTTGAGCTAGGATCACGTGACCGGAGCAGCTGCTGTTGCACAAAAGGGTTGCGCTGTTTTGAAAACCAGGGTAAACAAACACCGAAGAAGAGTATCCTGGATAAGAGAAGAGAGTGGATGCTAAGTTCTTGTTATCGTTGGTATTTGAGAACAGATTTCTCACATGTTCTTTATACAGAATAACATTTCTATTAATTCTCCACTGAATTATGTGATCTGTAGAGCACTGTCCGTTTTCTTCCACGTGCACGAGTGAGTCAGAGCACGTTCACTCTCTAGAACTTCCGTATTAAAAATAAATAAATAAATTTAAAAAAATCAAGTGAAACATTTTTCTACACATGAAATATGAAAGCAAATAAACATGATTATGACAATATATTTTCTGTATGTGTTTTGTATGCAGCTCATAGTATTTTTATAGCAATAAGGATATTTATGACAAATATTAGCAGTGTAGCATTATTAAACATACAAAGAGTGCATGTGTCTGCTTATTATAGAATCAAAATCAACTATAGATCACAATCGGAAGTTATTACAAGCAGTCGATGATGGTTTAAAGTGGGTAAGCAAATACATTAATAATTACATACATTTTAAAGTGTAGCTTGATGCTAATTGTACTTCTAATTAAATTTTAGGATGTAGCCTATTCTTGTAAGCATTATAGATAGTTTGTGTTTCTGGTGTAGAACCAAACTTTGTTTATCTTAATTTAATGCTGTATATTGAGCAGCGGACGATGTGAAATCCATATACGAGATACATATCTGAGGAAAAATGCATTGTTGGTCAGCGCCACCTAGTGTGCAGGCATGAATTAGCAGAAGGCGATCAATCGTTTTGCGCTCTGTGTGAAAGCACCGTTCGTCGGCAATTCACCTCGCTTTTTTTGCATCGCGCTCAGTGTGAAAAGGCCTTCCTCCGGGCTAAAGAGGAGGGAGACCTTCCAGCGTGTTATCAGCGTTCAGTTCAAAAGCCAGCATCTCTGATGGTATGGGGGTGCATAAGTGCATACGGTATGGGCAGCTTGCATGTTTTGGAAGGCACTATGAATGCTGAAAGGTATATAAAGATTTTAGAGCAACATATGCTCCCCTCCAGATGATGTCTATTTCAGGGAAGGCCTTGTGTATTTCAGCAGGACAATGCAAAAAAAGCTGGAGACCTACGTATATCAGGCAAGAATGGGACCAAATTCCAACACAAAGACTCCAGAAACTCATAACCTTGATGCCCAGACGTCTTCAAACTGTTTTGAAAAGAAGAGGAGATGCTACACCATGGTAAACATGCCCCCGTCCCAACTATTTTGAGACCTGTAGCAGGCATCAAATTTGAAATGAGCACATTTTGTGCATAAAATTTTAAAATTTCTCAGTTTAAACATTTGTTATGTTATCTATATTCTTTGTGAATAAAATATTGGCTCATGTGATTTGAAATTATTTTAGATTTCATTTTATTCATATTTAAAAAACGTCCCAACATTTCCGGAATCCGGGTTGTAAGACTTTAATTTACGTCTCTGGCATAAGTTTGTTTATATCAGAATCAGAAATCAGAATCAGAAAGATCTTTATTGCCAAGTGTGTTTGCACACACAAGGAATTTGTCTTGGTGTTAGGAGCTTCCAGTACAGAAAGTACAAACATAGTGCAGACAACATATAATTAAGGTAATAAAGAACACTAATAATGAAGAGAATATACAATAATTAAGAATAACAATAGTAATAAAAAATAAAAATATACAGAAAAAAAAAGTCCATAGACAGAACTGTGAATGTGCATGTGTCCGATGTACAGATGAAGGTTTGATGAGTTATTTACAGATGTACAGTACCGGGGAGTTATGTGTTGTTCGGGTGGGATACGGCCTGGGGGAAAAAAAACTGTTCTTGTGTCTGGCTCAGTTAGACACAAGTTAAGACAGTTTCACACACTACCTTCTCTGTATTGATGTTTTGGAAATTATCTTCAGTATTTAAGTAAATTCAGACAATGAACTGCCCTATTATTTCTATGGGATTTTATTGCCATTTTATGTCAAAACACTGTATATATAAAATTGTCCAAATCTATTTTAATTTAATTTATAATTATATACATTTATATAATTTTGTTAAATAAAATCATTGTCATTCTATGTTAAAACGAGGATCTGTATCTGGAGAGTGATCAAGTTTCTCTAAATCTTGATCCAGATATACTGGTCTTAATGTAATCTACATTTAAAATCATTTTCTATAAGTTTAATGTTTGTTTATCGACAAGGATCTGTATAGTGCCAGGTCGTTTATCGCCGTCGACTAGTCCAAACACGTCTCAATTTTAACTCGTCATGAAGCAAACTAAACTTTTAAACTTTCTCTATACCGACATTCACGGAAATATACTGTATAAGACAAATTAAATAAATATTGGATTCACTTACCAAGAAAATTATGTATCTCATAGTAGTCAAATCATTGTGTCACTTTCTCCGGATAAACTGAAAAACACTCATGTCTCATCCTACTGATAGCGCACCTCTGTGTACTTAGCTGTTTAAAACTTCCGGTCTTATGGAATTGAGCGCTTCTTTAAACCAGAACAAACCGCAAGCGAAGTTACTGTACGAATCCTACTATGGTCGAGGCCTAGCTTATGAGTATTAATTAGTTTCTGGTGACGTTGTTTTAATAAGTTTCTTAGCGTCCAGTTACATGACCTAATTAATATTCATGAAGCCTTCGCTGTAGTGGGATTCATAAATTCGCATAACAACCTGGTTGGCACCTGAATCGCCTCCACGCTTCACTTTGTTGAATAGCTACTTAAAATATTTCGATATTTTCTGTATTTTATTTCACGAGGGCCATAAATCTTTCTCCGTGTAAACTTTGGTGTCAGTCAAATAACCCAGTGTGAGTGAATCTCCAACAACCACGCATCTGAATTTAGGATGCCTCAGGTTCGCGTGCACTCTGAACGCACACACAATCGTAATCATTATTATCAATTTCCGAAATGCAAAGGCATTTCTGTCAGTTTGGCGCTATCTAGCAGCCAGTTGACTGTGACAGTGCGATACTATGACTGCTGAGTGACAGTGTAAAACAGGAAACTGGCTGATCCAGTAATGCGCGCGGAAGAAGGTGGGACTCGTTTGTTTATTCACTTACCAAGTCTAAGGGGAATTTCATACTGCTGCTTCAGAACGCAGACAAAGGTCACAACTCCTTTGACTTCCAGCAAATACGCTCCACCACGTGATCCATTCATTAGCTAAATTAGATTACACTGATTTTCAACAGAGTTTGTTTGTTTTCTAGATAAACTAAAATATTTGTATGGTCTGTTGTAAGGCATTACTGTGGCTCATTGAAAGCATCTTTCTCTCGTTCTTTGCTTTCAATAAATCTAGTCACTACATAGTTTTGTTGCTTCCTGGCAGCTGAATTAGTTTAATTTCCCCCATCTTTTTTCAGCTAGAGATGCCGGACAGCCAATAATGTCTACATTTACTGACAAAAGCACTATTCTATAAAGTAATTTCCTGACAAGGCTATAACTATAGCCTACAGCGTATTACAATGTCTGGGTGTATAATCTTTGAGTTTGGATTTATTCAGATGTAACCTATTATCGATTCAGATTTCTGAATGTTGCTCTAAGAATTGATATATATTTCGATTGATTGAATATCATTAACAACAAACAAACATTTTGGTTACCATGGTTACGAGGACTGAATTTTTAGTCACTCATGTGTTCTTTGATAAGAAAGTTGTGGAGGAGGAGGGGCTGTTTGAGATAAGACCAACTGTGGACTTTGCATCAGCCATGATCCTTAAATTACTGCATGTCTGAGACTTTCAAGCATTGCTGAAATTAACTTTGTCATTAAATGTGTATTAAATTATCAGCTAGTTTTGTGAGAGGAGTCAGCTGATTTTTTTCTCACACGCAGAGGTGCATGTGTTAATCACATTGTGGTTGTTAGCATAAGTCAGGATATTAATTTAATTTGTAAGAACTACATTTGGAAATAGCAAATAAAAAAATAATAATTGCAGACATTGTGCCATTTTTGTAAGGCACAGAAAAAGTCAGGCATGCAGTGTGTAACTGTACCATAAGAGTGCCTGCCTGACACTAAATGAAAATAAAGAAAACCATCAGCACTTGGAAATAAAATAAAGCCACGAGGCATGTTTGCTAGAGTTGCAGCTCTCTTCAGCTGTACATTTATTTCCAAAAGACTGCATATACATCAGCAAACTCTACTGTACAGAAAACATCCAAAATGTTCATAATCATAGATACATTATACCACAAAGCTGGCCTGGCAATACCAAACAAGTATATTTAGCACTAGAAAAGCTCTTGACCCCTGCATATCAGTGTAATATAGTGTTTTCTTTTAACTGATATCTTACAGTACATTTGCATGATTCAGAACCATCTTAACCTGTACAACATTCACCATTTACAGAAGTTATACAAGGCACAAGAATCATAATTTGAAGCAAAGGCCTAAATATAACATGAATGTGGGACGGATAAACATTGTTAACTTGACCTTTCAAAGGCTTGAACATACCACTATAAATGCAGTCCACAATAATAGGGCAAAATCTTAAGTTTGGTTTGTAGCCATTTCTAGAATCATGTTTGTTTGTTTTTTTCTAGAATTATTTCTGTAAATTTAACATCATGTTCCAATATTTGGACAAAAATGTGAACATTAATAAAGTTTAATAAGCACCAAAGTGATTTTCTTTCAAATTCATTAACATGACAACACAATTACATGTTTGAATACAATTTTAGAGGAGTGAAAGCAAATTTGCTAATAAATGAAAATAAAGGAAATATAATGAAAAATAGATATTTTGGGCAATTTAATATTTGTGGACAATTACAGTAATAAACACGTCAAACAGGTTGCTGTTCTCAGTGCTTCTCAACATAAAGTGATTAGCAAATCAGTTAAATCCTTCATCAAACTTGTATTAAAAATACAAAAAAAGAAATATTTATATAAAAAGAATATCCAGAGTAAGAGATAAAGCTTAACATTTTAAACCATTGGCAAGCATTGTAGTGGCTAGAACACTGAAAACCAACTAAAATGAGCTCTTGGAGGCATTTCTGTTTGAGAAAGAGAAGGTTAATGAAGTAGATGACTTGGAAAAGGAGGACATAACTTTTTTTCTGCACTTCTGACAGCATTTTTCTACACAGCTCTTTTCCTTTTATCAGACCTTAATTATAACTCTCACTGCTCACCGGTCCATGTTCCCCCATTGTGTTTCCCACCACACGGTGCAATTTGGTCAGAGGAGATAAGAGAGGCTTCATTTCACAGAGGTCTCTTGGAGCTCTTCCTTTTCAGATGCATTTCAAAAGAAAGCTATAAGTGTTAACAAAAGGGATGTGCTGCCATTTGCATGGCTTAAGTAAACGCTTCTTCTGGTCAATATTAGTCTCAGGGCTAACGCTCTAAAGGCATGATTATGGTTATGCTTTGAGGTTTTTTAAGGAAAAAAACGTAATGCATTTTTACCCCCCTAACCTGCGTAAATGAGGTTATTTTCTAATGCGCAGTACTCTGCCATAGCTGAAAACAAGGTTAGAATCTTTATATTACCATATTTTATTCAGAATTATTCTTCAACCGATTCCATTAAGACAGCAAAATGACAATAAAACAACAGTGGAGATAAAAGAACATCGTGAGCCACGATCACAATGTGTGATGAGCAAAAAGGGCAGTTTGCAGGAGTGTATTTCCCTCTCTTCCCTTCTCTAAACCTCACATAGTGCAAACAAAGCACACGTCAGTAGTAACATGCAGAAGGGATATAAATACTTCACAACTCTGGAACACAAGCGAAAAGATTAAAGGGATAGTTCAGCCAAAAATAAAAAAGTTCTTCAAACAAAAGAAGATATTTTGACAGTTTCTGTTTCCATTGTATTTTTTAATAGACATAGAAAAACTTAAACTGTTTGAATACCAGCATTTTTCAGAATATCTTCTTTCATGTTCAAAAGAAAAATGTCATAGACATTTTTGGGTGGACTATTCCTGTAATTATGATGCTGACACAAGGAAATGCTCAAGAACATCCCAGTCCGACCACCATTAAAATCCCACACAATAATAATAATAAAAATCATAAACAACAAGGAAAGGCTAAGGTGGGATTTTATGAAAGTTGTGATGGCTTGGCACTTTGAGAAAAGCATTTTGAAGCTGTTGAATCTGTGCCAAATTCATTCCAATTCATAATTCCTTTGCACATGTACAAATATGTGAAACCATCTGATTGGTCGCATCTTATCTGAGTCTTCTGTCAGACTGGATATGCCTTAGCTAGCTTCACTTGGACTCTAAATTGAAGATGCTGGGGAATTGCATCTGGTGGAGTACATGTAGTCTTCAATAGTCCCTCAAAACGTAAAGTCTGTTTCTTTGTCATCTGGACTCTGAGGCAGGCTTTTACAGTGGATCTTTCCAATCTCCTCCAAAGCACTTGCAAGGGAGTCAAGATCTCCACTGTCCTGATGCCTGGCCTCCCAGAGACTGAGAATGACAGCAGAGGGACTCTTCTGCTTGGTAAAGTAGGACAGGTTCCTGTGCCAAAAGGAAATGCAGGTTTCACAAGAGAAGATGACATTATTTGAGTGCATAGCAAGAGCATATTATATATTATATGTCAATCTTCTATCCCAAAGACAATGTTTGCAAGCAAATCTGGATAACCTTTTATTATATTTGCATTAAGTTTTATGTGCATTATAGCCTGACTCTGACTATCCTTATGTATCCTTCTGTTAGACTACAGCTGACATGAATAAATGACGTGTGCTGATACTTGTAATGTGCCAGTAGATGGCAGTGTTGTAATATAATTCCGAAGTCAAACAGTCATGTGACATAGGTTCAAGAAAAGGTAACAAAATGTTTGCTTTCTGAATAAATATAAATTGCTATTTATTTCAAATGGCACAAATTACAGAGCTGCAATACCAGTTAATATCTTCATAACTGTGATGTGCAAATGTATTAGTAGGAATGAAAACCCCATCTTCAATTGTATCAGTTCTCATTATATTTGCATGGTTTCTTTTTGTACAGTTACTTGGATGCAACTCTTGTTAAAATAAAAAATAAATAATATAATAAAAACTAAATAGAACAATCAGTATAATAAAATAAAAAATCAGTATAAACTATCAATGTGCCATACAATGGCTTCATAGATAACGGGAAGTTGGTGGCTCTTATATCTCTCAAATCTCTAGTGGTTCTTTAACTTCTAACCTTTGTAGAAACTGAATTCAATAAAGATGAAAAGCCTGAGGAGTATGAGTTCTGAGTGAAATGATCGAGCAAAGTGGAGTGCAGTCTCAGCTTATTATTCAAGGGCATTGTTAAAGTGAGCGCTGCTGCAATAAGTTTCAATCAGTCCCGTTGCCTTGGCTACATCTCTCTCCGGTGCTCACCTTTGAATGTGGAGTTTCTGAGCTAAGAGCTGCCAGTCCTTGCCCTTGGCGTTGGCAGTATCGAAGGTGGTGCATATCCGCTGACGTATGGACAGGGGGATTTTGAAGGCTTTGGCCCCCGTTTGTGAAGTCACTGTGCAATCTGCCTGCATAAAAAATGGGACCGTCTCTTTCTCACTCTGAAAAAAAAAAAAAAAAAGTTTTGGCATGCAATTTTTTTAACCTACAAAGGAGCTTGAAATAAACACTTATGGTTTATTTTACCCATATACTAAAAGACACAGGGTCAGAATTAATAAACAAGGCAAATTAACGTGAGACCGCAATCCTATAAAAGTGCTGATGGGAGGGGAAAGTTCTGCAGTTGATCTACTGACAATGAGCAAATTAAAGAACACAGATGCAGCCGGATCATTTCCATAATGACAATGCAAACTACCAAGAGCGGTGCAAATTAGCAATTATTGCAGCCATGGCAAGTGCAAAATGGGTTGAGACAATTTTTTGGGGGGGCATTCAATAATTGCAGTAAATTGACTACTGAAAACCTTAGTATATCATTTACATTTACATTTATGCATTTAGCAGACGCTTTTATCCAAAGCGACTTACAGTGCATTCAGGTTATACATTTTTTTTTTTGTCTGTATATATCACACTGCATGACTGCATAAATACTCTCCTCCCATATATTTTGCATCTAAAAGGGAATCTCCTACAAATGCATAGGCAAGAAGGTCAGCTGCAAATATAACTGTCCATACCTTTTCATCACAAATTTTTCACTGCACGTCTTTAGTAAATCCTGACAGTAGTTCAGGATGTACTCGTGCACTATATTTCAAGCTTTAAGTGAATATGAACTGAATTTTAAGTCATTATTCACATTACTCTTTAACTCTACTGTGATTCTGAATCCAAATAGACACCCTCTCAAGCAGTGATGCCATAGAATAACTATTTCTTGCTCCCCAAAGAACTTTTCAGTGAACAGTTCTTGGCATGAAGAACATTTCAATAAACTTTTTTCCACTGAAAGAACTTTCTGCACAATGGAAAGTTCCCCTGGATGTTAAATGCTCCTCAAGGAACCATAGATGCCAATAAAGAACCTTTATTTTTAAGAGGTACAGGCTAGATATCAATAGCAGCATATTTGATATGAGAGCTGCACTGAAATCATTAAATAATTTGTTCATTTTGACTGGCACTAAAAACTGTCCTTGTTTGTAAGATGTCAAGACTCTTTAAAATTCGTTCCACAAAAAAATAAATAAAAGTGAAGCTGAGACACAGACAGACAGAGATGTTATTAAACCCAGTGACATTATCACTCCTACCTCTCCCACTGAGGTGTAGACCTGCAGGATCTGCTCGTGACCTTTGACCTGCCGCACACTGATCTTGCAGGAGAGCTGTGTGGCTGAGGCGCTATGTCTCTGCAGTGAGAAGGCACAGTGCACAGGCTGCTGGTTACTATACCACACTTGGGTGAAGGAGAATTCCTGCAGCGGGATGAGGACACCAGAAATAAAGAGAAGAAGAGAGAGAGAGATCAGAGAGCTGAGTCAGGGAAAGCGCCTGATCCATGAAAAATGTGGAAGCATGCGTGTTAAGAAACTCGTCTTTGAGACCATCAGTACAAAAGAGACACAAACTCTAATCCCTGTTAATTCCGATGATAGGGGTCAGTGCTGGGGTATGTACAACACACCGTATCTGGGAGCAGGGCAGCAGAAGGGAAAGCAATTGCCTTTGATGTATAATTAATTTCTGTGAAGCAGCACGTCTGCAGGGAGTGTCCTTGACCTCTCCCGCACCGTTTCTCCAGTCCTGCATATTGAAATGACCTGCGAGATGCTCCATGTCAACAGTAATAGGAACCCTGAGCAGAGGAGATGCTTGATGGGACAGCAGATGCCTTAATGCCGGGATTCATTTCTCCCTCGAGTAGGCATACAAAAGCATGTTCTAGAAGACAGAAGCACCTCTGAACTGATCAAATGCCTGAGCCTAGAACCAAACACCTGTCAATCTACACACTAGCTAGGACAGTGTCGGTCTTCAAAGTTGAAACTTGTAGTGCTGTATGAATGAAAGCTAAAACTTCCTATAAGAGAGGTATGCTTCCTATAAGAGATTCACACATGCAGACTAGATTTTATTATAATGTTTTTTTGTTTCTTTTACATTTATTGGCTTTTTGCTCTTATAAAAGCACAGAATATTCAGGAAAGCGACTTTAACGATTTCAGTGTTGTACAGTACAAAATACTAAAGACGTTAAAACAAGACACAATTGCTTTCCAAAATTGAAGCAAAATTGCATAAAACATTAAGACTTGTTTTCAGAGAATAGTTAATTTTTTCTTACCTCATTTGCTAATAGTTTTTTATTAAATAATATAAATCAATAAAAATCAATTAGCCAATAAATAAATCTAACATCAAGATGGCAGTTTCATGCTTAAAAAAAGAAATATTTAATTAAATTTGTTCTCTAAAAACACGTTTTAATATCTTACTAAATGACTGGAAAAACAGAACAAAAATCTTGATCAAATAAACTCACCTCATATTATGTATACTCTACAAAACTTTGGGGTTATTTTTTCCTTAACCCAAATGCTGTGTACAGCATGTTGGGTCATTTTATTGGGTTATTTTTTATTGTTTTTACCCAGGTGCTTGATAGTTTTTATGTAACTCAGTTGCTATGTAACCCAGTGTTGGGTAGCCAAACTGGTCAAAACCAGACAAATTTCAGTGTTCATTGCATTGTGTGTTTCTGAGAGGAATCTTCACAAATGAAATTAAGGTTTATATTATATTGTATTCCTATCAAAATATTACTGTAGAAACAGGAAAATGCATTTAGTTTCACATTATACCTTTTTTGTTTTTATTTGCATTGCAGCTAATGTCTGCTTGGAAAATGCAGCATACACTGGATCTATAAAGTGCCAACAAATGAAAGCTTCACCTCCTGCCAAACAAATGGTGCAACAATGGCTGATGTTGATCTAGTACGCTATTCGTTTGACATACTGAAACGTATGAACCATCCCTGTCCATAACAGAGAGCAGATCACATTAATATTATTTGAAATGAAAAGCCTTCAGTATCAGGTTGTTTAACCCAGCACACAACCCAGAAAATGTGTATAAAACCCAATGAGCTGGGTCAAAATAACCCAGCATGTGTTCTGTCCATTATTTATCCAGCACTGGGTTGCCAAATAGCCCAGCAGTGGTCGTTTTTTAATCCAGCAACATTTTTTTAGAGTGTATAGACTAGCTTTACCTGGGATATCTACAATGCAGTTGTGTAAGCAGCTGCCTGTTGCACATTGCAGTACTGCTCAGAGTAGGCTACTAATGCTAGCATGTTACCTGACAGGTGGTGAAGGGTTTGATGTTCCACAGAAACTGAGGGATATCCTGGATGGACACCTGCAGACTGAGGCAGTTTCCTTTGAAGAACAGCACCTTGGGCTCCTCGAGAAGCTGACCTCCTCTACTGGTTTCAGCAGTAACCACTCTCTGTAAAAAATAGAAGTACAGGAAAAACAGAGTGAGAACACTGGGGAAAACATAGGGAAGGGCAGAAAGTGGTACAGAAATAAAATGTGGATAGACTGGACAACCATAACCAAGAACCACTGTATTGCAGCTACTCCACTTAGGAGGTGCTCAGAAGAGAAATTACTGCAATGGCTAAAAAGGCTAAAACACTAAGCCAATTTAAAGGGTAACATCTTGTCAATCCATTGTAGTTGAAATTCAATACAAGAAATATTATCTTAACTTCATCTTGAGTAGCTAAAAAAAGGTACAGTGTTTGGAAGGAACAAAAGTGTTTCAGCTAATAAACATTCAGAAATATTAAAAAAAGAAAAGAGCTTTCAAACAAAGTGCTGGTTAAAGCTTTGAAAAGAAAATGAATTTAAATTGATTACTGGCTTCTTTGATTTCAAGCAAATCAAAGCTTGAACATGGCAGTGTTCATCTGTCAAAACTGCTTTGTGTTTCACTGCATTGCAAAGATGAGTGTTCTCTTTGTGTGTGTGTGTGTGTGTGTGTGTGTGAGCACACAGGAGTCTGAGCACTCATGCAAGACAACAGTAATTGGCTTTGACTTTTGTATCCTCTGGTTGTGTGTTTGAAAATAGCACTGGCCAAAGCAGACATTTTGATCACACAATTAAACCATCATAATTCTAAACCTGGTCTCAGACTTTTGGACTTACTGCAAATGCAGTCTAGCGTTACTATGAACTTCTTGCAATGCACCACAGATTTACATTAAAATACTAAAATGTAGGAAGTTCTTCTAGATATTTAAACAGAATGCTACAGTGCCTGCCAACTTTTTCAGAAGCCTATTTTTCCCCATAGGGATTTTTAAAAAGTCGTTTAGAGTTATAAGCCCTGAACCAAACCACTGCTACAAGGTAATTCACAACTTAGAACATTTTATTTGAAGCAAAAAAGTATTTGAAAAGTATTTTAAATGATCTTGGCTGGCCTGAGGATGAGTTTATTCTCATCAAATTTTTATTTTAGGGTGAACTACAATCCCAAGAAGCACTGTCAATGACATCTGAATTAAAAACGACGGAGCACTATATAAAACTAGAATCATGGGTTAATGTGGTTTTTCACTAAGAAATCAGTTGTTAAACATGATTAATAATTAATTCATTAATGTAAATTAAATATTTTTAACAAATGTGGCCTGATTGCTTTAACAAAATCCAATATCAATGATTACCTTGTAGCTCACAGTAAGTTATCATTAAAAATCAATTCCCCAACGAAAATGAATGGGATTTTTACTTTCGGAGCCCAACTGTTGCTCTCTATTTGAGTAATGTGATTACGACCACACGTTCATTGTCCTGCTGTCACCTGAAAGGCATGCGGTGTGTCATCTACACAGTGCACTCGCAGGCTGTAGTCCACGGCGGAGGCCTCCATACTGCCAAACACAGCAATCCTTAGTCTCTTTATGGCAGCATCGGTGATGGGTTCCCCCACTAGTGCATAACAGCCTGGCTGATCCAGCAACAAGTGACAGCTATGCGAGTCCATCAGGCAATAGCAGGAGGTTGATTCATCGTCTACTGACATTATTTCCTGTGAACCAAGAAAGAGATGATCAAATCATGGTATCGAGTCATGACTCATTCACAAATTAGATTTTTTTATACTTTCTAATGAATACTTGTATTCATTGCATGAAATACTTGTATGAAATGGTATATATAGTTCACAAGACATGAATGAACTTAAAAAGGGATAAGTTATAAGTTAAAAGTTATAATTAAATATTAAAATATATATTTTTTTCTCTCACCATCATGCATTCTAAACCTGCATAATTCTGAGAAATATTTTATTTTTGGTCCATACAATGCAAGTCAATGGTTACCTTCTTCAAACTTCAAACACAAGACAAACAGATTTTAAGTAACTTGAGGATAAGTAAATGATGAAAGAATTTTCATTTCTGAGTGAAATATCCCTTTAAAGCAGGGGTGTCAAACTCAATTCCTGGAGGGCCGCAGTCCTGCAGAGTTTAGCGCCAACCCTAATTAAACACAACTGATCCTGCTAATCAAGTCCTTCAGGCTTATTTGAAAACTACATGGTATGTGTGTTGGAGCAGGGTTGGAACAAAACTCTGCAGGGCTGCGGCCCTCCAGGAACTGAGTTTAACACCCTTGCTTTAAAGGGTTATTTTAATTTTCTAATTTTAAAGTTCAAATTTTCATTTTTGGGTGAACTAACACTTTAAGGAGATTTTATTTCCTTTTTTAAGCTTGAAGCTTATCGTAATTGCATGGAGAAGAACCACCAGCACATTATTTAAAATATACCCTTTTTGTTCCATAGAGGGGAAAAATCATCCAGGTGAAATATCCCTTTAACTGAACAGCCTTTTCTTTCTATCATAATAAAACCGTAGGAAACATTAGCAATTGAAGTTAATTAACCTTATCAGTTCTTTATCAGCTAACAAGATTATCAGAAGCTGCATGTGCCAGAGATCTGTCTACAATGTCTAATTCTAACCTAGGAAATGAGACTATGATATGTAATTGTACACATGAGTTTTTTATGATAATTTCACCAAGATGTAGGATGCAGTGAATTTGTTTTGGTGCCCCATGCTATGAAAAGTTCAAAGTGAAATGGTACTCCCAGTAAAACATCCCATAAATGTAACTTTAATTTCTAAGAGGTTTCTCATTGGTATGGAGGCCTTCAAAGAAACCATCTTCATACAGACTGACTTGCAGCTGCTGCAAGTTTTTTTTCACCTCTCAGCTCAGCCCATATTTTTGCCAGTGATCAGTGGAAAAAGCTAAATTCACTCTGCCACACTAACTTGGAATCACTCACAAATCACGAATAAGCGAGGTCACTTCTGTATTTCTTTGACAAGGTTAGACTAACATCAAGTCAAGCACAGACATTTATACAATACAGGTTATTTTCATTTTTCTGACAGACGACCATATATTTATGTGACTGCAGCTCTTCAAAGCAACGTAAATATCAAACAGAATGACCTCTTCAGAAAAAAACTCTATTTGTAAACTGATAAAAAGTATGTGACGCACATGGAAGGGATAGAAATGTGTACTACTGTAGTCTTTCTTTGACAAGTCTGTGATTTAACCAGCAGTTTTTATGTAATTGCTTTAGCCATCACCAACACTGGAGCTGTCACTTGTTCAAATAAAACTGTTAAAAGCCAGGAAAAAACTCTTGACAGCAAATGCATTTTCGTGAAGACTGCTGGTTGTAATCTCAAGGATAAGTACCGTGCTTCGGAACAATCTGAAATTCATCTAAATAATGACTCAGGCTGGTGGTCAGACACAGAAAGAAGGTTATTATCTAATCGCCTTCAATAACGCTAGCGGCTCACAATAAACAAACTATGTGCCGCTACGGTAAACTTTTATTAATACATCAACTTTCAAACCGTGATGACAGTTTTAGGTTTTCAGAGGCTGACACCAGAGTAAAACACATGGGACTAGGACGAATGTGAGTGATTGTAGTAGGGTCATGAGGGAGGTCCCGTCCATGACTCCTGTCCTGATTGCCTCGTGTCAGCTCTTATTTCAGGTGGTCCTCTAGTACAGCCAGATCGATATATCTTGGGTCTGATGGGACGTCTTGTCCCGATGCTCCTGCTGTTTGACTGCCATGAACTGTGTGTCTTCCCAGCTATTACAGGCTGTAATTGTTTCTTCCTTGAGCACTTCAGTGCCGTAGCCTCCTCTGAGGAACTGACGTCCCTGGATCTCTTGTCAAGAGCGTACAATCGCCTAATCAACACATTTTTAAAACACGCACAGCCTCAAAGGCTGCCACAAGCTTTTACGGGATGTGGTTCAAATGAATTTCACTCATAATTGGTTCATGCCACATGTTGACAGGTTAACTGTATCACAAGACTTCAGAAATATATTTAAATGGCAGCAAAAATGTTTAATTGTCAGGGGCTGGCAGTATAGCTGAGTAAAGTATTAAATCATTTTTTTAAATGTTATGTTGACTAAGGTTGCCAGTGCATTGTACTATATTGGCCCATCGCTAATTATTGAGAATGTTTTCAGTCTGACATACTTATGAGTCACACTGAAAAGAATTTTAAATGATTTTTCTGTAAAAAAAAAAAAAAAAAAACCTGCAGAAGTCATGACTTTGTTCCTACCTCCCACTTGTTGTCCTTGGTTTGTCTCTTGAGTTTAATGTTCCAGTTTTCAGCGCTGACTTCAGCACAATGAGCTATCGTCATGGCAACAGGATAGGACAGGTTCAGCCCCGGAGGTCCATACGTGATCTCTGGCCCTAACAGAATCTCACACCTTTCCTCTGATTGGGCACTAGCAGGCAAAATGAAAAATAAAAAAGATAAATATTAATACCGTATATCACTTATCATTTCAAGAGAACCTACACCATTATTTATTTTGAAATAAATAAAATACACTCAGGGTCAGTAGTTTTTTTTTATTTTTAATTACTACTTTTATTTTATGCGAGGATGCATTAAAATTGATGCATGTGACAATATGGATATTTCTAATGTTACAAAAGATTTGTTCTATTCTATTTCAAATAAATGTTCTTTTAAATTTTATATTAATCAAAAAACCTTTAAAAAACTCTGCCCACAAAAATATAAATCAGCAAATCTTTCTACAATTATAATAAAAATTATTCTTGAGCAGCATTTTTGAGATACTCTTTTCAGAAACATTTTGAGTGGTAGTGTAAAAAAACAAAAACAAATGTGTGCATTTGACAGATGCTTTACTCAAAGCAGGTTAGACTGCATTCAAAGTATGCTTTTTATCCAACCTAGTATCATCATGGCATTTACGTACCTGGGTGCACTTTTCAGCGAGACACGAAATACGTACCAATAACTACACATTACTGCAGTTTCAGTTTCCAAAAGAAACAAACACTAGAGGCAGTAAAACTCTTGACACCTTTTACTCCTTTTCAGCCTCGTAGATATGGGTTTTCATAGACGGTAAGTTTGTTCGGTAGCTCACGGAGTATGGAGACGTACTTAGGAGGCGAGGAGCTCCGGTTTGAATCCCGTGTAACTACGGTTCGACAAAACAGTTCAAATCTGCATAAAAGGAAGTTGAAATGGCACGGTTGCATCAACTAATACGTTTTTATACCAGTTTTGCATTTGTTAACACTATCGGGTAGGTTTAGGGTTGGGTTTGGTGTAGGGTATATTTCCAACACGATAGAGAATTAACTTTTAGGGACAGACCCCGGATATTTGAATTCTGAACCGCCGCAATACGTACTTATATCAACATAATAAAAACACAGCAATACCTACTTATATCAACATAATAAAAACACAGCAATACGTACCTATATCAACATAATAAAAACACAGCAATATGTACCTATATCAACATAATAAAAACGTGCCAGGGTTCATGTATTTAACCTGTGTTTTAGCGCCACTCAGTGGACATTTCTCTTTGAAACTGCGGCGAAACGTGCAGTAAGGTACGTAAAACGGTGTCGCACAGAAAGTGCACAGAGGTACGTATTTTTATCAGTGCATGCAATCCTTGAGAATCAAACCTTGATATCACTAGCGTTACACTTGACTGTTTGAGCTACACTAGACCCCTTTGACCAATAGTTATAAGTCAACACATTCAGCTAAAGCAAATAAAAATGACAACAAAACACAATAACAATATGTATTGACAGAAAAATATTTGTCCCCGCAACCCTTGTTATCCTGCATAAATAATATAATGATGAAAACTGCCACGTCTGCAGTCTAGAGAATCATTACACACATGACCTTGATTTAGGAGAAGCTACTGATTCTCTGAGGGCACTGGAGTCGTTTAGCAGCTCTTGCATATTCATTAGTCATTGCTTATGATCTTCTGGCCATTATCTCTACCTTCCATCTTTTCCTTGTGGTGGTAAACCATAACATAAAATGCATTAATGAGAAAGAGTTAATGAAGCCTTTGGCCTTTTATGCAGATTTAAAGGTTAAAAAAAGGAAACTGAAAGGAAGGGGAAGCCTTTTGGTTGTCAACACTGCATAGTCTGTACAACATGAAAATGCATATATACATAATGTAGTCCTTTGGATTTTAATTTTCTAGCAATAAACATTAGATAGACATCAACATTTAATAGACAAAACCGAGACAATTAAAAGCTGATTTAAAAATGCTTCAAGCAGGGCTGTGAACAATAGTTGTAAATTTAGCCAACATTGAGTTAGATAATATTAATAAATAATTCTGTTGGGTAATAGTGTGTCAAACATATCTAATAAAATATATTTTTTTAAAAGTGCTTCTCTTACTTTAAAGAAAGCAATGGGACACCAAAGTGCCATGCATATCCAAAGTTTTGTTCTTTCTCTCTTTCCAAGTAACCACTTTGTATTAGAAAATTCACTACAAACTGAAAATCTAGGAGCACCACAGCAGCAGAACTCGCTTTAAGGACTTTTGCAGTATGCCCAAAGGATGCCATAAGCTTTTACAGTTTATCTGAATTTATATTAATTCAGCTTTGCTGAAGAGGGAATAAGGACTAAAACACTCTTTACAGCCAATCAGTCTGTCCTTATCCAACTCTCTTCAAGTGTTCTTCTATTTACATCTAATTACTATTCAGGCATGTCAGGTCTGTGGGAACTTCAATATGATTCAAATCTCATTCAGGTTTTCCTAAAAGAGGCTGTATGAAGGACAATGCATGATGAATGTCTGAAATGCGTCAACTGTATGTGTTTGACACTGACATCCTTGAGGCAAAACATTGTCCTACAATTAACTTTTCATTTCCAGTGTGTATTTGAACAACAAGCAAAAAACACAACCACTCAATCGAAAGCTTTGTTGTCTTTACATAATACAAATAACATCCTACTTATTTTAAAATATGAAAACAGATAAAACTTTCAGTTACAATTGCAATGCCAGGTACAGACCTCTCTGGTATTCACACCACAGAAGACCAAATTTCTCTATGTAAACAGTTCTTCATTGCGACAACACTGGTCTGCATTTTTGAGTCAAGGCTGGGGGCAGATTACCTGGGTTGCATAAGGAACTGCACTTCTAAATGAGTTTCCACTCTAATACCTTAAGTAGCTTGTCATGTTTTTTACTACTCTCCTCCTCATCATCAAGGGTTTTACCCTGCAAGCTCCTAGGTCTGTATTGAGAAGCATTATTCAAAAAGACTGATGAGTCACTGCTAGAGGGTCAGGCGGCAGAGGGCTGGAGCATTAGCAGACACTGTAGGAGGCGACAGGCAAACTTAATGCTTCCATTATGTATTCATTCTTTCATTTGGGCATCTGACCGTAACTTCAGTGTGGCACATTGATCAGTAACTTGACTTGAAGGAATAGTTCCACAAAAACGAAAAGTCCATAATCACTTACTCATCCTCATGTCGTTTGAAACTTGAATTACCTTCTTTCTTTGTGGAATACAAAAGGAATTGTATCAAAATGCCCAAACTGCTCCTCAAGCAAGATGTCAAAAGCAAAGATTTCATAAAGATTGTCTGTGAATAATGACCTAAACTGGCAAAGACTTATACAGGCTGAAATTCCTTGCATGAATTTTACTTTATCCTCATCCACTTGCACTGAAAGGAAAAGATCAGCTACATGATCAATTTCTCTATCTGTCTTCCACAGAAGAAAATCAAAGATAATATAATTGTAGATGTTTTTAATAAGCCACAAACCATAAACAAAAAGCAGACCTAAAAACACAGACACATTACATTTTTTTAAACAATGTCATAAAATATTGAGCTCAGATAACACACTACTCTAAAAAAACATTTTATTATTATTAGTCGTGATAGCAGTAGTACATTTTTGATTGACACACCTGGAACCCAATCAACATTTATACAAAACTACATTACGTTGCTTCTTCACTTCGCGACACTTTAAAAATGAAATGTCCAGTGAGTGGCACTAAAAGTGTGATCAGTTTTATCCAAAACTGATGAATGTGAGTCTACACCAGTGGTCGCAAACTCAATTCCTGGAGGGTCACAGCTCTGCAGAGTTTAGCTCCAACCAGTCCCAAATCATACCTGCTTGGAAGTTTCTAATAATCCTGAAAACCTTGATTAGCTGGATCAGGTGTGTTTGATTAGGGTTGGAGCTAAACTGTGCATAGCTGTGGCCCTCCAGGAATTGAGTTTGAGACCAATGGTCTACACGAAACCCTACCCTAATACTAACTGATAGTATTGTCAAGTAAACGTGATGATAAAAATGTGTTTGCTAAAGCAACCATGCCAATTTAGCTTCTACAAGTCTTTGAGCTCTTTTATCTTGACCTGAGCATAAGTACAATGCTGTACCAGGTGAGCTACCAAGCAAGTTTACAATGTTAGAAAAGCCATACAAATGCTGCTTATGTGATGCATGCAAATGTCAAAATGTGTTAGCTTACAAATCAAGCACTATGTTGTTTGGAAGTCATAAAGAATTATGTAAGGAATTGTGCAAAAATAAGTCTTCATAAATCAATAGTTTTTGTAATTTTGCAAAAATATATGTAGAGAGACGCATTTACAATATGCTTATGTTGCACACCTGGAAAGTTATCTCGATAAGTCACAACTCATTCATTTCATGTAGGCCACTGATATATCTGAAGCCTTCACCTCATGTGTGCATAATTTAACAGTTTATAAAAAGTGCTATTCATTTTATTTATTTATAAGTAAAACATTTTTAGTGAGGATAAAATTACAGTGTGCACCTTGAACTCAAGGCTCCAGGCTAAATCAGTGTTCTGCCTCAGACTCATAATGTCCTCATTTTGCACTCATTTGTTGTAACTGTTTCCTCCATCATCCTGTGTCGTTATGAAGATGTATTCAGTCTGAGCAATGACAGCAAGTTGTGTTGGATCTCCTTCAGGTTTTGGCAGAGTGCAACAGTCATATTGTCTCTAGAGACACATCAAGGCTCACGCTGGGTCATTACCTTTACATGCTGAGAATACATAATACACAACATGTCAAAATCTAAGACCTTCAGAAACTCTCAAGAAAGTTTTATGGGGAAAGATTCGGGTGGGGGTGTAGACCATGACCTATAAATGCCAAAACAACTCACATAAAATGATCACTCAATGATCAGGATAAAAAAAGATTCACTTCTGTGAACTTCATGTTCGATGTGATAAAGGAAAATCAAGTCACAGCTTGTGACATAATCAGACTTCAGCTTTTCACCTAAAAGAGTTCAATAACTCAAAGTCAGAATTCTGCTAGTTTGACAGAGCTTTTATGGCATTACACATCCCAGTGTAAAGTCAGATTCCAACTCTAATATTCATAATCAGATCTCAATTTAAGGTGAGAGAGTCTTGATGATAAAAGTCAATTCTAATATGTGCATTCCATATTCATTTGGTCCAACTAATGGGATTTATTCCGATAAAACAGATGATGACATTCCTGCACAAGCACTTAAAAAAAACATATATATATATATGAAAAAAAAAATATATATATAATTTTCATTTACCTAATTTGCATCTATTTCATCTAATGTGTAACTATTTAAAGCAGTAGCATCTGACTTTAAATATGTAACCTTTCAAAGCCGTACTGTTAATAAACATTTAGCTATTCTATTCTAACTGAACTTACTTTCATCACTGGTTTAAGTAGCAGTGTCATTTTCATCTGTCCTACAGCAAGAACTACCCTACAGTTGTATTAACATACGCCCTTGAAAGACAATAGTATATAGGTGGAAGCTAAAATCAAATGCATAAAAAAATCTACAAATTACACATTCTTTTCATTCATTACAATGAATAAAAATAATGTGTTTTTCAACATCAAAAGCAAAGTATTCAGACCCTTTATGAACATAGCTTGAAACTATTTCGCAGTTACATTTTTTTAAACCTGGATCTCTCTTTTGGCATGATATCCAGATTATGTAAATGAAACACTTATGTCCATCATTTTGTTGTGGTGGCCGGCTGTTTACTGTATAACGTCAGGTCTAGTATAAAGGTTTTTGAAAAAACTGAAATTTGAATTGTGAATTGTGTTAAAAAATAAATAGATAAATAAATAAATACATTTTTTATAATTTTTCCTTTTTTTTCTGAACCTTTGAGAAGAAACGCCAATGCTTACACAACAATATGAAAGTGATACAGATACTGTATGTCATCCACAGACTTACCTAGACTCTTCTTGATTTATGAGCATGTACATTTCCCAAGAGGTGTCATCAGCAATTGCCCCGTGAGGTACCAGCAAGCTTACTCCTAGAAAACCAACACCATCAACATCAACAGTGAGATACTATTTATGTTCTGCTACACAATACACTGATTCCTATGCTTCATAAAATAATTACCAATTTGAGCATTCATTAACACAGGAAAAGACTTAAAAATGATTCCATGACCTTATATTTACACATTAAGTGCTCATATATTTGACTACAATCTCATGAAAGGTGAATATGTACACAATACCACCTGGAGCAGATTTTTAAATGTGTTTAGAAGACAAATACTTTGTAATCCTCTTCTTCGTCTTTAATTTATTCAAGTCAGTCAACAGATAATAACGGTACTCGTGCATTTTAATAACTATAGATGTGTTTTATGTAGTCTGCCTTTATTTTCCTCACTTCTTCGTGCACACTCAAAAGTAAAAATAACAATAATTGTGTTTTTATGTAAAATAATGAAATCCTCAAACTCCACTCCTCATGTTCTCTGTAGTTTCCATGAATCTGATGTGAAACAAAGTGTTTTTCTTTGGCCCTAAGTACACTTCAATACAAGGACCTCAGAGAGTGGGTTCAGTGAATTGTTGACCTTTACAAGCATCAGCCAAAGAGAACAATTGGTTTTAGTGCACTTATTAGATGCAAACAGATGATTAGAGATATTTTGTATACTGTTCACAGATACCAAAGCCACTGTTTGAGGGTTTGGAAGGAAATGAGGGTGAACAAATGAGAGTATTTTCATTTTTATTAGGTGAACTACATCTAATCCAATGGCTAACAGAATACAAATGACTATAGCTGTACTGCACCTTAAGATTAAATCCATTCATGCTCAACATTGCATAAAAATAACTTGAATCTATCAAACACATACTTTCTCTCACCTGCATTTGGAATGACTAAACGGCCACCCGGGTGCCCAAACACAGCGCTTGTCTTAAACTGAGTCTTCCTGAGTGTGTGAATTCCATTAGAAGCAATCATAGTGGTCTTCTTTCCTTCCACTGTGCTGTAGTTTGGGTGAAGGTTAGCAGGAAGGGTCTCCGGATGGGCTTTCACATGGTACTCGGCCCGGTCCGCCACACCTAGTGAAACCATAAAGGAGCTCTGAACTTTGACCTTGTCTGGCAGGGGGTCAAAGAGCTCTTTGTCTATGGAGTCCTGAAAGCAGATTGGGCTGCTGTACGTCTGGCCGACAGTTATATCGGGCTGCATGGAGGAATTCAGCAGAAGTGGATTGCCTGGGGAGATGAAAACACAGTCTGTGATATTTTGGGTGTTTTATAGGAGTTGTTAATACAGGTAAAACGAGAAGAATACAGTTAGATGGGGTCTTGACAGGCCAGCTCCAGTGCAGCAGACCATGGCCTGAAAATCAAGGCATGCAAATAAAAAAAGGATTAAATATTTAATTTGCTGTTTTGGCTAAAATATTCATTCTAAGAGTGCTGGAAAAGGAAAAATGTCTTATCTTGAAAAATGCAAAAGTGAAAAGGACAATTTTAAGAATGTAAGAAAAGAAAGTGCTTTGCCACCTACTAAATTATTTATTTAGGCTTATTTTTACTGTTAAACAATTGGCCCTTCAAAATCTAACTACCTGAAATATGGTTCTGAATAGGTGTTAGATTATTAAAGGGGTCATATGATGCGATTTCAAGTTTGCCTTTCTCTTTGGAGTGTTACAAGCTGATAGATAAGATCCATGAAGTTGCAAAGACTAAAGTCTCAAAACCAAAGAGATATTCTTTATCAATGTTAAGACTCTGCCACGCCCCCTAAAACGGCTCATTCAAACACGCCCCCACATGTCTACATCACAATGTGGAAATATTTGCGTAATGCCGCCCAAATGTTCACGCAAAGAAAGAAGGCGTGGTTTCAGTAACCGCAGTAGTGTTGATGCAGTCATGACAGGGAGACGCTGTGTTTCTAGGCGAGAGCAAAAGCACTTTATTTGGCCTTCCGAAAGTAGATGCATTCAGGAATCATTAAGATTACTTACAACAGAACAGCAACGCATTTTATGGACGACCGTTTCGTGAACCTAGGAGAGGAGGTAATTCTGACTTTGCTATGACAATCTGGCGCTTCTGAATCAGCGACTGTTATTATGTTTTGTTATTAGTTCAATTATTTGCTATTGACTGTTCAAATGCGGAGTTTTGCGTGTCATGTGTGTGTGTGTGTGTGTGTGTGTGTGTGCGTGTGCGCGCGTGAGAGAGAAAGACAGGGTCACAGCAGGTCAGCCATCTTAATCACGGCTTGTTTGCAAACACATAGGAGCTTCATCACTCTGTCTGTCACGTGACTCTGTTCCTCTCTCGGGCTTGAACTGATGGTAAATCTAAGGACATTATTAACTGTCTTTACTTTTATTTTGAAAGCTGAAGCTCGCGATTATGGAAAGGGGCGTTACATTTCCGACTAGTGTTTGCGGTGTTCGGCCAATCACAATGCACTGTGCCAGTTGGCCAATCAGAGCAGACTGCGCTTGTCGGAAGGAGGGACTTTGTAGAAAATGACGTGTTTGAGAGAGGCGGGGCATAGAGGACCTACAATAATGTACAGTATCTGAAAAATAATGTGTTTTTTGAACATTAAAGCATGTCAACATATTCTGTTACACCAAATACACAAAATAATGATCTTTAAAAAAGCATGACCCCTTTAAGAGTATAGATCTAAGTCAATTTTTTTTGGTAATATGTTACATTTTAACTTAAACAAGGTCAGTGAACTGGTTCATAAGTGAACTGCAGGGGGTTCATGAGTTGAAGAAAGGCTATTAAAATATTGTTTTATTTTGTGAATGTGCAACGGCGCGAGTCGGTGGGGCCAAGCCTTCGACCATTGATGCTTGGCAGTGTTTTCTTTTTGATATACGTGACTGTATAAAGGAGTGACTTGTTTTGTGTTTTTATTGTCCTTCCCTCTCTCCCTCCCTTTTGACTTGACTTTGAGCTATTGAGTATATGTCTGTTGTTTTGTTTTGTTATATTTTGGATGTTATGTTATGTTATGGGTGAAAAAAAAAAAAATGTTGATAACAAAAAAAAAATTGTTTTATTTTATGGTACTGTAATTTACAATAGTAGCATGTCTACTTTTTTATAATTAGAGTTAAACTTAATAATAATAAAGACCATGAAAAAGGTCCTATTTGGTTTGCAGCAGAAATATGAGATTTTCCATATAAAATTTCATTTTAAAGTCGGCATGTATGGTAAAATAATTGGCCAAGTTGTGCAGCCCTATATATATATATATATATATATATATATAATCAATATTTTATCTTTTTATCTTCATGCCATTTGACCATTAACCAAAATCAGAGAACAATGAATATGCTATGCAAATATGTGTCATTTGTATATGTTTTGTAAATTATTGAAACATTATTTCAGCAAGTATATAGATTAAGCAGTTTAAATGACAAAAAATAATAATTTGGGGACACCTGCATTATTCCCTTTAAGATGGACCCATTGCTAGCTGGCATTTTAGATTATGCAAGCAAACCCGAGCAGCAATGTACTTGTACTTGTCTCCAGTGACATCATGAGCGATTTGTGCTTTCCTGTAAAATGAATTCATTTAGCTACTCAGGAGGACATAAATATATGAACTACGTCTAAATGACCTTTTTGTTTTTCAAGTTTTGAAATCTGTCACCTCCCAGCTTGAACTCAGAACAGCTCTTAGAAGGGGGTCTTCATCCCTCGCTGTTGCTCTCTCACCTTTTCCTGTCTGAAGCAGGCACACACGGTCACCGAGCCCCCACGAATCATCCCGGTGCCAAAGTAGCTCTAACACTCGAGTCACTTAGTCCTTGCTGGCCAGCTGCTGCACAGTGAGCGGTGGGAGGCAGGAGGCTAATGGGTCTTTATTTTTAGGAAAATCGTTAATTACCCCAGGCTGGCCTGATCGGTGTCAGGAGTTTGGGATATTTCTAGTCGCCATGCTTGGGCAGGTCAAGGTTTTGCAATAGGGTGACGACAGGTGTGTCTTATGAATTTGAATGGTCCCATGAAGTTCTAAGGTGTCAGAATGGAACAAATTATGGTGGAAAAATAATGATGCATGTGCACATTTGGAATTATCAATTCATCATTATCCTTTTAAGGTATATTCAGCCCAAAGTTATGTCATCATTAACTTTCTTTCTTCTGTAGAACACATAAAATATTGTGAAGAACATATCAACTGTTTATGTCCATACACAAAGAAAGTCAATGGGGTCCAAAGCAATTTTAACATCCATTGTATGGACAAAAAAAAATAGTATGAGACATTTCTCAAAATACATTGTGTTCCACAGAAGAAACTAACTCAGGTTTAGAACGACATGAGGTGAATTAACCACTACCTATAGCAGAGAACTGAACCTGATTTAGTTTCACCAGACATATAAAGAAATTAAAGTACATTAAATGGTTCAACTTCTTAAATTCTCATCCACAACAAATTGGTTTTACCCTCTTCAGAAGCAGGATATGATCACTGTGGGACAGAAAATCTAAAAAAAAAGACAGAAAAATGAAAGGACGAGACAGCAGGATGATAGGAGTTAATGAAACAGGCATGTAGTTGGCACCTTGCGGGGAAAGATCTGGAATTAGAGTTGTGATTAAAATGACTCAGTGGCTCAGATTTCAAGAGCAGACAGGTGGGCAAAGGTCTGGAGTGTCATACTGTTACCTGTGATTTAGAGAGTAAGCTGGAATACTTCAGAAACTTTATCATAATTACACACTGAGAAAAACTGCAATAGATATCATGCAGCGAATTGAGTTAAAAGGAAAAGTGATACAAAATATAATGAATAACAGAGAGAAAGAAGAAAGAAAGAGAGAGAAAGAAAAGCAAATCAAAACCACATCAAATGCATTCAAATTTGGAACTTTTGAACTTTTAAAATAAACAACTGTTTAGAGAAGCTTCTACTGTCTCATTCTACATCCCACATCTTTAAGTGAACATCCAACATGTGTTCTCGTTTCCCTTACATGGGGTTTGGTCTTTCCTATGAGCTCTGATGGGAACCGGATTGGCTGTTGGAATGAGGCGCAGCGGGAGGCTGCGAGAAAGTTGGCCTTTTTAAATAGGATTGATGACCTGACAGATGCGCTCAGCTGAGCCTTGAGCCCCTCTTTCCTGTTGCATGCAAGTGGGAGGGGGGTTCGCCATCCCAGGCCTTGAGCACAGTAAACACAAGCTGCTAGTCGCAGCCTTTCACTGTGCTGTCACAAGCAGGCAGGATTGATTACCCTGCGAGGCGATGGCTATCACTTTCTCTGACCCAGAAGTGTCAGCGGTGGTAATATGGACGCGTGTAGCGGAACCTAATGTGGGTCATGTGACTATAGTCGTGGTCTTATCAACAAAAGTTATCGGCACAGCTGACAAAAAGGCAGAATTGAAGTCAACGTAGCATGCCTTACACATTTACTCGTCAAAGCATTTGGAGGTTTTTGTGTGCGAATGTGTGTTTTCTCAGGGAAGGCTGTTTGTGTGGGTGAAATATGTTAGTATCTTACTGTGCAATAAATAACTCTTATGGCATGTGTGTCTGTATGCTTTACAAGCAATTAATTTATTTGGAATCGTCTGAATATTCATTGTGGCTTAGTCTGTTTTTGTGACAAGTGGCACATAAACATTAGTAACACAATAAATCAATTAATCCAACCGAACCGCTTCATCTACAGTGAACTCTTACCCTGTCTGGTGGTTTTGAAGTTGAAGGACTGGAAGCCCCCAGCAAGAGCAGATGAGTCAATGACGTCCACTCCATACTCACTTTGACTCTTCCTGTAGAGGGTGATGGCCACTATGAGGACGACCACAGCGATCACCCCCGCAGCCAGACCAGAGTACAGCGCAACATCCATAGCGTTCTCCATGCCTGGGACACAGCCATAAACACACATACTAAGAGTTCCAGGAAAAAACATTATTTATTGTGGAAACAATCTAGAAAAATATGCCAAATAGCACATACATGTTCAAACCTCAGCTATCTTGGAAAAAATACTATAATAATAATAATAATTATTATTAGTAGCATAAAATATAAAATATAACTTTAATGATAACTAATCTTTTATACTGTCATAACACTAATATTATTATTACGGTCACACGTTATTGTAAGGTCCAATTCTCACTTTTAACAAACTATTAACTAGGATTTTTAATAGTTAGCAAGGTAGTTGTTAAGTTTAGGTATTGGGTAGGATTAGGGATGTAGAATGTTCATGCAGAATATGTGCTTTATAAGTACTAATAAACAGCCAGTAAATAGGCATGATAATAAGCATCTAGTTAATAGTGAGTATTGGTCCCATACTAAAGTGTTACCATTATTACTACTACTATTGTATGCATTTATTATTATTATTATTATTATAGGAAGAAGGTGTTATTGTGTGATGCAATAATATAAAAAAAATACTCAATGGTAATGAAAACTTATTGTATTATTTCATTATTATTACTATTAATATCATCATCATTTTGTACAGTATTATTGCAGTATTATAATGAAATGGTAGTGTTAATAAATAATTTAAAACATTAATTATAAATAGTGCTGGGCAACGATTAATCGCAATTAATCGCATCCAAAATAAAAGTTTTTGTGTACATAATATATGTGTGTGTGTACCATGTATATTTATTATGTATATAAAGACACACACATACAGTATATATTTAGAAAATATTTACATGTATTTACTTTATATTATATTATGTTTTTATATTATATATAAATATATTTAATATATAAACATAACCTATTTTTCTTAAATATATACATGCATGTGTGTGTATTTATATATACATAATTAATATACACAGTACACACACATATATTATGTACATAAAAACTTTTATTTTGGATGCGATTAATCTCTGCCCAGCACTAATTATAAGTAATTTTATGTTTCATAACAATAGCTATTATTGTCATTATTGTTACAATTATTATTGTTGTTTTATTATTATTATTATTATCATCATCATCATTATTATTATTGTTACTGTTATTACTATTATAGTCATTATTATTGCTGCTATTACATTGTGTTAGGAAATAGACAAAAACGATAGTACAATAAGATAATCAAGATAAGATGAATAAGATATAGTTCTTTTAACAGTTTTGTATACCGTGTGCAAGTGAAATGTTTTCACAGTGCCAGAAATAAACAAAAACATTTTGATGACAGGGAAACATTTAAAGCCATCACGCCTGGTCATTGCCGATAGACTTGCAAATCTTTTAGACACCTGTGTAAATGGAACAGGTGCAATATGCACATGTTTAGCAGTGTATAAAGATATGCTTGGCACGTGAGGGCAGTTTGGGAGGTGTGAATTCCAGGGCTCTTACTACTTTAATAACTGGCAAAGTGGAGTGCCAACACCCCACGCAATGATACATCTGTTCAGCTGGCATCTACAGCACTGGCCCAAGTGACCTCTGCAGCAGGAGGGTTGGGCAGACAGAACTTGCCAGATCACAAAGGACACAGAGGACATTAATCATGCCGTGAGAGGAAGAATATGCTTATAAAACTACAGCACTGCTTTTCAAATATCCTGACGCACTACAGAAAATTTAACAGGATTACATGCTGCAAGCTGGAAACAAGTTTCTGTCCAAGGGTAAAGGTGAATTAATTGCATGTCCATCATTGAAGTGATTTAATAGATTTAATTAGAAGAATTATAACCCAGCTCACACATCAATGCACACGGAAGAGTCTCAGAGTCACATCACTGTAACAATGCAGAAGAACCTGGTACTAATACATATTTAAAATCATGTTTTGCAAAGTGCCTCAATATGGTTAAAATAATACACGGGGAGAAATTAAGACATAATATGCTTGACGAGGTGAGTTAATATTCAATGATTACACTTCGTTGCTTCCTCTAAATATAGCACATGTTCAAATGCCACATCCAATCACTCACTCTCTATCATCTAAAAAGGACACAATACATTGACTAGCACTTTGAAATTATCCGAAATGGATAAGAAGACAATCTTGATAAGGACACCAGCAGAATATTCAGGACTATACTGAGAATCATCAAATTCTTAATAAGCATCTTTGGCTTTTATGATAAACTTAGTTGGGAAGAAAAATTGTCACAAGGCAATAAGTCTAGTTTAAAAAAACCAAAAAAAAAAAAAAAAAAAATATATATATATATATATATATATATTTAAACTTAATATATATTGTTGTTCCACTGGCAGAGAATATTTAGTAAAATATTATCAAATTTATTTTGTTGTTTATCTGGCAGAGAAAATATCCTGTTTTCAGAGAAAATTTGGTAACATACTACCAAATGTATTTTCTTGTTCTTTTTCTCCAATTATTTTACATATTTTATGCTTTAATTTTATATTCTATAACTATTATTTAAATACATATTTTCCAACAACCATTTTTGCATTGCAAAAACTCTCATTTGTAAAGTATTTGCTGTGGATGCTTCAGTCAGCTTGCGACTTCCATACTAAAATTCAAATTGAGAGACAGATTGAATACTTGCTAATTAATCTTCTGCATCTTTTTTCCACTTTGTTGAAAATGACACCTGCTGTCAGCATAATGATACAGGTAACCAAGCATAGAAGTGAAGACATATGAGGGTATTGAGCTTATATTAATTAAGAAGAAGGAGAAAAAATAGCTATCACACAAATTCTCACAAATTTTCAAAAACAAAAAAGATATTTAAGATAAAATAACTCAAACAGAAGTTCACTTGACAGTAGCAACAGCTTATTTTGTTGTTTTATTCCCTCATCTGTACAGCAATTATGAATTCACATGGAGGAGGAACTCACTCTGAGGCTTAACATCATGCATCAGCTTCCCATCTGCAGGGAAAAAGAAACAGAACAAGAGAGAGAGAGAAAGAAAGGGAGAGAGAATTACAGTCCATCCCTGTAATACTTATTACAAATCTGCTCTCTGATTCACATCACGGGTAGATGTCCAACTGCAGGCTATGCCAACATCAGCTGTGGATACTGTTGCTCGGCATTGTTGCCATGGGAAGCTACTGGCAGATGGTTTTGGATCACTTAGGCTGCAGGATGTTTCCATCCTTCATTAAGGAGGAGAAATCAGAGAGGGTTCTCATCATAACAGCTACGAGGGAGATATTGAGAGGGACACGGGGCATGATGCCGTCACTTTCATCCACTTTTAGCAGACAATTATCACAGTTCCCAAAACACACAAATCACACACTTGAGCTTTGTGTCAAGCACCAAGTGAGAAACAGCATGACCAACATGTGATGACGACGATGCTGTTTTCATCCATGAAATGACTGTGTTTATGACATATTACGGCATTTGCATATACTCACTTTGCGTACACAGTCCTCCCGTGCAGTTCTCAGTGCTTTGACCTTCTCCCTCACACATCTTGCCTCTGTGACGGGGCGGTGGTGCGTTGCACTCCCTCCATCGCTGCCTCTCACACTGCGCGCTACAAACCGTCCACTCGCTCCACTCCTCCCAGACTCCATCCACTGCAGAGCACACAACGGGGTTGCCGTTTAAGGAAGGTGAACAGCTGCTCTGTGCATTAACTGCACTTGGCAATGAACTTACGAAATTCCTAGAGACTTCATAAACTTAATTAAAAGTGTTTTAATGGTCCAAATCTTGACCACACTGGCGGGGTTGCACGCATTACATTGGCATATTTTAAGCCAACTGATCAAATTCGCAATATTATCTGTAGCTCAGTCCATTTTAATCTGTTCTTCATCTTATTTTTAAGCCATAAAAAGTGTTGTTTAAATTATCGTTGTGCTCAAACTTTGGGGTCAGTAAGTTTTTTTTAAAGAAATAATACATTTATTCAGCAAAGAGGCATTAAACTGATCAAAAGTGACAAACGATGTTACAAAAGGTTTCTATTTTAAATAAGTGCTGTTCTTTTGAACTTTCTATTAAAAGAAAACTGGAAAAAAATAACCATGGTTTCCACATAAACAGTTTTCAGCTGTGATAATAGGAAGAAATGTTTCTTGAGCATCAAAGCAGCATTTTAGAATGATTTCTGAATGATTATGTGGCACTGAAGTGTAAGGGCTGCTGACAATTCAGCTTTGGCATCACGGGAATAAATTGGATTTTAAAATACATTAAAATAAAAAAAACATTTATTCTGAATTGCAATAATACTTCACAGTATTACTGTTTTTACAATATTTGTGACCAAGGACTTGTGAGTGCAAGAGACTTTAAAAACATTACAAAATCTTATAACATCAAACTGGGAGCGTAACACTGTCAAACTGAATACACAAAGGCACTTATGTGGCTCTTATTGTTTTGCTGCCTATATGCATTTCCACAATATGAAGAAAATAAATATGGTGAGATTTAACTCTACCTAATTGGACAGATGTTTTTGAGAATTTAATTATAAACAATTAATCAACATGGTATATTGTGTCATTTAATTAACATTTGATAAATAACTGACCTAGTATGTAGTGACAACAAATTTTATACATTCTCTACGAATAACTGGCAGGATTTTTAATCAAAGGAATTTATTTTTTCTTCACCATAACCTAAAAGCCAATTGAGAATACTATGAACATGTTTTCCTATTTAATTTAATTTCTACAAATAATTACTTGATTGTAATCACATACCGTATATCAACTCAATGCATGATTAATTAAGAATTAAACAAATTAAATGTGTTTCACTCATTTGAGGCTTAATTGTGAACAAATTATTAAAAAAATGAAAAGATTAAAACTTATTATGCAAACCAACAGTAATCATGCGTGGTCAGATCAAAAAGACTGGATCACAAATTGATTTTAATATCATGAAGACAAGAAAACAACTGAGTACAACATGAATAACTCTTCTAATAAAATCATACTAGCTAGAGATTATTTCTTCATTCTCATAAGAGAACAAAAGGTCTCATTTACATACATGAAGTAAAGCCTCAGTAATACCCATAATAATACCTTACATTGAACTATTACAGAATGGGAAATGTACTACGATGTCTGATGTGTTCTGAATGTAAAACATGGCGTTACGTGCTACCATGACACTAAAAATTGCGGTGATTTTGGATGCTGGAGGACAAGCTGCACCTCAGGGGTGTGCTGCTGTTGATGAGGCTCTGACCTGGGCAGAGTGCATTGCAGGTGATCTTCTGCACAGACATGCCCTCACAGAACGCTCCCCCGTTCAGAGGAGCCGGGTTAGTGCAGGTCCGAGATCGCTTCTGAACTCCTCTCCCACAGTTCACACTGCAAGGAGACCACTCTGTCCACAGAGACCATCCACCGTTCACTGCAGAGACAAAGAGATCTTCCGCTGAATAAGACAACAACTGAACTTGAGAGACAACCTTTCCCTCACCCTGCCAGAAAAAAAAACACCCAGAGGTCAGGATGACTAACAGGCTAAAGGAAAACCTCTTACATCTGTGGTTTGATTTTTTTGTAGTCTAGCTTTGATATGTCTTAGCTGTACAACCCGTAATACTGCCAATATTTTAACACCAATGTTAACACAAATTTGTTCCAATAAGCTCACGTAGCAGGGAAAATAGAGTGCAACATGCAAAATAATAATATACAGCTAATTATAAACACTACCGGTCAAAAGTTTGAAATCATTAAGATTTCTTTGAAAGAAGTTTTTAAAAGAAGTCTCTTACGCTCACCAAAGCTGTATTTTATTCGGTGAATACAATACAATAAAATACAATAATATTGTGAAATATTATTGCAATTTAAAATAATTGTTTCTATTTGAATACATTTTAATAAATAATTTATTCCTGTGATGGCAAAGTTGAATTTTCAGCATACAGTACCATTAAAAAATGTAGGGTGTGTAAGATTTCTCAAAGAGACATTTCAAAAACATTTTTCAAAGTTTGAACTTTTGACCAGTTGTTTAATCGTGCATATTTATAAAAGCAAAATAAACAGGCTTATCGACTTTTTGTTAATGTCAAAGGTCTCTCTATCTAATCAAATACCAACATGGACTGTTTGAGTGGCACACCCTCATACTCAAAAACCATGAACAAAACGATGCAAGATAAAAGAAAATAGGACCTGCTGCAAAGACTGCATACTTCGTACTTTCAGATTGATTTTTCCAATCTTATCTTCACCAACTGTCTACCTCAAAAACCAACAATGGAGCAGTAGATAATTACATATCTGTCTCACTGCATCCTTTCCTTTACCAAACTCTTGAAAGATATAACTTCAATCACCTTTTGTGTTCATTCACAGAACAACCTAACACATACTAGGGTTCAAAGGTGGACATTTCCCCAAGGCTGCTCCACTGGTGAGAACACTCTCAAGATTGTCTGTCCATATTTTTTGCTGGCTTGGACCAGGTGAATCATCTGTTTCTCCTATCAGCCCTTTCAGAACCAGGTATCGCTGTTAGTGTTCTTCACTAGTTTGAATCATTTTGTGGTGCGTATGAATCGCAGCAAACCTCTTGAAGTAGCTAAAGCTTGTATCTTTAAACATATAGTTTTGCTGAAACAAAGTCTCAACTGTTTTTGTCCATACAATTAAAGTTGATGGGACTTAAAAAAATAAATGAACCCAACTGACTTGTATTGACATTGTATTGTATTGTATTGTGATCAATGTTTTGACAAAAAAAAAATCAGATAAGGTTGAGTTAATGAGTTAAAAACCTAATGAGTTAACAGGTAAAATGTGATAATTAATGTCTTCACAGCCCTGTTGCAAGCAGAGAGCCGTTTAGTAGTATTTTTAGCAAAGATGAGGAGGCACCACCACAAGTCAATGAAGCATATCAGTGTCATCTTACCAAACACAACTACAGTAGCTGTAGCACTGCGTCTTTTTGCAACTACGTTACTGGCGAGGCAGGTGTAGTTGCCGGAGTCAGAGAGTCGGGCTTCATTGATGATCAGATTGTGGTCAGCACGAGTGTCAATGTTATCATCTTCAAGGGAGCTGACCAATTCTTCATTTTTCAACCACTCCACCTGACAAAAAGAGAAGTTTTTATTAACCAATCCTTTAAATAGCAAAAGAGATATCAGTTTCTACACTCAGTGTAGAATAGTATAAACTGTAATTAAAAGCACAGTGACCATTCATCTTGGACACTGCATTGCACACTGTGCTTATTCAAAGAAGAAATAGTTCCTATCTCACACAACAATGAAAACAGTTGTTTATTTTTGGTCTGTTTGTAATTCATTACTTAACCTTGGAAGGAACACAAGGGCTGAGGGCACCATTTGAAGAAGGCTGTCGTGTCAGCTTTTTTTTTTTTTTCTCTCTTGGTCGATCTTAAATCCATCTAATTTGGTTATTGCTTTCAACAGAACATGGTTACTAATATATAAAATGATAGTCACATTTATGCTGAGCAGTAGCTGCAGTGATGCCCTCTTTGCCCTCTCTTCCTCTACTTTCATCACAGCAAGTTAAACTTTGCTCCATTCACAGATTATTTCCCAGAATCACATTAGCCCTCATGTTCAGCTCATAACATGCTTTAATTATTTTGTGAGCTATATGACTAACCCAGATGCATAATTAGAGTGATTAAGTTCATGATGCTGCACTATAAAGCTGTAAAATACAGTCGTGAAGTCTAAAGTCAAATGGTAAACTGTAAAAAATGCTTAAAATTTTTATGGTAAAAGACTGTAAAAATGCTAAGGTAAAAAAGTTGTTAATGATACTTTCCCTTACTTTACATGCCAAAAAATGGGACATTCATTTACAGCAAACTACTGTTAAATGTATATATTTTTGGAAGTGAAAAAGAACAAAGCCATCTTACAATTTACAGTGAAAAACTTTCACATTTGATGGTGTGTGTGTGTGTGTGTGTGTGTGTGTGTGTGTGTGTGTGTGTGTGTTTGTGTGTGTGTATGCGGGGGTGTACATTAGTGTTTTATCTTACATCTTATTTTGTTAAATAAATGTTCATTGCATTATTTGTGTCCATGACAACATACACCTTCTATATTTTAGCATTTGCCTCAGCTTGTGAAAAAGCTATTTATGATAAGCTTTAATTTAGCATTTGACTTTCTCATTGTCACCTTTGTTTCTCAGGTATTTGTCATCATATATTATAAAGGGAAAAAATTATATTAGTAATGACCCTAGACCACAAAATCAGTCATAAGGGTCAATAAATAAGCTTTCCATTGATGTATGGTTTGTTATGATAGGACAATATTTGGCCGAGATACAACTATTTGAAAATCTGGAATCTGAGGGTGCAAAAAAATCTAAATACTGAGAAAATCGCTTTGAAAGTTATCCAAATGAGGTCCTTAGCAATGCATATAATATAACTAATCAAAAATTAAATTATAATATATTTACGGTAGGAAAATTACAAAATATCTTCATGGAACACGATCTTTACTTAATATCCTAATGATTTTTGGCATAAAAGAAAAATAGATAATTTTGACCCATACAATGTATTTTTAGCTATTGCTACAAATATACCCCAGCGACTTAAGACTGGTTTTGTGGTCCAGGGTCACATATTATCCTCTCAGTTAGTGAAATATATGTTTGTTTGTTTTTTTAACTGTAAATGTTTAATCTGTAAAACTTAAAAATGTTGCTACCATATTTTTCGCTCAAGTTTTGACAACAACAGATGCCTTTTTATGCCGTAAATCTCACAGATTTTTTAAGCACCGTTTTACTTAAAAACCCATCTTAGCTGGTCTCCCAACCTGGACAACCTTATTAGCCTGGCATATTTTGCTAGTTTAAGAGGTATTTGGGGCACTTTACAGTTGTTCAGACAGCTAAGACAGCTGGCCAACCAGTTTAACCCAGCTAAGACCAACAAATCATGCAGTTTAAGCTGCTTTTTCAGCAGGGAGTAATGCTACTTATGTATGGAAGTGAAGAGCACACTTCTCCTCTAATGTATTTACTCAAGTTTTCAGGGAAACTTGGGAGTTGAAATAGGCAATTAGCACACAGTGAAAGCAGACCTCTCTGTTGAGACATTTGCCATGCTCTGCATTCTTGAGCACCACTTCTCCTCAGGTGCAGAGCACAGACATGAAGAGGAGAGGGAGAAAGAGAGAAAGGGGGAAAAACAGGATAGAAGTAGAGAGGAAGTGAGAGGAGGAAAGGTAGGGGACAAATACAAATTAGCTGGGTAAATGTGTGGCAGACAATGTGAGAAATGAATGGCCTAATTGGCACATTTGTTTCAATTACAGCATGGCTAACGGTGGCAGGGCTGACGGAGGAGGTTCCACAGTCTCAAGAGGATCCCATGATTTCATTAGTGCCTCCATCCTGCCTGATTAAGGTTATTTTGACAGGAAAAGATCAGTCGAAGTGAATACCTCGCTGTTATCACAAACACAGGGGCTATTTGGCTGTCAGGATAGGAGGTCAGAGCCGCTTAAAAACTCAGTACACTTTTGAACTCAGTAAAACAAGGTCACGGAAAATGTTTGGATCAGTTTTGCAGGTGGTGTTAGAGGAGGTTTGTACCTGTGAAGTGTGTGTATGGTGGAGCAGAGGCTGTTGAAACTGATTCATATTTCAGCAGGGTAATTACTAAGATTAAACAGCTCTGATAGACGGCCCTCAGGGAGCAGAAATATAACACCGCCTCACTGACTGTGAATTCAATCAAACCCACACGCGCACAACACAACGACACCAGCAGACACATCTACAATCGCTTTGAAATTGCTTTCGACACCAACCTTTGATAGCACCGACAGGTAAATCAAAATGTATGCAACTGCTTTAGTTTTCATCTTTGCTAAATAATGAGCATAAAACTCAAACAACTTTCAAATGGTACTCAGTTTAAACAAAACACTGCAGTTTCATCTCTAGAATATGTTTGTGTAAATTAATTCACAATTAAAATTAATGCGATAATGCATATCCTTGATAGCTGTCCAAATATTCTACAAGTCTACTAATTACAAGGTTTCTTACAACATAGGGAGTGATTTAGATTCAGATGACCATTGTCCACCTTCCCTTCTGACATTTAGAAATAAACACGCTGTTTTTGGTACTGTACCTTTAAGACTTGTGTAAAAGACATCTGATTGGATTATCTCTTAACATGACAAATGAGATCTTTATTAGATGAAAATTAACCAGCATACTGTGGTTTATTTATGGCAACAGAATCTAGCTTGGGGACCCTTACAAGAACTTGGCAGAAAGGGTTTACTCCAGTCTTGAGAATAACAGACAATGAGCTGGAGAGTGTGGGCAACACAAAGTGTCTGCTTTTGTGGAAAATTATCACATTTTTCAAGTAATTCAAGGGCTGCCAAGTTCTCAGGGTGAGTAAACTGCTGCAACGTTACAGCGAGTTGTGATTCTACTGCTATTAAGCTCAAGTACTCAACTGCAGAAATCCCACGGCTGTGGAATCATGGATCTGACCCCTAATGCCTCAACATATGCAAGAGAAATTACTATTAACTTACAGGGTTAGTTCACCCAAAAAATGTAATTCTGTCATTGCTTACTCACCCTCATTTCATTCCATAAGACCTTTGCTCATCTTCAGAACACAAATTAAGATTATTTTTGATGAAATCCGAGAGCTTTCTGACCCTCCACAGACAGAAATGCATCTACCACATTCAAGACCCAGAAAGGTAGTAAGGACATTGTCAAAATAGTCCACATCACATCAGTGGTTCAATTCATCTACGAGAATAATGTTTGTGCGCACAGAAAACCAAAATAATGACTTTATTCAACAATTTCTTCTCTTCTGTGTCAGTCTTTGACGAGCGTTCACAAGAGCACCATAATGCACGTGTGTGGTCTTACAGGTCTGGAACGACACGAGGGTGAGTAATGACAGAATTTAAATTTTTGGCTGAACTATAACTTTAACATCATCCCTGTAAGTGGTCAGTTTATCTTCTACTTAAACTGTTTTATTACATTTTGGATATCAAGCCCTACTTAGTGCAAGCAGTTCAAACTATTTAAATTATATATTTGGGACTTACATTTTGGTACAGAGACAATTTTTTTGCAACGTCTTGACACAAGTATATATTATTTTACTCCTGTCTTGATATTAATATTGTGTAAACTATGGTTTGAGCAATATAATTAACAGATTTTGCAATTCCTATTGCCAACATAAAAAAAATCCCTAGCATAGATTAGCTTTACATCATGCAGGACAAAATGTTTTTTTTTTTTTTTTAGTAAGAGTGTGATTAATAATTTAATTCCAGTGTTTCTATAATAAATGAACACTGAAAACATGGCTGATTTTCTTTTTAGTTGTACTGTATCTACACATTTCAAAATTCAAGAGTTAACATAGTTGGCACTTCACGTGCCAATATATTACTCCAAAATCAATATACATTAACAATACATTTATCAACATATCATAAACAATACATCTATGAACTGGATATCTGAAAAAAAAATATGCAAAATCAATAGTCTCGCCAATCAGCAATTATGTCAGCAATATTATGCAGTATAGACAGTTTACCCCCTTTAGTATTTAAAAATAATATCAGTGTGCAAGTCAAGTGATCCCTGTAATCCAAGTCATGTATGTTAAATTACTCGTGCAGCCTCATTTCACATATTAATTCTGACTCATTGTTTTCTTATTCTCATCAACTCAATTTCAAAAGTTAGAATTCCATTTGATTCCCAATTCTAGAGCATTAATATGTCTTGACACATTCTGAATTCAAATAAAAATCCTAAAATACAAAAAGAAAGAAAGAAACACACACACACACACACACACACACACAAAATTAACCTCAGACCTGGCAAACACACAGAGGGGAAAAAGGCAAACACTTCTATGACTATTATGGTGTTGGTCAATCACACAGAAGTAAAGGCAAACAAAAGCATAAAGCACAGGGTTGTCTCTTTCATCCTCTCCTCTCCTGAACACACAACCACATTACCATTCTTCCCAGATCAGCCTTATCACAGCTAAACACATAGAAACAGGATACCACCCAGCTCCAACGGGCCCGTAATTGGCTTGTTAGATCATGAGGATCATCACTCACTTTGATGGGGGCTGGAACAGGACAGGAGAGAGATGGGCGGGGGGGGTAGAATACAGGTAGGAACGCATGAAGTAAGCACTGAGCTATTGCTCTTTGAATGGACAATCTCCTGATGCATATTAAAGGTAATTAGAAAAAAAATAAAAGAAAGCTAAGGAAACCATTTAATTCAAGTTTCAACTTTGTGTCAGATGTTTCTCCAAAAATTCCTTACAAAAAAATGTAGATGATGATTGTCATGCAGTAAGGGTATAGTGCTATAAATATGGATCAGCTCAGATCATTTGGCCTTGGCTGAATTTGATTTGAGCTGATAACGAAATATTTGGCTATTGACTGCAAAGGCTGGTGTTTGACAAATCTTAGCAGCCTAAGACATTTTAAGAGTCCATCTAAACCTTTGGATGAGGAGATCCACATGAAGCTGGAGATTTAAATCTCCATTTATACAAATAAGATACTGAGGAGATCTTATTTGTTATTTTTCTTTCCTCTTAAAGCTTTCCAAGTCAATAGCTAGAAAAGAAAACACAGTAAAATGAAGGTGATTATATTTCACAGAATGTTTTGGGAGCCAAATCTCTCCAAATGAAGACTATGCCTCAGTAGCATAACTCAGAGTGCATCATCTCATTAAAAATATTTTTATGATAACACAACTTAGACCAACTATGCAGAGAGACTTAAGCAGCTCTCTGGGGAAACATTCTCAGTTTCGCTCTAAAACAGGAAACTTGTTCTTTTTCTAAAAGGTCATTTCAGTGTTTTTTTGTGTGTGTTTGAGTTGTGCTGAGAAGCCCCCCTGCGTAGACACAGTATCATTCACATTTAGATTCAATACATCAATACTGCTTATTTTCAAAAGGGCAACACACTCTTTTAAGGGAACAGATTGCCCCTAAATTAAAGTAATTATTTATTTATGTAATTTCATGTAATTCATGTAATTCTAATTTTTGCTCAGTTTGGGCCTTTGAGGTTTTATTTATGTATTTTTACTACACGAGCATGAGCTCCACTTATCATACTATATGAGCCATAAAAAGCATGATGTATCAAATACATCATGTCATATATTTATCTGATATATGCGCACACACAGTTAGGTCCATATTCAAGTTTCAAGTTTCAAGTTTTATTTGTCACATACACGACTATACAGAGATTGTATAACCAGCAGTGAAATGAGAGTCGGGTCCGCTCCATGGACAGTGCAAATATTGAAAAAACAACACAAGGGAAGTATACATAAGATAAAATGAATAAAAAATAAGATATAAAGAATAAAATATAAAATATAAAAGAATGTGCATGACAGTATGCTGTAGAATTAAATATTAAGATAAGCATATAAGAGAGGAATGTGCAAACAGGTTGTACATGGTTGACATGAAGCAGCCAATAAAAAAATAAAATAAATATAAAAATAAGATAAGATATGTTACAAGACACAGAAAGTGTTGTGTGCAAGTGTGCAAATGAGCAATGACACTGACAGTTATGAGGTAGAGAGTAATGAGTGTGTGATTAGTGATTTGAAGTAAGTCAGATGATGTTAAGAGGCTGAGTTTGAGTTCAGGAGCCTGATGGCCTTGGGGAAGAAACTCCTCCTAAGTCTCTCGGTTTTTGCCATCAGGCTGCGGAAGCGCTTACCAGATGGCAGCATAGTGAAGAGACAGTTTCCAGGGTGATTTGAGTCCTTGATGATCTTGACAGCTCTGCTTCTGCAGCGTTTGAGGTAGATGTCCTGCAGAGAGGGGAGAGCCGACCCTGAGATACGCTCAGCTAAGCGCACAAGTCTCTGCAGGGCCTTGCTCTTGGCTGGAAACCACACTGAGATGCACTGAGTCAATACACTTTCTATGGTCCCTGCATAGAAAGTTTTCAGGATTGTTGGTGAGACCCTGAATTTCCTCAGCTGTCGCAAATAAAACATTCATTTTTACACCGAGGTACTTGAATTGTTGATCACAAGAGGAGTGTAGGGCAGCAGGTGTCTCTTTCTGAAGTCCACAATCAGCTCTTTGGTTTTGCTCACGTTCAGAGAGAGACAGTTGTCCTGGCACCATGATGTAAGTCTCTCCACCTCATCCAAGTATGCGGTCTCATCATTGTTGGAAATGAGGCCCAGAACCACAGTATCATCAGCAAATTTGATAATAGATGTGGATCTGTGAGAGGACACACAGTCATGTGTGTAGAGAGAGTATAGCAGGGGACTCAGAACGCAGCCCTGCGGGGCTCCTACGTTCAGGGTGATGGAGTTTGAGGTGAACTGGCCTACCTTCACCACTTGAGGTCTGCCGGTGAGGAAATCTTGAATCCAGTCGCAGAGTGAAGTGTTTAGGCCAAGGCCTGTGAGTTTGGAAGTCAGCTTGATGGGGACTATGGTGTTAAAAGCTGAGCTATAGTCTATGAATAGCAGTCTTGCATAGTTCCCATTGCTGCTGTCAATGTGTGTGAGGGAGGAGTGGAGAATGTGAGAGATGGCATCATCAGTTGATCTATTGGAGCGATAGGCAAACTGAAGAGGGTCCAAAGTAACAGGGATGGAGGAGCTAATGTGGCTCTTAAGCAAGATGATTCAGGCATGCATGATGATGGATTTTTTAAAGGAGGTGGGAACTACAGAGGTAGCAAGGGACTCGTTGAAGATGGAAGTGAACAAACCAGCAAGCTGATCAGCGCATGATCTCAGGGCCTGTGATCCCGTCAGGTCCAGCCGCTTTCCTGAATTGTGCCCTCCGAACCTCGTCCTCCGTCAGGTGATCACATGATTCTCGCTTCTCTGCCTGCTGCTTCCTGACGCGCTGATCGGCAGAGCCGCGCTGCCGCCGTTGCAATCAAAGCGGCCGTAGAAGGTGTTTAATTCTTCGGCCAGCGACGGATCTGCACTCACCTCCGCAGAGGATTTGTTTCCAAAGGCACAGATGGTCCTTAGTCCCTGCCACATGCGTCGAGAGTCATTGAGCTGAAAATGAGACTCAATTCTCTCTTTGTAACGATGTTTGGCTTACTGCTGTCTGAGAGCATAACACGCTGCTTTGGGAGCCTCGTTGTATTGTCGTCATTTGATACTATGAAAGCACTGTCTGTCAATCAAAGCTTTGCTCCATCAGATTGACTGAGTCGACGTCTGGGCCTGTAGATAGCAGTGGGGGATCACTTCCCTATGCAGCCTTTGTTTATATTCAGAAAATGGCGGCGTGGTCCGATTTACCAAAGGCTGCTTCTTCTTAAACTGAGAGTAGCAGTGATCCAGTGTATTCGGTCCTCTAGTTGGACAGGATCATGCTGGTGAAAGTTCGGCATGGCCTGCCTGAAAAATCCCCCGCTATGATAAAGGCAGCGTCAGGATGTTTGTTAATGTAGCCGCTGATCACGTGTGAAGTTTAGACAAAGCCAAGCCGGTGTCTGCCTGAGGTGGAATGTAAGCAGCAGTGCATGCTCATGCCAAATGATGGATAGATGTTCCAGATGAGGCGAGCAGGATCGCGACAGAGAGGAGATTTCCTGGGGTCACACCATTCCTTGTTAGTCATGAAACACACTCCTCCACCCTTGGATTTACCGGCCTCAGCTGTTCTGTCCATCCGTAAAACAGAGAAGTTGTCAGACGGCGTTACAGCAGTGTCCGGAACCGAGGGCGTGAGCCATGTTTCAGACAAACAGATGATGTTACAGTCCCTTATATATTTATATATTATATATAAATTATATATATTTATTCGGACACTGTCATAATTCTGGCTCTGTGTGCCACCAGAATATAATATTAAAATGAAACAATCAAGTGCAGAAACTGAAGTGCAGACTTTAAGGTTTACTTCAAGGGGTTGAACAAAAATATTAAATATGCCCCCCCCCCCCATTTTCAGGGGCTCAAATGTAATTGGAAAAATCAATATAATCATAAATAAAACATTCATTTTTAATATTTTGTTGATAATCCTTTGCCGGCAATGACTGCCTTAAGCCTGGAACTCATGGACATCACCAGAGACTGGGTTTCCTCCTTTATGATGCTTTGCCAGGCCTTTGCTGCAGCTGACTTCAGTTATTGCTTGTTTGTGGGTCTTTCTGCCTTTAGTTTTGTCTTAAGCAAGTGAAATGCATGCTCAACTGGCTTGAGATCAGGAGATTGAATTGGCCATTGCAGAATAAAAAAATTTACTTTTTTATCTTCAAAAACTCCTGGGTTGGCTTTCTGTATGTTTTGGGTCATTGTCCATTTGTACTATGAAGCACTGTCCAATCAACTTTGCTCCATTTGACTGAATCTGGGCAGACAGTATTTCCCTATGCACTTCAGAATTCTTCCGGCTGCTTCTGTCTTCTGTCACATCATCACTAAACACCAGTAACCCAGTGCCACTGGGAGCCATGCATGCTCATGCCATCACACTGCTTTAGATTTTTTTTTTGGCAAAGTCTAATCTTGTTTGCACCTTGTGGTGAACCCTCTCTATTTGCTCTGGTGAAGTCTTCTCTTGATTGTAGACTTTGACAGTGACACGTCTACCTCCTGGAGAGTGCTCTTCACTTAGCTGGATGTTGTGAAAGGGTTTTTCTTTTCCATGGAGAGGATCCTCCGATCATCCACCACTGTTGTCCTCCATGGATGTCCATGCCTTTTTATGTTGCTGAGCTCACCAGTGCATTCTTTTTTTTTCTCAGAATGTACCAAATTTACATATTAAAGAGCTGTAATTCCTTAACCTTTCCTCCAGTTGTGATGAGAATAACCTAAAAATTAAAAGCTCATAGTGTGCACTTTAAGCCCATATATACAACTGTAACTTGAATATGTTTTGGTCAACAGCTAAAATAATAAAAATTGTGCATGTGTGCAAATATATATGGATATAGTGTAAGTGTAATATTTGAGATGATGCACTCTGAGTTATGTTACTGGGGCATAGTCTTCATTTGGAGAGATTTTGCTCCCAAACCTTTCTGTGAAATATGTTCACCTTCCCTTTTACTGTGTTTTCTTTTCTAGCTATTGACTTGGAAAGTTTTAAGAGGAAAGAATAATAACAAATAAAATCTCTTCAGTATCTTATTTAAATAAATGGAGTTTTAAATCTCCATCATCATGTGGATCTCCTCATCCAAAGGTTTATACACACACACACACACACACACACACACACACACACTTAATATATTTTTTTTACTATTTTATTTGAAGGTTTGATCAACCATTAAATTATCCAAAAATATGATTTTTCATACTATTATTTTATGTCAAGCTTTACATGGTTAAAGTACCATGAAAGTGAGACAAATTATTTGTGTGCTCTATTACCTCTAAATATCACTACTGCTATATGTCTTTTTAAAGGGGTGCTTGATTGCGATTTCACTTTTTTAACATTAGTTAGTGTGTAATGTTGCTGTTTGAGCATAAACAATATCTGCAGAGTTGCGGCGCTGAAAGTTCAATGCAAACGGAGATATCGTCTTTTAAAATTCTGGCAGTTTAATGCCTACAAAAACGACATGTAAGGGACTACAACGAGTTACTTCCCGGGTCTGATACGTCACGGACCCAGATAAACCCTGCCCCCGGGAACACGCAGCAAAGGGGGCGAGGCCATGCTGCTCTGCTTTAGAGAAGAGGAAGAGAAAACTAGGGATGTACGTAAAAATCTATTCATATGAATCGCGATTCTGTCTTCTAACGATTCTAATGGATTCTCAAGTTTCAAAATCATTAAAGCAGCAGTTCTTAATACTGTTACTCTGTCGCCCTGCTCTGCATCTCTCTCTCTCTCTTGCTCTCTCTCTCAGATCGTCAGATCAGCTCCAACAAACTGTTCCAATTATACACTTATTTTCACAAAGCAATGAGAAGCATTATAAATGGACACGCGTGCAGTTGCTGTGCTGTATTAAAGCTTTAATCAGGATAAAACCGTATATTAAAAGCTAACAGAAGCAGTAGCACTTACAAATAGCAGCGTATTTAAAAGTATGAGACAACAACAACCAAACATACCATTAAGAGCCGTGCTTGCACAGGTTCTGCACGATCCTCTTCACTAATATCCTCTGGGTCTCAATCGGGCTCAAATTGATAAGCATTATAGACAACGGCACTGTTTACAATTCAACCGGAGCACATGCCACTGAGGAGAGGGGCGGGACGTTCAGACGTGCAGTAGAGGCGGTTTAGCGAATCACAACACACTGAGCCAGCTAACCAATCTCAGCCCATCGCGTATTTCTGAAGGAGGAGCTTCATAAACCAGGAAATAAATCGAGGCGTTTGTCAGAGAAGGGACAGAGAGGTGTGGAATAAAGGTAAATTATGTGAAAAATAATGCGTTTTTTAAAAAACCAAGCATGAACACATGCTAGACTGCACCCCATAAACACAATCAAGCCTAGAAAAAAAACAGTCAACCACCCCTTTAAGTCATACAATAGCTTTGTATGAAGAAAAAGGAAGATTAAGATCAATGAATGCTTGAATTTCAGTCAGTTCCTTACATAAAGCTATCATATGAATAGAACATAGTACAGAACATTAGAATATAGGACACACATTATATGAATCACTTTTATAGTGCTTTTTGTCTGTTTTGGAGCTAGGCTGTATAAAAAACATCATACACTTTTGTTGTATAAGAGAGCAGCTCAATAACAATGCATGTAAAGTAACAATGACCAACAATGGCATTTATTCCAAAACATGATTGTATTTGCTTACTTATTAGAACAGAGATCAGGCTGGTTAAGTGATGACTGGATGACAGTGATGACTGTATCTAGAAAGACGTGAGTCTCATTAGCTTTGTGACCACAGAAATCTTACAGAGCATTTCTCAGAGGGGGTGTTTATGACCATTTAAAACCACAAACATATTCTACTAGGACAGACAGTGTGAGAGAGCGAGAGAGAGTCAGCATCCAGGATGCTGGTAAAATGATGCCATATAAATCTTTGCTCTCTCCCTCTCACAGCTTGGATTTAAATTTTTCATGGCGGAGGTGTGCTGGAATGGACCTGATCACCAATTGCTGGTCTGCACTCTACATTATTCACTAGCCCCTCTTATAGCTGACTTCATTTATGTTGACAAAGTACTTGAAGGGAGATTCTTGTCTTCCAGTACTTCCCAGATTTCCTGTGTTTCTGTCCACCGCACTCTCCAAGAGACAGACGCTGACAGAGCTCTTCCATTTCATCACTGAATCATTCATAAAGCATTGGTGGCGGCCAAGAACCAAACCCTACTATAATCACAAACACGTGTACAAGGATATATTGCCTGCTCATAATCTATGATATGTGGACCTGTCGTTTTTGTCCCTTACTTGACCCCTGACTGCACGCGAATGCGTATTAAACTGAAATCAGTCTATCAAATTTGATGACAGCAGTCAGTGCTCAGTCAGTTGCAGTTCTGTTTGGGACAGTCCACTCAAAAATGAAATCCGGCCATCATTCACTCACCCTCATGTCATTCCAAATCAGTATGACTTTCCTTATCTTTCATTGTGTTCTACATAAGAAAGACATATTTTGAAAAATGTGACCTTCATTGCATGGACCAAAACTGTATGAATATCTGTATGATTTTCATTTGTATGTGGAACACATAAGAAGATGCTTTGAAAAATATCTCAGTTGTGTTTTCTTTGTTCATACAATGACAGTCAAAATGTTCACATGTTGTTTTGGATCCCATTGATTTTCATTATATGGACCAAAAATCCTCTTTAAAATATAAATAGAAGAAAGTGATACAGGTTTGTAACAATATGAGACTGAGGTTGAACTATCCCTTTAAGCACAGAATTAGTATAGATGTTACACACAGCACTGATGTTCTTTTCCAGTCAGCAGAGAGCATGCACTGCCCTTCCCAGATATCCTCCCTGTGGCAATGATGTCAGAGGCTGAGAGGATGGGTCTTACCTCTGCCATGGGCACTCCCTCTGGGGGACGACAATGCAGCACAATCATGCCCTTGATTGGCACTTCCTTCCCTTGAGGATCCTGCTCGAAGTTTTTGCGGAGGTCTGTTTGAAAAGATAAGAGGCAGCTGTCACAGCGGGCAGAGTCCAAGCCGATATTTGGCCTATCTATGCCAATCGCTTTCATCACTCCATATCCTGCTCTCTCTACGCCCCCTGCCCTTCGTTTTGGCAACCTTGGAAAGGCAGGGCAAGAGAGCAGGAGAGTGTAGGCATTCTCAACAGTGCTCCAGCCATCTGCTAGAGTTGCAGGTGTCATGGGTTCAGTTAATTTGGACAGTTCTGCCTCATCCCCACTGTGCTTGTACAGCAATGGATTTTTTTTCTTTCTATGCTCTGCAAATTCTTTCAATTTGAAGAAAGAAAGAAATACAAAATGTCCAAAAATGGTCCGGCTTCAGGTAGGATAAAAACAACATTCCCTGTATTAAAGTGGAATAAAAAGTTGTTATTTGATAACAAACACTAATTATAAAATAATAACACTTAATAATAACTTGATAATGATAATGAATGCTAATTATAATAATAGCAAATGCTAATCAAAAATAAATCAAGCTGTCAATTGACTACAACATTTTATTATTTTTAATTCAAACTTTTAATATGCTTTCAGATTTAAAGCAATTAGTGCACCATTTATACCTAAAATACCACAAACAAATTTCTCACAGCAGTACACCTGTGTTTATATCATGAATTTCAATTGTAGGCAATGTTTCATGCATTTCAATGTTTCTTCTAAATAATTTTTATAAATGCCGAAAGAGAAAGAAAAGTTCAGATAATTTTGAAGCCCATGACCCCAAATATGACGATCCCATTGTGAGGGACTCCTTTAGTAAAATATAAGAACAGCTATATGAAGACTCATCAACCCTCAGTGTAATAGTATACAATATTTTGGTTACACTTTATTTTAAGGTGTCCTTGTTACAGTGTAATTATACATTTAAGTACTGAGTAATGTTAATTAACTTCATGTACATACTATATGATTAGGGTTAGGATTAGGGTTTGGCTTCGGGCTACTTGCATGTAATTATGTATAATAAATAAAATAAATAATATATATATATTACGCTTAGCATAACTTTTTGATTTTAAACCTTTTAAACAGATGCATAAACCTTTAAAAAATGATTATTCTTATTTAACATTTAGGGCTTTTAATACAATAAAAAAACATAATGCAATAAAATAACCAGTTATTTTATATAATTTCCAAAAGCAGTCTTATCAAATTTGATAATACAGTATTTTAATTTTGGTTCGACAGCCTTAGAAATACATTTTGTATTTTTTTCCCCCACTTGCAGACCACTGGGGGTCCCCTGAGCTAGCATACTCACAGGCTATCCTCACTGTGGCCTTACGGCTCTTTGAGGTTCCTAGGTGACTCCAGGCAACACACAGGCACCAGTAGTCTTCTGGACCATGGAAATCCTCCACCTGCAGCCTGGTGACATTGATCGTCACTTCACGGATTTTCAACCCTGTATAGCAAGAAACACAAAGCATGAACATCTTCATCTAAATTCACTTCAGGTCAATGCCCATTAAGTATCGATTTTCAGTGTTTGGTCACTTCAGTCAGGGTCCTTAATGGCAATTGACTGTAAGAATATACACTGGGTGTCAGAAGGATAAAAGGGTACCAGAGCTCAGTGAATTCTGAGACTGAAGTTTAAAAATATCTTATGCATTGTTATTAAAAAAAAATCATCTCCACAACCAGTGAAAAATGTAATGGCCTCGGGTTGCTTTTCCCTTCACGAGCTGCCCTACATAACTCCAGTTTCATGTCTCTCTGCTCCACGTTTTTGAGTGCATTACTGATAAAAACCTTTTTTTCTCTCCCTCTCCCAGGAGGTCCTTCCTTGTTGTCTGTGCCACAGATCGTTAGCAAGATGAAAATAGCTAGCTGAAGTTGCATTAGCCTAAAAGCACAAGAGCCAGGAACGCTTGTTACCCCTGAGGCTTCATTTAAGACAAATATCTTTAGATGAGATGGTCACAACCTTAACCTTTCAAACTCTTAAATCTACGATCATTAAAACTGTTGAGATGCAATTTAATGTTCCTTGATTTTCAAAATGTCTGACATCCCTGCTGTGAGCCTAAGTCACTTTTTGCAGGTTTGTTGCATCAGTAAAGGCTTCCATTGTTAATCGGTTTCATCTTCTACCTGTTTCTTCAGAATCTCTACCCTACAAACTTCAAAAAACCATACAAATATGAGGATTAGAAGCAATATGCAATATGTCGAGAACCATAATAAACAATCCAGACTGTTTGCTCCTCCACTTGAACATTCTCTCAAACAAGCACTCTGTAATCTGGATTGCTCCTGTACCGTGCGTCTCCTAACAACGGTGCCAGGAACAGATAAATATCAAATAAATCTGAAAGTGCCTGGTAACTATACAGGGATTATTATTGCGGCTCCAAGATAAAATGATGGCATGCATTTTATGTAAACAGATCAGTTCTAGAAGGCTCAGCTCATTTTGAAACTATTTTTTCTTGTGAGATTAGGATGAGCCCCATTGTGGTGGAATAAACAGAAGAACTGATGCTGACAGTGTATTCAAAATTTTGCTCTGGAAGATAGCTGCAAAGAAACACAAACAAACATGATAGTTCTTGATTGAAAAGCTTCTGGTTCGTATCCTTAGTTATACTCTCATAAACTATACAAGTGGACATTGTGGTCCTCCATAAAATCTACAATACTGTTTGAAAGTTTGGGGAAGGTATGATTTTGTTGTTGTTGTTGTTGTTGTAAAAGAAATGAATATATTACTTATTAATATTTTCTTAATATAGTCTTATGTTCTCAAAGTATCTTTATTTTTCCACAAAAAAGCAGCACAGCTGTTTTTGACTGATAATAATAAGAAATATTTGAATCAGCACATTTGAGGGATTTTTGAAGGATCATGTGACACTGAAGTAATGGCTGCTGAAAATTCAGCTTTGTCATTAAAGCAATAGATTACATTTTTAAATAAATTAAAATAGTTACTGCGGCAGCTAAAACAATGCATATTAGATGGGACCTCTGCCTCTTTACTAGTGATGTTTCAGCACATCTCAGGGTCACTTTGAACAGTTAGATACTGGTGCAAGAATCATTATATAAATTGCATTTCTGGTTGGTTGTTTTGGGAATAAATATTGCAATATTAATGGGCCAGAATGGTCGACTAGTCTGTTAGACAACAAGAGAGTTAAGAAAGAAATCTTTTTTTCTTTTTTTGGAAAGGATGCAGCGTCTCAGAGAGCGTGCTGACAGTGTGCTGTGCTTCAGGGTTCAGTAACAGTAACTGTTGGACTGTCAACGCAAATATCTCTGAACAGCAGTCTCTAGATCCATCCCCTGTAAAACACCACCACTAGCTATCAAAGCACCGCTTTTGCAACAAACTAACAACATTCAACAAAAATTGAGACATTCAAATGATGGCTACTGCATTGTTGGGGACACTTAATTTCCAGCGATATCGTCGACTTGCACAGATACTATTTAAACTGAACTGAGCTGGATAACATTACTGAATTCAATGATGAACTGCCTTTAACTGAAAACTGAGTGTTTACTATTGTCCTTTTGCATTATTTACACTATTTTCCTATGTAATACTGTAAAGCTGCTTTGACACAATCCGTATTGTTAAAAGGGATGTTTTGGGGCAATAACCACAAAATTAATCAAGTTGTGTATTGATCCTTAACTGGTTTGGTAAATATATTGTCTATGATGTATTGATCCAGAGATCTAGTCTGTACTGGAATATTTGCTAATTTTCAAGTCAAAACGGCAATACAAGAAATGTATTTATTAAAATAAACTGTGCAAACTCATGCAACAATTTCAATAGAATAGTTCAAGTTTATCAATAAATTCAAGAGCACTTGAATTACAATGTCAATCATGGCCTGTTGTAGTTATTAACAAATATAAACAAATTAATAAATTTAAACAAAACAGGCATTTTTCAAAAAAATATATTATTTTGTGTTCCATAGAAGAAAGTCTCACTCAGAAGTAGAAAATGTAGTAAATCTCTTTAAAAGCAACTAGTCAAATAGTCATTCAGATTACACAGTCTAATCATTTTTTTTTAATTATGTAGTTTAGTGCATTTCTAATTACTCTGTAGGTTTTCCAAAATTCACCTTCCGTCATTATGTGGTTAACAAAATAAAGTTTTGCTAATGATCACAAATCTTTAAGGACAGAGCCTGCTGAGATGATGACACAAAATGAATGTTGTTCAGACCACATACGGCACTTATGTCTGCTTTAGTAGAATTGGATGTGATGCTACCCTTAATAAATGAGCAGCTCTCAGCCACTGTGGAAAGGAGTCATGGGAGAGCGGGAAGGCGAAACACTAACATCTCATTTAATCAAGTGCCTTCTTGAATTGGTTTTCTCCCAAAAATGAATGATACCGCAGAGAAAAAAGCAGACCAGAACAGCATGGTGTATCCTGCCTGTCCCACAGGTTTATTGATCATGAAAGCAGACTGCCTTCACTTCTGAGCCGACTCTACATGGTCCTGTTAGTCAGGGGTAAACAAAGCAAGACAGACGCCTGTGTTTCATGGACACTCTGAGAGACACAGACATTATTCATCATTCCCCAGCTGAGATGTTCCATCGACAGCATAGTGTGGGGGGTAAAATTCAGCGGCAGGCAAGAAAATCATGACTAATGACGGCGCATAATCCAGCCTGATAGATGAAAATATGAGTAATATGTTAATAGGAGGTGGTCTTTCTCTCTGTTAGAAAGTCAGATTTCCTGCAGGAATATTGACAGGTGACGGGTGATATTCCAGAGAGACACGGCTGACACGCTTTCATCCGTCACATCATTTTTTACAAAGAAAATACTGTTGACAGCAGAGGTGGGAAAGTGGTCGTCACTTAAATTCACACATATTTGTTTCATTTTCATGGGTGGGCCCCCTCATCACTGGGAGGGGGCCTGGAAATACAATGTTATATTGATATCTGGCATAATACAATTATATCAAGATTGTTTGATATAATCAAAATGCATGAAAGTGTGTATTCAAAACTAATATACACTGCAATCTATTACTCCAAGTTTCTAATTCATCTGCAATTGACTGATTTCCTCAACCTACACTAACTTTTAAAAAATGTGGGATCTGATTGTTCTTTAAGGAAGATTATTATTTTGAAAAATAACTGCATTTTTAAAAGCCCTTACTCCAGTCTTTAGTGTCACATGATCCTTCTGAAATCTTTCTAAAATAAGAAACAATTCTTATCATTATCATTGTTCAAAACAGTTGTGCTGCTTAATTTTTTGTGGAATTCGTAATGCATTCATGATTCTTTGATGAATAGAGAGTTCAAAAGCGCAGTGTTTATTTGAAATCGTAATCTTTTAAAAGTTTTAAGGCAATCTTTTGAAATGTCAACCATTATAAATGTCTTTTCTGTCGCTTCTGATCTTTCCTTTCTGATCTTTCCATCAGTCCATGTGTTCCCTGGAAATCAAACCCAGGACTTTGACTGTTGTTAACGCCTTGCTCTAGGAGTTGAACTACAGGAATTGCAGTGTGATTTCTACACTTCAGAATCTCATTTGCCTTTTGGCAATGCCCAAGATGATCAGGAGGAGGCTTAACTATGTCAGTAATGTAAAAAGCGTGCAGCAGCAGATTTTGAGTCTTCTGGAAGCTTTATTTCTGAGGTCCAGCCTCAGCTGCAACATGTGGCACTGCCATGACACAATTTAAGGGCCAGAAACTGACGGGACACAGCAATCATTTGAAGCTTTGGCTCAACCAGTATTAGATCTACTAAGTGGATGCTTCTGCTGCTCTGTTTCCTCTGTTAGAGGAAAGTCTTTAAAGAACTGAGTGAGCCTATATGAGTGGCAGCAAGACAATAAGTGTACTCCATCAACAAGACCTTAAGCATAAGTTGATGCTAAAATAAATGTACCTGAGATCCTAATAAGACATTTAGATCGGTGACACATAGTTGTGAAAGCAGAAAATATGAAAAGCAATACTCAAGAAGAATCACACTTTTAAGTTTGCAATAGCTTCACATCAATCAACAACATTTGCAAGTCACTTTTAATGTGCTTTGCTTTACACCAGTTCGTTTCGTAATACTTCACAAGCTAGACATAAAGAAAGCTGCTTACGTTACATGGCAGCAGCCACGGGGAATGACTTTAGTAGTATTTTAGTGTTTGAACAGACATAGAACAGAACATGGCACAGCGGAAACAGTGTAATGTTTCGTTCTATGTGATTCCTGCAAAGGCTTCCAGCAATTGATTTGCAGCTTTTGTCTCCCCTGCTGTAGCAGAGAGAGATTATTTCAGCACCATGGAGAGCGCCAACCATTGGAGAACCAGCAAGTGGAGCTGCTGCAGCCATACAGTATTTATTGTATTCCAAGTCAGATTTTCCAGTTTTTGCTTAGGTGAGATTTTGGACAAGACAGTAAATTCAATTAAAGGGGTGGTTGACTGTTTTTTTCTAGGCTTGATTGTGTTTATGGGGTGCAGTCTAACATGTGTTAATGCTTCGTTTAAATTTTTTTTTAAAAACGCATTATTTTTCACATAATTTACCTTTATTCCACACCGCTTTGTCCCTTCTCTGATAAACGCACTGATCATTTCCTGCTTTTATGAAGCCCCTCCCTCAGAAATATGCGATTGGTTAGGTGCCCCAGTGTGTTGTGATTGGCTAAACCGCCTCTAGTGTGCGTCTAAACGTCCCGCCCCTCAGCTCAGCGGCATGTGCTCCGGTCGTATTGTAAACAATGGCATCGTCTATATTTCTTATCAATCTGAGCCCGATTGAGACGCAGAGGATATTAGTGAAGAGGATTGCGCAGAACCTGTGCAAGCACGACTCTTAATTGTATGTTTGTTTGTTGTTGTCTCATACTTTTAGATATGCTGTTATTTGTAAATGCTACTGCTTCTGTTAGCTTTTAATATACGGTTTTATCATGATTAAAGCTTTAATACAGTACGGCAACCGCATGCACGTCCATATAACGCTTCTCATAGCTGTGTGAAAATAAGTGTATTCACTGAGCTGATGATCTAAATGAGAGAGAGAGAGAGATACAGAGCAGGAGGACGTGAGGAACAAGATTGAGAACTGCTGCTTTAGAACATTGATTTTGAAACTTGTCAATCCATTAGAATTGTGAGAAGACAGAATCGCGATTCATATATGAATAGATTTTTACGTGCACCCCTAGTTTTCTCTTCCTCTTCTCTAAAGCAGCGCAGAATGACTGAATCTCCAAATAGTTTAAATTGTGACATCAGTGTGACATGCTATACTCTAAATTATGCTTGAGCCTAAACTTGAGCTCATATGAATTAACAACATATGAAAGTACAATTTTAGGGCCAGATTTACTAAACTGGGCAAATTAGAGTTAGGGAGCAATTCCATAAAAGTGCTGATGAGAGGGGAAAATTCTGTGTGTGATTTACTGACAATGTGCAGACACAGCCAGATAATTTCCATAATGACCAGCGCAATCTACCAAGAGCAGCACAAATTAACGCCTATTTAAGTCATGCTTTTTTTGGGCGTTAAATAATGAAGCAAATACCAGTAATTTGACATGTGCAAACGTTAGTAAATCATGTTGCTTGATTCATTTTAATACTCTCCTCCCATAAATTTTGCATCTGAAAGGGAAATTCCTACAAATGCATATTCAGTAACGTCAGCCGCAAAAATAACTGCATCCATACCTTTTTAATGCTAATTCATTACTGCGTGTCTTTAGTAAAACATGACAGTACTATTTTAACGCCAAAAGATGGTTTGCGCTGGTGCAAGCTGTTAATAAATCTGGCCCTTAGAAATGTATTTGTCATATACATTTAAACTAGAGGACATTTACATTTATGCATTTAGCAGACACTTTTATCCAAAGTGACTTACAGTGCATTCAGGCTATACATTTTTTGTCAGTATGTATGTGTGTTCCCTGGGAATTGAACCCACAACCTTTTGCGCTGTTAACGCAATGCTCTACCACTGAGCCACAGGAACACTTAGATTTTTGGAAGCCAGATAGATTTTAAGATGTAAGTCCTTAAAAGAAAAATATCTGAAAATCTTAGGAAATTAAGTTGCACTTAAAAAAAAAAAAAGTTACCCCACCCGAAATAAATAAATAAATTAAAATAGAAATAAATTGAAAAATAAATAAACAAATTGATAAATTAATTAAAATATACAACTAAATTAAAGTAACTACAAATAAATTCACCAAAATAATTAGAAATACAAACAACAAACAAATGTGTGTGTATTTATTTTATGCAAACACATTAATTTAACCAATTTTCTCACTATCAGCAGATATTCAAACAAGGAGCAACAACCCGTTGTGCCCTTGAACAGAATATTTAACCCCAGCTTGCTCCAGGGGAATTGTCCACGTAATAAGAGTTGCTTTGAAAAAAAAACATCTGTTAAATGACTACTTGCGTTACTAATGTGGACCCTTACTGGATGGGATTCTAAAGGCTACATTCTTCTTAAAAGGTAATTTCTCAACTAACTTACACAACATTGGTATGACCTCCTCCAAATGACTCATCTCATTGTGTGCATGTGTGCGTTCTTGAGCTCACAGTGGTGAATGTGACACTTTGCTCACGGGGTACAAGCTTAATAGCACATTAATGTCATCCTCCATCACACGCTCATGTACTCCCCACCCGCTCTGCATGGCAGCTCCCTCCAGCGTAACTCCAAATAAATAATTATCATAAGAGACCACGGCACAAAGTGCTATTAGAGCGATGAAGGGAAGACTTTAAGAATTCAAAAATAAAAAAATGAACTGAAAGACATATAAATGCACAACATATTCAAGGATGTTTCTGCAATAGCACTACTGCATTCAAGGTTTAAACTCATTTACATGCTGCTCCTTCCTGATGAACAATTACAGGTCTTTGAACTGTGCTATACCACTTTTTCAGGGTCAACATATTTTTTTATTCTCTTTCATTATGTATACTGCACTCTGTAAGGAAGTTGTACCTAAAGACCTTTTTTCTTGCAGCAAATACAGCCATAATATAATTTTACATGATCATTTTGCACCCTGTTTTTCCACTCTTTAAATTAGGCTGTTTTTGTTATTGTACCTTTAAAGTATTGTCAGGTGTTTTCTTCTGTATTTTAACATACATCCAAGTGAAACTGTTTTTCAAAAGAAAAAACTTTTGGGCAGGATCTTGGATCTATTCATCTTGTTAAAGGGATAGTTCATCCAAAAATTAAAATAACCCCTTGATTTACTCACCCTTAAGCCATCCTAGGTGTTTATGACTTTCTTCTTTCAGACGAATCCAATCGGAGTTACATAAAAAAAAAAATGTCCTGGCTCTCTCAAGCTTTATAATGGCAGTGAATAGTGGTCAAGATTTTGAAATAAAATAAGGTACATAAATCCATCATAAAAAGTACTCCAGGGGGTTAATAAAGGCCTTCTGAAGTGAATCGATGCATTTTTTTTAAAAAATATCCATATTTAAAACTTTATAAAACCGAAATCTCTACCTTCCGCTAACTATCGTATGCGATGAGTGGCATTCCAGCAGACGACGTAGGTGTAGAGTAAATCATGGGGTAATTTTCATTTTTGGGTGAACTATCCCTTTAATTGGATGGAGGCTTGCAGTTAATTTTTGTAAGAAAGGACAGGGTTTAAATGGATTAAACATCACTACACGTCTCAGTCATTTCACAGAAAAATGTAGTTATGATATCTTGATTAGAGCTCAAAAAATAGTTTAGTAAAAACGACATTTCCATTTCATGCTGAATGTAATAATTCTATTTGTAAATAACGTCAAAATATTTAACCAGTGGTCCTGGTTGAAATATTAATTGTTTTTTTGTAAAACAACCATAGAAGCTGAATTAATGGTTTCCCCAGTGTGTTGTGATTGGCTAAACCGCCTCTAGTGTGCATCTAAACGTCCCACCCTCAGCTCAGCGGCATGTGCTCCGGTCGTATTGTAAACAATGGCGTCGTCTATATTTCTTATCAATCTGAGCCTGATTGAGATGCAGAGGATATTAGTGAAGAGGATTGCGCAGAACCTGTGCAAGCACAACTCTTAATTGTATGTTTGTTTGTTGTTGTCTCATACTTTTAGATATGTTGTTATTTGTAAATGCTACTGCTTCTGTTAGCTTTTAAAATACGGTTTTATCATGATTAAAGCTTTAATACAGTACGGCAACCACATGCGCGTCCATATAACGCTTCTCATAGCTGTGTGAAAATAAGTGTATTCACTGAGCTGATGATCTAAATGAGAGAGAGAGAGAGATACAGAGCAGGAGGACGTGAGGAACAGGATTGAGAACTGCTGCTTTAGAACATTGATTTTGAAACTTGTCAATCCATTAGAATTGTGAGAAGACAGAATCGCGATTCATATATGAATAGATTTTTACGTGCACCCCTAGTTTTCTCTTCCTCTTCTCTAAAGCAGCACAGAATGACTGAATCTCCAAATAGTTTAAATTGTGACATCAGTGTGACACGCTATACTCTAAATTATGCTTGAGCCTAAACTTGAGCTCATATGAATTAACAACATATGAAAGTACAATTTTAGGACCAGATTTACTAAACTGGGCAAATTAGAGTTAGGGAGCAATTCCATAAAAGTGCTGATGAGAGGGGAAAATTCTGTGTGTGATTTACTGACAATGTGCAGACACAGCCAGATAATTCCCATAATGACCAGCGCAATCTACCAAGAGCAGCACAAATTAACGCCTATTTAAGTCATGCTTTTTTTGGCCGTTAAATAATGAAGCAAATACCAGTAATTTGACATGTGCAAACGTTAGTAAATCATGTTGCTTGATTCATTTTAATACTCTCCTCCCATAAATTTTGCATTTGAAAGGGAAATTCCTACAAATGCATATTCAGTAAGGTCAGCCACAAAAATAACTGCATCCACACCTTTTTAATGCTAATTCATTACTGCGTGTCTTTAGTAAAACATGACAGTACTATTTTAACGCCAAAAGATGGTTTGCGCTGGTGCAAGCTGTTAGTAAATCTGGCCCTTAGAAATGTATTTGTCATATACATATACATTTAAACTAGAGAAGCCTTAGATTTTTGAGCCAGATAGATTTTAAATGTAAGTCCTTAAAAGAAAATATCTGAAAATCTTAGGAAATTAAGTTGCACTTAAAAAAAAAAAGTTACCCCACCCAAAATAAATAAATAAATTAAAATAGAAATAAATTGAAAAATAAATAAACAAATTGATAAATTAATTAAAATATACAAATAAATTAAAGTAACTACAAATAAATTCACCAAAATAATTAGAAATACAAACAACAAACAAATGTGTGTGTATTTATTTAATGCAAACACATTAATTCAACCAATTTTCTCACTATCAGCAGATATTCAAACAAGGAGCAACAACCCGTTGTGCCCTTGAACTGAGTATTTAACCCCAGCTTGCTCCAGGGGAATTGTCCACGTAATAAGAGTTGCTTTGAAAAAAAAACATCTGTTAAATGACTACTTGCGTTACTAATGTGGACCATTACTGGATGGGATTCTAAAGGCTACATTCTTCCTAAAAGGTCATTTCTCAACTAACTTACACAACATTGGTATGACCTCCTCCAAATGACTCATCTCATTGTGTGCATGTGTGCGTTCTTGAGCTCACAGTGGTGAATGTGACACTTTGCTCACGGGGTAGAAGCTTAATAGCACATTAATGTCATCCTCCATCACACGCTCATGTACTCCCCACCCGCTCTGCATGGCAGCTCCCTCCAGCGTAACTCCAAATAAATAATTATCATAAGAGACTACGGCACAAAGTGCTATTAGAGCGATGAAGGGAAGACTTTAAGAATTCAAAAATAAAAAATGAACTGAAAGACATATAAATGCACAACATATTCAAGGATGTTTCTGCTATAGCACTATTGCATTCAAGGTTTAAACTCATTCACATGCTGCTCCTTCCTGATGAACAATTACAGGTCTTTGAACTGTGCTATACCACTTTTTCAGGGTCAACATATTGTTTTATTCTCTTTCATTATGTATACTGCATATGTATACTCTGTAAGGAAGTTGTACCTAAAGACCTTTTTTCTTGCAGCAAATACAGCCATAATATAATTTTACATGATCATTTTGCACCCTGTTTTTCCACTCTTTAAATTAGGCTGTTTTTGTTATTGTACCTTTAAAGTATTGTCAGGTGTTTTCTTCTGTATTTTAACATACATCCAAGTGAAACTGTTTTTCAAAAGAAAAAACTTTTGGGCAGGATCTTGGCTCTATTCATCTTGTTAAAGGGATAGTTCATCCAAAAATTAAAATAACCCCTTGATTTACTCACCCTTAAGCCATCCTAGGTGTTTATGACTTTCTTCTTTCAGACGAATCCAATCGGAGTTACATAAAAAAAAATGTCCTGGCTCTCTCAAGCTTTATAATGCAGTGAATAGTGGTCAAGATTTTGAAATAAAATAAGGTACATAAATCCATCAACTCCCTTTAATTGGATGGAGGCTTGCAGTTAATTTTTGTAAGAAAGGACAGGGTTTCAGGACTAAACAGCACTGGGGACATGTCTCGAGTTGGTCATTTCACAGAAAAATTTAGTTATGATATTTTGATTAGAGCTCAAAAAATAAAAACTACATTTCCACTTTCTGCTGAATGTAACGAATTCTATTTGTAAATAACGTTCTTTATTGTAAAACAACCATAGAAGCGAATTAATGGTCCCTATGTGGTCCTCCGAGCGTCACGTTGGCTGTGACTGGTCGACGAATTGGGATGCTTAGAGAGACAATCCAGTTCGGTGTCCTCAAACGAGCCAATGCACATTGTGCGATTATTGCCCAGCTGCTCTTCACAGCGTGAGTATAAGTAGGCACGCAGGTGAGAGCATATTCAGGCTTCGGAGCCGAGCAGTTACATCGTTCTGCTCCTGACTTCTGGATGAGTGACAGAGTTGAGGCTCTTCAATCTGTGCTGCCCAGCGGTACGGCGCTTCAGCGGCTGGTTCTTCCCGTGTCGAGTGGATTGCACACCGTCCACTACCCCCTGTTTGTGTGCAGCGCCATCTCTCCTGTGCGCTTCAGCACATTAAAAGCTCGTCGCCTAAAAGAGGGCGGCGTCTTTTTAAAGATGACCATCTGGCAAACTTGACGTCCGTCTTTGTAAAGACGAGTTGCTACAGACCGCACCTGTGCATTTCTGGATGTGGTTGTTACCTGGTGCCGGGTGATGCACGATCCTCCTCACGTGCCTGGGCAGTAGCATGCTGAGGTGGTGTTCGTGGATGAGCAGGTGGGAAGATGATCATCTTGGAGTTGCCCAGCCCGTCCTGGCTCCCTCTGTCGAACCTGGTTCTCGGTGAGCTGCAGAGCAGAGAGGACCTCAGGTGGTGGCACGGGTGGTCGAGGATTACCCAGTGGTGGCAAACCCTCCAGGGAACCAGAGGACCATCACTCCTCTTCACTCCAAAACCAGGAGCATGCCAGTGGAACGTGCTGGACCCTCTACAAGGGGCGTACCAGCAGTATCCCTGGTGCCGGACCGGATGTCGGCCGGAGGGTGAGCGGAGAATCTTTGGTTTAAAAAAGAATAAAAAAATCGGCTCGACGGCAAGAAGCCTGGTTCTCACGACTATGCTCTTCCCGGGTCCGCTGAAGGGTAGGGCTCGATGGAGACATCCACCGGACCCGAGCCTCTTCTGGTTTCTCGGCAGGTAGTTTGGGCTGGTTCTCATCAAAGGCCCTGCCCCGGTGCCTCCTCTGCCCGGAGGTGCAACTGTGGGAGCTTACCAGGTTGTTGGCACACTGCCAGAAACCCCTCTAGCTCTCCTCCCTCACCACCCTTGGTGGTGGTGCAGCTAGGGGGTACAGGGCCCCCTGCGGTTTGCGACCGTTGTGTCGCTAATACCGCCTCCACCCGGCAGGGTAAACGTGCTTCCCGCAGGTCTTCCGTGTCTGTATAGTCTGTCTGGGCGATGCTTATGTGACTGGAAAAAGCGCGCTACGGCGTTACAGCTCGTCTTCAGCTAAAAGCACTGTGGGACCACCTGACTCGAGGGTGGTCACGATCAGAAGTTCTGAAAGGGCGTTTGTTCCACCTGGCACGAGCGACGTAAGGTCATTGCGTGGTCTTTGGGTCGTGGATGTCCACACTTGTGGTCCTGGAGCGTCACTTGGCCTGTGTGGTCGACATGGGGATGGACCGGTTCCCTCAATATGAGCAGCCTGTGTCCCAGACTTGGGTGGGGACCAATCTTGGCGACGCAGTCCTGAGAGCATGGCCCAGCAGTTCCGGCTGCTTAGAGAGCAGAAGTGCCATCAATCATGTCCTGCCCAGCGGGCAGCTGCTCCTCCCCCGTCCACTGGCTTGCAGCGCCCCAGACCTGCTCGTCGCCGAAGGACCCCTGTGTCTTCCTTGCTCAATCCGCACCGCATCAGCAGACATCCAGAAGCCGTGCGGTTTGCGTTTGAGCGGGCGTACAAGGTCCTGCCCAGCTGTCCCTGGCACCCCGTCACGAACCTGGCGGTGAGCGGAAGAGCAAGCCTCAGGACGGGCGACTGAGAGAAAGAGGACTGTCGCTTCAACATGGACTGGCTCATGCTGCCTCAGTCTCAGGACCAGAATCTTTGGTTTAAAAAAAAAAAAAAATCGAACACAGAAGCGGTGCTCTCTGCCCTCTGGGCCCAAGGGTCATGGAAAAGAGTCATGACCACGGACCAACCGGACCACACTCTCTCTTTCTCAGCATGGCAGCAGTGGATTCGGTCAATCGAGACAGCATCAAAGCCCTACTCACGCACCCTCTGCCAAACTGTGGAACCTCAGGGTGTTGCAACACTCAGACCCCTCTGAATGCGTCAAGAGCAGGTCCGCCGGTCCCACTGCAATTTCAGAGGCTCCTGGGGCATATGGCAGCTGCGGCGGCAGTGACGCCGCTGGGGCTGCTTCATATGAGACCGCTTCAACACTGGCTCCATGGCCGAGTCCCGAGGTGGGCGTGGTAACGCGGCACTCACCGGGTCCAAGTCACACCGGCCTGCAGCCAAACCCTCACCCCGTGGTCAGACCTTTCGTTTCTCTGGGCAGGAGTGCCCCTGGAACAGGTCTCTCGGCATGCTGTGGTTTACACGGATGCCTCCACCACCGGCTGGGGCGCCACGTTCAACGGGCTTGCAGTGTCGGGGGTTTGGACGGGGCCCCAACTGCACTGGCACATAAGTTGCCTAGAGTTGCTGCAGTACACCTGGCCCTGAACCGTCTCAAGAGGCGCTTACAGGGCAAGCACGTACTGGTCCGTACGGACACACTGTGACCGTTGCATACATCAACCGACAAGGTGGTCTACGCTTCCGTCGCAACTCGCCCGCCAGCTGTCACGAGCTGCGCTCCCCGGAGAGTGGAGACTCCATCCCCAGACGGCCCAGCTTATTGAGAGACTTCTCATTGCCAGTTGTTTACTCCCTGACCGAGGAAACACTCGGCACGGAATGCACTGGCACTCAGCTGGCCGCGGGGCCCCCGCAAGTATGCGTTTCCCCCAGTGAGCATTCTCGCACAGACACTGTGCAAGATCAGGGAGGACGAGGAGCAGGTCTTGCTCGTGGCGCCGTACTGGCCCACTCGGACTTGGTTCCCAGAACTGATGCTCCTCGTGACAGCCCCTCCTTGGCAGATTCCTCTGAGGTAGGATCTACTGACTCAGAGACGGGGCACCTTATGGCATTATGGCACCCGCGTCCAGACCTCTGGAAACTTAAAACATGTCTGGTCCCGGGATGGGATGCGGAGGTTCTAGGTGACCTACCCCAGGAGGTAGTTGACACCATCACTTTGGCGAGAGCGCTGTCTACGAGACATGCTTACGCCTTGAAGTGGAACCTGTTTGTCGAGTGGTGCTCTTCTCACCGAGAAGACCCCCGGAAGTGCCCGATCAGAGTCGTGCTGTCCTTCTTGCAGCAAGGGTTGGAGCGAAGGCTGTCTCCGTTCACCCTTAAAGTCTATGTGGCTGCGATTGCTGCCAACCACGACCCTGTGGAAGGGAAGTCAGTGGGGAAGCATGACTTGCTCATCAGGTTCCTTAGGGGGGCAGGAAGGTTAAATCCTCCACGGCCCCCTCTATACCCTCTTGGGACCTGTCTCTAGTGCTCAGAGCACTACAGCAGGGCCCATTTGATCCGTTGCAGACAGTCGAGCTGAAGTTTCTTTCAGACTCCGCTCCTGCTTGCATTGGCCTCCATCAAGAGGGTAGGGGACCTGCACGCATTTTCGGTCGGCGATTCGTGCCTAGAGTTTGGGCCGGCCCAGGTAATCCTGAGGCCCCGGCCTTGCTATGTGCCCAAGGTTCCCACTACTCCCTTCAGGGACCAGGTGGTGAGCCTGCAAGCGCTGCCCTCGGAGGAGGCAGACCCAGCCTTAGCTTTGCTTGTCCCGTCCGAGCATTGAAATGCTACGTTGACAGGACGCAAAGCTTCAGGACCTCAGACCAGCTCTTTATCTGTCACGGAGGCCGGCAGAAGGGAATGCCGTCTCCAAGCAGAGGATGGCCCACTGGATAGTGGACGCCATCACCCTGGCTTATTAGGCACAGGGTGTGCCCTGCCCGTTCAGGTTGAGAGCCCACTCTACTAGAAGTGTTGCATCTTCCTGGGCATTGGCTTGTGGCGCCTCGCTGGCAGATAATTATAGAGCTGCGGGTTGGGCGACCCCTAACACGTTCGCTAGATTCTATAGCCTTCGTGTGGAACCGGTCTCCTCCTGTGTTCTCACCGCAAACGGGTAGAAGCACTGAGAGGCTCCGGTTTCGGGTCGGCTTGCTAAAACTGCTCCAGAGAGTCCGTACTGTAGACCCTGTCGAGCTCCTCCGTCCCCTCGGCAGCCAGACGTGGCGGAGCGTCTGGCGCCAGGCCCTCACTCGATGAATCTGTGAGAACCGGTAGAGGGTTGGGGTCCATATGTAGAGACCTAATTGGATCTCATATGTGTAAAGTCCACGGTATAGCCTCAGAGCCCGTGTTTCCCCGGCAGACATTCTGCCAAGAGGCTACAATCACCTCTAATCTTCCATATACACCTAAACGGTTGTTCATATGCGTAAGTGCTTCTGAACCTCCTTTGGGAAGGATGGGCTTCCGCAGCGTTCCTGTTCCAAGTGGAACGGGTACGTTTTCCCAGTGTTATCCAGTCTTACTGAGTGGGTAGTGCCATAGCAACAGTAACTGGTCTTCTTGTGAAGCCCTGACCTGCGCCAAAAAGTAGGGGCGCAGGAGGCTTCCACAGGACACTGGAAGGGGCAGTATCCGTGGCCTTTTGGTAGGGATCCCAATTCGTCGGTCACCCGACGTGACTCGGAGTGACCGACTGATAGGGAACGTCTCGGTTACGTATGTAACCCTCGTTCCCTGAAGGAGGGAACGGAGATGTCACGTCCCGTCGCCACGGCTACTGTACCACCGCTGAGCGACCGGGTCACCGGCTCGGCTCCTCAGCGAAAACCTGAATATGCGCTGCACCTGCTGCCTACTTATACTCACGCTGTGATCAGCAGCAGCTGGATGCAATAATCGCATGCCAATGTGCATTGGCTCGTTTAGTTACACTCGAAGTGGATTGGTCTCTCTAAGCGAGATCCCAATTCGTCGGTCACCCGACGTGACGTCTCCGTTCCCTCCTTCAGGGAACGAGGGTTACATACGTAACCGAGACGTTTCTGGTATAAAGCACACTACATACAGTATGTACTGTATACATGAGGACAATATAATATGCTAATTTCCTCTTCTCAGTCTTTTAAGAGAGATCAGAAACTATAAAACATACAGCTAGAAAGAACATTGTGTGACAAAAATTTTATGTTTGTTGGGTCACGGTTTTAAAGCTTGTCAGTTAACAACATTTTAAAATGTAATAGCTTTAATGACAGATATTGTTTAGTTCTAAATGATTTGCTAAAAGGTAGACATCAATAAGCAGCTGCTAGATAAGATTGCCCCTTACCTTTTGCCCATTTGTTGAGTCAACTGCCTCCTCTACTGGTGAGCCGAGGCTTTTACTTGGTCTCAAAGTTGTCTTGTCCAAACACAAAACTCGTTTGTGAGAGATTGCCTCACAAAAAGTGGGCACTAACTTAAAAAATTAAAATGATATATGGCAGAGACATGCATGTTTCCTCCAGTTACATGGATGCTTTGCTCCTGATATTAAAAAAATCCAACAGTCTAAAACTTTAAAGGCACATGTTTAGCAAATCTGATTTAGACATGTAATTCTGCATAATATCCTCCTTTAAAAAAAAAAAAGCTCCTGCCCCCTGTTGTGCTCTAGACATGTATGTTGCTGTGCAGGTGTTGAGTGTGCAATTGTCTGTGATAATGCTATTATAGGCCCATAGGAACATCAACACTAAAATGCATCTGTGCTAAGCGAAATGAAGGGTGATGCCCTGTACTTGTTCTCTTTCGCTGCCCTTGCTTTGCAGTCAGCTTCCATTTGTTGTACTGCAAAAGTCCTCTCTCTCTTTCTCTGTCCTTCATTTGCAGTCAGCTTCCATCTATTGTAGCGTAAAGGCAGTTTCTCAGAAAGAAGCTTTTTTTTTTGGAGAAGCTGTCGCTAGCAGATGTCAACACCACATCACATGTCAGCTCTGACATATCATAACTATACTCGCAGTGGTCAGCTGGCTCCCTCTTCCATGACAGAAAGCTGGACTGAGCTACAAGTGCCCTGAAGCTTTGCTGTGCGGTCAATGGAAACTGATTCCATCAATCTGAGACAGAGGAGAGTAGAAATGAGTATAAATAACAGAAGTGACAGAGCAACAGGACTTTGCTCTAAGATTGGTGTTTAAGAGCACTAGTAGCACAAAATGAAAATAGTTATGGGATCAATCAAACATTTTTTCATATATATGTAAATGCCTCAATACAACATCTGAACAAGATAAATCAGATAAAGAATAATCTAACCAGTAAATGCAGCAAAATAAACAAAATAACATACTTTAACAATTTAAATTTAATATAGTTATGCACAAGCAGGCAACAACATAGAAAAATAATCTAAAATATGTGATCTGACATATGATAAAGGATATAAGATACAGTATCTTTATATGCACGTAAATGACTTAAGCTTGTTTTATTGGATACAATTGACTAAGGTGAATTTTTTTTTGTTATGTGATGTTTGCTTAACTAATGAAAACAGAAATACATATGGCTAAAAGGCAAAATATGTTAAGTGAGCGCAAATATACTGGCAAATTAACAAATCCATATGGTGAATCCTACTAAGGTTACTAAGCCACTTTATATTTCAGTAATATTCATACTAAATATAAAAAATATGAACACACCAATATAAATATTAATATTCATCATATAAGTATGTATAATTCTAGACACTTCATATGTATATGCCTCAATTCGCCAAGCTTTTGCAGGCTTTCTCTGTTGACTTGGAAAGGAACAAAACCCCAGCCAATCACAGTGTGAAACAGTGCAGCCAATCTACAGTGAAAGTGAACAGCATGACACAACTACATCACTATCATTACAATCAATTAGTCTGCACACTGTAAGAGCGACAAGACATACAAGAGTTTTTATTCTTTTATATTATATACAAGTTCGCATTTTGACTGGGTGACAGCTGCAATGGTGTGCCCACATATTTTTACTGTGCACGCACTGTAATTTTCTCTCAAATGGGACAGAAATGCTACAGCTTTGAGCAGGTAACAACTCTTTCAGTTTGACAGGTGCATGATGATATTCAAGTGGTGCTGAAAACAAAGAACATTCCATCCCAGATGTATATGGGTTTGTTTCTTCATTGGAACAGATTTTGATGTGAGAGTATGGACTTTATTATTACGACATTAATATTGATGACAGACTCTTATTTTGTCCGGAAGGGATGTTGAAATTTCGTCTTTGAAACGCCTTGATATTTTTATCAGCTCAATCTGACGGCACCCATTCACTGCAGAGGATCCATTGGTGAGCAATTTCTCAATGTCTTCAAATCTGTTCTAATGAAGAAATAAACTCATCTACAACTTGGAAAGCCTAAGTAAGGGAGTAAATTTTCATTTCTGGGTGAACTATACCTTTAAAATTGAAATTCGATTTATCTCTTTTAAGTGACAAACACCACAAAGTGTATTCTAGTTCCTAGTTAACTCTCACTCATTCAAACCACAATACTCCAGGAACATACTGACTTAATTCTTGACGATAGCAGCCATTAGAATGTGACACTCCATGGCAGAGAAGAAAGGCATGCAGACACAGTGCCAGAGGAAAGATCTTGTCATTGTTAGTTTGTCACTGCTGCCTGGTCGCCAGGACTCAAGGCCTTCACTTCAGGTATGACGGGGACACAGAGCTCATTATCGGGTCTAGGCAGCATCTGCACCCCCTATAGTGTTTGAAACGTGTCTGGATCTGCCTCTTTCAATTTGCCTCTAATCTGTAGACAGAAAGCAAACGCATCATCTAGTTTTTGGTCACATTCAATAGGATTCTCTCTCCACCGACACCTACAGTACACTATCAGCAGAGACGACTTTTTTTTTTTATCACAATCCACAGGTTATAATCCTAAATGGAGTAGTCTGTGGGGCTTATTTGTGTGCTGCTGCATAGAAGTTTCAGCTTGTCATTTATCAGTAAAGGACAATAATAGAGGCACAGAGAGCAGCGCAGCAGTCGTTTCTTCCTCCTTTGGCAAAACCGTGATAAATGACTTAGCGGAGGATGATTTTTCATATGATGGTTATGCTCTATAACTGTCCTCATGGGCTGATATTGCAGAGCTTGAAACAAATAAAACCTGAGGTAGTGCTCCAGGATGGGGATCGACGAACACCTTTGAAAATTTCAGATCTCTTCTCCAGCCAACACTGAAGAATAAAAGGAAAAACATTACATGCATTTTTATATTGTTTCCCAAAGCAGTGTTAATGCTTATGTCGGAAGGAAAGCATGCATATTGCTGTTTTATCAGTCCTGCTGAGCTACAATTCAACCGAGCAAATTATTGAAGCACCAGGGATGCTCAGTAACTAGTATCATAAACCACATTCATCACCTTAAGGGTTGGATTATTAAGGCATTTAGTACATCAGCAACTGATTTGCTGAGGCAAAAACCGCAAGAGACCATATAATTAGCTGATGTATTAAACATGTTTCTGTCACTGATTATGGCACTAATGTGCAAAAATATTACACAGCATAGATAAATCCATCCATTCATGGAATTTCGACAATCATGGAAATCGCAGCAAATTCTCAAGCACCCTCAATCACACGGTTTTCCTACAAGCAGGAATAGATGAAGGCATAAACACTTTGCTTCACATTATTAAAAAGAGAAAGAGAGAGAGAGAGAGAGAGAGAGAGACAAAAAGGGGAGAAAATATGAAAAAATACATTTTGGGGTAGGACATTTTTAAAAGAAGTCTCTTATGCTTACCAAGGTTGCATCTATTTGATCAAAAATTCTGTAAAATCATTGTGAAACAAAATATTGTGAAATATTGTCATAATCTCACTAACTTTTGTATGGTAGTGTAGCCCGTGTGATCAGGGAAGCTGCTTTGACAAAATCCGTATTGTATAAAGCACTATCTAGCTTATTTTTCAACATGGAAGTAAGCCATTTTCTGTGAATGTGCGAGACTTCCGGTTCATTCTGGTTCAGATAGGAAATAACAAGAAGAATAACAAAGTGCAGTAAATGGTAAAACTGTTTGCACTACAAACCAGTGAGTTCATATTAAACATAATACATTAAAATAAAATGGTAAGACAAACCAGCAATATCAAGCAGCAAAATAAATATAGCCTTGACGAGCTTAAGATACTCCATAAAAAAAATAAAAAAAACAGTACAAATCTCACTGATCCCAAACTTTGGAATGGCAGTGTACATATAGGAAATCAGTTGCTTGGAACTACAGTTAATTACACAGTTTTGTGGTCATTATTCAAAATCGGACTGCAATCAGAATCAAGTATTTCATAGACCCATGTAAGAATGATTATTATATTAAGATGGATTAGTCTATATGCTTACTTGTGGTCTGTAAAATTGACACTAATAGAGGACAGTTTTCAGGATTCTTCTCATTAAATTGTCTAATTTTTGAGAGTGGCTTAATATAATGGCTACTATAGGCATATTAACTATCAGTTCCCACCAATTCTAAAACAGACAATGAAAACTGTTTGACAGCTGAAGCGTTTGCACTTATGGAATGAAAGCAGTATGATTGTGTTGTAACAGGATCTTTATCTGCAATAAAACACTGATATTTATGACATGAGTAAATTAATAATAAAGTAAACTTTCTGCTATTACAAACATTTTCTGTCACATCCCTATTGGTGCCTGTACCAATTTGAGAACAGTTTTAGAGTAATATCCGTTGATGCACCATGGGAAAACTTTAAATGAATTAGATAAAGATACACATTTGAGCTGATCAACACTGTCACCCATTTGTTTATTTATGAAGGATAAAATCAGCTATATTTATCAGCTATAAACATGACAGCCCCTTCTGCTGCCCTTCTGTCGATGTTTTCTGTTCCCAACATAATGAAAAACAAAACTGACTCCATGATCTTAATTTGTTGCCACAACGGCAAACGAAATCCAAAAAATAAAGTAAGAAATTATAAGTCCAACAGGTTTGGACTGGTACCTCTCGATTTTCACCGGGTCTAAACTCAAGGGCAATGTGTTGCTGCTTATCTGGATGCCTGGTAAATAAGAGATCTTATCTTCTGCTCGCGATGACATTGAAGACCCATGCTCTAATCGATAAAATCCAATTCTTTGTAGATCGGTGGCTCTGATTAGCGTCCCTCTAATCCAATCCCCGTTTTTGTCATCCATTATGGTGGCATGGTGGGGCGCTATAAAGGATGTCGTTATCGCTGGTTATGAGTTTAGCACTGATGTAAAGCTGGCAATGTGATTGGCCAAACGGAGACTTCCTCTGGCTCTTCTAATTGCAAATCCACTTGGGCCCAGACTGATACATTTCATCGCCTTGGCAACACTGCAGGCAGTGAACCTGGTAATGGGGGAAGTATATTCTCAGGGGAGGAAATTACTGTTTTCCATATTGTAGCTGGACAGAGCAAAAGGGGAGCAGGGAATGGTGAGCAACCTGTCCTAAAAATCTGTTGAAAATCTATTGTACAACAGATAGCGAACTAGATAAAGGAACAACACATTCAGTGGAATGAGGATGTGACATCCAGAACCTATTTTCATTTATAACCACTGAACCTGACTTATATTTGTAATGATGATGTGTCCTTGGAGGGCAATAGTATGATGAATCTGTGTGCAAGGATATGTGAAATGCAAATGCTCAAGGGTGCAGAAATAGGGGCAAGAAAACATGTTGCAAAGTCTTTAGCATGTATGTACAGTATCGAGATGAAACCAGAGATCAGCAAGCAGATAGTCTGTGATAAATTGGTCTGGCGGATCACCAGATGAAATCACCACCTAAATTAGAATTCACCTCATTCTTTACTGTGGATAAAAGACAGGAGAGATGCATGGTGCAGTTTCCAGACCAATTCCTAAGCATATAATCAATGCAAAAGCAGACATTGAGACATTTTGAGATGGCCATTCCAGTGATTACATGCTCACTGTAGCGTTCCCTTCAACAATCCAGCACCAACTGGATACATCCATGTCGGAATATGTATTAAAATATAAATCTGTTATTAAAGTAATTTTGTATACATTTTGTTTGGCAATGCATCTACAGAATGTGACAAGTGACAGGCAAGTTTGCCTAAACTTCTTCCCATACATAGACGGGAAAATAATTTGTTGTGATTTTTAATTTTCCCATTATCATGCCCACAACAATTTCACAGCACAGCAATCACACAATAATGAACTTCCAGAAGCAATTTTAAGAGGCTCTTTCTGGCACAAAGCCTTCATGTGAGGCAAACACCTATGTGGACTAATCATAGTGTGCTTCTGAGAAGCTGGTGGATTAGGCTTTTATTTTTTGGTAATACAAAAGCTGAAATCCTCTAATCAATGCACAGTCAAGTGTGTACCTCTGACAGTTCCTGTAATTCAGCCTAAATTGTGCTGGACATTATTGTAGCTGGAAAGTTGCCAAGGAAACATGAAATTACTGTTACAGAGCTTAAAAACAATACAACATCTGACGTCACAAGCAGAGTTGGGGAAGAAGAAAAAAAAATCGCTAGGTGATATTTTAGCTATATTTTGATTCATTTTATTCATATTGTTAGGAAAAGAAAAGACTTTTGGCAACAATTATTTATATTCAACCAAGATCTAGGCTCAGAACAGGCTAAAAAAATACAACTGTGCAAATCACAGACACCTAGTGAAGCCGAATGACAAACAAGTGAGCAAAAAGACTGCAATACATCACAGTTCTGAATCACAACAGCCATGGTAACCAAAAAAGAATCTCCATGTTATTGTATTGTGACAGATGTTGATATAATATCGCATTGCCAAATCATCCCAACCGTGAACTTTATTTATTCATGAGAATATCACAATGAGCATCTAAATCTCTCGTGTAACACAGTCTAACTGGGAAATAACCATCTGTAGAAGATGGCGATCAATTCTGAAGCAATTTATGGAATAAACTTCTATATACACAGTGAATACAGTTAACAAAATTTACCAACGGGCCAATTTTATCATATTTATTCCTGACTTTTTTAGATAGTATTTTCATAATAGAACAAACAAAGCAAAATACAGAGCAGAAAATCTAGAGTAGGCAAAGTGGAAAAGGATCCATTAGGGATCTAACAGGTAACATATTTAAGTGAATTTGAACTACAGAAGAAACAATAGGCTTGTATGGACATACATCAAATATTTCTTGGAAAGAAATGATTAGGTGAACAGCAGCAGCAAGATCATATGTGTCTTACCAGTGTTTTGGTCCATGTACTCTTGTGAGGTATGTTGGCTCTGATGGACCCATTCCCCGTTACATTTGAAGAAGATCTGCAGGGCAGGAGTGGCTCGACAGCGCAACTTGATTGGGTTGTTTTTGATTATGTAAGCATCCTCAGGCTCTTGCAGGAAGTGAGGTAATGTCCCACCAACTGATGAGAGAGAATCAGCAAGGGCGTCACTGACGGTTCCTGTGAAAATCAATTAACACATGTAAGAAACGAGCACACTTCTCTAGCACATTTACTCAGAATTTAAACTCATAAAATCTTAATTTTACGGCCATTTGTTAGATCCACGAACACCCCAGATACATCATTTGTATGTGTGCCTTGTACGTACAGTTATTTGCTAAAACAATACTGTCACAATCTTATCTAAATGTGGTCTGCATTTAATACAGCTTCAGGTTTGTAAATATGGTGCTTTTCCTCTGGGAATGTTCTGAGCTTCCCATTGATTTTAAACTGTGCGCCAAAGAGACAATTCCACTAAAACAATTCAAGCAATTTTCTACTTTAAAAATGCATTAGCTTTCCCTGAGTGCTTTTGTGATGAAAAGAATAAAAGAATTAGCGATGGAAGAGAGTGCAACTGATTGCTTTGTGTTTGACTGATGAGCTAAAATGCATCTTAGTGCAGAAAAAAGTGAGAATGCTCTTCCTTGGGCCTAGTGTGTTTTATTTTTCTTTCTTTCTGACATCATTCTTTTTAACGGAAGGAAGAATAAAATAGCAGACAGGTCAACAGAGACAGAGAGAAGATAAATAAGACAGATAAAGAAGTGTAAAGGATGAAGGGAATTAAGAAAGATTTTATTTGGAGATATTCACATGAATACCATTTTAATAATTGTAATTGCCTACACATCTCTGACACTCTGGAATAAAACACTCCACCCATGAGAGACTGGCCTTATACTGCGAAGTCTCTCAGATGTGTAAAATCCCATGAAAGCCATTAAACTAGCAACTAATTCAGCTCTGCCCACTGAAATCTAATAGACTTTCATTTTTTACCACCTCCCACATTTGCTGTCATGTGAAATGAATAAAGAATGTATGCATACACACACACACACACACACACACAAAGCAGTTCACTGCTTTTTAAAAAAAAAAACATACTCACTTCATATTCTCTTTTAATATTGTAGATACTGCAGAAGAACATGTACTTCCAAAAGTTCAAATTGTTTTTAAATAATGGGGTCATGAACTGAGAAATAAAAATGTCCTTGATCCTTTGACATATAAGAGGTAATTGTGCTATATAAACATGCTGTAAGTTTCAGAACTCAAAACTTTCTCATTAGTCTAAAAACAGCTTATACTGAAGCCAATCTGCCAAAACGACAGCTTGTGGAATGTGCCACTCTATGATGTAATAGTGTGGCTAAACACCACCTCCGCAGAAGAAGATCAGCGCCTGCTTCTACATCACTGCCTGTTTAGCCCCGCCCACTAATTCACGCACATAGTGGGTAAGTGACAAGAGCGGCAAATACAGGTCTATGCAGAAATCAAACAATGAATTTTATTTTTAATGAAATTACGGAAATTGTCAGCAAGAACTCTGTCTTTTGTTCACTTCATTTTGCTGCATATTTGTTTACAAACAAGGCACAATTCGACACAGGATTTTTAGAAAATTGAAACTAAAAGATGATGCTGTGCCGACAATATTGGATCCGGTGTCGCACACACAAGAGTGAGAAACTGTTTTTATTACGTGATCGCTATTGCTTTGTCTATTATTACAGGTCGTTCGATATGTACTGAGTATTTATGCATTTTTAACCTAAATCACAGCAGTGTCCATCTATGGAGGATGTAGGCTGTCAAGCATACACAACTGTTTGCCAATAGCAATGGGCGTTTACTTCCGAGTCTACAATCCATCATGCCTATTCAAAGAGAGCTTTCTGATGAGGGGGGTCAAAAACAGGACAGAAAATAGCCTATTGCTTCTAAATTATGATGTTTTTTGAAATCTTGATAACATTATAAGTGGACCTCAGAGAACAGTACAAAATAAAAAAGGCAGTTCATGACCCCTTTAAATAAAGTAATACTTTTATTTAGCAAGGATGCATTAAATTGATCAAAAGTGACAGTAAAGAAGACACTTATAATGTTACAAAACTTTCTAATAAAAGATGTTTTCACAAAAAATATTAAGCAGCTCAATGGTTTTCCAATTTGATGATGATAATAATGAGAAATGTTTCTTGAGCACCAAATCAGCATATTAGACTAATTTCTGAAGGATCTAGTGACAATATTCACCAATGTAATTTCTTACTGTATTTTTGATACTGAATCCAAACTTAATTATAACATGAGACAGTACATTTAAAAAATCTCTAATATCAATCAATAACTAATATAGTATAGTACAGATACATCATGCTTCTCTAGTGCAAAAAACTTTATAGAAATGAGCTAGTTCACAGCGAAGTCCATTCTGGGCTATTTGCAGAATCACCAAGTGGAAAAGCACAGTGACACTAGGGATGTCAGGAGAATGTCACAGATCACCCAATGGGCAGGGAGGCAAAAGCAGGAAATCTTAGATGCACGATATTATACTGGGTTTCAAAGTTCAAGGTACAAAACATGGAGCTCACTCTAAATAATTCAAAATGAAATGTTACTCTTCCTCTGCAGATGTTTGCTGGCAGTCTCACAGTGGACAGGAATTTGTCTTGGTTGCACAGAGCACCACAGATAGAGAGATTCCCTGGAAAACAACACCGAATTCCATCAGCATATTTAATTTCAGATTCTTCATGAATTCTGGATGTTTTGTCACCTATGACTAAAATCTCAGCTTCTTCATGGAGAGGGCGATAAGACCTTGGGTGACCACCTTTGGTGTCAAAATCAGTACTCAGCTGTTTTCTCGGTTCAGTATGGGGGCAAAAACAGCACACAATTTTAGAAAGTATTGCAGCTCAAACTTTTTTTCTGTTCATTCTATGCATAAGCACTTCCAAAAGTTTGGTTGGGAAAACAAATTTATTTTAACAAAAAAAAACAGGCCTGCAGCTTCAATCCCATGCCATCAGGTCACTTCCATTGTGCAAAACCATGAATATCCTCTGTTTTCTTCTCCCAAGACAAAGGGAGAAAGAAGGACACAATCCTGCTGTGCAGTGTTGCAGATAGCTGGGTGACAAGATGAAAATTGTATCATGAGCTGAATACGACGACATCACTTCCCTCTGCTACAGAGGGTCATTGGTAGAAAAGGCAGCCGCAACCTTTTGGACAGAATTCATTATTCTTCCTTGTAGATCTGCCAATCTTTAAAGTCCATGTTTAATACATGCATTGCCCTGCTGTATTTGCTTGATTTCCATTCATTCAAATGTCTGCCCTCAACATCACATGGTATTTCTCTAATTTGAATTGTAGTATTAGAAGTACTGTTCCCTATGACTAGTCTGGTCCTTCCTTTACCAGGGAAAATTCCCAACATCCATTGGACAAATTTCAGTGATGAATAGAAGGAATAACCTGAAATGACTCCAGATCCATCTGCCATCTGTTGCTGTGAAGAAAGCCTAAACTTTATTTCACCCAAACTGCCTTGCAATGAATTAAACATGAATCAGACACAGCATCGTACTAAACTTCAGCAAAACATATGATGAAAAAGTAATAAAATCTAGAAAAGATTTTGAAAGATTTACAAGCCATTAACAGCAGATACATATATGAATTATTATAATAAAGTAAATGGAACACAAGGTGAAGGTTAAAACCAATTCTTATCAGTATGTTTATGTTTTTGACCTCTTGCTCTGTCATCTAAATGCAAACCTGTATTGATCTGTACAAAACTGATACCATCAATATATTAGTAAAGCAGAGTGGCTTAAAAATGCCCTTTTACATTATGGGCCAATAGGTGAATATGCAAGATCACTTTGTACTTAGACTTTGTCAGTGTATATATAAGCAACTACATGACTAGTGACTACTGCTGGTTCAACAATGGAGGGAAAGGCATTTTAAGGGATAATTAATCGATAAATGACAACTCTGTCATTATTTACCTATTTACCCTCAATGTTGTTGCTGTCTGTGTTTTTTTAATGAAAACCAAGTTTAATTAAATTTTATAAGATAAGTAAAATTAAGCTAAAATTTCAGTCTATTTTTCACACAAAACCTTTGCATGGGCTTTTGTGTATTTTTGTAATTTGTATAAGAAACGACATGAGGAAAATAATGTGTAACTATCCCAAGAGTTTATCTTCTAGGATTTAATCCACACCAAGTTATTCAAACAACAACACAGTCAACCATTATAAAACACACCCAATTCTAAATACCTTCCCATGTGCAAATTCAATGAGGAACAGTAATGAAGTATAAAAGAATGAGAGGGGGGTGTAGAGGTTAATGGGCCTGTGCACATCTCTAACTGGGTTTGAGTTCACACTGATTCCCAGAGTGCTAATTGTTGGCCTTATCCTTTTAGCAGTGCCTGCACACTTACTGCAATAAAAGGTAATGGATAATTGGAACAATCCATGCTCTATAAAAACAGCAGAGACAATTCTGGCTGCTCCTCCTATGATAGATGAGCATAAACGCAAGTCCTAATGACTCTAACAAGCAAGCAACCAATAAGTCATTCATTTTCTCATTATACTAGTTAATTTTAATACAGCCTCTGCAATGAAGGTCCACAGCTTGTCCAATAGTTAGCAGACAGAGAAGAGGAAGAGTTATATAATATACTAATCCAGGTGATTCATATAAATGATCTACTTTTCAGTAAAGACTGTGAAAACTGCATAATGATTTGTGTTTATCAAAGCACAAGCTACCATGCACTTTACTTTCACTGCAAACCATAAGGTGAGGCAGCATCACGCCAGCTCCCCAAAGCTCAAAGTGTTGTTTCTTTAGTGATGTTTATTTTGTGCATTCTTCCCTCTTTCATCTCTATTATATCCTTTATTAAGGTGGATTTCTGTTTAAACTCTGCCCTATTCTCCATGACATAATCAAGGTTGGGCTTGATTCCTGTTTTAGGCTGATTCATAAAACTCATAATATTTTCCCAAAAAAAATTTATGTTAATTTCTTTCATCCACCAAAGATAGGCTAATTAGCAATAACAATTGTTAAAATACTGTGAAATACTTAATGTCCAAGTGTGTGTGTGTGTGTGTGTGTGTGTGTGTGTGTAAGCAAATTAGCTAAATCTAAATCTTACTAACCCCAAACTTTTGAATGGAATATACAGGCACTTTTATACATCTATATAGTAACCTAAATGTTTCGCAGTGTTTCTTCTGTACAAACAAACTCAAAATGTTGATCATGCTTGAATTCAGTCATTATGAGTCAGTGCAACACTAAACCTCTAGTTCTAATAATCTCATAAAGCACATTTCCAAATAGCTCATAATGTGTCAGCAATTCCCATGTCAGCTATTTTGGCCTCTCTGGCTTCCTGTAATGAAAGTGCATGGAAAGCAGCTTGGCTTGTGAAAGTGGGTTACATGGAAATGCATTTGACACATCAGTCCTCATCCCAAAGTATCCACTTAATGTAGTTACACATCACTGTTTCAGCACATGCACCAAAATCTCCTGCCCTTTAAAACCATGCACTTTACTTTCACACCAAAGCCTCTCGTGGATTTCTGAAGAGGGTTTGACACGAGAGGAGGAGAGTGTGTGTACAAGTGAGCATGTGGGGGTTACATGGTGAGCACTCTGTTGGATTTCAGCAAGCTGAGAATTTTAAGGCAGAAGTGTCAGAAAGTGTCAAGATAATCCCAGCTAAGGTGACGGGATGAGAGTGAGAGAAAGGGAAAGAAGTGTGAGAGAAAGGAAGTGAGAAAGAGTTGTAAAGGGAGAGAGGCTTTTGGGTTATAATTGATGTCTCAAATATCCCTCCCTCTGTTCACTCAATCACGCACACACTTTCTGCAGGGAGCAAGGAAAATATGGAAAAGAGTTTTGCTGCCTTTGATTAACAATTAAGAAAAAAAAATATTACTATTAAAATGATTAAACCAGACTAAAATGAGTAAAGATTTCAGAAACACTTTCTAAAGCCCTAGTTTTTTTTAAGCTAAATTCAACCTATAACTTTAAATTGCATATTATCTTCTTAAATAATGTCATTATGATTCTGTAACATACAACAAAAATGCAATATTGGTAAATATTAAAGGGCACCTACTATGCAAAATTGCCCTGAGTGAGCCGCACACAATCCACCATGTTTATCTTCACGCTAGAGCGTTTAAAAGCTGCATTCAAGTAAGAAATGTTTTATTATTAGAGTTACAGAAATTTTTCAAGAACAGTGAGTAATGTTCTGGTTTTATTTTATTGTTTGGGTCATATTAACAGCGTAGACAGGAATATAGGTACTGTATATTACGCTGCTGTCACTTAATACACAGATCTAATATAAACATGCGATTTCTTTCCCAGCTGACTACCTTCACAGACATAACCAACTATTTTATTGTAACTTATGTGTGTTTTTAACATAAATCTGTGTGTATTTGACTATTCTAAGCGCAATAAGACATGAAAGAAAACTTAGTTTAGTACTTACATGCCGTGTGACAGCCACTTTCTGTGCACGTGCTTCGGATGTGTGTGCTCAGAAAACCGGATATCAGAAGTTTAAACTGATATGGCTTTAAACGCATAATCTCAGCATGAAAGACATGATAATCAAAACCAAACAGATGTTAGCTCGTGTTAGATGTTAGCAGGAACAGGTGTTCCTGTGGCTCAGTGGTAGAGCATTGCATTAGCAGCGCAAAAGGTCGTGGGTTCAATTCTCAGGGAACACACATACTGATATAATATGTATAGCCTGAATGCACTGTAAGTCGCTTTGGATAAAAGCGTCTGCTAAATGCATAAATGTAAATGTAAATGTAGCTGATTATCCAAGTATCTGAGGTATTAACTGTAAAGGCACAGCCCACGTCTGAAAAAGTGGAAGGGAAACAGCAGCTCATTTGCATTTAAAGATATATGCATGAAAACAGCGTGTTTCTGCTCTCACTCAAAATAAGCATTTTCAAAGTAATATAATAAATAATCTGTGGGGTACTTTGAGCTGAAACTTCACAGACACATTCTGGGGACACCTGAGTCTTATATTACATATTGTAAGAAGGGGCATAATACAACCCGAATTCCGGAAATTTTGGGACGTTTTTTAAATTTGAATAAAATGAAAACTAAAAGACTTTCAAATCACATGAGCCAATATTTTATTCACAATAGAACATAGATAACATAACAAATGTTTAAACGGAGAAATGTTACACTTTTATACACTAAATGAGCTCATTTAAAATTTGATCCCTGCTACAGGTCTCAAAAAAGTTGGCACGGCGGCAACAAAGGGCTGAAAAAGCAAGACATTTTGAAAAGATTCAGCTGGGAAAACATCTAGAAACTAATTACGTCAATTGACATCAGGTCTGTAACATAAAAGGGATGTCTTAGAGAGGCAGAGTCTCTCAGAAGTAAAGATGGGCAGAGGCTCTCCAATCTGTAAAAGAGTGCATAAAAAGATTGTGGAATACTTTAAAAAAAAAAGTCAAATTGCAAAGGCTTTGCAAATCTCATCATCCACAGTGCATAACATCATCAAAAGTTTCAGAGAAACTGGAGAAATCTCTGTGTGTAAGGGACAAGGCCGAAGACCTTTGTTGGATGCCCGTGGTCTTCGGGCCCTCAGACGACACTGCATCACTCATCGCCATGATGCTATCATTGACATTACTAAATGGGCCCAGGAAAACTTCCAGAAACCTCTGTCAGTAAACACAATCAGCTGTGCCATCTGCAGATGCCAACTAAAGCTCTTTCATGCAAAAAGGAAGCCGTATGTGAACATGGTCCAGAAGCGCCGTCGTGTCCTGTGGGCAAAAGCTCATTTAAAATGGACTGTTTCAAAGTGGAAAAGTGTTCAAGTTCAAGTTCAAGATTTATTTGTCACATACACGATTATACAGAGAGTATATAACCAGCAGTGAAATGTGAGTCAGGTCCGCTCCATGGACAGTGCAAATATTATAGAATACAACACAAAGAAGTATACATAAAATGAAATGAATAAAAAAAAAAGATATAAAGAACAAAATATAAAATATAAAATAATGTGCATGACAGTATACTGTAGACTTAAATATTAAGATAAGCATGACTGTACAAGAGAGGAATGTGCAAACAGGATGTGCATGGTTGACATGTAGCAGCAATCTCAAAAAAATAAATAAAAAAATAAGATACCAAAACACAGAAAGTGATGTGTGCAAATGACACTGTCAGTATGAGGTAGAGAATAATGAGTGTGAAAATCTTACTGATTGTAAGTGATTAATAAGTGAAGTCATGATGATGTTAAGAGGCTGAGTTTGAGTTCAGGAGCCTGATGGCCTGGGGGAAGAAGCTCCTCCTAAGTCTCTCAGTTTTTGCAATCAGGCTGCGGAAGCGCTTACCAGATGGCAGCAAAGTGAAAAGACAGTTATCAGGATGATTTGAGTCCTTGATGATTTTGACAGCTCTGCTTCTGCAGCGTTTGAGGTAGATGTCCTGCAGAGAGGGGAGAGCAGACCCTGAGATGCGCTCAGCTAAGCGCACAACTCTCTGCAAGGCTTTGCAGTCTTGACTGGAGCTGTTTCCATACCACACTGAAATACACTGAGTCAATACACTTTCTATGGTCCATGAATAGAAAGTTTTCAGGATTGTTGGTGAGACCCTGAATTTCCTCAGCTGTCGCAGATGGTACAGTCTTTGCCTGGCTTTCTTAACCTGTGTTTGAATGCGTGTAGTCCAAGTCAGGTCCTCGGAGATGTTTACACCAAGGTACTTGAAGCTGCTTACCCTCTCCACAGGGGTCCCACTGATCATAAGAGGAGTGCAGGGCCGCAGGTGTCTCTTTCTGAAGTCCACAATCAGCTCTTTAGTTTTGCTCACATTCAGAGAGAGACAGTTGTCCTGGCACCATGATGTAAGTCTCTCCACCTCATCCAAGTATGCGGTCTCATCATTGTTGGAAATGAGGCCCAGAACCACAGTATCATCAGCAAATTTGATAATAGATGTGGAGCTGTGAGAGGACACGCAGTCATGTGTGTAGAGAGAGTAGAGCAGGGGACTCAGGACACAACCCTGTGGGGCTCCTACGTTCAGGGTGATGGAGTTTGAGGTGAACTGGCCGACTTTCACCACTTGAGGTCTACCGGTGAGGAAATCTTGAATCCAGTCACAGAGTGAAGAGTTTAGTCTGAGGTCTGTGGTCAGAAAAGTGTTCTATGGTCAGACGAGTCCAAATTTGACATTCTTGTTGGAAATCACGGACGCCATGTCCTCCAGGATAAAGAGGAGGGAGACCTTCCAGCGTGTCATCAGCGTTCAGTTCAAAAGCCAGCATCTCTGATGGTATGGGGGTGCATAAGTGCATACGGTATGGGCAGCTTGCATGTTTTGGAAGGCACTATGAATGCTGAAACATATATAAAGGTTTTAGAGCAACATATGCTCCCCTCCTGAGTCCTGACAATGTGTATTTCAGCCGGACAATGCAAAGCCACACATACTGCAGCTATTACAACAGCATGGCTTCGTAGTAGAAGAGACCAGGTGCTGAATTGGCCTGCCTGCAGTCCAGATCTTTCACCTATAGAGAACATTTGGCACATCATTAAACGTAAAATACGTCAAAGACGACCACGAACTCTTCAGCAGCTGGAAACCTATATCAGGCAAGAATGGGACCAAATTCCAACACCAAACCTCCAGAAACTCATAACCTCGATGCCCAGACGTCTTCAAACTGTTTTGAAAAGAAGAGGAGATGCTACACCATGGTAAACATGCCCCCGTCCCAACTATTTTGAGACCTGTAGCAGGCATCAAATTTGAAATGAGCTCATTTTGTGCATAAAATTATAAAATTTCTGAGTTTAAACATTTGTTATGTTATCTATGTTCTATTGTGAATAAAATATTGGCTCATGTGATTTGAAAGTTTTAATTTTATTCAAATTTAAAAAACGTCCCAACATTTCCGGAATTCGGGTTGTAGATGCCCTTTCAACTTTTCAGATAGTCTTCACTGATACAGCAGTGATGTAAATTAAATCTAGACATTAGGTAAAAATAAGGTAGTTACACACAGAAACTGCACTGAATTATGAATGAATTATACCTTTAAAATATAAGCATACATTTAATTTTAGGTGATTTTTTGGCAGTAGGTTGTGCTGTTCCCACTCTTGCTCAGTTCTGGACGAAAATGACAAATCCAAGATGCCTTCTCATTCCCAAACAGCACCCTCACCATCAAATTCGTTGACACACTACATGTGAAGGGCTTGGTAAAACTAAAATCTCAACTGACAAGATCAGACGAATGCTGTAGGGCATGTCAAAAGGTATGTGTTTGACAAATTTCAAAACTGTGAAAATCTAGCTGGGCAGACATTGACCATAGCTATAGCAGTTGGGTGAAAATCCCACCAATCAGGGAAAAAGTTATGTTTTTTGCTTTGATATTTAATAAAATATATACATTGAAGTGTCCACATCAGGAGATAAAGATCAGGGTTTGGAAATACTTATGGAAGAAACAGCATGGAATCATCTTGTTTTGAAAACAGAGATCTTCTTATAATAAATTAATTGAGGGACCCAGTGGACTCCGTCATTATTTGATGAAGATCTTTAGAGCACATGACATTTCAAGTTACTCTATGCATCTAAGCTCAACAAACTTTCTGATTTATTAACATTAAGGAAATATGCTTTCATGGAAATTAACATCACACTCATGCTGAGATGGTGATCCTCTCATAGATGAGAGACACTCCATTTCCATTTTGATAAGTATCAACATTTTCAGCTGGTTTCTGGCCAGGCCGTGACAAGCTGTATAATTTCAACATCTTAGGAAACATAACTATAATTATCAAAAGCACTGCAGCCAAGCAATAGAGTACAAATTATGATTAAGCAAGAGTTAAATTGAGCAGAATATGGAATGGACCACACTAATGTTCACCAAAAAGAATTTATCAGCTCAGATGGGGACTTCAGAAAGGACTGTCTGACTTCTGATGAAATTTCATCTGTGAGTTGGGAAGATAAGTGAGTGTAACAGTTCTGTCAACCAGCTACTGTCCTGCATCCTTCACTAATTTGACAAGGAACAAAAAGGTTGAGACTGCAATAAGATCACTGCGATGAGCATATGGTCCTTGTGGACGAAGCTGACATGCTGTCTCTGCAAGTTACTGACAGTAAAAGCAGGAAGTTGTGGAATGCTACTTGGATGTCACTGTTGTCAGTATACATTCTGTATAGAAAGCAGCAGCCAAATGACAGGATGAACTTTCCAGTACCTGTTGATGAAAGTACATGTTTGGTGAAGGGCATGATAGGTTTTAATGAAGGACATAGACTTAAGAGGCTGATAGGAAGAGACAAATCAGGCTCAGCTCCTGAAAACTCTACAACTCAAATGACCAAGACAAATGCGTGCTCGCTTCTAAGCTTTAATACGGATTCTGATGCCAAAAAAACAATGAACTTACATCGCTTGTAATGTCTAGAAGCTCTCGTACTTTATAATGACAGCAGACCCTTCTCAGCAGCTCCAGCAATGGATGCAACCCAAAAAATTATCAGGATGGATTTTTTGCTGATAATGATTAATCCAGTAAACGGCTATCTGCAAGTATAATAACAATGTAATTATATAATGTTTCACTACAATTTAAATTGTCAAACATATTTTTTTCTTTGAAAAAAAAAAAGATTGCTGTTCATTCAAAATACAAAATAAAGAAAAAATATAATAAAATATTTTATCCTATAATATTTTTTTAAAATCAGACAAGACACACACACACATATACAGTATATATACATATATAAAAAACAAAGGCAAATCAAAATATTTTCAAGGACCAACCAAAACTTGCTTAACTACCAAGGGTGGCTCTGCAAGTCATGCAATAGGTTAAACTCTCAATCACTAAGATGGCTTTGACAAGAACTTCAAACCAAACCTGTTGTAATTTCAAGTTATAGAAGCACAACCCACAGGAACCTCAAGCAGCTCTACACATTCAAATGAGCCTGGCAGACAACATTTCCTCCACAGAACTCCTCTTTTCACTTGAAGACCTTTGTAGAGGGAGTTTTTGTTTTAGTTCCAGTGTCTGTTCACTGAAGGATGTGGGCTGCATGTTAAGAAAGTTGTTTCACTAGCTGAACGACATATGGTCAAAAGTGTGAAAAGCAGCCAGTACTTGAAGTTCACAAAGAAGCATTCTCCTTCACTCACTTGTTTTCTCTCTCTCCACTTCACAGATCCGACTCTACTCTCAATTCCACACATTCAGCACTCCGGTCACACTTTTTCATTGTTGGGCATTCATTACAGGTGTCATTTTACCTTATCAGCAACATTAGCTCTCAGATTTGTCTGCAGTGACAGAGAGGAGGTTGCTGGCTCCCTCAGCCCCTCTCACATTTACCTTAGATGGCACTGATGCCCATCTGCTCTCCGGGCGCTACAAGCCATCAAACCAGGCTAGCAGAAGAGATCTGGGACAAAAAGTTCTGCTGCATCAACAATCCACACAGTTAAGCCAGGGTTGGGTGTGCTTTTAATGGCTAAAACAATAATATCAAGAACATGCCACTACTCGCTTTTCGTACCTTGCCATCTACGGTGCCACTAATGATGTCCGTTGTGGATATAAGACTTAACATCTGTTTTTAAACATCTTTAAGAGCTTTTTTAATGTCTGAGAGCTTGTTAAAGGAGAAAAATACAGCACTCCAGCCTCTGCTTTTGTAACTAAAAACAATATTAACTCAAGAGTGTAATTTCCCAGAGTTTATCTGTGGTATTCCAACACAGGTGATTACAAGGAATAAGTGGGGTCTGAGAACCCTCAAAGTGGGGCTAGATTAATTACATATTTGAATGAGAAATGTTTGATGATTGAATTTGCTTTCTGCTTCATGTTGCATACTGATATATCACAAATGAAATTCTAGATAGAAACGATATGAAACAATATCAATTTAATAATTGACTTGCATATAAAGAGATTTCATAAAGAAGCAATAGATCAGAATGACTTTTTAGCTTGGGCCCTCCAATGGCTTTCATTTTTCACCCTCTAGATAAGACTATATTCACAGTAGTTCAATACAAGACGCACTTGACATTGCGAATTCAGATGCAACCCCACCTTACAGACATTCATTCCCATATTGCATTAGTAATCCTCTAAAAGTGAGATGAGATAAGAAAATTCATTAAATTGAAACTACTGTCATTTGCAGGGAGAAAAGTGAATAATAAATTAAATGTTAAGTGGTGAAGAAGAAAAGATGTATTTTAAAAGAAACTCTCACTGAGAACAATTACCCCATCTTCTGCTTCATGCATAACATTAGACATGTTTTATATTACCACAGAGAATATTATTACAGCAGCTACTGACTTTATTTCCTGTGAAAAAAAAATAAGAAAAAAAAATACTGTGTTCATTTTGGGCTCTTTATTCTGACTGCCATCTGAGTAAAGAGCACCGATCAATAGCAGTTTGATGTCAAATGAAAGAATTTGTAGGAATTTTTAGAAAATAAATTAAATCAAATTTAATCTATGAAATACAATTCAGTCAAATTAAATGCCAGCAAAAGAAATAAGATCCCCTTGCAATAAAATTCAAATGAAATGAAACTAAATAAGCAAATAATATATAGTAGCAGCTATTATCCTATCAACATAAAATCAAAACATGAGTCCTCTGGCTTATCTTAATCTTTGCGCACACAAGAATTGAATCTGAATCATTTTAAGCAGCATTCTTATTCAGCCCTCTTACAGAGCATTCTGTTTGAGTAATAATACAAAGAAATGCACTTATTCAATATGAACATGAAATGGGTCACAAAACTTTAAAAAATGCAGTCAGTATACACGAACAATCCATCAGTTCCATCTCAACCTCTTACTGCCTACTGTAAAATACAGTACCTAAATCATAAGGTCTGAAAAAAATAATGCCTTAAAATCCCTTTGTACCATCATTTATATTTGTTTGATAAATAAAGCCATACATTTGTCTAAATACGTTTGTCTCTAAATATTTTTTTCCAAAAATAAAATAAACTGATGCCTTGACTTGTAAAAGAATAATAAAGACACTTGGTTTGGCTATTTTGACACCGCTAATGGAGAAGGAGGACAAACGTGTCTTCTCTGCAGAAGATGAGAGGGTTTGACTGGCTCATTACTAATTGCTAAATGTTCAGGCAGTTTTATGTGAATAATGAAATGATGTATTCAGTGCACCGGCTGCTTCATTTGTTCTACAAATACTAGGCATAACTTTTGTGTCTTGTATTCTAACCTCTGATTTTGACTTGTTTTAAGAGCAAAAACAGGATTTCTAAATCATAACCTCAAAAGATTTTACCCTTTTCTTTCTTCCTTTCTATCTCAGTTCATTCTTTTGTGGTTACAGCCCCCCTTTAATCGGCAGGTGAGTAAAACAGTCCTCTCCAGCTCACTGGTTGTAAGGTAAATTAAATCTCTTCAGAGGGAAGTTGCACAGGTTGATTTATTTACCATGTGGTTATATGAGGGCTCTCAAGGGCTAGTGAAAGATCCAGGGGAAATGACCTATAAACCCACACACAGGCCCACACTGATCAATCTTTTTTAATACTATGCATGAGAACGGAGAACGGATAAATCTGTTTTAGCTATGAAAAAAAACAATGAGACAAATTTTGTGCCAGTTCTACAAATGTAAACGCCTTTCTACAAAGTTATTATTGTCACAGCACGCTCTCCTCACTTCTGAACAACACCATAAGCCAAATAATGCATGCATTAAGGCATGAACAGAAAAAAAAAACTGAATCAAGTGTGCTAAAAAAATAGCTAACCATGCAAATGCACTTACAGTATTTCATGAGTCACCATTAAAATGATGATATACATACACAGGGCCATTTCAGACCCATTTGCCGCATTGTAGCCAATTGTAATTCTTAATTCTGTCATTAAAGCTATCATGTATCAAAAAATATGAATATAAGCCACTTAACCCACCATAATGTGCTATGTTCTAAGATAGCAGTGGAAGAAATAATGTAATGATCTTTAAATGAGGAAAAAGAAAAACGTTGTCATTTCATTAATCTGCTAGTTTAATGTAATAAAGTCAATTACTTTCTCCTTTCTCTCTCAAGCAATTATACCTTCCAATATCGAAACGTAAACAAATTGCGGTACAGAGTTTCAATATTACAGCACTTTAGCATCACAGTCGAAGCCATTACTCAGAGAAAAGTAGCAAAACATGGCCCCATGTTCACTGAGCAGTGAGCAGAATATCAAACGGATTCAGTAGCAGATCTTCTAAATGATGATCCTGAAAACAAAGCCACCATCTTATGTATGGACATCTAGTATATAGATGTAACCTATTTGTAATAGTATAAAAGAGGCATAATACAAGCAAATAGAGTATTTTGTCTATACATATTTTTTATCTATTTTAATAGATAAATAAAATAAAATAAAATATAGATATTTTAACAGATGCACTGAAATAATTTTCAATTCAAATCGATTACATTAACATTATAATCATAGCTTTTTAAATCTTACCTTTAAAAAATAACATTGTATATAGGACTCACTACAGAAAGTGAGAGGTCAGTTGTCCCCCGAGTTCTCATTAAAGTTACTAAGACAACATGTGTCCTGGAGCTCAGGCTCTCTAAAGCAAACCCTTTGTGTGTACAGAACGGAAGAATGAATACAATCGCATCTCTTAGAGTTGTAATCCATTTATGCTCACCATTTAGGTTATTAAATTTGACATCACCCTTGATGTCTTGGTCCATTTTGTGAGTAGAATCTTAAGTAACATCAATCATTCAAAATAGTTTCAATTTTCATAGGCATATCATATTTATGGCCAGTGACAATCATGACAGAGCAGACATGCGATACCGAAACTCTGACACATCTGCTGTGCATCAGTTGCCAAAATGGCAAAGCGTGAGCAATCTCATACGATCCAGCCCAACCTTAATGCATCTTTCACTTCATATCCCAGTCCACCTGCCACCACTCATCGACTGACATTTTACCACAGAATTGTAAGTCAACGCTGCAACAGATTTTTCCCTCAAAGCACATTTAACCTTGTGGAATATGATGTCTAACCACAACAGATGAGAGCATCCAGAATGGTATACTGACACAGCTGGACATCATTTTCTCAGAGACTTTCTTGAAAATGGCACTGTTATCAAAAATAATGTTGTTTCATCGCACAGATGGCAAGCAGTCGGTTTCACTTCGGCATCAGCTGCAAGATAGTCCTTTCTAACATAATCCACAAAGTATAGGTGGGTGAAATCCAGACTGTGAGATCAGTGGTGGCTTTTCAAGCGAATTTTGACCTTTTCCAAGTGGTGAGTTTCCAAACAGTATTTTTTGTGCTACAGTGCACAGTACTGTAAAATTCAATGTTGGATTTCACAATTGTCATGGTATAAACCAAACTTAGGAACTACTGTCAAAAAGGAAAACAAACAAAAGAGCTTTTTACAGTTTTAATTTGGAACTGATAATTATTTTCTGTGCTTTATAAAATTAACTAATGATAATTGCAAGAGGAGAATTTAAAAAGGCACACTGCCTTTGCTACAATAAAGAAAATCAAACAACTGTGTCTGTGACTAACCATCAAGTACTGTTGTACTACAGAACGAGAAAGTGAAGGCAGGTGATTAAGAAAAAATAATCCATTGCAACATCCACTGTATTTCAGAAGATTCCAGGTGAAAGGCTAGAGCGAAGTTATAGATTTATCGTACCAGTTCAATCTTTGGTCAGTCCTTCTTTATTGATCCAAACTTGGCATATGACCTTGATGGAACTCAGTCGTGAATTTAATTAAAACTAAGTGAGAAGATTGACTGACATTCTAGACAGGATAGTTGAAAAAAAATCAATTATCTGAAATGTAAAAGGGTTTTAGTGTCTTGAATACTCCACAATGCCTGTGAGTCAGAAGTACATCTTCAACTAAATGTAAATATATGTCTGGGAGAAAGACATACACAGACTATTTCACTAAAAGTATTTTTAAGTCTAAATCAGTTCATTTGGCTGATGGTAGATAAATGAGGGCTGTGTTTTCAAAAGAAAGAAAATAATGAACCAGTCCAGACTCCACTATTAAAATTTCGAAATGACCATACAAAACTATTTGGTAACACTTTAGATAAGGGAACACATATTCACTATTAAAGGAACAGTTCATCCAAAAATGAACCTTTTGTCATAATTTACTAATCCTTGTGTTGTTCCGAACCTGTAAGCCTATAAGTTTCTTTCTTATGTTGAACACACACAAAAAAAGATATTTTGAAGAAGAACCAAACAGTTGTTGGCCCCCACTGACTTCCATAGTCGGGAAAGAAATACTATGGAAGTAATTGGGGACCATCAGCTGTTTGATTACCAGCATTCAACTTAACCTCCTGAGACCTGGAAAAAAGTTTTGTGGATGTAGTATCTTTTTCCATGTCATTACTTTGTTTAGAGCATACAATTTTTTTTTTTTGATAATTATTGATCTAGAGAGTCTAGAGAATATTACTACAGTGGTTTGATCAAGATTGAGCGAAAAACCTAGGACTAGTTTGCAAAACTAGGTTTTTAACATATTTGAGAATATTTAATGAACAATTTGATGCACAGCATTACTACCAGAGGCAAAGTTGTTCAGAATGAGGAGATCTATCATATGATATGAATATCTAGTGTTTGTGATAATATATGAACATGTTCTAAAATTTAAGGACATTTTCTATACAAATATTGTGTTTTTGAGGTCTTTCTAACTGTTATAGCGCCACCTATGGTCCGATCTCCATGAAACTTTGCATACTTGTTAAGAGTCGCGTGTCACATGTTTTCACTAAGTTTCGTAAAGTTCTGAATTTTCGTTTAGGTTTTATAGGCTTATGGTTATATGTAGCCAAGCTTCCTTTTTAAATGAGCCAATTATAGCTAACCAAAGGACAAAATCCAATTTTTTTTCGATAATTATTGATCTAGAGTGTCTAGAGAATATTACTGCAGTGGTTTGATCAAGATTGAGCAAAAAACCTAGGACTAGTTCGCAAAAGTAGGTTTTTAACATATTTGAGAATATTTAATGAACGATTTGATTGACAGCATTAGTCCCAGAGACAAAGTTGCTCAGAATGAGGAGATCTATCATATGATATGAAGATCATGTGTTTGTGTGAACATATGAACATGTTCTACAATCTGAGGTCATTTTCTATAGAAATGTTGTGTTTTTGAAGCCTTTCTAACTGTTATAGCGCCACCTATGGTCCGATCTCCATGATACTTTGCATACTTGCTAAGAGACATGAGAGCCTAAAAACATTAAGAGTCATGTTTTTCACATTAAAAAAAATATATATTTTAATCATCTGTTATGCTGTCCTCGGTAGAGGACACCAGGACTTAATTTAAAAATAAATAAATAAAAATACATGAATAAACATGCATAGGCAAAAACCAATAAATTTTTCGGAGTGTCTATTTACACTAAGTGCAAATAGCCCATCTTGTTGGCAAAGGCTATTTACACTAAGTTCGCCCACTAATGTGTGATTGAGTTAGTCAACACTAAAAAAAGACAATTATTCAGCATCAGTGTCAGTGGCGTAGATGGTAAGGCGCATGCATTTTTATGTGGTCGACCCGAGTTCGAGGCCACCTTTTGCCAAACTTTTTTTCTCCCTTTTCAAATCTCATATCGCATCAGAAAGGCATTTATTTTCAATAAAAATGAAGGAAATAATCAAAAAGTTGAAAATAAAGTATCGGGTAGGGTTAGGGTAGGTAGGGAGGGCTTTATTGTCCCAATAAGGTGGCATCCATTTAATAACTTTAATTAAAACTATAATTTACACTCAATATGTTATTATTGCATATTGTTTTATAATGTACTACAATACTGAGGTGAGATAATTGCTATTTATTTGCAATAAGTAGTATAAATAGCAGAAAATCTTGCTATTTTAACAGTGTAAATAGAATCTATAGCTATTTGCACTTAGTGTAAATAGCATATCGTTAAAAAATACTGCTATTTTCACTTGGTGTAAATAGCATCCATCGCTATTTGCACTTAGTGTAAATAGCATCTATCGCTAAAAAATATGCTATTTGCACTTAGTGTAAATAGCATCTATCGCTAAAAAAATATGCTATTTGCACAGTGTATATAGCATCTATCGCTATTTACACTTAGTGCAAATAGCCGCTGCCTACATTTTTTAGGTTTCAGGATTTTTTTCTACTAAACTTTGTATAAAGATGATTCTCAACTATTTTATGAAAGATAGAATGATTTTATATACCATTTTGCTTTATGCAGTATGTGTGTAAATTTGCCATAAGAGGTTTTTCCCATTATATACAATGTATCTATATCCTGAGGATTTAGGGCTCAGGAGGATAAAGAAACTGATACAGGTTTGGAATGACATTAGGGTGAGTAAATGATGACAAAATTTTGGGTGAACTATCCCTTTAACTAGTTTTCCCTCAATAAACTCCTAATTTGCTGCTTATTAATAGTTGCTAAGGTCGTTGTTGCAGTAGTTATGTTCAGGTATTAGCTCGGGTTAAGGGATTTAGAATAGGGTCATGCAACCAGCCAACATGCTAGTAATATGCATGCTAATAAGCAACTAGAGAACAGTGAATCTATTCCCAACTATACCAATCACCTGAAAGTAATCCATGCCATTCACTTATCATATTTGAATTGTAAGAAATGTATACTGTATGTTTAGTCTGTAAGACATTGCAATCCGAATAAGACACAATTATATAAAATGCTCATTGATATATCATTGAACAAGTGGAGAGGGAAATTTACACACCAGTCACTGTGCACTGGATCACTAAATATAGTGTAAATAAATATGAATTAAAATATTTTACGATACCTGAAACCCTGAATCTATTGTCTGATAATTGTCAGTTCCATTCCAAATGATACATTTTGTACAATAAACTTCTACAGAAATATCTTGCTCCACACATAGAGAGCAGCGAACGCTGCGAAGGAACCCTGTGAATCAGAACGCTACTTTTGACACCACGTCCCCTTCCCCTACCTAAATGAGAATAATCACTAGTAATTGGCAGCTGGCATCTTTTACAAGGCCAGAAGTGTGAGAAGTGATTAATGCTAATTAAGGCTGGTGGAAAAAAGAGTGAGGGAGCCTGTATATGACATTCACTGGAAAAACCTCTGGTCATTTTCTCACCCTCATGTGATGTTAAACCTGTATGTCTTACTTTCTTCAGTGGAGCACAAATTAATATGTTAGGCAGAATGTCCGAGCTGCTTTTCTCCAAACCACAGAGAACAAAGAAGCTCACACAGGTTTGAAATGTATTGAAAATTATTTTTATTAATAATGCACCAATATGATATATATATATATATTAATATATGATTACACTTTCACTAACATGCCATGATATTCAAATTCTAACAAGAAAATGCAAAAAGAACACAGCAACAGGCAAGGAGACGCGAAGGAAACAGACAAGGAAGGAGAGAGCGATAAGGTGTCAATTCTGCAAAGTCTCACATTGATGTGCTGGTTTCTCTGATGGATGAAGAAAGTGTGTTGTCAGCTGAGCTGCAGGCAGAGAGCAGGACAGGGTGAGCAGTCCACAATCCGCTCTGCATGCCAACAACGCCTCAGCCCGCAGTCCTCAAAATAACAACTGCTTAATAAGCAACGCTGTCTGCTAATGATCCCTAGGTCAGGATTTACAATGAATTATGATAGTATAACAGCTTGTTATTGCATGTCCAGTTTAAATAAGACAATGTTTAAAGTCTCCCACTATCATTGAGGGTTGTTTAAATATCGCTGCACTGGGCTAGACAGTATTGATCTGGAAAATCAATTACTAGCTGCATAGCTGATTTTGGACTGGGGTTTTAATAGCTCAGAGGTGATTGTACAGCACAAATTACATACATAACAGAACGTCCTTAAAGATTCACAACACCCTCGGAGTATAACTAAAGCACATGGTCAGATATTTTTGGTAATCCCACTCCTAATCCTGACCTTTTCTATACAGCTGACTAAAATCTAGGATGCACAATATATCTGTAGTGGATATTTAAATGTGAATGGTCATTTCCCCACCTCAAAGTTAATCTTTTAAGACATTAGTAATTTAACAATACTGATAAACATAATATTTGACAAATCTCAAAATAAATATTCTATATAATATTTGTGATGTGTGACGTGTGTGTGTGATATGATATATGATATGATATATGATATGATATGATTACTGGATAAATTAAACAGTAGACTGCATTTATTTAATCAAAAAAATATATATATATTGTTGAATAATGCTTATAATAATAATAATAATAATGATAATAATAATAATAATAATAACCTTTTATTTTGAATTTAAAAATAATTAAATTTTACATTTGTTTAAGAAACATGTTGCAAACAGATGCTGCTTAATATTTCTGTGGAAACCAAGATATATTTTTTCAGGACTCTTTGAAGAATCAAAATTTCAAAAGAAAAGCATTTTGTATATTTATATATTTATTTAACAAAATGCTATAATCCCAGATATTATGTGACAGAAACCCACATTTTATTCCCAAGATTCTATCACCCTGATAAGTATCGTATATTGCTTGAACACAACAGAATAACGAGCATTTTGGTTTGGTATTCTTTTCCGTTTGTGTCAGAAGATATTAAAGAAAGAGCCCCAAAAGCCACGGTGAAAACACGACATTTAGTGCCTGTCTATGCTCCTCACATTGTTATGGCACAATGAATGACATTTAACAATGGCCAGATGGAGAATTGACCATCCTGCTCCTGACTCAGTCTGAAACACTCTCATTATACCTAAAGACAGAGTCTAAACTGTCAGCCTGAAGGGTAAAAGCAGATATTTTAACTAGAGGGGGTGGTATAACAAGACAGTGAGTCTGAAATGACAATGACTTCAGAGAAGTTTGAACTTTAATGGTGTGGGGTCCTAACAGAGCAGGACAACAACCTTCATGCTCATTTAGAAAGACTGATTCACTGAGGCACACAGGAAACGGCAACACTTTAGTTTAGGGACCAATTCTCAGTATTAACTAGTTGTTTATTAGCATGCATATTACAAGTAGTAGTAGTAGCCCTTTATTGTCACTAGTCACAAGTACCAGCGAAATTAGCCATCAACCTGTCCATAGACAATGCACATATTGTAATGACTATTATTCTGCATGACCATTTGCATTCCAGCTCTAATCAGCCATCCAGACATGCAGCCATTTCCCGGCGCTAGTCATTGTCCTGGCGGTTCATGGGTCGGGGGTGGGGAGGTGAATGTGTTTGTATCTGTAATAGTTTTTGTGTATGTGTGTGTATGTGTAATCAGCAGCTGTCTTTAGAATCGCAAGAGCGTGCAGTGCTCTGGCCAGAGCGGCCTGGCCGAGGCCAGTGCTGGTTCCCGAAAAGATAAGATTGCATTGTTTAAGTTCCAGCTCTCTCTTTGTCCAACTATTGGCTAATCACATATTAATGCTTTATTCTGCATGACCATATTTTAGATACCTTAATCCATGGGTGCCCAATCCTGCTCCTGGCGATGACTGTCCTGCAAAGTTCAGCTCCAACTCTAATCAAACACACCTGAAGCAACTAATTAAGGTCTTCAGGATCGCTTGAAAATTAAAGGCAGGTGTGTTTGATTAGAGTTGGAGCTGAACTTTGCAGGACAGTCAATCGCCAGGAGCAGGATTGGGCATCCCTGCCTTAATCTAACCCCATACCTAAACTTATCAAGTACCTTACTAACTTTTAATAAGCAGCATATTAGGAGTTTACTGAGGCAAATCATAGATAATAGCTAGTTAAAAGTGAGAAAAGTGAGGTTTAAAATCTTTTTTTAAAAAACATGCTTTTTATCTACCTTCAGAATGTAAGCGGGAGGGGGTACAAATCGGAAAAAGTTGAAAACCTGAACTGCCGACCAAGAGTTTAAACACTGTCATAACTACACATCTTATGCTGTACAAAACAGTGCCTTCCCGTTTTTTACAGAGTAGATGAATAAACCTACTCCTCAATTGATTTTGTGTTTTCATCAGGCTTTTACTGACCGAGATCATCTCTTGAAATATTTGAAGACAACAAGGTCAAGGTTTTATTTCCTACAATCAGAGAGGATGAGAACACAACATATTTTACACAGAAGGGAAATTGATAGCTTCATCCATAATTCTTTAAAGCCATTTGTACTTATATTACATGTACACAAATTGTAATGACACAAATTATTAATTAATGCCATTAAATATATACAAACAAAAAAAAATACAAATGCCATCATCTAAAATATTCCAAGTGCTAATTTTAAATATGAAATAAATGAATACATCTAATTTGTTAATTCATATTTAGAGGAAACTATAATCTCTCAGTTTCTTTTATCTTCATTTCTCCCTTACCAATCCTGTCTGGAGGGAATTAATTAATCCTTAACTCTTTTTGAGTTTGCAGCTTTCATAGAAAGCAGGAGGGAGCAAACAACATAAACTGTGGTCAGCATCCACACAAATGAATTAAACAACATACCATTATCTTCTGCTCTCATCTCCCTTTTGTCTAAGCTGTTCCACTCACAAAAAAATGCTGACTTCTTTAAATGTGCTCTTCAGCACTGGAAACAAAGAAAAACACACTTGCATGCCAAAATAGAGATAGCTAGCCCATAATGGATTTACACCCCATCCTTTCCGCAATCCTGCTATAAGCACTATAAAAGTCGTAGCATCAGTTTAGTGTAGAGTTCCATGCAATTATATGCACGGCATGTGATTTAAGCGCATTTAAAAGGAGACCGAAAGTAGTTGCCTAAGGGTCACCCCATCATAGACATCATAAACACACTGGGGTTTTCCATGAAACGGAGTATGAATATGTGGATTATGGAAAGAAAAACAGCCTCCACCACATTTTGTATTAAACTTCTACAAACAAACAAACTAACTAACTAACTAGCTAACTAATTAAATAATTAATTGAATAAATAAATGACAACAATATATATTTTATTATAAGCAGCCAGTCTGATGAGTCTTGACTTGATAAATGCATTATCCAAGAATGTTATTGTCTAGTAATTTTAAAGTTTAGTTTTTTTTTTTTATTAAATGCAGCTAGATATTAACTTTCCAGTAATTTTTGCACAATTAGTTTGAATTAAACTATAAATATTAAAAATGTTTTTGTAATACAGCTTTGTTTAATTCATATTAATTATTAAATTATCTGCTATGTTAATATGTCATAACAACTTTGCACTGTAGCTTTTTATTCATTCTTTTCAAATGGATGTTGACAGAACAAAAACTTGTACAAATATATAATCTTAAAAACACTTAATAGATAATAAATAATGTTTATTCCTACTCCACAGTCAGATTTAGCTGATCAGAAGACTTTGACACCTTTTTTTGTATGACAACTAACAATGCTTACAGCACATTTTTACTAGTAAACAACCACTGCAGAACCAGTGCGATCTCAACAAAAGAGTGCGATCATGAGGACCCCTCTGAAACTTAAAATGATTCATTGGCTTCAGAACTTCATGGGCATGGGTATGAGGCAACCATTACAAGTCCTCAAGACTGTAAGTGCACATCAAGTGCACCATTTGGGACAAGGCCAAACTCAACAGAACGACGCATCCTTCATCACGTCAGGCCCTCTTTCTCCCTTTTTTTCCACAAAAACACCTGCCAAACCTATTACTCTGAGCCAAAAAACTGCTCTTTTTCTCTATATGTCTTTATCTCTCTTTCCTGTCTCACTTTCACTCTTTATCTGACACACACACACACCTTTTCACACAAACCATTGTCGCTGAAGAAAACCTGATTAGAGAGGACAGACTGAGACACCGCCAAGAGTACAAACAGCCACACTGCTGACAGACAGCAATTCCTCCATTTATAATAGCCTTTCCATCCCTATAAGAAAAAAGGCCATAGCAGTTGGATTAGTCAGGGCTCCAGAAAAGCTTCTCGCCCCAAAAACGAAAGATTTAGGAAACAAACAAGAAAAACATCTAATTCCCTTGAAATAAGCAGTTAAGTTGAAAATAAATTGAAAGATTCTTCAGAAAAACAAATATAGGTTTAGAACAACATGAGTTTGATTAAATCATAATAGATTTTTCATTTTGGGTGAACTATCACTATAAAAACAATGGCAGAGCAGAAGCTGTGCCATTTCTTTAATGCCAGCCCAGCATCCTGTAGGTATTGAGTAAAGAATGGAGAATCCATAGCTGTGAGCGAGAGAGACTAATGAATGTCAGTGCATCTCCATCACTCAACATATAAGGTGCCATTTACACTGACAAGCTGAGCTTCTTCTCTCTCACACACACACAGAGATCCAGAACCTCTGTATCATTAGCCTGCAGAGAAACCCGAGAATCAGGCCTCATAACACAGCAGCTCTGGGACATCACTGGGTCAGAGGAAAGAGCAGGGCGACCACTCATTTTCACCCTCACCTTTAGCTATTATTGATGAGGTGAGAAATGTTTAGAATATAAATGTGGAAAAACAGAAACCACAGGTTTGGTCTGAGGTAATTATGCCCATTGTGTATGATATGGTGCACTGCAGGATTTAAAAAAAGCATATTACAGCAAGCGAAATTATGGGTTAACCGTGCATAAACCAAATAATAAACATGTTTTTATGAGCTTTTCTGAAACTGTTATGCATTGAGGGAAAATCTCTCATTAACTTGCTCCAATATGTTTAATCCCTTAGCAAAAGGGGAAAATCAATATGCTGTCTTCTTCTGACCTATAATAATTTTAAAGTTTACTTACGCAAAGACTGGTTCCGAGATCATAGATTTCAATATGCATTTTATATTCAGCAGATCATAACGGTATATTGGCAGGTACCTATTCCATCATTCAGTTAGTCATTATGATCTTTGATACCCTGACAGTCTGTATTGTAATGTGTGATGTTTAATTTACCTTTTATCATTCAAGTAATGGATCAGTCAGAACAAATTGTAAGTTATGGATAGACTCCAAATAAGCCTTTCATCTTACGAAAAGCTTTTTAATATACATTTTAAAAAGGCTTGGCTCTGCTAGTATTATTAATTTTAAGTTTTCTGAATACATCAGGTAGATGATACAAACATTTGTTGAACGTTTACCTGCTCAGAATGACTTCTGAATTCTGAAACTGCAGATCCAGTCCACGTGACCTGAAAGCACTCAGGAGATAACGATAACAAAAATAAATTAATATTAATTGTTAATATTAATATTAATATTATTATTATTACTGGCCATGGGTGAAGAAATACATAAAACACAGCTGTACAGTAAATACAGTAAATCTAAAGAATCTGAAACTCTACCGCATTCACATAAAGGCTAAATAAAATACTAGCCTATATCTTTTCCTAAGAACTTTCAGTTAGTCAAGGACAAAGGGAAATGGTCAATGCAAACAGTGATAAAAGTTGCTGAGCAGCCTTTATTGCTCGATATTAAAAGCTTTATTGATGGAAGTAAACCATTACAGAGTCAGACCACTTCAATACTGTAAGTGCCATACAGAGGCTAAACACAGTAGTCACAAGTAAATCAAAGCAGTTCGTAGCTTGCATACACTGCCATTTAAAAGTTTAGGATCAGTTTTTTTTTCTCCCCAACAAGGATGCATTAAATTGATCAGACATGAAAGTAAAGACTTTTATATTGTTAAAAATTCTCATATAAAAGGTGGTCTTTCTTTCTGTAAATCAAAGAAAATGTATCAGGTTTTTGACAAAAATGTTAAGCAGCACAACAGTTTTCAACAATGACAATAGCACCAAATCAGCATATTAGAATCATTTCTGAAGGATTGTGTAAAACTGAAGACTAAATAAAAATACTGATTAAGAAAAACACTTTTTTGCAATTGGTGCAAACCATACAGAGGAGACATACCGCTTGCTTAAGTGAGGACATAATGAGACCAAGATAAACTGTGCATGTGTATTCAGCACATTTAACTCATTGTTGAACCACAGTGAGCTGTACACAAAGGGAACAGGTGTGAACCCGAGAACTTCTGCACAATGGGTTTTTTTGGGTAAGCATTGTCATAAGATTGCATCACTGCCCTGCTGAAACTTACACAGATAAAAACCAACTGCTTACTGCAACCAGAAAACAAAAATAAGGATGGATAATAAGGACTGAATGCTTCTTTTTTTTAACTGACACCTACATACTTGAGCCTCAAGAGACCACAATGACAGTTCTCGTCTTTGCTCTTGCACCAGACCACTGGCTTACATCTCTAGAGCGCAGCTGCAGCACCAGGGTCTTTGAAAGTTGGCTGTTTTGTAGCCTGTGAGCCGGAGAGTCCCAATTAACAGTCCCACCTGTTCTCCAGAGGTTCAGCGACCCATCTGTCAGCATGCTGCCCTGCTACAGTCAGCTCACCTGCTGCAAATGACTTGTGGGAGGCCCGTGTGAGTTCTAGGTCTCTACAATCATCACAGTTTCCAAATGCTCCCCGTCTCCCGCTGACAGCACTTTGCTCACTCTCATATGACAGAAGTATTTCCAAGTATTTAACATCTGTTAAGCAGATACAAAAGATCCCCCAAGGGAGCTCTTTAGAAACTACAGTAGATCAACACTGGGGTTCACAGAGAAGTTGTGGAACGGGATTCATTCAGACACAACAAGCAGATACAGTTAAAAAGTAAACTAAAAAAAGTCCTCTTAGAAAAAGTCAGAAATAAATATAACATTGTGCTGTAGAGGCCACAAGGTTTAAAAAAAATGAGAAAATGCAGTTCAGGTCAAAGGGTCAGTTGGAACCACAGAGACTTCGGCTTTGGACATGGCAACACAGCGAGCTCAATCCCACAGGCTTACTGGACAACCCTGTTTGATGACATAATGATGTATGAGTACCCATTCAACTTCCCTCTTTCTCCTTGCTCTAAGAAGCAGGTGTGCAGATCAGTGCCTCCTGATCTGTCAGTATAAATACAAAAATAGCCCTTACAAATCAGCCGAGACGGAAGCTCCAATGAGCAAACCATTGAACTCCAAATTGACCTTGACCAGCGTTCCAAGGTTCCTGACATTTATAATTAAACTAAAAGCCTCTCAAGGTGAAACTGGCCAATGGTAGTACCCCAGCTCTCTATTCTATGATCATTAAAGCAATTGTTCACCTGAAAAAAAGGAAAATTTTCCTCCAGAAGGATACTTACATTTCAAAGTAGCCCTCCAATCTCATGGTATTGAACTCCTTGTTGTATTATTATCTCTGTTGTCTTGATAATAAAGGACTGTCTGATGGCCCAGAGCCAGCATATAAGATGCTGTCACCAAACGCAAAAGATATGCGCTGCATTTTATTTATCGTCAGCTGATTCCAAGATCAAAGGCTGCAACAGCCGAAAGAGCGATATCAGCACTGGTAAGAGAATTTATACCACAGACTGAAGACGCAATGCTGAACAGAGAGTTCCATTTTCGGTTTAGAAGTGGTTGCTGAAGAGAGACACCATCTCCGACAGGCCATATCTGTGGAGATGAGGGTTTAAGTAGTGCTGTGGTATCTGGCTACCCAGGAGCCGATACCTATAACACCTTCTCACACTTTTATTTTTTGCTGTGTTGGGAGGAGTCAAATTTACACCTGGTCTTAGCTATCCAATCAAAAAAATCCATCAAGTGGCCAAGTGTAAATAGACTGAGGGTTCATTTTTGGCTTAACTATCCTTTTAACAGATCTAGGCTACTACCCTTCCGAGATCCTAGCTACTTTTGCAGAGCCACCTTTGAAAAAAACACAACAACAAAAACACCTGCAACCCAATCATTTCCCCTTATCTCAACAACCCCAGAGTGAAAACGGAGACAACAGAAGCACCTTCAGATATCCAACTCTCTTCAGTGTAATCCCTCTATCCCATTCTACTGTCATCAACATGCTTGCTCAGTGTTCTCTGTATCAGCTGTAAGCTCCAGTGAAAATGCATCACTGAGAGTTTTCCATTGTGGATTGCTGCTGGTGGTGTTGGTGTGAGCATGCAGTGTCAGCATGTTGTGCCGTAATGAGGCTGAACAACTACACAGCACCTATCACCAACCACCAGCCCATGTTCGCAAACTGCTGCCTAAAGTAATTACCCCTTCAGCACTCTGGGTCTGCCCACCTAGCTCTCACCGTATACACACCTCATTCACCACTCTCAGAGAAAAAAAAAGACTGGTCCGATAGTTGCTGTTTCTTCTGAACGTGTGACCTGCAATCACAGAATATGATTCACTGGACCAACTTGCCTTTAATGGAAGTAGTTTTCCATTTTTACACAACATGCACCCTTACCTACACTATCACTTTCACAAAAGGAGAAATGTTTCATTAGGTAGCAGGTTCGGTTTGCCCCAGTGCAGTAATTGTGATGTAACCAGAGCCGTTATCCCTATGGAAAGGGGAGCAGGGCACAGATAGGGGAAGCCATGGTGTGGCCCCCTGGCACAGACAAGGGTGGCAGAAGATAAAATCTTATTACAATACAGTGCACTGCTGTTGGCCCTGCACTAATTATGTCTAGTGAGACTATATTATTCATATACACTACTGGTCGAAAGTTTGGGACCAGTAAGAGGTTTTTTTTAAATGTTTTAAAATAAGATAGTAATTCTTTTTTTTTTTTTAAATGCAATATTATAAAATTGTATTCCAAATTAAAATTACTGTTTTTTTTATTTATTTTAATGTAAATTAAGATGTAATCTATCCTCTGATGGCAAAGCTGAATTTTCAACAGCTATTACTCCAGGCTTCAGTGTCGCATGATCATTAAAAAAAATGTCTCTGCATATTAGACAGATTTCCAAATTTGATACATTTTTCTCAGGATTCTTTGATGTACAAACTTCAAAAGAACAACATTTATTTAAAGTAAGTAAATAAAAAGATTTTAATTAAAGACTTTTACGTTACTGTCACAGTTATGTTTAGTCTCTTTTGGTTTCAGTTTCATAGACTTTTATCCTGCATCCCAGTGTGCATACTATCCACCTTATCTACCCTAAATAGTATTGAAAATGACTAATATCACATAGAATTTAGGATGAAAAGTATGCACATTGGGATGCAGGCTTAGTTTGTTCATAGTCAGTTTCCTTTTTCCTTTGTCTAATCTGTTTCCATGGACACTAATTCAATCATCACAGCTGTTCGTTATTAGTTCTTCATCACTGTGTATTTATGTTCCTCCTTGTGCACTCTTCATTTGTCTGGTGTTGTTTGTGCAAACCAAACTGTTTTGCCTGCTTTTGGATCTACCTGTATTTGTTAGATTTAATAAAGACTTCAGTTACTCTGACTCTTCATTGTCTTCATCTGACCTAAAGCGTGACAGTTACAAAATATTCATCACTTTCCATCAGTTTTTATGTCTCCTAGCTAAATAGAAGTATTCGATTTTTTTTTTTTATCGTACTGACCCCAAACTTTTTTTCTATAACTATCAAACTATTCAAACAATTTTTTCATAACCATGAGATTAACTCTTATCCACTCTTACCATGTCTTACACAGTATAATGTGCAGTCACATGGATAGAAATGGCTTTAAACTAGTAATTATTATTAATAATTATCAATGCTGTCTTAACCAGAATCTTGACATACAAATTTCTACACACTACACGGCCCCTTGCATGTTTTTAAATTAAATATTTTGGCTAATTTGAACATCTCAAATCCATACTGCCAATTTTTTCCTTAATGCAGTGCAGAAAAAAATCTGTCAAATTCTTGGGCCTGGACATGAGACCTAACATAATGGGCAGAGCACAATGTACTGTAATATTTTGAAGGAATTTTCTATATTTATTTTTTTAACAGGTTTTTTACCTGTATTTTACACTGCATTAATATGTTTTAGAGTTACAGAAATGTGCATAAAATGAGTGCATAATATGGTAATGAGCTGCCAGGACTTTTTGCATCACCTCTAGTCCAAAAAGTCTGTCTCTCATATAGCCTAATTCAGTGCTATCATTACAGTGCAAAAGAAGCAATCTATTACCCATGTATGTCTGGTTATGCGGTATATCTACACTATGCCATGGGTGCATGCAGAAAGAAAATGGGAGGGAGGAAACAAGACAACGATGAACAGGGAAGAAAAAAAAAGCTGAAAGACAGCGATGGCATAAATTTAGCTGAAAAATAAACCAAGCATGGCCGTTTAATTGGACCCTCTAACTTGGCCTGTCGCAAATCTCTAGGGAGCCAGCAAGCTCCTCATCTGGACAGCCATCAGAGAGAGAGAACTAAAGCTCAGTTGAGCTGGAAAACGTCTGATTTACTTTTCACAGGCACTGGTGAATGTTCACATGCTAATGTAACATTTATAAGTTCGTTCTCTCTTGCAACCAAAGCGGAGGCTATTGCCAGTCACATCAGGCAGTCAATCTCTCAAACAGATAACATGATTTCAGTAAATTCTCTAAAGAGATCAGACTCATGATTTTCACCTGGCTGATGATAAAACAGGATCATCTCATAGAATTCCACTAAAGGAATGAGCCCTTTTTTTTTTTACTTGGGCCAGTGAGAAACCACCTATCAATAAGCATTCAAAACACAGCAGTTCCCCTTGGCATTGCAATTATTTATTTAGCAATGTTTTGTGTGTCAAGGATTTGAGAAGTCATTCCCGACTCTCTAATGTTAAACCAAACAATGTGTTACAGCTGTGAACCGCCAGCAGATTTATTTGGAGTGAGTGTTGAGGTATTACTCTGACTGGGTTTCATTCCTTGCCGTGTTTCTTCTGAGTTCCCCACATTCAATTCCCCAAGCCCTTCTTAGATCCTGTAATCTCAAGACACCTAATAAATTTCTTTTTCTCTTTCTCTCATCCCAACAACTAAGGTTAAAATGAAAAACGGCTTCATTGGCGATAAAAGGCCACTCTTCAGCAATTCCTGACTCAATATGTGGACTCTGCACAGCAATGTTGGATTGGATTGGTGAATTTATTCATTTATGCCAGGAAAATAAATTTCAGCAAATTTGATAATGAGTATAGCACTCTCATTTTCATTAAACATCATATCAAATTAAATGCAATACCCAGATTTACAAAACAACCATTACAGAACACTTGCCAAAAAAGGGCAGATTCTATGTGGACCTAATGTTGACATACTAACTGCAAAGTGTGGGTCAGTCTCTCTGGCTTGTGCCTGGTCAATTATAACCATTTCCTTATGCACAATCTGAGAGGCTGCTAAAGTAAATCTAACTTATATGAATATTTAATGTAAACTTCCTTGTCTTTCTTTTGGCTTCTGGCTCTAATGGAGTCTAACACTGTGCCATCGTGCCATCCACTGTGAAACACACTTTCCTATTCCATCTGTGAATAGAGGAAGTCAACTTATTGGCATTCAAGTGTCACAAACATTATCTTTCAGCTGGCATAACCTCATTCTCACTTTTCCACAGCAAGGCAGATCAGATTCCTGACTTCATTAGTTATTCATTGCTTCTGATGTCCAAGCAGCTGGTCAATCATGAAGAATGTGTCACGGATCACTAAACTCTCTGTGCAACACGATGTAACCAAAATGATTATGACGGCTTGAAGAAAATCCCATCTCACTTTATACTGAGAGCAACAATTCATATACAGTGTCTGGCAGTGCTTTTAAATCCTCCAAGAAGAGAGTATTTGAATAATGCAAAAGAATAAGGAACACAACAAAAACAGAAGGGGAAAAAAGAAAGAAATATAGAGGATGTTTGAGGCGTGATGAACTGAAATATATTTCTCATGAAAGATGTTAAGTCTTTGTCATCTGATAATATTACCATCTGATTGATATATATGATAATATACCATTCAGATGTCTGCCATGCATAACTCAAGTGTCATAGAGGTGTGAAAAACTCAAAGGTATGAGCATGAAAAATCCATTAGACTCATCAAACTCGTACGCTTTCCCCTACAGCCTTTCTCAGAGCAGTGTGAACGACAAAAAGGATTAAACTTTAATTATGGAGTCGCACTCTATTCTACCTCAAGGTTTTAAACCAGCCCTACATCCTTCTCTCTCCCTCTTTCTCTCTCTAACCCTCTTTCTATAGACAACACAGTACAAAATATGTTAATATACTGAAATATGAGAGTGATGGACCGAACATCACCTCAGGATTGATTTTCCAGTAGCACAAATGCCTCTCATCAAGGAGGAGGACAACAGATGGATGTGGTACCACGCTCTATGACAGAATCCTTAGGAAAGTGAACAGAGATACTAATAACCTTGGAGAAAGTAATTAGAAATCATAGATTTAGGTGTATCAAAGAAATGTAGGAGTCTTCAAGCCTCTTTCTAATGAAAAAAACTTGATTATGAGTCAGGGAAGGTGCAAAAAGAAAAAAAAAAAGAAAAAAAGACATTTGCTTCAATGTGCTGATATAGTTGTGGGGCTCTCCACCGACAGTTTTCTTAGGGTCTAATGAAAACACACAAATAGGCCACAATCATTACAGATTTGTCAGCAACCTCTGTCCTGACTTATGTTATACCCTGATGCCCGGAAACCTGTTACGATAAGATTCAATAAGATTCCTCCATTAAATCTGAGTTAAGACGAAGTGGCAGGAGGGCAAACCAAGCATGGTCAGCTAAACTGATTATATTACAGCGTAATCATTGTGGTTTAAATCAATCACTCCCTGCGTGATGAGTTCAATTACTTTGTCCATACATTTGTATGATATTGCTTAGCTGGAAATTACATATTTGCAAAATTCAAACAGACAGCCAGACAGTGTTTTATTAAATCAATGCGAGAGCAATTATTTATGAGGTTTGAAGGACAAAGAAGACAAAGACAATACAAAAAAATGCACATGCAAAACTCAGCACCATTAGGCTAAGGTGTTTTGTATGGATGCTATGGTGTTCTTTGTGGTTGCTAGGTGGTTTCATATTGGACTAGGTCCACTAAGTGTGTGATGTTATGGCCCCTACATATGTTCAGGTCTCTCTTTTAATTGTCCGTTTTATTGTTTGCCAGGCAAAAAAGGAAAACCGCTTAGAAAAGTATCAGCAAAGCTCTCCTCAAAAGCTTAAAACTTATGGTTTGTTCAGGATTAAAGTATGAGCAACAGTAATACTCTTAGCAGGCATGGATTATATGTACACATATGAAGAACTCAGTTGCTGTTACATAACTCAAAAAGAAAAAGATAAAAATAAATCATTAGTTCATTATAACATTAAATCAAAATGAAGACTTAAGTATAAATGAAACTGTCAAACAAACCCCCCGAAACATCAAAACGCAAAGAGAACAAAGAGGCGTCTGCCTGAGCTTCACTCAAGCCTGCGGAGCTCCATTGAAGAGCTGTCAGGAATTTGCTCAAATGAACTTCATCCGTCTCTTCACCATGTCACAACAGAGTTTGTATCAATAATTCATCCAACTGCTTAACTCTCTCCTTGGTTACGAAACAAAATCTTGTTAGCTGGTCTGGCTTTAGGTCTTTTTTATTATATTCTCTCTGTGCAGTCGCTGTGGGTTATGGTGAAGATCATTTGAATATATCTACATGAGTGTCTCCTTTAAAAAAAGCGAGCGAGGGAATCAGGGCAAGTGTGGCAATGTTCCTGTGAGACAGGCGATCTGACAGGCGGGTTCTGTCCCAGCTCCCCTGAGCTGTTCCTTTTTAAATATTTGTCACAAACACGGTCAGCCCTCTTAATACTCCTGGTTTGTATCTACATCTCCAAAAATATATTTAAACAGCCCGAAGCTGTCAGAAAGCATATCAGCGAGACAGCAGTAAAAATAAGAGAAATGGAGAGAAGCCAAAAGACAGAATGTAAGGGCAAGACATGCCAGGAGTATCTGTATTGCTCTTAGGAATGATGTGCAAGCTTCTCGTTAATCAAAAACACCTTCTCAAACTACTTGGTAGAGCTTCGTGACCAAAATTCATCTGGTCGAGTTTTATTAAATGACTGATTAGTCTGTGTCCTTAGGCTGGCCACACACTAGACGATTTTCAAATCTTAAACGATTTTAAAACCATGGGATACCACAGACATGAAGACAGTTTCAACTGATTTTTAGCCTTTTAATCCTCTGAACAAGTATAGACAATTCGACGAGAACGCAAGACCACACACTTGATGATTGTAGGAACGATTTCAAAGTGACACGAGACCTCACGGAGACTCGCGAGGTCAAACGTGACTTGAGAAGAAAAACAAATGGAGAACAATCAACGCTGTCAGCTGGCTCTCCTGGCGCATGTTTTGATTCACAGTGAAAAACAAAGTAAAAAAAAAAGAAAAAGAATATGGGTGATAATCTTTCTCAGTACTCTGCTCTCGTGGCATGTTTGTGGCTGCAAAGTTTGAGCTATAGAAGCACCCAACATCCGATAGGTGATGCTTGCTCGCTCTCATTGGCTATCGCGACTATCACGTCAAGAGGCAGCCTGATCAAGAGTCATAAATATCAAACATGTTTGAAATTTACGATTTGAGTTCGGGGGCGCTCCGTCTTGATCGGGAGCAGTTAAATAATCATAATGACACTCAAGAGTTTTTTTTTTTGGACAAAAAATTATTTTCGACAAGCCTTGAATCGGGCCACACCCCCCGATCGTTCGGGGGTGCAAATAGGGTTTAAAATCAGCCTTAAAATCTAATAGTGTGTGGCCAGCCTTAGCTGCTGATTAGTTGCCTAGTCGATGACGTAAGCTACTGTAAAAATACGTAGTTTTGCACTAAATTAATTTAATATAATGTAATATAATAGAACGTAATGTGATAAAACAATACACACTACAGTTTAAAGGTTTGTGGTCAGTAAGTTAATACTTTTATATTTTATAGTAAAGTCCTATTTTAAATAAATGCTGAACTGAAATTTGAATTGAAATTTCTATTCAAATACTCTTGAAGAAAATGTATCGCTGTTTCCACAAAAATATTAAGCAGCAACACAATTTTCAATGATGATAATAATAAATGCTTTTTGAGTGCCAAATTAGTACATTAAATTTATTTCTGAAGGATCAAGTGACAATGAAGAGTGGAGTGATGACTACTTTGCCTCCACAGGAATAAATGACATTTTTAAATATATAAAAATACAAAAAGTTATTTTAAATTGTATTATTTAATAACATTAATGTTACTTTACACATTTTTTTATCAAACAAATGCAGTCTTGGTGAGCATATGAGAAAAAAAAAACTTGATGACCTCAAACTTTTAAACAGTAGTGTACATAAAGTATATACATAAATATAATTTATTTAAAAAATGCATTTAATAGCTAACAGGCCTCTGATTTTGATTAGATCAGATTAGATATGCACAGTGGAAACTTCAAGCACTGGAAGGACAAATGATGTTGGGAGCAATAAAGTACTGACTATTAAAACCAAATTGTTGAACCTCATCTTAGGCTCAAAATCACTTAAGAGTCATTCAGCTTCAACAGCAGTATAACTATTAGCCCATTAATAAAATCCCAGCATGCATCAGTGTTAATGAATCTATCAAGTAGCTCAATGGACTGTAACTAAACATAAACAAATGAAAGTGCAAATGCAGACTCCAGATCTTATCTGTTTTTTTTTTTTTCATTTTATTTATTATATTTCTCTCTGAATATATGCAGTAATTTTTTACAGATTGAATAATGGGTATAATTAGGACTGCAAGACATATGTTGATTGGCACAGGCAGTCTAATGCTGATTTAATGTGATTGTTATGACACACCTCATTCATCTTGATATGGCTGCTGAAGCGGTGAATGACGCTTTGATATATTGGGTTCAAGATTTATTATCGTAAAGAATCATGTTTAGATGTCTGGTAGAAGTCATTTATCTTTGTTGGCCATGGATTGTCTCTTTGCATGAAATTTAGCGCCACAGCTCTGAATAGCGCAATAAGAGGAGTAATTTAACAAGCGGTCCTTATGCATGGCTGACACATAGTGAGAAAAAGAGTCCATTCACTTTCAAACCATTATGGCTGCCATCGATTGACCCTAGTGAACAAATTTAGAAAATGGAACATATTGTTCTCACACAAACATCTTGAATCTAACATCACTACTGATAGACGAGTGACACTACAGTCTACCAAATCAACTAAAATGGTTAAGAAACATCTACGTTGTGTTTTCAGTGCATAGCGCTTACATAAGACTTCAAAAAGCTTATTTGTCAAAAAGATGTGTTCTAAGAGCTCCAAAACATAATTCAAAAGCTACAATTTCCCTTTATTCACATATGCCACCCACCCTGTGCTGGACTGCGTGAATCATATGAGCTCTTTAGCCAGGTAAAGTGCCGCCCAGCACAGCTCCAAAATGAGCCCTCTGCTCTGAGAGGACATTATTTAAAACATAACAATTGGTGACCTCTGGAATAACCTTAAAGGAGCCGGAGAACCACACTGGCAGCACAACACAAATGGCAGTGTTTCTCCCAGGAGGAACAGTTCATTCTATTGTGCAAATCAAACATGGTTAGAGCCACGGATCAGTGGTGGTGTGAAAATCAGAGACTATGGCGAGTCCAGGAGATCGTAGGATATGCAGAAAGGAGATTGTTCCTGTGATTGAGAGGTTGTCTTGGACTAAGCTGGAGCTCCAATTCAAACTGTGTGTGGATTACCGACAAGTGTGCCAAACAGCACAGGCCAATTCACTTCCATAGAGCATCTCATTGGGCAGCGATTTCTCCCAGCCTCTCTTTCCTTTTCATTTTCTCTTTCACCCTTTTGTTCTCATACCCAAGCCTTATTCAATTTGTCCTTATCCATTTGGTCTGTCTGACGCATTCTGTCCCAATAAGAGGCTTCCAATGAGCATAACGGGAGCCCATATTCTATGCTTCTAATTTACTCATTCATTAAATGAGTGATAATTAGCTATGGGTAATCAGTTCAGAGGTAGGACAGAGGTATCATCCTGCACTTTCAATGCTCCATTTGTTTAGGGCCATTAGGAAGAGTTGGTTGTAGCTTGTGGTACAATTAACTCTAATGCCCTTACACTCCACAGCATATGGCTGGGAAGCTCTACAAAGCTTTGATAGTGGATAAACAGTTTCAGGTCCATGAGAACTACTGGGTATATATCAGCGTAAATATTCAATAATGATCTCACACAGCAGTTCTTTAAAGTGAAGTGCACTACCTTATTCAATATTTAATTTAAATTGATAGGAATGAAAATGACGCTTCACGGGATGTACTTACAATCTCTTTCAATGGTTTATACCGCTAATTGGTGTTGATTATTAAGCAGAAAAATACATTTTCACACATTTTTAGCAGACAAAAACCCTCCAGAAAACACAAGCCTTTCTGGAAATTAGATGTGATCTACAGTCTTTATATGTACTTACTATATACAGTGCATGGCCACTGAAGAAACTGTAAATATATCCACCATGACCTCATTATCATTCCCATCATAAATGAAATATGGTACTACTGTACATTGAATAAGGCCATGTCACAGTTCAGATAAAATCCCTCATTTTTAAAACCTAGTTTATGATTTTTATTACAGAGATGTTTTGGCAGTCAGAAATACTTTGTCAGTTTATCTGGAATTGTATATGAATATTTTTTTCACTTACACCACGTTCAAAAGTTTGGAGTCTGTTGAGTCTGTTTCAGTGTTTTGAAAAAGAGCTCTTATGCTCACCAAGGCTGCATTTATTTGATCAAACATATAGTAAAAACTGTGTAATACTGTGTTTTCTATATATTAAAAATATTTTTTTTTCTGTGATGTGTTTCTGGTGTCTTGAAACTCCAGTGTCACAGAAGCCTTCAGAAATCATTCTAATATGCTGATTAGCTGCATATTACCAATGTTGAAAACAACTGTGCTGCTTAATATTTTTTGTGGAAACTGTGATGCATATTCTCAATGTCTTTTTATGAATTCAAAGTTCAGAAGAACAGCATTCATTTTTTTTAATAGAATAGTATTCATTTCTTTTTAAAAACTATTTGTATCAAATGAATGTTCTCAAAGATGTGTGTAGCAAAAGTAGGCAAAGTTGAAAAGCCATAATTAGCACTCTTTCTAGAATATTAAATGACCCAATTACATAGTCCACTGCTATCTATGTGTGATTACTGCCAACAACTAGTCACTAATCCTTTAGGGGAAATGAATTAGAAATGTGAAAATTGAATCTCCACCTCAGTAACTGCTGGGGATTTACCATGGATTAATGAACTGCTTCCCTCACCACCAACACGCTTGTTTTAACTGTCAATCACTTTGGAGACCATACTTCTGTGTTTCCACTCAGAATCTTAAAGTCAAGCCAAGTTGGCCTTGGATCACATGCTTTGTCACCCAGAGAAAACAAGATTTCCAAGCAAAACTTATATGCATGTACGGCTTTCTCTAATTCAATGAAAACACTTCTCATTTTGTCTGTGCAAATGAAAAGTAGCTTATTTATTAAAAGACAGTCTCTGGGTGTTAAGATAGCCTGCTGTTTGAACACTGATAGGACATAATGAGCAATCTTTCATTGAGACAGAAGCCGGGCCAGATGAGGTAGGAGGGCTGATTAAAACCCTATCTCAGTGCTTTCTACTGTAACTGTTTTAGTTCAGTTGGTTCTTACTGAGCATTTGAATTGTCTACTCTTAACCAGACTTCCTCCTTACCCGAGACATTCTGTGTTTCTGTCGCATTACGGCTGCATGGTTCCTGTATCGACGGTGGTTAAACCTGAGAGGGAATTTCAGGCAGCTTCCTGGAAACCTGAGGAGCTGAAAAACATCCATCATCCCCTCAGCTACTTTAAATGCAGACATCAAAAATGTAACCTTTTGCAATTGATCTCTCTGATCACGTAATGGATTTTGTGTCTGCCTGACTGACGGCTGTAATGGGATTCAGCTCTCCTTTGGCTGATAAGAGACCTGACAGTTCCTCAGGCCACCACTGAAAAGTTGCACACAATAGTAAATGGGGCTCTTCAAAACCTGAACCTCTTAGGGCACATCAAGTAAAATTGGCGAGAGACTCGGTCAGGGGATAAATCCCACTACTACTAAAAGTGAAATAGAGAGTTCAAGGATAACCTAAGTGGACACACTACCACATCTAAAAAAAAATCTGTAAAAACACTCAATATGCTTAAAGGGGACCTATTATGCAAAAATCACTTTTATAAGGTGTTTGAACACGGTTGTGTGGCCGCAGTGTGTGAAAACAACCAGCCTATAATGGTAAAAATCCACCCACAGATTTATTTATAATCTAACAAAATCATAAACAGTCTCTCAGAACGAGCTGTTTCAGATTCTCCCTCTGTTCACGTCACCGAGGGGAAAAAGTCCCGCCCATTTGTGACGCTGCCCTATAAGCAGAGACACAGCCCTGAGTGAAAAGCCGTGGTCCGCCTCTGTCATTACTGATCACTTGCTGTAGCTGCTGGAGATATACACTGTCACCGCCAAAGAGGCTTTTCAAGTGTTGTGTTTTGGGATGCACTAACGAACAAAGTAGTCTCCATAGACTCCCTCCTACTGAGCCGCTGAGGACACTGTGGTTAAGTTTCATTGTCTAAGGAAATCTCCTGGAAAAAAATCGGTAAAGTCCCCAATACGTGTAGGGATCAATTCCAACTCTTCATGCGCGAAGGTCAGCTCCAAAAAAAGTAAGTTTCACGCGTTTGTTTTCCAAATTGCCCTTCTGAAAGAGCTTCTTGGCACTCTGTAACGCTAATGATGCTAAAGCTACCATTGTCTCTGTCTGTTCTCACTGGTGTTGCCCATGAACGATCGTGAATAGGAGTGGTAGTTAAAAGTTGCATATGAAAGCAATGTGAGTCGATCGCTTGAGTTTGTTGAGCTCATAATCACGAGTGGGACTTATAAAGTTTGTGATAGCATGCCATGCACCATGAGACCAGCTATGTTGTTATTTTTATCCTGCCGTCCTCCCCGTCTGTGTAATTCATAAAAGCGAATTTATTAATCAGATGACTGACTTTGAAACAGAGTATGTTTTCTGTAAAGATAACTTGTACTAATAGTGGAATGTTTATTTGCAAAGGCTAGCACTGCTAATGCGGAGCTTAAGCTCTTGAAGCTCCGCCCTCTTCTCTGGGAGCACCAGCTCATTTGCATTAAAGCAACATATTCAAATACAGAGCGTTTTGGCTCATACCTTAAAAGTGGCAATTTTAACAAGCTATAAAAAAATGATCTGTCGGGTATTTTGAGCTAAAACTTCACATACACACTCTGGGGATATCAGAGACTTATTTTACATTTTGTAAAAAGGAGCATAATAGGTCCCCTTTAAGACTTTGTTATATCATATCATCATCTGATGATTAGACGCTTAAATCAGTGATTACTAGGTATTTATGTATTTTTGAAATACATAAATCTATTTATTTATTTGGATGAATTTGTCTGTCTTTTATCAATAGGTAAAATTTAACTGCTGGCAAAAAATTGGGTGCTGCAAATATTTGAGTTGCTCCTCCCCTTTGAATGGCCCCTCCCCTAACAAATGTAATCTCACTCCAAACTTTTGCTATAACTCGAGAGCCCTGTGTTAGTCTGCACCACAAATGAGTAATGAAATACATCAGGGCCACCATTAAAAATATTCACTTAAAATCACAAAAAAAAAAAATTGCTGCGTGTGTTTTATGATCGTAATCATCCCAAGATTTTATGGCTTACACTATAAAAAGACAGACAGCAAATACAAGTCATAGTGCCAAATTTGGATCGTAGAACATGAGTTTGGCAACGGCACTACAAAATCAAGAGAATGGGCATAGGTGCTTGAGTTCAAAAAGTTTAAAGGATGTGAAAGTCAAACCTTTGGCTTGACTTCAGCTATGCTGCAGCTGGAGGGTCGGTGTAAAACTCTGAATGACCCCATCCAATGGGGCCATACTAAATGGAAGAGGCAGGACTTATGGCCGCCTTCGCTACTTGTGTCCTCCATCACTCAGCACAATGTCTGACCTTGTGTTATGGCACGGCAGCCCTCCTCTCGCATCCTGAGACAAATAGTGTCTCTACTTCCTGAAAGCCACTCCACTAAGGGCCTCTACTGACACGAACAGCTTCAATCTCATTGTCAGAGTGTCAAAGCCCCAGGCATCATCCACTTCAGCTTAATCAAGGACACAAAATGGAGGAAAATATGATCTAAATGTGAAATAAACATGTAAAGAAATAAAAAGTGAAATTCATTTGTGCTGCGAAAATGGTGGCTGGACTTGTAGTTACTACGGTTCGCTTTCAATTGAGTTCATAGGTTCTTATTTGATTCACAACTACACAAAACACTATACTCGTTATGTAAACCTTGACGTGCAGTGTTTGAATAAGAAATACAATTGGAAATGCCCTTTAGCTTGACGGAACAGATGGCTTATAAAACCAAAAGGAAAGTGTGAGACCACAAACTAATCAATCAAACCAGGCTAGCAGTCTTATGCAAGCAGCAATTAGAGAAAAAAAATGCTTACCAAAGCTCTAAGCGTTTTAAGCATGACGTGAAATAAAAACAAATGAATATGATGCTGCTACAAAATCACCACGCTGTAATCCCTTTAGGACAATTGAGCACTTTTTCCAGATAAGATGGGTGGAATTAGTATTCAATAATAGGAGCATAGGCAATGCTTAACTACATCAGGGAAAAGGCAAAAGGAAATCTCATTTACATTGCTTCAAACACAGTCCCCTAATAGGCTAAAGTAATTCAAATTCAGAAATACTGTAGTCTCGCTGGCACTCGCAGGCTTTGGGGTTCTACCATCTGTTTTTGAGCCAGTAACAGAAAATCTATAATGATTAGGGGGATGCGATGAAACCTACGGCAGAGATTTGGGCATATACTGCGGCAGCATTGCACACATGCAGGTTTGGTGAGGATGGATTGGATTATGATGTGTCAATGAGAATGATTCCAGGGGGAGGTGAAACAGCTGTTGCCATTGATTAGCATGATGATTCTGGCACTGAACGGTCTGTAATGAAACAAAAATCATAGAGTAAAGCTTTCTACACACAGCCGACTCTTAAGCTTCCCTGGCACCATTTACAACATGTACATCATAAGAAGCATTGCATCAGTCATTTTCTAGGTTATTGCTTTTGGCTGGCAATTACCTAAAAGGCAATGAAGAAAAAAAAAACAGATTTGCTTTGTCTTTTAAGATTGTCATTTATGATAGTTCAACTGGTATGAAAAAGTCTAAGATGCCAATTTGAAGTAGCTTTTGATGATTTCATCATATCTTTTAGCATCAATGCTGCTTTGTACTGCATTCTTATCAGTAGTCACTGAAAGCAGTTAGGAGGACCATACCACAGGTGCTAAATTAAGAGATTGTGAATGTCACTTTTTTTTTTTAAAGTGACACCCTGGTGAAAGAAATGTAAAAACCCTAATTGTGCCCCAAGGGTTAATTTCTTTATCTGCGTCATGCCTTAATCTGTCTCTGTAGCTCTGTTGATAAATCCAGCATTTTCAGTGCTGTTTAGAAAAATAACCACTGTCATATACTGAGATTTTTCTTTTGTTCTGAGAAGTACATTGCACTCTTTATTCTCTCATTTATGCATGTTTCTTTATCAGTCTTAGGTGTGTATAACTTTTAAGTAGCACTGTGCTATGCGGATATATTTGCATACACAAATTTGCTTTAATCGCAACATAAACAATATAGCAAAATCTCTAACAATAGACATTTTATACCATGGTACTGATATATACCATCTAGAGGTTGCGTTTGACTTTAACAGTGTCCATCATTTTGACGGACAGGGTCGTAAAAAGTAATATTTTAATTATAATAGCACATTTAATTGCTTGTATTTTTGTTCTCATTTTCATTTTTAATAATGAACCTACAGGACAAGCTTATAGGCTTACGCATTTATTTTTTTATGATGAGAACAGATGAACAGAGACTTTTCATGTTCAACACCGCAGTGATAGCAGAGACAACTAAAAACAACAAAATATGCTAGGACTGGTTAAAACAAAAAAACAATTTCTCAATTTTAATAGATTAAAATTTTTATGAACCGATATCGATTCTTAAATCCCAATCGATGCTGTTTTCAGTTGATGAATGAACAGTAGCCTACATATAGTGCGCCTCCCATCCAATAAATCACAATAAGCTAATTAAGCTTTGTGCTTTGTTACTTTTAATACAACAGTCTCAGATTTCAAATTCTGTCCATTTTATTAAGAAATTCAAGCAATAAATACCGTTTTGGCGCTCTTTAATGTGGCGTGATAGATCGCTGTAGACACCTCAGATCAATTGAAACAAAGCGGCAGCGCACGTGAACTGATCATCTCTTTGCTTTACTAGTGGGTACTCACCTGTGTAATCAAACACATAGCAAAAGACTTGTGACAGTATTATTTTTGTTCTGGAGCTGATGATCCCGCGCTCTGCTGCCACACTGGAGAGCACTCGCCACCAACAGGACAAGGGTGGGATTTACAGTTACAAATTACATTAGATCACCCTCAGTGTATTCTGTCAAAGTGACGGACAGCCTTCAGATTTTTCTGTCACTGATAAAAAAAAAATCCAGTTAATGCAACCTCTGATGCCGTCATATAGCCAGTGTTTTCGGGCTAACAAAACTCATCACCGCCCTGCCCAAAGGGCTACCTTGAATAGTGATATAAAATCCTTTCCTTGATTCGCAATGGTTCATTCGCTAGTAGGGTTGAATTGATCATTTGCATGTGTTTATAAAGCCAGGCATACAATTTTTGGCTGATTTTGAGCCGATTTTCGGAGTCATACGACTCCCTTTTTTTTTGTCTTTTGACTTGTTTGACTTTTGCAGTGTTCAGGTGGTTAATGAGAGGTGATTAGCCTCTCCCGACTGGCAATCGTATGGTCAGATGAATTTCTGACATGTAAACAATTTTGTGTGTATGTGTCCATTCAAGTGCAAGGAGACACGAAAGAGAAATCAATTCTATGTTTTTTTATTACTGTAATATTGCATCAAATCAAATCACTTTTATTGTCACATCATCACAGCACATGTGCCTTGGTGAGTGAAATTCTTGAGAGCGTGCTCCAAACAGTGCAGAAACAATTAACATATAGACAGTACCATTACATACTTACAGACTTATACAGATGACAATGTGCAATATACACGTACATATACTCAGTACACACAGTGTACTATTAGACATACTTACAGTTATCAATACACATTATACACCGTATGTACACATTCAACATTATGTACACATATATATACACACAATAATATGCAAAGGTGCAGTAGATTATATATAAGCTGGATACGCAAGTGTCATGGATGTGCATTGGATGGTATCCAGTGGTAGCAGATAGATTGTTGTATTAGTGCAGTGTATACGTGTAGTCCAGTTTTAGCTGTGTTGGAGTTAAAGTGCAGTGCGTGGCATATCGTAAAGTGGGAGTGTGCTGTAGGGTGTATTAGTTCTGACTGTTCATTAGCCTGATAGCCTGAGGGAAAAAGCTATCCCTCAGTCGGCTAGTGTGGGATCGGATGCTGCGGAGACGTCTTCCTGAGGGCAGCAGAGAGAACAGTCTGTGGGACGGGTGGCTGGAGTCATTGATGATCCTCCGGGCTTTCCTTATACACCGCCTGGTGTAGATGTCCAGGAGGGAGGGAAGCTCACCTCCAACAATGTGGCGAGCAATTCGCACAACCCTTTGCAGAGCTTTGCGGTTGCCAGCGGTGCTGTTTCCAAACCAGGCGGTGATGCAGCCGGTCAGGATGCTCTCCACAGTGCAGGTGTAGAATGTTCTGAGGATGCTGGGGCTCATTTATGATGCTGGGGGCTGGGGCTCATTTATATTTATGGGTGTCTTCGTTTTTAAACATTAAACCAAACATCAAACTTTTATTTCAAGAGAAAACTGCAGGGAGCCCCTAAAGCTTCTTTTTTTATTGATAAGCGCTTCTCATTACAAGTATGGGATGATAGTTGGTGCATATTGTGCTCCCAAATACACATTAAAGCAGCCCAAACTAAGATCAGATTAAGAGATGGAGTAAAATTTACTGAACACAGTGCTGCATTTCACTCTGAAACACACAGCACATATATTCATTTAATTAAATCACAGCCTTTACTGTTTGATAATCACACTAAGCTTTATCGTGCTTTTGGATTTATTTCAATTAATTGTGCAGCCCTAAACAAACATACCCTAATCTGATCTCATAGTGTTTGTGCCATTCTCAAGTGCAATGTAAACACACTGTGCAGCTAGATTTTAGAAAGCATTGTCATGCATGGGTAATCGCATTTCCAATATTTAACATACTTATTGAAAACTGGTGCCATTAGTTCAGGTAGGCCATCCCGCTTTTATATACAGATCATTATTGCAGATAAGCATAGCAGTCTAACATGAACAGAAAGTACAATTTGAGGCTCAAACTGCAGTGTTTCAGAGCTCCAGGGTTAAGAGTTGACTAAGATTCCAGCATGTTTCTTGCCAAAACTCTGACTGAGAAGCATTATTAATGTGATCAGACTCAAAAACCTCACAGGAGTCTAAATGTAATTTAACTATCCCCCCGTTAAATGGGCCCCTATCTGAAAATGCTGACTAGGGATGGATGGATTAAACAAATGTCTGAGTCACCTCTGCTCTCAGTAAAAGTATTGAGGAAAATGCCAAGAAGAAAGCTAACATTTTAAGCCTAATAAATAAAATACTGTTATATTAAAATAAATTGGTCAATCAAAGCAACATAAGTCTTAAAATCATTATGGTTATATTCAACAGTCAACAATCATATTTCATCTACTTTGCCCATCTTTCTTTCTATTCTAACACAAACAATCATGAAATAAATTATGACTTGTTATCATGCTTGTTTGGTGTGAATACTTAAGTTCCAGAATACATTCCAGAAAGAAAAAGTTTTTAATTAAAACTTTACCTCCTTCCTGGCTGCCAGCCCATAAACAGTCTGTAAAAATAAAACTAAATTAGCTTTAGCACTCTCACGCATCTCCTCTAAATGCAGAGTTAACCCAGAAAACTTGTGACAGAGCATGCTTTAAAAAAAAGCTCCAAAAGGCATGTAAATGTCATACTAAGAGGGACCACTGCACCATTTTGTCATTAATGTAATAACACCACCCTCATTTCGCTCCCTCTAAATGATCTAAAAAGCATTCAGACCAATTTCCAATCCAAAAGGTGGATTTTGGTCCAAAAAAGGCTTGCAAGGTGCATTAGCAATACCTCTCATTCACTCAAGTGGACTGGCATGCTAATGTGACTTGCCAGTGCAGACAGTGTTCAGGAGCGGCACTGTGCTAAAGGCCTTTTATTAGAAATTATACATGTACGATTAATAAGCATCACGTCGGCACTATCCCGTGGGATGTGGTGCCAGAAAAATTGGCCACTGATAATGGAGGAGTATCCATCTTGTTTGCCTGTCATTTGCCTCCAAGAGCCACATCTGCATGAAAAAGTGCTGAAGAGATGCAGAATCAGAATGAAACACTCAAGCCCATTATAATAAAAACTGATAGGAAAAGTATTAACAAAAATGCACAAATTAGAAACATTAGACAAAAGAAAAGTATATTACTGAATTAAGATCATTGTCTTGCTGATTCAGACATCTGTTTTACAGTATAACATTTCTAATGAGAATTCTTAAAAATGGGTTAAAAGAAATTGGAAAGCTACTTTGTTGTGAAAAATTTGAGAGCTGTTGGATTAAATATCTGAATTTATAGAACAAATTAGTGGACTGAAATTACCAGCACATACAGTAATCACAAGTATGCATATTAGTAACACTGAAACAGATTGTTCATCCAAAATTGTTGTCATCAAGCAAACAATGAATAATGAATAAAAGCCTATATTGAATCTGTTCATGTCTCTTCAAAAGACTTGGAATAAAAGAGTTGATTCATACAGGTTATCCTCACATGTCTTTTGGTAGTTTTTTAGTGTCATAGGTTAAAGTGTCATTTTGGCTGAATATCCCTTTGAGATACCAATATACTCTGGAACCTTATGAACTTTCACTACATTTCTTAATATCAAATAACGCTGATAGTATACTGTACTTCCCTTGTAACACTGTGTAGAAGTGAAGACATGCTGTGTTTGAAACATCAGTGAGGATTACAGAGAGCGGTGCCCTGTCAGAAACACATGACGAACGGGTTGATGGTTTCATTTTGACTTAGAACACTTAGAAGGCGTTTCACACAAGATGTGTGCTTAAATTCAAAACAGCAGAGCAAAACAAAAAGGCCCAGAACACAGGGGAAGACAAAAGTTCAACTAGTTTTAATTTCACACTGCATCAAAACAAGGCGTTAATAACCTGAGACACTGAAGAAAAAAAGTCAGTGATCCAAAGATGTCTACATGATCTAACATGATCTAAATAGAAACGAATTTGGCTCTAATTGTAACTTGGGACTGTTGCAAAGAAGACTGTTTTCCAATATGCCTTGCATAAAAACAGAGCAAGTAAAGCCTGTAGCCTTGCTACATAGACAGCTCAGGAATTGTTCTCCTTCAGCAGCCCTGTAGCAGACCAATAGAGATAAATGTAATCACTGCACTTTGTCCTCCCCTGTGATATCATGCCTTCTTATTACTTCTCAACCGGTCTGCCTCTCAGTCCAAGATCAAAATCTTATTTTGTTGCACATTTGCTTTGGGCTTCAACCCTCTCCGATTTCAGCAGGTAATTACAACTCAGTGTTGCTGTCCTTAGACCAAAGACACATCAAGTCACACCTTTGCTAAAGATATGGGATGTGCCAATATCATTGTTGATTGTTCTTTTAAGATTATCTCAACATTAACCATGTCTAATGAGAAGTTTAGGACTTGAAGCCAGTTTTAGATCAGCAAAAGAAGTTAATTCTAGCAGTGCATGTGAATCCTGCCCTGACATTTATGTCTCTGTATTTTTTTAAATCCCTATAACTGTGGCAAGTTTCAGCTCATCAAAAGGAAGCGGTGATGATGACAAAGGTGGCCTTTAAGAAAGGCTTTTGACTGAAGACAAACCAAGGAAAGTAACATTTATCAAAGTCTAATACCAGGGCTGCTGAAGCAAATAGAAAATGTCATTTATCAAGATATGTCACAATGCCAGACAACCCATAGCATTATTATGGATTTTTCTGCTAAAACGGTCTTGCCTGAAATGCAGATATTTTTAGACATCTGATTTTTTTTGTTAAACTATGTAATGCAAGCAATTCCTAAATTGTGTATGTTATTTAAACAGTTCTTGAACTCAATCATAACCCAGTATTGACTAAGGGATTTTTAGCAAATAATTTTACTTGTGCTTGGACTTCTGATACATGTTCTATATTTTTCTATTATATATACAGTATATATAATAGAAATATATATAATATATTTATATATATATATAAATTTCTATAGAGCCTTATCCAACAAGAAAAGACAAGAAAAAAAATCCAGATAACCCAATTGTTCTACTTTCCAATCCAAATTTCTTTAAAATTACAGTAATTCAGCAATATGCATTCATTAGATCAGACTGAGTGTTAGAAATTTCTTGAGAAAATTAATTAAATAAAAAATACTTTAGTGAGTAAAAACACACTACACACCACCCAAGAGAGCAGTTTGTATGTATTCCTATATCCACACCCTACTATGTCTAAAGAGTCTGTAATACTACTGCTGGAAATTAATCACAGACCAAATTAACCCCAGCTAATTTCCCCCCTGCTTTCTGTGCCTTTCCCTCTACTGATCCGAATGAAATCAGAGCCACAACCATAACCACAGAACTCATGTGGGGATTCAAACCCATGAGCTCAAATGGACTGATCTGCCTCAAGTGCCACAAATGACTGCTGATCTTATGCTATGCAGCACTCTAAAGAGGTTTCAGCTACACAACACTAAGAATTAGATGATGTAAAAGGTACGATCACTCACACTTTTAAAACCAGCAGACTGCAAAATGATGCAAGGACATTTGGGCATAATTATCCATTTACCAAAAAAAAAAAAAGGCATAAACATTCTAACTGCTTCAACTTATCTAAAAATAAAGTTAGACTACTTAAAAACATTTTCATAAAAATGAAAAGCCAGTGAATTTCCCTACCTTTTTTTTCAAATGATAATATGCTAGTTTTCAGAGATGATTCATCTCAAAATAGGCCTGGATGTAATAATCACTGTTAAGTTGACAGACCCTGTACTGTACCTCATCTGACAGAGTGATTTTTTTTAAGTGACATCTGCTAAATTATAGGCATGCAATTTTAGCAGCCTAGCAGTGGCACTGAATTATAGGCTTTCAGTCATAACCAAAGTACTGCAGATACAAGATGTGAAGGGTCCAAATATTTCATATTCAATAAAACTTTTAGGAAAATGTGTTGAAAATCATACCTTTTGTCCTGCAATTACATGTGACAATAACACCAAACCTATTTTATGTAATGAATATGTAGCCTCAGACTTTGAAATCATTACGACCTTTGACCTCAGACACATCATAATAATCTAATGACAAAGCACTGCTGTTCTCTCTAGCTGTGAACATAATTACTTTGATTTGTCTCTGATATTTTCCAGCACCCCTCACTGATGAAAAGCAAGCTTACAGATTGATGTTTTTTTATATATTTAGTAGATGGGCTGCAGTTTACTTTTCAGCCTGACTGCTTTCAGTGAAGCACTTCATTTAGGCTGCATAAATATTTCAAAGTACCTCATTAATTATTTGAACCCTGGATGCACAATCGATGTGTTTCCATTAATTACAGTTCATTCAAAATTCATATTCGCCTGCCCACTCATTGATATATTTACACAAACAAATTACACCGTTAGACATGTACGCCCCATTCTGTTGATGTAGTGGCTTGTGTTTCCCTGATAAAATGTCACAGCCATTAGTGCTGCCATTTTTGCCAGCTCTATATTCATGCGAACAGTCCCTGAGTCCTGACCATAAGACATTCTAACCACAATAGAAGGACAGTTTTAAACTCCCTCTCTGACCTAGAGCCAGTCTTTACATTCAAGAAGCTCAGGTGTGATTTTAATAGAATTTCCTAATTTGATATTTGCCCTTTGGATAGTAGGTAGTTTATACACAACAAGGACAAGCATTATACATGTCGTATGGAAATGGGAATGGAGGGGTATCATTCAGATGGGATAGATGGCTTTTATCCACGTGTCCTTCGAGTGCATGAGACATTAAATCACTACAAGCCTGCTGCACCTATGAAGATGAAGAACACAATGAAGGACAAGGTATGCATGCCATGCAGTAAACCTCAGTCATGTGGGCAGTCCAAAAAACATGCTTCTAGATGTGCACATATGGTGAACTGCCATAATGAACCACCACTTAAAAGCATAAAATTTTGCAAGGCTAGCATTCCTTTAAGCATAGAAAATATAAGCTGAGAAAGAAAAAGCATTTCATTAAAGCTTCACTGCTCAAGTGAAACTTTACTTTAAATCTATAGCTTTGATTTAAAGGGAAATATTAAGCAACAGAAACGCTGTTCCTATAAAGCAGGGTCAGAAATTTATGAGAAATACAAAATATTTGCTTGAATAGCTATAAAGCTCCGTTGATTTTTTCTATATTGTCAAAATTTGGCCTTGGACAGTCTGTCTGATAACAAAAATGATTCCCGTTAAGCCACTGACCAATTGGGCCACAGCCAAAAACAGCATCCTAAGCATTTTTAAGTCTGATATTCTTTAATATTTAATGTCTGATAACACTATGTTTTTATTTTAGGAAAAAACATATGCCCTTACAAAAGCAAAAAGGCACTAAAAATAGAGTTATCAAATATTGGCCTTTAATAAAAAAGGTTATTTCTAGCACTGACCTAATGTGAAATGTGATATTGTAAAGCACTTCAAGGTGAGAGTGTTTTGAGAGGGTTTTCCATTTGATCTAGCTTTCTCCTGTTGTCCCATTGCTGCGTAAGCTAAATCTCTTCTGGCCCATCAGCTGACCAGTGCTCTGACCCTTATTCTATATATATGGATGTTAGCGTATGTTTCAAGGTAAGAGCTTGAGTTGTCTACAACACCACTGTGCTTAAATGGTTTGGGAGGTTTTGTACACTGTTATAACTCACCCTTGCTGATGTCAGAATCAGAATCAGAATGAGCTTTATTGGCCAGGTATGTTTACACATACGAGGAATTTGTTATAGTGACAGAAGCTCCACAGTGCAACAGAATGACAGCAACAGGACAGGACACAGATAATAAAAGAATAATATACAAATAGGCAATGTACAAAATAGCAAAAACACAATATATAATATAGACAATTATGTATGTACAGGTCTGATATGTGCAAAATTGAAATGAAAAAATAAGTATGTGTGGCAGACATGTTCACAAGTCTCTGAGGTCCAAGTCCAAGTCAAGTCTCAAGTCTTTGAGGTCAAGTCTAAGTCAAGTCTCAAGTCTTTAAAGCGGAGTCCAAGTCAAGTCTTAAGTCTTTGAGGTGGAGTCCAAGTCACATCTCAAGTCTTTGTTCTATTTATTAGCAACAGTTCTTTCAGCTAGTTATTGAGGCTAAATCAGTTTTGAAATACTGATTTCACGATATGATTTTCTCAACAAAAAAAACTTTAACAAAATTTAAGACAAAGAAATGAAAAGGTGTCCATTTATTAATTGTCAGATAAAATTCTGCACATTTCTTTGTAAAATTGAAATATGTCAAACAACAAAACTACATTTTAAAACAAACCCCAATTAATCAAATGAATTACACAAATTAAATAAATCTCATATAAACAAACTAGGGCTTTGTCTGTGCTCTTTTTCAATTTAAAATTAGAGGCAACCACCAGTCGCGTAGCTACGGGTGGGCCTGGGTGGGCACTTTCATCTGTGGCCCACCCAATGAGAAGTTGGTAATTTTCCAAATGGATGTAATTTATTAAACGATACTAATAAACGTCTTATTTCACTGTAATTGTATATATTTATAAAAAAAATATTAAACGCTTGCTTTCATGGTCAATTACAGGTCGTTTCTTAGTTTTCCCTCTTCCTATAGGTGCATCGTCAAAATGATGATGATTCGTCCGTTTCTGTTAGTCCCACCCACAACGTTATGTTTACGACATAAGGATATAATAGTAAAATGCGCGCGTTTGTGGAGTTAAATTTGAAAATAGCCGAGTTGAGCAATCATAAATCAGATCAATTCTTTAAAAAGTACAAGTCTTAGCAATAAATCCGGACCTACAAATGAAACCCGCCAGACCACCTGCGGGTGCTGGATTTATCGATCAGAATCTTCTGAACTAAGTGTGTTTGAAGCATCATATTAGCATAGGTACAGTGTTTGATCCGCTAAAAAGATGTGTCCTTTGTGGACAGAAACACATAAACTTTGTGCTGGATCCTGGTCGCCAAAACAAACTATAATTTGTACACTGCGCACATCTTGTGTGTGAACTGACAGAGACGTTTGATTATGAAATCATCAGCGAAGCCCCGTTGTTTCACACTGACTGAGGTAATGCTTTTTAATACACTTCCTTTAGTTAACGTTAGTTAATGCATTAACTAACATTAGAAATACATTTGTTACCGTGTTTATTCATCTTTGTTAACCAGCTCAGGCAAATGATAACAGATACAACTTTGAATTTTAATAATGTCCTAAATTTTGAAATGAACATTAATATAACAAAAAATTACTAATGTTAATGCATGCTTTATAAGTACTGTGTAATGAACCTTGGTGCTGTATTTTGTGTTGGCAATTTGACATGTAGTTTTCATATGCTACACACTTGGCACACCCAGTTTTATGTAGGCCCACCCACTTCAACATTTCTGGCTACGCTAGTGGTCTACACTGTGTTTGAAACACAACTCAATCCATACATCCAGCATGAGCAGTTTTTCATCTAAATCGGATTGTATAATTTCGAAATTTGAAGCAAAAACAAAATGGTCTGACTTTAGTTTTGTGAAACTATTCTACATAAAACATCTGTACGAAACAAGTTCAGCAGACAGAGAAGACAGGCTGAATTAATGCAGATTCACTCTCTGCCAGCGGGTGGCGCTTGAACATCAATTAAACATCGTTTCCTTGGTTGCTGCTGTAAACAAAGCAGAGCTGCGGTTATGAACACTACTTTAATATGCATTATACGGAGGCAGGATGAAAAGAAAATACCATTTAAACTTTTTTTACAGCCAGTTTCCCTCAGAGATACATTCATATAAACTCCTATACCAAATGACTTGCGTTTTATACGAGTCTCACGAGTCACGAGTCCAAGTCAAGTCTCGAGTCAGCTGTTCACGAGTCCAAGTCAAGTCCCAAGTCTTTATTTATGCGACTTAAGTGCGACTCGAGTCCAAGTCTCTGACTCGAGTTTCCATCTCTGATGTGTGGTGAATAAATAATGTATATTAGTGTTGTGTGTTCCACGTTTAATGTCAAGTGTTCATGAGATGGATAGCTTGAGGGAAGAAACTGTTTCTGTGTCTGGTCGTTCTGGTGCTCAGAGCTCTGTAGCGTCGACCAAACGGTAACAGTTCAAAGAGGGAGTGTGCTGGATGTGAGGGGTCCAGAGTGATATTGCCAGCCCTTTTGCTCACTCTGGATAAGTACACTTCTTGGAGAGTGGGGAGGGTTGTGCATATCCCTTTGACCTCATGAATATCAACATGAATATTTTGACTACACATATCTATGCTGAATAAAATATCTATTCCAAATTTAAGTTGCGAGTCATTAATATTGGTCACCTTTGGGTTAGTATAGAAACATTGCCTATATTTTAGCGTGATGCATAATAAAGTGCTTAATAATCTGTCAAAGGCTTCAATAAGTGTTGCCATGGGGTCCCTAATCAGTTGCTTATGATTTAAAAGGTAGATTAACCTCTAAATGAACATTACGCTTCTGGCTTGAACAGAGAATCATTTGGTGAACTGGCTGGTATGTGAATAATCAACAGTTCTAAAATAGAAGAAAAAGCTGAAACCTAATACTGTACGTGAAAAACACACACTGTAGAAGTAGGAGTTGTAGAACTAATTCCATGTTTGAACAAAAAAGTTCAGCATAATTTGTATTGCAGTATAATGTTTATGACCTACTTCATTCTTCTGGATCAAAGGCATTGTGAAATGATTACAGAATATTCCTGAACTCTTTTGTCCTCTTCTAGTTCTGTGACTCCTAAATGCAGCATCAAAAGCACCAGAATTAACATGACCCTTAGTGTAGGTGCAGGTTAAATCAACAAAAAAGCTGCCGAGCATCCTCCTGGGATGGATAAGAAGAATTTAGTGTCAGTGAGAGGCGGGTGGAGCCCACTGTAGGTCGGACTCAGAAAAACTTAGGCACTGGAACAAAAGAAAAGGGCACTTATGATCGAAACTTGGAAAGCACAGAAAAGAGAGAGCAAAAATGGCTCGAGGCACTCAAAAAAAAAACTGTGATTTTACACCACTCAAAGCAGATCGGAGAAAGTGTGTGTGCATAATCTAGAGGTTAGTCAAGCTGAAAGAAAAAAAAATCAATAAATGCCACCAGAGATGATCAAAGTTTGGTTTCTTCCCCCACACTTATTGCTTCTTTTGATCTCCCTCACTCCTACGTAATCGTGAAACAGCGATACTATGCGCAACTTACTATCCAAAAAGTCTGAAATGTAACCACTGCATTTCTATTTCTAGATTACAGAAAAAAAATGTTTAAGGCTTCCATACAGCGACAAAACTGTTTTTTTTAAGCTGCACTTTCGAATTACAACACTGCATTTCTAATGCTTTGGGAAGGCCTGCAAACTGTACTACTGCATATAGCAGTAAATAAATCTGTAAATGAGAGGGAGAACACTTTGAATATCTCATGGTTCACTTTAATATGTGTAGATAAAACAATTAACTGGAGGACAGAGAATGATATTCTTGCAGAGCAGACACAGATAAATCCTATAAACCTAACAACTGCCTGGGCAATAGGGACTCTATCATAAAACCGGCTTATAAAAAGCTAATTTGGTCTGTGCCATCTGTAAACAACACTGACATGGAAGTGGTTCCTGAACCAGAAAGGTGTAAGCATTATGGCGGTATGATACAAATCCATGTAATGAAGATATTTCATGAACACACATTACATAATTCAGGGAACTACAATGCAACAGTGAAAACTAACACATTTTGTATTAAATCAAACTCAACCAAGAGTGAAATCACTTTCAAGGATGCCAACAATTAATGGTATTTGGTTTTGTTTCTATGCATATAAATTAGTTTTTTTTTCTCAGCAACTTTGCTAAAATAAACAACTCACCACCTGTAAACCAAACACTTGCAGGTGGTTTAAGTTCATGTGCATCAGTCACTGTTACAAAACAGAGTGTTTACTTTTTCTTTTACCTCTTTGGGCAGATGTGACTTACAAATGGCATCAAAATCTTGAAAAGCATCAATAATTGAGTGATGCAGGGATGATGTAACTATCTAGAACAACCCGCAACTTAGCGTTACCTTAGTTCCTTCAACAAAAGGCCAATAGGATTTTCCAATGGCTTTTGTATTATTGCAGAAATAAGATCCGTGACCAAAAGGTTTTGATTAGAAGACTATCAATCCACAAAAGCAATATATGCTGTCAGGTCACATATTTAGTATTTATACATTATTAGAAAAAATAAACACTATTTTATATTTAATATAATTAAAATGACTTGAAAACCACAGAAATATGATGACTTCACGTTGAATGTCAACTCCATTATTGGCCTGTCACCACCATCAGACAAATCACCGTCAGAGAAAATCTTACGGTGGTGACATCTGACGGTGTTGGCAAATTTGGCATTTCTTTCACAAAACAAATGGAGTTCATGTAGTAGCCATTTTGTTTTTCTACTGATGCTAGATGCTAATAGAACCTGCTTCAGGAGAATAAAATTATCTAAATATTTTAAATAATTTCCTCGGAAATTGGAAGATGGTGTTGACATATCTTGGTTGTGACACAGGAAATATTAACATTAGGATTTTAAATATTCTAAAACTATGGGTGTATTCAAACCAGGAAAGTCCGCTAGTTCACTTGCTTTGATCCGGACCAAATACAATGTTGATTTTTTTTTTGATTTGGTGCGGTTTGCTTTCACATTGCCCTTTTTGCAAGTGAACCAGAAACTGTAAACAAAGCCACACATGTGCTTAAGGTCATCCATTCATTGGTTTATCCATTCAACCGTACCATAGTTCGTTTGGAAGCAGACCGAGACCACCTCTTCAGCTGGGTCTCGGTACAGTTGTTTGGTCTGCACCCAAGTGCGATTGCTGTATTCACACCTGCCCAAAAGATTCGCACCAAGGGGGGAAACGAACTTGAGTTTGATTCAATCGAACCAAACAAGACAGGTGTGAATACACCCTAAAAAACTTACCAGACTTACCTGTCTGACACTAATGTACTCTGCAGAGGTGAAGTGTGGCAAAGGGGTTGTTTAGAATGACAGCTGCCCCTGATATACCCTGATTTTTTTTTATACATTTTAACCCTGATATACATTTTAATGAATGTCTGACGGTGTTGACAAAAAGTGGGGACACACCTTTGAAACCTTATGAAACATGCATGTGTCACTGAAAAACAACCTTGCTTTGATATGATATAATATTAAGTAAAAAACGAAATTATCCATTTTATAGCATATGAATGATTGAACCCTTCTCTGTGGACACTCTGTTTTAGATGTAGTGAGAAGACAATAAGTGTCATAGATTTGACATAATAATGATAAAATTAAACTGAAGGGGATACTTGTGTTAAATACATTCTATTATTATTAATCCCCCATAACATTTACAATTGAAAAACATAATAGCAGTTACAATCACTGGACATGTTTTGTCCCATGTCTCAAGAATCAGTGCTTTGTGAATTTTGATACAAATACCAAATACCAATTGCCAGAAGTAAAAAAGCAAAAGCTAAGCTAGAAAATGAACTACACCACAGCTGCAATATCTTCAAAAGCAACCACTAAGCTAGCTACAAATCTTTTCATCTTTATTTAAAAAGTACATGTTGGAAAGTTTGAATAGTTTGCAAGTGAGCCAATATAAACCATAACACTGTAAAAGCAGACCAGATGAGTTTGACCTCAGAGACATGGCTTTTTCTGACAGTCTCTGTAGCCCTATATAGCCAATTTTTATCAACCACCTTGTGTTAACCACAGACCTTACAGACATTTAACCAAAACCCCATTTAAATAAAACACTGACTTTGGAATTAGGGAACTGGTAGTTAAAAAAAATGCTTGTTTCTAGGTTTTAGGACTCATTCCTGCAGCAATATATTATTGTCTTGACATTAATTTACTACACCAAAACGTGTGTCCTTACACTACATTGCTGTACCACAGTTGCCTACCACACCACAGTGATCTAAAACATTGTTGTGTGCTTATTTGTTTTTTATTTTGGTACTAAAGTAGAAAAAAAGACTTTTGTATGCTTTGTTGAGTCGGTCCTGTCCACAAAAAGAAACAGGTAAATGGGGACATCAATGAGGACTGTTAACTGCAAGCGTCCAGATTTCATCAGCAATGGCATACAGAGCATTTGTGTAGATTATTGTAAGAAGATTTGTGTTATTCTCCGGTCAATGCAAAAAAAAGCTGGTAAATATTCATATTTAACCTTGAGGTTAAAACATATTGTGCATCTCTAAAGAGAAAAACAGTTTGCATTTTCCTGACATGTAACTCCTTTGTTGTTGTTTTACATATGGCACTACCTTTTTCAGCTACAGTATATTAAATCCTGCCTATACATATTTTGCTTCTAGGGAAAAAAGCAGCCTTAAGATAGTAATTCTCTAAATGTAAATATTTTAGTACCAAATAAATCATGCAATGATGGCGACAACGGACATTTTTCCTGATTACAATGCTTCCAAATATTTAACAATAATGATTAATATATAATATCTCACATGTTCAGATGCTATCGGAAGTGATCTTGCAAATGTTGCAGAATGTGTGAAAGCTTCTGCTGAGCCCAGATATTATCTTGCATCTTCAAACATAAGCTTGGATATCTTTAGACTAAAGGCAATTTGAATGACAACAATGCTGAAAATTGATCGTTATTTATATATCTTTGGAAGATATGTCTATGTTTATACCATGCAAACACATTTACAGACTTCACATGATTAAACGATGAGGCTAGGCACTGCACTGATCATTCCGAAGAGGAGGTGATGAAAACCAGAAAAAAAGCCTGATGGTGGATCAGCCCACGTTACTTCTACTTTAGACTAATGAAGTTAAAGTCCCTCTTCACCGTCCAAAAAAAATAAATATTTACACACAGCTCTGAAGAAGAGCATAGCGAAAGCAGTCACAGCAAGCTTGTATTATTTTTCTGCACACTCATAAGTGTAGCTATGAGTTAATAATGCTCAAGGTTACACTCTCTAGGTACTTTCTCTTACCAGATTTATTCCATCTCTGAAGGCCCTATATGAAAATTGTTTTTCCTCTCACAAAAATAATGATCGATCATGTAATTTCCTTATTTACCAACACAGATCCCATTAGGGCCTAATAACAGTTTCAGGTAGAGAATCGTACTTTCGCAAAAAAAAACAAGAAGGTGGTGCTTTTTACTGACTCTCATCTGTGAGTGTTCAGTCATTTGGTTTCATTTAAATGTAAATTTGAGCAGTGAGCAGTACTGCATTGGCACACTGTTAGCAGACCCGAGCTGGTGATGGATTTTTATAACTGCGAGGAAAATACACAGAACCTCTGTCGCTTCCAGACTGGCTGATTTCTCTCATTGAGCGGTCTACTGGTGGAGTTTGGCAGCTAGACAATTTCACTGCTAAAATGAGATTGTTGCTGCTAAAACTGCATTGTATATGTGTGCAATCATTTAAATTCAATCTAAATCCTTTAGCACAAGGCAAAAAAAAACATATTTACACGCACAGTTCTAATCAAGCTGCAGTGAGTTTTTCTTTATCCATCTGCCCAAGTATACACAATTATTATACACAATGCACAATCAAATACTTGAACAACTGAATAAACATTGTCTGTCTTAGGGATCAAGTGCCAACTGTAGTCCGACTAACTTATTATATGCAATATATGTGAGCAATAACCACATTAAGTAGGTCGGTTTAAAAAAAACAGACTGGTATGATTTCAGTTGAACTAAAGGATTTACGTGACATTTAAATAAATGAATTATTATTTTAGTCTAACTGAAATTGAACTTTTAAAATGCATGTAAATAAATATACTTCATAAATTAGAAAATTACAGTAAAAGAGTAGTCATATTGCTGCCATATTTTTAAGCATATGGCAAAAGTGAACGACTTGTGATAAGGGTCATCTGCAGAGAGATCTAGCTGAAAGTGATTTGATAAAGGCCACGTATTGTCATATCACAGATCTTCATATCTTTGCTGAGGTATATGCATGTGTGAGAATGAGAACCCAATTGGAAATATAGCTACCTTTTCAATAGTTAGAATGAATTAATGCACCTCCGCCAACAAATAATTTAAAAATTATCTACGGAGTTGCATTTTAGCTTGTTTTTAAACTTGTGCTAACAGATCTTAATTTACTCATGTCTACGCAGTCTGTGCCACCTTCTGCTAGGGAAAAAAGAAAGCTAAGCCATCGCGTGCCATTATGCGCGATCCACGGGGCATGCACGCTTGACTGGATGCATTGAGAACACTTTTAAAGTTTCATATAAGCCCCATTGGGCTTGCTGAGAGCAGTGTAGCACGCAAGAGGTCTCTGTTCCTGACCTTTCACGTGAGTTCCACTCATTGTGAAGATATGATGTGCATCCACATTGATCTCTGAAAAGCAAAATCTGACAAGCTTGAAGACATCTCAGACAAAAATAACAAGCTGTCGTGGGCCTAAAAGCTGACCTTCTGTACATCTTACACAGGCTTAAGGCCTCTCTAGTCTTTCGTGACAACTGGATAATTTTAAAAATAAGTTTAAAAAATAAGATTGCACTCACAAAGATCAATATTTGATCAAATATTTTTTAATTTTTTTAATTTCATATATAAATTGACTGACATTTTATTAAAATATTTCAACATGGGACCCTGCAATAATAATAATAAATGTTTTTCTATTATCTATGAAAATATAAAACATGTAATACGCAGCTACACCATTGACAATACTAATACTTTTCTTAAACTTCCCCATCATATTTTCTAATACATATTATTATTACTCATTGTTATTATTATTATTATTGTTGTTGTTATTTTGTCTATAAATAAAATACAAAACTTTTAAATCACTGTAATTACACAACTGCATCACATCGCCTGACAGTCCATCAGCTTCACCTTAATCCACACAAATCAAGCGTACAGTAGCCTATGTAAAAAGTCAGCATGACAATACTGCTGAACACTGCATTTCACTACATGATATCTTAAGTGATGTTTGACTCGAGTCGGCTACATATGCGCTCACAACTCATGTCAGTACAAGGCTTAATATCAGAGTTGCATTTAGTGAATTTAAGTGTCGCAATATTGACATTAGCCTATATGTGAGCTAGAAGAAGAGAGATACTTAAATATATGGTCGGCTGTTGAATATTTATTGAAACTCTTAATGTACTCCATCTCTTCTTATCAATTTTTTTCAGTTTCCTTTTGTTTTCCTAACAATCCTGACAGGGACGGTGTGAAAAATCTGATGCTCTCCGTTTCAGAACAGAATGTTACAAAGTTTCCATTTCACTGTCAGTCTCACCTCAGTGTTTACATCCCACCGTTAAAAACAGTAAATATACAGCCAAAACACCATTAAAACACAAATACTCACTTAGTAGCTAGCTATATACGTATTAAAAACTGCGCTTTCAGCGTCAGTCGTTTAGATAAACGCTTAACGATACCGCGTGCAAGAGCGCGAAGCAAAAAGGGGGAAATCAAACAGGTCTCGTATGATTCTCTATCCAGTATAAAAGTTGAACTAATGCCAGCAGGATATTTAATGCACAAATAATACTGTAAATATCACACATCATATTTTCTCCCACGTAGAGCGCTTACCTCGACAGCGGGCGAGGGTTGCACAGAGCGCGAGAGCCAAGATGATCTCCAAAAAGCGCCGACGTCCCTTCACAGTACTTCCCATTTCTATTCTGTTTCTCTCAGTCATATTAGGGAGTAAATTCGTCCGGTTTTATAATGTTGTGACAGTTCATTGTTTTTTGCTTTAACGGTCTCTCTAACTTTAATGCTCTGACATCTTTGCGAAATCTGAACGGACATCGTTCCTGTGCGCCGAACTTCAGACCCCGCGCCGGCTTGTGCCCTGCTTCAGAGCCTTGTTCATGTGCACTCACACTTGCAGGTGCCGCACGCTCACTAGCAGAACCAGCCAATGGCGCATCGTGATGGGCGGAGTCACGTTCACCACAAGCATCAGCACCAGTCAGGTGGGAATATTCTGAGCTCACTTACACGGGGAAGATATCGCGTGGTCATATGATTGAATTATGATGTAGCTTTTGAAGTGCGTCTGGAATCTAATAGGGAGAAATATTGTTACAATGTCAAAAAAGAAGAAAGAAAAGAGAAGTTTACTTCAGTAAAAATGGTTTAATGCTTAAAGACATTGGCAGCTGGATTTTCTCATATTAATTAAAAGCAACTTAGACTGCCTCTTCCTCTATTTTTTTATTCTTTCTTTCAGTAGCCTGTTTAATGACACACAAAAAAAATGTTTTAAACTTTTTTCTATAGCCTATGTGAACATTTATAAATGGATGTAAAAGCATTTAATTAATATTTTATGTGGGAATCTTGTCTAATAATATGACTATACGAATTCAGTACAGCTCTAAACAATTAATATTGATTGATGTATCTTTCAAAAAAAAACTGCTCAGCTATTTCATATATTTCTTATCCTTCATTGAAAATAGTATAAAAAGTAATCTAAGCATTAAGGATCCATGTTGCCAAGCAATGCGCTAGAATTGGAATAAAGACTCCACTCAACTCCAGCTCAACTCCACTGCAGTTTTTTTCCATTTCATGCTCCCAGCATGTAAGAGAGAGAAATCCTGCTATTTTATTTGCCAGAGAAAACACAGATGTTTTGACTTTCAAAAAACCTGCTCCGTGCTTTAGGCAAACTCACTTACTGTAGTCAGGAATGCTGTGAATATACAAGCGGAGTGTGCAAAAAATCCTAATGCTGTTACCTTTGGGAACATGTTGACAGTCAAACAAATTTGAGTACCAGAATGAATTGTTGTACTATATCATAATTTAATACATGCTAATAACTTAAGTCTTCTATTGCTTTTTTGTTTGTTTTTTATTTTGTCTAGCAAATATTTTACTCTGCAAATAGCAACATCTCAAAATCTACAGAACTGTAGAATCATTTAACACAAATAACATATATTATAAATACTCATATAGCATTAAAATGTGTAGCCCACTATAATGGAGGAATGTGCAAACATGCGTTATGCTTTCATGCTATAGATTCACAATAATGCAATAATCTCCCCTTTAGTTAGATAGAGGCACTGAGTAAGAAACAATTTACATATCCAATAGACATAAATGATGCACCTGAGGGGGCAATATTACATTTGAGAAAGCAATTCAAATGTATAATGTGAATAACCTTTCAGTGGGCGGCATTTAGAAACATAACATTTTTCTCTAAACCGAGTTATGCAAAAGAGGAATATCATGCATTGTTTGTTTACTACCAGAGGAAAACTGCATTACAAAGTTTGACGAAAAAACAGTTTCCTTTTTTTTTTGAGTGGGTATGAGTATAATATTGTGCTTCAGGGGTAGTTTTATTTCGTACGAAGAAAGGTTGAGGTAAAGGAAAAAGTCTATATTTAGATGGACATATTTCTATATCTGCAAGGAAATTTTAATATTTAAGGTTGTTCACATGTTTAAAATCACAAAGATAATGTCATGGTCACACAACTCCAGGCCTACTTCCTGCATGTACACAAGCAAGTCATGCTATAAATACCTTTCATAAAACCTTATTAATAATTAAGATCCCTCACAAGGTCTATTGTTTGGAAGTTCCCGTGGTGACAGCGCCATACGTTTAACAGCATGATTTAAAAAAAAAAAAAACAGCAGAAGAAAGAAACATTTGTGGTAACTGTACATGATTCCTATAGAATTACGTAGTTATCCTAAGTTCACCTGAGGCCAATGAAAGTCTTGCTAGTCTTTCTTTCATTGTTACATTTCATTGTTTCAGTGATGATAGTTTCCAGCAGGCTCTGAAATGTCTTTGTTTTTCTCAGCTTTTTATGGTAAGCTGAAATTTAATCTTTCAGAGGATGAATTACAGAGTGAGTTGAGTATTATTCACCATTTTTATCAAATTGTAAAGATGAGTAGGGCACGAGAAAGCACTGCTTCCATAAGCATGAAACAGAGAAGAATAGTGTTGAAGAACTACTAACAAGCCAGCTGTAATATATGCTTAGAGGTTTCAGGGGTCATTTTCCATCATTATACTGATATCACTGAAGACATACATATATAAATCAGCCTTTGGGCTTTGATGTAGCTCTCTGAACAGCTCTCTAAACAGTAAGTTTAGCGATGGATTTTTTTCTTGGTTCTAGAGGGGCACTGACTGGCCCACTTTTCTACCATTTTCATGAGCTGTAACTTCACCAAAATGTTGAAAAAACAGTAAGAATACACAATGGAATGCATCAAATGAACCATGGGCAATGTGTTCAAGAAGGAATAAATTTTAATGAGCAATGAAGCAGTGTTTTTGGCAGTCTTTTCATTCATCAAATACAAAGTTTACTCCTTTTCCCATTGTGCTGCTGAGATAGAACATTTGTTTTTTTTTAAATCCCTTTAAAATCGATACAGATTTAGACAATACAAATATTATAATATGTTTCCTCTCTTTGCATTTAGCCAGTTTATTAAGTGGTCTACGGATTATTGTGTAGTTTTGGTCATGTTGTTGTTGTTTTGTCAGATTGTTACAAACAGTATATTGTTATAAATGATAATCCAATCTAAAATGTCTCTGAAGGCAAGCTTGTGTATGATTTCAACGCACCATCTGGTTAACAGCTAGGAAGCTAAATATATATTAGGTTACTGACACCAGAGCCTAGACAACATGGATAGACAACTCACAGGTCTAACCTTTTGTCATAGAGATTCTCCATATGCTAAGTCTGCTGTAAACACTTGCTATTGGAGAGGTCTAGCCTTCGAGTCTCTTAAGCGGCCATGAACTTACTCTGTGGTTAACCTCCTCAGGGTAAGTAAATGCAGTAATCGACTTGCAGAGCAGAACAATGGAATGAAAATCTGGCATCCGAGCCGTACCCCTGAGCGGAGGAGGCAAACTGATAGTCAGCACTTAGAGGTAATCCAAGGAGGCATCAATATCTGCCTTCGTTCTGGTATCTCTGTGAGGTCTGATGGCAATTTAGCATGGCCTTTCCACTTGTTTATGCTGAGATTCCTTATACAGTATTTAGTTAAAGGAATAGTTATTCCACAAATGAAAACTCTGGCATCATTTACTCGTCCATGTCATTCAAAACTTTCTTTCGTCCTTACTCTCTTCTGTGGAAAACAAAAGAGTATTTAAAAAAATATTTCCATACACTCTCAAGAAAGTGGTACAAAGGCCAAGATTATGAGATAACATACAGTACAATAATGTATTCTATACAGCGTCAGCACCACGAGTGAGCCAGGGTTCCTGTGTGAGTTGACGAGTTCATCAACCAATCACATTCAAGCATTCAACAGCCCCCCGTAGTATAAATATTATGCAAGTGGGTAGCTTTACTGGTGTTAATTGAAATAAACAGTATATTAATAATATATTTGAGCAGCAGTGAAGCTACACACTTGCTGACCCTCCATATGTAATAGAACATAAACAAGATATTTCATTACAGTGACATCTGTTTCCACTGTCCTGTACTGTAAAAATAAATATGTATTTACTTTTCCTTGCATTGTTTTTACAGTACGTATTGCAATATATGAGTGAATTAAACAAAGATGTAAACTTTTAAAATTCAGAGTTAATTAAAAGTAATCCTTTCACAGTGCAGCCATCAAGCATACTTAAATTCAATAGCCAGTACTTAATCTGAGAAGTGGGCCACAGTCTATCCTATCATTCTCTACAAACTTCTAATGTGAACACAGTCTCTGTCGTAGATATGGCAGCACATCTGTCATTCAACTCTGTTGATATACTGTAACAATCACAAACATTAAAAGCATAAAAAGTAATTAACTTATAAGCTGTTCAAATGAGTTGATATGAAAGTGATTGTTTACATGAACTGAACATCTTCAAGTGTCAATAAAGACTCTCACTCTCTTCCATTTTTAAGCCTTTCTGTCACTGCAAACAGTTCCTCAGCTTGTTGAAACACTTGGATCTTTGATATCACACTAAGGCTACTGACACCCATCTGCACTCTTTCTCTAACTTCTCTGGCATACATCACCTTTACGCTGTTCTGAAAAGGTCACTCAATGCAGGACTGGTTTCTGTCCACTGTTTTATATACTGCTGACATTAATGATCAATTTAAGCCAGAAAATGTGTCATAGGGTGATGCTTGCACCAGACAAGAAGCTCAGCTGGATTAAACCTTTCTTGTGACAGTCTGAAATGCAAAAAGTAAAAACATGGCTATTTTAAAAACTGGCAAGTCTTATCATATTTATGTAGGTGCTGTGTATTTGTTTGCACTGATGAGAGAAGCTTTTTTCAAAGCCCTGCTCTTAGAGAGATACTCAACCACTAATCATGAGCTTCACTGCAAACCAGCAACTACGTTGCCTGACTAATGAATTCTCTTCTCAGCATGCAGTGGCCCAGATCTACAGTAATGCACTGTTGTTAGTACAGACCTCTGTATACTTTACACTAACTGACTGTTAGCTTTTCATTAGAATTCGGGGCCATCATAAATGATGACCATTGACAGATATTATCAATGGCTTGAAATGAAATGATGAAGTGTGATAGCAGCATGGCGTCTGTTGGACCAGCTGCCACTGGGACTTGATCAGACCACCAGTCAATTATTCAGCACACAGCATGTTCACAAAGAGTTTAGCAAAGACTGGTAGATGGTTGAATCTCAGCAGGGGAGCCAGTGAAGTGCATCAAATAAATTAAAATCACTAGAATCACAGTGTGAACAAATAAGTGATTTTAATGAATCTGTTTGACTTCCTCAAAGATCAGCATTATGCACTCTTCATTGGTGCACTTCTATTGCAAAATTGGAATTTGTTATTATGATATGGCATGCATTAAAATTGGAAAAATAATATAGAAGCTTTCTCTGATTATACACCTATATGCATTCAAATTGGAAAAAATAATATGGAAGCTTTCATTTATTCATACATTTATTTTGCAATTGCAATAAACTGCAATTTCTATAATTTATGCATATCTAACAAAAACATGTATTTGCATAAAGCAAACTGTGCAATGTGAGTGATTAACTGTACATTTATTGTCAGTAAGCTCTTTTGTACATGCTTTAATATGTATTAATATATTAAAATGCAGCACAGCTGCAAAATCATCTATTCCCTTTCCGGAAAGACTTGGATCAAATGATCGACCTGCTGTCCTTTCCAGAGATTTTATTGTTATAAAAAAACAGATTTGTAACCAAAAACAGAACTGAAGGTATCAGAATAATTAAGAGAAAACATGTCATGATGTCATCATCGTTGTCATTTGTGAATCTGGCCAATTGTAATTTGGCTGTGCCGTCATCAGATCTTGTGCAACCACTCTGGAGAAGCTGCAAAGACTTCACAGGATTTTGATGGTACATGTCATAGTGACCTGGTGTCACTGCTGTGTCAAATTGGACAAAATGTATAACTGGCATGCACTGCTTCAGGTTAGATGCCAATCATTATGTGCAGTTCGGCATGAAGTCAAACACACCTATCGATAAGTGTCTGCAATGTTTCTAATCAACAAGCCCCCAAATCGGGTCTTAGCTAGAATTCTAGAGTTTCCCACTTGTAAATATATCTTCGCTTGGTCATTCATGTGCTTGGATCTCGTTGTAATGATATTTTAGAGTGCAGCCACTTGAAGGCCAGACTACATTTCTCAGTTTCTCACTTTAAATTACAACTTGGAATGCGTAAATATGATATTTCTGAGACTGACTCTACTTGAAGGCCTCAGCGAAAGGACCACCCACAGTTTGTTTGCTGATAAAAAATGTCAGTCTCTGGCTCAGATTGACACTTCACATCAGACTGTCTGATCTTTAACTTCAAGAGTACCAAATGCTACATTGCTGTGTTTAATGTCTAAGCAGAGGAAATCATAAAAAAAATGCTCAACTCTGTCTCATATGTAGCAATTGACACTCGGATTCATTCCAAAACGATTTGTCCTAAATGTCCATTTTCTCATGTGTGCAATTTTGTAAAGTCCAAATCATTCCAGTGAATCTGTTTGTTCTAAACAATCCTTTATCTTAGTGTTGAAAAGTCTGATCCATTCTAGTAACAAAAACATTATAAAAACGATTTATCGATTTAAGTCTCTGAACTGTGAATATATAACTCATGCAAATAAGATCCACATGTCAGCATCCAGAAAGCTAATGGTCAAAAAAAGCTTCCATATTCTTAGCATAACTGCCTTTATAAATCTTTCATTTGCATAAGACCAACTTTTATTATCTAAACTATGGAAACTTCTGTGAATGCTTCTGATATTTTTGCTAGAGGCCCCACTTGGAATGCTTTTCAGTTTTGCATATAATTGTCATCAATCATGACTCTGATATTAGCACCGGCAGTGTGGTGTGTTCCACCTCTCACCCAGTGGAGGAGACACTGGGCTAGATGAGCCATAGAGAGTTATTGCCTGCTAGATATTAATTTGTCTAAATCAAGGACAAGGCTATCCAAAGGAGCTATAGACCTTCACTCATCCCCGTCATCAGTCTGGCTCCCTTTCCATGCTAGTAAATCAATCAATGAATCAATGGGCTGCAAAAGAGTCACAACTGCAACAACAAAAAAATCCATGTAACAGTCAGCCAGCTCACCGTATGTGGCACTATATCTCTAGGACATGATATGGATAAATCACATGGGAACACAACTAGTAACCTTAACCCTTTTGTAAAATATTAAATATGCATTTGGGTTAAAAAAAGGACAAATAAATTGACATTTAAATGACAAATACTTTTAAATCAATACCAGGCTAACAAAAACATGTTCTAACAACATTTTGCTAACTTTTTTGTTAAGTTATGAAATGTTATTTTAAAATGTTTAAAATGTATTTTTTTAATGCAAATGTTAATGAAACATTCTATTTTATTTCGTTACATTTTTAACATCACTTTAACATTACTTTTGAATGTTTTATGAACATTCTGAATCAAGTAGTGAAATGTTGTCTAACATTAAAAAAATGTTAAACAAATGTCCAACTAAGATGTTAAAAAACATTCCACGAAATATGTATACATTTTTAGGTTTTGTACAAACATATTGAGAACATTATTAAATACCAGAAAACTTTGAATGAATGTTCTATTAACATTACTAGATGAATGCTTGCTCATAATTTTGAGAGAACCTTGCAAGAACATTAACCTAATGTTCCATGTTACATGAGTTTTCAGAGCACTTTCACACAAAATAAATAAATGGAAGTCTGATATAATAATATTTTGGTATGACATTTTTATGATCAAATCAAACCCACTGGCAAGTAACATCTGACTTGTGACAAAGGACCGTTTCTCCGATTCATTTTTTTTCCCAAAGAAAAATACTTGATCAGTACCTAAGTACTGCAAATGGGGACATATGAGTGCTATGAATGTGGTCTATTTGAAAACAAAAAGAAAAAGCCCCAAAGACAAACTCTAAATTTGAAGAGGTTATTGGAGACAGAAATGGGAGACCGGGAAGGACGTAGGGAGAGACTCTGTAATCGGCCCAGAGATCACGTCAGTGTGTTTTATCAGCCTGACTGCCCTGTGAATCAGCCATTGTGCCTCAGCTCAGGTGATAAATACACAAGCAAGGGGTCTAACATACAAGATAGGACTCATTGTTGGGGGAGCTCGTCCTGTATTTCATTGGGCAGGTTCAGCTTGTGATGGATGGGGTGAGCCTCAGCCATATTTCTCCCACCGTCTTGTCCCTGGCACGGTGTTGAATCTCGGGAGTAGAGACAAACCAGAGAGTACAGGCAAAGGTGGAACAGGGTATTCTGGGATTGAATGTCAACAGAACCACTGCTGTTCAGCACTGTACTAATATTGTATAAACCAGTAAAAGAAAACATACACTGCAAACAATTATAGTTACATAATTTGATATTTCAATTCCATTTGATTTTGAAAAAAGTAACATCTTAGCTGTAGACAGATCACTGGCATGCAATCACATTTTACAATTATTTTGAATGCAAACTGGGAATATGGTCATTTATAATAAAAAAGATAAATTGAAAAATATAAAGTGTATGAATTAATGAGTATTAATTTTCTTGTACAGCATGCTAAACATGTTTTACCTTCTAAACAATCTATATATGAATAAAGCTGAGAGTTCAAGACACGTGCCATAATCAGCTCCAATTATTTTTAGAACTTGAATAGTAATAAAAAATACTTTACAAACATAAATTAACATTTAATTTTCAGACAAGAGACAAGCATCGTAAATACAAACACAAGTAAAAAAAAAAAAAAAAAAAAAAAAAAAGAAACCAAAGTTGGGAACCAAGGAACATTTATAAATTCTTTTTCTAGTAAGTTTTAGGCATTTTTATTCTCCGTTCTTATTCAGAATGATGTTTGGTTCCGTTAACAGTGCAGTCCGACTACAGAAAGAATGACTCTTATTATTCATTGTTTTTAGTTAATTAACAACCTACAGTGCAGTGTTATCCAATTCAGGAATAAATGGCTTTGAGTTAGTTGTTTTTAGTGAATCATAACTCACAACTTTCAAAACTGCTTTGTGGAGTTCTTGTCTGCTGAAAGTTATTTTCAGAGAGAGGTTTCATCGGCTGAACAATCGTTATGTTACAAAGAAACAGTACAATCCACTGAACACACTGTACTTCTGTCCCGCAGCCTCATTTTCATTCCTGTCAGAAATTAAATATGCTGCTACCCTGACTAAGGTCTATTGTTGGATTGCTTTTATGCCACCTATAAAAAGACTGTGAACTGTTATTTAAATCTGTGTAAACGGAATTGTTTTTTTATTACTGGCACTAAAATTGAATTTCTTTTTTCCAAATGTTAATTCTTCACAAGTATTAAAATAATTGTTGAGTAAAACTGACTCAGAATTTGTTTACAGTAATCTAAGCAGTACCTTTGTAGAGCAGAGATGTCTAATTCACTGGCAAAGTCTGACTGAAGTTCCAGAGCTTCACTTACAGCACTTTTAAAGTGCTCTGTCTCAGAGTGAGCTCTGCTTTCTATCATTCAAACACATGCTCTATACTGTTCCTTCAGCTTCATTGTCACCTATAGAGCATGAGCACCGAAGCAGAGCAAATTGAATTAGGTAGCTCATACGTTTGCCCTCATGGAAGCCTTCAGAGGACAAAAAGGGAATGTAGTATGAACTAATGGAACAGTTGTACAAATTAAGTGTGTTTTTAGGTGTGTCATAAGGCTCAGAGGGGTGTTCAGTACCTTCAGGCTGTCTTTGATGAGTGTGCAAGTGAGCCAGAGTCCTGCGGTGTTGTTGAACAGCAGTTCATGCATTAACCATCTCCTGATGAGCATTTGAAGGCAGCACTGCTGCGTCCAAATCCTACTATATAGCTGTTACCTTTTATTTCCTCCTCACTGCGACTGGTTCACCAAGTCCATTCACACTTTGAAGAAGCAATTAAAACAAGAAACTATTTTGCGGCTTGACAGGCTTCGCAGAAGGTAAAATGTTCAACGGATATAAAAAGCTTTTTATTCTGGTAAATCACTCAGTGGCTTATAAGAAGAGGTCAGCTTTACATAAAGGGGTCATATCATGAAATGCTGGAATTTATCTTAATTTGTCTAACATCACAATAGCTATGTTTCCATCAAAGCTGCAAATGTAATTTATGAATATATTCAGAATCATCAAAGCAACATTTCAGATGCAAATTGAAATGATGGTAACTGCCGTCATATGACTTTATAAAGCTAAAGGCACTTTCAATTAAAAAAAAAAAAGCTATTTAAACCAAAAAAAATTCACTCTCCATTCTAAGTGCTCCTTTTCCTGTTTCCTCACGTCCTTGAAAGACAATGAGCACGTTGTCTGTATTTTCAGCATAAACAACCCCTAGCAACAAGCTTTATGTTCTGATGATTATAGTTCATGGTAATTTTGCAACATTATTACCTCACCGGCACATTACTCTCCATCTCTCACACACAAAGTATCTGTGCAAATCATTTCTAAACAAAGCACGGTAATAGGTCTTGGCGCAAATAATGTCTAACGAGAAGGAGTCACCCCCTCAGAGTACTTTGATTGGCAATTATGATAAATTCCTTTAATTACAGCATGCTCAAGGGAGAGTTTAAATCTTGACTTTGGCACCAACGTGACAACTTTTTGTGTACTTAAAGAGAAAAATAGCATCTCCGCGCCGTCCTACAGAGGCCATTACAACTGGTAGCGCAGCTGCTAGAGAAGCACGTGAGGAATGGCTTTGGGACCGGGCCATCTATCACAATCTGGCCCTTTTTCCCTCCCTTTTTTTTCTTTCATAAGAGAATTCATCAGGCAGGTTTGGCCTGGGGTCACTTCCTCATGCAGGTAATCTCAGCTGGGCTGCAGCACGGCAGTGCTGGGTCAGGACTTTACAGCAGCTTTGCTCATAATGTTGACCTGAATGGAGAAAAAGCAACGTTGATGCAGAGGTTTACTACCTCTTAAAATCACAGGAGGGCTTATGCTGGTCCAGAATGATGATCGATCTGTTTACATTCTTGTAATCTCTGGAAAACTATTATATAAAACTTCTGTGCTTCATATGAAAAGCGAAACTCACTTCGCAGGTAACAAATAATATGTTTTAAGACTGCCTTACTGACGTTATTTCTGAATGTCCCTGAATGTTCAAAATGTCTAGTTTTGTTTAAAAAAAATTAAAAACATTTTTCAAGGTAAATTGATCATTAACTAAATTATTAAGGGGAATGTTAAATTTGATTAAATTGGAATGTTATTTTAGAATGTTCTCTAAAATATCTCCAAATAAAATGTTTCAGAAAAACATTCCATAATGTAAGATGCTAATGTTTTGAAAACGTTATTAAAGAATGTTAAAATTCTATTAGCATTACTGGAAGAATGTTTGTTTATAAATTTGAGAGAACCTCATAAACTTATGAGAACATTTCCTGTTAGCTGGGTTTGGGCAATCATTGTATTTTTGTTGTTTAGTGTTATTCAATAAAAAATGTGACGTGTGTAATTTCTGTGCTTCCAGTGACAGCAAACAAAACATGGCAGAACGATGAGCCATTTTCACAGACCGTGATGACACGTTTCTAGTTATTAACATTGCAAATCTTGCAAAGTTACACTTTATGTTAAATTACTTTGGCATTAAGTTATTGGAAAATAGTTGCTGTGTGAGTGTTTGTAATACAATGGCTAAATAATGGCAAATCTTTCTCTCCTGTGACCAAAATAATCAATCTCTTGATATTTTTTCTAAAGTCATAAAACCGGTATCATGGAAACACAAAAAATTACATTTATTGTAGTTTCCATTCAACACTATCGAAGTTTACCCAACTATGCCAAAATCTGCTTCTGAAAACCCCAGAAATGTGAAAAAGGTCCATTGTTTTCAAACAGGTTTTCTAAAAGCTACTACTGCTCCCTGTTGAGTAATGTTCAGACAAACAAGTTAGTGTTTATTGTCGGAACGGGACTCCTCCATACTAAACTCTTTGGGATGTCAACTTATGAATGCTCTACTTAGTTGTCTCTGCACATTAAACTGAGATAAAAGAAAGTAGGTTGACATCACCGAAATTGCACACTTCACCTTAGAAGTTCGACAGATTGTTCTGGCTTTTTTT